>OY759172.1:10198023-11600523 GCA_963662145.1 Sturmia bella | reverse complement strand
CTATTTTAAAAAATTTTATATATTTTTCTATACAGTTAACTTAACTTTTAAACTCCCTACAACTCTTTTTGGTGATTGTAAATGAAATTTTGTTTTAAAGCTTAAAAAAAAATTGCTGCTGAATAGAGGCACGTGCAGAATGTTCCAGCACATGATCATTTCTATTATTACTTTATTTAGATTTTTTATTTTACAATTAAATAAAATTTTATTTTATTTATTGTCTGTAATGCACGTTTATATATTTTTTGTTTTAAGCCAAAACACTTGGCTTGTGGGTCAATTGAAGGAACGAATAAACATGCAAATTCACTTAACAATTATTAGTGCATTTGTAGTTATTTAATTGCTGTGTTGTTGGTTTTGTTGTTTGTTGCTGCCGATAATATTGTAGTGTAGTTAGTTGTAACCATAAGTGCTGTTGATGTTGTGTTTAGCATTTCAAAAACTTTTTTTTTTAACTCACTAACTGTTTAGTCCAATTGGACATGGGCCAGAAAATGTCATGATGGTGTATGGCTTGTGGCATAAAAGTGTTAAAAGTACACAGACGTCATAATACACATATTAGCGCACACTTACAACACTAAACTATTAGTGGAGTTATACAATGGCTAAAGGTTAAAGGGGGGATTAAGCGGGCCCTTTAACAGACCCTGCATTGTGTTCCGGGTGTCCGCCGGCAGGACATACTACTTTGGTTGCTCATAAGTAAGTTTTTAACTTTACTTTTCTTGTCTTCTTTAAATGTGTTGGCCACTCCAGTAGTAATACGAAATAATCTTTCTCAATTTTGAGAAAATAAAAATCGAATTCATTGTGGAAAGTTAAAATGAATGCTTAAAATGCTATTGCTACTTTAAAAGTTAACGCAATTTTGTATGCACATTTTTGTTGCTGTATTTACTGCTTTCGAAAAATGTATACAAGGAATCTGGCCTTAATATTATGGCCTTTATAGCTTTGCCGTTTGCAATATATTGAGACCAACTCATGTGCGAGTAACAAAAACACAATTAGTTTTCCAGTAGCTGCAATTTGCAATTATTCAAAAAAACATTTCATTTCAACATGTTTGTGGTTTATTTTTTTTTCGTATGATTTGTAATGTGTTTTGAACAAATTGAGTTGGAGACATTTCAACACAGGCAAATATGAATATTGACCTTAGGTATCTTAGAGTTTTATGGTGAATGTAAGACGAGGCAAGCAAAGAAAAAAAAGAACTATATTAAAACAAAATACTTGCTTCAGTTTTTTATCAATTAAGAACTAAATTGTATTAAGGAACACTGTTTCAGTAATCGTTCATTTAATGAATCTGAGCTCTATAGTTTGATTTTACTTCCTCGAAATTGGAAAATAATTTCCTTTCCAGCCAATAAATTTTCAGTTTTAGTTTTTTTTTGTCTTTTTTTGAAAATTATGCAATTTCAGGCAAACATTTCTTTTCTCAATTCTGAGGGGCTAAAATCGAACTAAACCAGGTACCAGGTGTGAGTGATGTAGATTTCTTTTCTACCCTTGGGTATATGACATATTTTACCGACTGTTACTGACCTCACGATGTACCACATCTTCTTTTAATAAACTCAAGAGAAAAACATATGCCCACTACTTCCCATTGTTATGTTATTGTGTTTTATTTTCTGAACTAACTTTTTTTAGTTACATGACATTTGTATAACCACGCTTAAATCAGGGATATGAAAAATGGAAGTATCTCCGCCGCACCTGAAGCACAGTGTTCTTTCAATAAGTGTATCAAATTAGAAAAAAAAAAAAATATGATTATGTGTAAAGTGTAGTATGATGGTAACGTTTAGTCAGAAAAGGATACGCTTTAGTAACAAACGTTAAACTTTCGTGAATACAAACTTGAATACAAACAGGTACCCTGCAGTTAAAATAAATAGTATGTGATGGCAAATATTCTAGTTGCTTTTAAACGCATACTGAATATTTGTTTCTTTTTTTCATATTTTGAATTACCGATTATTTTATAAGGTTGCGTACTTTGAATGAGGGCAAACTATTTACTTAGCCCCATTTCTTTATGTATTTTTTTTAGCTCGATTGTTGGTCGGTGAGGAAAGAAGAGACCACCGTTACTTATTTATCAGCGCGGTTAGTGACCCATCCCTTTTTTTTTATTTTTTTTTATTTTTTTTTTATCTAATAATATGGCTTTCTGAAAACTTTCTGTATTAGAAGTTTACCTGCAGGGTGCTTGTGACAGCCATATTACTATCAATTGCTGGTTGGTTACCCAACCAACTTTGTAGCCAGTCCACTTGACAGAAAGAAGCTAAATAGACAAACGTGAAGTTTAAGAAGCACACTCAGTAACCCATTATCTGTTTTATATTTATTTAGTAATATGACTTTCCCAAAACGTATTTAATTACAAGTTTAGCAGTTTAGCTGCAGGGTATTAGTGTTGCCCATGCAGATAAATTTTTCAATAGAAAAATCTTAATTTATCCAAAAAAAAAAAAAAAAAAAAATCAGAGTTTAATTGAAAATTTTTTAAAAATTTTACAAAGCTTTTGGGCAATTAATCGTGCAAAGAACTTAAAATTTTTAGCTACCTATTTGAGTATAATGTAAATTGTCAAAAAGTTTCTATTTTTCCCTTGTTTTTTTTTTAGAGTAGTTTTGTCTTGTTTGGGGGAAGTTTTTCACTAAATTTATACACCGGTACATATTCATAAAAAATAAATCATTGTTGAAACACATTTTACGACAAATTTTTCATATAAAATTTTTTCTAAAATGTATTTGAGCAACGTTTTATTTTTTATGAATACCGGTGTTATACTTTAAATATTCTTTTTAAAATTTTTGTATTAAAAGATTTGAGACTTTAAAAATTTTTTGGAACGAAGTTCCTTAACGCGGCTTGCTGGTAGTGGAAATAGTAGAAATCGTCACGAAAGCGTGTGAGCTGTTTATATGTGTTGGTGTACTGTCGAAAAGCAATTGTGTATGATTGGCAGTGTCTCCACTGACAGCAGCGGAGACACATACAAATATATATTAATTAGTTTGAAAACATTCCAAAAATTTTAGGAATCATAAAATTTCAAAATTTTAAAAACAACACAAAATAAAACATACAGATTTCACCTTGTATAACATTCAAAGATGAAAAAACGTAAGGAGCTTCGTTCCTAACGGGGGTCCCCCGACCGCATTTCTTTTTTTTTTATTTAAATTTTTTATATGAAAAGTTTTACACATCCAACAAAGCATTTTGAGCGATATTGCTTGGACAAGCAAGTGCCTTGCTCAGTAGAGTGAAATCAACTTCAACTGATTTTGAGCACAAAAAGGGATAAAAGAAAAATTTTAATGTGGTTTTTTATAAGCAAAAGCGTAATTTTTGTATTTATTGATGTATTCTGCTAAATTTCTTCAATTACCAAGCTTTTCAATATGTATGTATGTGAAAGATCATTGGGTGAGACCACATGGCTGTGTTCTTATTTTTCCCGATTTTTCTTCCCTTGACAGAACATTAATGCAAAACTGTGAAACTTTCAAAACCAATTTTCAACTTTCGATTGCAAGAATTAGTATAATTTTCATAAAAACATGAAGAGAATATTACATATACCAAAAATAAAACTGTTTGGATTTTTTTTTGATTAGTAATATTTTTTACAATCGGCATGAGAAGAATTTTGACATTCGTAAAAGTTTCTCTTCTTTAAATTTAGCATTATATACAAATATTTTTCAATTGGCAAAGAACAAAAAAGTTAACCCAGCAAAGTAATCCATAGAAATTGCTAAAATATTCAAAGTAGTCAAAATTTTTGTTTGTTTTTGTTGTACAGCAACAAATTATGAGTGTTACGTTTATTGCTCACATCCTCTTTTTAGCCATGAAAATAAACATTTATTTATGTTTGTACCTTTTTGCGAATTTGTTGAAAATTGTTTGCAAACAAAAACTTTTCTATGCATCAACTAATTTCAATCAGCCAAAAAATTTTCTCGGCTAACTTTTAAAGCAAAAAATTCAAGAAAAGTTCTTTGCATCAGCATTGACGTTTTTAGTGGGTGCTACACTTAGCGTAGATGTAGTAGATGCTCAGGTGCTACTTTTGAGGTTATGTTCACCACTTGAGACAACACAGCCTTAAAATATAGTATTGTGAAATTTTTTTCTTTTCATTGGTTTTTTACAAAGATGAACGTTTCTTACAAAGATAAATTTATAAAATACAAATTTGGAAATATTGTGGACCACTTGGACATTACACTATGTATATTGGATTTAGGTTTCATGCAAAAGCAATGCAGTAATTTATTGGTCATATTTTAGTAGTTCTTATTTTGGCACTGGCCCAAAACAAAGGCCAGCGAAAAAATTAGCGGTGTCATTGTTGGTGGTGCGGTGTTTGCCATGGTTTTTGGGCCTTAGTATTGTTTCTTGTGAAATTTAAATGTTGTTTACAATAATATGTAACAAATCTTATCTTAAACCTAATACACTGCTGTATTTTTTCATATTGGATTATGAAAACAAAAAAAGTTTGTCAATAAAGTTAAACTTGAAATAAAATAATATGATGAGCGAACAAGTTTCTTTTTCTCTATAGTTATCCCTTTATATAAACATATTTTTGCAAATATCTCTGGATTTGTTTGCCATTAACATCAAAGTAGTATCAAATATTAAAGAAATTTTTGTACTTTTTTCTGCTTTACTAAAATATTTTTAAAACAAATAGCCATCAAGTTTTCTTGATGGCTACAAGAAATTTGAATGCCATTAAGAAGGTTTTGTTGTTTTGAGTGAAATTTAGAATAGATAAAAACTTTGTATTAAGTACCATGGTTTTGGTATAGCAGAGAGCTAAATGGAGTCTATACTCCCAGATTTAACTGCAGCGAAGCGTTTGTTGCCTACCCAGCTTATTTTCTTTAAATATTTTGCACTTAAAGCAAGTGAATTTGTTGTCTCATTTCCAGCTATTCCCACAGACCCTGGCACCCATATGAAGTGCAGTTCACCATGAGACGAGTAACTGTTAATGGCGGCTTTACAATATTGTAAATAAAATAAAATATATATCCTGACACAATTTTAATATTTACTATAAAATTTTCTATGGAAATATGACATCTCTGAAGTTAGCAGCAATCGTGCCAAAGAGACGTATGATTGATATTCATCCGCATGAATAGAGTACAGTACGTATACGTGTATCTAAATATGTTTTTTATGTAACAACTTTTATAAAATCTAGACATATTCTGTTAAATCTTTTTGCTATAGTGGCCGAAAATTAAAAATAAATTTGGACAATTTTAGCAAACAAGCATTTAAGCGATCAGTGATGCTCTTATAGACAATTACTCTCATGGATTTTGTTGGATTTTAAATCGTTTTGCTTGTAACACTTTGATGCACGTCTTTTTATGCTTGTAAAATGTTTATAATTATGTAATTAATTTTATTCATTTACAAACTTTTGCTTTGGAAATTTATTAAAAAACAATGTTTTACCAATTACAAATTTATAAATTACCATTTTTATTGTTTTGTTTAAGACTTTGTAAACATTTTCCAATTCGCAACAAATTGAAGTTAAAATCAATTATTATATTTTCCATAATAATTAAGCTTAACATTTAATTATCAATTGTTTCTGCTACAGTCATACAAAATAAGCTTAGAAAGTTTTAATACAAACTATACATTATTTTGAAAGCTTACAGTTGCAGGCAGAACTTCAATGGCTTATAGTAAGATGCAAGGAGTTATTACATTTGCAAAAAATTGTCAAAAGCCTTAAAGTTGGAAATTCTGACTTTTTGTCGTTTATTATGTGTTAATTTTTCAATACGTTACAAGCTGAAAAACTTTGTTCTCCACTGTTCAGAAATACCCGCTTGTAAACGTATTTACAAATATGCGCATCACATCAACAAATATTTCTACATACGAGGTTTGTTCTAAAGAAAATGTGAGATTTGCATTTTAGTGGGCCAAAGTGTACAATCGATTGTCTAAAGTTTTTTTTTGTTATGTTGATAAACATTACATTCAATTGTGTCGTGATAGTCTTATGTTGGCATTATCAGCCAGTCAAAATTAATAGTTTGTTCTTGACAACTGAAAAGTTTTATCACGTTTGTGTGTGTTAATCAATTTTTGATTTTTGGAAAAGTGCAAAAAAAAAATGCATAAAATTTTTTTTGTTAGAAATGGCTTAAGGTACTACAAGGCTTTGCAGATAGTAATTATGGAATTTGGCAAGTCTACTTTGTCTCCAGAAAGTGTTTCAAAAGTGGTACAGGCGCTATGCAGAGGGGCGAACAGATGTTGATGACGATGAGCGCGCTGGAGTTGCAATCACTTTAATAACTCAAGAAAGCATTAAAATAGTAAGAAAAAAGCCGTTTTGGAAAATCAACGAATCTCTTTTTGGAAGGTTGTACAGGATGTTTTCATATGAGTTGGCTCATGACATGCAGTTTTCCTGAATGTTCTGGGCTTGAAGCATGTGACAGCAAAGTTTGTTCTAAAATCCAACAGCAACGTCGCATTAATATCGCTCTCTAAAATGACATTTTGACAACACACAGCACCCAACTCATACCTCTACCACTTTATTCAAAGTTTTTCCTATTTATAAAACTGAAGAGACCTTTGAAGTGCACGGTTTTTTACTGCTTTAATGGCATTAAGACAGAGTCAAGAAACAAGCTGGCGGCCATACCAAAAATGCGTGCTTAGAGAACTGAAAAAAGTGCTGGCATAAGCGCATTATATCTGAGCGAGATTAGTTTGAAAAATTATGGATATTGATAAATAAGTAAATACTTTTTTAACAAACCTCGTATAACCATGCGTTGGTGTGCATGTGCTTACATTAAAACACAAATGTATTAATCCCTTATGGAATTAAGTGAAAACCAAAATTTGACTAATCGAATTTTAACTATTAAATAATATTAATAATACAAACTAATGAACCTTTTACAGCATAAACTATTACAAAACCTGCTCATTTACAAACTGCACAATTCCCATTAGCAAATATTGGCAAATAAAATTTATACATTTTCATGGAAATTCACTTACACAACAACAGTTTCTCTAATACATGGCATAAATTATAAGTGAATAATTAAACGGTATTGTGGATTTTAATGTGTTTAAGAAAACTTTGCGGCCAGAAAAACCCTTAAGCAAATGTAAGCAGTATTTGAGCATAATTAATTCCTTTGATATTTGTTTTTTTCTTCACCTTTTATATATTTAATGTAGTTATTTACTTGAGCTGGAGGTCTTTTTTATTATAAGAGTACATATGTTTTTTGAATATTTTTTTTGTCGATATTACGATTTCCTTGGGATAGCTTCTTTTTACTTTAGAAGAAGCTATCTGAAGGTAAGTGAAACATCAACAAAAATATTTAAAAAAAATATATACATATATGTATACATATACATATGTATATATCTTATATTCATTTAGGTAAAAAATTAACTTTTTTAAAAAATATTTGCTGTCTCTTCCAACTGTCTATAAGCCGACGATATTTCGTTGCTGTTGATCAACTCATCAGTAGACTTTAAAAATTCTTAAAAGTTTGTTTGAAACTTAACTACTTATTTCATAATTCCCATGAACAAAATAAGAATCAGAAGTGTTCAAAAAAACCTTTAACACAGCAAACATTTCTTTTTGTTTTTGCAACTCTTTTATTTTTTTTCCCCAACCTTAGTAATACATTTCAATTGGCTCTCAAAGCAAATAAATAATTAAGTTCATATTTGTATATATATATCTTTTATTAAAAACGACCTTCAGCTCAAGAAAATAATTATATGAAGTTAATTTCTTCATTAATACAAATGCTGAACATAAGATTCACTCACAGAGAAATGTTTGTAAGCTAATTTTATTTAAGACCAGTTTCACGATTTCGAACATTTCCATACGTTCACCCAATTACGTTGAGAACAAAAATAAAAATTTTAAAGTTGTTTTTGTTTCCAATGTAATCAGAATTTTTAGTATTTCATCAATCGATAAAACCCCCAAGCTGCATCCCACCCTGCGTATGAGTGCTGAATTTCTCCATTTGGCCTACACTTTAAACTCATACGCTCCCCAAGACGGTGCTGGTTCGAAAAATAGTTATGTGGCTATTTAGGACGTTAAACGAAAATTTATAAAAAACATGTTTGTATGACAACGAAGAAGATCAGTCTCATAATCTTGATTTTCTAAATTTCAAAACTAATATAAAAATTTTAAGCTCGAATGCTGGGATTTACATTGCTCTGATTCTGGTCTTTTACCCAGTCGAGAAAAATTTAATTTTCAGCAAAAGCAAAACCTTCCAAGCGATGAAGAATTTCCCATCAAAGTAAGAATAATGATAATTATAAGACACTGTTGAAGTTTATTTGAAAAATTAATTGTGTGTGTTATTTTGTGAAGAAAACAGAAAATAAAACTTCAGTGTAGTCACACTCAATAGACGTTAATTTGCAATTATGATGGTAATATAAACAATTTTTTTTAAACATTTTTATTTCCGAAATCAAAAAGAAGTAGAAATTTTGCTTAAATTTAATAAAAATGCTGCTTCTCCTTCAGCCAAACGAAAAAATTACGAATCACGAAAAAATGTAATTAATTTCTCTTAAACTTGAATAAAGTTAAGCCTAAATAGGAGCATCTTAATTAGTCATTAAAACTTTTTTTCTGCTGGTGTTTGCCGTTTTTTATGTTTCTTAAATAATCAGTTTCATTTACGGATTTAAAAACAAAATGAGAGAGAAACAACACAGTCATGATTTTTTTCTTTTAAACAGCCGTAGTTATTTCCAAGCAGCAACATTGACTACGAAGATGACTACAAAAACATCAATTATGCCATATAATTAATGCAAAGGCCAATGTTAAGAAATCAGTTGCAAAAAATACCCGTTTGCCAAAAAATATACTTCTCGTCTAATAAAATCAATTTTTTTTTTGCAAAAAGCTGTCTACCAACAAAATACGTTTATAGAAAAAACTTGTTTTTTAAAATTTAGTAATATTTTTTTAATATTTGGTTTTTTATGAAAATTATATATTTTTTTTATATATTCATAGCTTTTTTCTCATTAACCAGTTCGCAGAACTTAAAACATGGTTCTGTGAGCAACCAACTTTCCGGAGGGTAGGGCACACCTACCCTCCGCACTGTGGGGCGTTCATGCTTTTCCAATGCGGCACAAAATGTAATGAATAAACAGAAATATTGGTATAAAGCAAAAGTTAATTAATGCACTACAACTTTCACATAAGATTTTCATTTCTCTTGTGAAAAAGTTGTTGCCTGCTTTGTCATTTGTTGCAAGAAGTGCCAACAAAAAGAAACTTTTCGAGTTTGTGCATAATTTGTTCGGCGCGTTAGAGAAATCATGAAGATTCTTAATTATTTTTTTTTTTTACTTTTTATCCAGAATGTGTTGGTTTTTGTTTTCGTTTATTTAACTAGATTGTAGAGTAAGCGTGTGTGTGCGTGTAAATGCCAAACGTTTAGACAAATAGTGAAATAATGAGGTGCAAAGTTTTATTTATTTTTATGAAGATTTTCTTTTACTTGTTGTTATTGTGTTTTTTTTTTATTATTTGAATTTGGCCTCATTAATGTGGGATAATGAAAGACTTATAGGTGAGCAGGGATTACAATAAATTAGCGCGAAAATTAGAATTGAAGAAAAATTAATAGGAAAAGTTTGATTAAATTCAGCTTAACGTTGAGATGATAAGACAAGTAGTCATTTATAAATGAGAATCGTATAAATTTCAGGATAACGACTACAGCAGAGTTTCGAAGAAAAATATATTTTAAAGCTCTAATGAATACTGAGAGGGGAATTTATTGTGTTGAAAGAGATAAGTTATATTTAAAGAGGGAGCTGATGGCCATAGTAGCCAATGCTCACAAGTATTTAGTTGCAGAATTTATTCTGTGGATTAAATAAAATAATAATAATAGTAATATATTTAAAGTGTGAAATAAAGTTAATAAGAGGTCGAAATAATTAAGAGAAAATTTGACTTTTAATTTTAAGAACTCATTTCTTGATCGGACCAGAATAAAGGTAAAGTAATTTTTTTGGAAAACGAAAATTACAAAATAATTATGAATTAGGTAACCATATCCTTAGGAAAACATACTTATGTTGGATTGTACGGTTACACAGAAAGAAAAAGCTGGTCCTAAATTTAAGTTTTTTCCACTTGATTTTAGTGTGGAGCAAACTTGAAAATTTAAGTGGTGAATAGGGACTATTAAAGAGAATCAATATTGTTAAGGCTTAAAATGAGTACAAAATTCTTGGGTGCATTTGTAACCGGTAAGCATTGAATTTTGTTTCAGTTATAAACAAATATTTCAGTAGCTGCAATATCATCAGCAAATGTAATATTAACCAAAACTGTTGTAACTTCAAATTGCACAATTTTTAAATTAAAAAATGCAAACAAATGCTATATATGTGCATTAAGAACACAGACATTCCACCAAAAGTTTTGGCTTAACACACAAGCAATAGTAGCAGATCTTTTATGCATATTACGTTATACAATATCTTATTTTGATTTGAATAAACTGAAGTGTTTTATTTACTTTTGTGATGATAATTAATTATTTCATTTAGTTTTTGTCATTTCTTTTCGATAATTTTCTTATATCGAAAAAATCACACATCCATTTTTAACCACAACAAAAAAGGATCTAAAATTGTAGCTGCCAATGGCAACAACGAAAACTGTATTAAGAACAGTTGTCGTTTGCTAATTATGTAAAAAAAAACTTTGGCCACCATTTGGTAGATCAAAAATATTATGTTTGTCTTAAAGATAGCATATTTACATATTCATTATGTAATGCTTGTGGATCTCGTTTGGTTTCTGCAAAGGAATTTAACCATATTTATATCTTTGTGATGGGGTGGCAACCAAATGGCCAAATTGGAGCTGCAGCAAAAAATTCTTTTGTTATGGAGAAAACAATTTTTGTTTTTGCTGGTACATGTCTTTTGACTGTTTGAACTTTACAATAATAGATCGCTTCTCGGCCTTGTGGCTAAGATCAAAGTGTAGTATCAAAGTGTAGTATCTTATTTATTACTTATAAACAAAAGCCTAAGTGGCTGAATGGCTTGAGTATCGTGGCAGAAACAAGTTCTTCCGAATTCAAAGACGGGTACTGATAGGAAGCGTGGTGGCCTTGAAATCGCTGGTTGTCCCCCAGCTAAAGGTCTTTGATTTTTTCTTAGTCTTGCTTAATTAGTAACTATCATATTATTATTACAAAAAAAGCTCTAGCCCAAATCAAAATTAATGAAATATAATGCACTTAAGTAAGAAAGGGAAAATTTTAAGCTTTGAAACAGCTAGCTGTTTCAAAGCCACCACGCATCTCATCAGCACTCAGTAGAACTTTGGACTTTATCTCCATATAAACATCTTATAAAAGCATTAGTTTAATAAGATACAATTTGATATTGTTAGTAAAGCCTGGAACAATATTTTACCCTGCCTTAGTTTAGAAAAATCACATAAAATCAGAGCAAATTCATTATTTTAATGCAACCTATTTTTAGAAATCAAGTAATTTCAAGAAAAGTGATTATTAGGGCCGACCAGATTGTTGAAAAAAATTAACGACCTTTTCGTAGCGAAACACTGAATCTTCATTCCAAATACTTAAAAAAAAAACAGTTTCTAATTCTTCAATTCTAATGTCAGCCATGGGCACACAGACAGAGCAGTCACCATCATCATCATCATATTTTATCAAACATCTGCTAATAAAATTCAAAAATCTATTTAAATTTTCTCCTCTAACACAGTTTATGCCCTGAATCCTTCCTCATACAATATTCATCATCACTACCAAACGTACCGCCAGCAAACATTTCATTTTATTTCATTGTTATTTTTGTTCTGTTTTCAATTTAAAGCAACTAAATTATCTGCCTACATAAGAGTTATTTACATAAAAATGTATTTCTGTCTCTCGTATAAATACCTTTCAAACAGGTACGTGTAAATAAATGTAAAATATTTATAGATTTAATATGACTACGGCCAGTATGAAGAGTTACAAATATTTGTAAATCTGTTGCAAAAACATAAACTCTAAACAATATTTCAGATTTTAACAAACTATTTGCAGTAATAAAATATTGTAATATATTTCAAAAAGTCCATGAAATCAAACCACATACAGCCAAATATGTCAGAGAGGAACGAACGATAATAAATAAAATGCTTTTCAATTCACACATATATTACTTGTATGTTTGTGTATGAATGTTTGTAGTATAGTGAATTTTTTATATGCCATTTATTATATTCCTAAATGAAATATAGAGAACATTTTGCCAAAAACGAATTGAAAATATATATTGTACCTCAATAGAGTCGATAAACCACACAAACCTGATGAATAAAATAGAACTATTGCTGTTGCAAGAGTAGAAGCCAGAAGAGTGCAAAATAGTAGCAGCACTGGAGAAGAGCTGGGACTTGGAGAAAAAGTGTGTTATAGCACATTTACTTGCCACTGATTGTGATGCACATGATACATTGTGGTTTCAGTTTGGTATTTCCTAAGCACTTACCGAGATCAGGGAATTCGAAGTCGTTCTGCTTCAGAGCAAAATGACTACTCACTTTTTTTCTTAACAATTATTTATCTGCATGAGATTTCGTTTTATACAATTATTGTGCCATTCAGAGCACAACTGCGTAAGAGAAATTGCATCTAGTTGTTAATCTCTTTAATAAAGAGTTTTAACTCCCCGTTCAGCTGGAAAACACACGGATGATAGTAATTTTTTTTCCCGAAATTTGCGATCAACAGACGCCTCTTTTTGGCTCCTTCAATGCTAATTGAAATGTTTGCTGAAATTCCACTCTGCGCTGTTGTTTAAAATAAATTTCTCAATAAAACATATTTTCACTCTATGATTGTTTTGATATGCAATAATGTCGAGTTCCAATAAGTGTTTTTGTTTTTGGTTTAATTCATTTTGCGTTTATTCCTCAAATCATCTGTATCGTTGCAAAGCCAGGTGTGTGGTTTTTATGTTAAAAATTTTATGAAATGGTTTGTTCAAAATTTAATTTTTTTTCTCATCTCAAAGCGATAATAATGTTGTTTCTCTTGTTGCTGTTTTTGTTTTGTTAAGCAATTTTCTATCGCCAGCATCGTCAGAGGGAAAATTGTATTTGTGCAATTGACCAAAATATACAAGTAGAAAACAATGTTGATTGTGGTTTTATATGAACACGCATCGCATGTACTCGACTCGAATGAATTCAGTTGTGAGTACTTTTACCTGTTCCAAATTTTCACTAGAAGGATGCAATTTTAAATTGTTCTTCAAAAGAGGGGGAGAAAACAACTCAAAATATGACTGCGGGAATGCAAAAATCTAAAATTGCCTGCCTGCGGAGTCATAAAGAAGCAAAAAAAAAAGTTTAAATACCAAAAATCGAAAACTGGGATAAAAAAACATATGATCGATTTTAAAGGTTTACAGCGATTTTTACTATTATTTTATGTAATTAAATTATAATTGTAAATCAAATAGTTCGTCTAAATATATTAAAAAATAATGGCAAATTATTATCTCTATTAAAATGTACTGCCTGCCGCCCTATTCTGTAACTCGCTAAGATAAGAGCTATAGTTAAAAATTTCTCAAATCAAATCGTATGTTTCTGGCAAAGAAAAACTCCCAAAAGTCCTCCTTTTTTAATTTTTCACAAAGATTTTACGTCATTGACATCTAAATAAATGAAAGCTGAAAGATTTTGTCAATGTAAACGACTGTTTCACATTTTTAACATCTTCTATGCGTTTCACGTGGATGTCAGTCGGTGTAAAATGAAAAGTGAATGCAATAATATGCTTACAACTGCATACTTAAATGGCATTTATTTAATGTTACTAATACTCAAGACAATACATGGCTGGGAAGCGCTTGCCTGCCTTTAGTGCCTTCCTTTACTGCCTTAGATAAGCTGTAAAATAAAGCGACTTAAGCTTAGACCGGAGTCTATGGCTTCTAGGTGTCTCATTTCAAACAAAAATCATGCCTTATAAAAGTTTTCGACATTTTAGCTACGAGTATTCGATATGAAAATTCCCTTTTGTTATGCTTTTTTTTTCCTAAAAATTATATTATTTTAATTTACAATTTTTTCTTGCCGCATTATGATTTCACTGTTTGGAATTTTAGGTAAAATAATTTTTTTTTTCACAACAGTGGCGTATTTTTGTGGTTTTATTTAGCAAAACGCTGCTGGTTTTTAATGGTGAATTATTAAAAATTTTTCGACAATATTATTTGCCAAAAAAAACGTTTGCAATGAGAAAAAACTGTGATGAAAAGCACACGCTTTAACTGACAATGTTTTTTCCTTATCAAATTTACATACAAAAACTGCCAGCGCATTTTTTTTCTGAACATTTTTAAACCACAAATTTATCAAGAGATCATTCATTTACATGTTTAAGTTGCATCACCGTCACTCGGCGGTTTTTTAGTCTGCCATTTTTTTTTTGTGAATGCAGTTAAATTTTTAATAAGGCCACATTATGAATATTTGATTAACTTGACAAAAGATAATGGCTGCTAATATGCAGCCTGCAACATTGGCTTTTTAAATTGTGGTCAAAAATATTAGTTGTCTGTAGTGAAATATGAAAAAAATACAAACGTGTGTGTAAATGAATTGTTGAGTCAAAGATGACTTGTTGTTGCATGTTGAATTTTATGCACGTTAAAGATCATATAGTAAAATCTTTGTACAGAAATTAAAATTTCAAATGCAATTCATGCCAAAATGTATGCTGTTTTTTAAGTATAACTAATTGTAGGTTTGAAACAGGTCATATTATAAACGTGTTAATTTAAATGTACCGGAAGCTTTTTAGCTTCCGGTTTGTGGATGAATGAAAAAAAAAACAAAATATCATAAAATTTATTTTTAACTCAAGCAGAGCTTAAAAGATTGCATTCTTATCGCTTTAAGCTCCAAAACTCAGGGCAAATTCCTCTTCGATTTGGCAAAGCATTAAATCAGTAAATACTTAAATCACATTTGAATAAAGACAATTTAGAGTTTAAGCTTGAGTCAAAGCATTAGCTGTTGGACATTTTTTTGCAGCGTTGCCAACTTTCTATTTCGAAAAACAATCAATAATCAAACAAACAAATTTAAGCTGCTAATAAATTACAGAAAAGTTTTGTTAAACTGGGCTTTTAGCTCTCATGCGCAAAAAATCACGTTGAAGTTAAGATTCTGGCTTAGAAAAACTTTTCTATAATTTAACTGCAGCTTAAACTTGGCTGCAGTAAGTCAGTGAATTATTTACTATTAATTGTTCTTAGAGGTAAGAAACAGATGATGTTTGATGATAGAAGCTTAAACGCTACTAGAAAGCCTCAATAAATCAAAACTAAAATTAAAGCTTAAACGCAAAATTTTCTTCATTTAAATAAAGTTTAACTATTCACTATTTTAATGGTTTACTAGCTGAATTTGGTGTAATTTAACAAACTTGAAATTAATAAAATGCTGTCCCATTTGGGGTCAATATTAAAACTTGCTGTTAGTAGAAAGTATAATTTTATCGAGCAGATAACTAATTTTTCATTAGTACAACTGGTAAATTTACAGGAGCTTTAGCTTTGCCATTTACCACATTTGGTTATGTCTTTGCTATGTCAAACTGAACTTGTTGTTAACGAAATGGAAAAATTTCCCCGGAAAAAATGTATTGTTCATATATTTACTTTTCCTCCAGACTTGAAGCTTTCCAAATTATTGCTACAAATTAACAAGAAACTAATTTTTCTTATCGACAAGTTGTAATTGTAATGAAAATTGTTTAATGGTCAGTTTATCGCTCACTTCTATTAAAGGTACCTTTAGCTAATGCCAACCTTAGTATGAATTTAGTCGAGTCAACCACCCCCAATATTGTAGAAATTTAAGAATGTTGCCATATTTTTGCTGTTTTGTAGCGTAGTTTATTATTCGCGAGAGAAGTGAATTAGTTTCATAAAAACAATTTACACGCTGTCCAGGGTCTAATCAATTGTTTTTATAGCAAACTGAGAACAAAGGGAACAATTAAAATTGGCGTAAGTGTACAAGTCCTGCATTAAAACGTTTATTGCATTTTATATTTTGTAACGTTTTAATTTTTCAATGTTGTATTTTTCAATGCAGCCATAAAATACAAAAACCCTTGAAAAAATCGACAAAAAATCGACAAAACGTCGGGTACAACAGTAATTGAAACTTTGTTTTAATTATGAAAGATATTAGGCCTTATAAGCTAAACCAGAAATGGAAAAAAACACGTAAAAATTGCTTCGTTTTAAACGAAAACGTCTTGGCGATTCATTTTCCCCGCAATTAAAATTAATTTCAATACAATTAATTTCCTTCAAAATCTGTACAAATGCCTTTGAAATATATGAAAAGTTTTCTTTCACTTTTGTAAAAATTTGTTAAATGAATTATTTGATTAAACTATTTTGTTTCCTTTTTGGCTTTTTAAGTAGACTCTGGCTGTAAAATATTTCTTTGTTTTGAAACGTGTTTAACGTAAAATATGGCATAAATTTTTTTGTTATTTAAAATCACATAAATGATTGATTTCTTTTAAAATCCCTTTTGAATTTTTTTATTTTATCTTCTAACAAAATTTCGTATTTTACATTTATATTAATTGCCTTCATTTGAAATGCATACAAAACATTATTTTCTACAAATTTATTCTGCATATCTATACAAACTCGCACACACATCCACACACAGTTTTTATGTGCGGCTGCATTTAAATTAAAATTTATTTTAAATTAAAGCAATTATATTCTTTGAATATCCTTCCTTTAAATATTAAATTAAGTGTACAATTTTAATTTTAAAGAACGACCTTAAATTGAATTAGTATTTAGCATTTTGTGAGGCAAAACTAATTTAATAACAAAATATTTGCTCAGGCCCAACAATTAAATTCAAATGAAAAATTCAAAAAGACAATGTGAGGGAAGCAATTGGTTTGAGATGGCATGTGAGCAAAAGATCGATCACTTTGATTCGATTAGTGCTGGAGGAATTTTAAGTGCAACGAAAAAAGCACAACTCAATTTTTGGGAAAATATTTTTGGAAATTTAAGTGATTTTGAAAGCAAGCATTTTACTAAATGTTATTTGTGGGGAAAGAGAAATATGTATATAAATCAATACATTTAAAACAGTTTATGCATTAAGTGATTCATCTAGTGACTTGCAAGCTAGTGACTAGATGGTTCTAATAGGTCTACATAGCGATTTATGTAGACATTTCGTTGAGAATCAACCAAGTCACCTGTATACTGCACAAAACTAGTAGCTGAGATATACTTGACTCTAGGCTTTTTTAGGGATTGGTCCTTCCTTTAGGGATTGGTCTATCAAGAATCTTGATCCTTCGTAAAGCAGAGCTTACCACCAAACCTTATAAAAAGCTTCAGAGTGGGATAGTTGCTCAAATAATTAAATTCTAAAAATATAAATTCCCTGATAGTTTCGTAATTTAATTATTAAAATATGTTTTTTTTTGGATTATAGCGCAGGTATTTGCTTGTGATAAGTTACTTAAAATCTGTTGTGTAGCAAGCTTTAGACACAAAGTACACAGAGATAAAACGCAACCAGAATGAGATAGCAAGTCAGCGTAAATCTCTGTACCTATCGTTTTCACAATTGCTCTAGAACTTGTAGTTAAAACAAAACAAAAAGCATTTTCTACAGAAAAAGTGGTGGTTTTTTTAATTATAAATTTATGAATATTTCTGTATTAAGTTTATTAGGCTCAAGTTCTTTCTATATTATCTTTGTGATTGATATTAATTAAATTAGACAAAGAAAACATCAAAGACATTTAGCAGGGTGGACAACTAGTTGTTTCGAAGCCGCCACACTTTCTCGTCAGCACCCGTCTTTGAAGTCAGGGGCTCATGTTTCTAAAGCGACAACCATGCCACTCAGCCACCCAAGTTGTTGTATATTTTCTGTCTCAATTTTTAATTGTATCAAACACACCATTCATTTCTATTTTTATTTGTCTATATTTATCGTAGCATATTTACCGGGTGAGAGTTTCTCACCACAAAGGTAAGTAAGTTGTATTTCAACTTTTTATTTCATATATTATTCTCATATACGAGAAAGTGTGGCGGCTTCGAAACAACTAGTTGTCCACCCTGCTAAATGTCTTTGATGTTTTCTTTGTCTAATTTAATTAATATCAATCACAAATATAGAAAGAACTTGAGCCTAATAAACTTAATACAGAAATAATTATATAAGAAAAAGTTCGAATAATAGAAATTAATTACCTTTATAAATTTATGAATTTATGAATTTATTATAAATTTAAAAAGTATATTAAATGATTTTTTGTATTATACAACTATGGTATTCATTGTTTAAAATGTGCTGAACAATATTTAATTGTATTTTATTTTGTGATTTTAAGGTTTTAATTATACTTTGTAGTGGTGGTTTTATGAGGAAAAAAATATGTACATGCTCTTCGTAATAATTTTCCAAACACTCAAATATATATTATCAAATCCTAAGTCAAAGAGGATCTTTAGTTGACCACTTTTTAACAATCTTTTACTTTTAATTTACTCTAAATTATTAAATTTGTGCTGTTGGTTGTTCATAAAAATGTGTTATTTTTGTTTTGTTTACATTTTTTTTTTTCGTATAAAATGCATACTATAGCCTATCTCTTTACACAAATTGTCTAGAAGATGATTTCAGCCATTTTCAAATGTCACTTTTAACATCTCTGTGTGTACTCTGTGCTTTAGCTTGAATAGTTCATTAAATAATCTCAAGATCAAATAATATAAAATTAAACCAATAAAAAAAAAGATTTACAGCTTCAATAATTAATTAGTTAATTGATAACTTCTAGCTTTCTAAAAGAATGAAATTTAGTTGGACATAATCACAAAATTGTCACTACCATGGAGGACAGCTGTCAATGTGATATTATATGCACTAGTTTTGCTTCGGCTTTTGAAAATGATATTTTCTTACGTCAACCACTTTTATATGGAAATTTTGGTTCTCTATTCGCTTCAGCCGCCTGAAAAACACAAAATCTTTTGCTTCCATTTCTCTTTTTTTTGTGTTAATGAAACACTTACAAGTTCTTTTTTAAGTGTTAAAGAAATAGTTCTTCTTTTTGTTTTTGCAATTTTGTTTTCTTAAGACTACATTTTAGTTTGTGCTAAATGTCTCCTGGCCATTTGAAGTGATTAAAGAACAAAAAAAAAAAAAAAAAAAACCCCAGAAAAAAGAAGCAGTGTAAATTTATCAAACTGATTGTAGCACGAAGCATGCTTTTAGCAATATTGGTTACGCTCTTCTGTTTTTTTTTCCAGCTGCATTTGAAACTGTAGTTTCTAACGTTGCTTAAGAAAGGAATATAATTGATTTATATCTGGGAGCACAAGAGAAGCAATAAAAGCGATAATTAATAGTTCCAATAAAAGTGAAGACAGGCAAAGGGAAGTGCTTTTCGATAAAAGAGCATCAAAACACGTTTCAAAAGAAAGAAATATTTTACAGAGAATCTACTTAAAAAAGCAAAAAAGAAATAAAACAGTTTAATCAAATAATTAATTTAACAAATTTTTACAAAAATGAAAGAAAATTTTATTATGTATATAGATTATGATATTTCAAAGGCATTTGTACAGATTTTGCAGAAAAGGAATTGAATTGAAATTAATTTTAATTGAGAATAAAAGAATGCGTAAAGACGCCTTCATTTAAAACGAAGCAATTTTAATTGGATTAGTTTTTCAATTTGCTATAAAAACAATTGCTTAGACCTCGGACCATGTACAGCTCCTAAGACAGCATGTGAATTGTTTTTAGGAAACTTATTCACTTTTCTGGCGCATAATAAACTTCTAGTGCCCAGAAAATTTTTAGGCCCCAATAAGGAAACAAAGCTGCCTTCGTGAATATCATATGCTTGTTTAGTTTCCAGCAATATGAACGAGAAGTCATACACTAAATTAATCTTGTTCATAAATCCACTCAATGCCGACATTGATTTAATGAAAATATTCATTATTTTTCTACCAATGTTGGAGTTCATTGAAGCAAAGAATTCTGATTGATTGAGGTATTCCAGACATTAAGCCGTTTTATGAGTGATTTCATTTTTTAGGTGTTAATCGCAGTAGACTTCTTAATAGCCTGGTGAAATATTGAAATATGTTACCGTATATTCAAATTTTTAAATTAATTATTCAAGCTCTTGATCTTTGGTTTTTAATAAAAAATAATTTTAAACAATTATTTATTTATTTTCAATATTTCGCCAACAATTTGTTGGCATCTTCAGGAAAATAATTATAAAATTCTGGGCGAAATATTGAAAATAAATAATTGTTTAAAATTATTTTTTATAAAAAACCAAAGATCAAGAGCTTTAATAATTAATTTAACAATGTAAAGATCAAATAAAGCCTATACTGGCTTAGGTGTATGTCGTAAGACATGGGCAGAAGAACCCCTCCATTCAACCTAACCTAACCTAACCTAAATTTCAAATAAAATAAAGATAAACGTGTATTCAAATTTTTAACAAATCAAATAAGAATTGAAACCTCAATGAACATATACATTGATTCAGTGAAATTGTTCATTGATTTGATAACATTTTGCCATAAATCCTATGACTTTTTAAAGAATTTATGAAAACTAATGAAAAGTTTTTAATGAAATTTATTCATTAGATCTATGAAAATTACGACATTTTTTCATAAATCCAATGATAAATTTTAATGAATTTATTAAAACTAATCAAAAGTTGTTAATGAAATTCATTCATTAGATCAATGAAAATTCATTGCCGTCATGGACGTTTTCATTGAATTAATGAAAAAAATTAATGAAAAAAATTAATGAAATAAATTCATCAAAACTATGAATGAAAATCCTTTTAGTGTATGTATGATCCAGCCCAAACAATTTTTTCTCCCTAATATTTTTTTTTTTTTGAACACATCAAACCGCAACATACCTTCTCAAAGGGCTCCCATACAAAAATGCCAAAAAAAATCAAATCGAATGCCTTAAAAAAAGTTTTTCGATACGTCATAATAAAATTTCTTTTTTCATGCCAAAAGGCATAGAATTTTTGAAAAATCAATGCCGCCATTTATGTACAACCAAGCTCTGTTTTTGGAGTATGTCCATTTAACGTAACAAAAAGTGAAGTATACCCCACACGATATGTTTTTACATGTGTTTTTTTTCATATGTCATATGTTTTCCTTTAAGTCTTTCAAAATTTTTCAATTTACTTAAGGGTTTTAATTTTTAGTCACAAACGTACATGTATGCAGTTACATAAGACATTGGGGGGTGTGGTTTTTTGAAACAGCTGATTAAAAAGTTAAAATTAAAAAAAAATGCTTTCGAAAAAATTATATTAATCATCATTTTATTAGTAACTCTTAAACATATCTTTATTAATAGCAGTCTAGAATTACCAAAAAAGTCATAATATTTTATATGTTTGCTTTTTTGTTTTTTACAATCTAAATATCCCAGTCGTTCGCTTGCTAAATAGCTTGTGGCCGTCGAAATTGGTTTTGATTGTGTAACTGAAGTACAGGAGTTACCACGGTTTTTTGTATTTTTTTTGCCCTCTTAAAATAAAAATTTTTTTAGTTGCTTAAAAAAATTATATATTGTTAATACAATTTTTATTCCAATGGCAATACTATCTGAAAAAGAAAACGTTTTTTTTTACACTTGCAAAATATTTTTTTCAGCCGGCTAATGACGTGCTCAGCCGCTGAAGAATGTTTTCACATGGCATAGACATTTGATGGCATACAATAAAAGAGAACACACTCTTTTTGAAAATATATCTTACGACTTCTCCTCTGGTATATTACACAAGAAACGTTTTAAAGGTAACACATGATATGAAGCGGCTGGCACGAGTGAAAGTTGACCAATACAATGTGGAAAACATATCGTTTGAGGGCTACTTAAGTAAACAGAGCATATTGTATTGAATAGACTCAATATATGATGGCATAATCAAAATATTCATATTTAATTCGTAATAATAATAATTGTTATTATAAATATGAAATCAGCTTTAATTTTTATGGGTTTAAATTGATTATTTTCCTGTGTATTTTTATCCTATCCTCTAAGCAAATGGCAACCAAAGATTTAAAAAAAAAACACATCAATGCTGATAATAAATTTTATTTAGAACGTTTCACTTCGTAAACATTTGGTACAATTTTTGTTGGCATTTAAGTTTTTAATGAAAACAGTGCACCATTAACAAACAGCACCCTCTATTTCATCTGATATTGCGGCTGTCTGCCCCAACTGACACCGCTTAGCTATACCCACAGCTTTTTTATTTCATCACTAATTTTGCCTTAAGCAGCAGCAATATTCTACTTTCGTTGGACATAAATGTATAACAAGTAGGCAAACTTAATGTTTTCATTTTTAAATGTTTGTGTCGTATTCAAGGGGTGTGGCAGGGATGGCAAACAGTACAAATACTATCCCTCAAAAAAAAAAAAAAAAAAAAAAAAAACAAATACATTTAAATGTATTTAACAGCGCATAGCGCTTAAATGAAAAAACAAATTTGCTTTCAGAACAACAAGAAGCAACAAATAAAACGAGAAAGCATTTTATTGTTTCACCATTATTACAGGTGTGCTTAAACAATTTTTATGACCCAAAAGATGGTTTGATTCGTATGCCAGCCAGTTTATTTCGTTTATGTTGCTCAAACCGTTGAACAGTGTTGTGTATACATTTTTATACGTTTATATGTACTCGTATAGTGGCAACAGCGTAGACACACAAATGCTGCCCGGAAAACTTAATGTCGATGTCGCTGAAATTGTTGTTTGCTGTTGTTGTGCTTTTATATTCGTTAAGCATTAAAGCAGTCCAGGCAGCAGGATTTTATACGTTTTGTTGCTGTTGATTATATGAAAAAAAGTTGATCCTTTTAGAAGTTGCACGGACGAACAAAATATTAAGAAACAAGAAAACAAAATGGCTTTTTTTCTTCTTTTTTATGCACTGCAAGAAATAGTTATTTATTTTGTATAGAGATATTTTCCATAAGAGAATATAAACTCAGGGGGTTATCTAGGAAATATTAGAATATATAATCATTATATATTCCTAGTACCCTACAGTTACATAAATACCACCGAAACTATGAGCAATAGCCAAAATGCACACAAAAAAATGTGAGGTAAAATTAACACAAGGAAATGTTGAGTTAGTCCAAATTAAAGACCTAATTAAAAATTAAATCTCTACTTAAATATTTTGCTGTTGCTTGCGTTCCCATTGTTGCTATGGCTGAGTGGGTATGGTTAAGATATGCCAGATCTGCGGTTCGTAGCCCGTTAGGGGCAAACGCTAGAATTTGTAGTATAAAAATTTAATAAACGAAAATTTAAAGAAAAACAAATTAAAGCTAAGCAATAAAAAGAAAAATACAGCACAATTGATCTTCGTGGTTGCTGTCCTTAAAAAAATTTTAGTTTGATAGCTGACTTTGGTGATATACTACATTTTTTTTTGTTATTTATTTTTTTTAAACAAACACAAAACTGCGAAGCTTTTGGCTTGTCTGCAGAAACACCCAAAGCCTCTTAGTAGGACACTCTCTTAGTAGGACACTCTACCAATTCATTCATCGAGGCGGCCAATCAACATATCAACATGACATTCACAAAGGCAGCTTGACAGTAACACATCTGATGCAATTTACGAGCTTATTTAATCGTGTGGTTGTTATTAAACATGCAGCAAAAGTAATACCAATCGATAAAATCGACTACAAGCTTCTAATCATAAAGCTGTATAACATATTTAATCATATTGGAATAACACATTTCAGACCATTTCTCTTAGAAATCAATATTCTAAATCTATTGATGTTCTGTCTGGTGTATCAGTCCAGTTTGCCCACAACTTTCAACAAAATCTTGTATGAAGTGAAATAAATTAATAAAATACGAAGGTTGGCTTCGTACTTGCGTGTTGGAATTTTCCATTTGACATCTCTATCGTGAAGTTAGAAATTTTTGAGGTTATACGTACTCAGAACGCTTAGACATATGAGTATACTTGCTGACGAGGCATCCCCCACAATTTGTTAATCGCTCTAGAAAAAAAGGCTCATGTCGATTAGTCGAAAAAAAAAATGCTCGAAACATACGATCGCGGTGCTTTGAAACATATCTATGATATCGCGACAGGTGGTATATAATGCATTTACAAGTAATAGCCTGTGTTAAGATGAGCAATGTCCAACAAAAGTAGTTCGCGCACGCGGCATTCCTAAACAGATTGTTGCCTGTTTTTCGGAAAAACTGAACATGTCGGAAAAACTGGGCCATACTACTAGAACACCACAGAACACTCAATAATAATCTTATGGTTTGAGCCGCAACCAACAACTTGTTTGGCAGTTGTCTTCCAAGAAATCAGGAAAACCAGCCGCCGAAGATTCTTCCCCCCAAACCAAGACAAGCACTCACACTTCGGCTAAAGCATGGGAATACCATTTAAAATATAGGTTTTCTGAACCATTCTCCATATACTACTGACTTGGCAGCGTATGACGTGGTATTGTATCCTTACGTAAGAAATAAACTGAGAGGTCAACGTTGTTTGAAACCTGAAGAAGTGGCATGTTTTGCAGGTGTCTCAATCAGGGTAGCACACGTGCTTCGGCAATTAATTTTAAAGCATTCAAAATTATATAGATCTTCGTGGCGAATATTTTCAAAAAAACAATAAAGAGATGTTCAATGATTAATATTTATTTTTGCTCTCTAGTCCCAAAATGTAAAAGGCCACCCTTGTAAATAAGAATCAAAGTTATTTCAGAAGTAAAAAATTTTGTTTTTAAATTAACACAAAATAATTTTGAATTAAAAAGGGAAACATTTTGAAATAAACTCAATTCTGCTTTCTTCATTTTCTATTTTATTTATTTTATTTCGTGTCAACAAAAAAAGCAAAAAAAAAAAAGAAATTGATGAATTGCAATTTACCATATTATTTCTTTCTGTGTACTCTAGCCACCATATTGAAATTTTAAATGATAAACGTGTATTAAATAACTTTTTTATAACTCCCGTGTGCAATCCTGCATGCTTTCATTTCTTTATTTCTTTGTTCTCCCATTTTTGACTGTGTTTGGAAATTTGTTTAAGAAATCTATAAAAATCTTTACAGCTTCTTTCTCTTAACATTTTCGATTTTTCACATTTTAAATGAGCCTCATACTACTGGGCCGCCAGTAGCCCCACGTTTTATAAGTTTAGCCCAGTCACCTTTCTACTTCGTTTTAAAACAATGTATCGCAAACGAAAAACTCAAACCCAGTTGATGAATATTGTTGCTTGATGTATGACTGACTGTAAGTGAGCAAAAACGAACCAAACCTTTTCATGTGTCTGTGCTGCTTGACTTTTGTATTTTATCTTGTTTGAATGGCCTTAATGTCGGCAAACATGAGGGATATTGCAGAGGGCAAATATACTTTTTCAGTTTAAATAATAAGAAAGTATTAAGATGGCAAAATAATTAGAAACAGAAAGCAAATTCAAGTATTTACTTATGGTTGGATGGGCTGCAAAAAAATAAACAAATACCATGAGCCAACCTGTGTTCTTAGCTGAACACACTACCTGGATTTGAAGCAATTTGGGTGCTGATGCGCGTTGTGGGGGACGTAAAATAGCCATGATATACCCCCCAGCCAGTAAGTTTTCAACTTTACTCTTCTTCTCTTCTTTAAAAATGTTGATCTCTCCGAAGTTGTAACACAAAAAAAAATCTTTCTCAATTTTGAGAAAGTAAAATTGAACTCAAGTCCAATAAAATGATTAATAATTGTGAAAAATATCTAAGATTTATTCAGGGAAGCACTTCTCACAGCAAAACAATAAAAGATGATGGGTGAATGGATCAACCAGGGGCATGAAGCGCAATAACAAATCTTTACAGCCTTATGTGAGTATATACCGGAAAATGTGATGTCAGATTGCATACCGGAGACCTAGACCTTGATTACCTACTTCCATTCTTGCTGGAACGACTGCTTGAACTAGATCCCCATGAGGCCTCATTACTACACGGAATACACAAATATCTCGTATTTGTATAGCAAATACCACGGAACTGTAATCACATCTGTTCGATTATTGGACAATTTTTCAAGAGGAAGTTTTGGGCAATTAAGGAGTGTATAAGGGAGCTCCTTGAAATGGGAAGGCCAGGACCTGTGAATATATTCACAGATAGTCAATTGGCCATAAGAAAGATCTCAGGTTTAAATCACATACAGTTTGGAATTGCAAACATATTATTAACAAATACTCAACCCATGGTGAACTGCTCAGCATAATGGGTGTCAGGGCACTATGGAAGTTAAACTGTGGACCAAACTTTAACCAATGGGGTGGAAAAGTTGCGAATCACTGGTATATTTTTCTTCATAAGCAGTGTTAAATATTTATTTATCTAAAATTTAAAAAAAAAAACCTTCAAATTCATTTATTTTCGGAAAAATGAGCAACAAATGAGTTTTGGTTCAGCAAAAGAGTCTTAGCGGCTTTCTTTGAGGGGGCCTGGGTAACTTCGCTTGTTATAAGTATATGCTCTAGCATGATTTCAGCCTTTGCATAATCTCGAACTTTAATGCCAGCTCTTGTGCTTGGAGCTAGAGGGTCTTTGGTTTTGATTGATATTTTACCTTTGATATTTTCCCTTTGCTTTAGTTTTGTACAGTGGTCTGCACCAAACTGTTTCTCTAAAAGTCTAATTTCTAGGAAACCATTTTTAAAGCAACATCTTTAAGTAAAAAGATAAATCTTATAGGTTTATTTGGACTCTTTGTTTTTTAAATTTTCTAATAACTTTTTATATAGATTTAACATTTTTTCCATTTTCATAATTTGCGTTGCGTTTCATTCCAACAGCAGTTGCCAACACGGCAAAATGTGGGCCGTGTGGTCTTATGGCTTTTTACCGCTTGTTGCTTATGAAACAACAAATCGAGTTTGAAAATAAATGAAATTACTTTCTGGTCTAATGACCATCATCTGCTGTTTTTATGAGATTTGTTTCTTTGGTGGGGTTCTGGGTGATTTTTGTTTCAATTTTTATTATTATTGTTATTACTATTTCGGCAGCCGAATGTCAGCTCTTTTGTTTCTTCTTCTTCTTCCTCTTCCTCATTTGCTTTGTGTTTTTTATTGTTTTCTTAAGGAATTATTTTCCTTTTTATTGAATTTTTAAATTCAAGAAAAAGTTTTCCGTATTATTTTCCAATACACAGCGGCAGGCAGTAAATGTCGAGAGAAAATAAAATAAAAGGTGCTTGGAAAATGAAAATGCAGAAACTTTATAATTGGCTTATTAAAGTAGGGAAGCTATAAAAACATTTTACGCACAAAATTAAGTAAAAAATTGCTCGTTTTGTGACAATTTTATAGTTTGGAAAATTTTAAATGAACAAATCTTTAGATCAAAATATTTTTGTATAGCAGAGTTTTTTTTTATTTTATTTTTATTTGATATATATTCGAAACATTTAGAAAACTTCACAATTGGTGACAAAAAGTAGTTTTTTTTTTTGCAAAAAAAAAGTATATATTAAATGGTAGCTAATTAAAATTTCTGACATATTCAGGTGTGCCAATCTGGCAAAGCGGCATATCCTTCGTTCCATGTAGAAACGCTGTGAATAGCATTTTTTAAACTTGGTTCTTATCACCATATGACCGTGAAAGATCCTTTAAATAATCAATATTTAACCTTGAGCTGGCAGACATTTGAAAGCTAGGGCCTTTCTAAACAACAGCAACGTGACGTTTGCACGAAATGTAGGTATTTTGATTTGAAGGCACATTTTCGTAAGAGGCTTCAACAATTTTAGCGCAGGGCTCATATATGCAGCTCTGCTGTTTTTAATTTGTCTAGCACTGAAGTAAAGAAATGCCAAATTTAAATATACAAAAGTTAGATTGTAACATCATACCTTATGGTTGTCCCACCTTTCATTGCCAGTGGTCACAAATAAGCCTACAATCAAAGTACTATTGCCTTAATTTGCCTTGACATTTAAGCTGCCAAACAAATATAAATATATTTCCTAAAATCATGTTCTTCTTACATACTGTTTGTAAAAGAAAAATTTCTGGAATAAAATCCAACGCTTTTGATTTCAATTACTTGCTTCAGTTGGCTGCAATTTAGTTTGCTGAAAGTTCTTACAGGCACACACACACACACACACACACACACACACACACACACACACATACACACCAACTATTTGTCACTTCACTACGTTACACTTGATTATTGGCTTAATAAATAAATATATTTGCTAATTTTGTAAGAGTCTGTACACAAGATTTATATTCATGTTTTAACAATTAGCAAAAACATTCCTTTTCAATTTCCAATCAACTTTAAAGCCAATTTTCGTTAATTATACCAAAGCATATGGCAACAACAATTGCAAATATGTATGTATGTATGTGCGCAATAACAACAGCACTCAGGTGCAAATGTGAACGATACAAATGTGTACTTACTCTGAAATGTTCATACTCGATTTGCAATCATTGGAATTTCAATTTTAACTAATTACTCATATACTTGGCATCTAATGTTTTGTGTCTCAAAGTTGTACTTTGAGCATTAACTTAAATAACAACAAAAGCAACAAAAGCAACATTCGTATATCTGGTTGCAGACGACATCAGTAAATTTGCTAAAGAGCACGTGTTCGATTATGGCAGGGGGGGGAACGATTGTGCCACAGTCAGACTGAGCAAGTATTTGATAAGTCAATAAGTTTTGAAATAAGCATGTGAGCCTGCATTTTGCCTGTTCGAGGTCTTTACAAACAGAAAGTTTTAATACATATTTTCGAAACAATTAAGGGAAAGACTCATCAGTCTATTGAATTTCTCCAAAATATATCAATTACTCACAGAAATACCAGACAAGATGCCGATTGGAGTTAACAAAGCAGCGCATTACGTCTTCAGGACCGTATGAATTTAATCAACTTCCAAATTTATTAAAAAATATTCCAGTTCTCTGAACATTTCAAATTAGGGTGAAGACTTATTTAATGCAAAATGTTGAAGCACTTCTTATGTAGAAGTAGCAATAGATTAAATACATACATATATTCTTTACCTGTTTTATTCGTAAATTTTTATTACTGAATAATGTTAATTTTAATGAAAACACTTTGAACTCTGAATTATTAATTTGTGAATAATGTTAGTTTTAAGATAAATACATTGAACTATGTTGCCAAATAGCCTCTCTTTAGCCCTACAAGGGCGCTGAGGTGACTTATAATTTGATGTATTACTATTTTGTTAAATAAATGAAAAAAAAGCTATCGCACTATTTCCAGTATTTGTTTTTTTTAGACCTTATCAGTAAATCCCAATTTTTCATTCTTAAAGTAGCTTTTTGCTTGTTACCAAAAATTTCCCTAAGCATAATAAGTAGTAAAATGGTATTTTAAGAGATTCAATTCATTTGTAGCCTTTAGCTTTGTTTTTCTGTGACTAAAGAAGTTCTAAAAGCAACACACCAGGACATGTTTTTTGAGTCATTGAAATGGTTTTGGTGTAGAAGAAATAGATGTCAGCCTTTTTAACCAATTATTTCAATTTTTGTAGTCCACATTAAATTACTCAACAAATACAATTATATCTGCCTCTCAAATAATATTTTAAAAATAAAACATTGTTAAAATACATTTTAGAACAAATTTTTCACATCAAATTTGTTCTAAAATGTATTTGAGCAACACTTTATTTTTTATGAATATCGGTGTTATTCTTTATATCTAGGGAAGTATATACATACATATGTATGTGTCTACAGCAGGCACCGGACATAAGAGTTATTTTTAAATTTTTGCAGAAATAAATCATACATAAATGAACATCGTAGAAAACTTTTAATTACACCATCATGATTTTTAGGCGAAATGCATCCAATATATTGCATGGTTTTTAAATTTTTGATTTCTATTTTAACAATCAAAATTAAGAGTTATTTTTGGAGTTTTATTTTTTTAAATGAAATTATTTTTGATTTTTATATTTTTAAATGAAAAATAAAAGTTATTTTTGATTTTTATTTTTTTTAAATGAAAAATAAAAATTATTTTTTATTTTTAAATGAAAAATAAAAGTTATTTTTGATTTTTATATTTTGATATCAATAATAAAAATCAATTCAAAACTCTTACACCCATCCATATTCATAAAAACTATTGAAGGTTTATTACACGTTTATTTGACAAATATTCCGTAGAAATAGCTCAAATAAGAGCTTAATAAACTTACAATAATTATTATGAATATGGCCTTTATTTATTTGTTGATGCCGTTTGTATTATAATATGCTGCTTCATTCAAATTTCTATATGAATATAATATCCATTATCAGCTATAAAAACACGAATGCATAGAAATAGCTTATAAGTTTTGGCTTAACATTCAAGTTAACACTGATTAAGAGCTCGTTTTCAGGTGTTCAATTTTACCATCATAATTGATTTTAAATGTCCCTCAGATAAATTATATCTCAAACTTCCCAATATTAAGCTGAGTGCCGAGAATGGGCTTTCTAAACTGACTTGAGTGGCAGGTACAGAATGAACAATTAAAGCTAATGGAAACCCAAATTTTTTGCTCTCCCAATATTCTAATAAATTAGCAGAAGTATCGAAACGCTTTTCTTTGTAATTGTGTATGTCAAAATAAGCTTTGCAGATATTTCACCCGTGTCATGAATTTTGAACTAATTTTTATTATTGATATAAAAATATAAAATTTAAAAATAACTTTTATAATTGATATAAAAATATACATAAGAATCGAAAATAACTTTCATTTTTCATTTAAAAATATAAAACTCAAAAATAACTTTTATTTTTTCATAAAAAAAAAAAATAAATATCAAAAATAACTCTTGTTTTCTATCTAAAAATATAAAAATCAAAAATAACTCTTATTTTATAAGAGTTACGGTCCCTGGTTTACAGTCATTGTTAAAATGCCTCTAGCACTCACAAGTAGCATCGAAGTTTCCTGTCTGGCAACCTTCTCGCAGTTGCTGTCAGCTGCTTAGTGCGGGCCTAAATTTTAGAAGTGAGCTTGAGAGTCCGTTTAGTTTTAGCAGCGGTTTAAGCCCAGCTTACACGGCAGTGGTATTTAAACTATGCTTACGTTAACAGCTAGTGTAGTAAATAAGTGTATTGAAATAAAGTGTTTAATTTAATGGAACGGAGAAGTAGAAAAAAAGAGCTGTTAGGTGTTAAAACTAATAGAGCAGTGTGCAAGAATTCTATGGGGGGATCCAGATGAGAAAAAAACAGGAGGAATGCTAAGACTTGTCAAGGTCAAATCAACTAGAATAAAGGGAGTTATGACCGATAGCGGGCAGAGAACGAGGTATGGGAGCATTATTTATGCCAGTGCCCCACTTGCTCACAAATACAGTCCCCACACCTTACGTAACATAGCCCATTTATGGAGCATATGCTTGAGGAAATCAAGGAATATTGTGAATGATACGTAGTCCCCACGGAGTGACCTATGGGTCAAATTGCTTATGATTAAATCCAGGGAGAGAACAACAAGCCTATACTAGTTTAAGTATAAGTCGCAAGACATGGGCAAACGAGCTCTTCCAATCAAGCTAATCTAGCCTAACAGAGCTCTGTGTGTACAGTTTTCATTTGTAATTTAAGGAACTATTCCTATTAATATATTTACAAAAATAATTTCGTTATTATTCATCACTCTCTGCTTTACAAATATCATTTGCCCAAACGTTACTTTAAACGCCAAGAAACCTCTCACAATGAATACCCTGTAAGTAAGCTAACAAATATTTAACTTAATACACACACACACACTTCAGCTACAGATGCCCCGACTGGAAATCATACAATACTCGTGGCAGTAGTATTATTTGCACTAAAACTCAAGTGCTCAAGTGCAGAGTATAGTTTGTAATACAAGTACCCACTACAAATATCAAGTAATTTCAGAATATTGTATATGCAACCACAACTACATAAACACATGTTAGCTTGTTTGCGTGTATTTATATATACATATGTAGCTGTGTGGATAAGTTTTCATGTGTATGTGTATGTATGTATTTTTTTTTTTGCATACATTTGAGAACACCTGAAACACCAATTGTTTGCCACCAACTACTTAACATACAATATTATATTATTGCACAGAAAGTCTTGTGATGGTTTTTGGGAGCTAACATGTACAAACATGCACATGCATGCATATGCGAAGCTACACATACGTAGACAAATGCAATCATGTGCACATACACTTTTGCCATGTGTTCTAGCATCAATGAGTAGAAAACCATTTATAGCTCTTCAAGTAAAAGGATTTTATATTGTGGCTGGCAAAATGTAATTTCAGACAATTGGGGTATTTTTTGTTGTTGTAATAATAAGAAGTATTTAAAAGTAAAAAGCGTAGATTTTTTCGTAGTAAAAATAATCCGAATTTGTGTCATTCTGATCTTTAATAATACTTAATAATATTTAAAATATAACTATTTTTTTGTATTGAATTTATCGGGCTTAAATTATTTCTAAATTATTTTTGTGATTGCTATTGATTAAATTGAAGAAGGAAAACATCAAAGACATTTAGCTGGGTGGAGATCAAGCTGCTTCGAAGCCGCCACACTTCACGGGCAGGTGTTGACGAAAAGTGTGGTGACTTTGAAACAGCTGGTTGTTCACCTTGCTGAAGTTTTTTAATGTTTCTTTTGTCTTATTTAATTAATATTGAAGTTTGATTGAAGTTTTTTAATGTTTCTTTTGTCTTATTTAAGTAATATTAATAAAATAATATAATTAATTAAATAATATAGAAAGAACTGAAGCCCGATAAATTTAATAAAAAATAATTATATAAGCAAAGCTTCGATTAATAAAAATTAATGAATAGTATATAAAATATGTATTTGAAATGAGTTTTAGTAAAACCGTATAAAACTTATTTGGAATTATTTGAAAACAAGCAGACTTTCACTAACAGAAAATGTATTCTTATGGGCAATGAAAAGGCTTCATTTTTATGTTCTGCACTGCACCAATAAACAATTTCGTTTCTGAAATAAAAAAATCCTTCATATAATGAACTTCTTGATGTCAGTTTCTTTTTAGCTTTGCGGCATTCATCGCATTCAGTAAAAAGTTAACATCAGCATGTGAAGAAAAAATAATGCATATTCCAATGAACAGAAAAACACAGTAATAAAATTGGAAAGTTGATCAATAAAGACAGCCAGTAATGAAGAGCTCAGGATGTCTAAGGGCTGCTGCTTAAGAAAAGTGTACAATGAGTCATGGCCAGGGTTCGAAGCTGGTGAGCGACGTGGTGGTCGGAAAACAGCCGTGGTATGTACCCCAGCCAGTAAATATTCCATTTTAATTTTCTTGTCTTCTTTAAAAATGTAGAACATTCCAATTTTATCATAAACATTTTTTTCTTCTTAATTTTGAGGGAGTAGAATCAAACTTAAGCCTGATAAAATTCTTAACAATTACAAATTATATAGTTCGACTATAAAGTTGAAATTAATGCTTAAGAAGAATGAATTATTTAATATATACAAATAAGCGAATATATTTTACGAAATGTTAGGGAATCATGTGCCTGATTAAGGCCAACAATATCAGCGCAAATTCATCTTCAATTTTGGTTTAATTTGTCTTTACTCTGCAGTTACACGATCAAGTTTTGCTATCAAGTTTTTTTCACATGCTGCTTGTCAAAATTCAATAAAATTAATGGCTGTGACGTAGGCTGCACCCAATTTCATAACAATTCCTTTTCAAGATGCCGTCAAGAAGAAAATTAAGAATAGTTGCTTCATTAAAAGTACTATCAGAAATAAAGAAAATAAAAGAAGAAGAAAAAAAAACCAGAGGGCAGAAAGAAAATACTGACGATATGACGCCACATTTTTTTATTTCTATTTTTAAGCTTGAGTCTGTTTAATTTTTATCACTTTTAATTGCAACTTTTAGAAAATATTTGCAGACAGAACGAAAAAAAAAATTGTTGTCAGCTGTTTTCTTGATAGTGACTTGATGCTGTCTATGGAAAGCAAAAATTGTCATCAAGTTTGCATCAATTTTCAAAATTGTGAGTGTATTAGTAAAAAAGTGTGAATGTATCAAAACTTGAAAGGCAAAACTTGATCGTGTAACCCCCAAATTAAGCAAGCAACTCATGAAATTAGTGAATACTTGAACCACATGTAATAAAAAGACAATTTAGCGTTTAAACTCCAGCCATCTAAGCAGAGCAAAACATCAGATGTTCGACATTTTTTTTTGCAACGTTACCAGACTGACTGCACTCAAATTTAAGCTTAAAATTTTAATAAGCTAACTCGGGATTTAAATACAAAATTATTAAATTTTCCTTAAAATTTAAGTTGGATTTAAAATAGCTTTCTGTTTTACAGTCTAAAATTATTTTTGGTAATTAATTGTAATAAAAGTACGGCAGCACAATGTAGGTTTCAAAAAATTATCGATAACTCAATAAAAAACAGCTGTTTAAACAAATTTTGAAGCAAGAGAAAATGTGAAAAGCTTAGAAAATAATAAATTGTTTTGTAAAAATTATTAAAATGAGTAGCAAAAGTGATACAAAGACTCCCAATTTCACTGCCACAGAAGTTGATTATCTTCTGGAAATAATAAAAAGTCAAATTATGAAACAAAACATTTTTCTTAATTTGCAGAACAAAACCAAACTGTCAAAAACATATGGCAGTACGAAAAACTTAAATTGATTTTAAATGGGCACGGCAGGCCGTTTAAGTTTGATTTAAATAGCAATTTTGACTCAATTTTGTATTTATTGACACAATTTTGTATTTATTGACTCAATTTTGTATTTAAATAAAATTTAAATTGAAGTGGCGTTTAAAATCCAAGTCAAAAATTGTGGGTAAGAGTACTTAAATATATTTAACTAACTCTTATACTCAATACATCAGTGCAAATTCGTCTTTGGGTTTGGTTTAGTTTTCATTTAAACTAGTAAGTCCTTGAATAAGTGAATATTTAAATCATATTTAAGCGAAAAAAACTAGTGCTTAAATCACATTTTTGTTTTGAATTATGTGCTTTCTGTGTGGCAAAACAATTCCATAACAATGTAATATTTTTCATTAATAGCATGAAATGCTTCGTTAGCTTCTTATTGGTGAGAAAATTCATCCATAGAATGATGACATTTAGTGTCAAGAACGAAGCTTTTTCTCTTAGTGTTGCCTTTAAAGAAATCTAAATTATTACTCTTTGCCCTCATCCAATAGTTTTCAAATAAATTGCTTAAAGACCAAAGCATTTCTGCTGTTCCCATACACTTTGCCAAACGCAATCTTTTATACAACTAATAAGAGTAAATTTCAAAATGACTTAAGGAGTACCATAAGCAGGAACGGTGTATATGAGTGTGTATAACACTGTGTTTCACAGTGTGTGCAGATACAAATCATTATCGATGTATATTAGTTTGTCGATATTCCTTCATGTGTCTGGATATTTGATCAAATTGAATTTTGTATTTAAATGTCAAGTTGTTAAGAAACATTAGCTTCAAGTTTGCTTTCCTCTTTTGATTTTTTACCAGTAGATGGGAGTATGAGTCTGAGTTTGTCGGTGTTTGTATGCATGTGTGTGACTTTGATTGCATCAAATGCAATTGGTTTATGTCAAACGTATCTACTCTACATTTGATTTCATTTCATTTCTACGATTTCAATTTTATATATCAAGTTGCTCTTGTTTGTTCTTGTTGTTGCCGCTTTAGTTGTTGTAGTTGTTATTGCTGCTTCATTTGATAAGCAATGAACCAATTGTATTTCCCTTTAACTGTGGTAAAGTAACATATTTACATACAAGTCTCTGTATATATATGTGTGTGTGTGTTTGTGTTGTATGTGCGATGATCACCTGTAAAATGTGTCTGTATGATTTAGTATTTAAAGTTGTATGCTGGGCTCAGTAAGAGTATGGAAGAGACAGAGAGTGTGAGTGCGAGTGCGAGTGTGTGTAGAAGTATTTGCATAAATGTGAACTAATACCATTATTGATATTTATACTTTATACAAGTTTTCCTGGTTTATGGTTTACAATTTAAATTTACATACAAGTACGTCTTTAAATACACAAATGCTCATGCAACTACACCTGCTTCAGCATGAATATTTAGAGCATAAATACTAAAAGATTCAATTTACTTGAAGTTAAAATATGTTTAGTTACAAAAGGAATGACTGGACATTAGGGTGAGCAGCACATAAACTGATGCAATGGAATTCGAAACAAAATGAGGGTATTTTAGTAAACAGTTTTGAAGACTTAAGCTTTGTCTAGACGGCTGTCAGATCTTACAATATTGTAAGATCTAACAACGTGCTGGCAATCTACTAGAAATACAAAATTGTCAGCATTAAGAAAATTGTCAGTTCAGACAATTAGAAGAGAATCTTACAATTTCATTGCCAGACAATTGACTGACAATAAATTTAGCTACCAACGGAAATTGTCAGCTTACACGGATGTAAGATTTTCTACGTATCAAAAATTGCCAGCCAATTGTTGTCATTATCAAAAAACACACACATGCCATTATTCATTCTTTATTTTTCTCGCTCCATAACCATGTTTTTAATTTTTTTATTCTCTTTTCTGCAACTTCTTAACTCTCGTACTCACATTTCTACTATTCTCTTGCTTTTTATCTCCCTTTCGTACACACACATTTTTCTTTAATACTCTTTGTCATTTTACTCTGACACTGACGCCATTGTAAGGTGTTGAGAATTTATGCTTCTCACAATACGCCAATGCCTGACAATGTACTAACAATGATGATGCCGAAGTGTTCAGACGATTGACAGTTAACTGACAATTAATTGTTAGGTAGGTGGTCTGCCAATGCTTTTGCTTACAATATTGTCAGCAAGAAATTGTAAGTTCTCATGATTGGTTAAAATATTCTATATATTTTCTGACAATATTGTATAATCTTACAACCGTCTAGACAAAGCTTAGTTTAGACAATATGTTGAATCAGCATATATATGCTAATAACTGTATGATTACAAATAACATCAAATGCATACGTCATCACATATCATATGCTGAAACTACCAAATTTTTTTTTTGATTTCAACATATTCCAGCAAATGGAATGTCAACATAAGAGTTAGCATATAATTTTTGTGTTTATACGATATGAAGATAATTACATGGTGATATGTATGCTGAATCGTATAAACATTTGCTTGTAAAATAAGTGTGATACTACTTTCTATTTATACAACGCGCTATTGCAGAAAATTCGTGTTTTTAATATAAAAAAAAAAAAATGTCTTCGGAAGAAATATCGCTTGCTATTGCTTGTGCAGTGCTTGCTTTTGATAGTGATGAAAGTGAAGTAAACGGAAAAAGAGGCCGAGTTTGGAAAAGAAAATGGGTAGAACGGCGGGCAGATGAAGGAGTTTTGTGCAAAATTATACAAAGAATAATAAGACGTTCGAAGATCTGTGCCAATTAATTTCCATCGTGGCAGCCGCTGAAAACAAAAGTGGGGCGGCGGTTGAAATCCGGATGTATGCATGTAATCAACGCCTTGCCGTTGATTACATTACAGTTGATTATTCCAACTATTTTAAGCAGAATTCATACCAGTTGGACTTGAAACACAGATGATTATTTTGGCTTCCAGCTTTTTGTTCACTTTGAAATATATGTAATGAAATGCATGTATTTTTTTATTTTATTTTGCAAATTCCCTACCTACCTGGTATGAATTCGCCTATTGAGCTATTTATTGTTTTTTAATTTGAGAGCAATTAATTCATTGAATTTCATTTCATTACGTTTGTGCTCGTTTGCAAATTTTGAAGAATATATATGTATATTTACATAAACGAAAATTGTGGGCGGCTCAACAAAGCCAGTCGGCAAATATGCAAACAAATTAGATATATGCTGAAAAGCTTAAACAGTATTTTCAACAAATGGCATATCAGCCAGCATACGCAGGAAATTAGTCAAAGACTAAAAACATACTGTTCACACGATATGCTAAAATTGCCAACATATATTTGTTGGTGTTGTTAACAAATTGTTTGCAAACGTTGTTAAACATACGTATGCTGGCAAAGATTTTGCGTTTACACGACATGATGGCACTTAAACAAAATTTTCAGCATAAATGTGCTGATTCAACATATCGTCTAAACTAAGCTTCAGTATTAGTTTTTTTTTATTTCTACAGTCAGACTGGGTTCAAGTGTTCCTATGAGTAGAGTATGAGCATGTTCGAAACAAAAGCTAAGGTGTACTTCTAGGTGCTAATACATAGCAAAGAATGTTTTTGAATGGTAGACTTAGCATGCAAATTTATAGTTTCACTATCCCAATGTAATACCGCAAGAACTATAGAGACATTATCTTCTCAACAGTTTTCTTTTTTTTAGTAAAATGTTCCAGTGAACAGAAAAACACACAGAGAAAAAAGCACCTAATAAAGTAGAACAAAATCAATAAGATATCTCTACGGTTTTTTTTCAAGAAGGATTCCTTATTTTTTTTAAATGGGAAAACCTTATTGAAAAAACAACAATTAATGAAATTAAAAAGATGATTTATGTGTGTTTATATAGGAAACTAATAAAACCAGTTAATAGGATAACCTAATAAAATCAATAAGAAATCCTTATTGTATACAATTTACAAGAAAACCTAATAGAATCAATACGTTCTTCTCTATAGAATTTTTCTTTGGTACCATGCAAATCGGAAACTGAGTAAAACAAACGTGAGTAACAAGTTTTCTTCTTGGTTTTATGTGTTTTTCTTGTTGAGACAATTAATAAGATTTGCAACATGGAAATAATAAGAAATACCCATAGAAAAATCTTCTTTTCTGCTCTCTCTGCTGGGATACCCCTCAGCCTAAAAACGTTTCAAAGAGAAAATCTTACTGAATCTATTAGGAAGTTTTCGCCGCTCTGTGCACAGTGATAGCGGGGAAAGTTGAGCAGAAAGCTTAAATATAGACAGTCAGTGATGAAGAGCCCAGGTGGTAGGATAGACTATGCACTAATGCTCAAAAATAGTATACAAATAGTCCTAGCCTGAGTCCCAAGCAAATTTGGATGCTGATGAGCGAGCGACCTGCCAGTGGGTATTCAACTTTACCTTTCTTGTCGTCATTAAAAATGTAAATCCTTCCAATTTGAGCACAAAAGAATGTTGAGGCAGCAGAAATTGAACTAGAAAGCACAATAAAATTCTTAACAATTATAAATCATATAGTTCACTATAAAATTAAATGTACCTTTTTTTTGTATGAACAAATATGTTCCTCCATATTTAAAAACATTCCAGAAAAAGATGAAATTTACTAACGCGTGCATCAAAATACAACGAAACTTATAAGCCTATTAACAAGACCTTTGGTATTATTATTATTATTGTTCAAAATATGCGACGTTCCTTCCTTTTTATATTTAAATTTCATAGATGTGGGGCAAAATTTATCGTTACTCACGCATTACAAAATTTAATTTTTTCCTTGGGTTTCGTGGTATATAGAATTCATGACTTATATATATTATAACATTTTATAAATTTACTGAATCCCATACACTAGAAATTAATTATGTGCCCCTACATTTTTCGTGTTCTGAGCAACCTGGTAATAAAAGCTATTTGTGTGCTATCTTTTTTGGTAACAAAAATTTTAGTATAATTTTGATTTTAGCATGTACTTTTCACTTGTCCAAATAGAATTTTTAAGCAGCAATTTTGATGCATTAATACTTATTTGATGTGTGTTTGTGATTTGTAAATGTCACTCAGTTTACGTAATTGTAATAGAGCTTAAGAAGTAGTAATGCAATTCTATTATTTCCTGAAAAGGATCAAGAAATATTAAAATAGAAAAAGAACAGAAAAGATCTAAAACTAAAAAGGTTTTTAAAGCACAGGAAAATGGATTAAGAAAACCAGGGAGAATTACACATTTCAAAAGCAAAAGAAACTGCTGTTTTCTAAAAAAAACTTTATCCAACAAATGTATTGCCAGTTAATCGATATTGATTCTGGGTGAATGTGCATATACATAAATATATTTAAACTAAAAAACTAACACCGGTAATCGTAAGAAATAAAACTTTTATTTTTTATGAATAGCGCTATTGCCGAATGAGTCAGTTATTTTGATTTATTTAATTAAACCATTTAATCTGCATCCTAAGAATTATTCAAAATAATTCATTTATTCCTAAACGCAAAAAATTATGTTAATTAATTTTCAGCCTCATTGAATTTCCTGTGAACTTTTTTCATTTCATATCTTAATAAGTTTTATAAATGAAAGAAACCAACATTCGCCAACGATGACAATTTCAAAATCTTGGCAGCATATGTTTTGCCTAAAATGAGAAGGCAAGTAGCAAAAAAAAAAAAAAAAAAAAAACAAAAACAAAAAGGAACCTTAACAAATTCCAATAAAGTTTCTTAATAAAAATCTTTGCTCGTTCGTTCATTCGTTCTGGTTGTGTTATTTTCAAAATTAGTTTTTAGCCATTTGCTCGTTGCGGAAAAGTAATAAGCAAAATGTTAATTTGAAATTTTAATTTAATTGCAAATTATAGTGAAAACAAATCCGCCTAAAGAGGCCACATGAAGGCTCTGAAGGGTTTCAGCACAACTTAAGTTGTAATTTGACAAATATTCCATACCAAAAAGTTGCATAACTCTAGATGCATAACTTGTTTCTGCAGTATTTTATAAAATACTTTTTGTGCACTAAACTTGAAAACAGAAATATTTAGAGAAAAAGACAACAAAACGACCTGCATTTTCAGATTTGGCGGCACTTTCCCGTATAACTCGTAATTCGACAAATACTCCAAAAACCACATAGAAAACCCCTCCCCACGGACGCACAAATTGTTTCTTCTGTATTTTCTAAAATCCTTCTCTCTCACAAAATTTGAAAACGGAAATATTTAGAAACAAAGACGAAGAAACGACCTGCATTCGCAGATTCTTCGGCACTTTCCCGTATAACTCGTAATTTGACAAATACTCCAAAAACCACATAGAAAACCCCACCCCACGGACGCACAATTTGTTTCTTCTGTATTTTCTAAAGTCCTTCTCTCTCACAACATTTGAAAACAGAAATATTTAGAAACAAAGACGAAGAAACGACCTGCATTCGCAGATTCTTCGGCACTTTCCCGTATAACTCGTAATTTGACAAATACTCCAAAAACCACATAGAAAACCCCTCCCCACGGACGCACAACTTGTTTCTTCTGTATTTTCTAAAATCCTTCTCTCTCACAAAATTTGAAAACGGAAATATTTAGAGACAAAGACGAAGAAACGACCTGCATTCGCAGATTCTTCGGCACTTTCCCGTATAACTCGTTATTTGACAAATGCTCCAAAAACCACATAGAAAACCCCTCCCCACGGACGCACAATTTGTTTCTTCTGTATTTTCTAAAGTCCTTCTCTCTCACAAAATTTGAAAACAGAAATATTTAGAAACAAAGACGAAGAAACGACCTGCATTCGCAGATTCTTCGGCACTTTCCCGTATAACTCGTAATTTGACAAATACTCCAAAAACCACATAGAAAACCCCTCTCCACGGACGCACAACTTGTTTCTTCTGTATTTTCTAAAATCCTTCTCTCTCACAAAATTTGAAAACGGAAATATTTAGAAACAAAGACGAAGAAACGACCTGCATTCGCAGATTCCTCGGCACTTTCCCGTATAACTCGTAATTTGACAAATACTCCAAAAACCACATAGAAAACCCCTCCCCACGGACGCACAACTTATTTCTTCTGTATTTTCTAAAATCCTTCTCTCTCACAAAATTTGAAAACGGAAAAATTTAGAGACAAAGACGAAGAAACGACCTGCATTCGCAGGTTCCTCGGCACTTTCCCGTATAACTCGTAATTTGACAAATACTCCAAAAACCACATAGAAAACCCCTCCCCACGGACGCACAACTTGGTTCTTCTGTATTTTCTAAAATCCTTCTCTCTCACAAAATTTGAAAACGGAAATATTTAGAGACAAAGACGAAGAAACGACCTGCATTCGCAGATTCCTGGGCACTTTCCCGTATAACTCGTAATTTGACAAATACTCCAAAAACCACATAGAAAACCCCTCCCCACGGACGCACAACTTGTTTCTTCTGTATTTTCTAAAATCCTTCTCCCTCACAAAATTTGAAAACGGAACTATTTAGAGACAAAGACGAAAAAACGACCTGCATTCGCAGATTCTTCGGCACTTTCCCGTATAACTCGTAATTTGACAAATACTCCAAAAACCACATAGAAAACCCCTCCCCCCGGACGCACAACTTGTTTCTTCTGTATTTTCTAAAATCCTCCTCTCTCACAAAATTTGAAAACGGAAATATTTAGAGACAAAGACGAAGAAACGACCTGCATTCGCAGATTCCTCGGCACTTTCCCGTATAACTCGTAATTTGACAAATACTCCAAAAACCACATAGAAAACCCCACCCCCCGGACGCACAACTTGTTTCTTCTGTATTTTCTAAAATCCTCCTCTCTCACAAAATTTGAAAACGGAAATATTTAGAGACAAAGACGAAGAAACGACCTGCATTCGCAGATTCCTCGACACTTTCCCGTATAACTCGTAATTTGACAAATACTCCAACAACCACATAGAAAACCCCTCCCCCCGGACGCACAACTTGTTTCTTCTGTATTTTCTAAAATCCTCCTCTCTCACAAAATTTGAAAACGGAAATATTTAGAGACAAAGACGAAGAAACGACCTGCATTCGCAGATTCCTCGGCACTTTCCCGTATAACTCGTAATTTGACAAATATTCCAAAAACCACATAGAAAACCCCTCCCCCCGGACGCACAACTTGTTTCTTCTGTATTTTCTAAAATCCTCCTCTCACAAAATTTGAAAACGGAAATATTTAGAGACAAGGACGAAGAAACGACCTGCATTCGCAGATTCCTCGGCACTTTCCCGTATAACTCGTAATTTGACAAATACTCCAAAAACCACATAGAAAACCCCTCCCCCCGGACGCACAATTTGTTTCTTCTGTATTTTCTAAAATCCTCCTCTCTCACAAAATTCGAAAACGGAAATATTTAGAGACAAAAACGAAGAAACGACCTGCATTCGCAGATTCCTCGGCACTTTTCCGTATAACTCGTAATTTGACAAATACTCCAAAAACCACATAGAAAACCCCTCCCCACGGACGCACAACTTGTTTCTTCTGTATTTTCTAAAATCCTCCTCTCTCACAAAATTTGAAAACGGAAATATTTAGAGACAAAGACGAAGAAACGACCTGCACTCGCAGATTCCTCGGCACTTTCCCGTATAACTCGTAATTTGACAAATACTCCAAAAACCACATAGAAAACCCCTCCCCACGGACGCACAACTTGTTTCTTCTGTATTTTCTAAAATCCTCCTCTCTCACAAAATTTGAAAACGGAAATATTTAGAGACAAAGACGAAGAAACGACCTGCATTCGCAGATTCCTCGGCACTTTCCCGTATAACTCGTAATTTGACAAATACTCCAAAAACCACATAGAAAACCCCTCCCCCCGGACGCACAATTTGTTTCTTCTGTATTTTCTAAAATCCTCCTCTCTCACAAAATTCGAAAACGGAAATATTTAGAGACAAAAACGAAGAAACGACCTGCATTCGCAGATTCCTCGGCACTTTCCCGTATAACTCGTAATTTGACAAATACTCCAAAAACCACATAGAAAACCCCTCCCCCCGGACGCACAACTTGTTTCTTCTGTATTTTCTAAAATCCTCCTCTCTCACAAAATTCGAAAACGGAAATATTTAGAGACAAAAACGAAGAAACGACCTGCATTCGCAGATTCCTCGGCACTTTCCCGTATAACTCGTAATTTGACAAATACTCCAAAAACCACATAGAAAACCCCTCCCCACGGACGCACAACTTGTTTCTTCTGTATTTTCTAAAATCCTCCTCTCTCACAAAATTTGAAAACGGAAATATTTAGAGACAAAGACGAAGAAACGACCTGCACTCGCAGATTCCTCGGCACTTTCCCGTATAACTCGTAATTTGACAAATACTCCAAAAACCACATAGAAAACCCCTCCCCACGGACGCACAACTTGTTTCTTCTGTATTTTCTAAAATCCTCCTCTCTCACAAAATTTGAAAACGGAAATATTTAGAGACAAAGACGAAGAAACGACCTGCATTCGCAGATTCCTCGGCACTTTCCCGTATAACTCGTAATTTGACAAATACTCCAAAAACCACATAGAAAACCCCTCCCCCCGGACGCACAACTTGTTTCTTCTGCATTTTCTAAAATCCTCCTCTCTCACAAAATTTGAAAACGGAAATATTTAGAGACAAAGACGAAGAAACGACCTGCGTTCGCAGATTCCTCGGCACTTTCCCGTATAACTCGTAATTTGACAAATACTCCAAAAACCACATAGAAAACCCCTCCCCCCGGACGCACAACTTGTTTCTTCTGTATTTTCTAAAATCCTCCTCTCTCACAAAATTTGAAAACGGAAGTATTTAGAGACAAAGACGAAGAAACGACCTGCATTCGCAGATTCCTCGGCACTTTCCCGTATAACTCGTAATTTGACAAATACTCCAAAAACCACATAGAAAACCCCTCCCCACGGACGCACAACTTGTTTCTTCTGTATTTTCTAAAATCCTCCTCTCTCACAAAATTCGAAAACGGAAATATTTAGAGACAAAGACGAAGAAACGACCTGCATTCGCAGATTCCTCGGCACTTTCCCGTATAACTCGTAATTTGACAAATACTCCAAAAACCACATAGAAAACCCCTCCCCCCGGACGCACAACTTGTTTCTTCTGTATTTTCTAAAATCCTCCTCTCTTACAAAATTTGAAAACGGAAATATTTAGAGACAAAGACGAAGAAACGACCTGCGTTCGCAGATTCCTCGGCACTTTCCCGTATAACTCGTAATTTGACAAATACTCCAAAAACCACATAGAAAACCCCTCCCCACGGACGCACAACTTGTTTCTTCTGTATTTTCTAAAATCCTCCTCTCTCACAAAATTCGAAAACGGAAGTATTTAGAGACAAAGACGAAGAAACGACCTGCATTCGCAGATTCCTCGGCACTTTCCCGTATAACTCGTAATTTGACAAATACTACAAAAACCACATAGAAAACCCCTCCCCCCGGACGCACAACTTGTTTCTTCTGTATTTTCTAAAATCCTCCTCTCTCACAAAATTTGAAAACGGAAATATTTAGAGACAAAGACGAAGAAACGACCTGCATTCGCAGATTCCTCGGCACTTTCCCGTATAACTCGTAATTTGACAAATACTCCAAAAACCACATAGAAAACCCCTCCCCACGGACGCACAACTTGTTTCTTCTGTATTTTCTAAAATCCTCCTCTCTCACAAAATTTGAAAACGGAAATATTTAGAGACAAAGACGAAGAAACGACCTGCATTCGCAGGTTCCTCGGCACTTTCCCGTATAACTCGTAATCTGACAAATACTCCAAAAACCACATAGAAAACCCCTCCCCCCGGACGCACAACTTGTTTCTTCTGTATTTTCTAAAATCCTCCTCTCTCACAAAATTTGAAAACGGAAATATTTAGAGACAAAGACGAAAAAACGACCTGCGTTCGCAGATTCCTCGGCACTTTCCCGTATAACTCGTAATTTGACAAATACTCCAAAAACCACATAGAAAACCCCACCCCACGGACGCACAACTTGTTTCTTCTGTATTTTCTAAAATCCTCCTCTCTCACAAAATTTGAAAACGGAAATATTTAGAGACAAAGACGAAGAAACGACCTGCATTCGCAGATTCCTCGGCACTTTCCCGTATATCTCGTAATTTGACAAATACTCCAAAAACCACATAGAAAACCCCTCCCCCCGGACGCACAACTTGTTTCTTCTGTATTTTCTAAAATCCTCCTCTCTCACAAAATTTGAAAACGGAAATATTTAGAGACAAGGACGAAGAAACGACCTGCATTCGCAGATTCCTCGGCACTTTCCCGTATAACTCGTAATTTGACAAATACTCCAAAAACCACATAGAAAACCCCTCTCCCCGGAAGCACAACTTGTTTCTTCTGTATTTTCTAAAATCCTCCTCTCTCACAAAATTTGAAAACGGAAATATTTAAAGACAAAGACGAAGAAACGACCTGCATTCGCTCCTCGGCACTTTCCCGTATAACTCGTAATTTGACAAATACTCCAAAAACCACATAGAAAACCCCTCCCCCCGGACGCACAACTTGTTTCTTCTGTATTTTCTAAAATCCTCCTCTCTCACAAAATTTGAAAACGGAAATATTTAGAGACAAAGACGAAGAAACGACCTGCATTCGCAGATTCCTCGGCACTTTCCCGTATAACTCGTAATTTGACAAATACTCCAAAAACCACATAGAAAACCCCTCCCCACAGACGCACAACTTGTTTCTTCTGTATTTTCTAAAATCCTCCTCTCTCACAAAATTCGAAAACGGAAATATTTAGAGACAAAGACGAAGAAACGACCTGCATTCGCAGATTCCTCGGCACTTTCCCGTATAACTCGTAATTTGACAAATACTCCAAAAACCACATAGAAAACCCCTCCCCCCGGACGCACAACTCGTTTCTTCTGTATTTTCTAAAATCCTCCTCTCTTACAAAATTTGAAAACGGAAATATTTAGAGACAAAGACGAAGAAACGACCTGCGTTCGCAGATTCCTCGGCACTTTCCCGTATAACTCGTAATTTGACAAATACTCCAAAAACCACATAGAAAACCCCTCCCCACGGACGCACAACTTGTTTCTTCTGTATTTTCTAAAATCCTCCTCTCTCACAAAATTCGAAAACGGAAGTATTTAGAGACAAAGACGAAGAAACGACCTGCATTCGCAGATTCCTCGGCACTTTCCCGTATAACTCGTAATTTGACAAATACTACAAAAACCACATAGAAAACCCCTCCCCCCGGACGCACAACTTGTTTCTTCTGTATTTTCTAAAATCCTCCTCTCTCACAAAATTTGAAAACGGAAATATTTAGAGACAAAGACGAAGAAATGACCTGCATTCGCAGATTCCTCGGCACTTTCCCGTATAACTCGTAATTTGACAAATACTCCAAAAACCACATAGAAAACCCCTCCCCCCGGACGCACAACTTGTTTCTTCTGTATTTTCTAAAATCCTCCTCTCTCACAAAATTTGAAAACGGAAATATTTAGAGACAAAGACGAAGAAACGACCTGCATTCGCAGATTCCTCGGCACTTTCCCGTATAACTCGTAATTTGACAAATACTCCAAAAACCACATAGAAAACCCCTCCCCCCGGACGCACAACTTGTTTCTTCTGTATTTTCTAAAATCCTCCTCTCTCACAAAATTTGAAAACGGAAATATTTAGAGACAAAGACGAAGAAACGACCTGCATTCGCAGATTCCTCGGCACTTTCCCGTATAACTCGTAATTTGACAAATACTCCAAAAACCACATAGAAAACCCCACCCCACGGACGCACAACTTGTTTCTTCTGTATTTTCTAAAATCTTCCTCTCTCACAAAATTTGAAAAAGGAAATATTTAGAGACAAAGACGAAGAAACGACCTGCATTCGCAGGTTCCTCGGCACTTTCCCGTATAACTCGTAATCTGACAAATACTCCAAAAACCACATAGAAAACCCCTCCCCCCGGACGCACAACTTGTTTCTTCTGTATTTTCTAAAATCCTCCTCTCTCACAAAATTTGAAAACGGAAATATTTAGAGACAAAGACGAAAAAACGACCTGCGTTCGCAGATTCCTCGGCACTTTCCCGTATAACTCGTAATCTGACAAATACTCCAAAAACCACATAGAAAACCCCTCCCCCCGGACGCACAACTTGTTTCTTCTGTATTTTCTAAAATCCTCCTCTCTCACAAAATTTGAAAACGGAAATATTTAGAGACAAAGACGAAAAAACGACCTGCGTTCGCAGATTCCTCGGCACTTTCCCGTATAACTCGTAATTTGACAAATACTCCAAAAACCACATAGAAAACCCCACCCCACGGACGCACAACTTGTTTCTTCTGTATTTTCTAAAATCCTCCTCTCTCACAAAATTTGAAAACGGAAATATTTAGAGACAAAGACGAAGAAACGACCTGCATTCGCAGATTCCTCGGCACTTTCCCGTATAACTCGTAATCTGACAAATACTCCAAAAACCACATAGAAAACCCCTCCCCCCGGACGCACAACTTGTTTCTTCTGTATTTTCTAAAATCCTCCTCTCTCACAAAATTTGAAAACAGAAATATTTAGAGACAAAGACGAAAAAACGACCTGCGTTCGCAGATTCCTCGGCACTTTCCCGTATAACTCGTAATCTGACAAATACTCCAAAAACCACATAGAAAACCCCTCCCCCCGGACGCACAACTTGTTTCTTCTGTATTTTCTAAAATCCTCCTCTCTCACAAAATTTGAAAACGGAAATATTTAGAGACAAGGACGAAGAAACGACCTGCATTCGCAGATTCCTCGGCACTTTCCCGTATAACTCGTAATTTGACAAATACTCCAAAAACCACATAGAAAACCCCTCCCCCCGGACGCACAACTTGTTTCTTCTGTATTTTCTAAAATCCTCCTCTCTCACAAAATTTGAAAACGGAAATATTTAGAGACAAAGACGAAGAAACGACCTGCATTCGCAGATTCCTCGGCACTTTCCCGTATAACTCGTAATTTGACAAATACTCCAAAAACCACATAGAAAACCCCACCCCACGGACGCACAACTTGTTTCTTCTGTATTTTCTAAAATCCTCCTCTCTCACAAAATTTGAAAACGGAAATATTTAGAGACAAAGACGAAGAAACGACCTGCATTCGCAGATTCCTCGGCACTTTCCCGTATAACTCGTAATCTGACAAATACTCCAAAAACCACATAGAAAACCCCTCCCCCCGGACGCACAACTTGTTTCTTCTGTATTTTCTAAAATCCTCCTCTCTCACAAAATTTGAAAACGGAAATATTTAAAGACAAAGACGAAGAAACGACCTGCATTCGCAGATTCCTCGGCACTTTCCCGTATAACTCGTAATTTGACAAATACTCCAAAAACCACATAGAAAACCCCTCCCCCCGGACGCACAACTTGTTTCTTCTGTATTTTCTAAAATCCTCCTCTCTCACAAAATTTGAAAACGGAAATATTTAGAGACAAAGACGAAGAAACGACCTGCATTCGCAGATTCCTCGGCACTTTCCCGTATAACTCGTAATTTGACAAATACTCCAAAAACCACATAGAAAACCCCACCCCACGGACGCACAACTTGTTTCTTCTGTATTTTCTAAAATCCTCCTCTCTCACAAAATTTGAAAACGGAAATATTTAGAGACAAAGACGAAGAAACGACCTGCATTCGCAGATTCCTCGGCACTTTCCCGTATAACTCGTAATCTAACAAATACTCCAAAAACCACATAAAAAACCCCTCCCCCCAGACGCACAACTTGTTTCTTCTGTATTTTCTAAAATCCTCCTCTCTCACAAAATTTGAAAACGGAAATATTTAGAGACAAAGACGAAAAAACGACCTGCGTTCGCAGATTCCTCGGCACTTTCCCGTATAACTCGTAATCTGACAAATACTCCAAAAACCACATAGAAAACCCCTCCCCCCGGACGCACAACTTGTTTCTTCTGTATTTTCTAAAATCCTCCTCTCTCACAAAATTTGAAAACGGAAATATTTAGAGACAAGGACGAAGAAACGACCTGCATTCGCAGATTCCTCGGCACTTTCCCGTATAACTCGTAATTTGACAAATACTCCAAAAACCACATAGAAAACCCCTCTCCCCGGAAGCACAACTTGTTTCTTCTGTATTTTCTAAAATCCTCCTCTCTCACAAAATTTGAAAACGGAAATATTTAAAGACAAAGACGAAGAAACGACCTGCATTCGCTCCTCGGCACTTTCCCGTATAACTCGTAATTTGACAAATACTCCAAAAACCACATAGAAAACCCCTCCCCCCGGACGCACAACTTGTTTCTTCTGTATTTTCTAAAATCCTCCTCTCTCACAAAATTTGAAAACGGAAATATTTAGAGACAAAGACGAAGAAACGACCTGCATTCGCAGATTCCTCGGCACTTTCCCGTATAACTCGTAATTTGACAAATACTCCAAAAACCACATAGAAAACCCCTCCCCCCGGACGCACAACTTGTTTCTTCTGTATTTTCTAAAATCCTCCTCTCTCACAAAATTCGAAAACGGAAATATTTAGAGACAAAGACGAAGAAACGACCTGCATTCGCAGATTCCTCGGCACTTTCCCGTATAACTCGTAATTTGACAAATACTCCAAAAACCACATAGAAAACCCCTCCCCACGGACGCACAACTTGTTTCTTCTGTATTTTCTAAAATCCTCCTCTCTCACAAAATTCGAAAACGGAAGTATTTAGAGACAAAGACGAAGAAACGACCTGCATTCGCAGATTCCTCGGCACTTTCCCGTATAACTCGTAATTTGACAAATACTACAAAAACCACATAGAAAACCCCTCCCCCCGGACGCACAACTTGTTTCTTCTGTATTTTCTAAAATCCTCCTCTCTCACAAAATTTGAAAACGGAAATATTTAGAGACAAAGACGAAGAAATGACCTGCATTCGCAGATTCCTCGGCACTTTCCCGTATAACTCGTAATTTGACAAATACTCCAAAAACCACATAGAAAACCCCTCCCCCCGGACGCACAACTTGTTTCTTCTGTATTTTCTAAAATCCTCCTCTCTCACAAAATTTGAAAACGGAAATATTTAGAGACAAAGACGAAGAAACGACCTGCATTCGCAGATTCCTCGGCACTTTCCCGTATAACTCGTAATTTGACAAATACTCCAAAAACCACATAGAAAACCCCTCCCCCCGGACGCACAACTTGTTTCTTCTGTATTTTCTAAAATCCTCCTCTCTCACAAAATTTGAAAACGGAAATATTTAGAGACAAAGACGAAGAAACGACCTGCATTCGCAGATTCCTCGGCACTTTCCCGTATAACTCGTAATTTGACAAATACTCCAAAAACCACATAGAAAACCCCACCCCACGGACGCACAACTTGTTTCTTCTGTATTTTCTAAAATCTTCCTCTCTCACAAAATTTGAAAAAGGAAATATTTAGAGACAAAGACGAAGAAACGACCTGCATTCGCAGGTTCCTCGGCACTTTCCCGTATAACTCGTAATCTGACAAATACTCCAAAAACCACATAGAAAACCCCTCCCCCCGGACGCACAACTTGTTTCTTCTGTATTTTCTAAAATCCTCCTCTCTCACAAAATTTGAAAACGGAAATATTTAGAGACAAAGACGAAAAAACGACCTGCGTTCGCAGATTCCTCGGCACTTTCCCGTATAACTCGTAATCTGACAAATACTCCAAAAACCACATAGAAAACCCCTCCCCCCGGACGCACAACTTGTTTCTTCTGTATTTTCTAAAATCCTCCTCTCTCACAAAATTTGAAAACGGAAATATTTAGAGACAAAGACGAAAAAACGACCTGCGTTCGCAGATTCCTCGGCACTTTCCCGTATAACTCGTAATTTGACAAATACTCCAAAAACCACATAGAAAACCCCACCCCACGGACGCACAACTTGTTTCTTCTGTATTTTCTAAAATCCTCCTCTCTCACAAAATTTGAAAACGGAAATATTTAGAGACAAAGACGAAGAAACGACCTGCATTCGCAGATTCCTCGGCACTTTCCCGTATAACTCGTAATCTGACAAATACTCCAAAAACCACATAGAAAACCCCTCCCCCCGGACGCACAACTTGTTTCTTCTGTATTTTCTAAAATCCTCCTCTCTCACAAAATTTGAAAACGGAAATATTTAGAGACAAAGACGAAAAAACGACCTGCGTTCGCAGATTCCTCGGCACTTTCCCGTATAACTCGTAATCTGACAAATACTCCAAAAACCACATAGAAAACCCCTCCCCCCGGACGCACAACTTGTTTCTTCTGTATTTTCTAAAATCCTCCTCTCTCACAAAATTTGAAAACGGAAATATTTAGAGACAAGGACGAAGAAACGACCTGCATTCGCAGATTCCTCGGCACTTTCCCGTATAACTCGTAATTTGACAAATACTCCAAAAACCACATAGAAAACCCCTCCCCCCGGACGCACAACTTGTTTCTTCTGTATTTTCTAAAATCCTCCTCTCTCACAAAATTTGAAAACGGAAATATTTAGAGACAAAGACGAAGAAACGACCTGCATTCGCAGATTCCTCGGCACTTTCCCGTATAACTCGTAATTTGACAAATACTCCAAAAACCACATAGAAAACCCCACCCCACGGACGCACAACTTGTTTCTTCTGTATTTTCTAAAATCCTCCTCTCTCACAAAATTTGAAAACGGAAATATTTAGAGACAAAGACGAAGAAACGACCTGCATTCGCAGATTCCTCGGCACTTTCCCGTATAACTCGTAATCTAACAAATACTCCAAAAACCACATAGAAAACCCCTCCCCCCGGACGCACAACTTGTTTCTTCTGTATTTTCTAAAATCCTCCTCTCTCACAAAATTTGAAAACGGAAATATTTAGAGACAAAGACGAAGAAACGACCTGCATTCGCAGATTCCTCGGCACTTTCCCGTATAACTCGTAATTTGACAAATACTCCAAAAACCACATAGAAAACCCCTCCCCACGGAAGCACAACTTGTTTCTTCTGTATTTTCTAAAATCCTCCTCTCTCACAAAATTTGAAAACGGAAATATTTAAAGACAAAGACGAAGAAACGACCTGCATTCGCTCCTCGGCACTTTCCCGTATAACTCGTAATTTGAAAAATACTCCAAAAACCACATAGAAAACCCCTCCCCCCGGACGCACAACTTGTTTCTTCTGTATTTTCTAAAATCCTCCTCTCTCACAAAATTTGAAAACGGAAATATTTAGAGACAAAGACGAGGAAACGACCTGCATTTGCAGATTCCTCGGCACTTTCCCGTATAACTCGTAATTTGACAAATACTCCAAAAACCACATAGAAAACCCCTCCCCCCGGACGCACAACTTGTTTCTTCTGTATTTTCTAAAATCCTCCTCTCTCACAAAATTTGAAAACGGAAATATTTAGAGACAAAGACGAAGAAACGACCTGCATTCGCAGATTCCTCAGCACTTTCCCGTATAACTCGTAATTTGACAAATACTCCAAAAACCACATAGAAAACCCCTCCCCCCGGACGCACAACTTGTTTCTTCTGTATTTTCTAAAATCCTCCTCTCTCACAAAATTTGAAAACGGAAATATTTAGAGACAAGGACGAAGAAACGACCTGCATTCGCAGATTCCTCGGCACTTTCCCGTATAACTCGTAATTTGACAAATACTCCAAAAACCACATAGAAAACCCCTCCCCCCGGAAGCACAACTTGTTTCTTCTGTATTTTCTAAAATCCTCCTCTCTCACAAAATTTGAAAACGGAAATATTTAAAGACAAAGACGAAGAAACGACCTGCATTCGCAGATTCCTCGGCACTTTCCCGTATAACTCGTAATTTGACAAATACTCCAAAAACCACATAGAAAACCCCTCACCCCGGACGCACAACTTGTTTCTTCTGTATTTTCTAAAATCCTCCTCTCTCACAAAATTTGAAAACGGAAATATTTAAAGACAAAGACGAAGAAACGACCTGCATTCGCTCCTCGGCACTTTCCCGTATAACTCGTAATTTGACAAATACTCCAAAAACCACATAGAAAACCCCTCCCCCCGGACGCACAACTTGTTTCTTCTGTATTTTCTAAAATCCTCCTCTCTCACAAAATTTGAAAACGGAAATATTTAGAGACAAAGACGAAGAAACGACCTGCATTCGCAGATTCCTCGGCACTTTCCCGTATAACTCGTAATTTGACAAATACTCCAAAAACCACATAGAAAACCCCACCCCACGGACGCACAACTTGTTTCTTCTGTATTTTCTAAAATCCTCCTCTCTCACAAAATTTGAAAACGGAAATATTTAAAGACAAAGACGAAGAAACGACCTGCATTCGCTCCTCGGCACTTTCCCGTATAACTCGTAATTTGACAAATACTCCAAAAATCACATAGAAAACCCCTCCCCCCGGACGCACAACTTGTTTCTTCTGTATTTTCTAAAATCCTCCTCTCTCACAAAATTTGAAAACGGAAATATTTAGAGACAAAGACGAAGAAACGACCTGCATTCGCAGATTCCTCGGCACTTTCCCGTATAACTCGTAATTTGACAAATACTCCAAAAACCACATAGAAAACCCCTCCCCCCGGAAGCACAACTTGTTTCTTCTGTATTTTCTAAAATCCTCCTCTCTCACAAAATTTGAAAACGGAAATATTTAGAGACAAAGACGAAGAAACGACCTGCATTCGCAGATTCCTCGGCACTTTCCCGTATAACTCGTAATTTGACAAATACTCCAAAAACCACATAGAAAACCCCTCCCCCCGGAAGCACAACTTGTTTCTTCTGTATTTTCTAAAATCCTCCTCTCTCACAAAATTTGAAAACGGAAATATTTAGAGACAAAGACGAAGAAACGACTTGCATTCGCAGATTCCTCGGCACTTTCCCGTATAACTCGTAATTTGACAAATACTCCAAAAACCACATAGAAAACCCCTCCCCACGGACGCACAATTTGTTTTTTCTGTATTTTCTAAAATCCTCCTCTCTCACAAAATTTGGAAACGGAAATATTTAGAGACAAAGACGAAGAAACGACCAGCATTCGCAGATTTCTCGGCACTTTCCCGTATAACTCTTAATTTGACAAATACTCCAAAAACCACATAGAAAACCCCTCCCCACGGACGCACAATTTGTTTCTTCTGTATTTTCTAAAATCCTCCTCTCTCACAAAATTTGAAAACGGAAATATTTAGAGACAAAGACGAGGAAACGACCTGCTTTCGCAGATTCCTCGGCACTTTCCCGTATAACTCGTAATTTGACAAATACTCCAAAAACCACATAGAAAACCCCTCCCCACGGACGCACAACTTGTTTCTTCTGTATTTTCTAAAATCCTCCTCTCTCACAAAATTTGAAAACGGAAATATTTAGAGACAAAGACGAAGAAACGACCAGCATTCGCAGATTCCTCGGCACTTTCCCGTATAACTCGTAATTTGACAAATACTCCAAAAACCACATAGAAAACCCTTCCCCACGGACGCACAACTTGTTTCTTCTGTATTTTCTAAAATCCTCCTCTCTCACAAAATTTGAAAACGGAAATATTTAGAGACAAAGACGAAGAAACGACTTGCATTCGCAGATTCCTCGGCACTTTCCCGTATAACTCGTAATTTGACAAATACTCCAAAAACCACATAGAAAACCCCTCCCCACGGACGCACAACTTGTTTTTTCTGTATTTTCTAAAATCCTCCTCTCTCACAAAATTTGGAAACGGAAATATTTAGAGACAAAGACGAAGAAACGACCAGCATTCGCAGATTTCTCGGCACTTTCCCGTATAACTCTTAATTTGACAAATACTCCAAAAACCACATAGAAAACCCCTCCCCACGGACGCACAATTTGTTTCTTCTGTATTTTCTAAAATCCTCCTCTCTCACAAAATTTGAAAACGGAAATATTTAGAGACAAAGACGAAAAAACGACCTGCATTCGCAGATTCCTCGGCACTTTCCCGTATAACTCGTAATTTGACAAATACTCCAAAAACCACATAGAAAACCCCTCCCCACGGACGCACAACTTGTTTCTTCTGTATTTTCTAAAATCCTCCTCTCTCACAAAATTTGAAAACGGAAATATTTAGAGACAAAGACGAGGAAACGACCTGCTTTCGCAGATTCCTCGGCACTTTCCCGTATAACTCGTAATTTGACAAATACTCCAAAAACCACATAGAAAACCCCTCCCCACGGACGCACAACTTGTTTCTTCTGTATTTTCTAAAATCCTCCTCTCTCACAAAATTTGAAAACGGAAATATTTAGAGACAAAGACGAAGAAACGACCAGCATTCGCAGATTCCTCGGCACTTTCCCGTATAACTCGTAATTTGACAAATACTCCAAAAACCACATAGAAAACCCTTCCCCACGGACGCACAACTTGTTTCTTCTGTATTTTCTAAAATCCTCCTCTCTCACAAAATTTGAAAACGGAAATATTTAGAGACAAAGACGAAAAAACAACCTGCATTCGCAGATTCCTCGGCACTTTCCCGTATAACTCGTAATTTGACAAATACTCCAAAAACCACATAGAAAACCCCTACCCACGGACGCACAATTTGTTTCTTCTGTATTTTCTAAAATCCTCCTCTCCCACAAAATTTGAAAACGGAAATATTTAGAGACAAAGACGAAAAAACGACCTGCATTCGCAGATTCCTCGGCACTTTCCCGTATAACTCGTAATTTGACAAATACTCCAAAAACCACATAGAAAACCCCTCCCCACGGACGCACAACTTGTTTCTTCTGTATTTTCTAAAATCCTCCTCTCTCACAAAATTTGAAAACGGAAATATTTAGAGACAAAGACGAAAAAACAACCTGCATTCGCAGATTCCTCGGCACTTTCCCGTATAACTCGTAATTTGACAAATACTCCAAAAACCACATAGAAAACCCCTCCCCACGGACGCACAACTTGTTTCTTCTGTATTTTCTAAAATCCTCCTCTCTCACAAAATTTGAAAACGGAAATATTTAGAGACAAAGACGAAGAAACGACCTGCATTCGCAGATTCCTCGGCACTTTCCCGTATAACTCGTAATTTGACAAATACTCCAAAAACCACATAGAAAACCCCTCCCCACGGACGCACAACTTGTTTCTTCTGTATTTTCTAAAATCCTCCTCTCTCACAAAATTTGAAAACGGAAATACTTAGAGACAAAGACGAAGAAACGACCTGCATTCGCAGATTCCTCGGCACTTTCCCGTATAACTCGTAATTTGACAAATACTCCAAAAACCACATAGAAAACCCCTCCCCACGGACGCACAACTTGTTTCTTCTGTATTTTCTAAAATCCTCCTCTCTCACAAAATTTGAAAACAGAAATATTTAGAGACAAAGACGAAGAAACGACCTGCATTCGCAGATTCCTCGGCACTTTCCCGTATAACTCGTAATTTGACAAATACTCCAAAAACCACATAGAAAACCCCTCCCCACGGACGCACAACTTGTTTCTTCTGTATTTTCTAAAATCCTCCTCTCTCACAAAATTTGAAAACGGAAATATTTAGAGACAAAGACGAAGAAACGACCAGCATTCGCAGATTTCTCGGCACTTTCCCGTATAACTCGTAATTTGACAAATACTCCAAAAACCACATAGAAAACCCCTCCCCACGGACGCACAACTTGTTTCTTCTGTATTTTCTAAAATCCTCCTCTCTCACAAAATTTGAAAACGGAAATATTTAGAGACAAAGACGAAAAAACGACCTGCATTCGCAGATTCCTCGGCACTTTCCCGTATAACTCGTAATTTGACAAATACTCCAAAAACCACATAGAAAACCCCTCCCCACGGACGCACAACTTGTTTCTTCTGTATTTTCTAAAATCCTCCTCTCTCACAAAATTTGAAAACGGAAATATTTAGAGACAAAGACGAAGAAACGACTTGCATTCGCAGATTCCTCGGCACTTTCCCGTATAACTCGTAATTTGACAAATACTCCAAAAACCACATAGAAAACCCCTCCCCACGGACGCACAATTTGTTTTTTCTGTATTTTCTAAAATCCTCCTCTCTCACAAAATTTGGAAACGGAAATATTTAGAGACAAAGACGAAGAAACGACCAGCATTCGCAGATTTCTCGGCACTTTCCCGTATAACTCTTAATTTGACAAATACTCCAAAAACCACATAGAAAACCCCTCCCCACGGACGCACAATTTGTTTCTTCTGTATTTTCTAAAATCCTCCTCTCTCACAAAATTTGAAAACGGAAATATTTAGAGACAAAGACGAAGAAACGACCAGCATTCGCAGATTTCTCGGCACTTTCCCGTATAACTCGTAATTTGACAAATACTCCAAAAACCACATAGAAAACCCCTCCCCACGGACGCACAACTTGTTTCTTCTGTATTTTCTAAAATCCTCCTCTCTCACAAAATTTGAAAACGGAAATATTTAGAGACAAAGACGAAAAAACGACCTGCATTCGCAGATTCCTCGGCACTTTCCCGTATAACTCGTAATTTGACAAATACTCCAAAAACCACATAGAAAACCCCTCCCCACGGACGCACAACTTGTTTCTTCTGTATTTTCTAAAATCCTCCTCTCTCACAAAATTTGAAAACGGAAATATTTAGAGACAAAGACGAAGAAACGACTTGCATTCGCAGATTCCTCTTCACTTTCCCGTATAACTCGTAATTTGACAAATACTCCAAAAACCACATAGAAAACCCCTCCCCACGGACGCACAACTTGTTTTTTCTGTATTTTCTAAAATCCTCCTCTCTCACAAAATTTGGAAACGGAAATATTTAGAGACAAAGACGAAGAAACGACCAGCATTCGCAGATTTCTCGGCACTTTCCCGTATAACTCTTAATTTGACAAATACTCCAAAAACCACATAGAAAACCCCTCCCCACGGACGCACAATTTGTTTCTTCTGTATTTTCTAAAATCCTCCTCTCTCACAAAATTTGAAAACGGAAATATTTAGAGACAAAGACGAAAAAACGACCTGCATTCGCAGATTCCTCGGCACTTTCCCGTATAACTCGTAATTTGACAAATACTCCAAAAACCACATAGAAAACCCCTCCCCACGGACGCACAACTTGTTTCTTCTGTATTTTCTAAAATCCTCCTCTCTCACAAAATTTGAAAACGGAAATATTTAGAGACAAAGACGAGGAAACGACCTGCTTTCGCAGATTCCTCGGCACTTTCCCGTATAACTCGTAATTTGACAAATACTCCAAAAACCACATAGAAAACCCCTCCCCACGGACGCACAACTTGTTTCTTCTGTATTTTCTAAAATCCTCCTCTCTCACAAAATTTGAAAACGGAAATATTTAGAGACAAAGACGAAGAAACGACCTGCATTCGCAGATTCCTCGGCACTTTCCCGTATAACTCGTAATTTGACAAATACTCCAAAAACCACATAGAAAACCCCTCCCCACGGACGCACAACTTGTTTCTTCTGTATTTTCTAAAATCCTCCTCTCTCACAAAATTTGAAAACGGAAATATTTAGAGACAAAGACGAAGAAACGACCAGCATTCGCAGATTCCTCGGCACTTTCCCGTATAACTCGTAATTTGACAAATACTCCAAAAACCACATAGAAAACCCTTCCCCACGGACGCACAACTTGTTTCTTCTGTATTTTCTAAAATCCTCCTCTCTCACAAAATTTGAAAACGGAAATATTTAGAGACAAAGACGAAAAAACAACCTGCATTCGCAGATTCCTCGGCACTTTCCCGTATAACTCGTAATTTGACAAATACTCCAAAAACCACATAGAAAACCCCTACCCACGGACGCACAACTTGTTTCTTCTGTATTTTCTAAAATCCTCCTCTCTCACAAAATTTGAAAACGGAAATATCTAGAGACAAAGACGAAGAAACGACCTGCATTCGCAGATTCCTAGGCACTTTCCCGTATAACTCGTAATTTGACAAATACTCCAAAAACCACATAGAAAACCCCTCCCCACGGACGCACAACTTGTTTCTTCTGTATTTTCTAAAATCCTCCTCTCTCACAAAATTTGAAAACGGAAGTATTTAGAGACAAAGACGAAGAAACGACCTGCATTCGCAGATTCCTCGGCACTTTCCCGTATAACTCGTAATTTGACAAATACTCCAAAAACCACATAGAAAACCCCACCCCCCGGACGCACAACTTGTTTCTTCTGTATTTTCTAAAATCCTCCTCTCTCACAAAATTTGAAAACGGAAATATTTAGAGACAAAGACGAAGAAACGACCTGCATTCGCAGATTCCTCGGCACTTTCCCGTATAACTCGTAATTTGACAAATACTCCAAAAACCACATAGAAAACCCCTCCCCACGGACGCACAATTTGTTTCTTCTGTATTTTCTAAAATCCTCCTCTCTCACAAAATTTGAAAACGGAAATATTTAGAGACAAAGACGAAGAAACGACCTGCATTCGCAGATTCCTCGGCACTTTCCCGTATAACTCGTAATTTGACAAATACTCCAAAAACCACATAGAAAACCCCTCCCCACGGACGCACAACTTGTTTCTTCTGTATTTTCTAAAATCCTCCTCTCTCACAAAATTTGAAAACGGAAATATTTAGAGACAAAGACGAAGAAACGACCTGCATTCGCAGATTCCTCGGCACTTTCCCGTATAACTCGTAATTTGACAAATACTCCAAAAACCACATAGAAAACCCCTCCCCCCGGACGCACAACTTGTTTCTTCTGTATTTTCTAAAATCCTCCTCTCTCACAAAATTTGAAAACGGAAATATTTAGAGACAAAGACGAATAAACGACCTGCATTCGCAGATTCCTCGGCACTTTCCCGTATAACTCGTAATTTGACAAATACTCCAAAAACCACATAGAAAACCCCTCCCCCCGGACGCACAACTTGTTTCTTCTGTATTTTCTAAAATCCTCCTCTCTCACAAAATTTGAAAACAGAAATATTTAGAAACAAAGACGAAGAAACGACCTGCATTCGCAGATTCCTCGGCACTTTCCCGTATAACTCGTAATTTGACAAATACTCCAAAAACCACATAGAAAACCCCACCCCCCGGACGCACAACTTGTTTCTTCTGTATTTTCTAAAATCCTCCTCTCTCACAAAATTTGAAAACGGAAATATTTAGAGACAAAGACGAAGAAACGACCTGCATTCGCAGATTCCTCGGCACTTTCCCGTATAACTCGTAATTTGACAAATACTCCAAAAACCACATAGAAAACCCCTCCCCACGGACGCACAATTTGTTTCTTCTGTATTTTCTAAAATCCTCCTCTCTCACAAAATTTGAAAACGGAAATATTTAGAGACAAAGACGAAGAAACGACCTGCATTCGCAGATTCCTCGGCACTTTCCCGTATAACTCGTAATTTGACAAATACTCCAAAAACCACATAGAAAACCCCTCCCCCCGGACGCACAACTTGTTTCTTCTGTATTTTCTAAAATCCTCCTCTCTCACAAAATTTGAAAACAGAAATATTTAGAAACAAAGACGAAGAAACGACCTGCATTCGCAGATTCCTCGGCACTTTCCCGTATAACTCGTAATTTGACAAATACTCCAAAAACCACATAGAAAACCCCACCCCCCGGACGCACAACTTGTTTCTTCTGTATTTTCTAAAATCCTCCTCTCTCATTAAATTTGAAAACGGAAATATTTAGAGACAAAGACGAAAAAACGACCTGCATTCGCAGATTCCTCGGCACTTTCCCGTATAACTCGTAATTTGACAAATACTCCAAAAACCACATAGAAAACCCCTCCCCACGGACGCACAACTTGTTTCTTCTGTATTTTCTAAAATCCTCCTCTCTCACAAAATTTGAAAACGGAAATATTTAGAAACAAAGACGAAGAAACGACCTGCATTCGCAGATTCCTCGGCACTTTCCCGTATAACTCGTAATTTGACAAATACTCCAAAAACCACATAGAAAACCCCTCCCCCCGGACGCACAACTTGTTTCTTCTGTATTTTCTAAAATCCTCCTCTCTCACAAAATTTGAAAACGGAAATATTTAGAGACAAAGACGAATAAACGACCTGCATTCGCAGATTCCTCGGCACTTTCCCGTATAACTCGTAATTTGACAAATACTCCAAAAACCACATAGAAAACCCCTCCCCCCGGACGCACAACTTGTTTCTTCTGTATTTTCTAAAATCCTCCTCTCTCACAAAATTTGAAAACAGAAATATTTAGAAACAAAGACGAAGAAACGACCTGCATTCGCAGATTCCTCGGCACTTTCCCGTATAACTCGTAATTTGACAAATACTCCAAAAACCACATAGAAAACCCCACCCCCCGGACGCACAACTTGTTTCTTCTGTATTTTCTAAAATCCTCCTCTCTCACAAAATTTGAAAACGGAAATATTTAGAGACAAAGACGAAAAAACGACCTGCATTCGCAGATTCCTCGGCACTTTCCCGTATAACTCGTAATTTGACAAATACTCCAAAAACCACATAGAAAACCCCTCCCCACGGACGCACAACTTGTTTCTTCTGTATTTTCTAAAATCCTCCTCTCTCACAAAATTTGAAAACGGAAATATTTAGAAACAAAGACGAAGAAACGACCTGCATTCGCAGATTCCTCGGCACTTTCCCGTATAACTCGTAATTTGACAAATACTCCAAAAACCACATAGAAAACCCCACCCCCCGGACGCACAACTTGTTTCTTCTGTATTTTCTAAAATCCTCCTCTCTCACAAAATTTGAAAACGGAAATATTTAGAGACAAAGACGAAGAAACGACCTGCATTCGCAGATTCCTCGGCACTTTCCCGTATAACTCGTAATTTGACAAATACTCCAAAAACCACATAGAAAACCCCTCCCCACGGACGCACAATTTGTTTCTTCTGTATTTTCTAAAATCCTCCTCTCTCACAAAATTTGAAAACGGAAATATTTAGAGACAAAGACGAAGAAACGACCTGCATTCGCAGATTCCTCGGCACTTTCCCGTATAACTCGTAATTTGACAAATACTCCAAAAACCACATAGAAAACCCCTCCCCACGGACGCACAACTTGTTTCTTCTGTATTTTCTAAAATCCTCCTCTCTCACAAAATTTGAAAACGGAAATATTTAGAGACAAAGACGAAGAAACGACCTGCATTCGCAGATTCCTCGGCACTTTCCCGTATAACTCGTAATTTGACAAATACTCCAAAAACCACATAGAAAACCCCTCCCCCCGGACGCACAACTTGTTTCTTCTGTATTTTCTAAAATCCTCCTCTCTCACAAAATTTGAAAACGGAAATATTTAGAGACAAAGACGAATAAACGACCTGCATTCGCAGATTCCTCGGCACTTTCCCGTATAACTCGTAATTTGACAAATACTCCAAAAACCACATAGAAAACCCCTCCCCCCGGACGCACAACTTGTTTCTTCTGTATTTTCTAAAATCCTCCTCTCTCACAAAATTTGAAAACAGAAATATTTAGAAACAAAGACGAAGAAACGACCTGCATTCGCAGATTCCTCGGCACTTTCCCGTATAACTCGTAATTTGACAAATACTCCAAAAACCACATAGAAAACCCCACCCCCCGGACGCACAACTTGTTTCTTCTGTATTTTCTAAAATCCTCCTCTCTCACAAAATTTGAAAACGGAAATATTTAGAGACAAAGACGAAAAAACGACCTGCATTCGCAGATTCCTCGGCACTTTCCCGTATAACTCGTAATTTGACAAATACTCCAAAAACCACATAGAAAACCCCTCCCCACGGACGCACAACTTGTTTCTTCTGTATTTTCTAAAATCCTCCTCTCTCACAAAATTTGAAAACGGAAATATTTAGAAACAAAGACGAAGAAACGACCTGCATTCGCAGATTCCTCGGCACTTTCCCGTATAACTCGTAATTTGACAAATACTCCAAAAACCATATAGAAAACCCCTCCCCCCGGAAGCACAACTTGTTTCTTCTGTATTTTCTAAAATCCTCCTCTCTCACAAAATTTGAAAACAAAAATATTTAGAGACAAAGACGAAGAAACGACCTGCATTCGCAGATTTCTCGGCACTTTCCCGTATAACTCGTAATTTGACAAATACCACATAGAAAACCCCTCCCCACGGACGCACAACTTGTTTCTTCTGTATTTTCTAAAATCCTCCTCTCTCACAAAATTTGAAAACGGAAATATTTAGAGTCAAAGACGAAGAAACGACCTGCATTCGCAGATTCCTCGGCACTTTCCCGTATAACTCGTAATTTGACAAATACTCCAAAAACCACATAGAAAACCCCACCCCACGGACGCACAATTTGTTTCTTCTGTATTTTCTAAAATCCTCCTCTCTCACAAAATTTGAAAACAGAAATATTTAGAAACAAAGACGAAGAAACGACCTGCATTCGCAGATTCCTCGGCACTTTCCCGTATAACTCGTAATTTGACAAATACTCCAAAAACCACATAGAAAACCCCTCCCCACGGACGCACAACTTGTTTCTTCTGTATTTTCTAAAATCCTCCTCTCTCACAAAATTTGAAAACGGAAATATTTAGAGACAAAGACGAAGAAACGACCTGCATTCGCAGATTCCTCGGCACTTTCCCGTATAACTCGTAATTTGACAAATACTCCAAAAACCACACAGAAAACCCCTCCCCCCGGACGCACAACTTGTTTCTTCTGTATTTTCTAAAATCCTCCTCTCTCACAAAATTTGAAAACGGAAATATTTAGAGACAAAGACGAATAAACGACCTGCATTCGCAGATTCCTCGGCACTTTCCCGTATAACTCGTAATTTGACAAATACTCCAAAAACCACATAGAAAACCCCTCCCCCCGGACGCACAACTTGTTTCTTCTGTATTTTCTAAAATCCTCCTCTCTCACAAAATTTGAAAACAGAAATATTTAGAAACAAAGACGAAGAAACGACCTGCATTCGCAGATTCCTCGGCACTTTCCCGTATAACTCGTAATTTGACAAATACTCCAAAAACCACATAGAAAACCCCACCCCCCGGACGCACAACTTGTTTCTTCTGTATTTTCTAAAATCCTCCTCTCTCACAAAATTTGAAAACGGAAATATTTAGAGACAAAGACGAATAAACGACCTGCATTCGCAGATTCCTCGGCACTTTCCCGTATAACTCGTAATTTGACAAATACTCCAAAAACCACATAGAAAACCCCTCCCCCCGGACGCACAACTTGTTTCTTCTGTATTTTCTAAAATCCTCCTCTCTCACAAAATTTGAAAACAGAAATATTTAGAGACAAAGACGAATAAACGACCTGCATTCGCAGATTCCTCGGCACTTTCCCGTATAACTCGTAATTTGACAAATACTCCAAAAACCACATAGAAAACCCCTCCACACGGACGCACAACTTGTTTCTTCTGTATTTTCTAAAATCCTCCTCTCTCACAAAATTTGAAAACAGAAATATTTAGAGACAAAGACGAATAAACGACCTGCATTCGCAGATTCCTCGGCACTTTCCCGTATAACTCGTAATTTGACAAATACTCCAAAAACCACATAGAAAACCCCACCCCCCGGACGCACAACTTGTTTCTTCTGTATTTTCTAAAATCCTCCTCTCTCACAAAATTTGAAAACGGAAATATTTAGAGACAAAGACGAAGAAACGACCTGCATTCGCAGATTCCTCGGCACTTTCCCGTATAACTCGTAATTTGACAAATACTCCAAAAACCACATAGAAAACCCCTCCCCACGGACGCACAACTTGTTTCTTCTGTATTTTCTAAAATCCTCCTCTCTCACAAAATTTGAAAACGGAAATATTTAGAAACAAAGACGAAGAAACGACCTGCATTCGCAGATTCCTCGGCACTTTCCCGTATAACTCGTAATTTGACAAATACTCCAAAAACCATATAGAAAACCCCTCCCCCCGGAAGCACAACTTGTTTCTTCTGTATTTTCTAAAATCCTCCTCTCTCACAAAATTTGAAAACGGAAATATTTAGAGACAAAGACGAAAAAACGACCTGCATTCGCAGATTTCTCGGCACTTTCCCGTATAACTCGTAATTTGACTAATACCACATAGAAAACCCCTCCCCACGGACGCACAACTTGTTTCTTCTGTATTTTCTAAAATCCTCCTCTCTCACAAAATTTGAAAACGGAAATATTTAGAGACAAAGACGAAGAAACGACCTGCATTCGCAGATTCCTCGGCACTTTCCCGTATAACTCGTAATTTGACAAATACTCCAAAAACCACATAGAAAACCCCACCCCACGGACGCACAACTTGTTTCTTCTGTATTTTCTAAAATCCTCCTCTCTCACAAAATTTGAAAACAGAAATATTTAGAAACAAAGACGAAGAAACGACCTGCATTCGCAGATTCCTCGGCACTTTCCCGTATAACTCGTAATTTGACAAATACTCCAAAAACCACATAGAAAACCCCTCCCCACGGACGCACAACTTGTTTCTTCTGTATTTTCTAAAATCCTCCTCTCTCACAAAATTTGAAAACGGAAATATTTAGAGACAAAGACGAAGAAACGACCTGCATTCGCAGATTCCTCGGCACTTTCCCGTATAACTCGTAATTTGACAAATACTCCAAAAACCACATAGAAAACCCCTCCCCCCGGACGCACAACTTGTTTCTTCTGTATTTTCTAAAATCCTCCTCTCTCACAAAATTTGAAAACGGAAATATTTAGAGACAAAGACGAAAAAACGACCTGCATTCGCAGATTCCTCGGCACTTTCCCGTATAACTCGTAATTTGACAAATACTCCAAAAACCACATAGAAAACCCCTCCCCACGGACGCACAACTTGTTTCTTCTGTATTTTCTAAAATCCTCCTCTCTCACAAAATTTGAAAACGGAAATATTTAGAAACAAAGACGAAGAAACGACCTGCATTCGCAGATTCCTCGGCACTTTCCCGTATAACTCGTAATTTGACAAATACTCCAAAAACCACATAGAAAACCCCACCCCACGGACGCACAACTTGTTTCTTCTGTATTTTCTAAAATCCTCCTCTCTCACAAAATTTGAAAACAGAAATATTTAGAAACAAAGACGAAGAAACGACCTGCATTCGCAGATTCCTCGGCACTTTCCCGTATAACTCGTAATTTGACAAATACTCCAAAAACCACATAGAAAACCCCTACCCACGGACGCACAACTTGTTTCTTCTGTATTTTCTAAAATCCTCCTCTCTCACAAAATTTGAAAACGGAAATATTTAGAGACAAAGACGAAGAAACGACCTGCATTCGCAGATTCCTCGGCACTTTCCCGTATAACTCGTAATTTGACAAATACTCCAAAAACCACATAGAAAACCCCTCCCCCCGGACGCACAACTTGTTTCTTCTGTATTTTCTAAAATCCTCCTCTCTCACAAAATTTGAAAACGGAAATATTTAGAGACAAAGACGAAAAAACGACCTGCATTCGCAGATTCCTCGGCACTTTCCCGTATAACTCGTAATTTGACAAATACTCCAAAAACCACATAGAAAACCCCTCCCCACGGACGCACAACTTGTTTCTTCTGTATTTTCTAAAATCCTCCTCTCTCACAAAATTTGAAAACGGAAATATTTAGAGACAAAGACGAAAAAACGACCTGCATTCGCAGATTCCTCGGCACTTTCCCGTATAACTCGTAATTTGACAAATACTCCAAAAACAACATAGAAAACCCCTCCCCCCGGACGCACAACTTGTTTCTTCTGTATTTTCTAAAATCCTCCTCTCTCACAAAATTTGAAAACGGAAATATTTAGAGACAAAGACGAAAAAACGACCTGCATTCGCAGATTCCTCGGCACTTTCCCGTATAACTCGTAATTTGACAAATACTCCAAAAACCACATAGAAAACCCCTCCCCCCGGACGCACAACTTGTTTCTTCTGTATTTTCTAAAATCCTCCTCTCTCACAAAATTTGAAAACGAAAATATTTAGAGACAAAGACGAAAAAACGACCTGCATTCGCAGATTCCTCGGCACTTTCCCGTATAACTCGTAATTTGACAAATACTCCAAAAACCACATAGAAAACCCCTCCCCACGGACGCACAACTTGTTTCTTCTGTATTTTCTAAAATCCTCCTCTCTCACAAAATTTGAAAACGGAAATATTTAGAGACAAAGACGAAAAAACGACCTGCATTCGCAGATTCCTCGGCACTTTCCCGTATAACTCGTAATTTGACAAATACTCCAAAAACCACATAGAAAACCCCTCCCCACGGACGCACAACTTGTTTCTTCTGTATTTTCTAAAATCCTCCTCTCTCACAAAATTTGAAAACGGAAATATTTAGAAACAAAGACGAAGAAACGACCTGCATTCGCAGATTCCTCGGCACTTTCCCGTATAACTCGTAATTTGACAAATACTCCAAAAACCACATAGAAAACCCCTCCCCACGGACGCACAACTTGTTTCTTCTGTATTTTCTAAAATCCTCCTCTCTCACAAAATTTGAAAACGGAAATATTTAGAGACAAAGACGAAGAAACGACCTGCATTCGCAGATTCCTCGGCACTTTCCCGTATAACTCGTAATTTGACAAATACTCCAAAAACCACATAGAAAACCCCTCCCCCCGGACGCACAACTTGTTTCTTCTGTATTTTCTAAAATCCTCCTCTCTCACAAAATTTGAAAACGGAAATATTTAGAGACAAAGACGAAGAAACGACCTGCATTCGCAGATTCCTAGGCACTTTCCCGTATAACTCGTAATTTGACAAATACTCCAAAAACCACATAGAAAACCCCTCCCCAGGGACGCACAACTTGTTTCTTCTTTATTTTCTAAAATTCTCCTCTCTCACAAAATTTGAAAACGGAAATATTTAGAGACAAAGACGAAGAAACGACTTGCATTCGCAGATTCCTCGGCACTTTCCCGTATAACTCGTAATTTGACAAATACTCCAAAAACCACATAGAAAACCCCTCCCCCCGGACGCACAACTTGTTTCTTCTGTATTTTCTAAAATCCTCCTCTCTCACAAAATTTGAAAACGGAAATATTTAGAGACAAAGACGAAAAAACGACCTGCATTCGCAGATTCCTCGGCACTTTCCCGTATAACTCGTAATTTGACAAATACTCCAAAAACCACATAGAAAACCCCTCCCCCCGGACGCACAACTTGTTTCTTCTGTATTTTCTAAAATCCTCCTCTCTCACAAAATTTGAAAACGAAAATATTTAGAGACAAAGACGAAAAAACGACCTGCATTCGCAGATTCCTCGGCACTTTCCCGTATAACTCGTAATTTGACAAATACTCCAAAAACCACATAGAAAACCCCTCCCCACGGACGCACAACTTGTTTCTTCTGTATTTTCTAAAATCCTCCTCTCTCACAAAATTTGAAAACGGAAATATTTAGAGACAAAGACGAAAAAACGACCTGCATTCGCAGATTCCTCGGCACTTTCCCGTATAACTCGTAATTTGACAAATACTCCAAAAACCACATAGAAAACCCCTCCCCACGGACGCACAACTTGTTTCTTCTGTATTTTCTAAAATCCTCCTCTCTCACAAAATTTGAAAACGGAAATATTTAGAAACAAAGACGAAGAAACGACCTGCATTCGCAGATTCCTCGGCACTTTCCCGTATAACTCGTAATTTGACAAATACTCCAAAAACCACATAGAAAACCCCTCCCCACGGACGCACAACTTGTTTCTTCTGTATTTTCTAAAATCCTCCTCTCTCACAAAATTTGAAAACGGAAATATTTAGAGACAAAGACGAAGAAACGACCTGCATTCGCAGATTCCTCGGCACTTTCCCGTATAACTCGTAATTTGACAAATACTCCAAAAACCACATAGAAAACCCCTCCCCCCGGACGCACAACTTGTTTCTTCTGTATTTTCTAAAATCCTCCTCTCTCACAAAATTTGAAAACGGAAATATTTAGAGACAAAGACGAAGAAACGACCTGCATTCGCAGATTCCTAGGCACTTTCCCGTATAACTCGTAATTTGACAAATACTCCAAAAACCACATAGAAAACCCCTCCCCAGGGACGCACAACTTGTTTCTTCTTTATTTTCTAAAATTCTCCTCTCTCACAAAATTTGAAAACGGAAATATTTAGAGACAAAGACGAAGAAACGACTTGCATTCGCAGATTCCTCGGCACTTTCCCGTATAACTCGTAATTTGACAAATACTCCAAAAACCACATAGAAAACCCCTCCCCCCGGACGCACAACTTGTTTCTTCTGTATTTTCTAAAATCCTCCTCTCTCACAAAATTTGAAAACGGAAATATTTAGAGACAAAGACGAAAAAACGACCTGCATTCGCAGATTCCTCGGCACTTTCCCGTATAACTCGTAATTTGACAAATACTCCAAAAACCACATAGAAAACCCCTCCCCACGGACGCACAACTTGTTTCTTCTGTATTTTCTAAAATCCTCCTCTCTCACCAAATTTGAAAACGGAAATATTTAGAGACAAAGACGAACAAACGACCTGCATTCGCAGATTCCTCGGCACTTTCCCGTATAACTCGTAATTTGACAAATACTCCAAAAACCACATAGAAAACCCCTCCCCACGGACGCACAACTTGTTTCTTCTGTATTTTCTAAAATCCTCCTCTCTCACAAAATTTGAAAACGGAAATATTTAGAGACAAAGACGAAAAAACGACCTGCATTCGCAGATTCCTCGGCACTTTCCCGTATAACTCGTAATTTGACAAATACTCCAAAAACCACATAGAAAACCCCTCCCCCCGGACGCACAACTTGTTTCTTCTGTATTTTCTAAAATCCTCCTCTCTCACAAAATTTGAAAACGGAAATATTTAGAGACAAAGACGAAGAAACGACCTGCATTCGCAGATTCCTCGGCACTTTCCCGTATAACTCGTAATTTGACAAATACTCCAAAAACCACATAGAAAACCCCTCCCCCCGGACGCACAACTTGTTTCTTCTGTATTTTCTAAAATCCTCCTCTCTCACAAAATTTGAAAACGGAAATATTTAGAGACAAAGACGAAGAAACGACCTGCATTCGCAGATTCCTCGGCACTTTCCCGTATAACTCGTAATTTGACAAATACTCCAAAAACCACATAGAAAACCCCTCCCCCCGGACGCACAACTTGTTTCTTCTGTATTTTCTAAAATCCTCCTCTCTCACAAAATTTGAAAACGGAAATATTTAGAGACAAAGACGAAGAAACGACCTGCATTCGCAGATTCCTCGGCACTTTCCCGTATAACTCGTAATTTGACAAATAATCCAAAAACCACATAGAAAACCCCTCCCCACGGATGCACAACTTGTTTCTTCTGTATTTTCTAAAATCCTCCTCTCTCACAAAATTTGAAAACGGAAATATTTAGAGACAAAGACGAAGAAACGACCTACATTCGCAGATTCCTCGGCACTTTCCCGTATAACTCGTAATTTGACAAATACTCCAAAAACCACATAGAAAACCCCTCCCCACGGACGCACAACTTGTTTCTTCTGTATTTTCTAAAATCCTCCTCTCTCACAAAATTTGAAAACGGAAATATTTAGAGACAAAGACGAAGAAACGACCTGCATTCGCAGATTCCTCGGCACTTTCCCGTATAACTCGTAATTTGACAAATACTCCAAAAACCACATAGAAAACCCCTCCCCCCGGACGCACAACTTGTTTCTTCTGTATTTTCTAAAATCCTCCTCTCTCACAAAATTTGAAAACGGAAATATTTAGAGACAAAGACGAAGAAACGACCTGCATTCGCAGATTCCTCGGCACTTTCCCGTATAACTCGTAATTTGACAAATACTCCAAAAACCACATAGAAAACCCACCTTTTCTATGTGGACGTCCCCACGGACGCACAACTTGTTTCTTCTGTATTTTCTAAAATCCTCCTCTCTCACAAAATTTGAAAACGGAAATATTTAGAGACAAAGACGAAGAAACGACCTGCATTCGCAGATTCCTCGGCACTTTCCCGTATAACTCGTAATTTGACAAATACTCCAAAAACCACATAGAAAACCCCACCCCACGGACGCACAACTTGTTTCTTCTGTATTTTCTAAAATCCTCCTCTCTCACAAAACTTGAAAACGGAAATATTTAGAGACAAAGACGAAAAAACGACCTGCATTCGCAGATTCCTCGGCACTTTCCCGTATAACTCGTAATTTGACAAATACTCCAAAAACCACATAGAAAACCCCCCCCCCCCCCGGACGCACAACTTGTTTCTTTTGTATTTTCTAAAATCCTCCTCTCTCACAAAATTTGAAAACGGAAATATTTAGCGACAAAGACGAAGAAACGACCTGCATTCGCAGATTCCTCGGCACTTTCCCGTATAACTCGTAATTTGACAAATACTCCAAAAACCACATAGAAAACCCCTCCCCACGGACGCACAACTTGTTTCTTCTGTATTTTCTAAAATCCTCCTCTCTCACAAAATTTGAAAACGGAAATATTTAGAGACAAAGACGAAGAAACGACCTGCATTCGCAGATTCCTCGGCACTTTCCCGTATAACTCGTAATTTGACAAATACTCCAAAAACCACATAGAAAACCCCCCCCCCCCCCGGACGCACAACTTGTTTCTTCTGTATTTTCTAAAATCCTCCTCTCTCACAAAATTTGAAAACGGAAATATTTAGAGACAAAGACGAAGAAACGACCTGCATTCGCAGATTCCTCGGCACTTTCCCGTATAACTCGTAATTTGACAAATACTCCAAAAACCACATAGAAAACCCCTCCCCACGGACGCACAACTTGTTTCTTCTGTATTTTCTAAAATCCTCCTCTCTCACAAAATTTGAAAACGGAAATATTTAGAGGCAAAGATGAAGAAACGACCTGCATTCGCAGATTCCTCGGCACTTTCCCGTATAACTCGTAATTTGACAAATACTCCAAAAACCACATAGAAAACCCCTCCCCCCGGACGCACAACTTGTTTCTTCTGTATTTTCTAAAATCCTCCTCTCTCACAAAATTTGAAAACGGAAATATTTAGAGACAAAGACGAAGAAACGACCTGCATTCGCAGATTCCTCGGCACTTTCCCGTATAACTCGTAATTTGACAAATACTCCAAAAACCACATAGAAAACCCCTCCCCCCGGACGCACAACTTGTTTCTTCTGTATTTTCTAAAATCCTCCTCTCTCACAAAATTTGAAAACGGAAATATTTAGAGACAAAGATGAAGAAACGACCTGCATTCGCAGATTCCTCGGCACTTTCCCGTATAACTCGTAATTTGACAAATACTCCAAAAACCACATAGAAAACCCCTCCCCACGGACGCACAACTTGTTTCTTCTGTATTTTCTAAAATCCTCCTCTCTCACAAAATTTGAAAACGGAAATATTTAGAGACGAAGACGAAGAAACGACCTGCATTCGCAGATTCCTCGGCACTTTCCCGTATAACTCGTAATTTGACAAATACTCCAAAAACCACATAGAAAACCCCCCCCCCCCGGACGCACAACTTGTTTCTTCTGTATTTTCTAAAATCCTCCTCTCTCACAAAATTTGAAAACGGAAATATTTAGAGACAAAGACGAAGAAACGACCTGCATTCGCAGATTCCTCGGCACTTTCCCGTATAACTCGTAATTTGACAAATACTCCAAAAACCACATAGAAAACCCCTCCCCACGGACGCACAACTTGTTTCTTCTGTATTTTCTAAAATCCTCCTCTCTCACAAAATTTGAAAACGGAAATATTTAGAGACAAAGACGAAGAAACGACCTGCATTCGCACATTCCTCGGCACTTTCCCGTATAACTCGTAATTTGACAAATACTCCAAAAACCACATAGAAAACCCCTCCCCACGGACGCACAACTTGTTTCTTCTGTATTTTCTAAAATCCTCCTCTCTCACAAAATTTGAAAACGGAAATATTTAGAGACAAAGACGAAGAAACGACCTGCATTCGCAGATTCCTCGGCACTTTCCCGTATAACTCGTAATTTGACAAATACTCCAAAAACCACATAGAAAACCCCTCCCCACGGACGCACAACTTGTTTCTTCTGTATTTTCTAAAATGCTCCTCTCTCACAAAATTTGAAAACGGAAATATTTAGAGACAAAGACGAAGAAACGACCTGCATTCGCAGATTCCTCGGCACTTTCCCGTATAACTCGTAATTTGACAAATACTCCAAAAACCACATAGAAAACCCCTCCCCCCGGACGCACAACTTGTTTCTTCTGTATTTTCTAAAATCCTCCTCTCTCACAAAATTTGAAAACGGAAATATTTAGAGACAAAGACGAAGAAACGACCTGCATTCGCAGATTCCTCGGCACTTTCCCGTATAACTCGTAATTTGACAAATACTCCAAAAACCACATAGAAAACCCCTCCCCACGGACGCACAAATTGTTTCTTCTGTATTTTCTAAAATCCTTCTTTCTCACAAAATTTGAAAACGGAAATATTTAGAAACAAGGACGAAGAAATGACCTGCATTCGCAGATTCCTCGGCACTTTCCCGTATAACTCGTAATTTGACAAATACTCCAAAAACCACATAGAAAACCCCTCCCCTCGGACGCACAACTTGCTTCTTCTGTATTTTCTAAAATCCTTCTCTCTCACAAAATTTGAAAACGGAAATATTTAGAGACAAAGACGAACAAACGACCTGCATTCGCAGATTCCTCGGCACTTTCCCGTATAACTCGTAATTTGACAAATACTCCAAAAACCACATAGAAAACCCCTCCCCACGGACGCACAACTTGTTTCTTCTGTATTTTCTAAAATCCTTCTCTCTCACAAAATTTGAAAACGGAAATATTTAGAGACAAAGACGAAGAAACGACCTGCATTCGCAGATTCCTCGGCACTTTCCCGTATAACTCGTAATTTGACAAATACTCCAAAAACCACATAGAAAACCCCTCCCCACGGACGCACAACTTGTTTCTTCTGTATTTTCTAAAATGCTCCTCTCTCACAAAATTTGAAAACGGAAATATTTAGAGACAAAGACGAAGAAACGACTTGCATTCGCAGATTCCTCGGCACTTTCCCGTATAACTCGTAATTTGACAAATACTCCAAAAACCACATAGAAAACCCCTCCCCACGGACGCACAACTTGTTTCTTCTGTATTTTCTAAAATCCTTCTCTCTCACAAAATTTGAAAACGGAAATATTTAGAGACAAAGACGAAGAAACGACCTGCATTCGCAGATTCCTCGGCACTTTCCCGTATAACTCGTAATTTGACAAATACTCCAAAAACCACATAGAAAACCCCTCCCCACGGACGCACAACTTGCTTCTTCTGTATTTTCTAAAATCCTTCTCTCTCACAAAATTTGAAAACGGAAATATTTAGAGACAAAGACGAAGAAACGACCTGCATTCGCAGATTCCTCGGCACTTTCCCGTATAACTCGTAATTTGACAAATACTCCAAAAACCACATAGAAAACCCCTCCCCACGGACGCACAACTTGTTTCTTCTGTATTTTCTAAAATCCTTCTCTCTCACAAAATTTGAAAACGGAAATATTTAGAGACAAAGACGAAGAAACGACCTGCATTCGCAGATTCCTCGGCACTTTCCCGTATAACTCGTAATTTGACAAATACTCCAAAAACCACATAGAAAACCCCTCCCCCCGGACGCACAACTTGTTTCTTCTGTATTTTCTAAAATCCTCCTCTCTCACAAAATTTGAAAACGGAAATATTTAGAGACAAAGATGAAGAAACGACCTGCATTCGCAGATTCCTCGGCACTTTCCCGTATAACTCGTAATTTGACAAATACTCCAAAAACCACATAGAAAACCCCTCCCCACGGACGCACAACTTGTTTCTTCTGTATTTTCTAAAATCCTCCTCTCTCACAAAATTTGAAAACGGAAATATTTAGAGACAAAGACGAAGAAACGACCTGCATTCGCAGATTCCTCGGCACTTTCCCGTATAACTCGTAATTTGACAAATACTCCAAAAACCACATAGAAAACCCCCCCCCCGGACGCACATCTTGTTTCTTCTGTATTTTCAAAAATCCTCCTCTCTCACAAAATTTGAAAACGGAAATATTTAGAGACAAAGACGAAGAAACGACCTGCATTCGCAGATTCCTCGGCACTTTCCCGTATAACTCGTAATTTGACAAATACTCCAAAAACCACATAGAAAACCCCTCCCCACGGACGCACAACTTGTTTCTTCTGTATTTTCTAAAATCCTCCTCTCTCACAAAATTTGAAAACGGAAATATTTAGAGACAAAGACGAAAAAACGACCTGCATTCGCACATTCCTCGGCACTTTCCCGTATAACTCGTAATTTGACAAATACTCCAAAAACCACATAGAAAACCCCTCCCCACGGACGCACAACTTGTTTCTTCTGTATTTTCTAAAATCCTCCTCTCTCACAAAATTTGAAAACGGAAATATTTAGAGACAAAGACGAAGAAACGACCTGCATTCGCAGATTCCTCGGCACTTTCCCGTATAACTCGTAATTTGACAAATACTCCAAAAACCACATAGAAAACCCCTCCCCCCGGACGCACAACTTGTTTCTTCTGTATTTTCTAAAATCCTCCTCTCTCACAAAATTTGAAAACGGAAATATTTAGAGACAAAGACGAAGAAACGACCTGCATTCGCAGATTCCTCGGCACTTTCCCGTATAACTCGTAATTTGACAAATACTCCAAAAACCACATAGAAAACCCCTCCCCACGGACGCACAACTTGTTTCTTCTGTATTTTCTAAAATCCTTCTCTCTCACAAAATTTGAAAACGGAAATATTTAGAGACAAAGACGAAGAAACGACCTGCATTCGCAGATTCCTCGGCACTTTCCCGTATAACTCGTAATTTGACAAATACTCCAAAAACCACATAGAAAACCCCTCCCCACGGACGCACAACTTGTTTCTTCTGTATTTTCTAAAATCCTTCTCTCTCACAAAATTTGAAAACGGAAATATTTAGAGACAAAGACGAAGAAACGACCTGCATTCGCAGATTCCTCGGCACTTTCCCGTATAACTCGTAATTTGACAAATACTCCAAAAACCACATAGAAAACCCCTCCCCACGGACGCACAACTTGTTTCTTCTGTATTTTCTAAAATCCTTCTCTCTCACAAAATTTGAAAACGGAAATATTTAGAGACAAAGACGAAGAAACGACCTGCATTCGCAGATTCCTCGGCACTTTCCCGTATAACTCGTAATTTGACAAATACTCCAAAAACCACATAGAAAACCCCTCCCCACGGACGCACAACTTGTTTCTTCTGTATTTTCTAAAATCCTCCTCTCTCACAAAATTTGAAAACGGAAATATTTAGAAACAAAGACGAAGAAACGACCTGCATTCGCAGATTCCTCGGCACTTTCCCGTATAACTCGTAATTTGACAAATACTCCAAAAACCACATAGAAAACCCCTCCCCACGGACGCACAACTTGTTTCTTCTGTATTTTCTAAAATCCTCCTCTCTCACAAAATTTGAAAACGGAAATATTTAGAAACAAAGACGAAGAAACGACCTGCATTCGCAGATTCCTCGGCACTTTCCCGTATAACTCGTAATTTGACAAATACTCCAAAAACCACATAGAAAACCCCTCCCCCCGGACGCACAACTTGTTTCTTCTGTATTTTCTAAAATCCTCCTCTCTCACAAAATTTGAAAACGGAAATATTTAGAGACAAAGACGAAGAAACGACCTGCATTCGCAGATTCCTCGGCACTTTCCCGTATAACTCGTAATTTGACAAATACTCCAAAAACCACATAGAAAACCCCTCCCCACGGACGCACAACTTGTTTCTTCTGTATTTTCTAAAATCCTTCTTTCTCACAAAATTTGAAAACGGAAATATTTAGAAACAAGGACGAAGAAATGACCTGCATTCGCAGATTCCTCGGCACTTTCCCGTATAACTCGTAATTTGACAAATACTCCAAAAACCACATAGAAAACCCCTCCCCACGGACGCACAATTTGTTTCTTCTGTATTTTCTAAAATCCTTCTCGCTCACAAAATATGAAAACGGAAATATTTAGAAACAAGGACGAAGAAATGACCTGCATTCGCAGATTCCTCGGCACTTTCCCGTATAACTCGTAATTTGACAAATACTCCAAAAACCACATAGAAAACCCCTCCCCTCGGACGCACAACTTGCTTCTTCTGTATTTTCTAAAATCCTTCTCTCTCACAAAATTTGAAAACGGAAATATTTAGAGACAAAGACGAACAAACGACCTGCATTCGCAGATTCCTCGGCACTTTCCCGTATAACTCGTAATTTGACAAATACTCCAAAAACCACATAGAAAACCCCTCCCCACGGACGCACAACTTGCTTCTTCTGTATTTTCTAAAATCCTTCTCTCTCACAAAATTTGAAAACGGAAATATTTAGAGACAAAGACGAAGAAACGACCTGCATTCGCAGATTCCTCGGCACTTTCCCGTATAACTCGTAATTTGACAAATACTCCAAAAACCACATAGAAAACCCCTCCCCACGGACGCACAACTTGCTTCTTCTGTATTTTCTAAAATCCTTCTCTCTCACAAAATTTGAAAACGGAAATATTTAGAGACAAAGACGAAGAAACGACCTGCATTCGCAGATTCCTCGGCACTTTCCCGTATAACTCGTAATTTGACAAATACTCCAAAAACCACATAGAAAACCCCTCCCCACGGACGCACAACTTGCTTCTTCTGTATTTTCTAAAATCCTTCTCTCTCACAAAATTTGAAAACGGAAATATTTAGAGACAAAGACGAACAAACGACCTGCATTCGCAGATTCCTCGGCACTTTCCCGTATAACTCGTAATTTGACAAATACTCCAAAAACCACATAGAAAACCCCTCCCCACGGACGCACAACTTGTTTCTTCTGTATTTTCTAAAATCCTTCTCTCTCACCAAATTTGAAAACGGAAATATTTAGAGACAAAGACGAACAAACGACCTGCATTCGCAGATTCCTCGGCACTTTCCCGTATAACTCGTAATTTGACAAATACTCCAAAAACCACATAGAAAACCCCTCCCCACGGACGCACAACTTGCTTCTTCTGTATTTTCTAAAATCCTTCTCTCTCACAAAATTTGAAAACGGAAATATTTAGAGACAAAGACGAAGAAACGACCTGCATTCGCAGATTCCTCGGCACTTTCCCGTATAACTCGTAATTTGACAAATACTCCAAAAACCACATAGAAAACCCCTCCCCACGGACGCACAACTTGTTTCTTCTGTATTTTCTAAAATCCTTCTTTCTCACAAAATTTGAAAACGGAAATATTTAGAAACAAGGACGAAGAAATGACCTGCATTCGCAGATTCCTCGGCACTTTCCCGTATAACTCGTAATTTGACAAATACTCCAAAAACCACATAGAAAACCCCTCCCCACGGACGCACAACTTGCTTCTTCTGTATTTTCTAAAATCCTTCTCTCTCACAAAATTTGAAAACGGAAATATTTAGAGACAAAGACGAACAAACGACCTGCATTCGCAGATTCCTCGGCACTTTCCCGTATAACTCGTAATTTGACAAATACTCCAAAAACCACATAGAAAACCCCTCCCCACGGACGCACAACTTGTTTCTTCTGTATTTTCTAAAATCCTTCTTTCTCACAAAATTTGAAAACGGAAATATTTAGAAACAAGGACGAAGAAATGACCTGCATTCGCAGATTCCTCGGCACTTTCCCGTATAACTCGTAATTTGACAAATACTCCAAAAACCACATAAAAAACCCCTCCCCACGGACGCACAATTTGTTTCTTCTGTATTTTCTAAAATCCTTCTCGCTCACAAAATATGAAAACGGAAATATTTAGAAACAAGGACGAAGAAATGACCTGCATTCGCAGATTCCTCGGCACTTTCCCGTATAACTCGTAATTTGACAAATACTCCAAAAACCACATAGAAAACCCCTCCCCTCGGACGCACAACTTGCTTCTTCTGTATTTTCTAAAATCCTTCTCTCTCACAAAATTTGAAAACGGAAATATTTAGAGACAAAGACGAACAAACGACCTGCATTCGCAGATTCCTCGGCACTTTCCCGTATAACTCGTAATTTGACAAATACTCCAAAAACCACATAGAAAACCCCACCCCACGGACGCACAACTTGCTTCTTCTGTATTTTCTAAAATCCTTCTCTCTCACAAAATTTGAAAACGGAAATATTTAGAGACAAAGACGAAGAAACGACCTGCATTCGCAGATTCCTCGGCACTTTCCCGTATAACTCGTAATTTGACAAATACTCCAAAAACCACATAGAAAACCCCTCCCCACGGACGCACAACTTGCTTCTTCTGTATTTTCTAAAATCCTTCTCTCTCACAAAATTTGAAAACGGAAATATTTAGAGACAAAGACGAAGAAACGACCTGCATTCGCAGATTCCTCGGCACTTTCCCGTATAACTCGTAATTTGACAAATACTCCAAAAACCACATAGAAAACCCCTCCCCACGGACGCACAACTTGTTTCTTCTGTATTTTCTAAAATCCTCCTCTCTCACCAAATTTGAAAACGGAAATATTTAGAGACAAAGACGAACAAACGACCTGCATTCGCAGATTCCTCGGCACTTTCCCGTATAACTCGTAATTTGACAAATACTCCAAAAACCACATAGAAAACCCCTCCCCACGGACGCACAACTTGTTTCTTCTGTATTTTCTAAAATCCTTCTCTCTCACAAAATTTGAAAACGGAAATATTTAGAGACAAAGACGAACAAACGACCTGCATTCGCAGATTCCTCGGCACTTTCCCGTATAACTCGTAATTTGACAAATACTCCAAAAACCACATAGAAAACCCCTCCCCACGGACGCACAACTTGTTTCTTCTGTATTTTCTAAAATCCTCCTCTCTCACCAAATTTGAAAACGGAAATATTTAGAGACAAAGACGAACAAACGACCTGCATTCGCAGATTCCTCGGCACTTTCCCGTATAACTCGTAATTTGACAAATACTCCAAAAACCACATAGAAAACCCCTCCCCACGGACGCACAACTTGTTTCTTCTGTATTTTCTAAAATCCTTCTCTCTCACAAAATTTGAAAACGGAAATATTTAGAGACAAAGACGAACAAACGACCTGCATTCGCAGATTCCTCGGCACTTTCCCGTATAACTCGTAATTTGACAAATACTCCAAAAACCACATAGAAAACCCCTCCCCACGGACGCACAAATTGTTTCTTCTGTATTTTCTAAAATCCTTCTCTCTCACAAAATTTGAAAACGGAAATATTTAGAGACAAAGACGAAAAAACGACCTGCATTCGCAGATTCCTCGGCACTTTCCCGTATAACTCGTAATTTGACAAATACTCCAAAAACCACATAGAAAACCCCTCCCCACGGACGCACAACTTGTTTCTTCTGTATTTTCTAAAATCCTCCTCTCTCACAAAATTTGAAAACGGAAATATTTAGAGACAAAGACGAAGAAACAACCTGCATTCGCAGATTCCTCGGCACTTTCCCGTATAACTCGTAATTTGACAAATACTCCAAAAACCACATAGAAAACCCATCCCCACGGACGCACAACTTGTTTCTTCTGTATTTTCTAAAATCCTCCTCTTTGACAAAATTTGAAAACGGAAATATTTAGAGACAAAGACGAAGAAACGACCTGCATTCGCAGATTCCTCGGCACTTTCCCGTATAACTCGTAATTTGACAAATACTCCAAAAACCACATAGAAAACCACTCCCCACGGACGCACAACTTGTTTCTTCTGTATTTTCTAAAATCCTCCTTTCTCACAAAATTTGAAAACGGAAATATTTAGAGACAAAGACGAAGAAACGACCTGCATTCGCAGATTCCTCGGCACTTTCCCGTATAACTCGTAATTTGACAAATACTCCAAAAACCACATCGAAAACCCCTCCCTACGGACGCACAACTTGTTTCTTCTGTATTTTCTAAAATCCTCCTCTCTTACAAAATTTGAAAAAGGAAATATTTAGAGACAAAGACGAAGAAACGACCTGCATTCGCAGATTCCTCGGCACTTTCCCGTATAACTCGTAATTTGACAAATACTCCAAAAACCACATAGAAAACCCCACCCCACGGACGCACAACTTGTTTCTTCTGTATTTTCTACAATCCTCCTCTCTCACAAAATTTGAAAACGGAAATATTTAGAGACAAAGACGAAAAAACGACCTGCATTCGCAGATTCCTCGGCACTTTCCCGTATAACTCGTAATTTGACAAATACTCCAAAAACCACATAGAAAACCCCTCCCCCCGGACGCACAACTTGTTTCTTCTGTATTTTCTAAAATCCTCCTCTCTCACAAAATTTGAAAACGGAAATATTTAGAAACAAAGACGAAGAAACGACCTGCATTCGCAGATTCCTCGGCACTTTCCCGTATAACTCGTAATTTGACAAATACTCCAAAAACCACATAGAAAACCCTTCCCCCCGGACGCACAACTTGTTTCTTCTGTATTTTCTAAAATCCTCCTCTCTCACAAAATTTGAAAACGGAAATATTTAGAGACAAAGACGAAGAAACGACCTGCATTCGCAGATTCCTCGGCACTTTCCCGTATAACTCGTAATTTGACAAATACTCCAAAAACCACATAGAAAACCCCTCCCCACGGACGCACAACTTGTTTCTTCTGTATTTTCTAAAATCCTCCTCTCTCACAAAATTTGAAAACGGAAATATTTAGAGACAAAGACGAAGAAACGACCTGCATTCGCAGATTCCTCGGCACTTTCCCGTATAACTCGTAATTTGACAAATACTCCAAAAACCACATAGAAAACCCCTCCCCCCGGACGCACAAATTGTTTCTTCTGTATTTTCTAAAATCCTCCTCTCTCACAAAATTTGAAAACGGAAATATTTAGAGACAAAGACGAAGAAACGACCTGCATTCGCAGATTCCTCGGCACTTTCCCGTATAACTCGTAATTTGACAAATACTCCAAAAACCACATAGAAAACCCCTCCCCACGGACGCACAACTTGTTTCTTCTGTATTTTCTAAAATCCTCCTCTCTCACAAAATTTGAAAACGGAAATATTTAGAGACAAAGACGAAGAAACGACCTGCATTCGCAGATTCCTCGGCACTTTCCCGTATAACTCGTAATTTGACAAATACTCCAAAAACCACATAGAAAACCCCTCCCCCCGGACGCACAACTTGTTTCTTCTGTATTTTCTAAAATCCTCCTCTCTCACAAAATTTGAAAACGGAAATATTTAGAGACAAAGACGAAGAAACGACCTGCATTCGCAGATTCCTCGGCACTTTCCCGTATAACTCGTAATTTGACAAATACTCCAAAAACCACATAGAAAAACCCACCCCACGGACGCACAACTTGTTTCTTCTGCATTTTCTAAAATCCTTCTCTCTCACAAAATTTGAAAACGGAAATATTTAGAGACAAAGACGAAGAAACGACCTGCATTCGCAGATTCCTCGGCACTTTCCCGTATAACTCGTAATTTGACAAATACTCCAAAAACCACATAGAAAACCCCTCCCCACGGACGCACAACTTGTTTCTTCTGTATTTTCTAAAATCCTCCTCTCTCACAAAATTTGAAAACGGAAATATTTAGAGACAAAGAGAAGAAACGACCTGCATTCGCAGATTTCTCGGCACTTTCCCGTATAACTCGTAATTTGACAAATACTCCAAAAACCACATAGAAAACCCCGCCCCCCGGACGCACAACTTGTTTCTTCTGTATTTTCTAAAATCCTCCTCTCTCACAAAATTTGAAAACGGAAATATTTAGAAACAAGGACGAAGAAATGACCTGCATTCGCAGATTCCTCGGCACTTTCCCGTATAACTCGTAATTTGACAAATACTCCAAAAACCACATAGAAAACCCACCTTTTCTATGTGGACGTCCCCACGGACGCACAATTTGTTTCTTCTGTATTTTCTAAAATCCTCCTCTCTCACAAAATTTGAAAACGGAAATATTTAGAGACAAAGACGAAAAAACGACCTGCATTCGCAGATTCCTCGGCACTTTCCCGTATAACTCGTAATTTGACAAATACTCCAAAAACCACATAGAAAAACCCACCCCACGGACGCACAACTTGTTTCTTCTGCATTTTCTAAAATCCTTCTCTCTCACAAAATTTGAAAACGGAAATATTTAGAGACAAAGACGAAGAAACGACCTGCATTCGCAGATTCCTCGGCACTTTCCCGTATAACTCGTAATTTGACAAATACTCCAAAAACCACATAGAAAACCCCTCCCCACGGACGCACAACTTGTTTCTTCTGTATTTTCTAAAATCCTCCTCTCTCACAAAATTTGAAAACGGAAATATTTAGAGACAAAGAGAAGAAACGACCTGCATTCGCAGATTTCTCGGCACTTTCCCGTATAACTCGTAATTTGACAAATACTCCAAAAACCACATAGAAAACCCCGCCCCCCGGACGCACAACTTGTTTCTTCTGTATTTTCTAAAATCCTCCTCTCTCACAAAATTTGAAAACGGAAATATTTAGAAACAAGGACGAAGAAATGACCTGCATTCGCAGATTCCTCGGCACTTTCCCGTATAACTCGTAATTTGACAAATACTCCAAAAACCACATAGAAAACCCCTCCCCACGGACGCACAACTTGTTTCTTCTGTATTTTCTAAAATCCTTCTTTCTCACAAAATTTGAAAACGGAAATATTTAGAAACAAGGACGAAGAAATGACCTGCATTCGCAGATTCCTCGGCACTTTCCCGTATAACTCGTAATTTGACAAATACTCCAAAAACCACATAGAAAACCCCTCCCCACGGACGCACAATTTGTTTCTTCTGTATTTTCTAAAATCCTTCTCGCTCACAAAATATGAAAACGGAAATATTTAGAAACAAGGACGAAGAAACGACCTGCATTCGCAGATTCCTCGGCACTTTCCCGTATAACTCGTAATTTGACAAATACTCCAAAAACCACATAGAAAACCCCTCCCCACGGACGCACAACTTGTTTCTTCTGTATTTTCTAAAATCCTTCTTTCTCACAAAATTTGAAAACGGAAATATTTAGAAACAAGGACGAAGAAATGACCTGCATTCGCAGATTCCTCGGCACTTTCCCGTATAACTCGTAATTTGACAAATACTCCAAAAACCACATAGAAAACCCCTCCCCACGGACGCACAACTTGTTTCTTCTGTATTTTCTAAAATCCTTCTTTCTCACAAAATTTGAAAACGGAAATATTTAGAAACAAGGACGAAGAAATGACCTGCATTCGCAGATTCCTCGGCACTTTCCCGTATAACTCGTAATTTGACAAATACTCCAAAAACCACATAGAAAACCCCTCCCCACGGACGCACAATTTGTTTCTTCTGTATTTTCTAAAATCCTTCTCGCTCACAAAATATGAAAACGGAAATATTTAGAAACAAGGACGAAGAAATGACCTGCATTCGCAGATTCCTCGGCACTTTCCCGTATAACTCGTAATTTGACAAATACTCCAAAAACCACATAGAAAACCCCTCCCCTCGGACGCACAACTTGCTTCTTCTGTATTTTCTAAAATCCTTCTCTCTCACAAAATTTGAAAACGGAAATATTTAGAGACAAAGACGAAGAAACGACCTGCATTCGCAGATTCCTCGGCACTTTCCCGTATAACTCGTAATTTGACAAATACTCCAAAAACCACATAGAAAACCCCTCCCCACGGACGCACAACTTGCTTCTTCTGTATTTTCTAAAATCCTTCTCTCTCACAAAATTTGAAAACGGAAATATTTAGAGACAAAGACGAAGAAACGACCTGCATTCGCAGATTCCTCGGCACTTTCCCGTATAACTCGTAATTTGACAAATACTCCAAAAACCACATAGAAAACCCCTCCCCACGGACGCACAACTTGCTTCTTCTGTATTTTCTAAAATCCTTCTCTCTCACAAAATTTGAAAACGGAAATATTTAGAGACAAAGACGAACAAACGACCTGCATTCGCAGATTCCTCGGCACTTTCCCGTATAACTCGTAATTTGACAAATACTCCAAAAACCACATAGAAAACCCCTCCCCACGGACGCACAACTTGTTTCTTCTGTATTTTCTAAAATCCTCCTCTCTCACCAAATTTGAAAACGGAAATATTTAGAGACAAAGACGAAGAAACGACCTGCATTCGCAGATTCCTCGGCACTTTCCCGTATAACTCGTAATTTGACAAATACTCCAAAAACCACATAGAAAACCCCTCCCCACGGACGCACAACTTGCTTCTTCTGTATTTTCTAAAATCCTTCTCTCTCACAAAATTTGAAAACGGAAATATTTAGAGACAAAGACGAACAAACGACCTGCATTCGCAGATTCCTCGGCACTTTCCCGTATAACTCGTAATTTGACAAATACTCCAAAAACCACATAGAAAACCCCTCCCCACGGACGCACAACTTGTTTCTTCTGTATTTTCTAAAATCCTTCTCTCTCACAAAATTTGAAAACGGAAATATTTAGAGACAAAGACGAACAAACGACCTGCATTCGCAGATTCCTCGGCACTTTCCCGTATAACTCGTAATTTGACAAATACTCCAAAAACCACATAGAAAACCCCTCCCCACGGACGCACAAATTGTTTCTTCTGTATTTTCTAAAATCCTTCTCTCTCACAAAATTTGAAAACGGAAGTATTTAGAGACAAAGACGAAAAAACGACCTGCATTCGCAGATTCCTCGGCACTTTCCCGTATAACTCGTAATTTGACAAATACTCCAAAAACCACATAGAAAACCCCTCCCCACGGACGCACAACTTGTTTCTTCTGTATTTTCTAAAATCCTCCTCTCTCACAAAATTTGAAAACGGAAATATTTAGAGACAAAGACGAAGAAACAACCTGCATTCGCAGATTCCTCGGCACTTTCCCGTATAACTCGTAATTTGACAAATACTCCAAAAACCACATAGAAAACCCATCCCCACGGACGCACAACTTGTTTCTTCTGTATTTTCTAAAATCCTCCTCTTTGACAAAATTTGAAAACGGAAATATTTAGAGACAAAGACGAAGAAACGACCTGCATTCGCAGATTCCTCGGCACTTTCCCGTATAACTCGTAATTTGACAAATACTCCAAAAACCACATAGAAAACCACTCCCCACGGACGCACAACTTGTTTCTTCTGTATTTTCTAAAATCCTCCTTTCTCACAAAATTTGAAAACGGAAATATTTAGAGACAAAGACGAAGAAACGACCTGCATTCGCAGATTCCTCGGCACTTTCCCGTATAACTCGTAATTTGACAAATACTCCAAAAACCACATCGAAAACCCCTCCCTACGGACGCACAACTTGTTTCTTCTGTATTTTCTAAAATCCTCCTCTCTTACAAAATTTGAAAACGGAAATATTTAGAGACAAAGACGAAGAAACGACCTGCATTCGCAGATTCCTCGGCACTTTCCCGTATAACTCGTAATTTGACAAATACTCCAAAAACCACATAGAAAACCCCACCCCACGGACGCACAACTTGTTTCTTCTGTATTTTCTACAATCCTCCTCTCTCACAAAATTTGAAAACGGAAATATTTAGAGACAAAGACGAAAAAACGACCTGAATTCGCAGATTCCTCGGCACTTTCCCGTATAACTCGTAATTTGACAAATACTCCAAAAACCACATAGAAAACCCCTCCCCCCGGACGCACAACTTGTTTCTTCTGTATTTTCTAAAATCCTCCTCTCTCACAAAATTTGAAAACGGAAATATTTAGAAACAAAGACGAAGAAACGACCTGCATTCGCAGATTCCTCGGCACTTTCCCGTATAACTCGTAATTTGACAAATACTCCAAAAACCACATAGAAAACCCTTCCCCCCGGACGCACAACTTGTTTCTTCTGTATTTTCTAAAATCCTCCTCTCTCACAAAATTTGAAAACGGAAATATTTAGAGACAAAGACGAAGAAACGACCTGCATTCGCAGATTCCTCGGCACTTTCCCGTATAACTCGTAATTTGACAAATACTCCAAAAACCACATAGAAAACCCCTCCCCACGGACGCACAACTTGTTTCTTCTGTATTTTCTAAAATCCTCCTCTCTCACAAAATTTGAAAACGGAAATATTTAGAGACAAAGACGAAGAAACGACCTGCATTCGCAGATTCCTCGGCACTTTCCCGTATAACTCGTAATTTGACAAATACTCCAAAAACCACATAGAAAACCCCTCCCCCCGGACGCACAAATTGTTTCTTCTGTATTTTCTAAAATCCTCCTCTCTCACAAAATTTGAAAACGGAAATATTTAGAGACAAAGACGAAGAAACGACCTGCATTCGCAGATTCCTCGGCACTTTCCCGTATAACTCGTAATTTGACAAATACTCCAAAAACCACATAGAAAACCCCTCCCCACGGACGCACAACTTGTTTCTTCTGTATTTTCTAAAATCCTCCTCTCTCACAAAATTTGAAAACGGAAATATTTAGAGACAAAGACGAAGAAAGGACCTGCATTCGCAGTTTCCTCGGCACTTTCCCGTATAACTCGTAATTTGACAAATACTCCAAAAACCACATAGAAAACCCCTCCCCCCGGACGCACAACTTGTTTCTTCTGTATTTTCTAAAATCCTCCTCTCTCACAAAATTTGAAAACGGAAATATTTAGAGACAAAGACGAAGAAACGACCTGCATTCGCAGATTCCTCGGCACTTTCCCGTATAACTCGTAATTTGACAAATACTCCAAAAACCACATAGAAAACCCACGTTTTCTATGTGGACGTCCCCACGGACGCACAACTTGTTTCTTCTGCATTTTCTAAAATCCTTCTCTCTCACAAAATTTGAAAACGGAAATATTTAGAGACAAAGACGAAGAAACGACCTGCATTCGCAGATTCCTCGGCACTTTCCCGTATAACTCGTAATTTGACAAATACTCCAAAAACCACATAGAAAACCCCTCCCCACGGACGCACAACTTGTTTCTTCTGTATTTTCTAAAATCCTCCTCTCTCACAAAATTTGAAAACGGAAATATTTAGAGACAAAGAGAAGAAACGACCTGCATTCGCAGATTTCTCGGCACTTTCCCGTATAACTCGTAATTTGACAAATACTCCAAAAACCACATAGAAAACCCCTCCCCACGGACGCACAACTTGTTTCTTCTGTATTTTCTAAAATCCTCCTCTCTCACAAAATTTGAAAACGGAAATATTTAGAGACAAAGACGAAGAAACGACCTGCATTCGCAGATTCCTCGGCACTTTCCCGTATAACTCGTAATTTGACAAATACTCCAAAAACCACATAGAAAACCCCGCCCCCCGGACGCACAACTTGTTTCTTCTGTATTTTCTAAAATCCTCCTCTCTCACAAAATTTGAAAACGGAAATATTTAGAGACAAAGACGAAGAAACGACCTGCATTCGCAGATTCCTCGGCACTTTCCCGTATAACTCGTAATTTGACAAATACTCCAAAAACCACATAGAAAACCCCTCCCCACGGACGCACAACTTGTTTCTTCTGTATTTTCTAAAATCCTCCTTTCTCACAAAATTTGAAAACGGAAATATTTAGAGACAAAGACGAAGAAACGACCTGCATTCGCAGATTCCTCGGCACTTTCCCGTATAACTCGTAATTTGACAAATACTCCAAAAACCACATAGAAAACCCCTCCCCCCGGATGCACAACTTGTTTCTTCTGTATTTTCTAAAATCCTCCTCTCTCACAAAATTTGAAAACGGAAATATTTAGAGACAAAGACGAAGAAACGACCTGCATTCGCAGATTCCTCGGCACTTTCCCGTATAACTCGTAATTTGACAAATACTCCAAAAACCACATAGAAAACCCCACCCCACGGACGCACAACTTGTTTCTTCTGTATTTTCTACAATCCTCCTCTCTCACAAAACTTGAAAACGGAAATATTTAGAGACAAAGACGAAAAAACGACCTGCATTCGCAGATTCCTCGGCACTTTCCCGTATAACTCGTAATTTGACAAATACTCCAAAAACCACATAGAAAACCCCCCCCCCCCCCGGACGCACAACTTGTTTCTTCTGTATTTTCTAAAATCCTCCTCTCTCACAAAATTTGAAAACGGAAATATTTAGAGACAAAGACGAAGAAACGACCTGCATTCGCAGATTCCTCGGCACTTTCCCGTATAACTCGTAATTTGACAAATACTCCAAAAACCACATAGAAAACCCCTCCCCACGGACGCACAACTTGTTTCTTCTGTATTTTCTAAAATCCTCCTCTCTCACAAAATTTGAAAACGGAAATATTTAGAGACAAAGACGAAAAAACGACCTGCATTCGCAGATTCCTCGGCACTTTCCCGTATAACTCGTAATTTGACAAATACTCCAAAAACCACATAGAAAACCCCTCCCCACGGACGCACAACTTGTTTCTTCTGTATTTTCTAAAATCCTCCTCTCTCACAAAATTTGAAAACGGAAATATTTAGAAACAAAGACGAAGAAACGACCTGCATTCGCAGATTCCTCGGCACTTTCCCGTATAACTCGTAATTTGACAAATACTCCAAAAACCACATAGAAAACCCCTCCCCACGGACGCACAACTTGTTTCTTCTGTATTTTCTAAAATCCTCCTCTCTCACAAAATTTGAAAACGGAAATATTTAGAAACAAAGACGAAGAAACGACCTGCATTCGCAGATTCCTCGGCACTTTCCCGTATAACTCGTAATTTGACAAATACTCCAAAAACCACATAGAAAACCCCTCCCCCCGGACGCACAACTTGTTTCTTCTGTATTTTCTAAAATCCTCCTCTCTCACAAAATTTGAAAACGGAAATATTTAGAAACAAAGACGAAGAAACGACCTGCATTCGCAGATTCCTCGGCACTTTCCCGTATAACTCGTAATTTGACAAATACTCCAAAAACCACATAGAAAACCCCTCCCCACGGACGCACAACTTGTTTCTTCTGTATTTTCTAAAATCCTCCTCTCTCACAAAATTTGAAAACGGAAATATTTAGAAACAAAGACGAAGAAACGACCTGCATTCGCAGATTCCTCGGCACTTTCCCGTATAACTCGTAATTTGACAAATACTCCAAAAACCACATAGAAAACCCCTCCCCACGGACGCACAACTTGTTTCTTCTGTATTTTCTAAAATCCTCCTCTCTCACAAAATTTGAAAACGGAAATATTTAGAAACAAAGACGAAGAAACGACCTGCATTCGCAGATTCCTCGGCACTTTCCCGTATAACTCGTAATTTGACAAATACTCCAAAAACCACATAGAAAACCCCTCCCCACGGACGCACAACTTGTTTCTTCTGTATTTTCTAAAATCCTCCTCTCTCACAAAATTTGAAAACGGAAATATTTAGAAACAAAGACGAAGAAACGACCTGCATTCGCAGATTCCTCGGCACTTTCCCGTATAACTCGTAATTTGACAAATACTCCAAAAACCACATAGAAAACCCCTCCCCACGGACGCACAACTTGTTTCTTCTGTATTTTCTAAAATCCTCCTCTCTCACAAAATTTGAAAACGGAAATATTTAGAGACAAAGACGAAGAAACGACCTGCATTCGCAGATTCCTCGGCACTTTCCCGTATAACTCGTAATTTGACAAATACTCCAAAAACCACATAGAAAACCCCTCCCCACGGACGCACAACTTGTTTCTTCTGTATTTTCTAAAATCCTCCTCTCTCACATAATATGAAAACGGAAATATTTAGAGACAAAGACGAAGAAACGACCTGCATTCGCAGATTCCTCGGCACTTTCCCGTATAACTCGTAATTTGACAAATACTCCAAAAACCACATAGAAAACCCCTCCCCCCGGACGCACAACTTGTTTCTTCTGTATTTTCTAAAATCCTCCTCTCTCACAAAATTTGAAAACGGAAATATTTAGAGTCAAAGACGAAGAAACGACCTGCATTCGCAGATTTCTCGGCACTTTCCCGTATAACTCGTAATTTGACAAATACTCCAAAAACCACATAGAAAACCCCTCCCCCCGGACGCACAACTTGTTTCTTCTGTATTTTCTAAAATCCTTCTCGCTCACATAATATGAAAACGGATATATTTAGAAACAAGGACGAAGAAATGACCTGCATTCGCAGATTCCTCGGCACTTTCCCGTATAACTCGTAATTTGACAAATACTCCAAAAACCACATAGAAAACCCCTCCCCTGGGACGCACAACTTGCTTCTTCTGTAGTTTCTAAAATCCTTCTCTCTCACAAAATTTGAAAACGGAAATATTTAGAGACAAAGACGAACAAACGACCTGCATTCGCAGATTCCTCGGCACTTTCCCGTATAACTCGTAATTTGACAAATACTCCAAAAACCACATAGAAAACCCCTCCCCACGGACGCACAACTTGTTTCTTCTGTATTTTCTAAAATCCTTCTCTCTCACAAAATTTGAAAACGGAAATATTTAGAGACAAAGACGAAGAAACGACCTGCATTCGCAGATTCCTCGGCACTTTCCCGTATAACTCGTAATTTGACAAATACTCCAAAAACCACATAGAAAACCCCTCCCCACGGACGCACAACTTGTTTCTTCTGTATTTTCTAAAATCCTTCTCTCTCACAAAATTTGAAAACGAAAATATTTAGAGACAAAGACGAACAAACGACCTGCATTCGCAGATTCCTCGGCACTTTCCCGTATAACTCGTAATTTGACAAATACTCCAAAAACCACATAGAAAACCCCTCCCCACGGACGCACAACTTGTTTCTTCTGTATTTTCTAAAATCCTTCTCTCTCACAAAATTTTAAAACGGAAATATTTAGAGACAAAGACGAAGAAACGACCTGCATTCGCAGATTCCTCGGCACTTTCCCGTATAACTCGTAATTTGACAAATACTCCAAAAACCACATAGAAAACCCACCTTTTCTATGTGGACGTCCCCACGGACGCACAACTTGTTTCTTCTGTATTTTCTAAAATCCTCCTCTCTCACAAAATTTGAAAACGGAAATATTTAGAGACAAAGACGAAGAAACGACCTGCATTCGCAGATTCCTCGGCACTTTCCCGTATAACTCGTAATTTGACAAATACTCCAAAAACCACATAGAAAACCCCTCCCCCCGGACGCACAACTTGTTTCTTCTGTATTTTCTAAAATCCTCCTCTCTCACAAAATTTGAAAACGGAAATATTTAGAGACAAAGACGAAGAAACGACCTGCATTCGCAGATTCCTCGGCACTTTCCCGTATAACTCGTAATTTGACAAATACTCCAAAAACCACATAGAAAACCCCTCCCCCCGGACGCACAACTTGTTTCTTCTGTATTTTCTAAAATCCTTCTCGCTCACAAAATATGAAAACGGATATATTTAGAAACAAGGACGAAGAAATGACCTGCATTCGCAGATTCCTCGGCACTTTCCCGTATAACTCGTAATTTGACAAATACTCCAAAAACCACATAGAAAACCCCTCCCCTCGGACGCACAACTTGCTTCTTCTGTAGTTTCTAAAATCCTTCTCTCTCACAAAATTTGAAAACGGAAATATTTAGAGACAAAGACGAAGAAACGACCTGCATTCGCAGATTCCTCGGCACTTTCCCGTATAACTCGTAATTTGACAAATACTCCAAAAACCACATAGAAAACCCCTCCCCACGGACGCACAACTTGTTTCTTCTGTATTTTCTAAAATCCTTCTCTCTCACAAAATTTGAAAACGGAAATATTTAGAGACAAAGACGAAGAAACGACCTGCATTCGCAGATTCCTCGGCACTTTCCCGTATAACTCGTAATTTGACAAATACTCCAAAAACCACATAGAAAACCCCTCCCCACGGACGCACAACTTGTTTCTTCTGTATTTTCTAAAATCCTTCTCTCTCACAAAATTTGAAAACGGAAATATTTAGAAACAAAGACGAAGAAACGACCTGCATTCGCATATTCCTCGGCACTTTCCCGTATAACTCGTAATTTGACAAATACTCCAAAAACCACATAGAAAACCCCTCCCCACGGACGCACAACTTGTTTCTTCTGTATTTTCTAAAATCCTTCTCTCTCACAAAATTTGAAAACGGAAATATTTAGAGACAAAGACGAACAAACGACCTGCATTCGCAGATTCCTCGGCACTTTCCCGTATAACTCGTAATTTGACAAATACTCCAAAAACCACATAGAAAACCCCTCCCCACGGACGCACAACTTGTTTCTTCTGTATTTTCTAAAATCCTTCTCTCTCACAAAATTTGAAAACGGAAATATTTAGAGACAAAGACGAAGAAACGACCTGCATTCGCAGATTCCTCGGCACTTTCCCGTATAACTCGTAATTTGACAAATACTCCAAAAACCACATAGAAAACCCCTCCCCACGGACGCACAACTTGTTTCTTCTGTATTTTCTAAAATCCTTCTCTCTCACAAAATTTGAAAACGGAAATATTTAGAGACAAAGACGAAGAAACGACCTGCATTCGCAGATTCCTCTGCACTTTCCCGTATAACTCGTAATTTGACAAATACTCCAAAAACCACATAGAAAACCCCTCCCCACGGACGCACAACTTGTTTCTTCTGTATTTTCTAAAATCCTTCTCTCTCACAAATTTTGAAAACGGAAATATTTAGATACAAAGACGAAAAAACGACCTGCATTCGCATATTCCTCGGCACTTTCCCGTATAACTCGTAATTTGACAAATACTCCAAAAACCACATAGAAAACCCCTCCCCACGGACGCACAACTTGTTTCTTCTGTATTTTCTAAAATCCTTCTCTCTCACAAAATTTGAAAACGAAAATATTTAGAGACAAAGACGAAGAAACGACCTGCATTCGCAGATTCCTCGGCACTTTCCCGTATAACTCGTAATTTGACAAATACTCCAAAAACCACATAGAAAACCCCTCCCCACGGACGCACAACTTGCTTCTTCTGTATTTTCTAAAATCCTTCTCTCTCACAAAATTTGAAAACGAAAATATTTAGAGACAAAGACGAACAAACGACCTGCATTCGCAGATTCCTCGGCACTTTCCCGTATAACTCGTAATTTGACAAATACTCCAAAAACCACATAGAACACCCCTCCCCACGGACGCACAACTTGTTTCTTCTGTATTTTCTAAAATCCTTCTCTCTCACAAAATTTGAAAACGGAAATATTTAGAGACAAAGACGAACAAACGACCTGCATTCGCAGATTCCTCGGCACTTTCCCGTATAACTCGTAATTTGACAAATACTCCAAAAACCACATAGAAAACCCCTCCCCACGGACGCACAAATTGTTTCTTCTGTATTTTCTAAAATCCTTCTCTCTCACAAAATTTGAAAACGGCAATATTTAGAGACAAAGACGAACAAACGACCTGCATTCGCAGATTCCTCGGCACTTTCCCGTATAACTCGTAATTTGACAAATACTCCAAAAACCACATAGAAAACCCCTCCCCACGGACGCACAACTTGTTTCTTCTGTATTTTCTAAAATCCTTCTCTCTCACAAAATTTGAAAACGGAAATATTTAGAGACAAAGACGAAGAAACGACCTGCATTCGCAGATTCCTCGGCACTTTCCCGTATAACTCGTAATTTGACAAATACTCCAAAAACCACATAGAAAACCCCTCCCCACGGACGCACAACTTGTTTCTTCTGTATTTTCTAAAATCCTTCTCTCTCACAAATTTTGAAAACGGAAATATTTAGATACAAAGACGAAAAAACGACCTGCATTCGCATATTCCTCGGCACTTTCCCGTATAACTCGTAATTTGACAAATACTCCAAAAACCACATAGAAAACCCCTCCCCACGGACGCACAACTTGTTTCTTCTGTATTTTCTAAAATCCTTCTTTCTCACAAAATTTGAAAACGGAAATATTTAGAAACAAGGACGAAGAAATGACCTGCATTCGCAGATTCCTCGGCACTTTCCCGTATAACTCGTAATTTGACAAATACTCCAAAAACCACATAGAAAACCCCTCCCCACGGACGCACAACTTGCTTCTTCTGTATTTTCTAAAATCCTTCTCTCTCACAAAATTTGAAAACGGAAATATTTAGAGACAAAGACGAAGAAACGACCTGCATTCGCAGATTCCTCGGCACTTTCCCGTATAACTCGTAATTTGACAAATACTCCAAAAACCACATAGAAAACCCCTCCCCACGGACGCACAACTTGTTTCTTCTGTATTTTTTAAAATCCTTCTCTCTCACAAAATTTGAAAACGGAAATATTTAGATACAAAGACGAAGAAACGACCTGCATTCGCAAATTCCTCGGCACTTTCCCGTATAACTCGTAATTTGACAAATACTCCAAAAACCACATAGAAAACCCCTCCCCACGGACGCACAACTTGTTTCTTCTGTATTTTCTAAAATCCTTCTCTCTCACAAAATTTGAAAACGGAAATATTTAGAAACAAAGACGAAGAAACGACCTGCTTTCGCAGATTCCTCGGCACTTTCCCGTATAACTCGTAATTTGACAAATACTCTAAAAACCACATAGAAAACCCCTCCCCACGGACGCACAACTTGTTTCTTCTGTATTTTCTAAAATCCTTCTCTCTCACAAAATTTGAAAACGGAAATATTTAGAGACAAAGACGAAGAAACGACCTGCATTCGCAGATTCCTCGGCACTTTCCCGTATAACCCGTAATTTGACAAATATTCCAAAAACCACATAGAAAACCCCTCCCCACGGACGCACAACTTGCTTCTTCTGTATTTTCTAAAATCCTTCTCTCTCACAAAATTTGAAAACGGAAATATTTAGAGACAAAGACGAAGAAACGACCTGCATTCGCAGATTCCTCGGTACTTTCCCGTATAACTCGTAATTTGACAAATACTCCAAAAACCACATAGAAAACCCCTCCCCCCGGACGCACAACTTGTTTCTTCTGTATTTTCTAAAATCCTCCTCTCTCACAAAATTTGAAAACGGAAATATTTAGAGACAAAGACGAAGAAACGACCTGCATTCGCAGATTCCTCGGCACTTTCCCGTATAACTCGTAATTTGACAAATACTCCAAAAACCACATAGAAAACCCCTCCCCACGGACGCACAACTTGCTTCTTCTGTATTTTCTAAAATCCTTCTCTCTCACAAAATTTGAAAACGGAAATATTTAGAGACAAAGACGAAGAAACGACCTGCATTCGCAGATTCCTCGGCACTTTCCCGTATAACTCGTAATTTGACAAATACTCCAAAAACCACATAGAAAACCCCTCCCCACGGACGCACAACTTGCTTCTTCTGTATTTTCTAAAATCCTTCTCTCTCACAAAATTTGAAAACGAAAATATTTAGAGACAAAAACGAACAAACGACCTGCATTCGCAGATTCCTCGGCACTTTCCCGTATAACTCGTAATTTGACAAATACTCCAAAAACCACATAGAAAACCCCTCCCCACGGACGCACAACTTGCTTCTTCTGTATTTTCTAAAATCCTTCTCTCTCACAAAATTTGAAAACGGAAATATTTAGAGACAAAGACGAAGAAACGACCTGCATTCGCAGATTCCTCGGCACTTTCCCGTATAACTCGTAATTTGACAAATACTCCAAAAACCACATAGAAAACCCCTCCCCACGGACGCACAACTTGTTTCTTCTGTATTTTCTAAAATCCTTCTCTCTCACAAAATTTGAAAACGGAAATATTTAGAGACAAAGACGAACAAACGACCTGCATTCGCAGATTCCTCGGCACTTTCCCGTATAACTCGTAATTTGACAAATACTCCAAAAACCACATAGAAAACCCCTCCCCACGGACGCACAACTTGTTTCTTCTGTATTTTCTAAAATCCTTCTCTCTCACAAAATTTGAAAACGGAAATATTTAGAGACAAAGACGAAGAAACGACTTGCATTCGCAGATTCCTCTGCACTTTCCCGTATAACTCGTAATTTGACAAATACTCCAAAAACCACGTAGAAAACCCCTCCCCACGGACGCACAACTTGTTTCTTCTGTATTTTCTAAAATCCTTCTCTCTCACAAATTTTGAAAACGGAAATATTTAGATACAAAGACGAAAAAACGACCTGCATTCGCATATTCCTCGGCACTTTCCCGTATAACTCGTAATTTGACAAATACTCCAAAAACCACATAGAAAACCCCTCCCCACGGACGCACAACTTGTTTCTTCTGTATTTTCTAAAATCCTTCTCTCTCACAAAATTTGAAAACGAAAATATTTAGAGACAAAGACGAAGAAACGACCTGCATTCGCAGATTCCTCGGCACTTTCCCGTATAACTCGTAATTTGACAAATACTCCAAAAACCACATAGAAAACCCCTCCCCACGGACGCACAACTTGTTTCTTCTGTATTTTCTAAAATCCTTCTCTCTCACAAAATTTGAAAACGAAAATATTTAGAGACAAAGACGAAGAAACGACCTGCATTCGCAGATTCCTCGGCACTTTCCCGTATAACTCGTAATTTGACAAATACTCCAAAAACCACATAGAAAACCCCTCCCCACGGACGCACAACTTGCTTCTTCTGTATTTTCTAAAATCCTTCTCTCTCACAAAATTTGAAAACGAAAATATTTAGAGACAAAGACGAACAAACGACCTGCATTCGCAGATTCCTCGGCACTTTCCCGTATAACTCGTAATTTGACAAATACTCCAAAAACCACATAGAAAACCCCTCCCCACGGACGCACAACTTGTTTCTTCTGTATTTTCTAAAATCCTTCTCTCTCACAAAATTTGAAAACGGAAATATTTAGAGACAAAGACGAAGAAACGACCTGCATTCGCAGATTCCTCGGCACTTTCCCGTATAACTCGTAATTTGACAAATACTCCAAAAACCACATAGAAAACCCCTCCCCACGGACGCACAACTTGTTTCTTCTGTATTTTCTAAAATCCTTCTCTCTCACAAAATTTGAAAACGGAAATATTTAGAGACAAAGACGAACAAACGACCTGCATTCGCAGATTCCTCGGCACTTTCCCGTATAACTCGTAATTTGACAAATACTCCAAAAACCACATAGAAAACCCCTCCCCACGGACGCACAACTTGTTTCTTCTGTATTTTCTAAAATCCTTCTCTCTCACAAAATTTGAAAACGGAAATATTTAGAGACAAAGACGAAAAAACGACTTGCATTCGCAGATTCCTCTGCACTTTCCCGTATAACTCGTAATTTGACAAATACTCCAAAAACCACATAGAAAACCCCTCCCCACGGACGCACAACTTGTTTCTTCTGTATTTTCTAAAATCCTTCTCTCTCACAAAATTTGAAAACGGAAATATTTAGAGACAAAGACGAAAAAACGACTTGCATTCGCAGATTCCTCTGCACTTTCCCGTATAACTCGTAATTTGACAAATACTCCAAAAACCACATAGAAAACCCCTCCCCACGGACGCACAACTTGTTTCTTCTGTATTTTCTAAAATCCTTCTCTCTCACAAAATTTGAAAACGAAAATATTTAGAGACAAAGACGAACAAACGACCTGCATTCGCAGATTCCTCGGCACTTTCCCGTATAACTCGTAATTTGACAAATACTCCAAAAACCACATAGAAAACCCCTCCCCACGGACGCACAACTTGTTTCTTCTGTATTTTCTAAAATCCTTCTCTCTCACAAATTTTGAAAACGGAAATATTTAGATACAAAGACGAAAAAACGACCTGCATTCGCATATTCCTCGGCACTTTCCCGTATAACTCGTAATTTGACAAATACTCCAAAAACCACATAGAAAACCCCTCCCCACGGACGCACAACTTGTTTCTTCTGTATTTTCTAAAATCCTTCTCTCTCACAAAATTTGAAAACGAAAATATTTAGAGACAAAGACGAACAAACGACCTGCATTCGCAGATTCCTCGGCACTTTCCCGTATAACTCGTAATTTGACAAATACTCCAAAAACCACATAGAAAACCCCTCCCCACGGACGCACAACTTGTTTCTTCTGTATTTTCTAAAATCCTTCTCTCTCACAAATTTTGAAAACGGAAATATTTAGATACAAAGACGAAAAAACGACCTGCATTCGCATATTCCTCGGCACTTTCCCGTATAACTCGTAATTTGACAAATACTCCAAAAACCACATAGAAAACCCCTCCCCACGGACGCACAACTTGTTTCTTCTGTATTTTCTAAAATCCTTCTCTCTCACAAAATTTGAAAACGAAAATATTTAGAGACAAAGACGAAGAAACGACCTGCATTCGCAGATTCCTCGGCACTTTCCCGTATAACTCGTAATTTGACAAATACTCCAAAAACCACATAGAAAACCCCTCCCCACGGACGCACAACTTGTTTCTTCTGTATTTTCTAAAATCCTTCTCTCTCACAAAATTTGAAAACGAAAATATTTAGAGACAAAGACGAAGAAACGACCTGCATTCGCAGATTCCTCGGCACTTTCCCGTATAACTCGTAATTTGACAAATACTCCAAAAACCACATAGAAAACCCCTCCCCACGGACGCACAACTTGCTTCTTCTGTATTTTCTAAAATCCTTCTCTCTCACAAAATTTGAAAACGAAAATATTTAGAGACAAAGACGAACAAACGACCTGCATTCGCAGATTCCTCGGCACTTTCCCGTATAACTCGTAATTTGACAAATACTCCAAAAACCACATAGAAAACCCCTCCCCACGGACGCACAACTTGTTTCTTCTGTATTTTCTAAAATCCTTCTCTCTCACAAAATTTGAAAACGGAAATATTTAGAGACAAAGACGAAGAAACGACCTGCATTCGCAGATTCCTCGGCACTTTCCCGTATAACTCGTAATTTGACAAATACTCCAAAAACCACATAGAAAACCCCTCCCCACGGACGCACAACTTGTTTCTTCTGTATTTTCTAAAATCCTTCTCTCTCACAAAATTTGAAAACGGAAATATTTAGAGACAAAGACGAACAAACGACCTGCATTCGCAGATTCCTCGGCACTTTCCCGTATAACTCGTAATTTGACAAATACTCCAAAAACCACATAGAAAACCCCTCCCCACGGACGCACAACTTGCTTCTTCTGTATTTTCTAAAATCCTTCTCTCTCACAAAATTTGAAAACGAAAATATTTAGAGACAAAGACGAACAAACGACCTGCATTCGCAGATTCCTCGGCACTTTCCCGTATAACTCGTAATTTGACAAATACTCCAAAAACCACATAGAAAACCCCTCCCCACGGACGCACAACTTGTTTCTTCTGTATTTTCTAAAATCCTTCTCTCTCACAAAATTTGAAAACGGAAATATTTAGAGACAAAGACGAACAAACGACCTGCATTCGCAGATTCCTCGGCACTTTCCCGTATAACTCGTAATTTGACAAATACTCCAAAAACCACATAGAAAACCCCTCCCCACGGACGCACAACTTGTTTCTTCTGTATTTTCTAAAATCCTTCTCTCTCACAAAATTTGAAAACGGAAATATTTAGAGACAAAGACGAAGAAACGACTTGCATTCGCAGATTCCTCTGCACTTTCCCGTATAACTCGTAATTTGACAAATACTCCAAAAACCACGTAGAAAACCCCTCCCCACGGACGCACAACTTGTTTCTTCTGTATTTTCTAAAATCCTTCTCTCTCACAAATTTTGAAAACGGAAATATTTAGATACAAAGACGAAAAAACGACCTGCATTCGCATATTCCTCGGCACTTTCCCGTATAACTCGTAATTTGACAAATACTCCAAAAACCACATAGAAAACCCCTCCCCACGGACGCACAACTTGTTTCTTCTGTATTTTCTAAAATCCTTCTCTCTCACAAAATTTGAAAACGAAAATATTTAGAGACAAAGACGAAGAAACGACCTGCATTCGCAGATTCCTCGGCACTTTCCCGTATAACTCGTAATTTGACAAATACTCCAAAAACCACATAGAAAACCCCTCCCCACGGACGCACAACTTGTTTCTTCTGTATTTTCTAAAATCCTTCTCTCTCACAAAATTTGAAAACGAAAATATTTAGAGACAAAGACGAAGAAACGACCTGCATTCGCAGATTCCTCGGCACTTTCCCGTATAACTCGTAATTTGACAAATACTCCAAAAACCACATAGAAAACCCCTCCCCACGGACGCACAACTTGCTTCTTCTGTATTTTCTAAAATCCTTCTCTCTCACAAAATTTGAAAACGAAAATATTTAGAGACAAAGACGAACAAACGACCTGCATTCGCAGATTCCTCGGCACTTTCCCGTATAACTCGTAATTTGACAAATACTCCAAAAACCACATAGAAAACCCCTCCCCACGGACGCACAACTTGTTTCTTCTGTATTTTCTAAAATCCTTCTCTCTCACAAAATTTGAAAACGGAAATATTTAGAGACAAAGACGAAGAAACGACCTGCATTCGCAGATTCCTCGGCACTTTCCCGTATAACTCGTAATTTGACAAATACTCCAAAAACCACATAGAAAACCCCTCCCCACGGACGCACAACTTGTTTCTTCTGTATTTTCTAAAATCCTTCTCTCTCACAAAATTTGAAAACGGAAATATTTAGAGACAAAGACGAACAAACGACCTGCATTCGCAGATTCCTCGGCACTTTCCCGTATAACTCGTAATTTGACAAATACTCCAAAAACCACATAGAAAACCCCTCCCCACGGACGCACAACTTGTTTCTTCTGTATTTTCTAAAATCCTTCTCTCTCACAAAATTTGAAAACGGAAATATTTAGAGACAAAGACGAAAAAACGACTTGCATTCGCAGATTCCTCTGCACTTTCCCGTATAACTCGTAATTTGACAAATACTCCAAAAACCACATAGAAAACCCCTCCCCACGGACGCACAACTTGTTTCTTCTGTATTTTCTAAAATCCTTCTCTCTCACAAATTTTGAAAACGGAAATATTTAGATACAAAGACGAAAAAACGACCTGCATTCGCATATTCCTCGGCACTTTCCCGTATAACTCGTAATTTGACAAATACTCCAAAAACCACATAGAAAACCCCTCCCCACGGACGCACAACTTGTTTCTTCTGTATTTTCTAAAATCCTTCTCTCTCACAAAATTTGAAAACGAAAATATTTAGAGACAAAGACGAACAAACGACCTGCATTCGCAGATTCCTCGGCACTTTCCCGTATAACTCGTAATTTGACAAATACTCCAAAAACCACATAGAAAACCCCTCCCCACGGACGCACAACTTGCTTCTTCTGTATTTTCTAAAATCCTTCTCTCTCACAAAATTTGAAAACGAAAATATTTAGAGACAAAGACGAACAAACGACCTGCATTCGCAGATTCCTCGGCACTTTCCCGTATAACTCGTAATTTGACAAATACTCCAAAAACCACATAGAAAACCCCTCCCCACGGACGCACAACTTGTTTCTTCTGTATTTTCTAAAATCCTTCTCTCTCACAAAATTTGAAAACGGAAATATTTAGAGACAAAAACGAACAAACGACCTGCATTCGCAGATTCCTCGGCACTTTCCCGTATAACTCGTAATTTGACAAATACTCCAAAAACCACATAGAAAACCCCTCCCCACGGACGCACAACTTGTTTCTTCTGTATTTTCTAAAATCCTTCTCTCTCACAAAATTTGAAAACGGAAATATTTAGAGACAAAGACGAACAAACGACCTGCATTCGCAGATTCCTCGGCACTTTCCCGTATAACTCGTAATTTGACAAATACTCCAAAAACCACATAGAAAACCCCTCCCCACGGACGCACAACTTGTTTCTTCTGTATTTTCTAAAATCCTTCTCTCTCACAAATTTTGAAAACGGAAATATTTAGAGACAAAGACGAACAAACGACCTGCATTCGCAGATTCCTCGGCACTTTCCCGTATAACTCGTAATTTGACAAATACTCCAAAAACCACATAGAAAACCCCTCCCCACGGACGCACAACTTGTTTCTTCTGTATTTTCTAAAATCCTTCTTTCTCACAAAATTTGAAAACGGAAATATTTAGAAACAAAGACGAAGAAACGACCTGCTTTCGCAGATTCCTCGGCACTTTCCCGTATAACTCGTAATTTGACAAATACTCTAAAAACCACATAGAAAACCCCTCCCCACGGACGCACAACTTGTTTCTTCTGTATTTTCTAAAATCCTTCTCTCTCACAAAATTTGAAAACGGAAATATTTAGAGACAAAGACGAAGAAACGACCTGCATTCGCAGATTCCTCGGCACTTTCCCGTATAACCCGTAATTTGACAAATATTCCAAAAACCACATAGAAAACCCCTCCCCACGGACGCACAACTTGCTTCTTCTGTATTTTCTAAAATCCTTCTCTCTCACAAAATTTGAAAACGGAAATATTTAGAGACAAAGACGAAGAAACGACCTGCATTCGCAGATTCCTCGGCACTTTCCCGTATAACCCGTAATTTGACAAATATTCCAAAAACCACATAGAAAACCCCTCCCCACGGACGCACAACTTGCTTCTTCTGTATTTTCTAAAATCCTTCTCTCTCACAAAATTTGAAAACGGAAATATTTAGAGACAAAGACGAACAAACGACCTGCATTCGCAGATTCCTCGGCACTTTCCCGTATAACTCGTAATTTGACAAATACTCCAAAAACCACATAGAAAACCCCTCCCCACGGACGCACAACTTGTTTCTTCTGTATTTTCTAAAATCCTTCTCTCTCACAAAATTTGAAAACGGAAATATTTAGAGACAAAGACGAAGAAACGACCTGCATTCGCAGATTCCTCGGCACTTTCCCGTATAACTCGTAATTTGACAAATACTCCAAAAACCACATAGAAAACCCCTCCCCACGGACGCACAACTTGTTTCTTCTGTATTTTCTAAAATCCTTCTCTCTCACAAATTTTGAAAACGGAAATATTTAGATACAAAGACGAAAAAACGACCTGCATTCGCATATTCCTCGGCACTTTCCCGTATAACTCGTAATTTGACAAATACTCCAAAAACCACATAGAAAACCCCTCCCCACGGACGCACAACTTGTTTCTTCTGTATTTTCTAAAATCCTTCTTTCTCACAAAATTTGAAAACGGAAATATTTAGAAACAAGGACGAAGAAATGACCTGCATTCGCAGATTCCTCGGCACTTTCCCGTATAACTCGTAATTTGACAAATACTCCAAAAACCACATAGAAAACCCCTCCCCACGGACGCACAACTTGTTTCTTCTGTATTTTCTAAAATCCTTCTCTCTCACAAAATTTGAAAACGGAAATATTTAGAGACAAAGACGAAGAAACGACCTGCATTCGCAGATTCCTCGGCACTTTCCCGTATAACTCGTAATTTGACAAATACTCCAAAAACCACATAGAAAACCCCTCCCCCCGGACGCACAACTTGTTTCTTCTGTATTTTCTAAAATCCTCCTCTCTCACAAAATTTGAAAACGGAAATATTTAGAGACAAAGACGAAGAAACGACCTGCATTCGCAGATTCCTCGGCACTTTCCCGTATAACTCGTAATTTGACAAATACTCCAAAAACCACATAGAAAACCCCTCCCCACGGACGCACAACTTGCTTCTTCTGTATTTTCTAAAATCCTTCTCTCTCACAAAATTTGAAAACGGAAATATTTAGAGACAAAGACGAAGAAACGACCTGCATTCGCAGATTCCTCGGCACTTTCCCGTATAACCCGTAATTTGACAAATATTCCAAAAACCACATAGAAAACCCCTCCCCACGGACGCACAACTTGCTTCTTCTGTATTTTCTAAAATCCTTCTCTCTCACAAAATTTGAAAACGGAAATATTTAGAGACAAAGACGAAGAAACGACCTGCATTCGCAGATTCCTCGGCACTTTCCCGTATAACTCGTAATTTGACAAATACTCCAAAAACCACATAGAAAACCCCTCCCCCCGGACGCACAACTTGTTTCTTCTGTATTTTCTAAAATCCTCCTCTCTCACAAAATTTGAAAACGGAAATATTTAGAGACAAAGACGAAGAAACGACCTGCATTCGCAGATTCCTCGGCACTTTCCCGTATAACTCGTAATTTGACAAATACTCCAAAAACCACATAGAAAACCCCTCCCCACGGACGCACAACTTGCTTCTTCTGTTTTTTCTAAAATCCTTCTCTCTCACAAAATTTGAAAACGGAAATATTTAGAGACAAAGACGAAGAAACGACCTGCATTCGCAGATTCCTCGGCACTTTCCCGTATAACATTTGCAAAGTAATTAATTGTTATTCTTCAAAGTTTGTTTTATTTTTATACTACGTTTATCAGTCTTAAGCTCATGCCACATTATTGTTGCGATTAATATTATTATTGATGAGAAGGAACCTTCGAGCCCGCCACACTTCTCTATGCTTTTCGTTTTGTTTCCTTTATTAAATTAATATCAATTACAACCATAATATAAATCATAGAAGCTTAAGACCGATAAATGCCAAAGTACCAAAGTAGCCATTTTCAAATATTGTTATAATTGATAGAGTATTGAAAAAAAAATGTACGCCAGCCAATAAGTCTTCTACCTTATGTTCTTTGTCTTCTTTAAAAAAATTTTATAAAAAAAAACCTTTCTCAAGTCCGAGTTAGTAAAATCGAACTAAAGCTCGACAAAGATTAGGTTAGTTTAATTGGAGGGGTATGTTTGCCCATGTCATGCAACATACACTTTAGCCAGTCTAGTCTTGTTGTGCTCTCTGTAGGCTTAACGTCCGACAAAACTAATTAACAAAAATATTCTGCATTAGTTAGAACTTTAAATAACATATTTTCCCTTAATTTTATTCTGTCAAGTTCATAACACCTTTAATTTCTACAAGGCATAAGAAAATTTCAACATTTATTAGCAATTTGCTGAGTTATCAGCTCTTTTGTGGTGGTGGTGTAAATCCCTATATTTCATTTTAAAATTACATTCATTTCTTTGTGCGTTTAATTTGTGTTTGTTTTTCGTTTTTTTTTTTTGTTTCACGGTGGGAAAACGTACATAAATAGCTGAGCGCGTATACAGCTGTCGAAATATTGTTGCCAATTTTTATGAATTAATAAAAGTAACAACAGTCATATATTCTTCTTATTGCCATTCAACAAAATTCTATGTGAAATGACATACACACACATTTACAGACACACACACATACGTACATATTAAGTCAGGTAGAGAAGTTTGGCAGAAACCCATTTCATTTTTTTAGTTTTAATAACCATTTATGGAGACGTTTATGAACAGTGGTGAGCAAAAGAATACACATTTTAAATATGTTTATTGGAGTGATTCAGAATTCTATCAAATATGTACAACATAAAAATAGCAAGTAAGTTTCGCCACCAATGGCCACTACAAAAACCGTATTAAAAACCTTCGCATACACTATTTGCTCTTTGCTATATAAGGGATGAGCGAGTGACCACTTTGAGTCTTGGTGTCATTTTGCTGATTCTATCCAGCTTGGTGATGCATTACCGCTATAGAAACTGTATTTGCTGAATATGGCACTTTGAACAACATTTTGACACAATTTTGCACGTCATCATCGAGAACATGTTATTGTTATCGCAATCATTTTTTTAAATTAAAGTTTTTGCTTGTGGGGTTGCATCAAAAAGTGTCATCATGTTCTTGGAAAATACTGAAATGTGTGTGTTGATTTTTGAATTTTGCTGTAATAAAATTGCCTTACAGTTTTGACATCTACTGTTTACCACGCTTCATACATCCAGCCATAACCAACATGAAAGTTATAAAATTTTTTTGGCGTTATTTTGTTGTTGTTGTTGTTGTGGTTAATAACAATACAAAAATCTACAACAAAAAAGATTTTTAACAAGAATTTTCACTTTATATTCAAGCTTTATGCGCAAAATAAACACATGCAATTACTATTTCACGGCAGCACACGCGCAGGCACTCACACTGACACCCAAAGACACACGTATGCATTTACACTCTACGAGCATGCCTGTCGGACATTAAGTAGTCGACTACTGAAATAGTTAAAGATTAAGTTAAACATTAACTAGCTTCAAGTTGGCTACAATACAATCGATTCGTAATTCACTATTTGTGGACTTTAGTGGAGCTGGCTGACAAGTAGTACAGAGTTGACCCAAAATTGAATTAATATCTTAAAGACAGGCACGATTAACTCTTTACTGTAATTGCTTGTGTATCGCATTTATTACAACTGTTTAGATGGCTGTGTGGGTACATTGGCTGCCCACCAGTCGGGAGGTTTAGTGGTTCGATTCCAGGCAGAGGATAACAAGAGAATCTGGCAGTAAGAAAATAAAATAAGTGGAGTGAAATTCAATTCAATTGGGTAAATTATTAACAACAAAAAATTTAAAACTAACCTTGGCTAGGTGTTTGTTTTTCTGTCGTCACTATCTTTTAAGTAGCTAACTTTAAGTTAGTTAAGAAGTAGTGCAGCGTCGGGCAATTTACTACTGCCTGGAACATCACCATGTGAAAAAACGTAGTTGTTTACATTGAAAAGTAATGCAGGCATCAATTAGTACCGGTTGTAAAATAATTAGCTTTAAGTTGTGTAAAGTTAGCTTCGTTTCCGACAGGAATGGCGGTAAATAAACGCACACCTGCATAAGCTTACAAATTTGTACATAAGTAAAACCTAGATTCCCCCCTTTAAGGTTTCAGTGAAATTTTTAGCAGGCACATGTGTGTACACATACATATACATATGTACATATTTTTATTTATAGTTATACACACACACACACGCACACACACACACATGAATGAGCTTTTGTTCCGCTAAGAACTTTGCTTTGAAAATATTTGTCCTCCACCTTCTCTTACTACTTTCTAATAGCATTTGGTTTCTTTTCTTGGCATTTTTGTTTTTTCTATTCAAACATCATACCCCCTGCGTTCACTTCCACATGAAATGAAATGATTTCAGAAATCGCTAAAAAATTGCGTATATTTTTTACTTGCAACGTATAACATGTTGTTTAAAATTAGTTTAACATTTTTTGTAAATTTCGTTTTTGACTGCAAGTTGTAGAAATTTATTTTCCTCTTTATTTCTTGTTCAAAATCGTATTGTTTAGTATTTGCTAAAGAGTGAGTGTGTGTGAAAGAAAGTCTTTTACATGCAAAACCTTTTGGCAGCAATTTTTTTGCTTGCATTAAAACTTGGTTTTGCGACTGAGTTTATATTACACCGCAAAAAATCTTTTTATTTCTAAAAAAATCGTTCGTAATAAATTTAGCTACACAATTTTTGCATCTTAGAAAACTATATTTACATATTTTCAACCACCTAGCTAATAAATTTTACTTTTCTTTACTTAATTGATATTAATTAAAATAGTGACAAGCCAAGGGCTGAACTTGAGCCTGATAAGGAATTTAATATAAATGTATGTGTACTTAATTATTTATTCGCTATTAGAGCCCATTGAAATTTATTACTTTATTACTTTTACATATCTTCATTAGTTAATAATAATATTTGTTGTCATTCGAAATTATTTTCTTGTTATCAATTTTAGGTTTTTCCCTGTGGCCACCAAAAATTTGTCACACTGTAACAAATCGTTGACACTTCTGGCAATAAACTCAGCACAACACCTGCTCTGTGGAATTATAAAATATTAATAAGACAAAAACGATACAAGGAGCAAACAAGGAAATGACAAATCTTACAAATTTTAATTCGTACACACGAATGTTCATGCACTACCCAGCGCAGCAGCAAAAGCGTAAATAGGAATTATGAGACAACAAATAAACACTTAAAAAACATAAAAACGCCGCTAAATAAAACAACAGGTGAGTGAGTTTTCTTTAAGAAATTATTTTTTTAATATTTTATGAAACTGCTAGAATAAAAGGAAGAAAAACGCAACATTAACGAAGAAAAACAATTTTAGGTTAATTGGAGACATATACATACATACACACACACATACACATACATACATACCTACATACATACTATGAAAAAAAAATATTGAAATTAGCAACCCAGATCTGACATTTCTGGCTTTCAGTGAACGACTGTAAATTTTGCCTGAAAATAATTAAATAAAGTAATGAAATGTGAAGGAAAATAATCAACTTTGTAGTTAAAAGCCATGTGAAGCCACTCAAGATTTTAAATTTATTTATAGGATAAACATATTTAAAATTATATTTGAAAATTGACAACAAGTGGCATCAGCTTGTAGTAGAGAAAGCCGAAAAGAAACAGAAGAAATGCCGATGGGGGACCCCCGTTAGGAACGAAGTTCCTTACGTTTTTTCTTCATCTTCGAATGTAATACAAGGTGAAGTCTGTATGTTTTATTTTGTGTTTTTTTTTAATTTTTAAATTTTATATGCTTCTTAAAATTTTTTTGGAACGTTGTATTTTTTTTTACTTTTGACACATGCAGTATTTTTTTTTTTTTTGTCAATCTGCTACAAAACGAAGAACATTTTTCAATATTGCCGTTGCTTTTGTTGTGGCATGCTTTACTTTAGCGACATCTATCAACTGATAGTGTCCGTTTTCACAACTAACTAATATTTATTGGTAGGTGTCTCCTACATACACCTACACAAGTGTTTGTTGACAGATCCAGCAATACATATAAACAGCTCACACGCTTTCGTGACGATTTGTACTAGTTTGCACTGCCAGCAAGCCGCGTTAAATAACTTCGTTGCAAAAGTTTTTATTTAAGTTAAAATTTTTAAGAAAATTACAATATGATATTGAACATCGACTTTTAAAATGCTCTGGCAGGGTTGAAGATTTAATTATTTTCACTCATTTATTTGAAAAATTTTCGATACCCAATGTTATTATTTATGACTATTGCAAGCAATTTGAAATAATCTTAGATTTTTGATCAATTTATGTACGATAGGTTTACAGGGAAAAAGCGTGACCACTACTTTGACTGATGGTTTTTATTTTGATGTGCACTTAAAAGATTACAAATATATACAACTTAAAATAAACAGAAAACAAATAAGAATAATACAATAAAAGAATAAATTCATGAAATCATACATTTTGGAGTCATATTTGCGCAACTACTAAAAGCAACATTTTAAAGTCAATTTCTATATTTTCTTGTTGTTTGTCTAAGTCAAATGAGTTAAGTTTGCTCCAAATCTAAATACTTGTGGGGCAGAACAAGTAAACATTTTTTCAAATGCTCTCAGAATTATTTGATTGTACAGAATAACAATTGCGGCAAATGAAAGTTTTTTTTTTTGAATATTTCATTTTGTTAGGCCGCAATTTATGCCTTTTTCAATCTAGAATTTTTCGCACATTTCCACACAACATGTTGAAATTGAACAAAATATTAAGAAATCCTGAGATGGAAAAGCGTTTTTGAAAGCGTTTTCTATGCAACGCCAACGACTTACTGTTTGTTCTACTAGAACTTTGAAACATGCTCTTCTAAAACTTAATTTATTGACTGATTTTCAGTTATTATTATTTTGGTTGTTGCTTCAATTTTAATTCCTCCGAATTGAGAAAGATGTTTTGTAATCAAATCAAAGTAAACAAGAATTTTCAGGAAAATAAGAAAAGTAAACTTGAAGACTTATTAACTAGAGAGCACATCATGGTTGTTTTGCATCTACCACGACGGCCATCAGCACCCATGCTTTTTTTGATGACAACTATTTATTTAGTGCGGCGTTAGCTGCAGTTTTTAGGCTTTTCTTTTAACCTTACGTCAATGAAACTGCAATAATGCTTTGCTATACTGAAATTCGCTCATCCTCTTTTACTCAAAATTATTCCCTCTGTCTCTCTCTCTCTCTCTCTCTCAGTTCTACTCCAGCAAAAATTTCAAATTATATTATTTAGAAAAAAATTTAAATTTATTAGCTTTATGCACATTTTTGCACTTATTTGATTTTCACACGCTTGAAAAATAAAGAAATAGAAATTGTAACTTCTTCTAGCCGCTCGAAAAGACCAAGTTTTTTCCTAAATCCACCTTTTGCCGCAACTGTCAACCGAAAGGCAAATAAAACTTCTGCTTTGCCAGACACTAAATCCACAAAAGTCCAATTGAAAACTTTTAGTTTTGTATTTTTACACCAGCATACCAGCGGACAGACACACGACGACGACGGCGACAACGACTGCGATTTTCAAATGCGTACGAAAACGAATGTACGGGAAAACTTTTTTAAGTTTGCCAAAAGCGGCAGGACAGAAATCTAAAATCAAGTTAAATAGTTTTTTTTTTCATTAAAACTGTACGAGAAATAAATAAAAAGTTTGTTAAAGATATAAAAAAATAATTGAAATATTATTTTATGAATATTAAGATAAAAATATGATGGAAGGGTTTTTTTTTTTTGTCAAATGACTAACTAACGGCTGTGGGTCAGAAAGCAATTAAATTGCACATGGCAAATGTGCAGCAGTTGAAGTTGCAATTTGCAGGGCCAAGTTTTAATAAAATAAATTTATAGCATATTAAAAAAGGAAGAAGTAGTTAGAGTTTATATTACAGCAAGCTGTGAGATATGTGTTAAAAAATTGTGCATGCATTTTTAAAGATTTTCGTAAATTTCAGTAAATAGCAATCAAAGTGGATTTAAAGTCTTAAGGCAAATTAACTGTTAGAATATTTACCTTGAATTGGAGTGTTCTTTCTACAAGAAAGGAAAGCAAATGGTAATCTTAATTGTGCGGCGAAATTGATAAACACTCATAAATACACAAAATAGATATTTGCATCTAAATGCACTTTATGAGTGAATGCGTGCAAAAGGTTGTTTGCTTATGCACCAAGTCCTTTATATTTTTGCACTTTGATTCATTAGTGATGTTAAACACATTCAGATGGAGCGTAATAAATCAAGCAAGTGCATGAGTGTAAATAAAGTAAAATGTAAATAATAATTAATATTATGTGCACTATTTACTTTTTACAAGTTTAATGAAATTTTGTGTCAGAGGTTTAGTTTAGGAAAGGTGAAGAGAATATGTGTAATAAACTTCATTTCATACGACATACACATTACGTCAACGTAGGCTGGTGGTGCACTCCATACACAGTTGTTAATTTTTTTTTTAATTCATTAATTTGGCAACAAGATAAAGAGTACATAGAAAATATTAAGTTAGAAGACAACTAGTTGTTTTGATGTCTTCAATATTTATGGAGTTATTTTTATTAATTACCAACCTTGCCATCAAGTTGTAAAAATGACCCCAAAATGTAAAATAATTAACTTATTTTAAATTTCTAAAAATATATTTTAGTCCATTGAAATTATATGAAGAAATCGCTTTAAAATGTGTCATCCATTAGTGCAGATGAGAGTTAACTTTTATTGAACAACAGTTAATTCCTTATAACATTTCTCACTCTTACTGCTCTCACCAACAAAACATTTCTCCCACTTGAGAGTGAGTACTCGTGTGAGTACTGGTGTGTGAGTACACATGCTTGCATACACACATAAAACACACATTGATTAACAACATCCATGTGAGTGAGATAAGCTAAATGCTTAGTACGTTTATTGTCACTCCAACTTAAACTGTTTAATGTATTTATGTGACCCCTTCCAGAATCTTTAATTTTTTTTTTATATGTAGATTTAAAATATTCTCCATACTATGTTTTATGTTGTTTTCATGATTGTTACGTTAGTTGGGCCGGGTATGTGGTTCTGTTCGTACGTTCATGGAGAGCCATAAATTTTGCTAGACTTCATGAAAGCTCATCATTATCATCAACACCCCAATACGTTGTCTACAACTTTAAGCCACCAATATCGGTTGGGAGTGTGTGTGTGTGTGCTTGTAACTTTTTGTATGTATTAATACAGCTATACTCATATGTACATATGACACATAGTTAGACATCTCGTTTGTCTGCACTGAAAAACTGCTCTCTTCAACACAGAAGTTTAACAATGATATATCTTATCTTGTTGTGACAATCGCGGCGTCATTGTCACACAGCCTTGAGTTTTAAATGAGACAGATGCTTAAAGGAATTAAATAGTTTTTTGCAATAGGCAATACATTTTTTTTATGGCGTATACAATTTTTTAAGCAATAATTTTTATAAAATCTCTAGGGCTTAACACAGAAGTGTCATTCCACCTCATATGAGCGATAAGTAGGAATACAAATATGTAATATAGACTATAAGTCAAGCGACAGCAAAACAAGCGGTGTTAAAATTGAAAGTTGAACTATGAACTATATAAGTAGGCAACGTCGATTTGTATGGACAAAGTTTTTTGATAGTTTTTGGCAGGAGGAAAACAGAGCTCTTCTACGACATACAAAACAAACTATTTTTCAATTTTGTTTCTCTCGTATTTTTGTATGGGGGGCCCACTAAGGAAACGATAAGTGGTCGGTCTGCACAAAAAACAGTTTTGGGAAAAAACATCATCTGCAATTGTTCATACACTTAACTCTTTCACGGGGTCCTCTTCACCATAACTTGCTCGCCACAGACCAGTCATGTGTATGAGCAAATAACAACAATTATTTCTTCCGAATTTTTTTTACAACACACTAAGCACGCCTCCCTAGAGGTCGCATGAATAACATATGCCTCGAACATGATTTTTTTAGTATGACCCTGTGACACTTTTTCCCAATACCAAAAGCTATAGACCCATCTGCTAGACACCCAGTAACTAAAATTCCTTGGTAGTGCTGTGGTTGAACTATCGTTTATAAGAACAGTGTGTGTTTCACTTGTGGCGTCATATCAAAGTGGCTGGATGCAGAAACCAGTAAGTCTTCAAACTTATTTTTCTCACGTTCTTAAAAAATGTGGATCACTGCAATTTCGTCACTAGAAATATTTCTCATTGCTGAGGAAAGAGAAATGAAACTAAGCCTATTACATATGTAATTGATAAAATTTTTTGTTTTTATTATATAAATAAAGATGTTGCTTTTTTTAAAAGAGGCTGTGCTTATTTATCTCAACGAATCTTGGCTTCACCGGCTTGCAATGCTTCCAGCCCCAATTAAACTTATCAAAGTCCTCTCTTCTTTTGAAGGCCAAGCATTTTAAGCTCAAATATATTTCCAAAAACAAATGTTTCCTAAAAATTTCTCTTGAAAATTTTTGTTCAGCCTTTAGCCCCTAAGAATTGTTTCATTATAAACTCTGCTTTTACACATATCTGATTCTTTTTTTTTTGTTTTGTTTTGTGGACTACTTGAACTTGGGTGGACTTATAGTAGTTTGCTGTTCAGTACTTGAATTTTCCTGCCAGCTTAATTTTTGTTTTTATTTAACTTTGTATCGTCCTGCAAAACCAGTCGTTGTATCATCATGTCTGTGTGTTCTCTGTATTTGCCTCATTTGCCTTTTGGCGTCGAAAAGTTTTTCATCATCCAAATTTTGTTTGTTTTTTTCTCTTAGCTGTGCAATTCACTTCGGTTTTTTGTTGCTTTTTATCTTTTATTTTAAATGCTGGTTCTATGAATATTTGTCAAATTACAAGTTATACGCGAAAGTTTGGACAAACCTGCAAATGCAGGTCGTTTTGTCTAAATATTTCCGTTTTCAAATTTTGTGCACAAGAAGTATTTTAGAAAATACAGCAGAAACAAGTTGTGCATCCATAGCGGTTTTCTATGCAGTTCTTTGGTATGGAATAATTGTCAAATTACAACTTATACGCCAATCAACTAGATTTGTTAACTTGGTTGGGTCTCTAACCAACTAGATTTGACAACTAGGTTAAGTCACTAAACAACTAAATGCCAACCGAGTAGATTACTCGATTGGGTTGCCAACTCAACTAGTTGGTTGGCAACGCAACCCAGTGGCCAAATATACTGGGCTGAGTTGACAAACAATTTTGACAAACCTGCAAATGTTGATTGAATGTTCGCTTGAACAAAAATACTGAGAGCAACAATAAAATTTTAAAATTTGTTATTGTTAAGCGAACGATGGATGTTGAATGACATTGTGGGCCTAACAGATAAATACAAAAATATGTTTAATTTTTTCTCCTTATTATTGTGCGGAATTACTTTTTCACTTAAAACACTGGTTGCTTACATATTCGAAACCAGTGTAAAATTGTGTGAATAAATTGTTCTCACTGCAATAGCTTTGTTTTTGATTTGTTTTAAGCGAAACCCGCAACAAATGACAGTGTGAAATGTTTTTTTTTCATTTACTTTCATACATTCGTTTTACCGCTTTCAATTTCTTTTTTCTCACATATCTATATCTCATTTCAGAGACATCCAAACATGCCGAGAATATGTATGATTTATTATTGCGCATTAAGACAACACTTAATAAAAATGCCTTCTTATTGCTTGTGTTATTTTATAGATCTTTTTTCATTTCTTACTACTTTCCTGATTTCACTGTGGCGGTAACCGTTACTTTCTGAGCAGCGTTTTAATTGGTATTTCTGTTGTTGCAGTTGCAGTTTTCAGCCTGTGGTTTTGTAATACACCAAAATTTCAAAAATGGCAAAAAATAAACCAACTTATAAACCAAAATTAGCAAAAACCCTTCTGCATCCAATTAATTTTCCAACTCAGTGAATGTGTTTTTGTCACTACAGCGGTTGTTGCTGTTGTTGTTGTTGTGAAAATCCGGTTGTTATTAAGACTGCAGTAAACACTAAATTACTTCAAGTTTTTAGTATTTTTTTTTTTTTTGTTCCTTTTGGTCAGAACATATTTTGCGTATATTTACTTAAAATCTAATTAATAATGCCGTGGCCAAAGCAAGCAAAAATAATCTTTTTATTGCACTGGCTTTTTAGGGTCTTTAGATAATTCTTGGATTTAATTTTTGGTAGTTTTGTAAGTTTTGTACTGTTATTGATATGTTCAGTTTTAAATAAAGGAAACAACTTTTAATAATTAACAGCTAAGCGCTGCTGCTTAAAAACAATACGGAAAGAGTTATGACGCTGGAAAGAAGCAATTTCGGGTACTGATGAGCGTTGTGGTCGATTAGAAACAGTCATGGTATGTAACCCAGCCACTAAGCCTTCAATTTTACTTTTCTTGTCTTCGTTGCAAAAAAAAGTTAATCACTAAAATTTAATCACAACGACATCTTTTTCAATTTGCGGGAAGTAAAAGCATGACAAAATTATTAACAATTATAAAAACTAAGCCTTACTTACTTACTTACTTACTTACTTACTTACTTACTTACTTACTTACTTACTTACTTACTTACTTACTTACTTACTTACTTACTTACTTACTTACTTACTTACTTACTTACTTACTTACTTACTTACTTACTTACTTACTTACTTACTTACTTACTTACTTACTTACTTACTTACTTACTTACTTACTTACTTACTTACTTACTTACTTACTTACTTACTTACTTACTTACTTACTTACTTACTTACTTACTTACTTACTTACTTACTTACGTACTTACTTACTTACACCTAAAGTTAGTAAAGAAGCCAAATTGGGTAGCTCCGTACCTTTTGATCAAACGCGAGTAGCACAAAAGTTCAGAAATAGTTCCAAAGCCCATTAATATTGAACTGACCACTACTTGGTATTTTTTCAAAATAAAATATAAAACGTTTGGCTTTCAATGACTTGTCATGCAGCCATCCTTTTGCCATGTGAGAAAATTGCCGTAACATGCAAAGCAGTTACGTTTTTATTTTAATTTTGATAAATTTTCTTAAATTCAAAGAGTCCAAAACCAAAACTATTTATTTAAAGTAAGTGGAAGAGAAACCATTTAAATAAAGCATTGCCAATAAAAATCTTCATTTACTCGACAGGAGTCTGGTACAATTTTTATTATATATAGAGAACAAATATTACGAATATTTTATAAGCTTTAATATTAAAATATATAAAACAAATAAAAAAGCAGGTTTAGCTGCTCGCTGTGCAAATACATGTCGGCCTATGTGTGTGCATGGGTGTGTGTGTGTGTGTATGGATTTTAAACAAAACTAAATTACTTACAACTTTTTAGCAAATTCATCGTTCTGCAGCATGGTTACATGCTGAGCTAACAATTAAGTATTTTAGTGTTGTTTCTGATGTTCTGCTCTGGAAAACAGCAGCAACGACTTCTTATTCTGTGTTTTAAGGTTTTCTTTGTACCCACTTATTTCTGTACACTTGCGAGTTTGTTGATTTCTATACACATCATGGCGATGCCAACGAAAGCATTTAAACAATTTTGTTAGCAGCCCTTAGAACCAGGGTGTTGGAAACTCCCTTCCAAAAAAAAAAAAAAAAAAAAAAAACGAGAAAAGAAGAATTGCTGTTGTTTTAGTACATACACATGTAGCGTTTGCCACTTTTTGCCTGCCCCAGCAGAGGAGGCTAAAAACTTATTTAATGTTTTACTTTATGTTATTGTAGGATAAAAAGTTACCACAAAAATAAACCAATGGCAATAATTTACACATACGATTTTAGACAGGCAACTACACCGTGTGCAACTGATTTTGGAAATATAGTTTTAAGTGAAGTTTTTAGATTTTGTTGATTATCTTGTTTTATTATTTTATATTACGCTTATCAGACTTGAGTTCGTTCTATATTGTGAATTGTGATTGATATTAATTAAACAAGACAAAAGAAAACATCAAAGACCTCTAGTTGGGTGGACAACTAGCTGTTTCGAGGTCGCCACACTTCTCATCAGCATCCGTTCTTGAATTTTCAAGCATTCTTTTAAGTTTTTTCCAGTCTACTTATGAGTTAATAGACGGCTGCAAAACGCAAAAAACATTACTGAGGTCTGTTATTAGACTTAAAATAAGTAATGAAATGCTTTAAGAGAGATGTAAATAACAAAAACATTCTCAGCATTTTTGTTATTTCTAATTTCGCCTCTAGGACAAATCACTGTGCGTCTGGGACGTGAATGCAATTGACATTGTCAATGAGTGGGCTGAAATATGGACGATAGTTCAAATTAATCAAAAACTCAGGCATGTACTGAACAAAAGCAAAAATTGTTTACAAGAAAACACAAGTTATTGTCAATTGTAAAAAGTTTTTGCATAAATAATTAAAATAAAACAAAAAGTTGTCATTCAAAACTAGCCCATTTGATTTTGGGGGAAACTTTAGAATAAGGAGCCAGGACTTGAAAGAAATGAATTTTATAGGTTTGTAGAGAGTGTCGTGGACCTCCTAAAACTGAAGACAAAGTCTGCCGGAGGATTTTAGTTTATTATTAATTCGACTTTGAAGTTGCGGAATTTACTAAGAAAAATTACTAAGAAAATGTTGATAAAACAGTGCTGCCAGAGAAACGTTTTTGCACAGAACATAAAATCGGGAATTCATAAATGTTTCCAATAATCCGAAATTCTATTTTTTACATTGAATTCAATAAATCTTTTCATAGGTATGCAAAATTTGTTCTTGACAACTGGCCCTCGGCCGTGCTAAGGGATTTTCTCCTCCATGGTATAACCAACACCGGCTACGCGTACAAAATCTGTAAGCATCTGGCAGCACACTTTTTTATTTTACGGCAATTGGTACCATTACACTAAAGCCGACCCTGATTTTGTTGTGGAAATTGAGTCTTCATATTTGCTTAAATTAACATGATTCAACAATTTGTCATCATAATTCTATACTGCTGTTTTATTTTTTTTTTTGGCGACAGTGTAAAAATTTGCACCAATTCCTGACGTACTCTTTAACTTGTGCTAATGAACACGAGAAAAGAAATACAAAAATATTACAGAGCTTAAACCGCAAGCACAGACTCACACGTCATCATACATTTAAAAAGCCGCTTCACAGCAAAAAAAAACCAAACAAAAATCACCTTAAAAAAGCAGCCAAGAACTTAAATATTTTTGATGTGGAATACTCCCCTATGAAAAATGTTTCCTCTTTGTTCATTTATTTACCTTGATAGAAATTTTCGCTGCATATCCAAATTTTTTTTCGACATCAGAAAGGTATATTCTTTTTGCCCCAAAACACAAGTATGGTTATGATGGCTCTCTGTTGGCAAAAATACAAAAAAAAAAAACTAAATAACATGCCCTTCTGCAAAAGGAGGTTCTCTCTCAGCCTTAAGAAATGTTATCAGTATGTTTGAGTTGTTTTTTTCTTACTTTTTGTAATTAGAATAACTGAAGTGTAAATGCGTGTGTCTGGGCAGGAAAGTGATCCTTGGGTCTGTGTTTCATTACATTATTTAGAAAGTCTATTCTGGTCTGTTTTTATTTTTCTTCTACTTTCTGTCTAACTGCACATGCATCTTTAACCACCTTATTAAGCAGATTAAAATGTTTCCTGCTTTTAATTGTCTCACATGTGGCTGTAGTTGCTGTTCGCTCTTATCTTTACAACTGAGGGAATTCTGCTACGTTTGGGCTTCCTTTTTTTTCAATGTGTTCTTGGCATAATATTTGAAAACTTTTGCCTTAAAGCTGTTGTTTGTAATGAACAAATTTTTTGGGCACATGATGTTAGTTTTCACTGTGACACCAACGACCAAACGTTTTACAAACAACTCAATATTAGTTCCTACATGAATGATTTAGATTTCTCACCATGGCTTCGTGTAATAAAATAAAGCAATTTGGTGCGAGGAGAGATGGGTTGTGCTAACTTCCTTTTGTGTGAAATTTTAGCACAACATTTTACAAATACGCTCACATCAAACAAATATTTTGGGGGACAGGCGTAACCACTAGTTTCTTTTTTAATCACTTGAATTTGTAAACTAAAAAGTAATAATAAGAAATAAAGACAAATTACCTGCTAGCAAATTACCTGATGAACAAGTTTAAGATTTTGAAGCAAATTTTTAATTTTTTCTGCCTGCGTGTATATGTAGTTAAATAATTGTTCTTCAGTGAACAAGCCAAACACTTTATTTCTATAAGAAAATATCATCTGCAAATAAAAATGTTTAGTGGGCTTTACTTTATCTAAATTTCCTCAAAACTGAAACAGATTTTTTGTGGCGTACTCTAGGATTTCAGTTATAAACACTGAGTAGCCAAAAGCTCTTCATTCTCTTATTATGCATGTTCAGGGGCTGGTTTGCTGGACTGGGCATACATATTTTTCATGTCGCAAAGCAAGCATTTAATTGAGTTGGTTTTTTGAAGGGTGCTTCAAAGTTCTACTCGGTCATGTGCTGGAGAGGGCGAAGAAGTTACAGTCTTTGAAAAAACCAAGACCTTCTAGCGCGTCTTTTGGCAAAAATCAGCATATAACTTCTTTTGCAATGAAGAGCCATTTGAAACTACAACTTAGTGACAAAAGTGCCACGATAGCACAACTCAGCTGTGCAGCAACATCAAACAAACAATGTTGCAAACTTTGAAGAATATCCTTCTCATTTGTTTTACATGTAACGAACATATAAATTACTTAAGCCTTATTTATAACTGCACTAGGTTACAAATATTTAAAGGACCTCAATGTTTCGAAAAACATATCTCCACTCGTTTTGTGGCTCCTTACAGACCGGCAACAATTTGAAACTTATGTTCGTTTGAAAGTTATTTCTCTGCATATTGATAAATTTTGTTACGTCTACACAAGTGAACAGGTTTGTCGAAGCGCATGATGCTTTTGCAATGTGTTAAATGTTAATATTTGTTTACAACCTGCGGATATTTTTTGGGTTTACAAAATGCTACTCTCATTTTGTCATATCCGTTGGAGAATAAATAGACAACAACTTTAAAGAGACTGCGGCTAACTAACTTCATCATCATGTTATAAAAATGAGCCCAAAATATAAAATAATAAACAAAATATAAAATAAGAAATGGCATTAAAATGTGTCCATTAGTGCAGATGAGAGTTCACTTCAATTGAACAACAGTTAATTCCTTATAACATTTCTCACTCTTACTGCTCTCACCAACAACATTTCTCCCACTTGAGAGTGAGTACTCGTGTAAGTACTGGTGTGTGAGTATACATGCTTGCCTACACACATAAAACACACATTGATTAACAACATCCATGTGAGTGAGATAAGCTAAATGCTTAGTACGTTTATTGTCACTCCAACTTAAACTGTTTAATGTATTTATGTGACCCCTTCCACTACCAAATGAGAAGTACTATTTATATTTTTATGTTTTATATTTTATTTTATATTTATATTTGTATGTTTTTGTTCTTGTACTTAATTTTTGTACTTAAATTTTCTTTATTTGCAACCGTTGAAAATTATAGCTCATTTACTTTAAATATTGGCTTTAAAAATAGAATAGCAGAATACTTTAAATAATCTTGTTACACCTTTTTAAGCCGTAATAAAAAAATGCCTTCCCTTAAATTAACTTCAGATTTAAAATATATTATTACTTTATCATGCTTGATTGAAATTGGCGCATATAATTCACCCTCCTTAAGAAAAAGTTGCTTCGCCCAGCAAAAACTTCTAACACTTTATTTCAAATGTACACACATTTGTCTGAGCTCTATTTGTTGGAATGTTTGTCTATTCAATTAAGAAGTCTATCTGAAAAAAAAAATTATCAATTTCTTAAATAATTCCTTAGATTTGAATGGGATCAATAGATTTTAAATTAAAGCATGAATACTTTGTCTTAATACCATACATAAATCCTTGCTGAAGATAGAAAATATACAAAATTATTTCTTCAAATCCAGGTGTCTCATCTTATCACCTCGATGATTACACACAGTCAGCTGAACTTATGAACTTCTTTCACAGGCTTTGTTGTAGAAAATTGAATAAATCTGTGTACGTGTTTTTCTTAAAGTGGCTGCAAAAAGTCATTTCAACTGTCTTAAGATGTATTGTTTATGTGCGTAGAGAATAAAATAAATAACTCTAGATTTTGATTTTGTTGTCACAAACAGATGTCACTTGAAGATATCTATCCAACAAGCAACAATAAAAGGAAAATTATTAAAAATTAGATTTATCTAGTACAAAAGGAGAAAAGGAAAAATAAAACCAACTGTCTTACCATTCAAGAATATTGTAAGAAATCCTGCTGCTACTGATTTGTGCAGAAAAGACAATGTTTTACTTAAATTTGCAATCAGGTGTTTATATATAAAAAAAATGCAAACAAAGATTTGGTTGTCTTCAAATCACTTATATGTTATAAATATTTACGGTCTACTTCATAAACGTAGCATGAGGCTTTAATTCGTAAGCAGTTATCAAAAGCAAGACCCGTATTTAGTTATTTAGACAGTTCCCTTGTTTATTGCAACGTAGTCATATCTAGAAAAAGTAAATGAGATTATGCTACGATGGATTTTTGATGAGTGATTACTAAAAGTATGATTAACCGGCAGGCACGGCATTCACTTTTAATTCAAGGACACTTCCGCAAGAATCAATGAATTTTATTGAGACAAATGATGTGCTGAATTGTGAAATCTAATTTTTTTGTACGCAATATTTTTTCTTACAGTTTTTAGTGCAACAAATTCTAAACGCTTCTATTTATAGAAGTCACAAAGCAGATCTTTCGCACATTTTGAGCAAATTTTAATTTATTATATCAAACTTTATTTGGTTTAATAAATGAGCTCAAGGTCACTTTAGTCTCAATAAATATATTTTCTATTTAGTGACAAATTATTCGATATTTCGAAATGTGTTTTCTAAACACATTTTCCTGACAAAGATACACAGAGGAGTATCGAAATATCGAATAATTTGTCAATATATGGAAAATATATTTATTGAGAATAGAGTGACCTAGAGCTCATTTATTAAACCAAATAAAGTTAAATAAAAAAGATCGAAGAACGAGTATCTAGAATATTATATCAAAACTTAAAATTCACTTCAGTAAAAAAAATATATTGGTTGTGGTGTTCACTGGAACTGTCATAATAATTCAATCTTACTGTTGCGGATACAGAACTGAAAAATGAATATTGAAATTGGTGAACACTTGAAAATTCACCGTTGCGAAGTCCCATCCCTGGAAAATTGCGTTTCAAGTTTTCAAAGTTTTTATTTCAACTTTGATTTTACTTGGGATATATGATCGCCATTTTTTGTACAAATAAAGGATGCATCAGTGAAAACTTTTTCACAAAAATCTATAAAAAAAAAAATTATTCCTCAAATTCTGATTAGAGATTTTCAAACTTTTGCTATATAAAATGAGTGTGTAAAAGATTGTTGCTCTAGTTTTGGCTAAACTTGAAATATAAAGGAACATTTTCTGGTGTTTTTTTTTTTGTTTCTATAACTGTTATCTTTCTTCTATTTTTAATATAGTTATACTGACACTCAGGGGACAACCCCTACCTATGCAGTGTATTGCGCTGGCACTGGCAGAAGCTTTTGTAGGGATTTGTTTGTGAGCTTTGGATGTGAAACCTTCCATACTGTAAGTGTCAGGAAGAGTGTAGGCAGTTCATTCCACAGAAAAATTCTTCGGCTAAATAACGAATTCCCTCAACTGCAATTGAATGAACTCTGAATGATGTCCCTAATTTCGCCAGAGCACAAATCATTACAGCAGTTAACTATTATATTATGATTATACAGTTAACTATTTTAAATATGCTAGAAGAGTTTACTTTTCTTCTTCTACTTTAAAAGTCGGGCTGAATTTATATGTAATTTTTAGAGTGCCTCGATGGATGAATTGGTAGAGTGTCCTACTAAGAGTCTCAGAGGTCATAGGTTCGATTCCTGCCAAAGGCTTTGGGTGTTTCTGCAGACAAGCCAAAAGCTTCGCAGTTTTGTGTTTGTTATATAAAAATAAAAAGATCTTCAGGTGCTTGTTTTTCCTTTGCAATAATAATGTGATTTCTGGATTATGTAAAATATTTCTTATTTAAAGAGTTTGCGGTGAACTTATGCTTCTCATCTCTCGTTTAAATGAAATTAAAATTTCTTACATTAATTCATTTATTTGTGGTACGAAATCGTGATGAAAATAGCAAAAGAAATTTCAGTGTTCTTCTTTTTCCGTATAACCTACATATACATACACGCAGCAATGTATATGTATCCATATGCAACATACAGTGGGGGATATGAAGCCAGCAGTGGCACTGATAACATTTCGGGAGATAAGAAATAAAATTGAGACCAAAATTTTATTAATAATTTTAATAGGCTTGAGTGCGGTTATTAAGAATTTTAAACCATATAGTTTGACTACAAAGTCGAAGTCGTCTAAAAATGACGTGTGAGGTTTATCAAATTTGAATTTGCTAGAAGAAAGTTTTTTTTATATTAATGTATAAATTTTATTTCTTTCTTTATTATTCTGGGTCTCTATACAACCCTTTATGTTGTTTGTCTGTTTTGAGCAGAGGCCTGTTTCGTTGATGCTACTCAACTCGTCTCTAGGCTCTAAAAATTTATAAGAATGTTTGAAACTTTACTAGTTATTGTATTATTGCCATGATCATATTGATAATCCGAAATGTTCACTTAAGTGCTTCATCTTGAAAAAAATTTAATCGTTTTACAACACTTCGAGCCTACAGCCGTGTTAAATAGCATCAATGAAATTTTAGCGGCATAGGAGCGGCTGAAAAAGACCAATAAGGTTTATTTGGTATTAAAATTATGCAATGATAACAGGTGGGCCAAAAGAAGTCATCTGATTTTGTTTGGCTTTCAGAATATCGATTGTGGCTTACGCAGTATGTGCTGTTGCTCCGTTCTGTTAAGACCACATGCTCTCCAGACCTATTTTGTTCAATTGCATAAAAAAAAACTCAGTTCACATGGCGCTATAGTGCGTTGTCGTTTCACCAGCGGCAGCCTGGAAAAAAGGAATGACCCAATGACTTTTCCCGCATGCAGTCACTTTGAGTGGGTGTAATGGCTTCTCGTGCATCATTCGTGGATTTTCGGTGCCCCACAAGCGATAGTTTTGCTAGTTTAAGTGCCCTCTGAGCTGGTAATGGGCCCCATTACTCATTATGATTTTGGGTTAAAAATCGCCCACATCATTCCACTATTATTCCACATGCTTGGGTAGTGTATCGCTCCATGGCTTCTTCATTTGTCTTCTACAGCACTCTAGTTCAGAAATGTAAAACCAGATTTAACACTGACCGCCATTTGCAAAAAACAAGAGCAAATTATAATAGGGTAATTTCTTTTGGCCCACCTTGTACAAGTATCTCTCAGAGCAAATACTAATTAAATTAATGTCCTATTTTCATGAAAATAAATAATTTTATTTCCATAAATTGCAAAAAAAGAAAAATGTGTGCTTACCGCTATTTTCATGTTCGCAGCTGTACCTGTACGTACGTAAAACTGAACAATCATTGTTTGCCTTATGAAATTTTGTTCTTCTTGTACATGTGAGTTAGTGTGTTACCATATGTATGTATGTATGTGCGTATGTTTTGCCAATTAAAATATTCACAGTCAGCGAAAATCTTAAAACTTTTACTGCGTGTCGTTGTGGCACGAAAGGCACAGCAGTTTTGGTAATTTTTTGTTACTGCAAAAGGTTATAATTGAAATGAAAATGCGTTTTTCTTGTTGAACCAATTCTACGTTGTCAAAGGATGAAAACGAAAAGTTTTTATTACATGCGAACCCATGTCAAGGCTCTTTTCCTTTCGTTAGTTAAAAGATGATGGCAAGAAAGCGAATTGTAGAAGTTGAAGCTTAAGAAAAATAATTTTTTTTCATTTTAAATGAACGAATTGGAAAGCAACTACCAGTTTACAATCATCGATCTTCTTCTTCATGAAATGAAATGCATGTAATTGTGGCTTAAAATAAGCTACAAATAGAAAGTAGTGGTCACGCTTTTATTGTACCAAAAACAAAAAAGAACAAATATTCGTTCATGTATAACCCTACCTTATGCCATGTCGTTATTTCTGTAGGGTCCTTAAATTTGCTTGAACTGAAGCGACTGTTAGTTCTAGTGTAGCATGCCACAAACAATAGACTAAGAAAACTTTAAATTACGAATTCGGCAAATGTTTGAAACGTAAACGGATATTGTTTGTCTTATCGTCATAAGCAAACACTTTTATGTTCCAAAGATACCAAAAAGTTTTCTATAATTCATGTGAAACTTATCGAAAAGGGAAAGAAAAGAAGAAAAAAAAAAACAATTACTAAAAACGCAACTCATCGATGGAGCTGTAAAACTTTAATTAAAACAGTTTTCAAAGTGAAATATCCTGTTTTAGAACACACTTTATCGTTTTCTTGTGCGCCTATCTTCTTCTCCAACTTGTCTTAAAACGAAATTTATTATAGGATATTTTCTGTTAAGGCAAACAGTAAAAAAGTTTTTTTTTTCGTTTCATGCATAAGAAACTTTTACTTGCCAAAATTATGGCAAACAATGCGCCAAACCATTTGTCTTTAAAATTTAAAACTCAATTTTATATTTTAATTTTCTTTGTTGTGGAAAGTAAAAAAGCAATGAAAGCCCGAGTTTTGCAAATGAAAATTGGCCATTAGCGCCTAATTTTTGTAGCCAGCAGGTAAATAAGGCCCTAAAGTAGGCAATGAATTTGTAAGATATTATACTGCCTAAATTTAGGCTTAACACAAAAGTAAATGGTTTCTATTTTCTTTGCCAGCCAGTTTTTAACTTTAATTGCCATTTAAATTGGCTACACTTAAAAAAGAATTATAATGCTATTTTTTTGCCTCTGCTTTGTATGCCTTTTAAAACACTTTCAGCATATTTTCTCACAGCCAGCCGGGGGCTAATGAAATTGAGGAACACAAGCGGAAAAAACGAATGCTGAAAACTTTGAAAATACAATTTTATGCTGCAAACACTGTACATAACTACGAATACAATAGATATAAACTTACCAAAAAGTGTATTTTCTGTTTTATAGGTTGCCTTTTGTTGTTGGGCAAAAGGGATAAAACGGAAGATTGTAGAGCAACAAAGATACTCAATGAGCAGTGGTAATGGCTGGCACTGGTGGCGAAACATGCACACACTTACCCAGGCCATTATCAAGCCTTTGAATAGGGGCCAATGTATATTCACTTGGACAAACTATTTCTTACTTGCTTTTAAGAAGAAAACATTTAAGCAGCTTACAAAGGACTTAAGCCACCTCTCTCAACTTTCATTACTGCTCATGTTTTTGGTTTGCAACTGAAAAACGGACAAGCCGTGAACAAAAGTGTTGACAACAATTTACAAAAACTGCTTTATTATTTGCCGTTACGTCTTAAGCAAGTGTGTGTGTGTGTGTGGGGGGGCGTGTGTATGCATGTGCGCTTGCATAGAAGAAGGAAAATGAACTGGCAAGTATCCTTGCGAGGCAAATGTGGGAATTAAAAGGCCTGGGGCCAAATCGTTGCACATGTTATTTAACGAATTTAGTTCCTTATGGTGTATATTTGTTGTTTATTTTGTTTTTGTTGTACATTATTTTTGCTCGACAGCTTGTTTGTTATCGATTGCGGCGATTTGGCCTCGGATTTGGCAGATTCCAAAAAAGTCTAGACTTAGAAATCGAGTGCGAAAAAAATTATGGGTTTTTTTTACCGAAAAATAGCTGCAGAGCGAACAGAAATTTTGAAAATTAGATGAGTTATTTAATACAATTTTTTTTTCGTTTTTGAAAAAGTTTCAGTCATTCCACTGCAAAGCACTTACAAAACGCAAAACATAATTTTGTGAATTGATTTCGACCAAGTTTCATTGCCGCGCAAAAACTATGTGCTTATTTTATTACCAGTGCTTATTACCTGCGAAAGTAAAAAAATTATTAGGAAAATTGGTTTACAAATGACCAAGTTTTTCAAAATGCAATTTCTTGGCTTATGAAAACATGTACATTTGAGTTGGAGTACGAAAAGATTGAATGAAATATTTTTCCCGAAAAACACTTTTACAAAGAAAAAAATCGGTTTGTAACTGGTTAAGCTAATTAAAAATAAATTTTTTCGTTTTCGAAAAAGTTTCGTCTCTTTGATTTCGAAAAAAATTAGATTTGGAAATCGAATTCGAAAAATTGTGAATGCTAATTTTACTGAGAAATACTTTCAAAAACAAAAAAAAGTTGAAAATTGGTTTGTCAGTGACTGAGCTATTTAAATATACATTTTTCTAATACAAAAAAATTCGATTTTGAAAAAATTTCGATTTTAAAAATATTTCGATTTTCAAAAAGTTTTATTTTCGAATCTCATATAGTTATTAATTCACATCTGTGAAAAATTTTATTAAAATCGATCCGGTAGCTTCGACTATTAGCAATGGCCACCAACATCGTAAAACAACAATTGTTTGTATAGATAAATAACAATATTGTCTAAGATGGCCTTCATATCCACTACAAGGAGTCTTTGGTAGACTAGAAATCTCTATAATTGAATCTGCAGAGATGTCTAGTATTGAATCTACTACAATATACAACAAGGCCCTTGTCATATGCATCCTTTGTCCATTTACCACTGAAAAGCTGCTTGCTCACTTCTGTATGCACAAGTATTGCTGTTAATTCTATTACAAAGAAAAGTGCCACTTTATTGCTGTTTTTGCTCGATTCCATCACCCACCTTCCATCGTCCAACAGCTTCCAAAAAGATATGAATACATATTGCAAAAAACGAAAAAAAAACGAGTATTACTTTCAACCGAAAAAGATAGGATTCATTTTTCTATGCTCCTGGTTCCTTTCAGTTGCTGGAAATTTATTGCATTCACGATAATTTAAATAAGAAAATTACAATTTTCTTTTGGCTAAAATAAATGTGGAACAATAAACAATTAAATCTTATTTGAAGTGAAAGGGTTCAACAAAGAGCTCTGTATACATGTACAACAGATAATTTATGAGTATTATTTCAAAATCTTAGCTGTGAAATCACTCCCCATGGCACTTGTTGTTATTGTTGATGGTATCGCGGGAGGGAATATTAATTTAATTTTGGGGGCACTAAAGGCGAGATAAAGATTTTACAGCTGCTTAAGTGATTCAAGAGCTAAGTGAAAATATAAAAGTTATCAGATTTCTTTTAAAGAGTTTTTTTTATTATATGTAGTATAAAAGATTCGAGGCTATAGCGAGGACATTTATACTTAAAGCCAGAAAAATTTAATTTTTATGCATTTATTTTACACTGACTTGGCATTTTATTAAGTAAAAAAAAACTGGATTACTTAGTTAACTATTGTTTATGGCAATCCTATTATCAGAATTATTTTTAGCCTTTGACAACTCAAGATGCCATTTTTGCAGAGTTTTTGTAAAATTTTCAAATCAATTTGCTTAATGTTTCATCATCAGTGTCATTCAAATGCATTTAAATATTAAATTGCTCTGTCTTTTCATTTGCCTCTATATCATGTTAAATTCAATTTATTTTTATAAGATATTCATCTGTTGAAATTAAAATAAATTATTTTTAGAGAAAAACTTATTTATTATTCATGACAAAAGTAGTTTCTTTTTTCTTTATTTTCATTATTGTTATTGTTATTAAACAATGAAAAATAGTATTTAAATACAAATAAACAAAAATTGAAATTATAACTAGTAAATGCAAATTGCTTTTTAAAATATGTTAATTTCTTGAAAATTCAATTAAAATATTGTTTATTAAAAATATTTATATGAAAGAAGTATTAATGAAATGAACACACAAAGTTTGTGTTTGTATGAACATCAATGCAAATGTAGAAATGTGTTTTGAAACAGGTGTGTACGGGAAGAAAGGGATCTGTAAATAAAAACCAAAATTTAACAATACAAAAAAAAAAAATTGTTGGAAAACACATGGTGCTTGAAAAATAAAAGTACGCTACAGCACTCAGTTGAGCAAGAGTATTTGGATGTATGTATAGCAAAAGTCTTCCGGGTTCTTAAAATTTATGAAGTGCTAAGAAAAGCATATTAAAATTACAAAAAATTTTAAGAAAATCAGTAGATTATTATGTTTGTTTGAGGTGAATTCTAGTTATACTTCACAATTTTATGGCATATAATTGTGGGGTTTTGGGGATTGAAATTTAATAATCCCTGCCACTGCCTTAGTTCTACTACGAGGAGTGCCTCTTATGTTTCAGGATTTGCGAACCCTGGTATTGCAATCTGGCAACTGACAGCTTTTGGGGTTATACGCTTTCAAAACTCTATAACATATTTTTGCAAAAAAAAAAAACCCTCAATTGAACTCAGAAAAAAATCGATAAGTATTATATAGTATATGCACTATGGATTTCAATGCTAAAACAGTGATTTACTGTCTTTCGCACAGGTAAAAATTACGCTGAATGTTTGGGCGGCCAATTGAGGTCAGTACAGCCAAAAATGTCGACAAAATGCACAATATGATGTTGGCCGATCGAAGAGTATGGCATATGATATTCTTGTGGCATATGTGTGGTTTCAATTTTAAATGATCAGCTGTGATCAGCTTAACAGAGTTGTCTGCAAAATGGGTGACGCTTTGGCTCTATTTCTATGCTTCGAAATTCTCCCAACGACAGGCAATCTTGCCAAGGTTCTCTGATTTTTCCAGGCCTGTACCGCATTTTTGAACCCCTTATAGCTGTCTCAATAGTTTAGTGTCTCAATAGTTTGCTATAGATGCAATAAAAAAAAAAAAAATTACTTATTTAACCACATTTTAATATTCATAGTATTCTTTTTTAATTTTTTCCATTTTAAATTGTTAATGTTATTTAATGCATAAATTGGATCATTTTCTAGCCATTTAACTGGAAAATTAAATTTGTAACAAAATTTTGTTATCGGCATTTTACTGCACACACACACACACACGGACAATTTTTTTTCTTGCTGAAATTAAAACAAATTCATATACAGTCGGTTCTGAGTAAAACGAAATGAAATATTGGCCAACATCTAGTGCCAAATCAAGGCATTCGTGGCTTAATGAATTCCATCACGTATGATGTGTGTTTGTTGCTTACTTTGTTGTAGTTTCAAACTATATTTACTCGATAGCTTATTCGATATCATATGCCGTTGTTTAACAAGCCCTGGTGGTCATTATTTTGCCTTTAAAAGAGTCCGCATAAGCGAAAAACTTATCGCTTCCTGAACTTCTCTATGAAATTAATTTTTGAGGGAAAAAGGTTTTTATGCCCATCTAGATTAACAGAGAAAACAACAATAAAACACTTGAAAAATTATAAAGAAAAAAACAATAGCGTACAGATTAGAGATCTGCACAGATTGCAGTTTTCTTAATTTGTGCATGATCACAAATTTTTATGTAAAATCGTTTACCATACGCAAAATATATGGGTATGTAATTTTAATGCCAGTCTTTTGAGTTAATCACTTTGTATACATCAAAAACGAAAGGATATCCAACACTCATAAACAAAAATGCGATTAACACCCAAACTGATGAATTCAAAAAAGTTGTGGAATACATTTAATTGCAATCAGTGCAAACACCCAAAAACTATCCATGTGTGCCGAACGGATATCAAGCACTCATAGTCAAACCCTTGATGTATGCAGAATGTGATTAATTCAAAAGAGTTGCATGAAATTCATATATCCAAAAAGTTGCTTGTTTTATGGGCATTGATTAACTCAATTTTGTTTTGGTGATCACCTGTTGCAGCACTCTGCTACAGATCACACAAAACACTGAGAGATATTTTTTGTTCACTTAAAAAGACAAAATTAGATAAGTTTAACATGGAAAATGTTGTGTACGAAATTTCTTGTCAGCGCAATGTAGAAGAATCCTGCAATAAAATATAGAAACAACAAAACGAAGGTTACGAACTTCGATTGATGAACAGGAAGCAGATGTAAATAAAGGAAGAAAATCCAACCAAAAAATTGACAGGAAAAGCAAAGAAAACACAAGGTTGACACTTGAAAGTTTTAGGGAACAATAAAGACCAAAGAAGACAAAGATAACATCAGTCTGCAATATTCTATTTCAAACAACTGAAAAAGAAAGTTCTGTGACATTGTTATATATGTTCAGCTGTGACTTTATTTATTTCGATTATTCTTTAAATTATACAAACGATTTTCGACCGTATTTTCCTTCAAGCGGACGTAAGTACTGAGCAAATGTTTGGTTAATTTTGAAGGCAAAGTTTTCATATAGTTAGATATCAGTTTATCTGAACTCGACTGTGTACAATATGGCTCACCCCATATTGTATAAATATTGTATGTAGAAAGAAAGAACCTAATTGTAACTGTATTGATTAAAATAAGTAGCAACTCATAACAAATGTTTTGTTATTGACACGGTTTAATAATGATAAATGGTGGCGCAACCAAAACGCATGGTACTTAATTGAAAATAAACCGGAGAGTTTGCTAAAAATTATTTCAGTAGTTCTTTGCTACGATAGGAAAATATCTGACAATTATAAGTAAAATAAAATATTGGTCAAACGCTCGCCATGGCTTCGAAAGCATGTCTCCATACGGTCATACATATTTCCAATGACACTGAGACAAAATTGAGCTTCAGTGTCACTATTGATGTGAAATAATACGGCCATTGAGTTTCTCGCACAAACCATCCCTGGTTTTATTGGTTGCAAGGCAAATCTCATCATCAGATGACGCCGCCATTCCATAAGCCCCTGCAAACATTCACTTCTTGTGGCGCACAGGCTTTCCACAATCGCTCGTTGATTCTCATATGCCCGAGTTCGGCAATTCGGGTTGTTAACGAACACACTGAAGTGAAACTGGGTCTTCGAAAAAATCACAAAGCGCACGAAATCGAACAGCTGTTCATCTGCTGAGGAAACTTTCCTGTGCGACTCCGCTTCGTACTTGGCTGAGTTTATATCGTTTGTACTACGAAGTGCTGCTACTGAAAGAATTTCTTTTTTATGGAATTTCAATAAAACAACGTTTTTCTTTCAATTAAAATTTAATTCTCTCTTTATTAAAAACTTATAATTGCTTAAATATAAATGCAAGTTAATAAACGGAAGAGTTTGTTTGCATCGAGTTTCCAAGTTACTTTTTGTTAAATGCTTTTATTTTCCCATCTGATGCTGCAAACAATTTAAAAAAATTTTTTTTTTTTTCAAAATTATTTAATACAAATAAAAATAATTCGCTTGTTTTTACAATAATGAAAAATAACTGACATATTGCTGATATGATATCAAAGACTCAGAAATAAAAGCATTTCTAAGTTCTACAATTATAAACTTATTTTCTTTAATTTATTTTATTCATCCATATTTTAATATACAATTAAGGTTTAAAAAAATATATAAATGCATTACTTCTAAAAAAGTTACAAATGGTAATTATATGTTATGCAAGAAAAACTAACGATACATACAATTAAGTACAAACTAGATAGTTGATAAAACTTAAACTGTATAAATCTTAATTAGGTATTTAAAGATGCTGAAAACGAGAAAATCAGGTGATTCAAAGCAAGTGTTTTGTGTAAATAGTAGTTAAACAGGCAATTTTTGATTAATCTTCTTATATTCTGAAGTTGCATACAGTTCAGCCATGTGCCATCGTTTAGACAAATATTAGCCCTTAATTGACGGAAGCGCCACTTTATTGTTGAATTCTTCGCTTCAGCTTAGAATATGGATACAAGCCACAAACATTAGAAATTGCAAACATTAACGAAATAATTACAAACAATGCATTTTGCATGCATTGTGAAAAATATATAAAATAAAAGAAAAACACAACGTAAGACATGAAATTTCTTAAGAAATTATTTTGAGGTTATGTTTGCTCAACGGGCAAACACTCAGTTTAGAGCAAGAAATTGGCTAAACTTATGAAACTGTTTTTAAAATAAATACAAATGGGTCTTAAATAATGTATTTGCTCGTTGAGCAAACATAACCTAAAAATATGCTCTTGTGAAATTTTATTTTTTTAGGCTTTTTTCCTGGTTTTACTTTTTGTTGCCATTTGTGTTGCATCCATATAAGCATTTTTAGCTACATTTGCCCAATATATAGTTCAGCAAGAAAGTCGTGGTCCCGTTTGTTGGCAAAATATTTGTTCATGTGTGACCGTAACTTAAAGTTACAAGCCAGCTCCTCTTAAGTGGACTCAACTAAAATTTTAATTGTCTAAACAAACGTAACATGAAATTGTTAAGTCTTCGGGGTTGTTTCCCACTCCCTTTCTACTCTCTGGTCACTCTCTCATTCTCTTTCTGTTTTCTTTATTGTTTGTGCCAAAGGTAATGAAATTTAAATATAATTTGAAATTTTTGTTGTTTTCATATTGTGCTTTCAAAGTAAATCACTCGTAACACCATGCGGGTGTTAATTAGGTTTAGGCTTTATTTATAAATTTAGAGAAAACTTTATTGAAAATTTGTTACAATTTGCCATTGGAGGATATAATCTATTGAAATAATATGTTATAAAAGTATTGAAATCAGACCTAGCATTTTGTATCATAAAACGAAGCAACTGGTAAGATATTTCATTCATTTGACTTCACCAGAGACATGCAGAGGCATGTTAAAAAAAAAAAATTTATTTTAGAATTTCAAATAAATACTTAAAAATTATATAAATTTTATTTGAACAAGTGAAACTAAAATATAGATTTTAACTCGTCAAAATAAATTCCTCCACCAGAGATGTCTGGCTTGTTTTGAATTTTAACTGAAACTGCACGCTTTTCTTCATATTTTTCTTTTCTCATAGATTTGCTTTAAGTTATTAATTAATTAATAATTTGTGTTATAAAATCACATTGCTTAACGTTTACGAAAACATTCTGAGTAGTATTTTTCAATTTAGTTTTTAAAAGTATTTTGTTAATAGTGTTGTATACTGGATTTTCTGATTTTTAGCATTTGCTTAGTTCTTTTTATTTTAATTTGCTAAAATTAATACGAGTAAAGTTTTTAACTTCTTTGTTCAATTTAATTATTACGATATGAAAATATTGTTTGGCTTTTCTGGTTATAATTAAGAAAGCGAATTTTTTGTAGAGTTTGAAACATTAAAAAAAAAACCCGATAATTTTAAATTCAGGCAATAGCAAAGAATGATGCTTTTAAGAAAACAACACACAAAATTTATTTCGAATTATTTTCCAGAGTAGTCAGTTCGAACTGTATTCTTAAAAGCTTAAATATTTTAATAAGTGTTTGAAGTTTTGTTTCTGACAGAATAAATGCATTATTGTTTGATTATTTTCGTATTGATAATTTCACAATTTAATTAAAAAGAAATGCTAATTTTTTTTTGTTCATATAAACTTACAAATTACTTATTTTTGTTTAAATATAAATGCCTTTTTTTAAAAATTGTTTATTGGTTTTACAATCATCATACGCTGCTTAAAACATGTATTATGCGGGAACTTTAGTTGTATTGTTTATTAATTTATGTCAATTATTAAAATTTTATAGTTTTTCTCTTTTTAAATGTTTTTTTTTTTGTTAATACTTTTTTATCAATTTATTTTAATGGTATTTTTTTTTATATAACTATTGCTTTGTATTGTTTTCTGTTTATTTGTTAAATGTTTTTGTTTTTGTTTTTTTCAATAAAAAACTTTAATGGACGTTAGTGCGTTTGTATTGAGTCCTGCCGCTTGATATCAGACTATATTTTTGCGAAAAACTTCATTGGGATGCTGTTGGCTAAAGTTTTGACGTGTCGAACATTGCTGGAAATAAATTACAAAATTATAGACAATTAAATAAGGGGTTTTTAGTGGTGAGTTCAGATTTTCAAACATATTACGTATTACAGTGTATGTGAGACATGCAGCTGCAAGCATCCGGGCTTGTTCATGAAATGGAAAAACAAAATCATTGGAAAGCAAAAAATATGAGTATTTGCGTGAAACATGATTTATTGTAAGTAGCCAGTAAAATCGTAATGAGTACTGAATGGAAGCTATAAACAAAAGACAGTTGTACCCCAGCTAGAATTTTTAATTTTGCTTTTTTTCTAACATGAATGCTGCCAATTTTGATAGTCTGCTTACACTCAATTGGGACTCCAACATTTTTGCATTTTCGATCCTCGTGTAATCCCCTGATCAATATTTCTCTGACTTATTATTAATTATTACATATATAGTTATTATTATTGGCTTCTTACAAATATGTAATGAATTAAGTCTTCAAGTGCCAAACAGAGGTGGTGGTTGCATGAAATTTAGTTAATATTTTCCCACATTCATTTGAATTCATTACAGTGCAGTTTACTATTTAATAAACTAACAGCAACAATCTAAATAATTATGAACAAATTGTTGTGATTAAATTAAATTCCTACGAAGTACTTTAAGTTGTGTATGTGAAGGCACAAACTTATTACACAATTTATTGATTTGTGCTTGTGGTAACACAACAGAAAATGATAATTATTCTGTATCAGGCAACCACAATATTCAGGACATTCACAGGCACAAGAGAAAAGAAAAACAAGAAAATTTAAGATAGATACAAGGCCTCATTACTGCAACTGAACAATATCTAAGGAAATGATTTTGTTGGCCGCATTTTGCAATAATATTTTATAATTTAAAACTTAAAACCTGAGAGTGATTCTTTAGTAACAGACATTTTTGGTTTTAGCAATGTTGGGTTTTAAATTATGAAAAGCTATTAAGAAAAGGGAAACATTGGATCCTAGCGTTAGCTATCGGTAAGGTGTAATAAATCATGAATTAAAAATACTTTTTTTTTATGCTGATGTAACGTTGCAGCAATATTTTTTGCCTTTAGCCAATTTTACGATTGCTGCCATAGTTTTATACACACGGTTTGGCTTAATGCGGTGGCATTATATTTCAAGCCAGCAATTTTTTGCTGATAATGTTTTGAGTGGGTTTCAAAACAATACGATTGAATGCAAATTGATTTTTTTTCTCTGTCAAAAAGAAGAATTTTAATTTTCTTCAAGATTGAGCCGATGTGCTACTTAAATATGACACCATCTAATATTGTGCTGATACAACTAATTGGGTCATTAGATAGTCCAATAAACTCTGTTTTATTGTTCTCATGTCAAACAAGAATGACAAGATAATATTTGAACTAATTTTATATCAATAGAGAACAAACCACAAGTTCATAAATATTCATATGAATTTGCATGCAAAGACATGCATTCAAGCAAATGTGTATTTAGGTGTGCAACACTTTCGATACGATGGCAGCTACAACTATTCTAAACAATGTAATTAAATTAGGTTAAAACTACAAATTGAAAAATAAAATCTAAATAAAATATAAATATAAGAATTTAATAATTTACCGCTTGTTTCTTTTCCCAGGACTTCATGGCAGTTTTATACTTTTCAAATTCATGACACCAATCAGAATAAATTTTCTGATAGTCATTGCTTTTGTTGGGTGGGGTGCATCTGGAAAGAGAGGGAGAGAGAGAGAGAGAGAGAAAAACAGAAAAAAACCAAACAGAAAAATTATTAATTAATAATATTACAAAAGTTTGATTTTATGAAAAAAATCATTATATTTTTTTTTGCTCTTCAGTTTATAAAATAAAACTTTTAATACCTGTGGGCATCTACTGTGATATTGTAGCTGCATAAAAGCGAGCCACCCAAATGACAATCATAACGGCCACCATCTGCTTCATTTACCGACACCACCACCAGGCCCCTTTCAGTTGTTTCTATGTATTTGGTGGGAGTGTATCTGATTTCATAGCTGGTAAAAGAAACTCATTAGAAATGAAAAGCATTTTAAAGATTAAACTTCAATCAGTTCAAGACTCGTTTGAACCAGCACTATGCTAGTTACTTACCGTCCCTTGTCTTTTGAATGATGATACCAGGTAACTTGTTCGTTTTTCAAGACTTCTGGTATCTTCACAAAACAACCCAAATGCACACTTTGTCCATAAGTGACAACAATTTTCTTTTTCAAAACGCTCGAATCACAAATGTCACTTGTCTCATTGCCTACATCCTAGAAAAATATAAGAAAAAAAAAACGTGAAGAATGTTATGAAAAATAATAAGCAAGAGCACTTGCAGGCTTTTAAGTTAACAAGAAAATCTGTGGCAAACAAAAGTACTATTTACGAGAGTGCAGTGGTGGTGATAAAAGTTTGGCTGAATTTAAAGTTAACATTTTGTCCCGTTCATTCTATGCCATAAGCCTCTAACATGCTTGAGGGCAGTTCATACTATATTATACTGTGTTATAATGCTGGGTGAAAAGTCAAACAATACAATCAAGTGTGATACTATGTGTGTGTAATGCGTCGCACAATCGAAAAATGTATTTTTATGTTAGCGGTACGGAACGGTAGTATCGTGAGACTGGCACTAAAATAAATTCCAGTCTTATTCACTGCAGCAAATAAATATACCTACGATTAGAAGCAGCTGTTTCAATGAAAAGCATTCGTTATCATAAAGCAAAATATCTAGATGACAAATAATACTGTGCCACGTATTCGCGTATTAACCTGACCATGTATTTCTCAAGTAATGGTTAATTTTCAGGAATAAATTGTTTTCTCTGATACTACGTTGATATGCAGCCTATTCACATATAAAAACTATTCGCAAATAAATAACTCACTGTTTATGCGTCAATGCGAATGCAGAACATTTGTATTTTTTAGTGAAGCCAGATGATAAAAATGTAAATAATTGGTAACACTGTTAATGCCCGTATGACACTACATTTTTCTTGCATTGTTTAAGTTTTGGAGAACAGTGCAAATATAATGTAATAGTTGAATTTAGTATGAGCAAAGAGTTCAATTATATTAAGATAAATGCAAAACTGTCAACATGTTCGCTGAAGTTATCGATACAAAATCAGATTGGGTCAGAAAAAATGTAAAATTTTTCAACTTAATATTGACATTTCAAACTTGAATGTTGCTGTGTCAGCGGTTTATTGCCAATTTTTGCCATTTAACACTTCTTTTTTGGAACATTTTTATTTTCTAGCGCTTTCTGGAATTAAAAAGAATACAGCACTCGAAAAAAAGGCAGTTTTATTTACGTTTTGTATATTTGGTTCTTTCTAGCAATGGCTGTTTCTTTCTATCAATTCTGTACCAATTAATGAAAGAAAAATGAAGTATCATACGGGCTTAAGCCCAACATATGTTCAGAAAAAGTCGTGATTACTAAAATAATAATGCAGAAACAATAAATTATGATGTTTCTTACAATTCAATTAATGCAGAAAAGCCACGAAATATTGCAAGAACGGTTCAACAAAAGTCATGTAACTTTTGTAATCGCTAGTGAAAGAAGAAGGCGCAGACTTGCTTTCGTACAATTTTTAGTAAATTATTTCCTTTCTGTCATATGATTGTACGTGGGCCACATCGAAGAAATTTTTAAAACCGATAAAAAAAGTGGCAACTTTTTGTGCTATATTTGCGAATAGCTTTTTAATCAGTACATACTTGTTTTTGTGACTTTGCTATTCACAAATAAAAATTTTATTTTTACTGTTTATACGACAAATTTTCCTTTTCGCGAATAAGCAGTACGTATAAACGTTGTATGAGAGAGATATTTCGTCAAGGTATTCATAATTGTGTTACAAATTTCACGATAGCTTATTTTGAGGTTATGTTTTCTTAACGGACAAATGCCAGACTGACAGCAAGCTAATGTTTGCTCTCGTAAAGTTCTTATAAGAACAAATAATTGATCTCTGCAAACTTTCTTATATTTTTTTTTCTCGTTGAGCAAACATAACCTTAACATACTTTGTGAAATTTGATGTTTCTACTTGTGGTTTTTCTGTTTTTTCATTTCATTGTTGGTGGCAGTTTTATTCATGCGAATATTTATTATAATTTAAAAGCATCAATTCACTAAACCGTACTCATGTTAAAGAAGAGAGTAAGGGGTCAAGGGTAGTTGGTGCCAATGTGATTACTCCTTTACAATTCCTGATCGAACTTTAAAAAGTGGCTATTTATCTCTTTGTTCTCTGCACCAGTTTCTCTGATACTTCATGTAGTTTGTGAATGAAAAATTTTTGAAAAAGAAAACTATAAAGCTTATTAATTATATGCTTACTAAGCTCTTGCAATTCACGAATATGTTGTCGTTCAGATTATTCTAATAATATAAATTTTTTGTGTGTCTTCACCCCGACAAAACTGACTGCAGCCTTAATGTAATGACTAAGTCATCTTAAGATAATTGCTTTGCAACACATCATTATTTTATTCCCTTCAAATTACCTGCAGTAAATCCAATTCATATGGGCGACATGTATTCGCTTCCTTGTCCCAGCCACAGTAGGGATCACGAACACAACGGAAACAATTGTCATAGCGACGATTGCACATGGCCAAATCGATTTGCTTGACACGATGATCTGTTGCCACGTACAAGGATTTACGCGTCTGACTGATTTGCATCACTTGAATGGGCTCATTTTGTGCAATTTCAAAAATGTCCAAAAGTTTCGACAGCGACTCACCATTACGATAGTATTGCACAATTTTGTAGATGCGTCCCAAATTGGTGCCCACATAGAACACGGTGTATTCCTGATTCAATATATCGATTCTTATTCTGCAAAACGAAAAAAAAAATAAAATAAAATATTAAAAAAGAAAGTTTGTTGAAAATTGTGCAAGAAAAGTTATACACTACAATCCCCTTGATTGTATTTGAAATCAATGAATTTTTCCCCTACAGTTATTATTTGTGGCGTTATTGAGAATAAAAGAAAAAAATGTATATTTTTTTCATTAATGGCATTTTTATGGCCATTAATATGATACCTTTTGTATTTGTTTTTTTTTTTTTTGCTTTTAAAGGTGTCCTTTATTATAATTAAAGTTTTACAAAAGGATTTTAATAAATTCATGTTCATGTGAGAGTAAGGCAGTGAAAGGATAAAAATATGAAATAAAAATCCCAATTACAATTTATAATACCTCAGATTTAATGCTTCCATAGACATATTAATGTTCACTTGTTGGCGGGTGGGTGCTGAATGCACACAGTTTTTCTCTCAACTCTTTAGTAACCATCAGCAGCCTACAACGGGCTGTTGATTACAATTGAACTTCTTTAATTTTTTTGTTGTTTTCACATTAAGCCCTGAGTTTTTGCAAACATTTTAAATTCAATATTCAGCTGCCTGAGCAAGAACAACAGCCATCATCAATGCTGTAGAAATGCATTATGATACACATTGCTGTTGAAGCTGTGGCTACTGGCGCCTGGGTGCATGCTATACATTTTGTTTAAGGGAATGCAAAGCTGTGGAGCTGTTATGTGAGTGCATGTGTGTGTGTGTGTGTCGGCGGCATGCATACGCGAATGCGTTTATTTATGTAATCATAATGTCATTAAAATATAAAAGTATCAAAAAGTAATTTAATATTAAGTGGTATTATTTCAATTGCCGTCAAAAATACATTTATTGATTTTTTATTACCCGTCGCGGCCTATAGTTTGTTGGCATTTTAAAACATTTACTATGATTTACCTTTTAATTTTTTAATATCGTTCATAAGTATTTAATTAATATTTACAAGCCCTTTTAAAAACATATAAAACACACAGTTATAATGTGTTTTCCCTTTTTCTTCTTTTTGCTTCTGAAAGCAAATGGATTGTTAAATAAAACTTATTTTGCTTAATTAACTTTTGTATGTTTTTGGCAGGTTTTTGTATTCAAACATTTTAAGATAATGCAGATTAAAGATTAACCAAGAACACAATGTTAATTCTGAGCATATTTTTAAGTTACAAATTGCTTGGCAAAGTATGTTTAAAGAATTTGGCAGAGAAGCCAAAAAGTCAATTCACTAGTATTATTTTTCTATATTGTTACGTTTTTACCTTTTAAAAACGTTTCTCGTAGATTCTTTAATTGTAATGAAGTTAAAACACTCACTTCCTCAGTTTACAGTAATCAACAGTTCAACACTTTATTTACTTTAACAGACTGTACTTGTAAACACTTTACTAAGAACAACACTTTTACTTATTCACTTTTTATTACTTAAGACACTTTACACGTTAGCGCAGCTAAAATCGACTGAACTCCTCAGCGTTAAGCTCAGCTGCTTTTATATACCTCACAATGATCATTACTCGAACAGTCTAGAAGTTTACAGAAGCTGATCACGCCACTGCGCACTAAAACTAATAATGAACAAAAGATATACACACAGACCGACACACATACACGTGGCAGTGAAACTTAAGCATATGAGCCGCACACATACATGCACACACGAATATTGTATCGTGCGGTGGTGGTTTCTTTTATTTCGCTGTCGTGCCTATTTATCTACACATGCGTACACTCGCTGTGCTGCCGCTTTGTTTGTCAACAAGTTTCTATGTATACATGTGTGTATATACCTCCTGTGTTCATTTACAAATAATAACAAGACAATATAAGCACATGCATATAAAAAGCGATTCTGTACGTTCTAGAACAGGGGTGCCCAAAACCTTCTTATGGAAGCGCAAACACCAATACGTATACACTATATTGACGCACACAAGGAAAAACAAAAATATTTCATTACGTACACTGGGAAAAAAAATTAAATTTCATTTTCACAAAATTTGTGTTCTGTATGAAAATGCCTTTCCAAATCATATTTACTAATCGCCTTGATTATTTGAAAGCAAATCATACATTGTGCTCGATTTGCAAAATTTTTAGCGAAAAAAAGTCAGTTTCCCACGTGTCATTCATTCTACAAAATAAACTGTACAGTTGAAACTAATAACACAAAATTATTTCTTCAAGTGTTTCATACTCACGAAATTATTAAAAAAAACAACAAAATCATGAAAAAAAAACAACAAATTTACGCTTGGCACCAATGTGTACCAACAAAGCCTGCGTTCGTATTGCTGTGCATATGAAAGTGTTGTTGCTTTGAACTTGGGGTATAAGTGTATGTGTGTATTTTATACAAAGAGTTGTGTATACATATTAGAATGCTCAGCCAATGCTTCGCGCTTTTACAAAAACAAAACCGTACCAAGCGTATAGGCCGTGGGCACCCCTGTTCTAGAACAATTACAATTGGTCTGTTCAAGACTAAATTCGTAACAATATGTATAAAAAAAAAACTACAAACAACATTCAATTATACCCGAATTGTTTTTTGTATTTGCAATTATTAATAATTTCATTGGGGCTTTCTAGTTTGATTTTTACTTCCTTAAAATTGAGAAAGACTTTTTGTGACAAAATTTGGAGGGATCAATATTTTTAATGCAGACAAGAAAACTAAGGTTGAAGATCTACTGGCTGGAGTGCAACAAAATTTGCTTCGAACGCAGACCACTACTAATTGTGTACTGGTTTTAAGCAGCAGCGCTTGGCCATCCTACCACTTGAACTCTTCATTTCTGGTTTTGGTATTTGTTCTTCTTTGTTGAACAAGTATTATTTTTTATATGACCCAAGTTTGGGGCTAATTGAATAGTGTAGCTGAAACAGCTGTTATTTATTGTATGCCAGCCCATAAGTCCTCCGAAATGTTTTTTTCCTGTTTTTTCTGAAAATGTGGTCCTATTCAATTCACCACGAAAATCTCTTTTCCAACTTAGCGCAAGTGAATTACCCATGAGACCCTTTTAATATAAATTTAATATATTATTTATTAATTATTAATTCAGGTCCAAAAATGAACCTTTTCAAAAATATTTGTTGTATTTTTCAGCTGTCTAGATGCCGACATTTCGTTGGTGCTAATCAACTCATCAGTAGACTTGAAAAATTCTTAAAAGTTTGTTTGAAACTTTACTACTTATTCCACAATTCTCATGAACAAAATGAGAATCAGAAATGTTCAAACAAACCTTTAATACAACAAACATTTCTATTAAAGGTTTGTTTGAACATTTCTGATTCTCATTTTGTTCATGAGAATTGTGGAATAAGTAGTAAAGTTTCAAACAAACTTTTAAGAATTTTTCAAGTCTACTGATGAGTTGATTAGTGTTTGTTGTATTAAAGGTTTGTTTGAACATTTCTGATTCTCATTTTGTTCATGAGAATTGTGGAATAAGTAGTAAAGTTTCAAACAAACTTTTAAGAATTTTTCAAGTCTACTGATGAGTTGATTAGCACCAACGAAATGTCGGCATCTAGACAGCTGAAAAATACAACAAATATTTTTGAAAAGGTTCATTTTTGGACCTGAATTAATACATTTCAATTGGCTCTTAAAGCAAATAAACAATTTAGTTCATATTTATTAATTATTTTAAATCAATTTAATACCCTTAACAATAATGTGCTAAGTCATGCATCTATTTTCCCATGTTTTATTTATAGATATGTATTGGCTGTTGTGTGTTTTTCTTTTGCTCTCGCACATTCAATTTAATTTACAATCAATTTTATATAATTGCTTTCTGCATTCCTTCACAGTCTCCGCATTTTTTCATTTTGATTTTGGTTTCCGTCATACACCTTCTTTAATTAAACCCATAATTTAAGCATTAAGTATTACAATCACCACAAATTACCTTTACGTGTGTCGAGGTCACTTTGTTTGCTAATTGTTGAATGCAAACTGTTTGTGCCCGGCAGCTCTTGTGCATGATAAGTGGTACAAGTTAACAATGATTAAGTGTTTCCAGGTACTAAAACTATACAATTCGTGAATGCTAATTTTGAGCTGAGAGATGTTTTTTATATAATAAAAATAAATTTTGTTTGACCGTACAGTGTGAAATCAATTTAAAAATGGCTTAGATTTGTATCATAAGTAGAATATTAACTGTACTTAAGAAATCCCAGGCATTGATATAATACACACAAATTATAGTTCGTGGCTTAAATTTTGTTTGTTTTAACATTTCACTAGAACTCTAGAAACCGAGAGATATCTGTACGGAAACATTATAATCCGCGTGACGTTATTACACGCCTTCTTAATGACTCACATACTGTAAGTTTTATGACATTTTGCTTACTGCAACATTTTCTAAAATATCTTTATTTTAAAAGCTTTGAGATCCTGAAACTTTAAGCGGAAAATTCAAAACCACTGAAAAAATCAGAATAAAAAGAAGAACTTATAAATTTGTTTATGTTCATTAAATCTATAAATATTTTTTCGGTGATTTTATGAAGGACCGCCCACTCAAAAACATGTTTCAATATTCAAATTTTGCATTCTCTTTATGAAAAAATTTTTGAAATTTAAATAAGCCAGCAAATATGTATGATAAAATTGTAAATTCAATTAATATCCAATTCCATTTTCTTTTTTTTTTCTTCTTTCTTCAAAATACCCTATTAATTAAATAAATAAATTGAAATGATAAGAAAAAAAACAAACGCAATTCCCACACAGCTGTTGTTTGGAATTTAATTGCAATATTTATGCATAAATAAAATTTTCTATTTAAAAAAAAAAACTTTTTCACCCTTTTGCCAATTTAACTGATGATTATTGCAAATTTGCATCACGCATGGACTAGAGCCGCAAACCATTTTTTGCCAGTCTCCTTCCATATGCCATTTATAGATATTTTTAATTATTTTTTAATTAATTTTTAATTTCTTTTGGAGATTAAGGGACACAGGCTTACACTAACACGCATCTGCATAAATTAAAGGCAGTTATAATAATGAATGAATAATGGCAAATGTGGGTGCATAATGTTGCTTTGTGGTTAGAGGTTTAAGAAGAGATTGATTGGCTATAAAATGATATTTTTTTTTTTTTATTAATATCACTTACTTGTCTACCACCAATTTGGTGAATACTAAATCTCTTTTGTAGTAAACAGGATTGTTGTGTTCATGGTTGACAGCCTTGTCCATTAAAGGATGTGAGCGTATAAAGTTTAAAACCGTATCGGGCAGATTAGAGGTGTCGTTGACACAAGTACCGGGACGGGGATCAGGCACACGTGAATTCAATACTGGCAGCCAGGCGGAGTTGGAAGATGACTGCTCCTTAAATTTACCTTTAAAAAACGCAAGGCGGCACAGCAATGATAAATGCATATTTCTGCTAAAAAAAATATGAAAGTTTTTTACTTACCATTAAACGCAGCCAAGGCTTCATTGATGTGAAAACTGCAAACAGCTGAACCAATCAGACCATTTGTGCTGGTGGTAAAGGTGGCATAAAAACGTGTCTTATCGTTCGGCAGTTGATAAACCGATTGTATTTCATTGAAATAAAATGGAAATTCACCCGATATGCTGCAATTCAAACGGGCCTTTAGGTAGGTGGCCCAATTGTGAGCCAACAAATTTTTGCCACCCACATCCTTTTTACAGACACGAGCGATGCGCGAGTACACAGCCTTGCCACAATTGATGTATTCAACCGCAGTTTCACGGAAAAAGAAATACACGTACTCGCCAATATCAAAGGAACCCACAAAGTTTGGTTCTTTGGAGTAGAAAAAAGAAGATAAAAAATACTCATTATTAGATTTATTTAAGCACATAGTATTTTTTATAATTAATTTTTCCATCCTTCCAACTATTATTTACACAGAAGAAAAACTGCTCTTTGATTTTTTTTCTATATTCATTCACTATTTTTAATTAAATTTACATAAAATCTTTGTTAGCAAAGACTTATTGTGTCCTTGCCTTTCAATATTATTTTAGCGAAATGACAAAAAGATAAGAAGTGGTTTTGAAAAACTAATAAGATTTTGGTTAAAATTAAAAAAAAAATATACAAATTTTAATTATTGTCTTGGCAAGACAAAGCCTGTTTATGAGTTTACAATTTTAATGTCGTTATTTCAGCTGAAGACGGATGCATGGAAAATGTATTGCATAATTTCCACGAATACAAGAGGAGTTTAAGCACCACAAACTTGTTATGTGGTTAAAACTAAGAAAGAAAGAAAACACACAGTGGTATGAGAGAAAGCGATTCTTTAGAATCAGGTATTAAATCCCAAGCTTTTCATAAAGTGTTTTTAGGGCACTCGAAAAGTGTAACATATATGGTGATGTGATTTTAAAAGACAAAACTAAGTGATTTTCGATTTCAAATCACATAAAATTTCATCAAACTGATCATGTGATAAATACAACCTGAGCAGGCTGGGAAATGTAAGATTGAATCATTTCTTTATCGCTCAGACATGATAAATAAAAGATGCTGGCGGAGATCTTAGATTGAGCAAATATAGCCAAATATAGTCAAAACTGTAACTAATTTAATACGATTAATGTTTGAATGGTTGACTTCATGCCAATAATTAAAAGCTTATAGAATTAAAAAAAAAAAAAAACTGTGACCCCAGCTTTGCAATTCACATCGCATCGCCAGAATCATAGAGTACACAAGGGTGAAAAAGGGGAACTTTTGGAAATCGCCCAAGTCCGCTAATAAAATATCTGTTAAAAGAAATAGGTATACTATACATTGTGTTCTTTTTCTGACCACATAAAAAGAATTGTTTTTTACGAGCTTTAGTACATTTTTAAAAGTGAGTTTCATATATTTTACATTCAAGTGCCATCTTGGTTTGGTAGACTTTCATTCACAAACCATTGTAATGAATTTGAAATTCTCTCAAAACTTTATGAATTTTTGTAATGTATATTAAATTTTGTTACTGTTTTCTATTCAATTTTTAACATTTCGTTATGAACTTCGAAACTGGGGCCTACATTAACAAAAAGTTGAAAGAATTATAATAAAAACATTCCACAATTATTGACTTGTTTTTATCACAATTTTTGTGCCTGAAATAATTAATAGAAAAATCCAAAAGTTTGTACGTTACTCAGACCGTTTCACTAATAAGACTGCTATTTTCTTAATTTTATCTTTAAAATAATCATTTAAATTGAACGAATAACATATCAAATTTGTAAAAAGAAATTCTATTTGAACTACATTTTAGGTAAAATTTTGTATGATGAAATTGTTTCAAAAGATATTTCGAATTGATGTTAATTTTTGTAAACAAAATAATGATTTTTAAATCACATGTGATTTTGAAAACGCATGTGATTTTGAAAACACATGTGGCTTCGAAATCACCTGAAATTTTAAAATTCTATGCGATTCAAATTTTATCTTTTTTAACAGCACATATAAACTGAAATCATGTGATTCTGAGTAGCACAAGTAATTTGAAATCATGTGACTTGAAAACCTCTTGTAATGTGGAATAATAAGAATTTGAAATAAGAAGCAGCTTACATTTAACTGAAATAACATGAATTGCTAATTGAAATTAGAAATGAGTTGAAAGCATATGCAGACTTCCAAACAAGAAAGAAAGTTTGTTATTATATTAGACTTAGAATGAAGTGATTTTAATATCGCATATGATTTGAAGTCAAGTGGTTAGGTTTAATATGATTTTGAAGCCACAAGAGACTTGACAGTACATTTTTCTAAAACTACTTATAATTAAAATAATCTAAAAATAAATTAATTTAAACATATGAATTGCAGAACTGAGCTTGTTACATCAAAAATGATGAACAGATTTTCGAAACCCAGAGCAAGGGACATTTTATTACTGCTTACCGATATGTAATTGTTAATTTAATGAATATACTTCATACTGCTTTTCTAAAAAAAATTTTACTTTGTATCGGTTTTGAGCTCGACAAAATAATTATCAATTGTAAATCTATAGCTCAACTATAAAATTAGCTTGATGCATAATTTAGAAATTCCATCTTTATTTTTCATACAAAAATAATAAACAGAAAAAATGGTCTCATTGTAAAAAAATGTTTCCAGTACTGAACATCACTGATCATTAGAAATGTAAGCCTTTGGAAATAAGTATACTTGTTCCAATTTTTTTTTTTTTGTAAGAAATATTGCACTAGAGTAAAGAGAACTTCACAGCTAAGAATATTATTTCGTTTTATTTTTAATTTTGCCTTTTAACAATAGTCTACAACAACTTAAAAAACATTATTTTAAAACATTTATTTTAAAATTTCAGTAAAAATTAAAAAAAAAATATTTTTTTAGAATTGTTAAATACTTTATTGGGCCCGAACTGATTAAGGTTTTATTATTGGTATATTTGCAGTGATCAACAGTTTGAGAAAAGACAAGAAACCCAAAGTTAAAGACTTATTGGCCCTCCATGACGATCATCAGCGTCCCATCAGCGTCCCATCAGCTTGATTATGATTGCAAGTACTTGTGTGCAATTTAATGTCAAAACCAACCCACTGTCTCTTTACCAACTACTATACATAGCTACCACCTCCTAAAGATAACGACCATGTTTACAACATATTTACAGTTCATGACAAATTTTATTACAGTAAAATTGGTTTTAATAGAAATAAACTTAATTATATTTTCAATTTAATAAGATTATGGGGAGCTGTTATGGCAACGTTAAATACTGGTTGGAAAAAGCACAGCACTGTGCAAGTAAAAAAAAACGTCACAAACTTGCTGGCACAGAAAGAATAACAAATTTATAAAATATTACCTCAACAAATATTAAAGGACGATTACAATATACAACAGATAGAAACAAGATACAAAAATATAATCAGATCTTATATTTTATTTGACTAAAAATTTTATTATGTTTATATTATATTTAAAAACTCGTTTTATTTTTATATACCGCAACGAATTTAATAACTTTTGCAAAGATTTTGTTTTACTACAAAAGAAAAAAATAAAAGAAGGGATAATAAAAATGTAAATACTTACTGTCCAACCATTTGGAATCGTATTTAAGTGTTCGCTTAAATTTATATTCCAAACGTTTAGCTGTAACATTGTATAAATCCGTGCGGAAGATGACTGTATCAGCTTTGGTAAATTCAGCATTTGTACCAGAATACTAGACGAAAAAAAAAACACAACAATATAAATTAGATGTTTTTAAGAGAGCAATAAACAAATAAATAGAATAGTCATATACAATATTAATATAAAATAATTCTCTAAGAAATATGAACTCATGGACATGATTGTGCAAGTTATTGAAGCAATGAGTTGATAAGAAACATCATGACATTTACATAATAAAACTTGAAGAGACTTGTTATGTGGAGTGGAAGTTAGCAAATATGAAACCAAAAGTGATAATAATTTTTATATGCTCCATACGGGTCTTAGTTTAAAAAGCACAATAGGGATTTTTTTTATTTTGGGATTTTTCGCCTGACCATCAGTCAGTCACAGTAACTTCTAAGAATTTTTTTTTTGCAGAAATGTTTCTGAGCCTTTATAAACAAACAACTGTTTTGCCTAAATTTTTTAAGAAACCCTTTTCTTCTTTAATGATATGTATGTATATGTAGATTTGTAAAAGTAGCTCTCAAGAAGCGGCGTTTTGCTTTTCTTCTGAACAGCACACTATGCCATATTTTCCTTATATTGTATTGAACGCTTTAGATTTTTTATGCATAAAAATAAAAATCTAACACCAAAAAATACATATACAGACCCTAAAATCCTTTGTTGAAATCCTACAAAATGCTATAAAAAAACATTTCCATTGTATGAGGAAGAGCACATATAAAATATTTGAAAGTCCAGGTATTAAAATTCATTCAAGAAAGTTGACGACTGAGGAGTACAAGTGCAGGTTTATATCATGATTTTTAATTTACAGCTTCTAATAATATTTGATGGCATTTATATATTCCCTTTAAATTATCCCTTTACACATTTATAGAGAACATTTATTTGCAGGCAAATTGAAATGAAACAAAACAAAAAAAAAGCAATGTCAGTTATGGCGGCATTGTAAAGAGATTTAATATTTCAGTGCAGTTATTACTGCCACAGCAAATAAACAAATAAGCAAATGAAAAAAGAAAGAAAATTCAAATAAAATATTAAGAGCTGGCTGTTTATATTTCACGTTTCACAGTAACGGAAAATAAGTAGCTGTAAATAAATAAAACCACAAATAATACTTGGAAAGTAACAAGTGTACTTAAGGAAATGGAAAATAAATAAAACATCTTTAAGACATAAAATACATAGCGAATACAACATGAGCACAAGCGAATCAACAAAAGAAAACAAAAATGAAAAACATTTGTTGAAACCTTTGAAGACATCATTTAATTTGTTTTTTTTTCTTTTGGGAGCAAGAACTAAAAAAAAAAAATTCAGATTTTTCTCTTAAGCCTTATAAGGCATAATAATAATTTTAAGTCCTCTATTATATTGTTAGCATACCACAAGATCAACAGTATTAACTGTAAGGGAAATAAGCACAAATCTTATTGTTTGTGAGCATTTTATGCTTAAATGTTTGTTAAATATTTACTCACCAAGCCTGGCAAACCACCGGGGTTGCCCTCTTCCACATAAATGGCTGTTGAGTTGTCCAAAGGATCATAAGGACACTTGGCAATGCCCAAGCCAATGCCCATTACATACTCCGACCTGGGTAAGTGCGTCAAATTTGTCTGTAAGAAGGGAGTAGGAAATAAGAATAAAAAGTTTATGACATAATACAGAAAATACAAAATGTAGAAAAGTCTACTAAGACTTTAAATGAAAAGTGTTAAAAAAAACTATGTATTTTCTAACACAATGTGTTTATCAGGCTTAAAATAATTTTTATTATTCTTGTGCCTGATGCCAGTACTATATAATTTTGCCCTGTAGTATTTTAACCGGCCAATAGAGAATTTTTTTTACGAACTTCTACGTCGAGAACCTTCGATACCTCTGTTATGCGTCATTTGTCCCTAAGGCTTAAGATAAGTGGAGCGTTTGGTACTACTTCAACTGTATGACAATGCTTTTACTAATTTGAATTAGACTTCTTTACTGCATATGGGAGGCATACTTTTAGGCATTTAAAAAGAAGTTAACTGACTTTGTAAGCTTGTTGTTGACATTAAAACAATACCGATCTTAAGCTGGAGTGAATGATACTCTAACTTAACTTGCAGAAATTTTTAAGTCAGACACGATCTGTGCTTAAATTCTATATTATCGATTTTGGCGCTACAGTATTTATGCCGGCCGGTACGAAAACCAATCTAGGAAATTCTACAATGAGAATCTTCCATACTTCTGTTGTGCGTCGCTTTAACCAAAAACTTGACACAAGTCGAGAGCCATCTATTGCAGTTTTATTAAAATTGTCTGTAGGGCAATGCTCTTACTTATTTAAAAAAAAAAACTTCTTTACTAAATATGGAAGGCATACTTTTAGGCATTTTGTAATTGAACTGAAGTTAACTAAGAGGTTATAAGAACACCGTGATTTGAAAGTCATAACAGTATTGTAATTCAAAATAGTCATAAACAAAGATCGAATAATAAAAATAAATTATCTTTACTTAATTGATATTGATAAAAAAGTGACCAACCAAGGGTTGAACTTGAGCCTAAAAAAGTAATTTAATATAAATAAATTAATTTAACTAAAAAACAGAAAAATGCAAAAATCGAGCAGTCAAAAGTTTAAATCAATTTAATTAAAAAAAAAAAAATTGTTTGACCTAAAGCCCCCATAACATTTCAAGCAACTTAGCTAACATAAATAAACTATTAGTAGAAATTAAAATCCGTCGTTAGAAAAGAAACTGAGAAAACTCTTGTTATTTAGAGCTGCCAGAATTTGTTAAGTCGTTGAAGAAACTGGCCTTCAAGATGTATTTTAAAACTTATACCAGGCATTATCAGGTCAGCTTACTACTGCTCTTTAAATTTCCTCTTATTTATTATTTTAAGTCTTATTTAATTTCTTGGCTTAAAGCTAAATTTAATCTGTATTCTTTACTTCTAGTCTGTTTAATTTTGTGTTCATTTTGAAAACAACTCTGCAAAAGTTAAGCAAATACTTTGCCATTGACATGCAATGAAACGTTTAAACGAGCCCAAGCAGCCCGTGCATCCTGATACAAATGCGAAACATCTATTCTTTATATATTTGTATTTAGCACTTTGCAAACCGATTAGTAAATGGTGTGCACAAATTGCTGCTATTGCATATACTACGTACTTGTTTTGTTTTCTTCCATTTCTCCGTTTAAACAGGAGTTTTTTGTTTTTTATTTTTCTGTTGTCCTTTGTTTTTAAGTTTAGTTTTCTATTGTTGCTGCAGTTTTTCTGTGCTGCGTTGGTTGTTTTTAAAAATTTTTCTCTAAACTTTTGCTCTGGCATTATTTTATTTTGCAGTTTTAGCAAATGCTGGCACGTTTTTCAAATAATCCTTGAGTTTATAGTTTGAAAACTCCGTTAGCTTCCGATTGCTTCAGGAAGTGCGTGCCATGTAAAGAGGATTGTTAATGTATGTTTGTTTGTTCATTTGTTTGTTTTAACATTTTGTTGGATTTTTATTTTTTTTGGTCTCTCTCTCTCTCTCTCTCTCTCTTTGTGTGTATCTCTTTTAAATGTTTGTTGGGTTTTTAGCAGTATTTTTTAATTTTGTTATCATAGTTGCCTGGCTGGACGGTTTCAAAGTTGCTAAAAGTGACCAGTTCCATGATCTGACGATTTAGAGATTAATTTTGACAATATTTTGTCAAACGATGACAAAAAAAAGTCTAAATTTTTCCAAACAGATTGAAATAAGCTGTTTTGAATAAATATATAAATTGATAAGTTCTTGATAGTTTTGTGTTTATCTAAACGTAAAGATCATGTAAAGAAATTTGTGGTGAAACAAAAAAATTGTTGTCTGCATTCAAGGCTTATTTGAACATTTGTGAGTTTTGTGGTGTTGCAGAGAAAAATGGAACATGTAGTACAGTTTCAAGCATCATTTTGAGTTCTTCCGAGTCTACCTACTGACAAGTTGAGTATCATCAACGCAATGTAGGCCTCATAAGAAGCAATTCATTAGGTATGTTTATAGGTTACAAGTGCTTACCTTATAACAGGTGGAACTTTTTTGAGTATTTTCCGATTACTGCCGACCTGCTATACGTCTTTCAGCTTTGATGAAACAGCAGGTTATATATGTAATGATTGATGACTCAATTGGAGTAGGGGAGGATGGTCCAACTCACCAGCCAATAGAGCATTTAGCTTCTCTGAGAGCTATAATAAATCTGTATGTTTTTATTCCAGCAGATGCAATTGAAACTTTGGAGTGCATTAGCATTGCACTTGAATAAAAGAGTCACCCGCACTATTTGCGCTTTCAAGGCAAAATATTAATTACATGCACTCTTATACTGACCAATTGGCCAACCTATCAAAATTTGGTGCATATATACTATGCGAATATTCAGGGAAGCTAGAAGTGACGATATTTGCTACCGGATCTAAAGTTGAAAATTGAAGTTTAGGCAAGAGAAAAATTACAGGAAAAAGGTGTAGGTACAAGGCTTCCACCTTGCGGTTGTGGTTCACGCAGTATGTGCCATGCTTTGTCCAGATGGAGCCAGATATTTTCCAGACCTAAGTCTCTCAATTGATGCAGCAAAAACTCGGCTTACATGGCCCTATAGAGCCTTGTCATTTGATCTGCCAGCGGTGTCCTGGCCCAATGTTTCCTCCAGTGTGAACAGTGTACCGTGCAGACACTTTGAGCGGGTGTAATAGCTCCTCATGCATCAATTGTGCTTGTTCAAGTACTCGCTGAGATGAAAATGAGCCTCATCGCTCATTAAGATTTTCATTGAAATATCGCCATAGACACGTTTATTTTGCATTAATTTATGTTCCACAGCTGTTTAGTGCACAAATGTAAAAACAGATTTAGAATTGGCCGCCATTTGCGAAAATAAGAGCAACTTTTAATAGGGTGGTTTCTTTTGGGCCACCTGTTATTTCGGTTTTTATTATTTTATTTAATTTTTTTATTTTTATATTATTTGATCTTTAGATTGTTGACCTAATTATTCAAGCTTATGATTTTTTTAGGTTTTTTACAAAAAGTAATTTTAAGCAATTATTTATTTTTTTTTGCAATATTTCGCCAACAATTTGTTGGCATCATCAGGAAATTAATTTTATGTGGTAAATTTGTGAGCTGAGTGGGTGAAAAATGCCCGCTGCCATATTCTTTTTCTGATAACTGATGATAATTCAACACACATGGGTCGATAGTTCTTCGCAAATGTCATGTGTTTTTTGTTATAGTGTTCTCACCGCCATGTGTTGTCAGATTAAGATAGCAATCCCATTTAAGCAGATTTAGTAATTTAACACATTTTTAATACAGCAATTTGCACACTATCTTTATGGAAATTTTTACATGAAAGAAAACTGAAGCAAACAAATTCGCATAAGGGAGCAAATTTTTTGCTGTAAAATCTTTCTTTTGTTATAGAAATATTTTTTTATTTTTTATTATTAGCTTTGTAGCTACAGCCGAAACGTTGTCTTTTGTTAACATACTTATCAAAAATTTGCATAAAAATAATTTTTCTTACTTTTGTCACTTTCAGTAGCAGGGTGGCAGAAAATTCAAATGAACTTTCAAATTGAATATATGCAAAAAAAAAGTTGTGTCAATTGAAGGAAAACATGTTGCTACTTATTTTTTATTATACATATCATGATTGTTATCTTAACTGAGCTTTTTATTTATGCTGTGTCACTGTTAAGTTGCCTCTTCTGCCATAAAATAGTTTTTTTTTTGCTGCCAATTTTGAGTAATGCAAAATATCATATGCCCAAGTAAAGTCTAATATTTTCTTTAGCTCTATTTAGTTTTTCAACAATTTGTGTGTGTGTTTTTTTTTTTTGCTTTAAGCTTTATAAAGTTAAACCTAACGGCTGAACAATATTGGAACTGTTTTCTTTATCTTAGCAAAACACATTTCCTTAAAAAAATTAAGATATTTGTTTGAATTAAAGTCTCAGTTAACGCATATTCAATGGGTTTCATTGAATATGCAAATACAATTGAATTGCCTTGATACTTACATAAATGACATAATCCTTGGGATTGTGAGCATTTGTACCGCAAACATACAGCCTGTTGCCTTGCATCCTCTGAATGACACGTATGTGATTCTTGCAGTCGAACACCTAAAGTAAAAAAGAAATCAAAAATAGAGATTTGAGATTTTAGCATAATTAAAATATTATTTCTTCTAAATCGAATAAGGCTGATTTAAAAGTTATATCGGGATCTATGTAACGAAGTAGTTCCTTTATTTTTGGTAAGAGGCGCAGTAAAAAATGCATCGTGTAAAAGTTTTCTGACATTTATCCAGTTTTAGTGCCAAACCTTATTATTGGTCTTAATAACCTAATTACTGAAAGTAGAACTAGTAGCTATGTGCTTATTTGATTAATACATTATGTAGCCATATATTTTAACAATAGTATGTTCCTTTTCCAAGATGGCATTTTTTTTTGCTTGTGGATACTTCTAGATTTATTGTTAGTGGAAACTGCAGATACATCTTTTGGCCTCTAAATTTCATCAATAAAACTTTGCAGTCATTGCCACAATACAGACCGTTTAAAAATTGTTGCTTCAAAAAAAAAAAAAAAAAAATACATTTCTGAAGTTGTACTCAAAACATACAACGTTTTCTATGGCAAGTGGTAGGAAAGAATACATTAAAATATTATTTCGTATTATTTACCTTTTTTTTTTAATACAAAACGTGCTGCTCAAATTGTCTTAACTATAACAAATATAGAAACAAATCAATTTTACTTCCATTTTTTCTTATACTCTAGGATGATGCAATTTAACTCTTACATCTTCCAGATTTAGCTATTTTTTTTTTACTTCGACGACTTTCCAAGCAATGCTAGAAATTCAATACATACTCATGTTTGCTTTACGCAGACACACTCGCAAACACACATCTGCTTACATATGTACATATATTCTTGTTAAGTAAAAATGAGAGATAAGCAGAAATTGCTTTTAACTGAAATGTCTCAAATGTTTATCAATACAATTCGTTTTGTAGTGCACTTTTCTTGCAATATTTCTGAATTTTTTTTTTGCAGCTTTCAAATTACTTCAAAAAGAAACCATATACAATCTTTAATAGAAAATAAAGACGATTTTATACACACATGCATATGTACATATGTATGCGACATACCAAGCAAGTGGGTATTATTGTGTGTTTTTGCAGGGATAAATGGAGAAAAGAAAATAAAATACGCATGTGGTTTTTTTCTTCTTCTTTTTGCAGAAAATCAATCGCGCAACAATGAAGCAAATAAAAATATTTTAAATCAGGAAAAAAAATAAGAATAATTTTCTTAATTTTTTTTTGCTTGCATGACACACATTCACGTGCTGGTGGGGTGGCGTGTGTGCGGAGCGTATGAGCAATAATGTGACACAGAACCTGGATTTTAACATCATTCATACGCATTGTAAAACCGAATGCAATTGCGCTTACAAAGCTAAAAAGTGCAGTTTGCTTATGAATGTATCGGCGATGTGTGATTGTGTTGCTATTGGCTTTTGTGTGTCTGTTGAATGCTGTGTGAGCATGTGAGTAAGTGTGTTGGTGTTCGTGTAAACATTTGTTACAAAAATTTAAGAAAAACTGTAAACCTCAGCTGTTTGAGTCTATTAATGTTACTTGAAATTTATTAAGAAAATACCATCAATACACATCGACTTGCACATGAATGTATGTATGGATATAAATGTATATACGTATTTTCAAAGTGGATGCGCTTGTGCTCAGATTTGTGTAAAATATGTTGTCATATGCACACACATGTGTGTATGTGTCTACTTGTATGGAGCTTTGTATTATGATGGCTTTGCCAATGTGCTTATTGCAAATATAAGAAAAATAAAACCGAAGTAAAGTACTTTTGTAATTGAAATATTTAAGCAGGTAATGCCAATATTATTTTAGAAATGTCATATACAACACACATTCAGTCAACTATTAGGGGTGCTAGGTGGAGATTAAAAGCTCTCAACTCCAAAAAAAAAAAAAAAACCAAAACTGCTCATATACAACACAGGCAACGAATCAATTTGGAAGTTTTTTATATAAATTTGGGGTACAGCTCATACTACTTATTTAAAAAATATTCAACAGACCCCGATTTAAGCCTACGAGGTTCAAGGCTTTTTGGCCGCTAAATGATACAACTAAATGATACAATTCCATGTAGGTCTGCGCAGACCTACATGGAATTTATATGTTAATATAGAGGCAGGTGTATTAAAAGTGTTTGTAAATGTGTTTAATGGTAGAAAAAATATGAAATAAAATTAAAAGCATATTTATATTTTGGGTAACAATAAATCATAATTCATTTATCATAGATTATTAAATGAAAGTTAGGCACGACATTCAAATCAAGCGTATTTGCTTTTTATCGGATACTGCGGAATTTTTTTTTCTTTTTTTTTTTTCTTTTTTTATAAACAAGCACAAAACTGCGAAGCTTTTGGCTTGTCAACAGAAACACCCAAAGCCTTCAGCAGGAATCAAAAGTGCGACCTCGGGGACTCTTAGTAGGACACTCTACCAATTCATCCATCGCAGCGCTTTTAAATACTAAAAGTCTTTAGTTTGGGTTTCACTTTCTCAAGCTTGAAAAAGACTTATTTTGGTTGCAAAACTTACACTGCTTAAAAAAGCGACTGCTAAGATGAACCAGAAGTATTAAGGTTGTTCAGACCAGCAGTTTTGTATGTTGTTACAATGGAGTCTCTCACAAGGCATAAAGTATGATAAATATAAGCAAACGTTTTAGCTTGTATTTGTGTGCTTCTGTGTTGCCTGCATTTGTATTGATAAAAATTGCAAAAATAATAACAAATAAACCGCATAAGCACAATTACAAAAATTTCTAAAATAAAAACAGAAAAAGTATGAAAAAAAATTGAAACACATATAAATTGGAAAAATGTAAAATAGAAAAATGTATTTAATAATGTTTGCATGTGTGTGTGTAGGCAAAAGGCATTAAGAAAAATATTCGTTCTTAAGTTAAAAAAAAAAAATTCTCTTTTATTTTCAAAGCTACAATTTTATACTTCTTGTAGGGCTCTTGGTATTTGCTAGAACCTGAGCTAGAATTGAAAAAAAAGTTTATTATATCGTTTACTAAAGGCACTGCCCTTAAATATTGTCTGAAGGTTTTCAATGACATACAAGTCAGCAGCCGAACTGTGGCATTCGATATCGAATGAATGCCATTACGTATGTTGAGAGTTGCTTGTTTTGGTTTTGCTTTACTATTTCCTAATTTTAATGATTCAGGGTCTGGTAACTGCTCTGGTGTGTCATTTTTCATTGTTTTTTTCTAAGGAACTCTTTGACTAACCCTGGCACATGTTTTAGTTCAATAAGGTTATGAATTTTTCATTAAATCGATATTCTAGCTGGTTCAAATTATTGATAAAAAAACTAATAGGGATCATATAAGAATTTGTTTCAATTTTTTTTTTATCCCAAATTTATATCATATTTTCAAATATGGGCTCGGATTGCGACATCCTTGTGCGCTCAAGTCGCCACAGAAAGACATGTTAGGAAACACGCATGAGTACTGCCCTTCTATATAGTTAGTGTGGTGAAATATGAATTGTACTATTCATCACACATTCACGAAAGTTACGATGCGATAATTGTTCTTTTTTTTCTTTTGATGTTTATTGATATTCTATATAATAATATTTAAAGCCTTAAAGGAAATATTTTATGCCATTTTACTAGAAATGTACAGTAATCCTCTCAATACGCTATAGTGCAAGTGCATACAAGCAGTTTCAATAACCCATTGATCCACTTGTACAGTTTCATAGTCTTTGTATGACATAATAGCGTATTACAAATGTGGCATGTATTTTAAGTTTATCAAATCGGCTTAGTTTTTGTTCTCGCAAATGCAGTTAGTGGAATATTGCATAAACTGCTGCTGGAAAAAAATCTAGTTTTTCTTTGGTCTACTTAAACAAAAATAATCATTTTATGTGCAAAGAGCTAGTGTGTTCTATTGAACTTACCTGGCTTTTGCCTTTTGATACGCAGCTCACAACATCATCTCTGGTTGGTTCTAAATTTATCACATCCCGCTACAAATAAAAAGAAAAGAAACAATATTATTAAATGAGCTGTTTAAGGTTTCATAGCAAGGCTTAGAGAAATTAGTTGTATGATTTGCGTTTTGTCAGGCATAAGACTGAAGAAGGTTTATTGCTATTTTTTTGTGCTTTCCTACTAGTTTTTCTTTAATTTTGTAAATATTTTTCTAAGGAAAACTATTTAATCCCAATGCAGTGATGCAGAGAATAAAATACACCCAGAAAACTTTGTCAGTAAAATTAACTACAAATTTTCTTGAAATCTAAAAAATACTTCATTTAAAAACCGTCCTGCTTATTTTTCATTAAAATTTACTAATAACTGCATTTGTATTTAAATTTTAAAAAATCTGCAGAGCTCAATCGGTAAAATTTATGATTTTTCCTCTATTATAACTCTCCAATAATTAATGCGTAATCAATTTATAAAATTTTTTTTATTTTTTTTTTTTTGGTGGTGATTTTTTTACTTTATTTTATTTAAATCTAGTTTTCTATCTGCATCGACTCCTTTTTCAATTTATTTAATTTTTTAGCTGCCAAGCCTCTGCTGAGATACTCAGCCACCGCAGCAATCAGAACAAAGTCAACAACAATCAATTTAAGTAAAGAGTATGTATGCTACAAATGAACGTAGAAATCTAACTATAAATATGTATTAACAGCTTGGTTCTAACATAACATAAGTTACTACTGTCATTATCAAATGTGACCAAAAACGCGTATTTATCTGTAGTTGGTTTTTTAAACAACTATATAGATCAGTTAAAATTAAAATTTCATACAATTTTAAACGCTTTGTCAGTACGGTCAGTTATTGCAAAAATACTCACAAGAAAACACTGGGCTGGTAGAAAAAGGGTTGTTGTCTTGGTTCAAGAAGATTAGTTTTAGTCCGCATAACTTTTCTACTTCTCGCAGCACATAGAAATAAGTTATTGTATACGTATACACAGCTCTACGTGCCATTTCCGGCACGACCAACATCGCCATTCAGTTAAGCCCATATGTACACCATAATAGACGGGCACAAACTGAATTCGCCACATGCTAAGAAAAAACCGAACCTGTTTCCTTTTAAAGATCTGTATGTATTAGGTTGGTTTTGTTAATGCGGGGTTGAAGCTGGTTGAAAAATTATGCCAACCAAAAATGAATCTCCTCACCGAATATGCCACCATATTCCTGTCCTCTTATAATTATTCTAGTGTATAGTGGATCAAACAGTACGGTAAGTAGGTTTAGCAATCATTATTACGCCATAGATTGTTTGATGGCATAAGGCATGACCAAATAAAAACTTCGCTACGATATATTAAAAAAAATTAATTTTCGTGGCGTTAAATTTTTAATAGTTTTTGTATTTTTTTTTTGGTTACGGTACCGATAAGTTTAGAAAAAACTGTTGGAGAAAACCAAACGGTTTTAGGGATTGGTCATGCATTTGATCCTTCTACGGGCAGCCGGGGACTGATTTTTTTCCATCCACGAATTTTTGTCCATTTACCTTACAAGCAGGATTGTTATGCTGATTTAGCGCGAGAACTCTCTTAATGGAATAAAATAACCATCGAAAAAACACCGAACAGCTTGCACAGAATCTATTTATAAAACAAGTTAACGATGAAAAGTGTAAAAGACTGCCATGCATCTAGCAATCAAATGCTACAGGCTACTTTTTTTCCAATCTCTTGAACATTATTGCTCCTATTCTGTAAATCGCATGCTTTTATATCACACGATTTCCAATCTCGAATTGAGGTATACTTCAAGAAACTTTTTGCTATCAATGCAGTCACTAATAACATTTTATATGACTTAACACTACAATGATCACTGAAGATATGTCTACAGTCAGTTTTCTAATGCAATTTATTTTTCGAAATCATGTGATTTGAAGCCTGTGCATTTAAGCCTTAGCTTCAAACAGAGCCTGGTGAAGTGTTGAGATGTATATTATCGTAACTTTTACTCCTTTAGAAAATTCTTCTTCTCAGTTGTGCTGATGTCTTAAAGTGATACAAATATCTCAGCAGTTCTACACACACATACATTTATTCAAAATAATGTGCCAATGATTATAAACCATTTTAATATATTTCTGAAACGGTGACACCTTCAAAAAGCTAGACAAAACAATTGATGCAGAAGACAACCAAAAGGTTTTAATACCACACACAGGAACACATACACAGACAACACCACCACCACTACAAACAGCAACCATAGAAAAGGGTTAAAGTCTAATAGAAAATTTAATAAAATTTACATAAACATTTCAGTGTTTATGACATTTTTGCTTTGACAAAAGCTCAAAGAAAATGTTATTTTGTTTGATAAAATATTAAATAAAACATTTAATTTTACAAAATGACAATCATTTTGAAAGTATTTAAGAAGGAAAAGATACACCTGTTTTCTCAAAAGGTGACAACAAATGACATTGAATACTGTTTGCTGATGACAATTGTCAAGAGGTATTTTCTAATAAAAGGAAAGTAAAGTATTCAATATTGATTTGTTCTGTTTGATGTTATCTTCAAATAAAGTTTATTTTTATTTTAATTAAATTCCATCTAGTTTAGATAAAAATCTAAGAGGTTTGTTTGAGCAACTGTTACACTGAAGTTTCATTGTTGATGATTTTAATACAAAAAAAAAAAATTCCTTTGTAAAAAAAGGTAACACAAAATTCAACCAAGTTACTTTGTATGGGAAATTTGCATTGAAGTGGTTTTTTTTTTGAAACAAAATGTTTAGTTTTCCCTAAAACAGATCGTTAGAATATTTTCTAAAGTTTTGATTGAATATCCCTTAAGAAATATAAAAAAAAATTATAATAATCAAGATATACATTATACTGCTGGCATATAACTTGAATGAGTGTAGTAGCAATAATCTCTAAAAATAAAGTCACACATAAACAAATAATTTTTTGACGCAACAAAATCCTAACTAATAATACCATTATGAGCTTGGTTTTAGCAAATTATATGGATACAAACAGCCATAGCTCATACACGTTAAGTCCAATCGATTTAGCTATTAATATTGCTCTTTCCATTTGTGAATAGCTTATGGTGTCAGAAAAAGGGTGTCACTATGACATTTAAAAATGCTCTCGAGTTTGATTTTTCTATCGGAAGGCCCCTAAAGAATAGTAGTACGAGCATGGTGTACTTGAAAAATTTATTGTAGACAAAAAATTATTCCTCCGCATTTGGGCGCCTCGAAAATTAGATTTCTTTGTTATTACATTTACTTGCCCCGGGAAGCCCTTGGAATAATCAAATATGTATAACCAAGTTAAATTTTTTCCCCACTATTTTGTTCCAACATTCAGATCCTGTATCATGCGTCCTTGGAAGGGTTCCCATACAAAAAGAAAAAATATTTAAAGCGTACGCCTGGAAAATGATTCTTTGATATGTCGTAGTAGAGATTTTTTTTTTCTAATGCCAAAAGGTATGGAAAAATTGATAGCACAATATCGAAAAGTTTTTTCCATTCATATTAACCGAATCTAATATAAACTGACATATTTCAATAAATATTTATAGAAAGGACAAGAAAAAGAAAAAACATATAAGAAAACCCACCAAATAGGAAATAGGAAATTTGCTCTTCGTTGAGTAAACATAACCTCAAAAACAGGCTTTTGTAAAATCTTGCGTTATTGTAGTTCTTTTCTTCTGCTTCTCCTTTTTCAATCTTCGCGAAGATTTAAATGTCATAACTGACAAAACTTAATCTTAATAAGAAAGTAGTGGTCACGTTTTTTTTTTTTTTTTTTTTTGTCAAGAAATTCATAGTTTATATATGACCGCAAATTTAAAGGTTATCTGACTGAAGAAAAAAAGAGCTATGTAATGCCACTCACAGCGCAGTTTCCTACACAGCTGTAAAGTCAATGAACAAAAGTTGGCAACTCGAAATTTGCAAAAATGTATGGAAACATAAATTTTCCAAGTACTGGGAAAATCTAAAAACGAAAACCAAAATGAACTTAATTATTTATTCGCTAGAAGAGCCAATTGAAATTTATTACTTTAGGTCTAAAAAATAAATAAAATGATGAGTTGTTTAGCAGCAACGAAATGTCGGTGGCATATAGACGGCTGAGAAAAGACAGAAAGCATTAAGGTATATTTTTTAGACCTAAAGTAATAAAAACGAAAATTTGTAAACACAACCTCAGGGTTCCCGACCATGCATAAATCTTTACCCTTTACCTTTAGGTAAGCAAGACGTTCTTATCTTCGGTTAGCTTATAGCTACAGCAATTACATTGCACTTGAATCCGAGATGCGGTCAGTTTGAATGGAGACAAATGATCCTCTTAATATCTTCTTGGGGTCATTCAAACTGAGTGCCGCAGTAAATAATTCTAATTATGGGTGTAAGTTATATGAAGAAGAAGAGTGCATTCACCAAAAGGGCTCACTATTCAGTAGGAGCGGCATTTGCTTTTGGATTGAAGTGTCCGATTTCTGCTGCCGACAATTGTTATAAAAAACTTTCATAACCAAAAGCAGGGCTTGTATTTTTGCAAATGTTATGGCCTTAAAGACAGGGCCCTGGTGCTAGTCAGAACCCAAGAGGGCTAGTCTTACGACTGACATAAAAAAAAGCAAACATCACACATTGATTTGAGCAAGAACTTTCGGCAATGCCTTAATTTCTAGAAACCTACAAAAAAAAGACAGCCATACTACCATTTGATACAATACTTTAATCAAATATACAAAGTAATAATGGCCACTTCCTCATCACTTTAGTGCTATCGCTGTAACGACAAAACTAAACAGAGCCAAACATCACAGAAATAACTAATAGTTGGTGTTCCTTATTTTTATTTGTAGTGACAGAGTTTAGTTTTACTATTTAATCATATTACTTTGTTGGGATAAGTGCATTTGTGTGGGTGTTTCTGTTTGAATAATTTTAACACGTAAATGTTCCGAGTATCCTGCATATTTACTAGAAAATACTTTGTAAGTGGATGTAAAAGAATCAGTAGAGTATTTAAGCTTCAGTTAATTTGATTTACTTTGTAAAATTTTAATTAAATATAAAAACATCATTCAGAGAGTTGAAAAGATACAACGAGAGTGCCAGAGCGCGTTGGTGCGAATGAATGAATGACATGCATCTACATAAACAGCAGCAACAGCGACAGCAAGAGAAACACTAACAGCCAGCTTAAAACTATTATCACACTTTTAAGCAGCTCTTCTGGGACACTTGTAGCACACAAACGCACACACACACACGCTCTTCTTATATATACACGTGTATACACGTGTTTGTGTTTAAACATTTCACTGCCTTTCGTTGTGTTGGTGTTTGCAAGTGTTAAACTTGTACAGTGTTAAAACTTATGATTAAGGATTTGTTCATTTTTTTTTTTTTGTTATTCTCTTTTTTAAGTATTATAAAATAAACATTTTTAATTTATTTAGTTTGTTTTTACAAACAATTGAAGTGTTAAGAAATGTTTTTCTTTTTTGTAAATCTACAACAAAACAAGGGATTTTAAATTTGCAGCTTTATGGGATTATGGAATTAAATATTAGATATTTTTATGGCGCATACAAAAAAAATCATATTAAAATTTATTTATTGAAATATTGACATTGCGAGTTTAATGACATTTGCTTTTGCATTCAAAAAATTTAATTTGTTTTGTGAGACAGACAAGACAGTGGACCGATATTGCGAATATATTTTAATTCGATATTTAAGCACAGGTAAAAAAGGGTACAATTTATTTACGAAATATTACTAATTACTTTATTTATAGTTGAAGATTTGCAATATGCAGCGTACAATATACAATATACATTGTACAATATACTATAAGCAATATACAATGCACAATATACATATATTATACAATGCACAATACACAATATACAATGCACAATATCTAAAATACAATACTGTATATTGTATACAATATACAATATAAAATATTCAGTATACAATATACGATATACAATATATAATATACAATATACAATACACAATATACAATATGCAATATAGAACATACAATATACAATGTACAATATACAATGTTCAATATACAATGTACAATATATAATATACAAATTCAGTATACAATATACGATATACAATATACAATGCACAATATACAATATACAATAACAATGTATAAAAACATATTTTTGTTTTAAACACAAAACAAAATGTATGTACATTTAACTGAAATTTTAATTACATTTAACTCTGATGCTGTAGTACAATTATGTTAAATTATTTTTTAACAAGCTCAAGTTTAACTACTGATTGTTCACTTTTTTCTCAAGATCAATTAATGGTTAATGTTTGTTAAGTGTATAAATAGAATGTAAAACTGTGTGAGCTTTGGTTGACGAGTGGTTAAAGCGGCTGTGTCAATATTGTGAAATTTGACAGGTCCAAAGTTCATGGGGTGCTGATGAAGGGTGTCTGCTATCCAGAAACGGCCAGTTGTCCACCATGCTACAAAATTTTACTTTTCTTTACTTAATTGATATTGAGAAAAAAAAGGTGACTAACCAAGGGTTCAACTTGAGTCTGTTAAATAGTAATTTGATACAATATGTATGTACGTTTTAGAAAAATTGGCAATAAATAGAGCTCTTTAATTGATTTCTATTTTCTTCAGCTGTCTATATTTTAGACTATATATATATATATATATATATATATATATATATATATATATATATATATATATATATTATTTTAAATTATTTTAAAATATATTTTAATATTTCGTTATTTTGACCCCTTATTTTCCTTATATTTTATATATTTATTTGAGTTTAAAGTCTTTTGTAATTTGAGTATTTATTTTTGTCAATATTTCGCTCTCCTTCGGATAGCTTCTTCAGGACAACAATAATGAAAAATGTTTTGATTGGTTTTTTCAAAAAACAAACATAACAACAAACATAAATATTTTCCTATTTTTTCTTTCACATTTCAAAATTTAAAAATTATTGTTTTTTCTTTCTATACACAAATAAAAATTATATAAGTATTTAAAAAAATTATCAACATAATATTATCTATATAAACATACATACATGAAATAACAATTAACATGAACAATAATAATTAAAATAAATTGTTAATCAAACACTTATATGAATGAAAAATATTTTCTTTTTATGAAATTTAATTTACAAAAAAGAGTTTGATAGAAAATATTTAACATTCTTACACCGTATTAAATAATGAAAAAATCCATATATTACAGTAAACATATGTATGGATTTTTTCATTATTTAATACGGTGTAAGAATGTTAAACATTTTCTATTAAACTCTTTTTTGTAAATTAAATTTCATAAAAAGAAAATATTTTTCATTCATATAAGTGTTTGATTAACAATTTGTTTTAATTATTATTGTTCATGTTAATTGTTATTTTATGTATGTATGTTTATATAGATATATAATTTTGTGTTGATAATTTACTTAAATACTTATATAATTTTTATTTGTGTATAGAAAGAAAAAACAATAATTTTTAAATTTTGAAATGTGAAAGAAAAAATAGGAAAATATTTATGTTTGTTGTTATGTTTGTTTTTTGAAAAAACCAATCAAAACATTTTTCATTATTATTGTCCTGAAGAAGCTATCCGAAGGAGAGCGAAATATTGACAAAAATAAATACTCAAATTACAAAAGACCTTAAGCTCAAATAAATATATAAAATATAAAAAAAATATATTTTATTTATAAATTCAATCAAAGAGCCTTTCTTAGACCTAAACTAGCAAAATTTCCTTGGTTCTGTAGCAAATATTAAACTAATTTTTAAATAATTTTGCTTCACTGCTCTGGTTTGGTTAATTTAATAAGAAACAACTTTTATTTCATACTGCCACAATCTACATAATGCATACATGTCTTGTGTATTCATGATTATTTTCTTTCTTCCTGCTTACAATATTCTATTAAATCGTAGTAAGGCCTCAACTATGTAAATAACAACATAAATGTTAGTAATTGTATTAAAAAATCAACTCAATTTATTATACATTTTTTACACGTCTCTAAAATAGATTAACAGTAATTCAATTTTCACCTTTAGAAAAAAAACATAAACTCTAACATCGTGCATACATTATGCAAAAATTTCCCTCCCTTCAGCCCTTCAGTGTATTATGAAACAATATTTATGAAAGTTGCCCAAAACCCAGCAAACAGTTGGTGTGGAAGTTGTACAAGAAGCAGAAACTATGATGTTTAAAAATTTATTAGATATTAAAAGAATTTACCTGATATTTTCCAGGCAATAAGGTTAAATTAAATAATGATTTATTAAATGTGTTATTAATAACGATCTTTTTAAATTAGATAATTTGATTCCTTTTATGGTGGCCAACCAAAATGGTACTTAGTTTATCTTGTCATTTAAAAGAAAAATTACATTTTTTCATTTAAATTGTTTCCGATTCTTGGAAGTTTTGCTTTCCACGTCGTCGATCAAAAGCACTTATGCTCAAAAAATTTAATGCAGATAATCTGTGTTTTCGGCTTAAGATCTGCCTAAACTAGCAATTCTGTAAATCAGTACTTAAACTACTACTAAACGAAGTAGATGGCTCGCTTAAACTCCAATTATAATTACGCTGCAAATACACCTGCTTGTCGACTTTTGTGAAATTTTTATCTGGTATTATTTGTAAAAGCGTGAATAATAAGTAAGAAGCTGATTTTATGATGCAAAGCTTAAACTGAATCTTAACAAAACAACAAAACTTTGCTAAACCAGAGTTTTGACTGCCAGTGATTTTTCGAATATTAGTGTTGTGATGAAGTTCACTTACTGAATTTAAATAAAGCAAGCGATATTTGTGTGTGTTTTTTTCATTTTTTCTTAAAAGTCAACGATATGTAACGATATTTATTGCTAAAAGGTCTGGACCTAAAAGAATGTGCAAGAAGGCCCAATTTTGGAACACCTGCTTAAGTCCAACGCTTTGAGATAACAATCCAGCAAACAAAACGCAATACATTAAGTCTTTTTGATAGCTTAAGAGCTTAATTACCATCGATTCTTGAATAAAAAAAAATTGTATATTCAAACATTTCCTTATTTAAATAATATTGTTCTTAGGAATTTTGATATAATGTTCTGCTTAACTAGTCTGACACATGCATTTTCCCTTATCACATTTATTTTGTATACTTCATTCAGCAGTGCTAAAGTTTTGTTGCTACTTCAGCTGAACATCAAGTGGTTTTGTTTGTGAGCAATTTGTTTAATGCCTATTAGATATTCTTCGAAGAGAAAAAAAACAAAACGCCAAAATTAAACACACACCCACACTCACGAAGACACAAATCCAAAGTTATTTTCATGCTGCACAAAAAAGCCACGCAACTATATTCTAATATTTTAAGCTGAAAGAAAAAGCTGTACATCTTTGTAATGTTTGGCATACATACTTTTATTCAAGGAAAAGTGTAAGCCAACACAGAGAGAGATAGAGGGAAACAAAATATGTTATAATATTATTATAACCGCCGCACAACGCATTAACTAAGAGCAAACATCCTTCGTATGCTTTCAAATAAATTGATTTATAAATCACGTAATATAACATATGTGTAGGGTTTTATAAGTGAAAAGTTTGTTGCGCTGCCGTAATTTGAATTAAAAAAAAAAGGAAACAGAAATGTATTTAGTGTTTATTTTCTTGCACTGCATACCTACACTTGAGCAAGTTCAGATACAAAACAGTTGGTATAGGAATGCTGTAAACAAATTTATTTTGTAATTGTTAGTTATTTTATGAGACCTTTAATTCGATGCGACTGCATCAGAATTGCGAAGGTTTTCTTTTTTGTATTTCGTATTCATAGAAAGAAAACGGAACTCTATTACTAAGAGTTTAATGTTTGTTCATCCCAGCGCTAATTCTCTATAATAGCTAGAGCTAGAGAATTGAAACTTTCAGAGGATACGCGGCTAGCCGGCTGCTATAGAAGCAGATATTACAAGGCAACAAGAAGACAAAAACTTAAGGATGCTCCTGTTTAAGAGGTTGTGCGAGATGCGAGATAGCTGTAACCTTCGAACCATATGAGAGAGAGAGAGAGAGAGGGAGACTTGAAACTTGAGCGCGATATGTAATTACGTAGGTTCTGCAACATGAGACACGAAAATTTTTAACAATTTGGAAAGTAAGAGGTGCCCCTAGGAGGTTGGGGAAGATATTTATATAAAATAATATCTCAGCACTGAGCGCAAAGTAGGAGGGTTGATCATATATTTGACTCCTACAGCACAACTGGGGCAATGTGGAAAAAATGTATAAAAATAATATTTTCATGTTGGAGCACAACTATTTAAGAGAGGTACGAGGAATGTAGGCAGGTGCTAAACAAATATTTTAAAGAAATAAACCAATACGAGTTGGTATCACATTTTGTGTTAATAGAGCTGACGTCACGGCAACTGTTGTATATTTTGTGAGAATTTCACACTATCCTTTCACTTGTAGGCCGATGCGCAGCACAACTTTTTCTAACATAGATTTTTAAGAGTTAATTTTCAATAATTAATTTTTTTTCTTTCCGCTAGGAAAACATTTAAGAAAAGCCCTCTCAAGGGCTTGGGTATAAGTAGTATACATATAACAGTAACGCGTTCGAAAAACACGTTCTTAAAATTTTGTTTGAATAAACTCTGGTTACACTGTCTGACCTAAAGGTACTTTGCTAAAATATTTCATGCATATTCATTTCATTTCAAAGCTACAAGATGCAAAACAAAATATTTAAACTAGAATTGCTTTAATTTAGTGAGAAGGCTGGGTTTCTGTGGTATATGTTCGCTGTGTAAATTTGAGAGTTATGTACAAACATATGCACGTATCAGTAGGTATACAAACCATGGTTATACTAACAAATTCTTCTTCCTTAAGCAGCTGTACGTATGTACTTGTGTGTACAAGCGCTAACTAAGCGAGAGAAGAAAAAAACAGAGTGTTATTGCTTAATCTTGAAAGAAAGCAAACAACACGTTTAAACATTTTTTGAAACTAATAAAAATATATTTAAACAGCGCTAGATTTCAGAATTTTAAAACCGGTATAATATATACCGTTTATATTAAATTACTTTTTCAGGCTGAAGTTCAACAATAATAAAAATAATAATAGAAATATGATTTTATTACTATGAAGTTTCTGGGGGCTTGCAGTTTCCGATCACTGGCACAATGCACTGTATATGTAGGGTCAACCCCTACTACCAACCAGAGTACCGGTCTAAATACAAAAAAAAAAGATGGATTGCAGAGATGTAAACTACATAGAATCCAGTAGCCTGTAAACTTAGCAGAACATATTTTAACTTCGTGCAAACTTCAATTCAGGACAATTTACAGGAAATTGGGTAGCATTTAGTTGCAAAAATCGATGAATAAATAAATAAATAAATAAATAAATAAATAAATAAATAAATAAATAAATAAATAAATAAATAAATAAATAAATAAATAAATAAATAAATAAATAAATAAATAAATAAATAAATAAATAAATAAATAAATAAATAAATAAATAAATAAATAAATAAATAAATAAATAAATAAATAAATAAATAAACAAATAAATAAATAAATAAATCAATCAATCAATCAATAAATAAATCAGGTACTTGTAAGGATAGAATAAAATTAAGAGCTTATTCAAAATTTTATATAAATTTGAAAACCATTTAAATGGGCCACGTAGAAGTCCAACTTAAAAAATGCAATAAAGTAAAAACGGTTTAAAATTTTGCCAAATTTATTTTCTTCGTGTAAAGAGCAGTAGCTGCGTTTAGAGATGTGATATTATTTCACTCATATAGAAGACGTGATTGGCCTTGTAAGGCCGCATTCGATTGGACTGATTTTTTAACACTTTTTCGAGTACATAGGGTCATATCTCGGCAATGGCCTTCGAATGCTTAATTGCATCTGATAAACAACATACAAATTTTCCAATGTGTGGCACCATTCTGTTGAAACCAAACGTTGTTCATATTAGCACTATTATGGGAAGGTACAAAAAAGGCTGCATTGACTTCTGAAAGAGCGCGTGTGATAAACGGCAGTTCAAAGCTAAACAGATAAGCTGCCCGATCTTTGTATTTCAAATACATACATATTCATGGAAATTCTAAAAACCCCGTCAAGCTTTTATGGCAACCAGAAAAGAATATGAAGAATTGCTTATGCTTTTCATACATTGCAGGAATAAAATTAAGACGACAAGTTAAAGGTAAATTTTGTATGAGACACAAATAAATTTGTTCGATCTCTGGCAGTTTAGTTTTTTTGTTGTTGTAGCAAACGTCATTCCTTCATTAGAGCTAACTGAAGGTAAGATATGGGCAAACAAACCAATCAACCTAACCTAACTCGAGGTACCTCCATACCAGGTAGCCGTATAAATACAACAACCACAACACCAACAAACATTTCATGTATATTATTGATAGAAATACTGTTAGTCTGTCACCCATTGGATCGCGTTTGTGTTGTGCCTATTGACACTTCTTCAGGCTAAAAGCAACCATCAGCTGGGCTTGCAAAGCTGGTATTGAGATACCTTGAGCTCACTATTTATAAGAAATTAAATTTTTAGAAAAAAAACTTATAGTTCGGAAATTTAAAACCTAATATTTTTTTGCAGGTTTATGTTTTGCAAAAACCAAAATTTTCACCAAAGTTAAACCTTTAAATTTTGTTTTACACTTTTAACTGTGCGTGCATGTGTGTGTGTGTGTGTGTGGGTACGCGTGAAAAAAAGTATGTTTGTGCATGAAATTGCAGTGCTAAACCAAAATTCATATTTTATTCAGAATGTTCTTAAGGTTACCACCACACCAGCAACATTTTATAACAGAAAGAAAAATGTTTGCGGTGCTCCATAAATTCAGTGCATGAACGAAAATTTTGTTTATACCTCAAATGAGCAGTTGGTTTCTTATTTTAATTTTTTTTTCCTTAAAGTAATTTATAAAATTAAAAGTGAAAGTTATGCTTACAACCTTTTGAATTTATGGCAAACATTATTTGCTCAATAAACAAAGGTAAAGTGATTAAGAAATTTAATTGACTTTTAGTCTGCTAACATTTGTATTCGAGGAAAAGTTTTTAAGAAATTAAATTCAAATGTATGTAATTCAAATATGAACTTAATTTTATTTATTTGCTTTAAGAGCCAATTGAAATGTATTAATTCAGGTCCAAAAATGCACCTTTTCTACAAAATGTTTTCTGTCTTTTTCAGACGAAATGTCGTCGGCATATCGACAGCTGAAATAGACGGAAAACGATTCGTAGAAAGGGTTCATTTTGGATCTGAATTAATATATTTCAATGTTCTGTTAAAGCAAAAAACTAATTAAATCATATTTAAATTAAATTGAATATTACAAAAAACTGAATATTGCAAAAACTTATTTATATTGCCGGGGAAATGAAATTCGCTGCTCACCAGCTGTAATTCAAATGTGCTGTTCAATACGCCATATATAATGTAAAGCAAGCTGGTTTATTGCACAACTATTCTCCCCTAACTTTTATAACTCTTTGACTTCTTGTTGTGATACTAAGTACCTTTCGGGCAGTAATCAAACTCTAAATGAATAAAAATGGCTTTCAAAAAAAAGTATAGCACTAAATTTCTGACGTTGTGTGAAAGGGAAAAACAAAGTTTTATGCCCAAAAGCCACCATTTCTGTCATATTAGGAACTACTAAAAACAGAGGAAAAACCCAAGTCTCTTTATCGTATATTTAACGACAGTGTGGAATTGTTTTTTATTTCACATCAAGTATTAAGTACAAATAACAATCCTTTTACGTGCACAAGTCCCGTGTTGCCTCATAAAGAAAAACTATTTTGGGTTTAAAATTGAATAAAAACCTCTGTCAGGGAACACCGGCAGCATGGCTGAATAATGACAAAAAAAACTCTTAAACATATTTATGCTATTTACTTTTATATTACTCTGCCCCAAAAAGTCATACATTGTAGCCGTTTTTGAGGCCATTTTTTTTTTGCTGTAGTATATTTGTTAGTTATGTGTCTTGGGAGGAAACAGATCGTAATGTGGGTTTTTGTGTGCATGGCTGTGTGAGGTTTTAAGGCTTCAAATAACTATAAATGACATCTTGAACAGTGTAGGCAAAAAGTGACAATGAATAAGAACTAGCTCCAAATAAGCTTAACAAACGACAAAAGTTATATAAATAAAACGATTTTGTATTAGACCTTAATGTGAGCTGTTTTTTTCTAAGCCTTCTATATACCACCGATATTGCGTTGATGTTAATCAAGTCATCATCAGTAGACGGGCATAATTCTTAAAATAATGTTTGAAACTTAACTACTTATTTCATAATTCTCATGAATAAAATAAGAATCAGAAACCTTTAATACCGAAAACATTTTTTCGTCTTGCAACTCTTTTACTTGTCTTTATTCTCTTAAGAATTTTTCGAGTCTACTGATGAGTTGATTGACATCAACGAAATGTCGGCGGCATACAATCTCCTGGGAAAGACAGACCTACATATGTTTAAATAGTACATTTCAATTGGCTCTTAGAGCAAATAAATAAATTAATTTTTAAAAAGTTTTTGAATATGGACTAATGAAAAATGAAATAATTTTATGCAACTTGGTTCAGTTTGGATTTCAGTGGCAGAGTATCCCCTCATGATGTATCATTAGCTGCTTATGGCAAGTTTTGTCTACGGTCAAGCCTGTACGACACTTCATTTTTTTTTTTGTAGTAACAGCAATTGCTAGAAAGAACCAAATCTATAAAATTTAACCAAAGAAAAATGTAAATAAAAATAAATTTTAACTTCTTTATTTGCGTATTTTAAATGTCTTACTCTTTTTATTGACAAGAAAACGTTGCTTATGATCACAACGCAAGCTAGATTACGGTAATCAAACTATTTTATATTTAAGTTATTGCAATATTACGAAAATTTCCAACACATTCAGCCCTCACTGTTAGGATGAACATTTTTTTTTTTTTACTCAAAAAAGATTTTTAAAAAAGACCTCATACATGTTTGTTTGTTGAAGAAAATGTACACACATATGTACATTAATGCATGTTAAGTTAAGTTAAGTTAATTTTATTGAGACTTAAATTTTTTCATATTACAGGAATTACAAACATAAAACATGAAAACTTAAAACTATATAGTATTATTTTAATAACATAACTTTTTTTTATAGGAATTATGCTTCTTGCTTATCACATTATAAGGAAGGAAATTAACAATATATAATTATTAATATGGTTGTACTAAAATTAAAAAAAAAAAGCTTGCTCCCGGCTTCCATCTTTACTGGTAGAGTTATATCTACCCTAATTGAACTTAACACTAAAATCTTAAAACTAATAACAATAGTAATAAAAAAAAAAAAAAAAAAAAAAACAAAACAAAAAAAAATAAAAATAAAAAAAAGAAAATTAAAAAAATTAGAGAAATAATAATAAACAAAAATAATAGTTAAAAAAAAAAAAATAAATTAATTAACTCTACCCCCTGTGAACACCGGGAGTGGTGCTGGAGTAAAAGTTTGGACCAGGAAACTCATTTGATTCCTCCTGTAAAATTCCAATGCTAGAAATGTACTGGGTATTTGACCAATTAAAACGTCGTTCATTAGATAAAATATCTTGAATAACACTACCTTCAAAATTTGATAGATTTTCCACGAAGTTCCGCATCAAATTCAGAGCATAAGCAGATAAAGGACGCATCTTTGCTTTTTTGTATATATATTGATTTGAAAATCTTTTATTTCGTGATTTGTAGTTCTTTTCTATGCATTTCCTTAGCACATGTCTTTCGAATATTTCCAATTTATTCATTCTTGTCTTTGAAATTGTAAACCATATAGGAAATGCATAGAGAAGAACTGGTCTTACACTTACTTTATACAGAAGGAGTTTAGTACTGACAGGCAAAAACTTACTATTAAATAACTTAGAAAATGCACCTTTGATTCGATTGCATCTATCTAAGTAATGCATGTTAATATGCATGTATATCATAAAAAATTTATAAAGCCTAAAAGCATACTATAAAAAACATAAAACAAAGAAATTGAATGTGCCTGCTTGTATGTATGTATGCGGTTCAAAAAACGAACAAAGAAAAAATTAAATAAGCATACATGAAAACCCGCGCTTAACTACAAATGTATTTTTAACATTTTTGACCCCAGGAGATCAGACTTATTTTGCTTTCTTTGTTTTGCACTAAAACCAAAAGAAAACAAATTTTCAGGTGTTTTGTGTTTCATTTGTGTTTTTTGTGTTGTGCTCTGGCAACCATATTTCAGTAGCATATAACAGTTATTTTGTTGCTGTTGTTGTGGTGGCAGTAAAAGTAAATTAATATTTTCCCATGCTGCAGCGTTTTTTTCTTTTCATTTCTTTTTTTTTTTGCTTTTAATTTAGTTTCCATTTTATATATTTTGCGCTGCTGGCCAGTAGTTAGAATTAAAAAAATATGAAGTGAAAACAAAATTGCATTAAGAGAAAAAATAAATGTATATTCATAAACTGTTTGATTTCTCTGTTTTTATTTTTAGTTTGAGAAGTTTTTTCTTTTTTTTTATAGAAAAAAAAAAATAGTTTTCGTAAATCATTTTAGTTTGTGTACTACATGGTAGATTTCATTTAGATTTGTGGCATTTATATGTTTTTTGTATTTGTTTTTTTCTTTTTTCTTAAAAGACATTTTTTTGCTTTAGTTTTATTTTGCATTTAAGTACCATTTGGTACGGTAATTTTATTAAAAATTTATGCAATTTAGTTTTTTATCTACAATTTTTAGAAAGAAACTGACATAAATCTATTGTTTTACCACTGGGATGCATGCATATGCATGCACATGTTTGTATATATTTATATTTATTTATATTCATTGTAAAAATGTTGAAAAGTACAATAGTTAAAATTTTCTTAGATCTATTAGCGCTTAAATAAATTGTCTAAAACAAGAAGTTAAGACATATCCACGGCTGGACAACCCACAGAAGACTCTGGCAGCCATCCATTAGGACTTGGTTGTAAAAGCAAAAATTATATTCATTTTCTTAAAATTATTATTTCACTCCCAGCATTATTTAAAAGCTGTTTTTGCTTAGATACTTAAATATTTACACTGGTATTCATAAAAAATAAAGGATTGTTGAAACAAATTTTACAACAAAATTTTCATGTAAATTTTTTTCTAAAATGTATTTGAGCAACGTTTTATTTTTTATGAATACCGGTGTTAAAGTATATTTTAAAATAATGATTTTTTCTATCCCATTAAATATCAAGCAGCAGCAGAGGGGAAAACTCTTCTCTTATTTTAAACAAAAACTCCTGGTCACTTCTAAATTTACAAAATTAATTTTAAATATATTGGCTATTTCTGACTCTAAAGCGTTAACTGGTTGGTAAAACATGAGTTTTAAGCAAATATTTTAATTTTTATTTAATTTAATTCTTTTTTCATTAAATTTTTTTTGTCGCTTGTGTTTAATTTTTCCCCCAGTTGTATTTTCATTTGTTGCTTTGTTAGTTTTTTTTTTTTAATTTATTGCATTTTTAATTCAACTCTTTTGTTGTTCGTGTATGCATTTGCGTTATTCTAGTTTGATGTTCTAGCTAAATGCATTTCTTTTTTCTAGCAAATTAAAATACATAAAGCATATAACTGAGGGATTTGAAATGCATTTTAACGTCCATATTTTGCATAATAGAATAAATCATATTATACACATGATAAATAAAAATGTGATTGTTGGTTAACAATTGAGTAGAAAAAGTGAATGTGCAAAAGAATGAACAACTATTCAAATCGAAAATTTTATGGCAAACCATTTTTGTTTTTTATTTCATGTTAACAGTATTATTTATTGGAATTTGTTAATACTTACGTCACATGTTGATGATGAAATATTTTTTAAGCTCAAGCGAAATATGCGGTCCCTGAAAAGAAAAAATAGAAAATTAAATCAAAATAACATAAATTGTATTAAATTGCACATACAAGAAATAAAGTTAAACATCTAAAAAACAAGTTTGATTTTACATGTTTCAATATTGTTTTTGCTTCATAGAACTTTCTTTCTAGTGCCACTCGATTTTGTGTTCGACCAGCCATTTTCTTATGAAAGCAACTTAGAATTCTGGTAATTTGGCGCTGAATTTTCTAATATAAAAATTAATTTTATTTTAGTCTTATGTTCGAACTATGTGATTTGCAATTCTTATTAATTTTATCGGGGTTTCTAGTTCGATTTTTACTTAATCTGAATTAAGAAAGATTTTTTGGTATAAAATTGAATTGCGGAGACGAAAAGTAGAGTTGAAGAGTTACTGGCAGGGTATGGTATGTACCCCAGCCAGTAAGTCTTCAACTTTACTTTTCTTGTCTTGTCTTCTTTAAAAATGTTGATCACTCCGATTTTATCACCAAAAATCTTTCTCAAATTTGACGAAATAAAAATCAAACTGGAAAGCCTGCTGAAATTAGTGACATAAAAAATAGTTTATTATTTTCCAATAAGCCAAAGTAAACTTGCAGTGTGAATTCATTCTTAAAAAACCAACAAGCTGAGCTCGGTTTTATGCATTTAAGTTCTCTCCAGTATATGGACGTCCTGAAAATTTAGGACAGAAAACAGTTCTAAGCTTTTTGGTTTCTTTGTAAATGAAAAGCTTGGAAAACGAAAGCACATGTCTTTTGCATTGCAGCACAACAAAATGATATAATGGAACCGTTAGAATGCATCTGGTGAAAAGGAAAATAAAAAGTGTGGCCATATCAGATTAATTGATTCCACTGTGTAGGAGTTTTGGTTTTTTAAGGCTTAGGACTTTGCTGCTTACAAATAATAATACATATTTTTATGAAAATCCGCGTACTTTACGTTAGCAAACATTTGGCGTGTTAGTGGATGTAAGCCAGGGATGAAAAAGTCACAGCTTAAATATAATGTCATAGCAGAATAAATTATGAGCCTTAAAAACGGAGGCAAATAAGTGTTTTTGAAATCATTTTCCAGCAATCCTTAATTAAAATGCGTGGCTGGTTTACTTTCGATCGATCACCGTATGCCGTTTTCCATCAATATTAGGCATTTTTTTTTTTTTGCACTCTTCTCCTAAAATGCTACTTTTAAGATTTTAGTGAAATAAAGATGAAAAAATATGTCGGCATAACCATAATTAATTTAAAAAAAATAATAACAATAATTAAATAGCGTCCTGCATTCAGAATTTTGGTTGCCATGCAAAATCAAAAATGTTGCCCTTTGCTAAAGAAACGCAAGCGGGCGGCATTAATCCATATGCTTGATAATCCAATTTTTTTCAAAAAATTTTATAATTTCATTCAGATTCATTCAGAATGTGTTGCTAAAAAAAATCTCTTAGTTTCTTATTATTTAGTCTGCTCTCCATCACAAATAATAAGGCCTACAAAATATCCTTGGAGCTCTAACACTCATTTTATTGTCAACACCATAAAACTATATACTTACATGGAGCCAACATATAACGAGTCCCGTTCCTCATCCAATAGAAAAGTACGATAATAAAGTTTGCCACAACTAAATTCGCGCACATGATCTGGAAGTAAATAAAAAAAGTAATATTGATAGAATTATTTATGTTGCATTATTAAACCAAAATTTTATCTAAAAAACTATAACTAAGACCTCATAAGAAATCTCATATTATGCTGACTCTTCATAATTTGCTATAAAATAAAAAAAATAATAATAATTGTGGTTTTGCTGGTAAGTTTATCTGGCCTTTTGTGGCTCTGTTGTGTCGAGCAAAGTCTTCTCATTTCAACACAAAGACAAGACATTTAATGGATACATGTTATATGCACTAATTAGGAATAGTTGGTTGGTTGGTTTTAAACTGAGATTTCTCTGTGCTTGCTTCCGTTTCTCACTCAAAAGAATAACAATTTCATTAGTAGGTCATGCGAAATTATAATTCAAAGTTTATTCATACATGCATAAATAGGCAAACATTTCAATGTGTACTTCCAACAAAGCACATTCGGTTGTGTTTGTATAATGGCATGTATGTACATGTCATATATGTATGTATGTGTGTGTTTTTGCAAGTGGCGTTACGAGGTTGAAAGCCACAGTTTCAAAAATATAAAACATATTTCTTTCCCCCACTCCCTTCTTTAGACCGTAATTATTTTTTAGAGACCTGTTGTCCTCGTTTCAATATGGCCCTAGCCTGCCAAAAATCAGTTTCAAAAGCAGACTGTAAACGGTTCACTTAACAAGCCATTATTTTACATTCTCCAGAGGTATTGTAAGAACTGGGCCGGCTTTCAGGCTCGCATTAACCAATACTAACACAAAGCTGTACAGTCACCAATACTGCTTTATATACATATAGTCATGAGTAGTATCATTAATCTTTAAGCTGAAAACTCACTATGTTCCTAAGCAGTGTTGCCAGACATGGCGGTGATCTCTCGCTAAATGTAGAAGTTTTAAGACTTGCGATTTTTGTAACTTATATAAGTTGCCAGAGACTAAGCTCTTTACTTTTGATTAGCCTGACGTTTTTTCTGAAGAACTCGATAGGTAGACTCTTCTCCCAGCAATTTTAGGTGTGAAGTAAAATGAATACGAATATATTTCTCACATCAATTTAACCTAAAATGTAATTTGTTGCTAACAAAAACAATTTTTTGTAGTTTGAAAATTTGCTAGAAAGGAAAATAATGCATTTTAGCTTTACTTTTGCTTGCCTAATATATGCGAGTCCTGCCTGCATTGCCAAAATTTCACATGAAGTTGCAATACATTGTGAGTATTTTATAGTTACCTTTTTGCTGATTTAGATGCATGGTAAATTAGTTAATAGTAAGAAGGTGTACATTGAAGTAAACTATTGTCTTTTTTTTACGAATTTAAGCAATTTGTATTAAAAAAAAAAATAAACACATTTCACAAAGGCTTTTGGGATATTGGCGATTTTTGATATTTACTTTGGTAATCAAGGGCAAAATAATTAAAATAACTTTGTTTCTAGAAATAAAAGCTAATAGCAGCAACTTTTTGACTACAGTCACCCAAAATAATGTGACCACTATTTTTTATGTTTGGGAAGAAATATATGCAGACAAAACCACCAAAATACTATATGCATTAAATTACAAACGAAAAACATTTATATGAATTTCGTCACCCATATTGGCCATTTACCTAAAATAATGATCAAATAAAAAATAGTGGTTACGCTTTTTTGGCCAAAAACGGAAAATATCTTTTTATATGTAACTGTATCTCAACTAAAGACCTGACTGGTTCTTACCGTTCTGCTGCTCTGCTTTAACTCATAACGTAATCTTGATCTAACTGATGTTTGTTTTCAAGTATGGCACACAATGTCGAGCCTAAATGTATGCAATGTATTTTATGGCAAACCTACCATAAAGTTTTTTTTTTTTTTGTTTTTTTTTTTTTTTTTTTTTTTTTTTGTAGATCAAAAAGCATATGTGTGTATTTTCTTGATTGTAGTAAGAAAACGCAATATGCGTAGCTAAGTTGTTCTTTTCCCTAAAAAAAAATCTCCAATAATTTATATTCGCTCATATTTACTAAACTAAATATTTTGTAGTTATTTCACGCGGCCTTAGTTCAATTTTATTTTCTCAGAATTGAGAAAGATTTTTTTGGTGGTAATACAGCAATAGAAGTAAAATCAAGCCGTATTGGCTGCGGAACATAAAATGTCTGATTCACGACCACCACAATGATCATCAGCAACTGAGTGGCTTCACTCCTGGTCATAGCTAACTACATACTGTTTTTAAGCAGCAGCGCTTGGCCTTCCCACTACCAGAGCTCTTCATTAATGTCTGTAAATATTTAATTTGTTGATCAATTTTATCACTGTGTGTTTTATGTTGGCTGCAATATATTTTATATTCTTTCACCAACATTAGAACGAATGAACAGAAGTCAAGGTAATAAAATTTTATGAAGCAGTTTCTAATTTTTCATGGTTGAATACAAATTTTAGTTTTTTTTTGAGGCAAAACATGATTAGGTAAAAAAAATTATGATCACATTTTTTTTTGCTTGATGTATATTTTGGAGTTACATACTTCATAAAAAATAAAACATGTGTTTCAACACATTTTACAACTAATTTTTCATATAAAATTTTTTCTAAAATTTATTTCAGTAACGTTTTATTTTTTATGAATACCGGTGTTAAAGTGTTAGAGAAAATTCTGTTCCATTCTGAAATATCGCCATGAAACATCTCACCTGCAATTCTTGTTTGCGCAAATTTGATTGTTCGGATCTTAAGGCATATCGTAAGCTTATAAAAATACTTGCTGCAAATTCTTTCTAAAAGAACTTTAAGGCCAGCCCCAGCTCACTCTATTACCCTGATAATATTCATGTTATTAAATATGTGTATTTATGTGCAAATGAATATTGTATGACAAAAACTGTTAACGTTAGCAATTTGTTGCCATAATTAATGACAAACTACACATCATGTGGCGTCATTTATTTATACGCACACACATGTATGTATGTGTCAATATAGATCTGTGTGTAAGCAAGTCCATAAGTAAATAAATATACATTGAACGCACACATACTCATAGAGATACATACATATGTATGCGTGTGTACTTTTTGCACTCTCTCACACATGTGTTTGTTTGTTTAGTGAATTTTTGAAGAGATTTCTAAGACGGCTGCTATTATTGTTATAATTTGCTATTTTGCCATTGTCCAATTTTAGTTGGCACTGGTCATGTGATAATTTGTTTATTTTATTGTTGACAACAGCAACAACATAATAAGAAAGAACAACATTAAAAGCATAAAACACAATAACAGCAAAGTTTAATGCGCGTTTAGAGAACAATACAAAAAGGCACAAAACAAAGACAAACAAATACAAGCATGAAATCTGAACACAACACGTACACACACACACACACACACGCATACACCCAAAGACACTTTAGGACACATTAAAGGATTACTAGTAAATATTAATTGCTTTTACAAATTTATTTCCGCATTCAAAGAGCGAATATGAGTTTGTGGTTTTTGTATTTCATTTGCTAGAAAACATAAAAAGTAAACACACAGTGAGACAGTTGGTGTGTTTTTTGGGAGAAATATAACCTACAGCCAGATGCTGAAATTCCAATTTTGCAAGTAGAAAATGGTATTAAAATTTAAAGTTAAAAAATTTACACCCATATTCATAAAAACTATTGAAGGTTTATTACTCGTTTATTTGACAAATATTCCGTAGAAATACCTCAAATAAGAACTTAATAAACTTACAATAATTATTACGTATATGGCCTTTAAACGCTAGCAATCAATAGAAATTTCATTTTTTACCAGCAAGCAAATAATGGAAAAGCCTTTGAACGATCGAGATGCAAACGAATCATATTGCACACTGTCATACTTGGTTACACAGAATTAAAAGACAAATTTATTTATTCATTTCAATTTCGTGAAGGTCGTGAAACAGCTGTGTCATGTAACCCAGCTAAGAAGTCGTCAACTTTATTACCCTTGTTGTCTTTAAAAATGTTGATCACCATAATTTTATGGCAAAAAATAACTTTGTTTATTTCGAGGAAGTAAACTCAAAACACAAACCTAATCAAATTATTAACAGTTGTAAAGGGGAAAGCTTGATCAAGCGCTGTCATCATTCATACAGTATCAACGAACACAAAAATAAATAGGAAATCAATTGAGGCTCACAAGCAAAACTATTGCTTCTGGGGCATTGAAAATCCATGAGTGATGTACGAGGAGTCATTACACCTGCTTAAAATGACTACATGGGGATTAATCGGGCCATTTTTATTTTCGAGGATGCCGCTAGTCAAACGATAACGCGGTAAAGGGCCATGTTAACCGGATTTTTGTCTGTTTCAATTGAGCAAATCAGGTCTGAAGGTACCAACGGGTACCAACGGCACACAACAGTGCGACCCACAACCGATATTTTGAAAGCCAAACAACATTGGATAACTTCTTTTAGACCAGCTGTTACAATTAGCCATGACCTGAGTTCGTAGTAATTTGTGTGCTGGTGAGCGTAGTGGTGGACCTGAAACAGCCATATTGTGTTCAATATACTTTTCTTGTTTTCTTTAAAAATGTTGATCAATATAATTTTATCACAAAAAATCTTTCTCAGCGATGAGAAAGTAAAACCATACCCTGACAATATAAGCCATATAGTTCAACTATAAAATTTAATTGGAAATATAATTCTATATTTTTTCACAACGGTTTCTTTAATAAAACTTTAAGACTTCCTCTTCAAAAAAACAGAAAAAAAAATTATGGAGATATTTTGTTGACTGTGTTTTTATTTAGTAGGTGTTTATAAGTCACTAATTTCGCTAGCGAAAGCGTTATGGAATAACAGCCTTCCTGCGAATTTTTTTACAGCCCACTGTAAGTGACATCAACAGCAAATACATTTTCACACACTAAATTCTCAGGTTTTTAATACAAGTATGTTTGCTCAGATATTAATAAAATACAAATAGTTTTATGCTTTTCCATTCACAACATTTATTTTGTTTAATATCCAACTATTTTTCTAATTTTCTTCAAATAATCGTCTTAGACTTGTGGTTACTTAATTAATGTATTTCGATAATTTAAGCCATTTGTAAATACATTTATTTCTCTTCGTTTGGTTTAAGCTAAAAAAGGACATCCTGAAGCATAAATGTTGTTATTAATTATATTAATTAAATGATTATAGAAATGAAAGCAAATATTTCTTTGGCTGCTGGGCAAATATTCATTCACAGATTTGTGCAAATCTGTTTAACTTATAAATCGTTGAGGTTTTACTGACGATTTTTCTTATACATGGTATGGAAGTGAGGCAATTGATACTATTTTGACAAAGACTTTGACGTCATACGAGTATAGGATATTCAGTAAACAGACTAATTGATGTTATTTTTCATGAAAGAAGATGTTTGCTTATGGGAAAAAAATCATATAGTTATAAAATATTGTAACTAGAATGGGCTTTAAAAAAAATGTAATGTTTAGTAGCAAAATCAACAAGACTGTTGACTACTTTAGCCTAGAAAACTACTTGGTTATAATATTGTTGCGAATTTTAGTAAACATGGTTTTATGACTACTAGATTTAATATAATATCATAGTTGTCGAGCTAATGGTCCTCAATTTTCAAGTTTTAATTTTTATATTTGCCGATATTTTGCTGTCTTACAGAGAGCTTATTCAGGCTAATATTATTTATAAATTCTAAATAATATTCCCCTGAATAAGCTTTCCTATGAAGAGCAAAACATGCTTGAATATAAAAATTAAAACTCGAAAATATGAAAAGTATCATTAACTTAAGAAATATAATTCTCTTTTTTATAAACCCAGTTTCTATTACACCTGTCACAATGTGACAATAAGTAATTGAATTTACACAGTTGGCTGTTAATTATCTTAAATCAATAAATAAGATTATTTATGTCGAATAAAAAATAATACATATGTATATGCACGTATATAAAACTTAGTTTAAAGCATCATCATGACCCCCTTAAAAGCGGTAAACTAGTTCTGAAGGTGCTTGGTGCCCGGTGGAATATTGTGATAAGCAAGTTGTATGTTTGAGGCTGCTATCGCGGATGACTTATTTCATTTATTATTTATTAGATCTGGATGTATATCTTCATCTCTAATAAACAAATTTGAGTCATCATAAAATACAAAACATCAACTTTTTGATATTTTTTCGGAATGTGTCTCAATTTCTATATATTTAAAATCAATCAATAAAACACGATCCACTGATTTATTATAGTGAAGCTTAAGTTGCAATTGAGTCATAAAAAAGCTTTATTAAAGTACAGATTCAACGCTATCTGATTTTTGGGGCCTTAGAATGATAAAAAAAAAACTTTAACAAACCGGAAACGTAACAATTGAACAAAGAATTTTATTTTATTGTCACAACCGGAAGCGGCAAATAAATACTAACAAAGCGTTTTATACTAAGAAATAAAAGGGGTTCTTCTAAAAAAAAAGAGCAAAAACTCAACAAAACTAAATAAAACAGCTAACAAAACAAACACTAGTCATAATAATAGTTTGGCCATAAAATGCGAAATAAAAAAATTAAATAATAACAATTCAAGCATACACAAGTTCAGTTCCGTTTTGGCAGGGAAAATTTTCTAAAAATCAACCATCACCAGTGTATGTAAAATATTTGGCAAACACACACACACACGCACGCACACTAACAATCAACTCACACTTAAGCAAACAAAGCAAAGGATTTTCTCTCTACTACAAATTTTGTTGCTTAAAATGGAAAATCAAAAATAACTTTAGCGAATGGTCTATTCGAATTTTTCCTGCCCATTTTTTTGCGTCTTCTGACAACATATTCTAAATGTAGAAAAAAAACGTATGAAAATTTTGGCTACAAAGAAAAAATCCTTAAATTGGAAACGAAGCAAAAAAAAAAACACACACAGAGTGTGTACTAACAATCTGTAACATCTTAACATGTCTTTAAGACAACTTAACTCCCTCTCACACATTCACATGCGATAAGTAGTTGTCTGTAAAGATCTTTTGTTGTGAACTGTTGGTAGTTGAAAAAATTATTCATATACAACAAAAAATAAATGAAGAAAAAAAATTATGTTAAAAAACCCGTAAGATATTGGTATTTACATAACAAATATGTTTGTTAAGATGGAAAACAGAAAAAAATTAAATATGTGTATATATGTAGGTACATATAAGACAAAAATAAAATAATAACATGGCTTCGTTAACCTGTTGAGGGATGCTAAATTATTGAATATTTTATTTTTATAAACGTCTGGGAATAATAATTGACTTCAAACTGAAATTTTCAAATTAAATGGTGCCTCCGGGTATGAACACCAGATAAGTTTACACATTTTGCAATGTTTGGTATTTGCTATTGTAGAGGCCTGCTAACTACAAATATTGTGAAAATTCCAAGTATCTGCCTTTTACGGTTCAAAAACTAAAGTCAATTTTTAAATTAAAGAGTGTCCCCGTATAACGATAAACCTTCAAATTCTTAATGTTTACTATTTTTGGGTATTATTTTGGCTCGCTAGCTGTATATCCTGTGTAAATTGGAAGTCTCTGTCTTTTACGGTTCAAAACTCACAGCTGATTTCAGTTTCTTGTATGGGAATACCCTTTGGTACTGAGCTTTTTTATGTTTTTTGTATGTGTTGTTGTAGCACCTTTGCAACCACATATCCTCTATATATTTCAACTCTTTATCTATTACTATTATTTCCAAAAGCTACAACTAATTTGATATAATTATCACAGTTTCTTGTATGGGGACCCCCTTTAGTTTTTAGCTTTTTGTTATTTTTAGTATTAGATATTGCAACGGGCGGGTAACTACATGTACTGTGACAATTTCAGCTTTCTAGCTCGTACTGCTTGGGGGACATAGAATTCTCAGTTAAAGCAGTCAATTTTCATTATTTAAACGCGGAACCCAACAATATTGATTAAAACTCATGTCAGATTTCTACAAAAATTATAACGCAATTAAGACATAGTTTTGTAGTTCACAACGCAGTGCTTGAATGTGGCAAGCAACAAGAGATTTTAAATCTTTTCTAACATTTTTTATTGCTTTCTAAAAAGAATATCTCTAATTTTTTGCAAACTCCAAAAAAGTTCTTTTAAAAATGGCGATCATCAGCTCAAGCAGGTTGCTTGCAATACTTCAAACTGACCACTCTTCCATTTACTTCATTACAAGACTCGTTTAGTGGACTGAGGTTAAACATTTTTAAAAAACTTTTATATGAAGCTTTCACTCCTACTGGGTTATTTTACAAAATTTTAGCATACAAGCGTTTTTTTTTATTGTGTCAAGTGTATTTGTTTATGTGTTTAGGAATATTTGCATAGATAAATATGTTTGCATTAAAATGTATGTGGACATATGCTAAATAGAAAAAAGAAAAAGTTTTAAACATGTTCATAGAAAATGTGTTTTTAGAGAGATTTTCCATTTTTATTATTTTTTCTACTCAAGCACACTCACAAACACACACACACACACAGTTTGCAAAACTTTTACAGTATATTTATTTAGATGTGAACTCAAGCAAAAAAATATTTGTAAACAACTAGTTTGTCCTTCTACATTTACTTTTGCATAAACAAACAAACAAAAGGGAAAAGGAAAACTATTTGTTTAAAAAAAGAGAGAAGTTGTTTCGAGCAATTTGCTAAAAAAACTGCCTCAGAATATTAGAGATAAAATAAAAATCAATTTTTGCAAAAGTTAATTGTGTGACAAAATTTTAATTGACTTTTTGGCCAAAAATGTATAACATAATGATGAGAGTGGCAAGAAAAACAAAAAAAAATATAGAAAATAGAGGGGGACTCTGATGGTATCTAAAGTCTAGCCTTTATTCAAAAAAAGCTTTAGGTATTTCCTTCCTTTGGTTAAAGACCAGTTGCAGATAATTAAAAAAAATTTTTTTTTCTGATATCGTGCTGTTTTTTTTTAGATAAGTCACCTGCATTAAATTTTGTATTACATTGCTGAGGTCTTTTTAAGACTCAAACTTTCGTCTGCAATAATTTTCGGCTGGAACGTGGAATTGATGCGTAGACTTTTCCATCTCTAGTTTCTACTTATAAAATAATTTTGTATTACATTGCTGAGGTCCTATTAAGACTCACACTTTCGTCTGCAATAATTTTCGGCTAGAACGTGGAATTGATGCGGAGACTTTTCCATCTCTGGTTTCTACTTATAAAAATGATAGCCACTTGCAAACGTCTAGAAAAAATAATAGTTTTTATTCTTAAACAAAAATTTTACAAGACATTTTACAAAATGTGTTGTAAACAAAAAACAAGACAAAATTTTACAAAAGAACGTAAATGGTCAGGGGTCGAACCACAACATTCGTGATGGAATGAATTTCGTCATGTGTGCTGTGTGTTTGCTGCTTATTTTGTTTCGGTTTTACAATATTTTTACTCGTTATTTTATTCGATCACCACAAGGGCACAACAAGATAATGGCTAGCATACCTCTTTCATCAACTTTACTTAACCGAACTCGATCACGAACGCTGCAATGTTCTGAAAACCACAATGTTAAAAATGATAATGATGAATACTGTTCAATGAAAATAATTGAATCTACTACTCAAGACTCATTAGCTGGGGGACAACTAATTGTGTAGTATGTCGACATCTAAATTATTTCAAAGCTGGCATATATCAGTGATTCTAAGACCATTCAACCAATTGGGCCTTTGATTTACGTTTGGTCTATATTAAGCTGATATTTCTATTAAGGCAGATAACTTTACATAATATACATAAACGAATAAAGCCAACTCTTCAGGACTTCATGGAATGTTTTCATCATTATAACATCAAATATTAAAATAATTAATTCATTTAACTTAATTATTAGTTGAATTCTGCTCTTTCTTTAAAGTTTTTTTTTTTAATATTTGAACTTATGATTCATCACAAAGACTTTGTCATATTTATAAAGTCCACTCTTTCTAAATCCCATCAAGTACAAATGCTTGAATACACAAAGACACATATTCAAATATAAATTTATCTACGCAATTTTATCAAAATTCATTGTTGAATATCATAAAGCATGTTATGTTTGAGTCATAAAACGGCGAGGAGTGGGTGGCAAAGAGTTTATGTCTATAAAAATATTAAAAGATCATAAAAACAAATTCACTTTGCTTGTGCACCACCATCAATGCTGAACGTTTAACTCTTCCTTAAAAGAAATGTATAACATCCCCGTCTGCACACACACACACACACACACGCACTCGACACTACTACAGGAAGCAAACATGCGGGAACTTCGAATTATCAAGCCATACAAAGAAACCTCCAACTCAAGTATATTTGTATTATTTGTATCTAAAGTAAGAGAAAGCAAAAAAATATATAAAAATAAAATTTATTTAATCCTGATTTTATTAGATCAATGCTGATTGCTACACAACAAAACTCATAAATAGCAAATAGAATGAACGGAAATACAATATCGTAACAATATTGTTGAAATGTATGAAGTTTAATAAATTATTTGAATTCAATGAGTTGTAAAAAATATAATCACATTAAAACTGGGAGGTTGAGTGTGTGGCAGGTTAAGGAAGCGTGTATGGTAAAAGATTTTTTTTTTTTTTTTTTTTTTTTTTTTTTGTAAAATGGCCAGGGATAATATTTTGAGGCAGAGCCTCAGTTTTTTTTTTACTTCAGATATACTGTTAAGTTTAGTGTACAAAAATTAGCAGCAAATGCCTTGCATACATATACGGTTTACGCATGTTGCATACCTTGAGGAGCCGCACACACAACACAAGCCAACACGTTGGCTTGTGTTGCATAATTTCAGGTGTTATTGCCTTCCGTAAGATAAGTACTCATACAAATATTAAGCTTTTATATCCTTTTACAAAAAAAAGAAAACCGAAATAAAAGGGATTTCATCCCTTTTTAATCTCACATCAATCAAAATCAAATTGCTAACATTTTATTACCAAAAAGGACAGCATTTGAAACATGTGTACAAGCAAGCGTATGCACTTCTTTGCAAGCAAACAGCATAAAATTCTCATAAAGACCATAAATGTTTATGATTACTATAAATATTTAAAAAGAAATAAAATGAGTTGAAATGAAAATGTACTGAAAACTGAATAAACATTTATTTTATTTGCAGAAAGAGGATGGAGGCAATAAAAAAGAAATATCTATAAAAATTAACCAATTTCAAGCATAAATTCCATTTGAAACCAATAACTTCTTATAAATATTCCATTTGTACAAAGCACTGTCAAAAGAAATAAGTCTTTGCAAAAAGAAATAAAAACACGTTGACAACACACATGTAAGCAAACAAGTCAACTGCAGCATTTGAAGGTTTCTTAAAGCAAATAAAAACTGTAATGGCTTTAAGGTATGTACATGTCAAAAGTGAAATTTGAAAAGATTTTTATTACATTTCATTGGCAATAACACATAAATTTGCTGGAAATAATTTTTTCTTTTTCAATAAAATAAAATATTTCAGCAATTTTCTTTATAAAACTTAAAGCTATTTAAAGGAAATTTTTCATAACAAGAATATTGCTAACAATTTAACAATTTTCCTAAAAAAGAATTTTACTTACTAAACATTAAAGTTTTTGATTCACTAACCGAGATTTCAGAGAATTTTATAAACAAAAATAATATTCGACGTGAGAACTTTTGGTGACATGCCTCTCTTTTAAGGACTTTTCCTTAGCAATGCAAAGCGAGGCTCTAGTATGGTGTATTCTTGTTCACATCAATAACTATTTTGTTTGTATGTATGTACATAAAAAAAGAAAGCACCAACCTGAATATTATCTTGCTAGTATTATTTTTGCTGGCCAGTGGTTTGTTATTGAGAAAATATTTTTAAGCAAAAAATCGAACACATAAAACACCTGGCATGATATGCCCCACACATTACTGCTGCTCTGGTATACCATGAATACATGTACCACAAATATATTGCTGAAACATATGTAAAAAAATACTAAAGCAACTGTTAACTAACAATATTCCACGGTCAACTCTTCATAAATATAAATAACATATTTTCTTTAATATCATTTTTTCATATTCATTTCTGTTTATTTTTATGAACAAAAGTATCGTTCTACCTGCTTCATATATTGTTATCAATGCAAACGCAACTGCTTCAAGCAGCCAAAAATAAATTATTATTTTGGTCAAATGACATATTGAGCAGGAGTAGAATAAGAACAGTTTCCATGTCGCCCAATGGCTCAGGTGATCTGAGGGATATAAACTATTAATACATATGTAGGCATTTAACGGAAATGCAATAAATTTGTGCCACAAAAAAAATTTTTATTATAGTTATCTTAATACTATATTGCGGGTCAAGAACTAATTACAAAACACATACATATATATTCAGTAGGGTTTGTTGACTTAGTAATTACTACTGATTTTCCAATAGCCTTTGGCTTCAAGAAAAAAAGCTGCACTACGAAATTTACAAAATTATTTTCCAGGCGTCCGACTTTTTATTTTTGGAACGAAGGTCCTTAGCGCGGCTTCCTGGTAGTGCAGATGAGTAGAAATCGTCACGAAAGCGTGTGAGCTGTTTATATGTATTGGTTTAGCTGTCGAAAAATAATTGTAGGTGCGAGCTTACCAATAAATATTAGTTAGTTGTGAAAACGGACACTATCAGTTGATAGATGTCGCTAAAGTAAAGTATGTCACAACAAACAATAGCAATATTGAAAAATTTTCTTCGTTTTGTAGCAGATTGACAAAAAAAATACTGCATATATCAAAAGTAAAAAAATAAAACGTTCCAAAAAGAAGCATATAAAATTTTAAAATTTTAAAAACAACACAAAATAAAACATACAGATTTCACCTTGTATTACATTCGAAGATGAAGAAAAAACGAAAGGAACTTCGTTCCTAACGGGGGTCCCCCAACCGCATTTCTTTTTTTTTTTTTGTCAGCTTTATTCCAACTTGAACGCATTTTTTTGTTAAGTTTTACGCCAGTATATATCGTGCCTTTCCAAGAAAAAAAAGCTGTATTGTATATACAATTAAGAGACGATGGAAAACATTGTTGGCTGTGCTGAAAGTTTATGAAATTGCATGTAGCAGAGGAAAGCTTGAATTTTGTTCCACTGTGTAGGTGTTTGGTGCTGCAGCAGCCAAATTTGTTTACGGTTTTATTATCCTGTATTTGTTTTAAGGTATTCTCCATAATCAATCTAACTTGTATTAAAATCAATTTAATACAAGTTAAGCCATTTTTCAACATCTCAATTTCATTTTAATCTTTTGAAATTTTTCGTTGCCTACTTTAAGGATGTCTATGATAATATTTTCCTTTTACTCCCTGGCCATGTTTTATTTAAATCTTTTTTACTCTGCGAGCTTTTTTCAATGTCACAGTCATTATTCAACTGGCGTTTTTTCCACAGTAAGAGTATCCTCCCTTTGTTCTTATGTCATTCACAATATTTCTCATTATTTTTGTTCTGCCTTTTTTATTATTATTATTTGTTTTTTTGCTTTTGCTGCAATTTTCTATGCTTGACGGCCTGCATGGGCTGTCTGATTTGGCTGGATGCAATTTTAAATGCATAAATACGTATTATAGGTATGTTAAAGCTGTTTCGTTTGTGTTGTGATTGTTGATATTGCATGTAGGCGCTGCAGAATGTATAACAATTGCAATATGAAAACAAAAAGAGCTCAATAAAAAATGTATATATTTCTACGAGACGTCTAGACTGCAGTTAAGTGTTTTTTCCGTGATGAGTACCTACTGCAGTAACAAAAACAAAAAAAAAGAGGAAAAAGACAGCAATGTGGCATCAACTCGTTTACTTTTTGCTTTGCAGGTTGTGAATGAATACAAATTCTCTAAATAGAAAAAGAAAAAGCTTTAGGCCTTAACGTTTTCAACGGAAAGCAAAAGAGATGTAATTAAAATGGCCTTAAGCCGACCAGAATATGCACTATTGATTGCTAGATGTAAGAAAAAGAAAAATAGCATACTGTTATGGCGGGAATTTTTTTTACCATGCTGTTGCTATTTGATATGAAAAGAGTGTTTGCTCATCAAAAGCATCAACACTGGCTAATAAAAACTTACATTTTCCCACCTCTATACTTCTGCTGTAGAGCCACATGACAGATAATGTAAAGGGTTGTTATGTTGCACGGGTTGGCGGTCAGGAGACCGGCCCACTTGGTTTCTAGAAAGGTCCCGTTGTGCTAATGTAAAGGGCTACGTCTCACAATCGATTCAAGAAGACATAAATGGAGTTTATGAAGCGATTTTGAATATTTATGGTGAAACTATTCAGGTGCTTTTTGGAGTGCTGGCTTCCATTTAATCTTGACTTAATATCGACACTCTTTCATCTCCATTATTAAATACATATCTCAGGTTTAGTAGTGTTGTGCAAAGTAACGTTTGACTGGCACTTAAATACAACATAAAAATATATCTAATTCTTTAAGTATCTACTTTTGGAATTTCATTTATAAACACATGAGTATAAAGTGTTACTTTCTAAATGTAGGGTGCCTTAAGACTTTTTTTGTTTTGTCTCAAATGAAGTTCAGGGTTAAACAAAGGCGAGTAACCTTTAAAAGAATGATGCACTTTTTCTTCTAGTGAAAATATTTAAATGACAGTAATGAAGTAATAAAGAGCTCTGCAGATCTTGCGACGAGATAAATATTTTCTTGCTTACAAATTAAAAAAAAAAAATCAAAATTCAGGGTTTATTATTAAGGAAGTTTTTAATGAATACTGCTTTAGACCTTGCTTAGTGTCTAAGAGAGGGAGAGAGGAAAAGAGAGAGCGAGAAGCAAACCATTTATTGGTTTCATGAATTTTTAGAAAACTGCTTATAATTTTTCTTTTCAATATATTTACAAAAAATTCCAGTTTAAGAAAATGATGATGGATTTGAGCCTTGGAAAAAAATTCATAGTGTGCACATTGAAATTGTTAATTTTTAGTGTTTATTAAAAACGCTTTCGTGGATTTTTCAATTGCAAGTGAAGAACAAAACCCACAGGTGTTCTTTTTGCACCACCTGACGGGCCACAACTCAATTTTTCTATGTATTACTATTTTCTCGGATGCAGGACTTAGAACTTTTGAAATTAAAAACGCTTTAAAACCGAAATTGTTTTACTTTGCCAGACTGATTTTTTTATGCATTAATTATTTCGTTTAAAAATAGATTATTTTCCAATACGATCGCACAAATTTTCGAGCAATTTTTTTTAGTGTGTTGTATCGTGTCTCGGCAATAGCACTCCGAATATTACACTTCAAATGCTCAATTGTCTGTTGTTTGTCAGCACACTACCTGTTTTTAAAGGCAGTTTAAAGAATGTAGTCCAACGTAGTCAAATTGCAGCTTCTTCAAGGCCAACCCTTGCACGTCAGAACAGGTCATTGTTTTGTAGTTCAAAACCTTCCTTTTATGTCTATTCAAAATTATATATCCGCTAGTTTCCTCCAAATTACTTTCTTGGTTTCAAGAAATGCTTATTTATTTTTTTTAATACTATAGTATATTTAATTCGGGAATGAACAAAAAATGTTTTTCTTTTATGAGTTCACAAACTAATTGTGAATTCAAGCTGCAAAAAAAAATCATTATAACCCAGTTGGTCATGACCGCAAGACCATTAAACACCTCGAAATTACAGCTTATAAAAATAATTGCAATCAATAACCCTCTTCAATGAATGAGTTCTCAAACTTATTTTACTAAAAGGGTGGTGCCAGCGAAGCTGACCCCTTACAGCTTCGGCATAAAATCATTGGGCCTTTGATAGGAAGTAAATAAGCCTAAGAAAACATCTAGCACCTATGCCTAGGGGAAACAACTATATGTCCCCCAGCTAGAGATTTTTTAATAGTTTCTTTATCTTGCTTAATTAATAGCAATCACAACAATAATTAAGAATCAACTCAAGCCCGATAAAGGTGGTAAAAAAAATTCCTATAGTGTTGGAATTTTATTTCTTTGGGAGTGCTTTAAAAAGTACACCAAACAAATCTTTAGGAGTATAACATCCTTTTGGCCAACTGGGAATATTTAAGTAAGAACAACAGCACTGGAATTAGGCAAAGAAACACAAAAAATTTATATCATTGAATACCACGTGCATGTGCTGTTGAACAATTTTGCTTGATTTTGTTTTTATCATCAATCTCTATTTCAAAGCAAAACCTTTTTTAAAACATAAATAATGCACAAAAGCAGGGAGATAAAAAATATTTATAATTATTTTAATATGAATGCAGGTCAGTAGTGTCAACAGGCGATAAAAATTATATAATTTATATTTTTCTTTCATGCATACATATTGTTATGTTCTTAATAAAAAAGCAGCTTATGTAATCGTAAAAATACATAAATTACATTTCAATTGTTTTCAATTGCCTCTATAAAATTGGTGTTGCAAAAAAAAAAAAAAAATACAAACAGATATGTTTAATTGAAACAGTTGAAACTATTTTGTAGGAAATAAAAACAATAATATTTATATCTCTAGGACGACAGCAAAAAAAATTATGGAAATACAATTTTTGATATGTTATTTTGGAGGCAACGAAAAAAGCAAATTAAATATATATTTCTTTTTTGTACAATTTTACTATTTGTAAAATTTTACTTTCCCTAATTTTCTCAAACGCATTTCGAGAGGTATATCTAATATATATAAAAAAACAGGATATATGTATGTATGTATGTAACGTATGGGTTCAAAAACGGCTGGGCCGATTGTGATGAAATTTCCAGGGAATCTTCAGAATATTCATGCGAATGAAGTCAAATTTTTGATTCTCGGTTTGTGGGCGGAGGGGCCAATTTTCATATTGCACGACCAATGACCTCTTATATATAAAAGTGAATGTGTGTTTGTTCCTTATAGACAGTTAAATGGCTAAACCTATTTGCTTGAAATTTCTACCGTATATCTCTGTCTATCTGAAAGGAACTATAGGTTATATGAATTTGAAAAATTCCAATCGCAAAGGGCTAAAAACGAGAAAAAAGTATAATATCAATAACTCAATAGCTCTGGACTCAGCAAAAGGTAGCACACAAATTTAAAAAATGGACCTGAAAGCACACTAAACATAATTAGAGATAGGTGTCTCGTACTTTTTTGAAGTTTTGAATTTTAGGGGGATAAAAGGGGTAAAATCTAAGTTTTTGTACTTTTTTTCAATTGCATTTATCCAGAAGAGAAATGAGAACAGGAAAAAAGTAAAAACTATAGATTGTTAGGGATAAAAAAGACAAAATCGTTTATTTTATATCTCCTTACATCCGGAGAGTAGCATAAAATTCAAAAAGAGCATGTATGTCTACTAAAACTAATTGGACAGGGGTCTGGTACTCTTTTAAAAATTTGAATTTTAAGGAAATATAACTATTAAAAACTACATTTTGGTACTTTTTCAATTGCAGTTATGTATGAGAAGGAGGGGAACAGGAAAAGGTAGTTGGGGTCAGCGTCTGCATCATTTATCATAATTTGAAAGATTTGCTTAATTTGATAAAGAGTGGGTATGACATAATCAAAGTACTGGGGTAGCAAAGCACATCGGGTTATCGCTTGTATATTCATAAGCAAATAGAATTGTTTAATCTTAGCTTTGAAAGCAATTGCTGTGAAACCTTAGAACTAACAGAGAGTTTTTCTAATACCCACATGAATTTTGTTTGGTGTTATTGTAATGGAAACAAAACGAATTTAAATATTTTGCTATTAATTTTATTAGAAATTCAAAAATGAAAATTTTTTTAAACTTAAGAAAAACCAGCAGATAAATTCAGTTCTAGTTTATTTAATTTTTAAGAATATGTCTGTTAGTTTTTACCGAAATATATGTTATTATTAAATTTTAGTTTTACCTCAAATTATGCAACGCGTAGGTATTACAATTAAAATTATTTTGCCATTTTTTATTACAAAATAAAAAGCTGATTTTTAACGCCCATTAAGAAGAGCTCAAGCAGTTTAACCTGCTACAAGGTAGGAGTACTTTTCTACAAGTTTTTTAAGGACTGTTGTTGACGACACCTACACAGATATTATCACATTTAATGGCAACTGTTTGCAATTGCATGATGATGTTGACAAAATTAATTTCATAGCCCAATGTGAACAACAAACAAACATGTTTGGCTGGACATTATTATATTTTAGAGAAAAAATAAAATATTAATATTAGCAAAAGTAGAAATAACAGATAGTTGAATATACTCTCTTTTTTCGTTAATTTGCTCTTTACTATCTTCTCTTAATAAATACAATATTTGTTTCTCTTATGAGAAAAACTCTCAACAATTATGTACTTATATGCTTTACAAATAAAATAAATCAAATTTGAGTAGCTAGGGTTGTAAGCAAAGCAAATATCAAAACATGTAAGCATTTTTGAAAACAAAACTAACATTAGCGGTATTCCACACCGAACTTGTTAATTTGTTACTCGGTAGTTTGGTAATTTGTGAACGACCCCCCTTTTTCAAATTTTGTTAGTCTGGTAACTTTTGTAGTAAACCAGCTGATTTATTATTCCGACACAATTTATTATTCTGAAATCATTAAACATGCCACGAGAAAGTGTAAAAATAAAAAAAAATAGTTGTAAACCATTTAATAGCTCATGCTTTAACACAAATAACGTTTGCTGTTACCACCTAACAACAATTTTATCAGGGATGCCGTATCGTTAACTTGGTAAATGTTAATCCGGTAGTACGATAAATATACAAAAACAAAATACGTGTTAAAAAGTAACTATTAACAAACTAACAAGCTCGGTATGAAAACCGCTATTGTTTATATAAATTAGAGATATACTCGGGTATTTTGATTAAATCAAATCTGGTGGAAATAATATTTGTTTAAATTTTAGATGCAATTTGTAACCAAAAGCAAACAAAAAATCATTAATTTGTATGTATGTTGAAACGTTGATCCAAAATCAGAAACTTGAAATATTTTAAATACTTCAAAGACACTTGGGAATAACAGCTAAATTTTTTGGGAACAGCAACTACATTTTAATATCTTGGACCCATAAGAAGAATAACATATTCATTTGACTTTTGTTTTCTTTAAATTAGCTCCTTCATTTTGTAATTTTTATTAAAACTTAAACTGAGTATATTTGAAAAGCCAAATGTTTTTGAATTTAAATACACTTGATGCTAATCACTACCGCCTACCATTGCTAAAGTCTTTTTTTTTTTTTGGCTCTTAAAGTTAAATTGCCAACAAGAAATTCTCATCTCTACAAGAATCAGTTATCAGAAAATATTTATTTGAAAACAATTTCATTCTGTTGCACCGTGTTATTGGCTCTCTTAACAGCAAATGAAACGAAAATTATTTATGAGTTTATAGTCAACATAAAGCAGCGTTTTATACTAAAATGCAGTAATTTTACGCCTTATTTTTCTTCGGCCAAAGCCAGCATACTTTTTGCAAAATATCACGTTCGTTTTTCCCTTTTCTTTTTTCTTTTAGAAAACACCTTTAATTTTGTTTTCTATTCAGTCAGTAATGACATTATTGCAAAAACTATAAAGAAGTTTAATCTTGACACAAAAACTTGAAGAAAAAAAAAAAAATATGAAGTAAGAAATAATATGAAAGAGAAGAAGAAGAAGCAGCAAAAAGTTTGTTGAGAAAAACAAACGCCTGCATCCATGTGAGAGCAGTTGCTGGCAGTTTGGCTTTAGCAAAAGAAAACTGAAATTTTGCACTATAAAAGGAAACAAAGCTAAAGAGAAGAAAATAAAAAACAACGGAAGTAAGCGGCAAAAAAAATTGTCACTAATATTAATAAAAATCTTAAGATATTTTTTTTTTTTTTTGAGATCTCTTTTCTCCAAACTTTAAACTGCACATACAACTATTTACATGACACTATTTAACTTTTTGTATTCAGTTCATCTTTTCTGCGATTTCTCTGCCAGTTTTTGTGTTTTTCTATTTCTCTGCTGTCAACAAAAAACTTTTTTCATAATCTCAGCAAATGTATGGAAAAAGTTAGAAAAATATTTGTATATGTACAATGGCAGAAAGAACAGAAACCTGCTGTTTTACTTCACAGTGCTTGATCAGCGCATTTAAACAGCACAAGAAAAGTTTTCCAGATTGTTTTGTTGGGGTGAAAAAAAAAAATGAAAAATAAAATTAGGTTTGGTCTAGGACAAAAAGGGCAGGGACTTATTGCAGTTGCTGAGGATTGCAATAAGTAACTGCTGTGAGTCTCCTCGAAGGCCTCTCTGTGCGAGTTATTACAAAACAGTCAGTTAGAAGTATATTTAGGTTCTGTTCTTTCTTTTCTGTTTTATTCTATCTCTCTAAACAACTTTCTGTCTAAAACTTGTAATACTGTCTGCTGACATTGTCATTTGCCCTTCGCAGTCATTTAGTAATAATTATGAAACAGAACTGGGACTTAGTCAAGCTCTTAATATTACATATAGAAGATACCTTTTTTTCTCTGGCAATCGAACACGCATTTTCTTTACAAGCGCTTTTCATCGAATTTATAAACGGCGAAAAACAAGCACAAAAGAAAAGCAAATATTTGTCATAAATACTGAAGATAATAATGAATGATTTATTAAAAAATTAACTAAGTTATTTATTTACTTTAAGAGCCAATTGAAATGTATTATTTTAGGTCTAATAAGGTCTAGTTTTAGACCTAATATATAGTGTATTATTTATATTAAAAGATGAAGCGATGCTCAACACTCTGTTTCGAGGCCGCCACGCTTCTCATCAGCCTCTATTTCAGTGCTTAATGTATTGCTAGTATTTAACATAATAATTCATACATCTAATATAATAAAAACAACAACAGAAAGCAATATATTTGTGACCAAAAAGTGCTGATGAGAAGCATAGCGACCTTGAATTAGCTAATTGTTCTTCAGCTAAAGTCTCACTTCTACATTTAACTTTTCTTTTAGAATTTATTATTGGTGTCAATTAGAGTAATCATTTAACTAGTAACCTGTCTACAAATACAATAAAAACGAAAAAGTATCAAGTTGGAGAGAACTTGAAGATGCTGCTACCGCTTTAGTTATGAAGTTGTCAAAGCTATTCTGTATCATCATATGGTCTCAGCTTGGGATAGACTCATGCCTTAAAGTCTAGTGAATATGACATCTGAGGAAGCTCTCCGTAAAGTCACTGGCTTAGGGTTCGTATCCCCGCTAGGTTCAACAGCAATAATTTCATTAAAATTTTATTAGTATTTAGCCCTTCTCCATCATTATCTGCATCAATCAAGTGTCAGCAAAGTATGATAATTAATAATGGGACAAGCAACCCACCGTGCTAACCAAAAAGAGCTAGAACACTGCCAAAAGTATTAAAAGTATAACTAGTAATTGCTGCACATTTTACTGAAATTTTAATTTTATTGAACTACGATATTTTTATACATTTATATTAAACTAGACACCTATCCGTTTATTTTTACTATACTTTTGGGTGCTTTTTGAATTTTTGTGCTATCTGCTCAACATCCGGAGATATTGAATTACCGATTTTACCCTTTTTTACCCGTTTTTACCCCTTTCTCGTGCGAATTTCCAAAAATCCCGCCTTAGTGGATCCATACGTCAGAAGAGCTGCCCTTATACGAAATTTGATTACTCTAGCTTTAGCCGTTTGGGCTGGGCGATGATTACCCAGTCAGTCAGTCAGTCAGTCAGTCAGTCATTCACGTTACAATTTTATATATATAGATTACTTTTTCAGGCTCAAGTTCAAATCTTGGTTTGTCACTTTTAAATCAATATTAATTAAGTAAAGAAAAGTAAAATTTTTATAGCCAGGTGGACAACCGTCTGTTTCTGGGTAGCAAACACCAGCCACGCAAAATTCTCTCCTGCTCTATTTCCAAAAAGTAAATATGGTTTAGGCAATTTCGCTTTGTGGGGAGGTCAAGGCGATATCACAAAAATGAAGAATGAAGGTAGACGTTTCAGGCCTCTTTTTTACTAAAAGAACCCAAAACTAATTGTTCTTAAGATTCCTTATCAAATCCTGTCGCCAGTTTTTATTAACAACAAAAAATTCTCTTTTTTCCAATATTTCCAAATGCTATTTTTTCGTCAAGATCATTTCCCTGATCTTCTTCACTTCATTTTCATTTTACTAAAAAAAAAAATCAAAAAATTTATTTTATTAACATCTTGAAATCCTGATATCTTTTTCTGTTAAAAAAAAAACTGTCTCTATTCTAATATTTTAAAATATTCTTATTACAGCACTTTCAGCAAAATGCAAAGTTTTTTTCTTCTCTTTAGTACCTCAATTGTTCAGTTATTGTAGGTTTAAATGAAAAATAAAATGGTCGTGTTGTTAACAATATAATGAAGAAAAAAAGTAATGATGACTGCAATAGTGATGATGATGATGATGATGATGGTGATGGTGACAGTGTCAATGGGTTGTTGTGCAACACCTTCTAAATAAAGACGATGATTATCATCAATATGAGTTTCATGGTGGTGCTGCTTGATTGTGTAATGAAGCTTAGAATTGCAACAAATTGCAGGTGAATAGTTTTTTAGATGGGCAAAAAAGAAGCAAGAAAATACAGCAAAGCGGAAAGAAAAAGACATTGTGACACATTTTGCAAACAACGCAAAAAAAAAAACAAATGAATAAAATAAAGCAAAAATATAAAGTCAAACTTGTGTCAAGATTTGTTAAAAGTTTAAAAAAGTGTTATTGCAATATATTAAAAGAAATCTACAGAAAGTTCTTAAGAAATAAAGTATTTTCAACAACAAGCATTTGCTTTAAGTTTCCGTTGTTTTTTTCTTCTTCTTACTTTATAATAAGTTTATTTTTTCCATGAAACTGTGTGAATCAAATAAATTGTTATTTTAAAAATTTCATCACTTTTCAAAGTGCGTAAACACATAAATATATTTTAGATATTTCAATTATATTTGAGCCGAATTAAGCAGAGCATATCAAGGTCAATGTAACAAAAATGTGGCTCATGCAAAATGATTAAACAAATTTTTATTTTGAGATATAAAATTTTTCATTTTTATAATCTGTAATTGCTAGTTATATATTTAATAGATTTTAGTTCGGGTTTTTTTTCGCAAATTTAGAAAAAATATTTTTTGCTTCAAAGATTGTTGCTAACAACCTTTTTTTATGGAAGCCAAGAAATTGCATTTAATTATTTATTTGCTATAAGAGCTAATTAAAATGTAGTATTTTGGGTTGAAAAATATACCTTATTAGAGGTTACTGTCTTTCTAAGCCATCCGCATGCCACCGACATTTCGTTGATGCTCATCAACTTGTCAGTAGACTCTCGTTGATGAGTCATGCGCCCTTTGGTCCTGACTTAGCACCAAATATTTTCCTACGTAATAAACAAACTGAGAGGTCAATGTTTCTCGACACCTGAAAAAGCGGTGATTGCCTTCAGAATGCACGTTTTGTTGAAACCGCAATTAGATGCCCGCAAAGCTGTGTAGATATTCCTGGGAAATATTTTGAAATATTGAAAATAAAGTGATTTTCGTTGACAATTTTTTTGTTGCTGTTCAAGTCCCGAAATTTAAAAGGCAACCCTCGTAACAGTTATCACAAAACGTACAATAAACAATCTATTTGGAGAGCTGATTTTGAAGCAAGTCATTACGTTTGTTTAAAATTAGCATTATTTCTTATGTGCCATATTGATTTGATAGTGCAGTTTTTTTTTTCTCAGTGCTTGAGTGTTTCCCTGCTAAATATTTAAATATTAATTGCGCTTTGCAGAATTCTAAAATCTTGGCCTTATCTTCAAATATTCGTCTACTTAACATGTTGTGAAACGTTAGTATTTTAAAAACATTTTTTGACTTTGCTAAAGTTGAAGAGCACAAAAATCATACATTCAGGTTAGATTACATTATTGGCAAGGACATGAGTAACAACACACACACACACATTTCCGTACTTGTGTTTATACTCCTCTGTGTGTGAGTTAGAGTGTAAAATGTGTTCATGTAACAACAACAACATGATGAGATCGTTTAAATGTGGGAAACGTTTCCATTAAAATGTACATGTACATATATTTGAATATCTACATCTTTGTATATGTACGCCTCTATAGGGGAAGGAATGCGTCCTTGCAATTTAAGCACATTGTTAAACATACAATAACAATAATATTGTTCAAAAGATATTAACTGCCCAGTTAGTGTGGCAACGAGTGTAGCAAATATACCTGTCTGCCTGACTGCCGGCTTGCTACAAACAACAAAAGAGGTAACAAGAAATTGTGTATGTTGTAGCATTCTGACATCCTAGTGGCCGTAGTTAGTGTCAGTTTTACAATGTATTTCAGACAATAAGCGGTTTATGTGATTGGTTTTCTTTTGTTTGTTTAATGACCTGAACAATGGCTCTTTTGCACATACTTTGATAGGTTCTTCTTTTTGTTGGTTTTTTTTTTTTGTTAGCAGAGTGGAGAGTGTATGTGTTTTCAAAAATTGTAGGTTTCTATGTATTTGGAACAATATCAACATATGCATATGTACATGAAGTTGAGAAAAAACATTATGTTTGTCCTACACCTGAGTGCCATTTGGCGGGCTAAGGAACATATTGTATTGAAAACGAATTAAGTTCTTTCACTAAATTTTAAATTAAATCAAAGCTTGTGTTTTTATTTTGCCAAAGTAAGTAATTGATAAATAATTCAAGGACAAATGTTTAATTTTTTTTTTTTTTGCAAAGCCAAAAAGGATAGTGTCTTAAATTTTTCGTGAATTTTAGTGAAACTTCGTGAACTGCCTTAAAATGATATTCACAGACCATCAGGCATGAAATTTTAAACAATGCAGTCACTCGTGATTTTTTCTATCGCCCCTGTCGTGAGTAAAATGTGAAATTTTTATACCCATAAAATTTTACTTTCCCAAGTAGGGAAATTTGGGTTATCATGTATAAAATGTCATGTTACACATTATTTATTGATTTCGACCTAAAAATGTTTTTCAGCTAATTTATATATCCATTAAAATAAAGCCAACTACTTGCATTTTTTTCAAGTTCCCCAAAGAAAATAAAATGAACAAATTCATAAAAAATGGTAAAAATGTCCTTGAAAAATCCATTCACAATAAGGGGAAATTTCGAATGGGAACACATTTTATGGGAAAAGTTATTCATGATTGCACTTTTGGGAAATGGGAAAAAATTTTAGGGGAAAAATTATTCATAATAAGGGTGTATAGTTTTTTCATGATCACGTGCGATTCACGCGTGAGTTATGCGTGACGCGACATTTACACTACAATAGCACATCGCTAGTAATTATAAGGGAACTTGAGCTGTGGGAAATATGAATATAAAAGAGGGCTCGCGCACAACCAAATATTAAATTTGTATTTTCCCCATATCCATTAATTTTTCTCAAAACAACTTTGTTTTATCTCACTATTAGTTTGGATTTTTGTGACCCAATTTGTATATTTTACATATAAATGTGAACTTTTCTATATTGAAAATTTATTTTTCTCCATATTATGTTGGTTGTGCTCCATTTTAATCTATAAATATGTGAATGGATCTTATTTCAAATATTACAAATATTATCGTGAAAATGCTAACAAAATGTTAGCGAAATATTGAATAATATTGCTAATAAATTTTATATTAAAAAAAAATGATCTGAAGCTGCATAAATTAGTTTTTTCAAGAATGAAAAACATCAAATAAAAATTATATATTTATTATAAATAATTACTATGGCTGCCATTAATAAAAAAATAAGAAAATCAAATAGAATGATAACAAAAAATAAAATATTATTATAGTTTTAGCTGGGGAACCACTCGCTGTTCTAAAGTCACCCTCGCTGGATATATATAATGCATCTTGCTGATCTTTCTAGCTTGATGCTGTGTCAGCGGGACAGATGGGATGCAGGAAGCCTTGATTATTTTGGTAACCAGAAATTTCAAGCGTGTCCTGAGTGACCTGCTGAAACCCTGCACCGGAGGGCGACTCCACAGTATGGAGATTGGTGCCCCGGTATAGCTGTACTTTTGCTCAATTAAAGGTCTTTCATAGGCCTTCCTTGGCTGAAACATACAGGCTGTGAATGGTACTATAAGTTTGCATGGCAAGGAACGTTGTTAAGCAAATTGATCATACTGTCTTCGGGACTATGTTTCGCGGTCCACCTGAGTCAGTAGTGCTATTGCTAAGAAACAGACGCTGCTTTGTTAAGAACTGGAATGGAGGGATCATCAGCACTGGTTAAGGGCCTGATGTTTCTTGGAATTTCGTACTACCAGCCGTAGTACAGGAAGCATTGCAGCAGAGATTAAGTAGCTCAAACTCGCCAACCAGAGGTTTATTTATGGGCCAAGAACAGTTGTAACTAAATTGTTTGATCCACTGTCAGATTAGACTTCTGGCCAGGTACTGAAGTAAATCACTCCACATCTGTCCTGAAGCCAACATGCTCTTCGACAAAGTAATAGCTTTATTTTGTTATCATAAGGAAGGGTAGGATTCCGTCACGTAACACAATTAACAATTTCAAAATGCGCTCTGCACCACCCATTGAAAGCCTCTTTAAAATTTATAAAAAATATTAAGAACCTCGCTGGCCTTCTCGGAGACCTGCAAAAGAATTCGGTCTACAGTGCAATGGCGTAACACTAGTGTCAGGTGTTAGATAATGTAAAAGGTAAAATTGCCCAAGAATATTGAAGAGAAATCTTTGTGACACATTTTCTGTTTCTCAAACAAGAACTGATACATGGGTGCTTGTTCGTTCAGCTGGCTGGATACATGTGGAAATTGTGTTGGGAATAAACCCAAAAACGCCTTTTACATGTTAAACCTCAACAACAGGCTAAAGTATTTTTAGTATTGAAGTTCGTTTTTTTCCTCAAACACATATTGTTTTCAAAGAGTGCCACTGATTTTTGAACACAACTACTTGCCCAACAATACAAAGATGTAGAGCAAACGAAAATAAAAACTACCTGGTGTTTGTATGCTGTGTCACTGTATGGGTGTTAAAGTGACTCAATAATGCCAAACAATTTTAAACGAAAGAAATAGTGCTTATTCGGTTCAACTACCTGATATGTGAGCATATTGTGTTGTTTCTTTGCCGCTTTGCTTTCAGTTTTAATTAAGACATTAACTTTATTGTCATTTATGGCCGGCAAATGTGATCATTATCTTTCAATACGCACTTCATTGGTATTTTTGAAAGCAGATGATAAATTTCAATGAAATGAGAAGAAAAAAACCGGAATTAATAGGTCTCTCTTGCCGAAAGACACAAACGATACAAGAAAAGGAAAATACAAATTAAAATTAAATACAGTTTTAAACAAAAGTTTTCAGACTCATATCATATTTTTTATACTCTTCACTTTATGTTTGTCGTTCAAAACGCCGTGATTCACTATCCTACTGAATCGTACGATCTATTAAAAATTACATGTGTGTCCAAAAAGTGTGATAGTCTGGACGGAAACATGTAAATGACTTTTTGACAAGTCTGTCCGGCTTGCTAATCTTTTAAAAAATTTCAAAAACTATCTCTTTCTATGCGATCACAGTTGTCTTTTTGAAATTGCTTACAAGAGTACAACGCTGTGGCTGTTTTGGTGCTACTTTTTAAAGTAGCACAGAATTCTGTCAGACTTGGCTAGCAATTTTCAGTGAATGGATTGTACGATTGCTCTACAGAGCTTTCATTTTATTTCCCTCTGATATTGAGTTTGATACCAAAACTATTTATTCATATTGTTTTCCCTGTTTTTTAATTGTATAGTTGCATTTTTATGGGGTTTCACTTTTATTCTTCGTTTATTTTTTTATTGTTTTAATACAAAGTCTTTAGCGAAAAACAAAGAAACGAAATAGAATGTAAATACACTCCAAGCAGCTGCTGAAGTTACGAGTAAAACATTCATGGCATTCTGCAAATTTACTGTAAATTTTCCCGGCTTTGAAATAGTTTTGTTCATTTTAAGTGTTAAACTTTTCTAAGAACTTATTATTTTAAATCTAAATAAAACTTTTCGATTGTTTTCTGTTTCGTGCAGCTGTCTATATGATGTCTTTACGCAGTTCAACTCGTCAGTATTCATTATGCTCATGAAGTTAATAAGAATTGAACATTTTCAATTAAACCTTTAGTACAAAAAGAAATTTAGTCGTTTTCGCATACACACGACTTTTCTTAACAACTTAAAAACAAATTTTTAGAAATGTTTTTTTTTTTTTCACGTTTGTGAGCCCTGTTTCAATTTTTGGAATTCCATTTTTTTGAAGCTTTTTCGTTTCGTACATCTTTTTTTTATAGTTCTCTTTTCCATCAGGTTCGAACAGCCAAAATTTACTGCCTAATACAATTAATTAATATTTTTATTTATTATACAATTAAAATGTGAGTTGTAACATAACATATGCAATACGGCTAGAGCTTGCGAATTATATGTATGTTAAATGAATCTCAAAAGTGTGGAGTTTCTGGTGTCTGTCACTGTATACAACAATTTAATGAACACTCATTAAATCATATATGAAAAACAAGAGTCAAATATTGTAAACATCTGTTTACCCGCTGTTTAAATCATTTGTGAAGGAGAATTTAATCTGCCTGAAAAAGAATGTTAAAGACATGGCAATGAAAAATCCCAGAAACGAATACAAATAGTTTTTACAACAGCAACGAATCGTGTGTTTATTGTAGAAAGATCTATAATATGTTGAGTTACTTGGCAGAAAGTAAACGAACTGTGAACAATGTTTGGCAAGGTAGGGATTTAAAATATAGGCAGTTGTTGCGGGCTTCGTCTGTGGAAATTGCTTGCCAACATACATACATATTCCCTGCCAATTGCAACATCAAGACGATAGATTCAAATACTTAAATTTTTTCCTATAATAAGCTATTTTTGATGCCTACATATGCACAGCATATGTAGGCATCATCACCTGAGTATTGGGCTTCGTATATCCCAACTTTTAGATATGTATTGCAAGTAAACTATGCCCTTAAAAAATTATTTGATTCTTTTTGGTTTTTGATTAGAAAAACAAAAAAAATGTAACCAACTTTTGTGCAGTGCTATTAAAAAAAATATACTTTCAATAATATAAGTCTGGAAAGTGAAAAGCTCAGAAGCTCATATCAGTAGATACTGTGTGTATGGTTTAATTTTTCATAGCATATTTTTCTATGAAGTTTTATTAAAGTTATTTCTGTATTAAGTTTGTCTCGGGCTCAACTTCTTTCTATGTTATCCTTGTGATTGATACTAATTAAATTAGACAAAGAGAACATCAAGACATTTAGCAGGGTGGACAACTAGTTGTTTCGAAGCCGCCACATTTTCTCGTCAGCACCCGTAAAGTAGTATTTTTTAAAAGTTGCACGTGTGTGTGCTACATGTTTCAGAAAATACACATGTATGTGTGTGTGTGTGTAGACATTTAGTAGATGTGTTTGCACTGGCGTGCATTCCATTCATTTCTCTGCCACAATAAACAAAACTCTAAAGCCGAAAACTGCAATCGCATGTTTAAACAAAAACTGCAAAAATTATCCAGCAAATATATTAGTAACGAGAATTTGTTCAACAAGAAGAACTGAAGCAGGCAAACAAATAGACATTTTTATTTCCCTTTACGACCAGAGCAAAATGCTTTGAATAATTTAAACTATATTTTGGTATATTGTGTCTATCCTAAAGTCTGGCAGACAAAAACTTTTCACCACAAGCGAATAAAATGGGAAAACGAAAATTGAACTTTTTTTCTTCCTTGTAGGCATTAATTTATAGTTTTGCAAAAACGGCAGTATGTCTCAAGCGAAGAAAATAAAGGTTTTAAGCAAACTAATAGTTATGCAATAACCAGCTTATTATATGCTATTCAAATTAATTAAAACTCTTCATTTTACTGTAAATTTTAATTTCATTGAACTTCTGTATTGTAATACATTTATATTAAATTACTTTTTCAGGCTTAAGTTCAACCCTTGGTTTTGTCACTCAGTAAAGAAAATTGATATTAATCTTCTTCTCTTCATTTTAAGACCCTGAGGAACGCTCTAAATTTTCTTTCGCCCAGCTTTTCTAGCCGTCCACATATAAAGTCCATTTGCCAAGGTTTTCGATAAAATTTTAAAAGATGAACAATTCGACCACGTTGAAGATTTTATTTCCCAACGACAAGTAATGCTACTAATTTACATATTACATAGCTCGTAACATTGCCACTGCAACGGAGGACAGGTGTCAATGTCAAGTTACATACACTGACTTTGATACAGTTTACCATCATATGTTGTTACGTAGACTTGCCTCATATGGCCTTTCCAATAATCTATTATTTTTATCTTTAAGTGTTTTTTAGGTGACAGAAAACTAATTTTTAGCATAAGAAATGCTTCTTCTTAGTTTTTAGCAGATGCCTATTTTGTTATACCCCAAGGAACACATATTTGAACTTTACTATTTATTCCTTTCACTGATGATGTGGCGTTAACCTTTTGGTTATTCTAAGTGTTGGTTATTCGCGGATGCTTTCAAATTATACTCTCTCATCTGAACTATGGATGACTGGCATAAATTACAAGCTGATTTTGATAAGCTATCTTGCCTGGCGTTCTACTAATGATATACTTATTAATGTCTCTAAATGTTGTTCTGTGTTCTCTGCTCATATTGTAAATCCTGTTAAATTGTATTATACTAAAGGGTCCGCCAAATTACCTTTTTTTTTTGAAACGGCGCAAAACATCGAGTGTAGCTGTGGCTGTATGGCACGTAGCGCCGTGCTGTTGAAACCGAATGTTGTCAAGATCCTCGTCTTAAATTTTTGTTAAGCATGGCCCGATAGCGATCGCCATTGACAACGGCCACTCCTTGCTCATTTTCAATTAAAAATATCCGAATTATGCCTCTTGACCAAAATTCGTACTAAACAGTGACTCGTTTTGGATGCGTCGGCTTTTCAATGTATGAGTGCGGGTTTTTGTGCCCCAAATGCGACAATTTTGCTTGTTAACATACCCACCAAGCTCAAAATTTGCTTTATCTGAAAATATGATTTTACGTTTGGCAAAATTGGCATCTTCTGTAAGTCGATCGCAGGCCCTGTCCTCCCATATATTTGAGGAATCTTCGTAACAAATGTTTGAAAAAAGCTGTTTTAGAACTAATTATGTATAAAATGAGCCAAATGCTAGGTCCTTCCATTTACAGAATAGCTTTACCGTCTTATAAAATTTTAATGTTAGTTTTAATATCGACAAATTAATGTTATTTAAATATTACATTTAAGCGTTTTAGTAATCTGCAAGAATATAATTCTGCAGATAAAATTGAATAAATAAATAATTTTTATATCGTAGACATTTTGTTGAGGCCACTCAACTCGCCAATGGATTCGAAAAACCTTGAAAGAAACTTTGTTTAAAGCTTTACTACTTATTCTGTTATTTTTTCAAAATTACTTGAAGTTAAAATGTTAAATGTATGACTAAATCTTTTAATTTCATTGCATTATGTAGAGAACCTCTGTCTATTTAAAACTTTTCCACATTTTTTCTCCCCCTGTCCAGTAGCACAAAATGTAATAACAAATTTGCCACACAAAAGCTAAATTATAGAATAAAAATATATTTATTCTTTCCATCCAAATGGTAATGCTAAACTAAATTGCAAAAGGATTCTCTAAAGGATTTTCTTTTGTAGACATATTGGCTGCTCTCTTCTGTATAAACTTTACAGCTTTGAAGTATCAAGAAGCTACAACCACAAGCACAAGCAAAAAAAAAAAAACACACACTTCCAAAAAGATATTATAAAACATTACGCTGCATTGCAAAACCTTAAAATTAAAGAGAATGCTGGTCATTTCTTTTACATTCAAGTGGATATAATAAATAAGTATGTCATGCAATAATATTCAACTTTAATACACTTTTGCATGCATGTACACAGTTTACTTGCTTTCAACATGCCTTACCATCAGTTCACTTTCAAGGATGCTTTCTTTTTTGGTAAGATATTAAGAGGAAGATAATGTTCAGGTTTCATGTGCCAATGGCACATGAAAATAGTTTATCAGGCATAAACAATTCAACACTATTTTTCTCATGTCGTTAAAAACACGAAGTTTTACATTTTACATTTAATTCTACTGCTCCTCTTTTATGGCAGAGCCACTAAATTAAATGTTGTGTCAGGCATAAGAAAATGGGATTATAAGAAAAATATTATTTATGCAACGTTTTTTGGGTATGCAGGTAAAAAAGGAGAATTATTCTTGCCCTGCTTTAGTGTCTACACTTGCAAAAATGTTGTTAAAACCAAAGTCGGGTTCTGCATGAACGAAATGTTGTCGTTTTAAATTAATTCATAAATCAAGGTCCCTTTATGCCAAGTATAAGGCGCTAAAGCCAAGGACTACAGTTTCTGTGCGAATAAAAGTCAAAATTTTGTTTAATAGTTTTAGCTAGATTTTGATAGAAATTAGATCGTTTCCTGCAACAAATGACATGAATAATTTGTTAGAGCAAGATCACACAAGGCAATTTTAGTTGGTCAATTGCGGAAGTATTCGGTGAGGAGAATAAGAAGAGAAAGATAATTGCCTGTACTCGCTGATTTTGTTTTGATCTACCATTCGCTATTTTTCTCGTTGGCTAATATTTGGCATTTCTTTTTATTCCCTGTTACGGCTCGTATTAAGATTTTATCAAAAGCCCCGCAAAAATTTCATACAAAGGTTTTTGAAAATTGTCTCCTTTACATTAAAAATAGTTTAAGCCCAGATAAATATAAAATGTTTGTTATCTAATATCTAAGTAGAAAAGGAAAGTATCCTAAACTCTTTAAGAAAATTATTGAACGTATAAAACCTTGAAAGATATTTTTAAATAAAGAATTGAATTGAATTGAAAAGAGCTGTAGTACAGCAGTTCAAAATATTTATCGTAAATAAATAAAGAAAAACGGTTTTTATGTGAAACTATTTATGTTCATCAGGAAGTATATTTGATAACAGTTTTGTATATAATTGTTGTTTCTCTTATGTAAAATATAAACAAGCTTCAGATTGTATGAAAATAAAAGCCAAAGGACTCACAAAAATTTCCATAAAAATTGCTGCAAAAATTTTCTTGTGTAGATACGAAAGCAAGTTCAAAAGAGAATTGCCTTAGAACTGCCTTTTGTGATCTAGAACTTAATGTTGCATGTGTTGGAAATGTGCAACCACTTCACAGAAAGCTTGGAATGAATTCCACAGAGCGCCTCGGTGTATGAATTGGTAAAGTCCCCGAGGTCGCAGCTTCGATTCCTGCCGAAGGCTTTGGATGTTCCTGCAGACAAGCCAAAACTTTCGCAATTTTGTGCAAAGTTGCACAATAATGTTTTGAATTCCCTTTCACAAAAAAAAACATAATCTAGCAGTTATTTCAAGCCCAAATAAATTGACCTGTTTTTTTTTTGTTTATCCGCGTGCATTTGTTTCATTTGTTGGCCACCAAAAATTGTTCAGGAAAATATATTAATGACATGCAATTTTTCCGAATATAAAATTAAAATTAATGTTAGTTCGCTGCTTTTTTTCATTCGTGTGAAATTTTGTATTACCCAACAAACTTTTTGGTAAAGTGAGCTAGAGAGTTGTTTCTGCAGCCATATTTTGATAAGACCCATACAAATTAGAGCAGAAAATCATTAAAATCATCAAAAATACGTCAAAGTAGAAGTGGAAGGTTTTTTTTCAATTCAAAACAGTTTTTATATAAAAATATTTTTATATAACTTAATAGCAAAATATGCTTAGCTGCATTAAAACATAAGCAGAGTTCCTCTTCCTTAGTCCATGTTGTTAGAGCATCATTTACCGTCATAAAGTTATGTTCTATTTTATTTTGTGTTTGTTGGGTGGCTTAGCAAATTTTGAGTGCAGCAACTTTGCACAAAAACCAACTATAGAAGACTATCACAACAAATTTTAAGTCTTCCCCATAATAAAATGTACTTTATCTGAGAACAACAAGTATGACATAAACAAAAGCAACATTGAATGTAGTCTTCATTCCTTGTGCTAAGCACTTGCTGAAACGTGATGCGATTAGATGAAAAGCGCTTAACTGTCTTAAAGGCAGCATCAAATTTTAAGGACTTTTTGATGTGTACACAATGTCTAGCAAGTTTTTAATAAATAAAATTTTGTTAAAAAAAAAATAGGTTGGAAAATATAAGCACTTATGAGATAAAAATAAATAAAAATTTGAGAAATATATTAAAAAATATTTTTTATTTTAATTATTTTATATTGGGTTTAGCGGAATCGAATTCGTTCTTTATTATTTTTGTGACTGATATTAATGAAACCAGAAAAACATCCAAAACCGTTAGCTGGGGGACCACCAGATCTTCCGAAGCCGCCACACTTTTTGCCAGCGCCCGTCCCTGCACACTGAGGCTCATGCTTCGAAAGCGAAACTTACGCCTCTTAGCCACCCAAGTGCTAATTCCTCCCAAGCGTCTTTAAACTCTTTACAATTTCTCCTAATAAAACCAAACAACCGTAAGCTCTAGCAGCAACACAGTCAATTTATCCAGAAAATGTTAGTTGTGCATTGAAAATTACACCAAGATCCTTCACTTCACTTACACGACCAAGCCGGATGCCACTAATAGAATAATTAAATTTGGGTTCATAGTGTGAACGTATGATATTATACAACATTTAGACATGTTTAAATTTATACCATTTTCCCAACACCAGTCTGACAGCTTCTCCAGTACTGTGTATAACTTTTCACAGCATTAATTTTAGATATATTTACTACAGAACAATTTCACATCATCGGCGAATTAAAGACAGTTTGAAAATTTAAAAGTCTGTGATAATCGTTAATATTATAACAATTAATATGAGTTCCTTGAGCAATACCAGAATATGCCTCGGTTTTCTCTGTGTTAAAAAACTTGTGGAAACTCGCAAAATATTATTTGAAAATTCTATTTTCCTATATTATATAAAATGGAAGAATAATCTTAAGAACGATAAACGTAATTTAAAATTATAAAAATAAAAATGTGAATCTATTGACAATATATTTTATTAAAATTTTGTATACAGAATTTTTTCACTGTCAGGCTCCCGATGTTGTTTTGTTACACTGGCGATCAAAAAACTTAAGATGGGACGATTTAGTGACTCAATACTGTGACAATGATTTTTTGATACCTTTGGCATGAGGGAGGGAAAAAATCCACTAATATTATCAAAACGCTCATTTCCAAGGTCTGATTTAAATTTTTTGTATTTTTGTATGGCAGCCTCCCTAAGAAGGCCTGGTACGGGATCGCTGTGTTTGAAAAAAATATTCAAGAAATAAATTATTGGGTGTAGACCAACATTTGACTACTCTGCGGCCACATTAGTAATTGTGCGCCAAGAAAATTCAATTTCTCCCCGATTGTAGCAACTTGCCCCCGGGTTGCCCGTAGAGGAGTATGAGCAAGCCCCAATAAATTTATCTATCCAATATTTCTTTCCAACACACCAACACCGTAACGTTTCCATACCAAAATAACTGAAAATCAGACGCCGAAAAATTAATCTTTTTCAGAACTTGTAGTAAAAATTAGTTTTCTTCATTCTAAAAGCTGTTGAAAAACGGATGACACAATAGCGACAAATGAATTGTCCATACACATCGATACAACCTAATTAATTAGCTTTGTCCGATAAAGTTCATTTAACACTTATATTAAGGTATTCCGATTTGTTGCGATAACCACCCTCCATATGATTTAAACCAGTTTTTTATACCATTTTTTTATGTTGCCTAGACGAAACAGTATCATGGCAAATAGAAAACATTTTGATCTTTTTCAATTAATTCGTAGTGCAATTTTTGTTTTAAATTACTGCTAATTACATACATTTTTTGAAGAGCTAACTAACTAGCATTATTTAAAGAAGCAGCTGGAATTTTCTGCCTTTTTCAGCCGTCTACATGTCGTCGACATGGACTCTTCTAGCAAATAATGAATTCATAGAATACCAAAATTTTTATGTTCAAGTTTCTAACTTATTTGCTGTTTATATTTCTAAGCTGCGGCTTAGAAATAACTTTTTATAAAGATGAAAAAGCAATTGTTTGGCTGGGGTACGGCTAGCCAATTGCAAAACCGTAATTTCCCCAAACGATTTCTTTCTTAGCAGCTCCAATCTTGTTCTGTAAACTCTTGCCACCTAAATCCCCTTTCTTGCTGACCACTCAGTCTTACGAACATTTTTAAAAAATATACACTTTGGCCTTCATAAAACATTTCAAGCAATAAATTAATTAATTCAAAATAAATGGCATAATATATATTTATGTGTATACTTTTTTTTTAGTGCCCTGAATTTATTTGCTTTAATAATAATTTTTGTTTACCTCTTTTATGTTTGACATAGTTTGTAACTTCATTGCCGCAACATGGTTGTTCGTAATAAAAATTCCATGTATTTTCATAATCACAGGATGCAATTTTCACGCAAAATGTCATCATTGTCATCAACAGCAGCAGCATCAGCCCCAGAACGGGCAAGTTTTGCCAACTAAATAGCCATTGTTTTTTGTTGTTGCCAGCAAATCTCTGGCATATTGTGCTGCAACATGTTTGAGATGATTCCATTTTGCTGGGTACTTAAAGCCAAAATGGAAGGGATGACCAACCACAACCTCAATTGGATTATTGAGTTTTTTTTCTTCTGATGAACGTTTTCAAAAAATATTGTTGAAATATTTTGATTTGTTTTTTTATTTTTGCTACCTTGACGAAAGCTTTAAATTGAAGCTATGTGAATTTTGTAGATTTTTTCACTATTGTTTTATATTATATTTATTAAATTGATTATTTTATTGAAAAAAAAAAAAAAAAAAAATAAGTTGAAAACCTGATGCAAGTGTGTGCGGTTTTTTGCGTGGTAATTTTTTTATCACTTATAATTATATTGCAAATGTTTTTTAATAAAGTTTATTAACAACAACGTATTGGTAATCACTGCAAATAGCAGGAAAAAATTATTAATTTTATTGACGAATTTGCCATAAATTAGTGGACAATACAATCATTTTAAAAATCACTGTTCAATGTTTTCTATTTTTTTTTTTCTTCTTTTTTAAATCACATTATTTTATTCTTTTGTGTTTGTTACACTTTGTGATGTATATTATTTTTTTAATTAATTCGCTTAGTGCACTTTTTTAGTAAAATTTATTGAATTTATTTCAAATAATATATTAAGTGGTTACAACTTAATATCACTTTGTTTGTTAAAATGTAACAATGAGGGACATAAATATTGGTTTTTTATTTGGAAATGAAAAAAAAAAGAATTATATTTTTTGTTTGTTATTTGCAAATACACTTTTACACAATGGAATTCTCTCAAAGAGAGAATGCAGACAAGTGTTGCCATGTCTTTAGTTTCATATGCGTGAAAATATTTAGAATTAAAACTGTATTTAATTATTGTAAAATTACAAAAATGAACTGAATTATTTATTTGCTCTACAAGCCAATTGAAATGTATTATTTTGGGGTCTAAAAAACGACGTTATTAATAGTCAGAAAACATAATTAAGGTCTAGTAATAAACCTTAAATAATACATTGTAGAATTACTTCAAAACAGCACTAGACAGGGAAGGAGTTCATATCAATCTATTCTACTAGGTAAATGCCTTGTTTGGTGTCTTCTTTTTTGGACTAAAAACGCGCCTGGGTGTTGTCCATGTGCAAACTTTCGAAAAGCACTAAAAACGAAAAAGCAGGGATTTTTGGTAGATAAGCGCGAAATTAAAATTATTTTAGCAGTAGTTTAACTTTATAAACAAACTATATAATTTGCAGTTGTTAATCACTTTGTGGGGCTTCAGTGCGATTTTACTTTTTCAGAATTGAGAAAGATTTCGTTGTTTGTAATGAAATTGTGGTGATCAATATTTTAAAAGAACATAAGAAAAGTAAAGTTGAAGGTTTATTGGTTGGGATGCAGAACGATGGATGCAGACTCAAATTGATTCTTAAACAGGTAATAATGAAAAAGCGGCACAAGTAAAAATATACTATATGATATTTTTTTAAATCACTAAACTGTTGCAAAGAACACAATAAATACAGTCTGATAAGCCATGTGGAGTATAGTGTTTATTTTGTTCATTTTATGCCAAATTTTATGACTTTTACCTGTCGGTTTCTTGGTTTTCCTTTTTCAAAACTAAGTTAAGCCTAATTTCGAGTATGGCATATTTCTCGCGAATTTTCGCGTGTTCACAACCTGTTAAGATTTTGATAGCTATTTTGCTTTTTTTTAAGTTTTTATGAGTCTAATTTTGCAGATTGACAATACTGGCTATTTGTCGTTTTTAAAACTAGAAGATTTTTCTTTAAAATTGTTGTGAGATTCATTGGTAATGTTTTCGCAGATTTTCGTAAATCTGGGTGTAGGGTTTGCAGCACAGAAAACTAGCAGAGGAGTCACCAGTTATAACGGGATACAAAAATTACCAATTTTTCCGTAAAATTTCATGAAAGTGGCAGTCAGACAGTGTATCCCGTGAAGAACGGAAAATATGAAAATATTTATATATCTATCTCTTTTGGTAGACTACGCATTTGTTTACATTTAATTTTTGGTTAGAACAAGTCAGTGAAAATATAACGCAAACAAAACTTTGCTTTGCAAGCAAAAACATAATAATAATTGTTTTTATTTAATATTTGATTTGCATTGAGTGCAATCCTATTTTCCAAAAAAAGAAAAGTTCAACAAAACCAATATTTTTCCAAACTCTTTACAACAACATTTTTTCATTGCTTATGTTTGTTTTTGTGCACACTAGTTGGTCTTATACACTCATGTTGACACGATTTCCTGTACTGCTCACATCTAAATGGCCCTGCACAAATGATATGGCCACCTTACAAGAGTCATTATTGGGATATCTATTTACATATGTGATTTGCAGCTGCTTGGCTATTGTAATTTTTGTTCTAAACTTTAGCGATTTTTCATTCAGCTTGGCTGCGTTGCAACGCGTCTGCAGAATATTGCAATTATTTGCTTGTGACAGAAGTTTCTAAAACCAAATACTTGGAGCAAATGCACACTTGTGTGGAGTGCTACAAAAATAGATATTGCAAGCTCTTTTTCAGTTTTCATCTCCGCATTGACAATGAACTCAGAAGCATATATTTAAGCAAATCGCATATGTTTTAGGCAAACAGAGGACTGTTGGCTTGATCAGCACCTGAACAGATTCAAAAGATTTTACAGATTTTTGCACGGTTACCACCAAATTATTCAATATATTTTATAAAACATTTTTTGATTTGCAGTATTAGTGCTGTTTAAATATTCCAACTTTTACTATAAAAACTCCTTTTTATTTTAAATCCTCAAACAATTTTCAGTTCAGTTTTATAAATTATTGCTATAATATAAAATTAATTAAAAAAGAAACGTTTCAGCTACAGGGCAACAAGCTGTTTTGTTTAAGGTTGAATATTTGGCGTCTACAAACAGCTGCCTTTGTGTATCGAAAACTTCAATTTCTAATCCCAAATATTTTTTGAAGCAATATGTAGTTTTTCATGACATGGCAGCCCTTTAAACAGTTTGTGTAAAATGAGTATTTATTTGTTTCTTTTATTTGGTATTATTTTAGGTACCCTTTAAAATCTAAAAACCACAGCAATTTCTTTCACAAAACAATAAAAGGAATATAATAAATGTTTTTTTTTTTTTAGTTTAAAAACATCTATATGAACAATATATTATTATTTAATTCATTTATTATGCCAACATATTTTCTTGTAAATTAATTTATTTGAAGAACACAATTTTAAACCATTTCTTTTGTATATTAATTTCTTCACTTGAAAACTGGTTTCACCTTTAAACCTCAATTCAACAGAAAATTATTACCGACAGCAGACAACAAACTATTGTGCAGGAAATACACAAAAATTATTTGAGCCAGAAACACAAAACAAATATGTATGTATGTACAATATATTTTTATTTATACAATTTCATCTACAGAAATATATTCTTACATATTACTAAAACACATGAATTTTAACACTGGAATAAGCAAATATATATATTTTTTAAATGAAGTTATGAATTTCTAAACTGAATTTAAAAACCCTCTTTTATTATATTTGTTTCAAAGTGCTGTTTAAGCAACATCGCGTAGATCACTGAACTGTTGTATAGAAATAAAAATTTTTTGTATACACAATTTACACTGGCCTACAATGAGTATAAGAGAAAGAGAATAACAAGCAATGAAACATGCATACATTTTATCCATAAGATAAATTTAGTCAGTGATCTTTTTTAAACTAAACAAGAACAATCCATAGGCGAAGAAGAAGCAGAAAACAGAGAAGTGGAAAAAAACACATTTCAATATTTCCGTTTGCGGCACAAATCGACCAGATTACAAGCGAACATTTCTACTCGCAAACATACATATTTAGACATACAAACAAACACATTTAGTTACACTGCTACGATCCAGACTCTTGATTATGAAATTAATGAACAAAAGAAGTAGCATTGAACGGGGTCCGCGGGTGTGAAAGCATTTATTTGCTTAAGTCAAAATTATTTACTAAAAAAAGAGAAATATGCTGAACCAAGTGATTGCTATTCGAATGTGGTTTTGTATAGAAAACGAACAAAATGCAGTCAGAAAAAATAAACAAGATTTGTATGTATATTTAGGAATACACATTCATACGTATATACATACATACATACATACATGCTGGTGTATAATAATAACAGTGCGATCAGGAAAGAAGAGATCTTTGCATTAAGCAGTGTGATCATTGAGAAGATGATGTCTAAAAATATATTTTGTGACCATGCAACTTCCAAAAATAGGGAAAAACTTGGTGTATACTCATACAATTTTTAGTGATAAGCCAACTCTATTAAGAAAGTCATTTCATCTAATCAGCTGTTTTTATTTTCTTCCCAATTCATAGATACCACACTTGTTAAAATTCATTTAAATTTTTAGTGTAACATTTTTTAGGGTTTCGAACTCATGGAGTGAAAACAGATGCCATTTACTGAGACTTCGCTGTCCCTGCGACCGACGCATGCACCATTCTTGCAAATCGTAAGCACTAGAGAGCTCATATTTACACAGAACTTGTGGTTACCCGTCTGCTACAACTATAAATACTAAAACAAACAAAAATTTTAAAAACTAAAAGTGCTACCCATACAAGAATCCGTGAATATTAGTAGTAATTTTTGAATCATAAGAGATGGAGACTTGAAATTTGCACAGGGTATATGGTTATGTAGGCTCTACGACAATAAATACCAAAAACGCTATAAATTAAACAGTAAAGGGTGCTTATATACAAGGAACTGAAATTAGCTATAACTTTTAAGCCGCAAGAGATGGAGACTTGGAATTTGCACAGAGCATGCAGCTACCAGGCTGCTATAAGTGCCGCTCTAACTATGGCGGCATTAGTGATCAGCTGCTTGACTCAAACGCTGTATAGCCAGTTAGATAGAAAGTGTAAAAATTTGAGTTTATGGCAAACTGAAAATCCGAAGTTAAATATGTGGTTGCAGCGTACTATTAGAGAGCACAGCATAGATATTTCAGTGTTAAATTCGCTGATCGAAACTTTACTCCAGAGAGCAGTTGATAGATATTCCAGTGGTAAACTGGCGTATCTTCTCGATGGATGAAAAACTAAAAGACAGAAAATAGCTATAAACTTCTTTTATTTTTTTTTCAATAGATTTCTCCACAAAAAATTGTATTTTTACAGAAATAATTACATATATTTCTGCTTTTTTCCACTTACAAAATTTATTTGACAAAATGTATAAAAAATGTCTTCGTTCATTTGTATTTGTTTCGTGTGATTTTCCTTTTGTTTAAGTTTTAATCAAATTTTTTTTTAAATGTCAATTATTTTCCTCTTTTAAATTTTTTTGTAATTTTTTTTAAATGTTTTTTTTTGTAATATTTTTAAAACAATTTTTTTTTTCTTGGCAGCACTTTGAATACTACATCAAAAACATTGCCGCATATCATAAAATCAACTTAAGACCAATTCAAAAAATGTCGACACAATTTTTGTTTGTTTAATTAAACCAAGTTTAACTTAGATTTCAAAAACCCAGCCTAACTATTTTATTGGGCATAAGTTGATCATGTATATTCTATTGTTGTTATACTGTGCGCTTAAACGTGTTTCTGTATTAAAATATTGCGGCTTGATGTAGAATAACGCTGCAAAGCAGAATTCGAAAAATAAACAAAATACAGAAGTATGTTGTACCTCTTTAAAATTTATACCTGCTTTGTCAGTTGCAGTGCATTTGATAAACATTACAAACAGTTCATAGTGTAAGAGTGAGATAAATATAGTCTTGTAATTATTAAGAGATACCAGAGTCTTAGTATAAAATAAAGCACATACACATATCATCCACATTACATTATGGACTGTTTTAACGCGCTTGTTTTATTTTATTTAATGTGACAAAATATATACTATAAGAATGAAAAGGTGAAAAAGATGGCCATGTTGAATTTAGACGTTTAAAACTATTTAGATTTTAATATGTGAAAATTAATAATTTTTTTTATGAAATATACAGAAAAAAAATAAAATTACTTTTATTATGTTTACCCACCCAGCAGTAGTGGGAACCATTTATTTTGCATTGACACTAGTTGCATATCTGTTTTGTTTTACATATCGAATCTAAATTTTTTTATATTAGATTTCCTTAAGAGATCAACTAATAACTTTGTAAACAGTTTCATACCTTTCATTTTATAGAACTTATGTTCTTTGTAAAAGAAAATAATTTTTTTATATAATTTTTCTTCAATTTCAGTAAATTTTTGTATTTTTTTAATTATTTATAGTAAAATTTTTTTTATCAAATACAAAACTGCAAGGCTTGTCTGCAGAAACACCCAAAGCCTTCGACAGGAATCGAACCTGCGACCTGGGGGACTCTACCAATTCATCCATCGAGGCGCTATTTGTATGTTAATTTATAAACTGTGCAGATTTTGGACTTGTGTTAAATACATCATTATCTTTAATTAAGTCCAGTAGATATACAAATTCCTCCAGCTAAACTCTATATACATCATTATTTTTAATTAAGTCCAGTATACATGCAAATTCCTCCGGCTAAACTCTATATATGTATGTATGTATGTATGTATGTATGTTTGTAAATGTAAAAAATTTGTTTTCAATGTTTGTATGTATGTATGTTTGTAAATGTAAAAAATTTGTTTTCAAACTTACTAGAATCCGCTTTCAAATCATCCGAATGATAATTTTTGCACAAACTTGCTATTACTTTAGTTTTTTCACTTGTTTTTGCCATTATGAACACATATATTAATAATTGCTTTCTTTTTTGATCAGCTGATTCAAATGTGGAATAGCACACTAATTTCATATAGGGTGCTCACAGCAGTCATATAATTTTATGCTATTATTTTAAGACTTGTGACTGTATGACAGCATTTTAAAGATAGCTAATGTATTTTGGCATTAATTAGGTGGGAACTGAACGCGCAACACTTCGAGTGTTGGTGGCCAGATACACCAACTCAGCCACCACCGCACACGAAAGAAAGAGACCAATATGAAATTTACCGAACTTTTGTGTAAGCTTTAAATATTGGTATTCATCATGATACAACTAACAAGGTAGCCTCGTCAGCTAAACCGTTAATCATCTGACTACTTTAGGTTGTCAAGAGAATGCAGAGATGAAAGGCAGCCAAAACGAGATAGCAAATCCGCGTAAGCTCAGCGCATCTCTCTTTTGTAAATGTAGAAGTGGCGTCTTTTTGACAGTTTGCATAAGTTGTACAAAAACAAAATGCATGTTATTTTTATTGAAGTATTGTAGCGAAAAGGTTACCTTGTTAGTTGTATCATGGTATTCATAAAAAATAAAACATTATTGAAATACATTTTAAAACAAATATTTCGTATCAAATTTGTTCTAAAATGTATTTGAGCAACATTTTATTTTTTCTGAATACCGGTGTAAAGCTACAACTAATAGCATAGCTGTCACCAATAACCAATTACAAAAATAGCTAAAGGTTATGCACTAGCCTTAACCTAGTTACTATGCAATGTAAATTTTCTCAAAATCCAAATATTTCCTTGATGCTACTTGATTCTACCGACCAGTTGAGCAGCTTTAACGAAATGTCGGCGGCGTATGGACGGCTGAAAAATTCAGCAAATAGTTAAAAGGTTCTAAAAAAAAGGCCCCAAACAAATTTAAAGCTGATTAGTGTATAGTTAAAAAAATAGACCGCTGGACGCTACTGAAATATTTTTTCATATTAAATTTCTCTAATTTAAAGACATAACAAATGTTTTTAATTTCAATTTTCAAGCAATTTTCAGCTTAATACCATTTATCCAATTAAACATATTTTTCTGACCGTTTTTGTTTTTTGTGGTATTTTTGTTCATACATAAATCTTTTCTCATGCCCCTCATAATTTTGCAACGCTTAAAAGAAACCATCATTCTAAATTCAAAATAGAAAAGTATGAATTTAAATAAAAAAGCGCAAAATAACTGAAATACCAACTGGGAAAAGGGACAAATGACAAAAATCTATGCCGTAAAAGTATTAAGTACACATACATATTTGTGTTTGAAAAATATTTGCTGTTAAAGGGACGATGCAGAGGTCAAAAGGAAGAAAAACATAAGACTGAAAGACAATTTTAATTAAAGTAATAAAACAATTTACATTTTGGTTTTGTCTTACATTGCTATTTTTCTGTGTTCTCTGGTATGCTCACCATCATATTTCATAGACCTACCTTCCTATTTGGTAAATGATGTATTTTCAAATCATGTGATATCAAATCTCAGAAAATCTTTCAACACTTTACTTCAGCCCAAAAAAACAAAAAAACAAAAACTACCAGGACAATGTCATTACCTAACGTAATTTATCCCAATCTGACGTAATTTGTTACGTGATATCAAGTATAGTGATTTTTAGAATTCAATTCTGCTGACAAAAGGTTGACTAAGACAATTGGAAGCTGTAAAGACCGGCATTAGTTTTTATTATCAACTTGCGCAAGCAATTGCTCTATGAGATTAAATATAGGCAGTCAGTGATAAGAAGCTCAGTATGGAATCAGTCATGGCCTGGGTTCGAAGCAATTTGTGTGCTGATGTGCAGCGTGGTGGCTGGAAGTCAAACACGCATGGTATGTACCCCAGCCTTTACTTTTCTTGTCTTCCTTAACAATGCCTATCACTGCAGTTTTATCAGAGAGGAAACTTTCTTAATTTTTAGGAAGCAAATATCGTACTAGAAATCTTAATAAAATCATTAAAAATATGTACTTTTATATTCAAAAATTGAACTAATTATTTATTTGCTATTAAAGCCAATTGAAATGTATTTTTTAGGTCTAAAAATAAACCTTATCAGTGCTTTCTATCTTTTTCAGCCACCTGTATGCCGTCGACGATTTGTTGATGCCAATCAATTCGTCAGCAGAATGGAAAAATATTAAAAGAATATTTGAAAACCAACTACATATTCAATAGTTCTCATTAACCAAATGTGAATCAGAAATGTTTTCTATCTTAAATGTATGTTTGAACTCTTGTGAATTTTCAAATAAATCGTTATGTGTCAAACATTATTTTAAGATTTTTCTAATTTTACTCATCAGCGAATTGTCGGCGGCATTTACACGGCTGAAAAATACAGAAAACATTAAAAAGGTCTATTGTTAGTGCTAAAATAATGTTTTCATTTATTTTCGTTTAAAAATGATTTAATTCCTTTTTAAGCCTGAGGCTACTGAAAATTTCATAGATTTGTTGTTAACAGACGGACACCCAAATAACCAGGAAGTCATTTTGTCAACCAACAACAAACCAAACAGGCTGGCTGTTAGTCAAGCAGGCAGGTGGGGATGCAAACGAACCAAAAATGGTTAAGAAAGAATGTTTATTTAAAATCGTCATGTCGCAGAACACAAACCGCATATTAACGTAATAATACTAAAAAAAAAAAAGAAAAAAAATAACCCAACAATTGGGAGACTGACTGGACCTGTAGGAAAGGATTTTTGAATAATTAAACCAACAACGAGAGCAATAATCATAACAAAACACAGCTAAGCATAGAAGTGTGCATATTGTCAGGGCTGAGAATGGCAAGGCCTTTGAACACCACGAGATCTGAAAGTCTTTCAGTTTGCTAAGTTTACAGTCCAATTGGCAAGTACAAGACCATAAACAAACTGACTACCATTCTCTGATTGATTTGCAGTTTCACCAGGGATCGAAGTAATAAAGAGCTAATGTTAAAAATAATTCAGTACATCTAATTTGTTGAACTTGAGGCACTATCACATATAAGCAAATACTTGCGAACTTTGCCCACAAAAATGTGCTGACTACTTTTATGTTGAGCCTTGGCTTGGGCATGACTTTAAAGTACTACTTATTAACAAAGATAGCACCAATGAATAAAAAACTAGAACGTTATTTTGAACGGAAAAGCATAAAATTTCACAAGAAAATATTTTAAGGGTTTGTTTACTCATCGAGCAAATGTAAAATCTAAAACTAACATTTATTAGATCTTCCAAGAACTTTGCAATAGTACATGAATTAGGTCCGTCCGTTGAGGACACATAAACTATTGTAAACACCATATATTCACGCAATTTCTTCTGAGTTTTGCTGTTATTTATTATTATATTTATGTGAATATTTACGAATTTTAGCCTTTTATAAACCAGTGTTTGCTTTAAACAATTGTGAACAAGAATGTAGTGGTCACGTTTGTTTGTCAAATATTGTTATATATACATCTTTACATGGATGAAGGGGTTTTTTGCTATTTATGCGCAGGTTTTCGTCAAAAATAAAGCTCAACAGGTCACGGGTGAATATTTACGAATTTTAGCTTTTTGTAAACAAGTATTTGCTTTAAATAATTGTAAATGAGAATGTATTGGTCACGTTTTTCTCAAAAATTTTCAAATATTGTTATATATACATCTTAACATGAATGAAGGGTTTTTTGTTTTGTTATTTATGCCCAGGTTTTTGCCTAAAATAAGGGTCAACAGAAAAGTAGCGGTCACGAGTTTTCGCCGAAAATAATTTTTTCCATGCGCTTATGGGTTAAGTAATGATATTCACTCTACCATTAATTTTTTATTATTTAGTTTTTTTTTTTTTTTTTTGCTAAACCTAGAGTTCTGAAGGTTATTCATATTTTTAACTTAACATGTAATTGAAATTCAAAATTTAATAAATCAGAAAAAAAAAAATATATTTTCTTTTTTGCATAAAAAATTTTCTTTGCTTGTTTGTGTCTGGAAATTTTGCTGGTGTATATAAAATTGTCAGCAGACTTAGGACAATATTTGAAGAGAATATATATGTATAAATTTGCCTAATATGATGCTTTTGCCCGTTGAGAAAACCTAACCTCAATTCATGCTGTTGCGAAATTTATGATTTTTAAAGTAAATATTTTTTCTTTCTTTTCTGTTGTTATTTGCTGTTGTATTCACTTGAAAGCATATAACATTTGTTTGTGTATAGGTTTGTACTCATTGCAAATAAAGGTTAACAAAAAGGCAGTGGTCACGGTTTGTTTTTTGTGTTTTGAAAAATTACCGAATGTTTGTTTATATGTGCTAGAGGCTTAAGCTTATAAAAGTTAAATAATTAATTTAAGTGAATTATCTAGGCCATACGTAATTTATTAATTAACATTTTTGCTTAACTAAAATTTTTTGGAATTATTTATATTATTAACTAAATTTTGAAATTTGTTAAAAACATTTTTTTTTCTTTCAAATCAAAAAGCTAATAATGGTTTTTGCATGTTTTTGGTTTTCGCTGGTGCTAATTCATTCCTTAATAGACTTCAAATATTTTGGTAAAATGCTCAAATATTCAACAGCTTTTAGAATGAAAAGAGAAATATTTGTATTTTTCTGTTGACACTTAAGGCGAATAAAAAATTCATTTGCATGGCTTGATTAATTGTAGCAATTTTGTGCAACTGAATTATTTTTTTTTGAGTGGTATAGTAATATTTTTCTGCAACTCTAGAGTTAGAGTCCTGCTAATATTTCCAGTTCATTTGAATTATCAAAAACAAAAAAAAAAAAACTATCTTATTGTATTACTTAGATAGGCTGCTTGAAGCTTTAAACGAGGTCTGTTCTATTTTATGCTGCCATCCCCATTACATTTTTTTGCATAAATAATCTGATTCAACATATCAACTAGTTTTAGCTTAAAGTGCGCAGGACATGTGCAATAAACTTGTCAGTTGTTTGATTTCGTACGTGGTGATTTCGAAAACCATACGAAAAAATCCATTAAAAGTACTCTGTCTTTTGCAACAAAAACTGAGGAGATAAAAGTCTTGTTAAGAGGCCCCCTTGGCCTATTATTTACCTTTAGTCTAAAGTTAGCAAAATTACATACACGCTTGTGATGTCCTTTTCCTTACTTGCTCGCACTCGTTTGAATGGGCAAGCAAAAATAACAACAATTATTTGTGTAAAAGAAAAAATAACTAAAAACAATTTTCCATACAAATTCATTTGAGTGTTTCTGCTACCGTGTATTGTTGCAAGTATGCAGTTAGAAGTGTGGCATGTTGGGTGCCTCTGTGTGTTGCATGTAAAATATTCTAAATTTGCAGACATTTAATTTTCATAAAGTTTACAAGTTGAGAGCTTTTTTTTTTGCTTCCATTATGTTTTTCTTTTTGTAATCCATGACACATGTGAAAATTGATATTTATTCAAATTCGTAGTCAAGCTGCAACACACGACCAGAACAAACAGGCAACAAACAGAATAAATATGGCTTTAGATCAAAAGTTAGCACAATGATGTTTATTTGCAGGTTGTTGCTGGAATCTTTCCTTTTTGAAATCTGAATTTTAATAGAAATTTCGAATAGTTTTGCTATAAATTGTCTTGTGGAAATTTGAATTGTTTTTTTTTTAATAAACTTGTTTGTTTTTCAGTTTTATTGGTAGCAAACGATTTGTGGGCCGTCCATGTTAGGCATTTGAAACATGTTCTGGACCTTAGAGACTTTCATGTGTAGTAATGCTCTTGCTGGTAATTGTTTTGCATGGTTCAGTCATAAGTTTTATGGCAATGACCTTAACATTGGTCAGTAAATTCAATGTTTCATGATCAGGTTGGTAATAATTGCAACAGGGGCGTTTCTACGTGTATTACAATAAGGTCAAAGACATAGACTTTCTTTTCAAAAGTCAACTCTATACATACTAAATTTGTTAATTTGTATTTGACTTAAAATAGTTTTTACATCAACTGCTTTTTAAGGCTTTATTGCCTTTAAATTATTCTCAAAGAATAAATATTATTGAAAGTATAAACGTTTTTAAATTTCCCAATTCCAGGTTTCAGTTTCTGTACCATTTTTGCACTCAAAAATTTCTCTTCAACTATTACCTGTTATCCGCTTTATTTTTTCTTAAACCCTCCACATCTGATTCTCAAATATACAAAAACTATTATAGAAGGCTCATACCATTTAAAATAAAATCCTCTTATAGGCAGTTGAATTTTTAAGACCTGTTTTTTCACCCGCATCTGTTTTTCATTTCCTGGCAATTGTTGTTCTGTAACTGCAACAAACGTTTAGGTATGCGCACAATAGTTTCTATTTCTGCGAAATATTTAAACAATTGTCTTTTGCTGGAGAGAACAGAAAAAAAAAATAATTTTAAACCTCAACTGGTGTTGTTGGTGGTAGTGGTGATGTTTGTTGTTGTAGCCACATTTGGTGCATTTAGCCGCAATAAAAGCCAAGTTCGCAATAAATGTGCGACAATTGTAGCAGTTGATCGCATAATTCCCAGACAGGGAGTTTTTCCCAACAATTACCAAATTTCAGACCGGTGTTTGTGCGAGTGTTAAATTGAATGTCAGTCTCTGTCTGAGTGTCTCTGTGTTTAGTGTATGGTCACTGGAACAAGAGTCAACTGAATGCTTTGGCAGTGTAAAGAAGGCGGGTCAGTCATTTACGTTACATACTTTCAGGCTTAAAAATAACAAATAAGTGTTTCAAGCTGAAGCATGAATATTAGGGTGGGTTACGAAAGCAGTCGATAATGTGCCATACATTTTGGTTTGAGCAAAAAAATGTCCACTACAACTTATCAAAGAAATTATTTTCGAGGAGCCCAACAATTCAGTTTTTTGTAGTACTGTATGGTTGTCTCTCTGAAAAGGTTTGTTACAGAAAGAGTTTGAAAAATATATTATAGACAAAAAAAAAAACTCTTGCTAGTCGCTCATGCTGGGACAAAGTTCATACAGTCACAAAGTGGAGCAAAGGAAAAAAAGGAGGAAATAAGTCTCTATCTTTGAAACATGCAATCTGATCATAAAACATTGTATGAAAGAATCATAAACAAGGACTCAGTCTTTAAGATATGGCAAAATTTGAACCACCCTATTGCAATACACTGTAAATTTCGGGATATCAAAGTTGACTACCTCGTTTGTATATGAAAAGTGATGTTGGTTTCATAAGTTTTGCAAATATTATCTGATTTAAACAAGCTTACACTTATTATAAATATAGACAATGATTTTTAGGAGTGCTACACAAGTCATGGCATTAACTTTCAAAACTGTTTGTACTGTTCCATTGAAATCTCCTATATCCCTTCTAAAAATTCTTATATGCTTATTCCATATTTTATCTTATAATGTCAATTTGTTTTTTCTAGAAACTTACAAATTTATTTTTCCCTTTTAATTTCCGCCAAAAAAAACTTTGAAGTATTAATTAAAAACAAAATATGCACAACCTCTAACCGAATGAAAATCTCTCTAATTACGATTTAGAATTTCGTGTCACCACAAAGGCTTCGAATGTTTTAATAACAAAAAAAAAAATAACTCTGTAACTCCTTAGTAAGTTTTACTATGAGACAACTAATAATTTCATTACTTGAGGCCAAGATAAAGACAACATTCATTATAAAGATTTGTTTTTCGTTCATCATTAGTTTTTTTTCCTTCTGTTGTTGCCATAACGCTAAAACAAGCTAAAGAAAAATTAATTTCAATGATATTTTTCTCATACCGCTTTGACAGCGAAACTACTAGCAAAAAAACCAAATGAAGAAACAAATTAAATTTTTGTCTCTTCCGTGCTTGGCAGTTTTTCAAAAAAAAAAAAAAAAAAAATCATCAAAAAAGAGTTCTTCGAAACGGGGTAATTTAAATTTTTTTTCACTTGTGTTGTTTCAACGAAAGTTCAGTACTTATTTCTTCCATTACACTGAATTTGATCATACCCCTGGCATAATTAAAATTCCAATGATGTTTTAGAATCTCACACACATTATGCTTTTGTTACAGCTGCTGTTGCTGCTGCTGTTGTTGTTGTTGTTGTATCAAAAACTCCATCAGCTCTGAGTTGCCGTTGCTCCTGCATCTCTCCGTTGTGTACGTGTGTGTGTGTGTGTGTGTGTTGTTTTATTAATAAAACTGAAAAAGGCTTTATGAATGTTAAAGCTTCTTTTTTTGTTTGCTGCTTCTTTTGCTTTTGCTGCCATTTTTGTGCATGATTTTGGGTTTGAGGTAAGCAAACGCTGATGTGCATAATTGCCAGCGAAAGTGCTTGGAGAATATTTGGTATCATGCCGTTGCTGACGATTTTGACGATAGTTCTCATACTCGTTGTTACGGCGACGTGTCATTACTTTAGGTTAAGCACCTTACATTAGTCTTTTTGCTGCAGTTTTTCAACTAATGTATTGACATTCTGCTCACTAATATTTAAAAGACTCACATGTGGTCTAAGCGGCACGCCACAAAGAGTATTAAAAAAGTCTTAAGACTTAAGCAGCTCTTAAAAGGTGTTTAGAAAAAGTTAGCACTTACCGTCTATCGGTAGATACCTGCCTTTTTGACAAACTTTCAATTCAATATATATAAAATATTATTTTCAAAATCAGAAATTTTCTTTTAATTTGCATACAAAACAAACACAAAACTGCAAAGAATTTTACTTGTCGGCAGAAATTTTTAAAAAATTTTTTACACAAAATAATAGAAAATAAAAACAATCAAAGATTCCTGACAATGCTAACAAATTGTTAGGGAAATATCGAAAAAATTAATAAAGACAAATAAAAGGTCAAACAATAAAGGTCAAAAATTATAGATAAAATATTATAAACAACCTTTTATAATTTTTATGAATAAGGGGTTAATGTTCAAAAACAAGTTACATATCCTCAACTAGTTGGCCTTCTCTGGCAAAAAATTGTTCTACACTAATAAAGACATTTTAGTCGTAATATTCCATGTGGAATATTATGACTAGATGAGCAAAATCCCTTCGTTTATGGCATACTACAACCAGCCAAAGCTTAATATTCTTCTGCAGGCGGCAAGAGTGTGTTTTTAAGAATACTTTTCCGCTCTGTTTTTATTTTTTTTGCATAATAAAATTCCTTACACGCACTTTAGTTAAATATTTATCATTAGCAGCCTGTATGTATGCTATGCAAATTAATTATCATACAAATGAGTATACAAGCATGCAAGCAAACATACACTGACATACACACACGTGCTGCCTTGTGTTCACAACATCAGTGGAGTGTTGATAAATTTTTCTTTTGTTTTCTCTATGCAAAATGAATGAAACTTTCGCTTGCACGTTTGCTTCAACTATGACATTAACATTGAGTTAATGTTTGTTTTACCCTCTCATTTCGACCTTAATTTGAGCTAAATATTTGCAGAAAACAGAATTTAAAAAAGAAATATGTAGAGAAGCACATCTTTTTTGTTGTTACTTTTATTGACAATAAAGGAAATAGAGAAAAGAAATTTAGTATCCGTGATGCAAACTTTTTTTTTCCATTTATTTTTTTTCCCCCGTATGAGATGAACACAGTGACATACAAACGTGTGTTTGTGTGTGCACCATCATTGTTGGCAAACATGTCAACTATCAACAAAAGAATTTAATTAAGCTTTTAATGACAACTTAATTTACCACTTTCATGAGCAAATTATTTGCGATTTTTTGTTCACTTTCAATTCTGTCTCATTTCTGGCCACTGTTTGTTCATGTGCATGTGAGAGTTTAGTGGTGCGGTTGGTTTCAGTTTTTTCTGATTTTCGTGTAATCTTTGCCAAGTTTTTAGTCACTACAGTTTTGTTGAAGGTGATATGTTATATAAATTTATTTAAAACCGATTTATAACAAAAATCAAATGGGATTTTCGTTGTGGATGTTGGTGAAATTTTATTGTATTAATTATAAGGTATTAAATTTGTAGTTAAAACACTAATTTTTTCAGGCGCTATCTATTGTTGAGTGTCACGAGTGTAGCTTTAGATGCGTGAACCTCTGCGTTCCAGGATACGTGCTGCCGAGAAGTGTTGCGGCTTCGAAACAGCTGGTCAGAGAGGTTTTAATTCTACTCTGTTGCTGGCCCCAGAGTCTAGTCATGCACTAGTCGTGTACTGAGTCTCATGAAGTGCATGCTGTTCAAAAAAAAAAAAAAAAAACAAATATTTCTGTCCTCAGTAGAAGCAAAAAAAATATTTCAATACAATACTTAGAACCAAAGGTCCAACTTTTAAAAAATTTTGTAACACCAGGTACTTGAGTATTTTTATGCAGTCAACTTTTATATCTTACACTCTCCTTTTATATCTTAATACTCTCATTGGCTTGAGTCCCAGATTTGGTCACACCATTTGATTTGCTCCTCCAAAATTTGTTTGTGACAGGATTTTTTTTAATCTTGTCGTTTCAACTAAATGCAGTTGTTTTGTTACAATACCTTAACTTCTTTAAAAATTAAATTAATTACATTACTGGTTGCGAGCAATGAAATAATATTAAAACAAAACAAGCAAAATTTTCTACAACTTTCTTGTCTAGTGATTTCATTATTATTTTTGTGTGTTTTTTTTTTTTAGCAATTTCCTTGCCAACTCTGCCTTATAAAAATGCAGTTGTGAATTTTTATAACGTCTGGTGCATTTGTGCATTTAGTGTCACAATGAAAATCCAAAAGTTCAAGTATCAGGTGTTTGAACTCTAAAAAACAGGAACCAAATTTGTTTGTTTTTCCTTCACTCTTTTAATTACAAGGCTTAAAATAATAATTGCAAAAAAAAAGCCATCAGGTAAACTTGGCAAACTGAACAAGAAACCATAAGAAATACATAGAAATATTTTTTTTTTTTTTGCCAACAGAGGTTTTTGTCTGGTTTTATATTATTATATAAGCTTGAGGTATATCCCTTTTTAATTCTATACATATTTGTTTTGAATTTATGCGATTTTTTTTAACAATGTTTGTTTTGACAATTTACAGCTCACAATGACAAGTTTTACCTTTGGCAAAACAAGGAAACTAAGTATTTTAAATCAGTCTCAGACAGAACTTGAGTCCATAAACTTTTGCATTTGAGTTCCATTTTTAGAAAAGTGAATTTGAGTTTAAGCGGCAAATTTCATACAGGAATGTCTGGAGTTGGTATTTAAATGTTAAATCTCACATACAGTGACATTAATCTTTGTCGTGTGGCAGCTTATTGTTAAACAATTAATCTTTTCATTTCTTTTTTACTTTTGATACTTTACTTTATAAGCGTTCGAAAAGTTTCCATTCTTTTTTTTTTTGCTTTATTTTGAATTTGTGCCCTTTTTCGTTTGTAAAGTAAATTTTTCGCAGCATACTTTGCAGCATGTTAGACGGATATATTGTATTGCCTGCACACAGGCGAATTTTTAAATGGATTATGTAAGCATAAGCCAACATTCTACTCAAACAGATTTATGTCATACTAACATGATTGTTTTTGTAATTTTTGCTAACCAGAAGTATTATTGTAATTGTGAACAAAAGACAAATGAACATGCAACACTTTCAGTGCATAACTCAGTTATTGTAGAAATGTGACATTCAAATAAATAATTTATTGTGGGTACAATGCATCAAAATTAAACCGTACTTAAAGTAAAGAGAAACATAGACAAGCCTTTAATTTTCCTATTCAGGCGTTACTATTTTGTTTTTTAATATATTTTTTATTAAAAGTTTAGATTTGTGCCACTATCCTACAAAACTCAATTAAATTATTTCTACATTTGAAAATTTTTAATAGCCTGTTCACACTTAATATTCTGTTTCTTTACAGACCAATGATTTTCTGTCAACGTGTACAGAATTTAACTGATATAATAAGCATTAATAGTTGTAAAAAACTCTTTTTTCTTTTTGGTTGTCTAAATTTAAAAGAAGAGCTTAATAAAAAATATAAAAAAAAAACTTGGGAAGTATTAGATGTTCAGTCGCTCTTATATTTTATATTTGCTCCTTAAGGTATGCTAAGGTCTGCAAAATCTTACTTTTTGTGTTGTGCGGCTTAATTTCACCCGATACTTGAAATAACTGTGAGCTAATTAGTCTATAATATTATGACTTTTTGTATGAAAAGCTTAGCTTAGCTTTTCTCCTTGGCATTAGAAGTAGTTTGCTGAAATGGTAGTTTTGGTTCCATTAGTTCCGTTGTCCTACTTTTTCTGCTGGACATCATTGTGTTCCCAGAGTTTTTGTTTTTAAAATTTAAAAAGTTATTTTAAGGGACACTGCAGATATGCCTTAATGTATTATTACCTTTTGTATTAAAACTATTTTTTTATGCTTTGCAGTAATCATAATTTTATACATAATTGAATATTCGTTTACTTTCCTGGCAATAAACCGTTAAAATAAAGTTTTATCTACATCCGCTGTACAGTGAAAGTTTTAAATAGTTTACCAAATAGCTTAAAAGCTTATCAATAGATAACTTGGATGGCTGAAGGCAGGATGATGAAAACTGTTGGTGGGGTTTCATTACAAAACATTTGTACTCATAAAATAATAATTAATACAAAAGCATCAGGTCATCAAATTTTATTTTTCGCATGCTTGAACTAAAGTTAAGAGCACTCAAAAAACATGAGCAAGAGCGAGAATTTAACTTCTAGTACATCGATACTGATCCTCTCCGCAAGAAATACAATTAAGACGAAAACACATTGCAAGATTTTGTTTTCGAAGCAAACAAAACAATTTTTTTTTTAACAGTAAAACTGTTCGTTCAGCTATCAAGCTAATCTCCAATAAAAGGTTTTAAATAAACTCAAGAAAATCAGCTTAAAATAAAACCAATAAATATTTTTAAGCAACGTTTTCAGGTTCTATTTGCGGGTATTTAAAAAACCGAAAAACAACCTTTTAATTAAAATACATCGTACAAATTTGCGCATAACTATGACAAGAAAAACTTTTCTATTTTGCTGCACTTTAAAAGTTATCAAATAAAAAAAAAAATATTAAAAAAAAATAAAATATAAAAAAAAAAAAATATAAAAATTAGTAAATATTTTGCGGACTATTTGCAGGTAGTTGAAAAGTTGAGTGGCATGATACAAAACAAAAACTGCTACAATGAAACTAAATGCAGCGGCAAAGTAAAAGTTTTATTAACACTGCTTTTAAACCTTTTAACGTAAGCTTAAGTGTTAAGCACAAAACAATGATTTTGATGCATATTTTTTTAAAGAAAATTATTTACTAAAAAGGTACTATCAAAAACACTAAAATTAGTAGAGGTATATGAAAACTGGTATTGCAGTAGAGGGCTCTAGCAACTTACAAATGGGTGATCTGTTTAGAGCAATGAAGAGCAGATAGAGAGCCTTGTGGTACAGAAAATAGTAGAAAGAGTAGAAACATTAATATATCTGCATCACTCCTGTTTTGTAGCAATCTGGCCAACTTATGAGACAAATTTGATGTTTTCTCGCTTTGATTGTTTTATTTAGGGCTGCCGCTGTTACTAATTACAATAGAAACAAGTAACACAATATCTTCGCTTTGTGAGCTGAAATATAAAGTAAAATTATCGCCAAAGAAACACGTATATGTGGCACATTCGTTAAAATTTTGTATTTTAAGCTAAAAGTTGTTGTTTCTTTATCGAACTTGCTGGGTAACTATTTTTAATTTTTTTTAAGTCCAACAGCAATTTAGTAAAACAAGTGTTTGAAAAGTGTTTGTGAATTTTAAAGCGCGCTTTAGCAGCATATTTTAATAGTTTTATGAAGCTTAAGTTCGATTTTCACTTCCTTAAAAATAAGAAGGATTTTTTGTGATAAATTTGGGGTGATCAATATTTTAGGAAAGACAAGAGAAGTAAAGTAGAGGTTTTACTGGCTGAAATAAAATACAACTCACATCAAAAACGACAATGAAACGGAATAAAATAACGAAAAAAAACGTTGTTAGAATTGCTCGACGAGCAAACACAGCAATTAGAAACAATTTCTTCGCTTAAAAAATTTTCTAAGATCACACAATAATACAATGTTTGTTTGTTAACCAAAACAAACATTAGAGTGGTCGTGAAAAAGCCTTAGTATGTGCCCCAGCAAGTATGTCTGCAACTTTACTTTACTTGCTTTCTTTAAAAATATTGATCACTCCAAATTTATCACCAAAAATCTTTTTCAATTTGAGGAAGTAAAAATCGAACTCAAGCCCGATAATATTGCTAACAATTTTGCATCACAGAGCTCGACTACAAAGTTAAAGTTAATGCTGGAAAAGGTTTGCCTTCGCAGCTGTTCTGCTGGTAAAATAAACTAGAAAGGAATAAGCAAATATCCAAACAACTTTGTTACTTGAGTTAATGAATGGCTTCAACCCTTTCGCCTACAGTAGACAACAATTTCTTATATATACAAAAATTACCCCGTTTTGTCCGCAAATTCTACAACCTGCATGTTTATCATATTTGTAAATATGTACTTCTTCAATGCTTTGCAACACAGCGTTTTTGCTTTATCCGCACAAATTTCGTCAATCCGTTTAAAACTTTTCCAGGAACAACTTTTACGGTCATTAATTTTTAAGCAGCAGCGAAAGCAGACTGCAGCCAGCACCAACAAAGCCGAAACAAAACTATAAAACACACTTAAAATTTGCGTAACAAAGTGTCGCTAAAGTTTTTCATTTTAGCCTTATGAAAGGTATTTAAATGTTTAAAGACTGTTATTTTTTTTAGCTACTAATGAATAAATAATGAAATTTCCATACAAAAGTAAAGCAAGGAAAACGGGCTGTAAAACACGAAATAAGAGTTAAAAAATAATTTTCGCATTGCTAAAGAACCTTTGAGGGAATTATACACTCCTCTACGAGTTATTACACTTTAAGGTATGCAATAATTATTTTGTTTATAATTTATTTTGAAGCATCATCTCCAAAATAATTAGTTAATATTGTGAATATCAATAGCATGACATTAAATACTAATAATATAATCATTGAATGGTTTTATTTAAGAGAGTTTTTCATCGCTAGTAACAAATTAATTGTTTTCATTAAAAATAAATTTTTTCCTCCAATAAAAAACAGCTGTTGTATGGAAAGATTTAAAAAAAAAATTTGGAAATGAAATAGTGCTACCATACTTGTGATGTAATTTAATGTGAATACTTCCCAGTAAAACCTACCTAACCGATACACCAATACATTAAAAGATTTTAAAATTTCAACATATACATACGCACATTTATATTCCATAAGCGCCTTAAGTTAGAACGAATCAGCCTTTTTGATTAAAGAATCGTGCTATACCTTACTCTTTTCATCATTTTAGACATTAATAATTAGTGATGTAGCAAAGTGTTAATAAGGAAGTAGTCGGATAAAATAAATAATGATTAATTTATTTTATGAATAAAATTTTATGAGAATAAAAGGATTTTATGAATAAAATTTTATAAAATTTTAAAGAAAAACTAAGTACTTAATTACAAGTAATACATTTGTGTTGCTAATAAACAAGTTACAGTGCTAGCTGTACTCGATTACTTATGCAAAAAAAAAAAAAAAAAACAGAATGCCAGCACTAATATGAACGGCAAAGAACTGATAAATTGAAGACGCTCGTGAAAATAAAGAACAAAAAATTTTTTTTTTTTTTAAATGTGCATTAGAATATAAATAAAACTAAAAAATCGAAACAAAATGCTTTAAGCATTGAAAAAAAAAAGAATTTAATAGAAAAGTGGAAATGTACAAAAATATAAATAAATTTGTAACAAGTTATTTATAGTATAATACTAACGGTTATCGCTACCGTTAACTAACCGGTTATATACATGTTAGTACTGATAAGTGCGAGCGAGAGCACCATAATGTTCTCTGTTCGAAACAATAATGTAAATGAAAGAGATATCAGTTCACACGTACAGTAGAGAATAGGTTAGTTTTTTTTTTTTTTCTAAAAGCCAGTACAAAATAACTGAAAACTTTAAAATTTCTAAGTAATACTTTGGTTAAGAGTACTTTTTATTTAACGCATTATTTGGCAGGTACTGTTCTTACTGGGTTACTTACGACTGAAAAACTGACACTGCATTTAAATGCAGCTTAAATTGATGTGAAAATTTCACATTTAAATATCATGTTAAAATCATTTTTAGGATGATTTTTTTTTGCTTATAAAAAGGTTCTGCTTTTGCTCACAAGCAAACAATTTTTGTTGTATGTCCTTAAAAGCTAAGCAAAGTTTTCTTCCGTGCATTTTATTGCTAAACTTGAACTTTAGTAAAGTGCCGTTAAGGAAACGTGTCTGGTGTATTGGTTGTAAGACCAGTGATTATCGAAAATTGTGCTGCATATTTCATGCAATAAGTGTCGTGTATTAGAAAACATTTAACCCCAGACCTTTCGCCATAAAAACAGAATTGCATGTTCATTAAAGTGCCTTAGAATATTTTATAGTTTTGGGTGCGGGTAAAGTCTTGAAGAAAAGATATTTAAATATAAATATTTTATAAACAAATTTTTTACCCCTTTTTTTGTTATTGTTTTGCTCTGAAACTTCTTAAGCATGAAAATTTTAAAGCTAATGGGTTTTTGCTACTCAGAAATTTAAAAAGAAAATTTTCAAGTGTATAAGGGTTCATTAAAAAAAAACGACAAAATTGTTTGTTGGTGTTTTGTTTTTTATTTTGTACCTTTTATTAAGAGCCAGTTTGTTGCTGGTTGGAGGTTGAAACTTTAAAGGTATTTTATGGAATGAGAAAAAACTTTATTGTTGACAACATTGTTTTGTTTTTCATTAAGTTTGTTTGGTTCATTCTTTGTAGTTGATTTTTAGTTTGTTGCTGTTGTTTGTGTTGCTGGGTCATCTACTTTAGTTTAACATGGCTGATGATGATGGTATTGCTGTGGGTTTTCGCTTTCCTTGAGATACAGTGGAATACAGTAAGAATGAAAGCTTCAAATAGCAATCTTCTATGGTTGATGAAAACTTCTTGTGAAAGTACAAATGTAAAAACAAAAATTTTTAGTTGAAGAGTCCCACCACTGGCGGAATGATTTGATTCAATAGTTTTCGTAATTTCGCTGCTAAATCAATTATGAAAAGACTTCATTTAAGAAACTTTCTAGTACCTATTTAATTTGTTAAGAATTTAAGATAAATGGTAGACATGAACTTAATTACTTATTGGCTTTAAGAGCCAATTGAGATGTATTAATTCAGGTCCAACAATATAGCTTTCAAATGTTTTGTCTTTCTCAGCCGACATTTCGTAATCAACTCATCAGTAGACTCGAAAAATTCTTAAAAGAATGTTTGAAACTTAATTACTTATTTCATAGCAAATAAATCATTGAGATCATATATGAATATTCAACAAAAGTTTTACTTTTTGATACTTTCAAAAATACAAACCGTAGTAACCGATGGTAAGTCGTTGTATAGAAGGTTGCAACGAAAACTAAAAGAGTGGCAAAACGAAAAAAATGTTTACTGTGTTACAGGCCAACCTAAATTAGAGCGTCAAGCGTATTTTTGCTGTGTAAACCACCCATTTTCATGCAAAATGGGTGGCTTAGACGGCAATAATACGCTTGACGCGCTAATTTAGGTTGGACTCTTAAGGGTTTGTTTGAACATTTCTGATTCTCATTTTGTTCATGGGAATTATGGAATAATTATGTTTTATGCAGCCACCTTTAAAAGATAATTTTAAAATCAATAAATTTTCTCAATCAATTATTAACGGAATTAATTGGATTTAAAAATGAAATTCTTGCAGTGTAACAACCCAAATTAGACTGCTCCACTGTTCTCCTGTAGTTTGCTTAATTCTTGGTTGCCAACAATATGTTCTGTTTCGGGGTCTGCATGTTTGTTCATGCGTGTGTGTGTGTGTTTGTGTTAAGATTTTAGTTATACACATATCTACATACAAACATGTGTATGGCTTTTTCTACATTTTCTTATTATTGTTGCTGAGGTTTCTTACAACACAAGTTGCTTTGAAAAGCGGTAGACAGAAACTTATTTCAACTTTCGGGGAAAATAATTTTTTTGTTTGTTTCTTTTTCTTCTGCTAATATAATTTTTTTTTTCTTTTTGCTGACCAGAAGACCCGAAAAAAGTTTAGCAAAAATATTCTTAGTTGACAATAGGAACATTTTTCAAAAGCAGAAACAAGTAAATAAGAAAAAGGAAGAACAATGAAAAGGAAAACAATGTTGGTCAAGTTTACAAAAGAAAGTTTCAGTTTCTTAAGTTGAAAATAATTATCATTAAAATTGAATTTTTGTAGTATTTTTAGGTTTTTTCCTGGGAAACAACACACTTACTTATTTATGGTGGCAACATTTTGTTCCATAAGTCTTTTTGATTTCTTTTTTTTTTTAACAAAAATTGGGGATTAGTTGACAAAGGTTTTTGACATAGTATAACGAATGGGAAGCTTAGCTGGATTGGTTTACAATGCTGGACATGATATAAAAATAATTGTGTCCGAAAAATGTTTTTTTACAAGTGAATTTATTATTTTCTAAATCTTAGCTATTGAAGCCTTATGTATTATTTGTTAATTGTTTATCGTGTAATCACAAATTATGAAATAAAAAGAAGAGCAATAGCATCTAAAGCCTTCAGCTCACCTGAAAATAATTTCAATATTTTCATACTTTCAAACAGTTGCTCGGAAAAGCAAAATATATAACCATACTATTGAGTTCTGCTCTGCACAAAAGGTTTGTTTTAATATTTAATTTAAAAGGTCTAATAATTTGGTAGAATAGTAGCAAAGTCTTAACCAGACATCAAGCAAACCTGAAAACCTAGACAGAAAAATATTAAATTACTGATTTTAAAATTAAATTAAATACTCCTTTCTTTGCTGTTTTTATGGAGCTGTGTTTGTGGAGCGATCTGATGGCACTTTTGGAAACTGGTTCTTAGCAGACAATGATATTACAACTTTCACGCAATTGAAGAAATATGGCCGTGAAGTCCATTCAAGCAGCAAAACAATTAAGAAAAAGAATAGTGAATAAGTTGCTAATTATTTTTTTCGGGCCTTAGTTTGATTCTCAATTCCCCCAGAATTGTGAGAGACATATTGGGGCATAATTGTAGCAACCAACATTTTTAACGAACACGAGAATAGTAAAGTTGAAGATTTATTGGCTGGGGAACATATCATGGCTGTTTAACCTCCACCACAATGATCGTCAGTACCCAAGTGGCTTCCTGCCAATTAACAAATAACTTAAGACTGTTTTTATGCAGCAGCGATAAGCCATTCTTATAGCCAATTACTGACTTTCCTTGGCACAATATGAAGAATGTAAATCAATTAGTGTACATCTGTTGAAGTTAGACGCTGGATTTTCAGTTGCACGAAATGCAATCTAGTGGCTCATAAAAAAAGTTGCATTATTTTGAAAAATATTATGGTATTATAAATTGAAAATAAAAAATTGAATACGTGGCTGCATTGTGAAATGGATATAGAAAATAAAAAGCTTTATCGGTTGAGTGATCCAATCATTGCTAAAACCAAAACCATAAGCAGTACAAGTTAACCACGTCCCTGGTTTGAAGTTTATTTGTATGATGCAAAATGCCAGCTCTGTACCCCAGCTGAATCATTGAAAATTTGTTATTTCATTTCAGACTAACATTCAACATTTAGTGCTTGGTTTTATGTGGCTAAGGTTGTGGTGACCTACGAATGAATGTTTTTCCAGTCTTGCTAAAAAAAACGTGATCACTACTTTTTTGTTTAGCTATTTCTAGGCAAACATATGTATACAAACATTTAAAAACTGCACACACATCTGCATGAATGATGTGAAAAAGTGGAAAAAATGGTGAATAGATTAATTTTCACAACAGCATATTTTGAGGTTAAGTTTGCTCAACGAGCAAGTACAGCATTTAGAGCAAATTTGTGTTTACTTTTACAGCACTTTTGATAAATCAAATTATTGCTCACTGCAAAAGTTTGTATTTGTTCTTTGTACCAACAAAATATGATTTTTTTAAGCTTGATATTCTGCAGTCCTTCTCTCATGTTTATCTCTCGTGTTTTTTTACGTACATATATGCGTTTTTACTTGTTTGTATTATATGGCTCAGGTTGCTTGCAGTATCACACTTTTGACTCATAAGTAATTTGTCGTACTCAGCTGTATGCTTTCTGGGTGCTCTATAAGAGAATATTTTCCAATGTTTGTTATGTTTTGTAGATCCGAACGTAGAGCGAAAATTTTCCAATACTTAACTTTCCTTTAGCAAAATCTTACAGTTTTATTCTTAAACACAAAATGGTGGTGAACAAATTTTTCGCATAAAATTTGGTCGAAAATGTATTTCAACCTCATTTAATTTTTTATGAATATCGGTGTAATTTTTTTTAGTGTTTTGAGATCGTAAGACTTAAAATAATCTAGTGTAAGTCTAACTTTGTTGCTTTTTAAATTCTTTTTCTGGAAAATTTTTGTGTGCAAGTAATTAAATTTGTTTTAATATGCCAACTGTTCAAAGGTCAAAATATAAAGTATATTGAACTTAAAATATGTAAATATATTATTTGAAAATAGTTTTTAATTGCTCGAATGTGAAAGTAAGAACAACAACAAATGCTTAGTTTTAATACAATTGCATTTGAAGATAGGCCCCTGGTTCAAATCGTTGCTATAACTGACCTTAATAATAATAGAGGTTATTGTAAATAGCAAAAAATTAAATAATGATTTTAGCTGGGGAACAATATTATTGGATTAAATAAAAAAATAAAAAATAGCTTCAAGACATGATGTGAATTACAAAAGATAATTTAAAAAAAATATGTAGTTACTTTTTCTTGTCACAAATTTGTTTTTTATTTTATATCTTTAGATCCTTTGAAACTTCCACTAATAATCAAAAACAGACATACATTCATTTCAAAGGATGTTTGTTAGCTGAGGAAAGGGTCAGACCGATAAAGCAACATTTCACTCATTATCACTAAAGCAACAATTGTTCATTAGTTTGTAGATTTCCGTTTCCTTTTCTGGCCATTATTATACTTGCAATACAACAAAGACAAACTGAATTGTAATATTTGTGAAATTAAAGAACATTGTAGAGATTTATAGCTTCCGTTGTTTGGGCAACCGAAACTTTCAAAAGAAGATTTACATGAAAGCAAACTGTGTAAATAAACACAACCTTTGACTTGGCTTTATCATTTTAGGGGGAAGGATTAGGAATTGTGTATGCAGGTTTTTCTATTCATTTTTAGATAATAGAGAATTTTAACTTAAAGCTAATTGCTAAAGCCTTGTAAAATATATTATGAAAAGCCAGAAGATATTTTGCGTGACATAAAGCGGTTCGTTAATTACATTCCCTAAAACGTCTGACCGAAAGATGTCGCTGTAAAAGTATGTGCTTGGTTGTGGGTAGGCAGGAAAAGGTTGCATTTTAATAAAAAGAAAATGAGTTAAACATATTTGGAAGATTTTAAGATGCCGTTTTTGGGATTATAAAATATGAGCTCAAGTTACAAAAACTCATTGAATAGATTTTAATGAAAAAAAAAAAATTAATTGATATTAATTAAAATAGTGACAAACCAAGATTTGAACTTAAGCCTCAAAAAGTAATTTAATATAAAATGAATTTAATATAAAATGTATTAAAAAAAATTAAATAAATAATTTCAAAGCTTTAGCACAGAATTCTATTAGAAGGGTCACCAGTTTACCAGACTACAAATATCACCGGTTCTTTTTTTTTTAATTTTATCACAGCACGGAGTATGTTCAAAACTTATTTTTTCAATCTTCTAGGTGTTTATATTTTGCTTCTTACATCAAATAGCTTTTACAATTAAAATTTTTATTTTCTTTGCTTACAATAAGGGTGCCATGTTTTTCTAAAGATTTTTGATGGTAGAAAAGTTTTGTGATAATAATAATTTTTTTTTGTTAATAGTTTTTAAAGCACAACCATAACTGTATTAATTTAGGTCCAACCATGAACCTTTTCAAAAAATGTCTGTTATATTTTTCAGCTGTCTTTATGCCGACGACATTTCATTGGTGCTAATAAACTCATCAGTAGACTTGAAAAATTCTTAAAAATTTGTTTGAAACTTAACTACTACTACTTAACTCATTAACTCACTCAAAGAATTTTCCTAGACTGTTCAAATATTAACTCTTATTGTTAAATTTATTACTATTCTAATATTTCTTATACTTATTTTGATCATTGCAACTTATTCGAGAATACTTTGCTTTTCTCTGACAAAAACAATTATTCATTTCAGTGATAATGTTCTTTGGTATGATATTTTTTAAGAGACTGCCCAAAACAACAGAAAACACAATGTTGCGTAAAATAAGAAGTTTTTTTATATATAGTATTTGTAATAATTGCAAATAAGAAAAAAATAACTAAGGAAAATAATAGCTAAAAGGATGCAAATGAACATTTTTTTTGCTTTTTGTCTTTTGTCTACTTTGAGACTTTATTCTTTTGTATTTTATAACTTTTATTTGTATTTGCGATTTGTACAATTTCAAGCAGTTATTAATGCATATTATTTGTTGAATGTCTGGACGATTTTTTTCTTAGAAATTTTTGGTGTTCGGGCAAGACATAATTGTCGATAATGTTCTCTTTGAAATTGCAGGAAAATGTGAATTTCAATGGAAACAAAAATATATTTTTGTATTACTTTCTTCTTAGTTTATCATTGAGTTAAATTAAATTAAAAAAAATGTAATAATATATTTATTTAAAATTTTAAAACTCAAGTGGCCAGAAACTTTGTGATAAACACACTTGACATACAAAAGGACCACATGTCACTCGCATAATATCCTTTGTGCACAAACACTTGCAGCGATATGTTCACAACCAGCAACCTTGTTGATTGTAATTTATTATGTAACAAAATAAAATAATTTTTCATAACCCCCCAAGATTTTACTTAAATACTTGAATTTCTTGAAAAGGTTTTCCTTTTAGTGTTGTTAAATAGAGGGGGATAAACGTTCAGAACAAAAAAAAAAACCGTTGAGTGTGCAAAAAGACCACAAATAAGATTCCGTATTAATTTTAATTTTACAGTCAACTATATGATTTACAATTTTTAATAATTTTAAAGGCCTTTCTAGTTCGATTTTTGTTTTCTCAAAATTGAGAAAAAAAAAACACATTTTCCTGAAGAAGATACACAAAGGCGTATCGAAATATTGAATAATTTAACAATAAATAGAAAGTATATTTATTGAAAATAAAGTGACCTTGAACTCAAATATTAAACCAAACAAAGTTATATAATACATATCTTTTTTCCCGGTTTTTTTTTCATCGCCAAAAAATGTCCATTCATATGGAATGTGAAGGGGAAAACAGGAAATGGGAAAAGAGAGAAACCTGTCATGAAATTTTCGATTACAATGGGGCACCTTGACAAACAAAAACTTGAGTTGACAACACTTTTCAAATGCTATTTGTATAAATAGTTTTAAAAAATTTAAATTTTCAAAAATATCACACAAAATTTCAAATCTTTCAATACCTTAACTATTTTGGCTCTTCAAAGATCTTTCGAAAATGTCACAAAGCTTCCTGGGCAAAAGGTTCATTCTAAAGCAGAGCGAAAATTTTGATGCATACATGCAGCAGATGGGAGTCGGTTTGATCCTACGCAAGATGGGCAATACCGTCAAGACGGAATGTATATTGATGCGCACTGATGATGGCAAGTATAGATTTGTTTTGGAAAGTCCTTACCGCTGCAGTTGCATAACTTTTGAATTGGATAAAGAGTTCAACGAACTAACGCTCGATAGTCGTGAAGTCAAAACCATTTGTCATTTGCAGGGCAATGTCTTTGTACAAGAACAAACAGCACCGGGTTTGAAACCGACAAAAATTGTACGTGAGTATAGAGATGACAAACTGATAACGACTCTCATGGTCGCTAATGTTATAGCAGTAAGAGTTTATGCTGGCTCAGAGGAAACTACAAGTGACAATACTTAGTAAATTATCCAAATTAATAATTTGAAATACATAGCTTTGATAAAATATTTGGAAGTTTCCTTCTTCTTTTTTTTAGATGGTCTGAAAGAAGTTTTATTTTCATAATTTTTTAACGTATAGTTTATTTGATCTTTTCTTTTATTTTGATAATAAATTAAATTTTTAAGGCTTAAGATCTTTTTTATAAAAATGTTTGTAACAAAAAACAAATATATTTATTTATTTTATTTTTTAAATAAAAATATTCCTGAAGAAGCCAACAAATTGCGGGCGAAATATCGAAATGAATAAATATATTTGTTTTTTGGTACAAACATTTTAATAAAAAAGATCTTAAGCCTTAAAAATGTAATTTATTATCTTCATAATTTTTTTTTTATATCAAATTGAAACCCTTTAAACTAATTCGTTAAATACAGAACCTAAACTAAAATTGTTTATGAATTTAGGAAACGTGATTATTCCCCTGAATTTTCTGCTTTGCAAATTGTAGCAGAAATGTAAACCCCAAAATAGCCTCTTTGTTTTTAAAAGATTTATTGAATTTGATCCGAAGGAACTATCTAGATTTATATTCTATTTTTTTCCATGAATATGATTATTCATTTAATGCATCAAGTTGTATTCAATGCTTGTAAATTTAGGTGCTTTTTGTAATAGTTTTAGCACGGGCTTCTGCCAGCTGGTTTCTGGAACCTAAATTTCTAAAGTTTTCATTTGTACATCTACAGGATCTATAAAAATGAAAAACTGGCTGAGATACATTTTTAAAACGAATTTTTGAGTATAATACTTGTTTAAAGATATTTCTCAGCAACATGTTAATTTTTATGAATGCTATTATCATAAGAAACTTATTAAGTAATTAACAGTCACAAAATATAAAAGTTTGCCTTTGATGGTTACTGTCAGTGCATCGATATAAATTCTTGATGCACAATTTAGCTTAGAACTATAATTTTGTTATTCTTTTGCTTTCTATTCGTAACTACACTATTAGAAAAAACAAGTCTTTACGCTTTCGTTAAAGCTTTTTTTTTTCCTTACAGCATTTGAAAAAACCCTTTCAATGTACATGTGAAAGTTTCCATGAATACGTGTAATTAAAACTCAAACTATCTTGAATATTTTCCACATGATTTTGTCATACTTTTTTCTTATTTTTCTATTCATTCTAAAAACTAACACTTTTGTTAAATATATCAATTAGGGCGAGTTCTGCTGCAACTCATAACTTTGCTGTGGATTTGGGTATTTTGTGTAAGAAAAAGTTTCCATTAACCTAAGAGACACATATCAAAGACAGAATTTTTAATTAATTTTTGTTAGAGGAAACAATTTTAATGAGTTGCACAGAAAACATGTTCGTTTCTATAAAAAAGCCAAATGAAACAAAGTTTAAACATTATGAGTGACATTTCTTAACACAAAAATATCTTCTTTTTTCATAAATTGAGGTTGGCTTTAAGCTTTTCTAAGGTTGTGCAAATTTTTTCTTAAATTTTAATTTCCAGTTATTGAGGCAGTTTGCAAATACTTGTGTGAAAAGTGAAAAGCGGATAAAGAAAAAAGTTTTAGTTTCTTCTAAATACATTTATTCCAATTGTAAAAAAAAATTGTTTTCTTTTATGTTTAACTGTTTGCCAAATAGTTTATATTCGTAGTATTTCTTATAAATTTTTAAATTTAATTTGTAAAGTTTTTATAAAAAAAAAATTTTAGAATTAAGTAAGTAAAATTTTTACAAATTATTTGCTAAGAAAAATAAAAGAATTTCACCGGTATTCGTAAAAAATAAAATGTTGCTCAAATACATTTTAAAACAAATTTGATATGAAAAATTTCTTCTAAAATTGTATGTACAATGTTTTATTTTTTATGAATACCGGTGTTTGTATTTAAACTGCTTTCGTATTACAAATGCTTTAATAATTCTATTTTCTTTTTAAATAATATTTTGATAACAAAATTTTATAAATTTGTATATAAATATTCTCAAATCAGTGATGGGCATCTTTTGTGTACCAGACTCAAATTTTTGCCGAAATCTGAGACTAAGAAAGTTTTCGCTCAGCAGCAGTTTTAATATTTAAGTTCAAACAAAGGAAACTATAGTACTACATGCAATCAAAAGGGATATTTAATGCCCTCATTGAGCACTGTTTTCCGTTTTGCTTTTTAGCCGTCCATACATCGCTTTCATTACACTGATGCAACTCAATTCACCAGATGAGGCCGTAGCTTCAAGAACGGTTACTAAAGATTAGCGTGAGCTTTAAAAAATTTAATTTTCCCCCCTTAAGATTATTTGATGTTCAAAATCGTATTTTTTTTTTTTAATTTTAGTTCAAAAATTTTTGTCATAGGTATGCAAAACCTGTTCTTAAGAACCAGCTTTCGGCCGGGCTAAGCGATATTCTCGCTAGTAGAACCATTAAATCCGCTAATGGTTCTACAAATTCTGTGAACATCTGACAGCATACTTTTCAGTTTACAGCCATATTCCCCAATACACTAAGACCGACTCAAATAATTTTATTTATTAATATTTGCAACCTGAGTGATCGCCTTAAATAGAAATCTGCACATCACTGTGCTGGCATATAAACAGGTTGCCGTTTTTACACAAAATATAAAATTATTTAAAAACCTGTATTGAATGTTTTCTACTTAAAATTGACCAACGATTTTTCACTTATTTGTTTTCCAATTGTATTGTTGTATTATTTATTTCTCTTGTTTTTATGGGAAAATAATCTACAAGTACTCATTCATGCTCAAGTATAAAATAAATAAATAAAAACAAAATTGAAAGGCAACACTTTTTAAGTTTTTATAGTTTTTGTTAAAAACAAATATGTATAAGTGTAATCCTTTTCACAAGTTCTAGTGGTCGTTCGTATTGACGTGAGAGTGGAGGATATACAAAAAAAAAAGAAAAAAACTACTTTTCAATGTTCTCTTTAGTTAAGTGCTCATTCATGTTTGTGCTTGCAGCAGCATGCACAAATACGTACATATATTTTTGTGTTTTTATAAAAGCTTTAAATTTATTTAAATAAGAATATGAGTAAATGTTAAAAGTTGATTTGTAAGAAATTAAATTAAAAATTCATGTATATGAAGCCCTGTACTAAAAAACAAATGAGTGATAACAACTCAAAGTCTTGAACGTAAGAATTTTATAAAAAACTTAAACTTATATTTAGTTAAGTTTTTCAGTTTACTTATAGAAATTAAGAAAAAAAAACCTTAGGGCTGTCACACAGGACACCCCAAAGGAGTTTTAGCTCTGTATAGTTTTAAATATTTTTTTTTGTTTTCATTATTTTGTAACTAAGGCCTTGGGAATTCAAAATGGAACAGTAGTTATCTGAACGAAAAAGCCCAAATCTTTGAATTTTATTAAATTGCTGCTCAAAATTTTATTTCCCACTGATTTGTTTTCTTCTCAAAGTAGCTGTGGCTTATGGTTTTATTTTAACAAAGTTATATGCGTTTTTACAACTTACTTTGCCTGACTAAATAAAATAAACCATTACTAGAAAAAAAAAAAAACATTTGCACAGCACAAGGAAATAGGAAACGGAAATCGTTTATTAGAAACCAAGAAAAATGTCGTTTTCAAGTTTCAAAACATGACGCAAAGACAAATAACTTGATTAAAATAAATTATGAGTGTGTAGGTTAATTTATTAACGCAATTGAAACTGGCAGTTGGCCATAAAGCATTCGTTTAATTAGTACTTATTGTGACTAAACAAGTCATAACAAATTTTAGTGAAATTTATGACATGAGAAATTGCTGTTTCAATAGGAAAAAAATAATTAAATTTTTTTTATATTGACTTTTGACAGCATTTCTTATGACGCGGCGAACAGAGTAACTAGCTTAACTTGTTATGCAATGATTTTACAATACTATGATATTGAAACTGTTCAAAGCTAAAACACTTCAAACTTCTCTGGCGTTTTGTGTAATAAAATGCAACAGTCAATTTAAAGTTGTGATAAAATGTATGCAGCAGCTTTTTAAAAAAAACCCAAATGATTTATAAGAAAACATATATAATATACATCGTATTTATAAAGACTCTGAAACAATAAGAATTGTAGTGGTAACATGACCATGACACATTATGTAAACAGCCAAAACAGCGGAAGAAAAGCAATAATTTTTTCTCCATGAAACGTTTTCAGGCTGAGGTTTGTTCTGGAAGAAAATGATGATTTTCCAAAGGGCTTCATTCTCATTTATATGTGCCATGATTTGTTATTTTAATAATTGTGTACAGCCGCCCAAAATTCAAGAGAAATATTGTTACTCATTTTGTACTTAGCTTCCATTATCAATGATACAAAAAAAACTTTAAAGAAAAACTTATTGATTCTATTAGGGATTCTTGTAAATTGTATACAATAAGGACTTGTTATTGATTTCCTTAACCAACCTTATTATTTCTTTCAAAAAGTATTTCCTATTGATATCATTGTGTTTCCTATGATCATAAGCATTTCATGTACTCTATATTCTTAAATTTCAGTGAGTACCGGCTTACTGGTCGATTTTCAATAGTAATGCTGTGGCTTCGAATACATCAAGAAGAAGCTTTTTGACAAATCAATAAGAGTACCCATTACCAATCATAAATTTTCCCCTAAATTTGTTCAATTAGAGTTTACTTATTAAAATAATAAGAATTTCTTTTTGAAAAATCATATAGATGATGTCTTATTGACATTGCCTTAATCCATTAGGTGTTTATAAGCCACTGTTGCGTATGTGTAGTGGCAGTCAATGCCAGGAAAAATTTTTCTAATATGTAACAAAATTGTTATTTTATATACATACATATGTTTAATACAAGTCGCTGAAAAACCCGCTAAAATGGTCAGCAGTTTGTTTGAATGTATTGAACATTTGGAAGCTGCTTTGACCAATTGAGCCATGAATATGATTTTAGTTCAACGACAACTCGAATACTTAGGCAAACACTTAGCTACATATGTACACACATACATGTGTGTAAACAAAATAACATATATCTAAGGCTATCAAATTATCTGCATAATATAATCTCAACACTTGCAGTGTGATCAACAAAACTCTTAATTTCAATTTTTATTTGGGAGGCAATTTAAGTGAACAGACGGTGTTGTAAATGCAAAACACCTCATTACCTCACACAAACGAACAATGACAACTTTATAAAAAGGTCCTTCGCGGCACCACACACTACACATGCACAAATAGCCAAAAATTTATGTTATATAACATATACATAATTCAATTACATATTTTGTCACATGCTAAAAGCTTTTGATAATGACATAAAGTAAAACCACCGCCAAAAAAAATAAAAAGTAGATGTCAAAACAAAACGCGTACTACGTAGCCATTACCATTAAGACCAATTTACGTACGTTGATACATATTTTGTTAATGCAGAAAGCTAGAAAAATAAAATGAAGAACAAAAAAAAAGGCAAACACAACAGCAGCAACATAAAAGGATACTTAAGGGCAAAAATGACAAGGAAAAACCAACTCATAAAATAAAACAAAATAAAGAAACGAACAACAACGACTTTGGCAACAACATCAATAGCAGCAGCATAAGCCATAATGCATTAATGCCAAAAGGAAAAACTAAAAAGCCATGTCATGTACATTTAAAAATTTTTAGCTTTGATGTTAATTTTATTAGAAGTAAAAAGGAACTAAAACAAAAAAGAACAAAAAAAAAAAACAAATTGTGGGTACAGTAACATTCCGGTAATCCGGACACGCGATTTTTTGGAAATATTTATAATTCCGACACTATTGCAAACTAGACGTTTTTTACCCGATATTAGGGACAGTAAAATGTTTTCTTTTGTTCTTTCATGTGATACTCTTTGTAACAGGTGGGCCAAAATAAGTCAGCCGATGTTATATGGCTTTCAGAATACGACCACTATGCAGTCACCCTGAGTGGGAACAATTTCTTCTCGTACCTCACCCGTAAGTTTTTGGTGCCCCAGAAGCGACAGTTTTGTTATTTACGTATCCGCTGAGGCAGAAATGCGTTTCACCGCTCAGTATGATTTTGGTAGAAAAATCATCCACTTCGCCGTGGTTACGATTATGCTGCGTTCTTTGAGAGTGTATCGCTCCATGGCTTGTTAAATTTTATTCTACCGCTCTCTAGTGTACAAGTTTAAATGTCAAAGTTTATCATTTAAATGCGGCGAAAAGCTTACACATAAACTAAAGCTAATGCGAAGATAATCCTGCACTGCTGTTTTGGGTCTTAGCGGGCCCCGCTTGCTTTTGTTTAACCAATTTTTCTGATTTCATTTGTTACATTTTACCCAAAAAAACTTTAGTGCAACAAAAGATTGCTGTGATTTAAATGCACTTCAAACTTATCTGTGATGGACTAGGGATCAGTGCTTTTTTTTACAAATAGAAATTCTGCAAAAAATGGCAGACGGCTGATGACTTACACTGTTTGATGCTCGAAGTTTAGTAGAGAAAATTTTGCATTCGTTTAAATGTGGCTGAAGTACTCACTGATTTAAAGGTTTACTAGCTTAAACGTAAGCTAAACTAGACTCTTAAAATAAATTTCCACTGATTTGTGGAAAGCTAAAACTAATGCTAGGAACACAACCAGGACGAACGACGTATTTTTCGCCGCTAATATACGCCATCAAAAATGAAACACATTGGTGTATATGAAAATGCACACAGTGACAGCGTCGGTCGAAATTCGCTGTACGCTGCGAACTTGAAATAAATTTATTTCTATTTCTTACGCTGACGAACGATGAACAAATCAGTACCATGTGGCCATTTCGGTTTTAGTTTTCAAATGTTTTAGTAAAAATAGTTAATTTTTACTTTAACAGTTTTTATTTTAAGTGCTAAGCTTTGAGTTTTTGCATTTAAAATAAAAAGCCAACACATTAGATTATAAAACATGTTTGTAGTGTTTAATTTTTTGTTTTTCGTAATGCAAAATTTTTTTAGCAACCAATTTTTTTAATATGGTCAGCTGTTCAGTTATAATAAAATAAAATTAAAAAAATGGAGAAAATGGATACAAGTGAAATTATAATTGAAAATGTTAAACTTCATGAATGTTTATATACAACCCAATCATGAATGATAATTCCGTGAGAGTTTTTTCTCTTTTCCCATTCCTCTTATTATATTGAAAAATTCCTTAGGAAGTTTTTTTTTAACCTTCCCTGTTTTAGCCACATCGAAGGGGAAAAATAGTCGGTGGAGGCAAAAATTGGTATTTTAAGAACATATGCTTTTTTGTTTTTTCTTATAAAAAATTTCGATATTACCAACTTATATTTTTTTGTTTCTCAGGAGGAATTTGTTTCTTGGAGGAATTTTTTCTCGAGAAACGTATTTTCCTTTGGAATAAAATTCCTTGAGAATATTCATGATTGGGCTGATAATTTGGTATCGTGTTCATTATTTAATTTATTATTTTTAAAAAATTTGAAATTCTTTTATTCCTTTAATTTTTTTTTTATCTTTGAACCAACAATAACCAACTTTATCAATTATAATAGATGTTTTTGTTTTTCGTCGTTATTGTGCTTCATTTACGCAGCGAATTTTAACCGGCGTATACGTCGTGTTGGGCGAATATTTGCTTTACCCCTGTTATTGTATCTTATAATTTTGGTTGAGTTTCAAAAGAATCTTTAAACAAGTATTTCTTCTGGAAAAAATATGCTTAGAAATATCTGAAAACCGCCAAAAGTGAAACTTCATCAAGAAATTGATAGTCGAAGCTTTGCAATATGGAAGAGGTTGCATTAAATGTGTTTGACTGGAGAGCGTCACTAATTAGACAAGTTAGCAGCAGCTGACTTTCTCAGCTTAGCAAAAATATCTATTCGGTTCTTATATTATAATTTTTTTGCTTAGACAAACACTCCCTGTTTTTCGCTTTCCATTCCACTTATCCCTCTTTTTCAATATACTAACTCCAGTAAAATGAAATGCATACATATTTAGGGCTCATTCCCCGAGTACTGGTCCAAGTCAAAAAAAAAAAAAAAAAAAAAATTACATTTAAATTTACTACCATTTCCTCCTCCACCAAACGAAGCGAACTTTTAAGTTTCCAAAAATTTCTCCATAATTAACTGAAAGTCTTTTATATTCATCTTGTTTCTGCTTCATCCTGAAATGTTTGCCATAAGAATTTCAAAGTAAAATAATTTATAAATTATCATTTTTCTTTTTTTATGAACATAAATTTGCCATTATAATTATGTTTCTCTAATATATTTACTTTGTATATTTATGTTTCTTTATTCAGCAAAGTGGAAGAGCAATTTGAAGTAGAAGTTCTTTAATGAAATGATAAATTGATAAATTTATTTGGGTCATAAAATCAAAAGCGTGCATCATATTTTGTTGCAAGCCATTTCGGCAGCAAAAAGTAAAATGAATAAATTGAAATTTCAAAGCGGATTGATAGAGAGAAATTTTGTGGCTGTACAGCTTTTCGGATTTTTTTGATTTCAAAATCCTAAGAACACCAATGATTTGTTTACTTATTGAAAAGATTTATACCGAGTAACCGAAAATCATCTAAATAGGCAGCAAGTAAATATAAGATAACTAACTTTAGGTTTTGACTAATACTAATCTAATGCCCAAAAACTCAGTGTACATGATCTGTCTTTTCACTCTGAAATATGTTCAAGCTAGCAATTCTGTAAATCAGTCAACACTTAAGCTGCCTTTAAATAAAAAAACAGCATATTCAAACTGCCATTATAGTGGCATTACTAAAAAACATTCTAGTTGACTTCTGTGTTCTTGTTTGCCAATCATTATTTGGAAAAGCATGAACAGTAATTGGTAAATTGAGTCACTGGCGCAAAAGCTTAAGAAGAGCTTAGATGAAATAGAAGTTTTGCCAAACCAGAGTTTTTATTATTAGTGATTTTTCGTGAAAGAGATGCAAATCGCAGTCAGTTTTGTGATCGCATAATTACCAGTTAGTAAGATACAATATTGCCTCAGAGCTTGTCAGTTAAAGGCTGGTGTTTGTCAATTTGTGCTTTGTTGAAACAAATTCTACAATTGAAAATTAACTTTCGAGTATGTAAATATTATATGTTGAAAAAAAACTTTTTTTTATTAAATCAACAATGAAAAAAAAATTTTAAGATTATTTTTATCTCATAATCTTAGATTAATTTTAACACTCGCCAAGCAAACGCGTTATTGTACTAAGAATTTTCAATAATTCCCTTTTCGGCCCTCTTACACTTCATCATATTTGATGAAAGCAAACCGATATCAAAAACGCACAAAAACCACCAACATCTTTATTTGCCACACTTTAGGCGTTAGAAAAAATGCGAATCAACCAGTGTTTTGCGGCAGCATCAAATTATATAAGACCTGCCAAGAAAAATAAAGCAATATAAATTAAGGTATAACCTCTTGATACTTGGAAATAAATAATCTTTTGTCTATTGTAGATTTTTTTGTTGCCACTTTTGCCATTTATACTCATTTTCCAAAATATTTTTAAGAGCAGAGAGGTTAATGTTTCTTTTGTTCTGACTTTTGTGGTGGCCATTATCTGAAGGATGCTTTTTTTTATGAATTTTTTGTCTACCATTTAGGGTTTATATACGCAATGTCTCATTATCCGTGCCTTTGGGTTGCTGCTGAGTTATTTGGGAAGCATTTTGATTCTTAATGCCTTTATACTACCACCACAAATAATAATGATAATACAGAGAGTATGATAATAATCATTATTTAACAATCATTGGTTGTGAAAACCATTTCTTTGCACTTCTTTTGAGTTTTGGAATTCAGTTGTTTATAAATTGAAATTAATGATGATGGCCATCTCTTTAACAAATAATATATACAGTGGATTGGGTCATTTGTCATGACTTTTGGTGGAGCTTTAATTCTTTACTTTTAGCAAGTGTTTATCGAAAAGGGATTTGTTTGAGAAATGATTTCATAAGTACTTCACAAAGAAACTGAAATTAATTTTAGTGAAAGTACAGCACAGTGATGTAATGTAATGTAAAGTAATGCAATGTAATGTGATATAAATAAAGTATTGCAATGCAACGTAATGTATTATTACGCAATGTAATGTAATGTAATGTATTATTCTGAAATGTAATATAATGTAATGTAATGTAATGCAGTGTAATGTAATCTACTGTAATGTAATATAACGTAATGTAATGTAATGTAATGCAATGTTATGTAATGTAATGCAATGTTATGTAATGTAATGTAATGTGATATAAATAAAGTAATGCAATGCAACGTATTGTATTATTGTGCAATCTAATGCATTATTATGCAATGTAATGTAATGTAATATAATTAAATGCAATGTAACGTAATGTAATGTAATGTAATCTAATATAATGTAATGTAATGTAATGTAATGTAATGTAATGTAATGTAATGTAATGTAGTGTAATGTAATGTTACGTAATCTAATGTAATGTAATGTAATGCAATGCAATGTAATGTAATGTTATGTAATAAAATGTAATGCAATGTAATGTAATTTAATGTAATGTAATGTAACGTAATGTAATGTAATGTGTGTTATGTACTGCGAAATATTAACAGAAATATTCAAAAATAGGGTCGTGTATTTGCCAGTATTTTTTTTGCTACTTAGTGTTTATGCGCAAAAATGCGCTCATCATTTTATATTGAAATATCGAAAAGCGTTATTTTAAATACTTTTTTCGCTGACGTTGAAAAAAAGTTTTATAAAATTTAAGCTCAGCTGGTTAAAGAAACAAGTTCCTAAACTGTCAAACTTACTAAGAGTTTGTCTTTTTGTTGTAAAGGCTTTTTTCTGGTTGAAGTCCTGCCTCTCTACTATGAGGTTTGTACGGTTCTTACAGTTCATTTGCCTTGTCATTTTTCATTTTTTTGTCCTTTTGTATTTTCTAGCTTATACTTGGTCCTGTAATGCAATAGACATTATGATTCTGTAATGACCTTCCAATCACCATTTATTACACTTTATCCATTAATTTGTTTACATATACAGACTTCCAAACGGTATTGCATACCTTTTAAGGGTTGTCTGATGAATGGTTTATTCAATAATGAAAAAAAAAATTATAACCTAAGTTGCTGCTTTTGTTTAGCTTTGAATATAATTGTCCTTTCTAATGATGTTTCGCTGCTCTTAAAATTTTGCTTTGACAGAATAAAGCATGGTTACCTAAATGTCCTCAAATTGTTGTAATGCTTAAATAATTTCTAACACTTCATAAAGCCGGCCATTTATCGTCATTAATTATAATGTCACCTTTAATTTAAAAAGAAAATTTTTTTTTGGGTTTCTTTTGTTTGGTTTGTTAAAAGGTCTTTATAAGTTACTTGCTCCCCAATTTTAAAAGTATAATTATTCTTTGTTTGGGGAATTTTCTTATTTATTCTTATTTTTTTTGGGAAACTAGAAGTGGGGGTGCTTAGGTTCCTTAAAAGTTTCCTGTTTTCTTTTTCAAAGGGGATTAAAAAATTAATGTCCATTTATTTTAATTATGTTTGAGCAAGTCAAATAATTAAATTTCTTTCTTTAACATTCTCGAACAGAGAACTATTCCCCCAGTAATTAATAAACAAAAGCGACAGTGTATGAAGTCATTGCTAGCAGTCTTACATTCAGTACGGGAGCTGTTGGGTATTCCTATATTCCACATGAGAATCAGTGATAGTTGGTCAGATCGCTATGCTTATAAATTAAGTTTACTTTTCTGTAAGTTTTGTGGAAGTTTTTATTACAAAAAAACGAGAAAGACTCTGCTCTGTGGTCTTGTCCTACTTTGCATTACCTTTGTCAGATACATATGTTTTCACCGAACGAGTCTCAGTCAGTTTTCGAAAATGTCAATGGCATTTTTAGACTTAATTATTTTTTGGGACTTAGTAACCAAATCCCTAATCTTCTTCACCACCCCTGCCGTTAGGTTTGCCTAATTACTTATAACTTTTTCCATTCTCTCATCATCCATTTTATTCTCTACAAATTTTAGTTTATCACTAAAAGACCATCTTTGAATGAACCCACGTGGATTAAATATCTACATATAATTATTATTTATAAAAGATTTCATTGTTGAAAATCAGGTCAATTTGTTTACTGCACAGCAGTTAAATTCTCTATGGCTGGTAAATCAAAACACTTATTTCTGAACATCATGCTGATTGTCAAACAGTTGCTCTTTTCCAACTTGAAAAAACAACAAATTTAAAACTTTTTTTTTGCAACACCAGAAAAAATCTTAACCTTTTGAAACGAAACAATTGTTACGTATCACAAAATAAAGGAAAAAAACCAAACATACTCAAAGATAAGAGACCAGCCAACAGCACAGAAATCTATTTACAATTTTATTTAACAAGATTTCATTGGTTTACATGTGGAAAGTTGTATCTGAACAAGTGGACAAAAAAGTTTATATCCCACTTACCTGGCGACAATTCTTCTGTAATCCCTTCAATGGCAGCCGTAAAAAGTGTCAACATGACAACTGACACAACCAGCCATTGATGTTGCTGCTGCCATTGTTTAAACTTGTGCTCTTGTGGGCGTTTTAACTGCATTATACGAAGTGCTTGTTTCAGCTTGCACTGAAGCTTATGTTGTAGCCGAATTGTTGTTGAGTTCAACATTGTTATTTTACCAATTTTTTTTTACGTTAGTGTATTTTTTTTTTGCAACTGCTAGTTTTGTAACAGGAAAAAAATATAAAAATTTTTTTTCTGCTATTTTCTTTTGCTCAAGTCGTTGCTATTTTCATGTAAATCAAAGTGTTCTAATTTCAGTATCAAATGAAATTTTTCTCATTTACTGTTTTTCATCATCTTGTAGTTGCAACACCAACTTATTGCTTCAGGCAGTTGTCAATTGAAAACTTAAAAGAAAAAATAAGAAAAAAACCGAGCCACAACATCTACACAAAACATTAACAATTTACAACATTTTGAGCTTAGTTACTTTTATTTAGCTGCAGGTTGAGTTATTTCTTTTTTTATGCTTTTTTTTTTTGAACTTTTAAACCTTTTTCACACCCGAATTTATCATACTTTTTGATGGAGGAAGCTTTATTTTTTTTGCAAATATTTTCAATTTGTCCAAGGAGATGCAAAAGTGTTGTTGGCCGTAGTCAGTGCCTTTCCCTTTTACTACGAAATATCTGAAAATAAATGAAAGTTTTGTTAAATTTTGAATAACATTTTCTTACACATTTTGTAAAGTTTCTAAGCATAAATATGAAAACTTTTGTTTTAGAAAATTTATGCACATATTTACTGCCAGTTTTTTCAGACCCGTTCAAACTTTCGCATAAATACATTTGCAATAAAAACCCCCTTATTAAAATGTGGTTTACAATATTTGCTTTTATTCGACCTCTTTTTATTTAATTTTGGTATTTTCTTGACTAAATATATTGCAGGTCACTTTGAATTTTGTTCTCCATAATCCGCTCTTCTTCGAATAGCATCTTCAGAACAATAATATTGAAAATTTTCTGTTATTGGTTTTTTCAAAAACAAAAATAAAATAATAATAAATAAGCTTGTGCCATTTGTATGCAAAATAAATTATGGATATTCAGTCATTGATTTTTCGTAAGCTTTTGGTATGGGAATAAAAGTAACACTACATGCCAAGAAAAAAAATTCATATATTTTTGTATAGGAGGGGGCGTCATACTTTGTACACAAAACTTGCAACAAGTTACTTGCATGTGTAAATGGGTTGTAAACAAATACAACAGCAAAAACATAAAATATCCGTTACACTTCTGCTTCGCTGAAATCTAATCAACAGCTGAGACGAATTTGATTGTCGTATTTAGGGTTGCCGTTGTTGTTATGTGTATAAAAAAACAAGGAATACAGTATGCTCTCTTTGTAGACAATAGAAGATTTGTGAAATTACCATCACACAAACAGGTATGCGTGGTACACAGCAGATTTTATATTGCAATGTAAAAGTTTTTGTTTTTTTTTATTTTGCTGCATGGTTAATATTTTTATTTATTAGCTTATAAATTTATATACACTTTTTTAAGTTGCAAAGTAATTTAACAATACAAGCATGTGGAGTACTTTTGGTGATTTTAAATAGTATTTTGTTAGTCGTATGTTTGTCTTAAGAGCAGATCTGGTTATGAAATAAATTTAAAGAGAATAAGAAAATACCTGAAGACCTGCATGATGACACCCTGCCCTCAAGGCCCAATAAGCCCATGCTGGGTCGAAGGACAGAAGTTGCTTCACCTCTTCTTTCAACCTTACCCAATGTACAAAACTGGAAATCGAATACACAAACTTTGTATGCAACAAGAAAAACATATTTCTGTCAATGCCACCGCAGCTACGTATGGACATTTTACTGGTTTTTATTTACTTCAAAAAACCCGAGACTGGTTTGAAAATATTTAAAATAAATATAAACTAAAGAATATAAGATAAACACGTACTATCTGGACTGATGACAGCTTGACGTTTGACAGTAGTATTTTGCAACAGTTACAGCCAAGAATAAGAAGAAGCAAAAATCCTTAACACAAACAAGTTGAACAGAAAACTTGAAAGAAAGAAAAAAAAACTCCGCACAGATAAAAATACTTAAAGTATGTAAAATGTACAAAGAAATAACAATGACATATAAAATAAAGTAAATGTAAGCATATTGTTATTGTTGACATATCTTGCGTTTTTTTGCCATCTTCATTTTTATTTCTTGCAAAGCAGTACAGAGTCTAAGAGCACAAAATTTAGAAATAATAATATTCAGCATAAAATTATTTGTGTGTTTAAAGCGTTTAAGAGAACATAAATTCTGTTTTGAAAGTGTAGTACATAAAAGAATCTTATTAAAATATGATTAGTTTCAAGACCATGGTTTTAATTTAGCAAACCATTTTGACAAAACATTGAAAAGAATTGGATTAAAAATTTTATTTAGTAAATTTAATGAAAACTGCGAAAAAAAATAAATTGGAAATTTTTCTCAAGTCCTTCACATATTAAAAACGTTTCGTACACATCCAATAGAGCTAATAGTGCGTCAAGCGTATTGTTACTAAATAAACCACCGATTTTAAATGAAAAAATACGTTTGACGTCTTAGTTTTGACATTCGATACATTTTCTTGAATCCCTTGAGAAAACCTCTTTGCTGAAAAGTTTTTGAGGTTATTACGAGCAAGAGGAGAAAAATGATAGACCAACTCTCAGTAACTGTTTCTCCAAATTTTGTTTTTCGAACACATCGAGTTCGTACTATGTTTTTCTAGGGAAAAAATGAATGTAGAACATGTGGGGAGGAGAAAGAGATATTAGAACACTTGTATGCCAGTGCCACTCCGTCTCACAACCACAGTACTGATATCTGGGGAGAGACACCTTCCCAGACATAACCCAATTACAGGGCATATGCCGAAGAAAATTAAGCAACTTTGTGAGTGACAAGGAGGTCACTGTTCACTGTTAAATCAACGGAGCGCACAACAACCCTGTACTGGCTTAAGTGTATGTCTTAAGATATAAGCAAACATACCCCTCCAATCAACCTAAAATAACCTCTGTTTCACATAAACAATAAAAGAAAAAAAAAAAAAAAAATTGAAAACTAGTCACCCCCGACGTAATATTTTAGACATGTCGTTGGGAAGGTTTTTTCCTCGTGCCAAAAGGTGTCGACATGTCTATGCCTAAATCGATCCTAAGGTATGGATATTATGTTTGTGAATGAATGTCCTCAGTGAACTTGAAGAGTTTCAAAATTCTACCATATTATCCTGTTACATACAAAAACAGTTATTGAGAATTCAAGGAACCAAATTTTTTCACAATTTAAAAAAAAAAAATTCTGCTTAAGGCATAAATAAATTTGCCTCGCTTATTAATTTTCTGTGAATTTTAGTTTAGCCAGTTTTCTTTTACTGACATTAAGATTTGAAACTTCAAACACTCTCCCTAGCGTTTTTCTTTTTAAAACGTGCCAAAATTCTTTAAATTTAAAAAATATTTCTCAGTCAAAAATCATGCCTTTTCATACTGTTTTACAATTTAAAAGATCATTAATAACTTGTAGAAAACATATGTACTTGTATGCGTGTATATGTGTGTGTGTGTGCGTTGGCAACAACCAATCAATTTTTCGTTGCGGCATATAAAATACGAGAAGAATTATTGGAAAATATGTGCATGCAGGGGGGCAAATGTTGATGTAATTTGGTCTTCCCTGTTAAGGAACATTCATCACTGGAATGTCACAAGCCTGACAGATGTACGACTGCCGTTCGCTCTTCTCATGTTCGTTTTTTTTTCTTTTTGGCAATCAGTCTAGCCACAATTGACGAGACATGTGTTTTAGCACTCTCCTGCTCTCTCGTACTCTCTCTCTCTCTCTCCCTTTCACACTATCACTCCCCATCAAACAAAGCAAGTCAGCCAGCCACCTTGAACGACATGACATTTTACCAATTATTAACAAACAGCGCAGTGGAATAGCGTTGAAAATTAAAAATCATTTTTCATTTCTTATTTTGTTTTCCCAAAAACATAAGAAAGGACATGAAAAAATATCGGCCTTGTATACTGACTGCACTAAGCCCTCAAAAAAAAAAATCTTTGAAAAATTTTTGGTTTTTTTTTTATTGTAAAAAATTGTAAAGTAATTTTTAAGTCATTTACCAATTGGAAAGCAAAAATGAAAAACAGGAAAAATTCGGCAATATGTTGCATGTATTTCACTTTCATATTAAAAAATCATTAAGTGCTGTAACATTAACATTTAGCAAAGAGCTGTCAAATCACACACATTCAAGTGACATCCAAGTCATTATTTTTTTTTTTATTATACCCAACACAACAAGTGCTTTGAGTGTCCTTTGAAACTTCCACAAACATATCTGTTCTGCATCAGAATTTAGTTTAAAATAATCGCCTAAAATATTTTGGATTTTCTATTCTCCTTGAGGCATGCGAATACTGAAAAATGCCTAAACATTAATTTTGTTTACAAAAATATTTAACCACCAAATACTTGAGAAAACTTTCAAATAAACATTATCTGACCAATAAACAGTAAATTTAAACTTTCTAAAATAAAATAAATAAGGCACATAAGAAAGCAGTATAAGAGAAAAAATAAAAAAAGATCCTGAAAGCACATCAGCAAAAATGGCAAAGCATTAAAATTCTAAAGGCCTAAATAAAATGAAATTGTACAAATAAACTAATTGCCTCCGAGGATATTTTACAACGTTGAAAGCTAAAAGAATTAACAACAAACTACAATGGCAATACCAGCGAAACCAAGCAACAATCGAAGGACACACACACATACACACACACACAAACAGCCATACAGTAGCATTGCAATACATCACCACTGAGACTGAAACCAACACAGGGGCAAAAAGATGCCTTCTCATTCATTGGAAGCCAAACGCTTCTGCCTCAACTCATCCCTCAACAATCGCAAATTTAATATTAAAAAATACAACACTGCAGATACATGTACAAGTTGTAGTTGAATGATTTTATTTAGATGCTGTATTGGGGCGAAAAATAAAATAAATAAAAAATTTTAAATAATAAAAATAAAAAACACAAAATTTAAGTGAAACGAATAATGGTACGGAATTTTAATGTAATTTATTTTAGCAAAACTAAGAAGAGAAAAGAAAAACGTAAAGCACACACATATTGTTTTGCAGAGAACATTCTTCGCTTGTATTCACTCGCATTACAAATTATATTTTGAAGGGCAGGAGATTGAAAAAAACGGCATTTGAATAAAAATCATACTTAAATATGCTGCAAGCAATAAAAAGAAAATTGGAATAAAATAAAATCATTGAGTTTTAAAAATATTCAATACTTACAAAAAGTCAACAAGGAAGCACATGTACTATTTGCACAATGTTTTAGCTAAAATACCCCGGACAAAAAATATGAGCAGTTTATAAGTTATTTGTATTTTTTTTTTGGCTGCGAATGCTTTAAAAAACTTCCTTTATTTGTTCGTGACTTGTGAGTTTCGAAAAGGTACCAAGTGGGAAAGGTGAGCGTTGTAGCGAATAAAAAAATTTTATCTTCTAATTCTGAATTGATTTAAGTACTAAAAAATATCTGGAACAATTGCAGAGGATAAAGTAGGCTTTAGAGAAATTGGGCCATAGCTAAAGACATCGAAGAAGTATGCTTTAAGCAATTTTAAGTCACTGCTAAATAAAAGTAAACTTTTTGTCTACTAAAGACAAGAAAAAACCGACTTTACCCGTAAAAGTCTGCTGTAAACTTAAAATCAGCAGAAGTTGTCTTTAACTTATTTAGCAACAGCTTTGCTCAAATAAATGTTACTTTTAAATGTAAAAGTTTTTTAATGTACATTTTTTTTTACCTTAAATAATTAAATCAAAGATTTCTTAACAACAATAATAAATTAAAATTTTAAGGCTTAAGATCTTTTTATAAAAATGTTTGTAACAAAACAAATATATTTTTTATTTATGTATTTATTTCAATATTTCGCCCACAATTTGTTGGCTTCTTCAGGAATATTTTTTTAATATTATTTTAAAAATAACAATGAAAAAATTTTGGTTATAAAAATTCAAAATTCAAAAATTTTTAAAATTCAAAGAAATTTTTTTTTTAAATATTTACACCTTAATGAAAAACTCATAAATTTAATTTATTATTAAAATAAAAGAAAAGATCAAACTATACGTTAAAATTTCTTAACAACTTTTATTAATCAGACTTTGCATTGAAATTTTACTTTTATCGAATCAAAGCGATTTGATGATTTTTGTTTACTTACTAATGCAATCTTACATTTGGGTAAGTGTGTGTTTTTGCATGTCTACATAATTTTTGAGAGTCATCTCATTAGAGTTGGAATTTTACTTAAATTTGCAAATGTTTGAATGACAAATAATTTGCTATTTTCGATCAATAATGTGGCACCAATTATAACTTTGACTATATCTAAAAAAAGAATCGATTTTAGCGTTTGACTATAGTTAAGGGCCATTGTTTTCGCTCAACTTGAAAATAACTTTGCTTATTTTGAAAATAAAATGTGTATTTTTTGATTTGTTTTTTTTTTTTTTTTTGGTATGCATTAATTTACTTTCCAACGAAAGGAAGCTCCTCTCTAGATTTCATTCACTCAACTCTTGATGGTAGTGAAATTAATTTCGATCTCGAAAAAGAAAAACATTTTTTATTATTAATTTGAAACTTATAGTCAAACTATATAATTTACAATTGTTAATAATTTTATTAGGCTTAAGTGCGATTTTTACTTCCTGAAAGATTTTTTTTTTTTTTTTTTTTTAATAAAATTGAAGTGAACAATATTTTCAAAGAAGACAAGAAAAGTAATAATAATTATATAATTATATAATTATACCATTGCTAATAATATACTGTTTTCAAGCAGCAGCATTTAGTCATTTTCCCATCTGAGCTCTTCATTACTGACTACCTGTGCTTATTTTTGCTAATCAACTTTCCATGTTATCACTGCGTTTTTCTGTTAATCGGAATATATTTCGTATTGTCTCACCCACATCCTATTGATCTTTCTCAATATTGAGTAAATAAAAATCGAACTCAAGCCTGACAAAATTATTAACATTTTCTAAATATTATTTTTCTGTTCACTCCACCAACTTTAAAAATACGCGTCACACCCTTTTTTTAGGTTCTAAGCTCTATTGATATTCATACAACATTTTGTGTTGGCTTCGCTTGTTAGTTATGCAAACTTTCTTGCCATTATTGCCGTCCTGCCACAATCCTTATGCACACTTTGCAACACACACACTCACACACACACACACGCACAGATATTTCTACTTAAAAGCACAAATCTTATAATAAATGAAAGAGTATTTTGTATGCTAATATTATGGGTCATTGGGATTTGTTTAACACTTAAGTAGTTGTTAAACATTTCATTAGTTGTGCGTTGGCAGCAGCATATGCTCCGGCGAATATCCAAGGGATTCACTTCAGTTTGAGAGTACAGGTATCTTGATTGCAAAACGAAAGATTGTTAAAGTTTTTGCAAATTATGATAGACTTGGCTTCGATGTAAGGACGTACAAGTTGAAACTAAGTATAGACATACATGTTTGCGAATCAAGCCTGGAAGTGGAAGAACTTGTTTTACAGAAAATGAATTTAAAGCTGTGGTTTAATCATCTAATTGGCAAATTAAAAGTTTATACTTCTCTAAACTAAGTTGAGTAATTTTTATTCAGAGTATACCTACACAACATAAAAAATGATATGAATATTGGTACTGAAATATTCCCTAAAAATGGAAGAGGTGTGTTTTGGATAAGTTCAATGGTTTTCTAAAACACAAGGAAGCCGGACCACACCTCCTTAAGGAGGCTTCTATACGAAAAGAAAAAAAAAAGAAAATCTACAGTCTCGAAAATGATTTTTTTGATGTCGCCAAAATCTATAGAAAAAAAACGACAGCCTAGTATCGACAAAACTTTTGTCGACACAAATCGACCCGAAGCGAGCAATTCGAAAAATTCTTTGATGTTGGGAAAGCTGCCCTACCAGAAAATAAACGAAATTGTAACAGGTTATCCATTTTGAGGTTTTAAAATTATTGAACTGGAATTCGACATCTGTCGAACTAAGTTCTTAAGCCATTTTTATTTTCTTAGTTGAAAGTTTGACATTGACGAAAATAGATCGCTTAACTATCACATAACGCATAAAAATGATCAATTTTCACAGCCACATAACGTGCTTTAAGAGAAGATTATGGTTTACATGATCATCCAACTAGGCAAGCAATTGGCAAAATTGTGAAAAAATTTGAAGAGACTGGAGGGGTTACAAATATTGCAGGGCAATATTTGTAAATTTGCAGAGGAAAATTACCTCAAAAGAATCAATGCTTGCAACACATAATGTCAACGTTCAAATTTTATAATAAACAAGATATCATGAAGAAGAAAAAATACTTTATGTGTTTTATTTACCTTTAATTTTGAAACCGCAAACTGGATAAGCCGTTATAAGGATTGCATTCAGTTATTAAGGTGATATTTTAACGTTCTTCATAGTTTAATCTTTTTTTTTTTTTGTTACCAGGTTCGTGTCTGTGAGTTAAAATTTTGCTACTTTCCGTCTCTTCCGTGCGATCGAAATTTTCTTTCGTACATTTGTATTGAAAACAGCAAAAGCTGTTGTTGTTTTTAATAGAAATATACGAAAGGAATTTCGTTCGCATTAAAAGGAACATAGAATTAATATTTAGTTTGGAAATGTAGCAAAATACTTGTGTGAAACTGGGGCACACCTCTAGTTTTAATTGAAGTATCAGCTTTATGCAATTCCCTATCCCAAACGGTCTTTGCAGTTTTCTTTGAGTACTGTCCTATCCAAGACTACTTTGCTTTTGTGTGTGTGTGTATGTATATTCATGATGTATACATATTCACATAATCAATATTTGCTGATGTGTGCAAAATATCAACAAAAACTGGCAGAAAAGTATCAACAAATACTCGCTCTGCTGCCATTGCCAACCATTGCTTTTTCACACCCAAACTACAAAATTGCCTTGTAGCAACTAAATCTGAGCCCATAAAATAATCAACAATATAAATACGGTCCAAATACAGCAGAACTAATAATTTGTGTTCTAGTTTTAGTTTTTTCCAGGTCTTCTGAAAATACTTTTGATTTGTAAACACCAATGAAATACCATTGTTTATGTAATTTATGCTGACACATTAAGGCACATAAAGTTTTACTTAAGAAGAAAACAAAAAAAAAAAAAAAAACGTTGCCCAACAACAAAACTACATGCTGCCGCAGTGACAGGAAAAAAAATAAAAGACAAATTTTTGAGCTGTGTATGTATACTTACCCACTTTATTTGATTATGTTCTTAAAACGATTTATTAAATTGAAAACATTTTTTTTATTAGTTTTTGCACAAATCTTGTGTCTTAAATAAACAAATTATTATTTTTATTAAAAGGGTTTGGCTCTCTCCAGGGAAATTGCTGGTTAAAAAACGGAACAAATCTCAGCAAACAAATAAAAACAACACAAATTTGGATTCTTTTCAATGAAAATATTTCCTACAACGCTTTGCCCTTGAGGTAAGTAAAATATTGTTTATGTTTTATCACTGCTTAAACATTAGTTTAGTTGCTTTATATTATTTGTTAATATATTGGAAAAACAATTATTTTGTATTATTAAAAACCCAAAAAATTTTATTTACTTTACATTCACTAAAAGAACTGAGCAATTTTTGACAATTCTCTATTGGTGTTTGTTTCAATTCCAACCCGCACTCACACACACACACACACACACGAAGTTGAAAAACAGCAAAAGGAGAGAGCATTTTGTTTGTGAACTGTCAAACCACTTAAATTTGCTTGAAAAGATTTTTATTTACAATTTGCAAAACCAGCAACCCCCTGAATTAAGTGTCAAACTTTGACATTTCTTTTCTGTTTTGCTCATACTGCGCATGTTCCATTTTAATAAGATTTCAATTCCAGGAATTTCACTTGAAACTGTCATTTATTCTTCATTCCCTTTGTGTCTATTTCAAACGATTTGTTTACAAGAGGGTTGTTTCGCAGTTTGCTCTCAAAAGTGCCAGATACATTGAAACACATTTAGTTTTGTGTTTTATGCAGCACTTGAAATTACCTGTGGTAAAATTGTCTTACCCTTAAAGAGCAGATGTGATGAATGAATGAACATAAAGAAAAATATTATTAAGAAATGTGTTCATACACACATATCTTATGAGTGTGTTCGTATTTATGTGTAAATCTTTACCTTAATATAAAAGGGCTCTAGGTAGATTATTGCTGAGGAATGTTCTAAACTAATTTGTATCAAAATTTGTATCAAAAGATTTGCTAATCGAGTTAGAGCTTTTCTTTATTAAGGCCATGATACTTTTTCAAGCATAAAACATTTGAATTCATTTCTGTTTTATACTAACCAGCTAAACTGAGCTTTTGTTTGGGTTCTTTATGAATGACGTACGGGAGGAAACAATATTGATTATAATTTAGTTAAAAACAATACAAAAATCAGTTTACTAACGTAATTGCTATAAGAGCATATTGAGATTAATTATCTTAGGCTTTCTGTCTTCTTCAGCCATCTATATGTGGCCGACACTTTGTTGCTACTGAACTAGTAGACTCGAAAAAACTAAAAAAAAGTTTTTTAAACTTATTTTTACTCTATTATTCCCTTGAAAACCCTGAGAATCACAAATGTCAAAAAAAAAAAAAAAATATTTACTGCAGAAAAAAAGTAAAACTATTGCATATGATAAAATATTTTCCGTATTAAAGGTTTGTTTGAACACTCTTGATTCTTCACAATTTTTTTCATTATGTTCACTCATTCATATAATAGAGCATTTCTTAGAATTTCAAACATTATTTCAAGGCTTTTTTGAAATTACAGAGGTATTGACTAGCATCATTGAAATCTCGACGGCCGACCTAAACTTATTAAAAAGACCTAACTTGTTAAAAACAATAATTGAGAAGAAAATGGAATATATTCTAAGTTGAGGTTTTAACAAAAAATATATTTTATTGTATTAAGTTTAACAGGCTCAAGTTCTTTCTACATTAGTTTTGTGATTGATATTAATTAAATAAGACAAAAAAGACATCAAAGATATTTTAGCAGGGTAGACAGCTAGTTGCTTCGAAGCCGCCACACGTTCAGCTAAAAAGTTTTCGATGTCTTCTTTGTCTTATTTAATTAACATCAATCACATAAATAATGTAGAAAGAACTTGAGCCTGATCAACTTAATATAATAATAATTATGTAAGAACAAGTTCGAATAGTGAAACGTAATTAAAAATATTTTTTTTTGTTTGTCCACCTCAAGATGTTGTTTCCCTAGACTTCTTTAACATTTTGCAAGTCCAAGCGTTTTGTAGATTATTTGTGGAATTTCTTCAACCAATTTAATCTATCACTCGCATTAATTAATTCTACTTTAATCGCTCTTAACTAGTTCGCTGGTACCCAAAAGATTAGTGAATTTCATCAAAATGACCTCGTGAGTCAGGCAATTGCTATTTTATTAAAACATGTATTAAATTTTCTACTTAATGTTCTTAAAAACTCAGGAGCGGAATTATGGCATTCGATATCGAATGAGTTCCATCAAGTATGCGCTGTGTTTGTTGTTTGTTTTGCTTTTGTCTTACATTATTTTTAAACGTTTGGTCATTCTTTCACTATCAACGTTGTTTAGGCTCATTGTTTTCAAATCGTATACCTGTATGTGAATTTTTTGTTTGTTTTGAAATCGTTGTGATTTGCTGATATTTCGCAATAATTCGAAACGATGGTCCTACAAACAAGCAGAGGTTATGTCGTGTGAGAAATAACAAAATTTTGGTCTAAAATATGATGTGTGCCAAGGCAGCTCGATAACTACAACAAATACAACACCATGTATTTTGTTGATAGAAATCTTGAATTACTTGAATCATTTGTTCGCATATGTGAGTTTGTGTTGTGTATTTTGATAGTTCTGCAAGCTAAAAGCAGTAGTTACTTTGTACATTGATCTTGAGAATGATACAATAGAAAGAATTTTTGTTTGTAACCAAAAAAAAAGAAATTGATTTTTAAATAGGAATTTTTCAATAAATACTTTAAAGCTTATTTAGCGATTTTTCTGCTCGTGATAAGAAAACAGATTTATATTAATATGTGTGTCATCCAATGTACTCCGAAAGTCTATGTAAAATATTTCAATTTGCTGTCATATTACTTTAATTAGAAAACTCTTAATTGTCACAGTATTTTTTTTATCTTTTTCAAATCGAAAATCTCAAACCAAATCGAGAGTTTGCACAAACACATTTAAAAAAAAACAGCATTCAAAACGCTGTTTTTATATAGAATGCACTTAAGCTTTAAACTTACATGTTTTATTATTTAATAATGTAAAATTGCCTGTTTGGAAGCTGCACAATTCAAAATCATGTGATTTCAAATCATATGAGTTTTTTTTTAATTCCTACTTAGCATTCAAAATGAGAGAAAAAAAGTCTTAAGAGTCGCAAGATTTTATAACACAAGCTAATTAAATTCACATTTTGCAATAATTTTTATATAACACTTATCACTTAAGTTCATTTAATGCTGTTGTTGTTGTTGTGATTGAGAATAATTCCACAAGTGAAGGAAAACATAAAATGCCTTTGGCGGGAGACAACTAGCTATTTCAAAGTACCCACACTTCTTGTCTACTTACGTTACTGAGCTCATTGGCTTTGTTTCGAATAATCCCAACCAAGTTGTATCAAGATACCTCGATAATAATAGACAGTTTTGTAATTTAACAATTCAGGGCCTTATTCATAATCAATACTTTAGGTTTATTAAACTCTTATTTGACAAATTTTCCATACAAATATGTCAAATGTGAGCCTTATAAGCTTGGAATAATTTTTATGTGTTAGGTCGTCAATGTTTAGAAAGAATGTGGAAAAATGTTTTCCTTTTTTATGTTTTCTTTTTTTTATTTATTTCGCTTCCCCTGTTTTGATATTGACATACAAACATAAATATGTATGTAAATAAAAACAATTTTGATCTACATAACTTATAATTTCATATAATTTTTTTTTTTATTATCCTAAAACTTATTTTGAATATATTTTTATACACATGAGCGCTAAAATATTGAATGCAAAAGATCTAGTGGAATTGGCAAAACGTGTGCCACCAAATCAACTAAAACAATTTGAAGAATTTCGTAATAAAACTTTGGAATATCACAGGTAAGACCCTACAAGAAGCGAAATAAAAATGTACCTAAAACATTTTGCAATTTACTGTAGAAGGGTGAATTCATTGCCGGACAAACTACGCCCCATTGACTGGGACCACTACCGACGTCATGTACGCGAAAATTTTGTCAAAATGGTTGATGAGTTTCAGGTAAAGTACGAAGAACTTGACCATAGTTTTGCTAAGAGGCATGAAGTCTTGGATCATTCTAAGTACTTTATGGAATGGCAACGGTTAGACACGCAAGTGCAAGCTGAAGTTAAGCAGTTTATAGAAGCCTCCATGGAGCGGGTGAATGTCTATCGCGAAGAATTAAGACGCCTTAAAAATTTAAAATATGAAAATATGACCTTAGAGCAATTTATTGAGGCTAGAAAAGAAGCAGCGCACTTGATACCTGGCCAAGGAAAGCCATTGTTCTGGCCACATACGCCCGAGGAGCAACTGGTAACGGAAAATATGGCCAAACTTTCTGAAACTGGTGATAGAATGGTAAATAAAGAATATGAGGCAGATAAACTGGATTATAAGAAATCAGCAAGTGTAAACAGGACAGAAGAGGAACACAATAAGAAGTTCGTTGCCAAAATGGATAAGGATTTGGAAAAAAAGTAGTCTTAAAAGCATAACAAGGAATCAAATTACTGAAATATGTGTGTCCAGCAACATAACATAAGCGTCCAGATAAAATAATATTACTGCCAAACGAACCAGTTTCTTCTTATCAAAAGTAGTTTCTAGTAAAGTACTTTTTTTTAGCAATAATTCACTGCTAACCTTATTCAAATTAAAACCACATTACATATGAACTATTAGGGCCATTTTTGCAATTGTTCAGTTACCAGTTCTTTTTCTGCCTGCAATCCAGTGAAAATCATATAAATACTTGCATACAATATTAAGTAATGTGTTTAGGTACTGGCTAACGTATGTACGCTTTATGAAAAGAAGAAAAAAGAAGCAAGGATATACGAAATAAAAATGTAAATCTAAACAATACACATTTCCACCAAAACCAACAAAAAGAAAATAAAAACGAAAAACAAAACAAAACATATCGAAGCATATTCATTTATAGAGTATTATCTGCCCTAAAAAAGTATATAGTGAAAATATGCAGATTAGTTGCCTTCAAGCTTAACTGCCAAAAAAAAATAAATAAAATAGTAAAAAAAAGTACTTTTTTTACTATAAATTTTCAATAAAATACAACAGCAACAACAACAACAAACAATAGAGAAAAACTTGCATTAAAAAACAGAATCGTGGTTAAAAAGAGGATATGAAAAAAAAAATGTGCAATGTAAATTTACATATGAATGTGTTCGTAACGTTGGATTTATCAGCCTGGTCAACAGAGTGCTTGAAATTCCACACACAAAAAGCGGTTTAATTTAAAACTAACAAGACAATATTGTAGCTAAAAATTAGGTTTGAAATTATTTAGATATAATGACGCAGTTTAAAATTAACTCATATTTCAAAGTGCTATTTGTTACACACAGAAAAACTTAAGTAGGTCATGCAGTTATCATATTTTTTACTATTTTAAAAAACAAGTTGCTGTATGTTTCCACTGCTCAAATTGACATAATCTTAAATTGAGAAAAGTCAAATGAAATGCATGAAAACTTGAGGATTACCTGTATTTTACATGTAACATTGGCCCTTCAAATTTAATCAGCCGTTACTTTTGGTGAAAACGATTGTGAATTGATTGCTATTACATGGGCTGAAAGGCACTTGATGGTCAATTGCACATAATTTAGTGTGATCCATGTATAGTAATTTATTACTATTTTTAAATTATTTTTATTTTAAAAATATAAACATATGTGCTAAAAAAAACTGTTGACGTATTTGAAATGTAAAATCTTAATTGAAATCAACATTGAAATTATAACTGCTAATTTAACCCAGGTGTAAAAATTTTTGGTACTTTAAATTCGTTAAACCATTAAAAATTTTTATCAAAGCTTAAAAGGTAAAACTTGATACCTCAGTATTCATATTTTTATTTGTAATAATTATAATATTAAGGTCACGTGGTTTGCGTGCAAACAAAAGTTCATTTCTAAAGTGCTGCTTCATTTCCTGCTGCTATATCTGTGTCATACAAAAGTGTTGTTTTATTTCTTACCACCCTGTTGCCTTAAAAACTCTCTTTCTCTTAAAGCTATTTTATATACATATGTGTGACTTATATATTTATGTGGATAAGCATTGAAAACGTTTACTAATTTCTGTTGTTTTCATAAAAAAGAAGCCAGAATTAAAATTCGCATATATGCTTCTGTAATATAAAAAAGAAAAGTTAAGCAACACCTCCTCTACTTTCTCCTCACACAAACCCATGTATCTGCGAAAATATAAAACAAATTTTTAATGTTTTGAAAAAAAAAAATTTAAATATCTGTTAGATGGTATAATTATGCAAAACTTGTTCTTTTGCTATTTCCTATAGGAAACATTTTTGATCTAATGCTTGCGGAAAATATTCATAAACTGAAAAAAGAAAGAATAAAAAAAAATTGTGCACATGCATCTGTGCAAGAAAAAAACCTTAAATAAAATAATTTATATTCATATTTGTTGTACAAGTGAAAGTATAGTTATTCAAAAAATTAATTAAATGAAAGTTAAAACTTAGACGAAAAAAAAAGTAAACTGTATATGAATAGTTTTAAGAGAAGTCTGGTATGGTTTAGCTTACATGTGCATATGAAATTAATTTTTTGCTATCTCGTCAAACTAGATGTTTTCATCTTTGCGAGATTTTTATTTGTCCTTTGAAAACATTAAGCCATAATTTACATATGCTGCAGTTTACTTTAAAAACTTAATATTTTTAATGACAAGTCCTTTGCTCTGCCACCCTGCCTTAGTAAAGTTTTACTTTTGAGGTTGTGGCGGCAATCAGTTTTTTTCTACTCATAAATTTTGTGCTGTTAACTGTAATTTATGTTCTAAAAGCAAAAAAAAGGAGCAAAACTAATTGCAAACGTCAGTAAGAAAAGTTTTTTACTTGCGGCTACGTAAAAGATATTTTGAAATATTTCTATAGCAAAGTACTTTACCATTTGGTAGAAGTTGAAAACAAAGCTTTATGTTGGTACTACTACGGCTGCTGCTGCTGCCATTATCAATGGTTTACTAATTGGCAAATGCTTTTTCATCCATAACCAAAAGTAATACACATACAATGGGACAGTGCAAAGCATTAAGTATTTTATTTTCTAAAGTTTGGGATTTTCCTTCAGCAAGTTTTGCATTAAAGTTTTAAGACATCTTGTAAGGCTAAAATAAAAGATAAAATATGCATACATACATGCACACCAACATATATTTAAGAAATGTTAATCTAAATTAACACCATAAATATAGTATGTAGATAAATATGTATAATAAATTTTCTTTATCAACTTAATGCAAAATTCAAGATTCAAACGCTGCAGGGTGCAATAATTTATTTAAAACAAAAATATCACTCATACGCAGCGGCAGCAGCAGTTGGAGTCTAAAGCAAACACCACAACAACACAATGCAAAAGCTTTTAATCCATTAAATAATATTCATCAATTTTAATTTTACATGCATATGCATACATACATATGCAGATGTACATACCTACACATTCGAATACATTTATATTTGTATAATACATGTATGTGCATGTATGTATGTATTAGAAACATTCATAAATACTTATATTTTTTTTTGTTATATATTTTTGTTTTCTTCTTCTCCAAAAATTTTCTTTTGTTTCTATATCTCAATATCATTTAATATGCTGCTCATTATTGTTGCATCTTATTGTTTACTGGATAAAATTTATGTGAATCTTAAGTGTCTCCCTTGCAGCTACAATTTCTTGAACTTGGCATTCGTATTTGTAGATATTAAAAAATATTATTCATATGGCAAATGTTATTTTCAATGCCAACAAAATTCATATTATTTGTAAAATTTATGAAGGAAATAATAAACATTTATTTATATTTTTCATCTGTAGCGAGGCATTAAAATAAATTTCTTTCAAGACATTTTAGCAATTTCATTTTTTTTAATAAAACAAATTTAAGTTATTTTAAAATTCAACTCAAGAAAGTCTTAGCAAATAATTTTTGAATAATAACTGTCATTGGCATTGATTTAAATTATGCATTATTATGTTGTTATTAATCAAAAAAAAGTGTTTGAATTAATGTCGTTTAGCCACAATTAGCTGAAATATACAAAATGGGATGTTGAAGGCTCAGAGTTTCTTGTGAAAATTCTTAAAAGTATCCCCAAAGTGCTGTGTTATGGATATATTTGAAATCTTTGCTATTCATTGTTTTACTAAAGCAATTTTTTTCTTTAAAATTTTTGGTTCCACAAAGGTCTACAGAATATGCTGTACTGAAGATCTAATCAAGTTTGATTACTTAGTGAAACTTGAATTATTTACGATTTACAACATTGAATTAAAATTAATTAAAAAAAATTGTTTTTAAAATAAAGAATAAACGATTTTGTATAGCACAAATTTTAACAAGTAGAAGCTCATGGTGATCTGTCATATCGGAGGAATTGTTTTGACCTAGTCTTAGACTAGGGTTTAATAAAGTCTTGAATACTTGGTAATACAATGAAGTAGAACTTCGTAGTCCTTACTGTTGTGCAAAATATTAGACCCAATGTCATGATTAGACCCAAGTCAACGCTGGAGCAGTCTAACAAATGACCGATCTTTCTTATATCTCCCAATAATTCTTCTATCCTTCTTGCTTCTGAAAGTTTCAATACAAATTTTTTTTGTATAATGTTTCTTCACTATAACCAGAGGAAACAAAAAAAAAGACAACGAGAAAAACCAATCAAATATATATTTGTTTGTGTTTGGTATTAGCACATTGAATGCATTCTATGAAGTCTACCTTTGGGGCAACGAGAATAGTAAATTCCACTGGTAAAATTAAATTTTTGACTAACTATCAAATCAATTTGTCTTCCGTAGATTCTTCTTCTAGAGTTCTACTAATTAAGTTTTAAGTTAATTAAGTATTAAGTTTTCTTCAGTTTATTTGTCGTGATTATACGCCAAGTAACATCTGAAAGAGTATTATGGTAGACTGTTCTCTGTGATATCTCGCAACAAACCTTCTGTCCTTCTTTCTACTGAAAGTTCTTATGCCAGCATTTTTATAAAAAATTTTCTGCACTGGTTAGATCAAATCTTACGAATATTGATTTATCTTTCGTAGATTTTATCGAAACATGTCTTATGCCCAGTATTCCCTTCGTAGTAATGCAAGAATGTACTTATGAAAAATTCTGCATTACAAAACTTCAGCATTTGCAACGCGATTTTTGCAACTAATTTGCTCCTTAAAAATGTGCTTTTAAATCAAAGTCAGAAAGAATGAGTTCTGAAGCACTATAGTGTATAAGTGAAAAAATTAGAGAAAATATTTTTTCATTTTCTAAAAGCTCTAAATCGAAGTATTTTATCTACTGCTTAAGCCATTCTCTGATTTCGTAAATTTTTTGAAAACTTTTCTTTGGTTTAATAGATTGAAAACTAGTATCGAGAATATTCTAGTTTACTAAAAGAGTGCTTTTTTTATCAAAGTCTTAAAAACAATATAATGTCCTACTGTTGTTCTTTGGCAATTTTGATTTCTTAAAGTTAAGGTTTGATTTTGCCGTGTAATTGTTCTGCTTTTTATTCTGCTTTAACTTTAAAAAAAAATTTTTGGCCTTAATTTAAGCCAAACATTGTAATGTCTACTACAATTTTTTTTTAAATTATAGCTTCATAATTTCATAGCACAAAACTCTCGCCTTATGTCATCTAAGTTTTAATTACTGTTTTAGTAAAAAAAAAACAATAAAAATTCCAAGTCTACTGCCAACAGTTATGCATATGTTGGTAATGAACTGAGTACAACTTTTCTCCACTCACATAAAAAGAAAAACAAATTATTATGCGAATGATGTGTTATTTTATACCATTTCAACAAAATCACGTACATTCGTTAACTAATTCTAACTACAGCTAAATGTTAGACTTACATCCTCTAATTTGTAGCCAAGCCATCATAATGCCACTGCTACAGCCAACTCTAAGCCTTGTAACAGACAGCACACAAAACTGTGTGTGTGTGTGTGTGTGTGTGAGTATGTATGTTTGAGCATAACCGACGAAAGATTTCAAAATCCCAGAATAATGTTGTACTCATAGCATTATGTAATCAACAGTAGACCTTAAATACATCCCGCACAGAAGGGAACTTTAATAAAAATCCAACTGAACGGAAGTTGTGGAACAGACCGTTTAATGGATGCAGCTGTTGAAGTTTTTACTAATAATACCAGCGTTAGTTAAGGTGAGTAAAGTTGAACTGACATCAACATTTAATAAGCTTTTTTATGATACAAAAGTTAAAAAAGAAAAGTAACGAGAAAAAAACTTTTCCTACCTCTATACCGATGACAATCACGTCTTTGGGAATTGTAGGTATTTGTTGATGCTGCTGTACCAAACTAAAGGCAGTCAAAACAATTTCTGGTTCGTTAAACGACAGTAATTAAACTGTAAAATTCTTTACAAGTATATGCTTTACTAACGCACGCACACACTTGTTATAAGAAATGCTAATCATACTCGACATGTGTGTGGGTGGGCGAAAAGCGATTTTTTTTTTGTTTCAAAATAAATTGGTTCGTTCAAAACAGAGTGGCCTAAAAGAGAACTGTGTTTCGAGCAGATTTAAGGCAAATGAAAACTAGCTTAAAGGGGAGTGAAAAAATAGTAAGCAAATAAAATAAATAAGAAGCAGAAAACTTACAACAGTATGCGAAATTTCAGCAGGAATGCGTGGCTAGTGTAGATATGTGTCTAAACTATCAAAATATTTTTGGGTTAAAAGGCCGTGCAGAAAGTTTTGAAAGAAATTAAAAAAAAAATGCAAGTTTTCAAAAAAATTAAAGTCTTTAGTATATGGATTTCATTTGAAAATTTCCATACAAAAATTTTTTAATTTGGATATGAAATAGATATTAATTTTTTTAGAATTTGTTTTGCAACAGTTTTAAACACAGTTTTTCAGTAAACCTCAAACTTCAGTGCTGAACTAAAAAGGTTTAAAACGCAAGACAAGTAAAAGTGTCATTCAAAGTCAAGCATGAAACATTATTTATTTATTACACTAATGTACTCGAAAGAGTGAGCGAGGCATTGAATGTAAAATAAAATTTAGTTTTTCTTCCTCAAAAGTGCAAGTGTTTCGTTCAATTAGTTTTCATGATTTCTTTTTTTATGTGATTATTAAATTTTGTACAAGATTATTGCTTTTATTTTATATATTTAATTGAGCTCAAGGTCTTTTGGACATTGGATTTTTTTGAAAAAAACCAATCAAAACATTTTTCATTATTATTGTCCTGAAGAAGCTATCCGAAGGAGAGCGAAATATTGACAAAAATAATTACTCAAATTCCAAAAGACCTTGAGCTCAAATAAATATATAAAATATAAGAAAAAAGGGGTCAAAATAACTAAATATTAGATTATTGCTTATTTTATAAAATCTTATGGTAATTTTTTTACTCCTATTTGAGTTCTCACTCTCTATAGTATGTGTGTGTGTGTGTGTGTGTTTGTAAAGTTTGGCTTATATGCTTGCAAGTTCTTACTTCTGCGAGAGAGAGACAGGTAGAAGTTAATGTGTTGTGCGTTATAAATGTTATCGTCTAGTGGGTCAACTCATTAATTAAACATGATAATCAAATGTCATAAATCAATGGGAAATCATTTCACTACAACCAAAAGAAAAGCTCCCGGTGGTTTCACAAAAAACGCCTCAGAACTGAGCAGCAACAACTTAATTAGAGAACAATACAAATATGAATGTTTTAATCAAAGGCATAAGAGTTTGTAGGCCATTGCGAGCATTAAGAAAGTGCTTGTGGTGGTTTTCGAATGCAATATGAATTATTGAAAGTGTTTTCATATGCTGTAATATGTTGATTGAAGAAATTTGCCTTAAACCAAAGGTTTTGCTCCGAATATCTGTGTAGCACTAGAGGTTAAAGCTTAAGATGGACTAGAATTTATTAAGCACAAGTTCAGCAAAACAAATTCAAAACAGTAGGAAAATTAGGACAAATCATGAGCAATATACTCCAGAAACAAATACGTATCGCGACATTAGTCAGCATTTTTAGGCTTCAGTTCTATCTACCTTGTATACTTGCTGTAATGTTGTGACGGCTGAAATCTTAAAAAAATATTATTTACAAGAATTACTTTTCATTTAGCAAGACAAATACTGAATAACTTGTTTCCTTAATTTGCCATCCTGTAATTTGTGTGTTTATTTTATGCGTTTCCGCTAAGACGAAGCAAATAAACAGAAATGCTTAATAAAAAAAAAAAAAAAAAAACAAATAAATTAAACTACAAAAAGCGGCAAAAAAAAACTTAAAAAGTAAATAGCATTACTTGTTAAATTAATACCATTTGCGTTTTTAGTGGGCTGTGTAAAGTGATTTTTTGCCCAGTTTACTTAGTTATTTATTTTCCGGTTTTTTTCTTTTTTTTATCATCTAAATACATTCATTCGTTTATTATATTCTACAGTCATTCGTTTCATATTGTGGCGGTTTAATTGTGCTTAAGTAAATAAATTTTAAATTAAATGTTATTTTTGTTATTACAGCGGTTACGTTTTACTGCAGACACTTAATAAATAAATGTGAGGGTGATTTCATTTGGCCACTTGAAAAATTCTATTAAGACTGAAGATTTCATTGTTATTGCTCTTAAACAGACAAGACAATTTATTAATGTGGCTTGAAATGGAGGTTTGAGATTTGCGTTGGCTATAGAGTATGGGCTTCTTTTTACGAAAGTTTAAGGAAGGAAGAGTGTTTCACAATTCTTGAAAGTGTGCTTAAAATTAATATATATGTATATACTTATAATATATTTTACAAAAAATGTTCTACATCGTAATTTATTTTTATAAAAATTTTATTATTAGTTGCTTTATTATAGTAATTTTTAAAAAGCATTAATTTAGCTCTATAGCCAAATTATATGTCCACAACTTATGATACTTTTGTAGAGGTTTGAGTTCGACTTTTATTTTCTCAGAATTGGGAAAAATTGTTCTGTGATAAAGTTGTAGTGCTCATTGTTTTTAAAGAAGACAACACAAGAAATGTAAATAGGAAGGTTTATTGGCTGGGGTACACACCATGGCTGTTTCGCGTCCAATACGATGCTCAGCCGCAACCAAAATTGCTTCGAAACCAGGTCATCACTGGGAATATTCTGGTCAAATATTCCCAAATTAGAATTCGTTTGTGGAATATTTTCGAACTTAAGTTTAAATTTCTATATGACCGAGTTGATATTGATTCAACTATTTTCTATAACCAGATCCCTGACTGCTGTGGAAAGTTTTATTACAATTGGATCTTCGCACTTACAGTGACCGACGCTCACTGCGCGGCGAAGTGTTACCACTAAAACATTCCCTTCTTTTTTTTCTGGTGTATCGTATTTGGGACTACTTTTTTCATTACTTTGGGTGGGCACAAAACATCATCCTCTAGAGGACTATTCCTTATTTACTCATGTCTGGTGCCGTAATTTTGTTCTTCTAACGTAGCTTGTATTCTATGTAGTTCTTCACTACGCTCCAGCAGTTTTATCATGAATAATTTTGCTAAAAATATCATCGAGTGGGTAGTCGCCAATCTGATTCCCCAGTTCAATCCTCCCATTCTGTAATATTGGTGCGTTCTGTAACCTTGGTCATTTCATTGAAGGGACTGCAACAAATAACGTTATCTACCTTACTCATGCGATACAGGTACTTCCAGAAGTATCTGTGACTTGAAAGAAACTGGCTAATAATACAAATAATTTCTCCAAATGTCCGTTTCTATCCAGCTCTTAATGTAAGGCATAAGTTTTGCCTTCCATATACCAATCTACTATAACCTTCCATGCACCCGCTGCTCTCAAGCCTTTGTATGGAGCGGGATCTTAGGTCTGCTGCTGCAAAACTAGAACTTCCATTCCTTAAGTTCTAGGTTTCTTTACGGTATAGTGCCAAGAGGTCCATAGGTGTCATTCTGCTTATTACTAGAATATCTACTTCAGATACCGTGTGGTAGACTGACGTCACTTGAAGTGATGCAGTTGAATGGATTCTAGCACTTTCCGTCTGGTCTTTGCAGCTACAAAATCAACCGAAATTTCGCTTTCGTACAAGTTGGGCCAAAAGATATCATTCTATTGAAAGTTGCTTTTCTTTTTTCAAATGGAGGTGTCAATGTCAAATCTGTTTTTACACTCGTGAACTAGACAGCTGTAAAATACAAGTGAGCCAGCCAAAAAGCGATACACTCCTCAAGATCATGGAATAATCGTGTCTATTATTTTCCATAGGAGTTTGTCTGTGGTGTTGGTGCAGCGCAAATTCCAGTGCCTTTTGCGCAAGCGCTGGACCCACCTTGAAGAGTATGGCCCTACACGAGAAGTAGTCAAGGGTGGGCAGCCACGGAACGCCGACTCTCGCGAGAACATCTCCGCTGTTGCCGAGCATGTCAAGCTGTTACCAGAAACATCGACCACATGCTGTGACTCGCAATTAGATACCAGCAGGTCGTCCCTAAGCCAAATTTCAGTCAAAACCCTGCTCATGTTCCCGTACAAGGTACAAACCTAGAATTAGCTGCTTTGCAGCTTTGTCAAAATTGTCATGTAAAAGTTGTAATTTGGCAAATATTGTATACCGCAGAAATGTATAGAAAAGCCTACTCTGTTTAGAAATACAAGAGATCGCCAAATGCGTGCATCCTATGCCCCAACTAATTTTGAGGATCAAGTTTCTTATTTTTAGTTTGTAGTTTTCTCGTACAAAACAAGTTGTTTTTAAGATTTCCAATCCTCAATGACTAAACAGATTAGACATTCAAAATATCCTCTCCTTACTTTCTATCTTAGGAAAATTTGGTTTCTAACAAGAAATCCCAACCATATTTCGCACCTTCAAAATTAATTTTCTGCTCAAAAATATTTCTTCGATAATTTTTTTTTTCATTATTTGCTTCTTGCTGCTGTTATCTGGTTACTTTCCAAAAGACATGAACTTGCATTGCCAAGGTATGTAGTTCTTTGGAAATTATCCCACCTTTGTCAAATTTGAGGCTGAAAATTTACTACTTTAAACACATTTTAAGACTAAAAACAGATTTGACTCTTATCTCTTGCACCAAAAAGTCTGTAGTCTACAACATGTTTAAGTAAAAGTTGTTGTATTATTTTTAGACGAGATTTCAACCGGATACGGATGTTGTTTAATTTCCTAAAATCATAAATCCCTTTTTTGCCGATAACAAGACCAACTCACTGCCACAATACCCTCACTTTTTGTACATACTGGCGAATGAAAAGAGAAGAATAAACATAAAAAAACCGAAATTAAGCCAACCAACTGACAAACCCAAATATATCTCCAGCTTTTGTGTTTAACAGGGAATATAATTTTCCACCAGGGGTACTGGCAACATCCGAAAATCATAAACAACAATGACATTTTATTTTTAACGTTCTTTCATGCAGTAATACGCACTTATTTGGTTGATACTGCTGCCGGTTGAATGCAGGAAAAAAACCCACGCACACAATTAAACCCACATGTACACAAACGCAATGCCGTACGTGTTTTTATAAAATTTAACAAGATTTGTTGGTTTTGTGTTGTTCTTTATGTTTGTTGTCTTTTTGTTAGTGTGTATCTGCATTTGAAACAAAATTTTAATTCCCGAAAAAACATCATTCTGCAAACACTTCAGTGGAGAGTGCATTGCAGTATGTGGGAATGTTGGTATTCACAGCGATGTTAGGGACATTGAGATATTTCAGTGTGGAAATTATTTTTTGTCTGCGCTATAGTTGGCTGGTAAGGCAAGTTGTTATTAAAGCTTCGTCGATATTTTCCATACAGCATAAGTGATTATTATATAGCAAAGAAAAAACATCAGCTCCAATCTGTCCTTGACAATTCCAAGAGGCGACTGAAATTCACTCTTAGCAAAAATTTGTGAAAAAAGTAACCAGTGCAGGGCCAGCTCCAGGAATTTGTAGTGTACTCTTCATTTCGCCTTTCGAACAACATTTTCTACAAAAGTCATGCAAAGCTAAATTTTATCAGCCATCGTTATTGCAAAAGATACAGTGTTGAGGGCGACTCCATAAAAAAATATTTCAATTTGTTTGCTACCTGCCTTGGTGTAGTGATTTAAGCACTTGGGTACTGTGTTGTTTTGGTTTTCACAAACTTAATAACCTTTTTGTTATTATAAAATTTTGTATTTGTTATAGGCCATATTCATAATAATTATTGTAAGTTTATTCAGCTCTTATTTGAAGTATTTTTACGAAATATTTGTCAAATAACCGTGTAATAAACCTTCAATAGTTTTTATGAATATGGGTGTATATGTATAATTCCCATAGTTTTGTTCATAATTATTTCAAACTCTAAAATTTAACTTTGCCATCCCTGGTGCCATAATAAATAAAATACTACTAGCGTTCGTTTTATTGCAGCAAATGCAAAGGAAGCTATTTATATCTTATTAACATTTTGCTTAGAATATCTTTTCTTTTAATAATTTTATGGGGTTTGAGTTCGATTTTCACTTCCTCGGAATTGAGAAAGATTTTTTTTTTGCAAAATTTGGTTTCCAAGGAAATTTCGGTGCTGATGAGCGACATGGTGGTCGTGAAACAGCCCGTTAATCTTCAACTATACTTTTCTTGTCATCCCTAAAAATGATGATCGCTACAGTCTTGTTCACTAAAAAATTTTGAAGAAGTAAAAATCGAACTCAGGCCCGACAAAATTATTAACAATTTTATATCATATAGTTCGATTATAAAGCTAAAATTAATTGTTTTTTTAAATATTCTCCGCTTTACCAATAATTACCGATTTATACATTTCTATATCACAACAAAATCCTCAAGCCCTGTAACAAACTTTGTCTACTACTCAAAATGTCTGCTTCAAAATCTGTGGCGCACACTGTAAGTGAAACAAAAACATGATGTTATTTGGTGATTTTTGGTTTTTACCCGCTACCTGTGATGATGTGTTCTTCCATGCTGGCGGTAGTGACCAAAACTTACAACAAACTAACTACCAGCAGGACAATAACGGGTCGCCAGTCAATGCTGTTCATGTACTCGTCATACAAGCAGCTACTAAACCGATTCAGCAGTCAGTCTAGAGCCCAATACTATTGAAGTTATGGCTAAACTAATGTTCTACAACTGACAACACATGCTGGGTGAGTGAATGACTGAACAATGAAGGTGGACTGATGATGATGATGCTGATGATGCACTGGGCTGGTTGGCTGGCCAGCCGGCCACTTTCGGCTTGTTTACATTATACTCCATTCTGGAAAATATTTTTGTTTTCTATAAACAAATTTTAAAAGGAAAACCACAATGAATAAATGTTAACAATGTTCCTGTATGTATATGTTTGCTCATGTTTGTTTATGCCTCTCAGTATGTTAGAGAATGTACGTGTGGCTGTGTGTTTGTTTATACATCCGTTTTTATGTTGCAATTACAGCCACAACAATATCAACTGGCTGCTCGACATTCTCTTAATGTCTCCGGTGTATGTACATGTGAATATGAATGAAATATTTTATGCGTGTGTGGGTGGGTGTGTGTGTGTCTGTATTTCGATGAATGTCTCTATGATAATTTGTGTTGGCCGGAGTCTATGAAATGTCCATTGAATTGCTGTTTGTAGTTTGCATCAGATATGACAAGGAATGCAATACATTTCAGTTACTGTACAAAACAAAATACAACCAGCCACAAGAACAACTACAAGAACACCAATAATGACAGCAAAAGAATCAAGGTTGAATAATTTTATTAGGGAAATTGTAACCGAATGAATGTTGGCATTTACTTTTGTTAACAAAGGCAAGCACATTTTTCTGGCTAAATGATTATTTAGGTAATTTGCTAAAAATTTATTACAATTTTAAATGCTATAAGAGAGTGAACAAATTCAGCGCTATGAAAATTAATAGCACAACAGAGTGTGTTTAGTTTTTTTTTAAACAATTTTTTATTACATATATTGGAACTAAGTTTATTCCCTGTTATTGTTGTAATTGATATTAAGCACTAATTTAATTTTATTTTCAAACCATATGACTTATAACTGTTAATTGCTTTTATTGGGGCTTAGTTCAATTTTACTAAGTCCCAATTAAAAACTATTTTGTTGGATCTTACTTTCTCAAAATTGAGAGAGATATTTTTGTTTGCTCTTAAAGCAAACTTACTTTCTTCAAGACCAAGAGAGTTAAGTAAAATAAGCGTGGTAAGCGGGAAACCTTTTGATGCAGTTTAATCTGAGCTAAAATCATTGCTTAGGTGCGAAAACAATTGGGATGCTGATGTGGGATGGAGGGTGGTCGTGAAACGTCCAGTCCTAAGCCAGTAAGTTTTCAACCTTCCTTTTCTGTCTTCATTAAAGTTGAAAGCGAATAATAATATTCACCTGCTGCCGATTGGCTCAAAAGATTTTTGTAAGCGTTTACAACTTTTCCTTACAGGATTAAAGCCTTAAACTTTAACGCATCATTTAAAAAAAATTTAGATATTCTTTACTTATGAAAGACCTCATTATAAGGCCATTATATTCATTAACATACTACCTCTTTTCATACATTTGAAAACAGTGCGTAATTTGGCTGAATTTCATAACGAAGATGGTAAATGATACAATCAACACTAATGTTTATCTCCAAACACAAAGTAAAGGATTCATAACCAAATCACTTTTAGAGATTTTACCTTGTTTACCCAGGAGATTATATTCATTTTGAGAAAGGTAACAACACATTAACAAAGCTGGTAAAATAAGTTACTTGGGGAAGCAAATGAGTTGGAGTATAAGCCAATGGGGTTGTTTTCCATTTCATCTACTTGTAGCATATACTGGGGGGAAAAGGGGAATGAGAAAAGATGATGCTATAAATTAACAATTTCAAAGAATTGACAGTTTTCCAAAGTCCCCATTAGGAAAAATATATTTTCATGCTCTCAAAATTACAAATAAAGTTAAAGCAATAAGCTTGACAATTGTGTAATATTTGTTTGTATTAGGATACTAGAGATGAGCGTGTATCTATATTGGTTTTAACAAGAGCATTTTTTTCCTCAATGCTTAAAATAAATCAATACAAGGCCCCAAACTTTTTATATCACTTTGTAAAGTATTAAATTACGTTAGACTAATTTTACTCTATTATTTTAATTTAGTCAAAACCAATAGTTTTAATTGAACTATAGTCTAATTGAAACAAAATCAAGGTTATCATAATCAAGAGGTTCTTATATTGAAATTAAAATTCATTTAACTTTATTTAATTGAATTTATTTAACGAACAAAATACTTTGTGTATGACTACACTGCACTGGTGAAGAGAAGTTTTAACTTTAAACTATTAAGAGCTTTCATATCTAACTAAAAGATATGAGACATTTAGGTGTTTGCTATTCATCACCATACTCGTCGTAGATCGTTCAGATAAATGTCAAAGTTATTTAATTATGTACAATTGAACTTTCGATAGCTTTTGCGATGAAGAAAAGTTCTACTACGACATACCGAAAAATTAGTTTTTGAGCCTCACGATTGAAATTTTTTTTTTATATTTTTTATGGCAGCCACCTGAGGAAGTGTGGATTCCAGAACAACATTCAAGTAAATAAATTATTTGATTTCCCTGTGGGAACACTGGGACGACGGAGGAGGGAAAATTGTTTTCCAGAGGCCCCTAAATTTGAGCCTTTAGGACAAATCTCAATAACTGTGCTTCTCCCCAACATGTGCTTTTACGAACACATAGATGCCCTACCATTCATTCTGGAGAGGCGTAGCCACACAAAAATTAAAGAAAAAAAAAATGAGATTCGAACTTCCCGAAAATAGCATTTTTGATATGTTGTAACTAAAGTTTTTTTCACATTCCTAAAACTGTTGGAAAAACTAAGATCACCATGACGTAAAATAATGATCATTATATAACGTCAAGGCTTAAAAAGAAAACAAGCTTTCCTCGTGTATGTGTGTGTGTGCCAAACTGCAAGCAAGAAATGCCATTACTCTATTTAATTTATAGCGAATATCTTTCTTAGTTCGAACTTAGTACCAATTATAAAATTATATTAATATGAAAATTTTAATGTTTGTTATTTGGCCTAAAATCAATTTTGCTATTGGTCTTATTCATAATAAATATTTTAGGTTTATTAAACACTTGTTTGACAAATTTTCCATCCAAATATGTCAAATAAGGGCCTCATAAACCTGAAATATTTTTTATAAATAAGGGTGTATAACTTTAGTTAGGATATCTCCCTGTATTTTATTATAAAGAAGTCCGCTCACACTTTATCTGTACTTCCGTTTGTGGTAATTTAATATTATAACAAACTTTTTAAAATCGCTACGCCTTTAACTTTTAATGAAGTTTTCTTAAGCTCACATTCCTCTTTACACATATCAGTGATTTCACCACATGTATTTTATGTTTTTCGTTACAAATATTGAATGTCAAACTGTCATGATTTAATTGCGCTTAACATTTTAAAAGATATTGCAAAATGTACACACTTATGCGTGGATATGAGACAACATAACATATTTACTCTGCTACCCTTAACAACATACTCAACAATGATTTTTCATTATTTGACCATGACATTGACGGATAGCGAATAATTTCCTCTTTTTTCCTTCGTTCTACGCAAAGAAACAAATTTTTAACCAAGAAAAATTGCCAGAGAATGCTTGAAGTTATAAAAATGTTACATTTCATTTTATTTATAGTGAAAAGTATGAAATGCATTTACATGCGGCACTTCAAGCGCACGAATAAATGAAGCCTCCTTACCAGGTCATGCAATTCAAATTGAAGTAAAGGCTGGAAAAAAATGTAGGTATATTTTTTCAGCCAGCTGAATAAATCACCATGGTCAGTGATGAATAGTGCGTAAAATTTACCAATTTATGACTTTGTTACAATTACGTGTTTTGTCTGTAGTGTACACGAGTTGCCTGCCGTATGCTTAATGAAAAATTATGCACCTTCTTAAGGGTTGTGTGAAAATGTGCACGATTGTGGAGCAGGGCCACGTGCTGATGTGGTCTTTGATGGCATTTTCATTTTATGTATATTACATAAACATTTGAGTAATTTTTTTTTTAAGAATTTGTTAAAAAACAAATTATTTAGATTTAATTATGTGCATTTAGTTATATGACATTATCTTTAGTTGCTTTTGACTTTACAGGGGAAATGTTTTAGGCCAAAACCTATTGATTTTCGGACATATGCCATTTATGTGTATATCATTGACTTTTTGACAGCTTTTTGAATGAGAGAAACGGCATAGCTATGTATAACATATTTTCTAGGCGTTCAAAAAACAATTTTTTTTTTTTTAATTTTTGTATAACAATTAGCAAAGGAGACTTGTCGGTCATAATAATAAAAAAAAAATATATACAGTTATTTCCGCTTAATTGAGCCCCGCTTTTTGCACTAAAAATCATAGAACGAAATCATTCGGTATACCTGTCTATGTTAAAATACCTGTTTAATTGTGTTCCGTTTAACTGCGTCACCCGCTTAATTGGTTCGGAAGTGAAAAGCAAATGTTTCTCCTAATTGATTCCATCTACCTAATTATTTTTCTGGTTCACAAACGTAAAAAAAAATTATTTTGTGACAAAATGGACGTAGTTTCGTTTTCTTTTTTAATCATTCCTGAAGAAAATATCCATTGCGATATCGAAATATTGAATTTAATAAATACTTTTTAAAAAAAAACAAGGGACCTACGGCTTGAACAATGAAAATACTAAACAACAAAGGTCGAAAAATTAGCATCAAAAACATATTGTACGATGACCCTACCCGCTTTTTATTTTGTTTTAATAAACCAATTTTTCAAATTAATATGAAACAAAAGAAATGAGTTTTGTTTTCTATCTACGCATGCGTGATTAGCTTTATTGTACATATTGCTCAATTAAGCGATTTTCGTTTAATTGCGTCTGTGATTCGATTAACCGAGTATTGCTTAATTGAGTTCCCGTCTAATTGCGTCAAAAGTCGTGCCTTTTTAGGGAATCAATTAAGTGGAAATAGCTGTAAATAATAAGAAAAAAAAAAAAATATTGGAGAGAAAAAATTTTTGGGGGTTGATCATTTATTTGAGTACTGAAGTGATTATTGCGATGGGCAAAAAGTTTTTGTACTAGAAGGTAAAATATGGCCACAGCATTTTCTTGTGGAGAATTGTTATTGCCAAAAACGCTATCAGTATAGAGCTATTAGGTATTAGTATGTATAATAGTATTAATCTTGATAACATTATTGAAATTCCAAATCTGAAATTAGTCAGCTTCAAACTCACTGCTAATGCAGAAGAGGAGTAAAACCAAAATACTAAAGTTGAATGTCATTTTCTTTAGGCAAAATGAAAGAGGCATTTAGTTTCCATTTATGTTGCTTATTAGTTTTGATTTGCACTAAATTTGTAAATTTTCTTATTTGTTTGTCGAGCAGTAGGCTGCGTTCATTAACTCTGTGTGCTCAGCATTTCAATTAAAACAATTATAACGATTTTTTCTTTAACTACTTAATTATACTTAAAACATAATTAATAAACACTGATCAAACAAATTAATTGTGCTATGAATCTAATTAAATGTGCTAACAATTTTTTTCGTTCCATGCCACAAAGGGTGAAAGCTTTTGAGTTGTAAAACTATAAATTTAAACTAAGCAAAAAAAGCCAGAGTAGTGCTAATAAAAATAGCTTAACTGAAGATATATAATCAAAAGTTATTAATATTAAAATATGTAAATTGAGTTATGAATAATAAATGAAAGGTAAATTAAATATAACATGAACTCTGGGGAAGTCAAGGATGTCTAATATGTTATATGGCTCAAGCTGGAAAACAGGTTGTTTTTGTAGAAGTATTTCATCCATAAGCCCGTCGATGATGATTTTTAATGCTTGTATTCAAAAAAATTAAAGTCTTTACTATAAGTGTTTTATTTGAAAATTTCCATACAAAAATTTTTTAATTTGGATATGAAATAGATATTAATTATTTTTTTTGAATATAAGTATAAACGTTTAGGTTTTCCCCGATATGTTTTACTTGTTATATTTTAAACCTGGGCCCTTGCATAACCTGGATGTTCAAAGCCAGATAATTCTACTATAACTAAGCTAGCATATTAAGAGTATTCTGTGATGATTGCTGAACCCCTGCTGCTTGGCCGAATTACATTACCTCGTTCCCAATATGCCTTGTTAGTGGAAGCGCAAATGGTGTAGGCCGATAACATGAGCGCATTCAAAAATTAATGTCTCAATTGTAAAACCGCTCTGAGTATCAGCTGGTAGGAAAGAGTGGTGCCAAGTTAGAGTTTGACCCCTACAAAACAACCTCTGGTTATGATATATTTTTTTATAGTGAACTAAAAGATTAAACAAAATGTTTTTTGTCGTATAAAAGAAAAACATTTTTTGTTTCCTTTTTGTTATTTATCACCTCGTTTTGTTTATTTTGGCCACAAATGAGTACCCGTCTACAAGTGCTGCTGACAACCCCTGTGGCTCGTAAATTTTATTTGCTTATTTATAATCTCCATATATGTAATACTTTTATTATTTAATTTATTTAATTTGTTTTATTTTTTCCTTTTTCAGTCATCAAGTTGTTTCTGCTATTATTGTTTTCTATTTATTTATGAATTTGCTGAAAAAATTAACACGTTCTTTTGTTTATTTTTACGAATGACAAATTGTAGATGGACATTTCGCGGTCGAGAGCCACATTCTGTATCATGTTTGTTTAATTAAATATATGTTTAAGCATTTGCCATAAATAACCCAGTGAAATGTTGCGTTTACAAATATTTTTCTTTGCGGAAAAAATTATTCGAATTCGAAAAAAATATTTTATTTTATTATATGTATTAATGTGATTAAAATCATTGTATAAAATCAAAATTGGCCTTGCAGCCAAATAACTTCATGGGAAGCAAGCTTTTAAAAAACTTACTGTACTGGCCATACTTTTGTGGACAAGCTGTAGCTCTGGGTTTTATTCTTACCCAGCAAAGCGCAGGACATAGTTTCAAAAACCCAGAATTAAAATAAATTTGTAGTTTTTATACAGAATTCAAAAAAGCCACCCCAGGTCTCATCAGCACCCACCCTTGAGCGGAGAGGCTCCTGTTTCTAAAGCGTCACTCATTCAGCCCTCTACATTGTTGTATACTTTCTGTCTAAACTTTAAATCGATCAAAGAGCCATTTACCCATTGATCAAACACTCATGTTATACTGCTACTATGAATATAAAGAAAATATCAAATTTAATATTTAGTTATTTTGACCCCTTTTTTCTTATACTTTATATATTTATTTGAGCTTAAGGTCTTTTAGAATTTGAGTAATTATTTTTATCAATATTTCGCTCTCCTTCGGATAGCTTCTTCAGGACCATAATAATTTACTTTCCAAGTGAGCCGCGAACTTATATAGATCAAATTGACATTTTCATATGAAAAATTACAAGAGTGAGAAAATTAGTATAAGATATTGTGTCCTTTTAGGCACTTTATTTTTTCCCGTAAAGGCTTAACATATATTCTTTAGTATAAATGTGTTTCTATTGTATATTATTCAACAACGGACCGTTTTACTTAATCAGATATATAAAATGAACTTGAGCCAAAGTAGAGAAAAATTTTTGTTCTACGATATGATGGTGTACTCAAAATAAAAAAAATTATCATTTAGATCCCACCAGACATCAGCGTAATATTAATTTCAATGTGATTAGTTGTTCTTTGAAAAATTCTCTAAAATCAAATATGTGACTGGGTAAAAATTATAACTTTTCGCTGCAAAAACAGAGCTACAAAATTTTTAAAATAAAATAGTAATAAAGCAAATGTCCATAAATCACGTACAAGTGGATTCTAATGATACATGTAGACAAGTGCATATTGTATTTATTTACACAAGTCCTACAGCAAAAAAAAAGTATGGTCTGCACTTTCAATGGATGCATTTAAGCCTCAAATGCATCGTCACTCAAAGTAAAAAAAAAAATAATGCTCTACAATGGAATTGTTTACTGGCTATTGAATTTTCCCAGAGGAGCAGTAAATTATTGAAGGGAAATTGTTATTTATCTTTAATTTTCTAACAAACAAATTTCCATTTAATTTTGTGTATTCTTTTATGAAAGTGATTTAATGTATCTAATTCGTCAATTCGTGCTGATTTGCTTTATGCTAATTTGCCATCACTTCAACTCATTCTCCGGGAAGAAGTTAGTTTTTCATCTCGTTTTGTATTTCAATTTAGTACTAAGAGTACACAAAATTGAAATACTGGGCTCACTTTTTTGGAGGTGGGAACAGTTCTCTCATGCACTCCATTCTATTGCGCAAAATCTCTCTTGCTGTTAGGAATATGTTAAATTAGTTTTATTAATGAAAATTTCTCGTTTTTTTTTAATATATATTTAAAATTTTGTTTCAACAGCAAAATAAAATTAAAAAAAATTTAATTTGTCATAAAACTATTTATTAAAATTTCAGCGGAAAGTATTATTGTTAATAATGTAAGTTGGATTGAAATGATGTGTGTATTTTCTCAATTAAGCTACAAAAAAATTCAAGCAAGTGTAATTTTTTATTTATTTATCATACCAGTACCATTTTTATTTACTTGCCATACATTTAATGCTGCTTCAATTTCAAGTAACTTTGGTTAATTTCGTCTATACAATTACGTGAAATGCAGGAATAGTAATGCCTGGGGCTGACTGACAGACACAATGTTCAATTTTCATTCAAGAGTGATGCCACAACCGTCAATGAATTTTGTTGTAGCGAGCGATGTGCTGAGTAGCTAAATCTAGTTTTAATTATGTTATACTTTCCTTATAGTCCCGTACACAACAAATTTTAAAATAAATCTGATAATTTGGAAGAGATTTTTCACACAAAATGATATTTTTTAACAGATCAAATTTTGATAAAAGATGCTCTGTGCTCAATATAAAGTAAGTTTTTTAAACCCATTTATATAATCCATTTATATTACACCTGTCAGCAAAGTGACATTAGGTAATTGGATGTACTTAACTGGGGTGTTGATTATCTTAAATCAATACTTAACTTATATCGTATGTTAATGAAAATTTTATATAGTTACGTATAAAAATATAAAAATCATTTCTTTTTAAACAGCAACTTGACCCTTTTAGTAACAGCTCATTAGTTCTGATGGCACACATCAGCTCCCAGGGTTTAGTTCACCTGCAACTGTCTGAGTTCCATGTTGGAATGTTGTGCTAACAAGTTGTATGTTTAAGGCTGTTGGTACGGATAACTACTTTCTCTGTTTTGACATTTGGGTCTTTCGGTCTTCCGGAAGAAGCTCTTGGTATCAACTGAGTCTTAAATGGAAACAAATGCAAATATTTGTGAAAGTTGGGACCAAAGTTGTTCTTTGAAGACCAAGCTCCTGATCATTACATTGGACTTAGATTGATGCATCATTTTGAACACTTTTTTATCCTGCAGTACCTTGTGGTCCAGCCTTGGGCCTATCAGCTGTAGAAACTATTTCTTTGAAATTATTCTTTACACAATTAATAGCTCGTTTTGTTGGCACATTGTTTCTCTCAAAAATTTTAGGTAGTTTCTCATCGTCACAGTAATCGATGATTGATTTTGGCAAAATGTTTTAATGATTGAAACACATTGGTCTACCGAATATTTTTTCATAATAAATTTGTGATGTTTTTACTTTACTATTGCCAAATATGAACTGTTAGGACTAATGTTTACGAACATGGCGGCAAAACAAAATATATATTTCTGGCAGCATTAAAGCTCATGAAATATTTTTCGAAATAAATTTATTTAAATTCATCATTATGAAATAATTCAAATATTAACAATTTTTTTAACTTCTTTCTTTTTTCTCTCATAATAAGCAGGGAGCCTGAACCTGAACCAAGCCAAAAGTTTTTGTCTTACTTTTGTACAATGTAGGTAAAGTGCTGGGAAATATATGTGAATCTATATGTGTGACGTGTTAATTTGTAAATTGCTTATATAAAAAAGGACAATTTGAATTAGTTTTTCCACACCTACATAATGATTTGAAATTAATGTGATAATAAAAATAAACTTCCCAGAGAATAGAACCAGAAGAACCAGGAGTTTTAGCAAAAGTTCAGCCAAATTTACTTTAAGTTTTTAAGCAAATAGAATGCATTTATTGTGTTGGAATTCGAATTAGTTTCCTTTACAGTCTGTCTTGCATTTGGTTTTTTTTCCTATTAACAATTTTTTGGCGTCATGGTAGAGAATAAACCCGCTAAATTAATGAGAAGTAAAATGAAGAACCAGCTGCATAAAATGTAAAGGACTGGGTTCATGAAAACATAAAAAAGTTCATATATAAAGAACTTATATATAGAAAATATTTACTATATATATATATATATATGGGTTGTCACCTTCATGATGAGCAATTGAGCTTAGTACCACTGGGCGTCTTCACATGGCATCCAACTTATTAATTTCCATTAATTTATAGCACAAGCAAATTAAGAAAGTTGGATCTGCTTGATAAAAAGGATGATAGAAATAAGCTAAATCGATGGCTTATTTCTATCATCCTTTTATCAAGCAGATAAAACTTTCTTAATTTTTTTGTGCTATAAATTAATGCTTCGCTAATAAAAATAGCTGCCTCGAATGTAATTAAATTTAGTTAGAACCAGCTGTCCTACCGCAGCTCAAAGTGATGGAGATTTATTTTTATTGTCTTCCATACACATTAGTTATTACTATTATTGATTAAAGTTTTTAAAAATTTAAATTAAATATAACGAAAAAACATGTTTAGTATTTTAATAGTTCGAGGTTTAAGGTCGCTTGTTTTTTTAAATGTTTATTAAATTCAATATTTCGATACCTCAATGGGTATCTTCTTCAGGAATGTTTAAAAAAAAACATTCTAAAATATTGAATTTAATAAACATAAAATAGACAAGTGACCTTAATGCTCGTACTATTAAATATTAAACAACAAAGGTTGAAAAATTAGCAGAATATAAAAAACATGTTTAATTATGGTTTCGGCAAAAACCATATGGTTTTCACTATATAATATGGTTACGGCAACCCTATATTAAAGTTAAAACATTCATATATAGTAATATGGCAACCCTACATTAAAGTTAAAACATTCATATAATATAGACGCAATCACATAACTCTATTGTTAACAAGCATATTTTGGTTGTCTACAACCATAATATATTTAACCATATATTTCAACAATATATTTCTCTTCGAATATATATTTTTTCTACATATATCTATTCATAGAAAACAATTAATAACAGAAATCCTATTTGGGACAACAGATTTGGTGGAAGAAGGGGAACCAAGTGCATCGGTGCATTCGGCGTAATGCACATAAGTCTTTACCAGAGCTGTTGTACACAAACCAACTTCAAATTAAGAGCTTCTTTAAAGATATGCCACCAACTTCAAATGTTTTTGAAGGTAATTTCTTTAAACAATTTTTTAATAAACAATTTAGATTTATGTTAATTCAAGTCCAAAAATTAACCTTTTCAAAAAATATTTGCTGTATTTCTCAGCTGTCTATATGCCGACGACATTTCGTTGGTGCTAATCAACTCATCAGTAGACTTGAAAAATTCTTAAAAGTTTGTTTGGAACTTAACTACTTATTCCATAATTCCCATGAACAGAATGAGAATCAGAAATGTTTAAACAAACCTTCAACAGCAAACATTTCTTTTTTTGTTTTGCAACACTTCTACTTTTTTCGTCGGCATATAGACAGCTGTGAAATACAGCAAATATTTTTTGAAAAGGTTCATTTTTGGACCTGAATTAATACATTTCAATTGGCTCTTAAAGCAAATAAATAATTAAGTTCACGTTTTAGATTTATATACATAGTATTTTTTCCCTCTTTTGATTACCCATCATAATCCTAAACATAAAGGTTCATTCAGTTCTCTTCTAATTTGTGCTTTTAATTTTTTTTTTTTGTATGAGTTTGAGTCCTAAAAATCCATTTAATTCTTTTAAATACTTCACAAAAGTGATGAGTGAAATATATTTACTGGCAGTAGACGCTGTGGCAATTGAACTTTTCTCCTTAAGATGCATTCAAACTGCAGTCATATTAACAGCAACGAAATTAAATTCCCAAAACTGAAAAAGAAAACGGAATTGAGGGAATGAATTGTGTGGGTTGTAACTACTGGCAAATTGGCGAAAATGAAGAGATACACATGTTGCCAAAATAATAATAAAAATAGAAAAAAAAAACAAACCAGTAGTACAGAGCAAAAAAAAGAGAACGAAATAAAATTGTGTTGCACTTAAAAAACAAGTTGGCAAATGAAATTTAACAAAACGAAAGAAGAGAAAAAAAAGAAATAGTATCAACGAGCAACAAAAAACTCTTTAAATAAAATAAAAAATTATCAAGAGTAAAACTTAAATGCCAACGATGCCGCCAAACATGATAAAAAAAAACTACAACTCAGCAAAAAGAAGACTTAAAATCAATTTACCACTCTTTTTTATTGTTGTTGCTGCTGTTGTTATATTTATAGCAGACCAGCTAAAACAGGGTGTACCATTAATGGCCTGAAAACCGGTAATTATTTTTTTTTATATAAAAGTAACAAAAATATTTTATTTGACAATTAACAATTTTAAAAGTCTGATATATTTTAAGAATTGATTATTCGTATAAAATCAATTCGTATAAATGCATTATTTGCATTTGAAGAAATGCAAAAAATTTAGCTGAGAAATTAAGAAATTAAAATTTTCTAACAAAACTGGTTTTCCAATAATTTTCTGCAGAAAATTATGTCCATATTCCCTGCAATGCACAAAAAAAAAATGGCACATAGATAATTTGCGACTTCGTTAATTTGAAATACATAATTTTTTTATGTGAAAAATCTTTAATGCTTTAAAACTTTATGCTTTAAGCAATTTAAGGTTATGGCTAAATACAAATTAATTTCTAGTCCACTATAGACCAGCAAAAGACGATTTTAATGTATTTAGTCATCAAAGAGCCATAATATGTACCCCAGCCAGTAAGTCTTTAACTTTACTTTTCTTGTCTGCTTTAAAAATATTAGTCAATCCAGCTTTTATCCAAAAATATTTCTCAATTTTCGGGAGTGTAAAAGTCGATTTATAATGATGATCATTTTAATTTTATTACAAAAAATCTTCCTAAAATTTTTGGGGAAGTGAAAGCCCGACAAAGTTACCTACAGGTTTTTTTTGCATTGAGTTTGCTTTCATTTTTTTTTTTTGTTCTAACACAATAATTTGTGTTTAAATAGAGTTGACTTTAGTCCTTGTCCAGGTTTTTAGTGATAAAGTGCTTGCAGAAAGTAAATGGAATTTGAGGACGAGGAGGAGTTTGTTTTACACCCTATCTGAAGGTTAGTCGTCAAAAATATTTGCAAAGTAGGAGCTTCAGTTGCCTTTCAAAAATTTCAATGACACATTTTTGCTCCTTGGCTTCCTTTGCTAGGAGCAGCAGATCATTAGATCTATCGTAGTACATGAGTCAAAGTAAAATTTTTGGTTCCCCCTCCTGCTGGCGATTATATTACCACTTAGCTGTAAACATATGTAAACTAGCCCTTTTCATTACCCTTCTGATTTTCATTTTGTTCATGGGAGTTATGGAATAAATAGTAAAGTTGCAAACATTATATCGAAATTCTTCGAGTCTACTGAGGAGTTGATTGGCCTCAATGAAATATCGGCGGCATATAATTGGCAGAACAAGACAGAAAATATTAAAAAGGTCTACTTTTAGATCTAAAATATTGTATTCTCATAACTTATTTATTTGCTTTAAGAGCCACTTGAAATGTATCGTTTTAGGACCGAAAATAGAGCTTAATGTTTTTTTTTTTTTTTTTTTTTTTAATTTTTGGAGTCTACTGATGAGTTGATGTTGGCTGACGAACGAAATGCTGTTGTCAAATGGAAGCCTGCTAAAGGGTGGAAAACACTAAGGTCTATTTTTAGACCTAAAATAATAAGTTTTCATAAACTTTCCTTTAATTGTTCGATTTTTTTCTGTAATATATTTTAATTTTCAAAAGGTCTTATCAATTAGTTAGCTTTCGTTTTATATTTTTATAATTTGTCCTTCACAAAATTTTGTTTCTAAATTACTGGACTCAAATCTACTTCATTTTAATGCGACTAAGAGTTAAAAAGTATTCGTATTTATATTCATATCATAAAAAAAATTTATTTTATTCGCTCTTAAATTCTGGCTTAGGGGTAGTACTCATATATTCGTTATAACTGAAAAAAGGATTGCACATATCATTTGCCAGTACCCTCTAAACTTTTCAACCATATTTATATTGTAAACTTGTACGTGTTAACACACTTATTAAAACGCAGCTTACTTACTCAAAACAATAGCAGACTTTTAGGAACCGTATAGTTTTTGTCTTGCAAGTTTTTTTTTTGTTGTTTGTAATTGTTTCTCGTCATCTAAGTATTTGCAGTGCTGCAATTACTATAGATGGCAGTTCATTTTTCATTATCCCAGCATAAAGTATAATGAACGCTAAATAATTTTTTTCTACTTTTCTTCTTGTGTTTTTTGTTCACATTCTTTACAGCAGAATAAACACAGTAAAAATTACGAACGCATATAGTAAGTGAATCTACACAATAGCCTTCTGTGTGTACATACATTGTAAAGCACACATGTTTTATAGGGCACTACAAACTTAAGAGTTGCGCTCGTGTATTTTGTTTCTATATGCTGCCAAGAGTCTATTGTCAGCTGTTTTTGCTAAAGTGCGTTTGTGCTACAAATTAAAATATATAATAATGAGATTGTTGTTAAGGGATTAAGTTTTTGCTCTTTGGTTGTAGTTTTTAGTTTAATATTTTGACATAACCGTAATTTGTGACGGGAATCTGTTAAGGACTGTTTGTAGACAATTGCTGGCATTTCAAAAATTAATTTGATATAAATTATTATTCAAGAACTTACTTTAATCCTAAAACTTCTTTTAGTTAAACAAAACTAAAATGTAGCATTTAAGATACTTAGACTCTGTTTTAGCTGATTATTGTCCTCTGATCTTGGCTTGTGGTTTAATGTTCGTTATGTCTTCATAAAGTAATAAACCATTTGGCCCATAAGTTTAGTTTTACCCATTACCCATACGTATTTATGTAATATGCATTTGTCTTTAATATCTTATCTTTATTATTTTCTTTTTGTAAAGTTTTTTATGTAAGTTGAAATAAAAATTTTATTTTACACTTGAATTTTGCTTTAATGTTATTGTTCTAGTTGTTTGTTTTATTTTATTGTGAGTTCTATGAACTACAAATAATTCGATAAAATCTTTAAGTGAAACTTTAGCTCGCTTAGATATGTGAACTGGGTCAAAAACTATTTAAGGCCGTTTAATAACACGTTAAAATTTGTTTGCAACTTGAGTGTGTGTGTGTGTGTGTGTGTGTGTGTACAGGGGATGTTAAAGCAAAAATATGATTAATAATAAAACTGAGCTTCCTTAAGAAAACACATGAAGAGGAGAAGCATGTCGAATTGCTCGAATTGAAAGACTTCAGCGGATTATTTCATATACCAATGCATCGAACAAACTATGAGCGAAATGGTACACTATCTCGTGCTTTTATTCAGCTTAATGATCTTAACTATAAGTTACAAAAAGATTATAAATCATTTATTGAATTTGGAACAAAGAAATCTGAGTTTAAACTTATGCTGCTTGGTTTTCTGAGATAATATGGATAATTGATGTTGCTATGCTTAACTTTATACTCATACAAGTACCTGTTTGGTTTTATATATTTACTTACATATTAGTTTAATTTCTTATATTTTGTATCTTAGTCTGTAAGGATTTTTTGTCCATAGACTGAAATAAATAAATAAATAGCTTCATAGCAACATTTTAGGTCTAAAAGAAACTTTTCTTAATATAATGAAGGCATGTAGATTACTATGTCATATATCTTTACCTTTGGTTAAGAGCCAAAACAGTTCACTTTGTTTGCTTTGTCTTGTAAAAAAATATTATTATTAACAAGTGCAAGAATATTGTTGCAAATTTTATTGTGTTTCATTTGTTTGGTAATTCTGAAAGCTTTACAAATAGTTTTTTTTTTTTTTTTTTTTTTTTTTTTTTTTTTTTTGCAAAAAATAAGTTTTTGCAAAAATAAAACGTGACCACTACTTTTTGTCATTGTTGTTTTAGACAAATACTGGCATGTAAAAAACCAACTGTTTTGTAATGGATGCAAAAACAAGTACTAGTAAAAACATGAAACTTAAGTACATAAAATTTTACAAAAGCATTTTTTAAGGTTATGTCTAGTCAATGAACAAAAACAACACTTAGAACTAGGTTTTACCTATTCTTGGAAAGCTTGTTTAAATAGCAAACAATCCTTCGCTGTGTAGTTAATATTTGCTTGTTGACCTAATCTTAAAATATACTTTTGTGTAGCTGAATTCTTTCACGTGTTTTCCTTGTCTTTTCTTTTTCTGGTTGTTGTTGTTGTTGCGTTTTTGTATCCATTTGTATGCAAAGACGTTTTGACTTGTTTGTATCGCTATACATTTGCACAAAACAAAGGTAAAAAATAAAATAGTGGTCACGTTTTCTTTGAAAAAAAAAATATTAGCCTGCTATTGACCACAAGCAAACAAATTTATCACATACCATATATGTGCATGTTAGTTACTTGTATACCAGAGCTTGGCCAAAACAAAGGCTAAGAAATAAGCAGTGGTCACGTTTGTGGTAGGCTAGCAATTACCAGTGTGATTGTAAATTAAAAAAAATTCTTGAAGGTTGCTGTTACTCTTGTTTAGCCGCCTTAAGCTGTCTGTAATCCCAACTTTTCTTATAATTAAACATCAAAGATGTCTTTCCAAATTCTGGTTTCATTTAAATTAATAGGAGAAATTTTGAAAATCATTTACTGAGCAAGTTATTTACAAACAAGATTAAAAAAGCAAATTGCTTCCCCACAAAGATTTTGCTATGCTAAATATTACAAAATATTTTCACATACAAATTATAATTTAGCGTTCAAAAGTCATTGAACTAAATTGAGTGCAATTTAATTTTTTTTTTTTCATTCCTTCAAACTCTTTCAGTTGTGATCTGTTTGCACAATTTAAAAAGCGAAAGTATTATTGAAAGAGAAATTTGGTTTCAATTTAAATTGCTAGTGATACAAAAATAAAAAAACAAGTACAGAAATTTTCAAAACCAGCTTTCAGTTGTATTATTTACTCTATTAATTACCACAAAATTTGTAACTTTGAATAATACCAAGATTTGCTTTTGTTGATCAAAAATAAATATAAATACAACTGTTAGATGAAAACTATTCAACAATTAGCTCAACGCATCGCTCTTGAAGAACTTGAAATATATTTTCAACACTTAAAAAATGACCAGGGGGCTAAAGCAATTTTTTATTTATGCCTTTATTTTAATGCAACTGCTGATACATGCAGGGGCTCAGCTTAGAAAAGATTTACGTGATTTTGTTAATCTGGTGCCTAAAACACATATTGGCTACTTGGCGGCCAGACACTATATATTTGATGAACAATTTCGCAACTCCTACCACTTCTTGCGCAGCCCCCAATTCAGACAGGAATGGAGCAAAATACGCCAGTCACAGGAAGTCAATGATTTAATCGATGTTGTGCGAAGGCAAAACGATTCTGTCTCGTTGACGGCGTTACAGGATATAAACGGCGTCATTGAAAAATTGCCAAATCAATTGCGCACATTTCGCATTCCTGCCAAAGTACCCGTCACAATGATGATGCCGATGCAAAGGAATTTGATGTCATTTATGCGCGAAGTTATGCAGGCGTTGCCACGTGCACGTTTTTCCAGTTTAATGGCGCGTAAAGTTACAGAAGGCGGTGATTTTGCACGACTCTACAAAGCTGTGCAACAAAAGGAATTCAAACAGTTGCTGGATAAAGCCAAGGTATGTGTATGTAAATGCAAACGTGTGTTTGCCTTGAGCACTGTGTACGAATATAAATGACATTCTACTCGCAAGAGTATAGAGGAAATTGTTAAACTGTGTTTGTGTCGTGTGCTTTTGTTTGGTTGCTTGTTTGTGTGCTCTCATCGTAGCCGTGTTAATTCAAGTGCAATTCAATGTATAGTTAGTATTTCGTTTTTAATTCTTTTGTTTTTATTGCTGTTCACACAGGCATCTCGTAATCTACAACCGTCTTGGTCGGAATTAAGAAAACATTACATTGAAGTTAATGATCTGATTGATATGGCATACGAAATGATATCATGGGGACCTTGAATGTGCTGATTTGAAAATTGAAATCTGTTTTATTTTTTTTGGTATTTCTTTCATTCCAAAGCGCTCTATTGGCAGTGAAGAAAAAATTAAATAAATGATGTTAAGGCATTTGCTTGTTTTTCTTTTTTTTTTTGTAAGAAAAAAAAATTAATAAAAAATATAACAAAATGTACAGAAAATTTAAAGAAAAAATATAACTCCTGCCTATTTTCTATTTATGTAACTTTTGATTTTATTTCACAATGATTTTTTAAATTTTTTTTTTAATTATTTCATGGCATTTGCATTTATGTCCAGTTAGAAAAATTCCTTCAAAATTCATCATTTTTTAGGGATTTTTTATTATATGCTCTGCAGTTTTAATTTGTGATTTGTTCTTAATGTGAAGTTAAATTTAGTTGTCAATACGACTACCAAAGAAAAAAAAGTATTAAGCGTAACAAACACTTTATCAAGAACATATCAAATACATGACAGCGGAACTATGAAAATATTACCTCAACAATATTTTTTTTTTAAGACAAAATATCTTACCAATTTTTTTTAATGAATAAAAATAGAAAATCCAGTAAAGGGTTGAAAGCAAAATAAATTATTCTGCTTAAAAAAATCACAAGCAGGAAAAAATCTAAGAACAAAAGAATCAAGACTAAGAAACAAACAGTAATAAGAAAGATGTGCAGGAAAATTATTAAGAAAATTGCTACAGCAACATTTTTTCCTTTCAAAATTTTCTGCCTTTTTATATTTTGCTTATTACTTTTCTCCTCTTCTTGCTTTCTCATTATTTTAGCTGAATTTGCATTTAACTTAATGAACAGTGGCTGCGTATAACAAAAATTCATATAAAAAAATTACTTGTAAGGGAATATTAACGTAGGCAGCAGATACGCTAATTGTATCGTAGCTGAATGAATGCACATTTGATTCAACTGAAAAAGATATGCTTGACCTGACGATGTCCTTAGTTTTCTAAGATGCTACTCAATCAAATGATAGTTTTATTTTACAGAAGTTTAAAATTAAAGTAAATCCATAAATAACTATACTTTCGTCTAGCAATATTCTAATAATAGTATTTTAGCTCAAAGTTGCAGTACGAACCATGTAACTATCAGATAACAGATTTAGAAGCGAAAATAATACGGGAGACGAAAAGGAAAGTAATATTGCTAGTTACAGCAATGGTTGGTTAATGTCTAACTATGGCTAAACATCTTACATATATGTATGTACTTTTATCTCTTGATAAGGGACAAGCGCTTAGCTTTCTAGAGCAATTCTAGAGTAGTTTTATTTCTTTTATGGTATTTTAAGGTAACACAAATTTTTTTTAATAAAAAACTACATGACTAATAATTTTTAAGTGAATAATAAATCTGCAGAAAGGAACAAAGAACCAGCGGTTCTATGAGCTGGTCTTACGACCATTGAAATCGACAATTAATAAATGGAAAACATTTTTCATAATAAGACCGCTAAAGTCGTCGCATCTAAATTTATAATAGATTTTTTTTTTTGGTTATTTTATCGCCTTTCTTTTTCCTCTATATACCTATTCAAAGTTTTGCAGCATTGAAGAACATGCGTTAACTGCTTTTAACTGGATAGTACGAAGCACTTAACAGACTTACTCAACTTTGCAAAATAAAATAATGTGGTGTTTGCTTACTAAACATCTACAAACACTCTATTTTTGCCCTTTCCGCATATCTCTCTCACTCTCTCTCTCTCTATCTCTCCCTCTCTCTTTCCTAATTACTACTATCTAAATTCCAGTACAATTTGTATGCATGTATCGGTCAGGCCTTGAGCCGAATTCTGGCACTCGTGATTTCGTTATAGAATGCTGTGTGTTTGTTGCTCATTTTGTTTTTTCTCTACATTGTTTTTATTATCGAGTATATTCGATCACGAATGCCAGAATCCGGCCTCTGAGCTGTGTTCCAGGGAAAAAGAATCGATTTACATCTATATGGGCCAACGAGAATCGCAGAAGGATGTCAGTTTAGCAAAAAATTAGAATAAAAATATAAATAAAAATAATAATCTAAAAATAAAATAAAATAAAATAAAAATTATAATAATAATAATAATAGACAGTAATGAAGAGCTCAGTTGGTAGGATGGCTGTGAACAGCTGCAAAAAAAACAGTATACAATTAGCAATTTGGTTCGAAAAAAATTTTGGTGCTAATGAGCAATATGGTGTTATGTACCCCAGCCAGTAAGTCTTCAACTTTACTTTTCTTCTTTTCTATCAAAATATTGATCACTCCAATTTTATCACAAAAATCTCTCTCAGTTTTGATCACGTAAAAATTGAACCAGAAAGCCCGATAAAATTATTAATAATAATAAACCTGTCGAACGAAGCTCATTTCAAACTTGATGGTTATGTTAATAAAAAAAATGACCATACTTAGGGCTAAAAAAACTTTAAGAATTGCAGAGGTCAATGTAATGAATGTCTGGTACAACGTCTGTAGCGGAGACATAATTGGCCCATATTTCTTTTAAAAATAAAAACGGCGCAACCATAACGCTCAATGAATATACTTAAAGCATCGTAATAGCTGACGCTCTTCATAATATTGATGTTTGGTTTCAACAGGTTGGTGAGACTGGCCACACATCATATGCTACAATCGATTTGTTAATACTTTTTCCGGCCAATAAATATCATTATTTCGGCCGTTTAAATGGCTATCAACAGATGTGCTCTTAAATAGCCGAAATTGAGATGCAGATTTTCCGGCAAGAAGTTGCTATTTGACACGCTACAGCCATTTCGTAAAAATGTCTTTTTTAATGAACTCAGAGACTCATGCGCTCTGATGGGTGCTGTGCAGTATCGTGGCGGCTTGGAGAGAAATAGTTATCCCTTTATGTACAGATCTTTGAAGAATAGTTTTTTCGAATACAGTACTTGCATTAATATAAGTGCCAGCATAAGCAAGTTTTTAGTAGACTTGACACTCGGGTTCCGCACCATTAAACATGCAGCCCCAACTTTACACGTTTGCTTCTAATAGTGAGCAGTTCTATTTAGAATATTTTTGTACTACATTTTGCCAAAAACTTTTTTACGACGACTTCTGCTCAAACTTCACCCGAAGAGAGAAACAGAACCTTCATGGCCAATCTTTGATTTAATAATTAAATATGAAATCAGGAAATTTTTATTTCAGTTTAAGTTGTATTTAAATGCAGTATCAGATTTTCTGTCGTATATGAGTGTTGGCATGCATTTCCAAATTTTATGGAAAGCTTTTCATATAGCAGTTATTTCTTATTGTAAGAAAAAAATAATTTTAAACAAATACAATTAATTTATGATCGGCAATGAATAAATTTAGGGATTTGAAGTCATTTAATAAATACTCCTTATTATGCTATTATGTCCTACAGTCTTAACGGCTTATTTTAGTAAGCCAAAATTGCATCTGTATGTGTGCACTGTATACTTTTTAAAGACATCAGCAATAAGAAACATTAAAAACCCTACGATTAATCTCTAAAACATAAATGATCTTTAAATGGCCAGAGTTGTTTATTTACGTTGCAATCAAATAAGTGCTAAAAAAAATTAACTTGCTTAAATGCAAGTCACAGCAAAATGACATCTAATTATCAACACAAGAATTGGCCATTAGCTTCAATGAAATCAAGCAGGGTGAGTGTAGGACTCTTGTTACGGTTTCTATGGAGTAAATAAATTTCAATAAGTTTTTTTCAATCTGTTTTTTTTTTTTTGTGTACAAATCATTCTGCATAAATCTGCCATCACTCCTACAGCCCACTGTAGTATTCTAAAAAAAAAAAAAATATTATTATTTACCAAACCGACCATCTTCAGTTTTATTACCAAACCATCCGATGAACCACTTTTTCCATGAATAAGCAAAGACAAGCAGTTTGTTGGAAAAACTTTTTAATAAGGTCCAGGTAAAATTTGCTTAAATTTATTAATAATTTTTTCCCCTTTCTTGTGTTTGTTTTTTGCTCTCACAATTTAAGAAATTTATTTGAAAGCAGGGCCAAAGGAAAAAACACCAGCTGTTCGGTTCGTTGTTTGTTGATGAAATGACCATGATTTTGTTTCCTGCGCTTAAACATTTTCAATCTTCTTTTACAAGTGTATATTAGAAATTAGCTTATTGTATAAATAAATAAAAGTAATGTCAGTGTGGCTGTGTATGACGGGGTTAAAGGAATCTTAATAAATTTTTTTGACCCTTTTCGTATCACTGTAAAAATATGAGCAATAAAAAATAAACTTTAAGACTCGCATAAAAACGTGTTAAAATTTAACAAATATATTTTGTTTATTTTTCATTTGCATTTCCAAAAATTCGTTACAATAAATATTCTTGATAATTGCGATTGGTTGAGTTTTTGGTTGAGTTTTCAAAAGAAATTGTGAAGCACTCAAGTGAAGGTATTAAATATTGATTTTATGTTGCTCAAATAAAGTAATTTAATGTTAAAGGCATTTTTTGAGGCAATATTCTGTTTGAAAATTAAATTAAAGTTTTATGGGCACATTAAAGAAAAAGGAGTTTAATAAATAAACAAATAATCTAGATATTGGTAAAAGGCAGCTCATGCTTTGGCTGACGGAGGAGGAATTTCCGTTCAGCGGAATTATGTGGTGGCATATTATGAACTGTGGGCCGTTTGACAGCTTAGATGAAAAGTTTTTGTGGCAACCAGTTTTACAAAAAGATATAATTGTTGGAATTCATATCTTCTTTATTTCATCTAATACTGGATAGTCTTACAATTGTTAATAGTTTTATCGGAATTAAATTCTATTTTTACTGCCTCAAAATTGAGAAAAACATTTTTTTTGTGATAAAATGCGAGTCGTCAACATTTTTAAGGAAGACAAAAGTGGTATAGTCAAGGACTAACTGGCTGGGGTACAATGTTAGATTGCAAAATGCTGACATGCATTTAAATTTTTCCTCCCCCATGAGAATTCATTGTCGTAGTTCCACTGTCTGGAAAATTATTCGCAGTCATTATGCAGTTTATTGAAATCATAGTTTCGCTTAAAAGTTTTAGTGCACAACTTTTTTAAATTTTTTTTAAAAAATTGAAAAATATTCATTTGATATCTGCTTATTAGCAACAGCTCTTATAATTACGAATAAAAATTAAAATATTAACAATTTTAATTCGTTTTTATGCTGCTGTTGTGTTCAACAAAGTCCGGTCAATGTTCAAACAAAATTTCTGTAAACTGTAACAAAACCAGAAAACTGTAAATATGTTTACACACAAATTGCCAGTCAAGTATTACAGACATACATAACTTTAATCAATTAGTAGTAATTTAAAAATCATTTAAAAATTAAAATAGTATATAATTAAATAAAATTGATATGGAGAACATGTGGCGCCAACAAGCAATGACAGTATAAAATCATGTGATAAAATTTAAACAAAACAGACACAAGAAAAAAATTATAAATTAGCAGAGTATAAGAAAAGCATTTCAGCTCCGCTGATAATTTTATTCTAAAATTCAAACACTTAAAATTTGAAATTTGTATCGGCGGAAATTTTTTTTTTGCATTAATTGATAACTAAATTAAAAAGTAATGAGGATCATTTGGTTTCTTTTCATAATTTTATTCGATGGCATCAATAAATTGTTTGCAATAACAAGACGGCTAAAAAATTATAGAAAACAACTACTGAGGTGTGTTCACACTGAACTTTTTGTTGGCTCAATTTTTTCCAAGGACATTTTTTATATATCGTTACTTTAGGTTTGTTATTTTAAGTCTAAGAATATGCCTTATTAATTGACTTCGGTCGTTGCCAGCCGTTTTTAAGCATCCGATAGATCTTAACTCGTCAGTGGAATGGAAATATTTGAAACTTTACTGCATATTCTATTCGTCCCATGAGTAAAAGATGAGAACTATAAGTGATCCAGCAATCCCTTAATACAAAAACAAATTTATTGTTTCGCAACATTTTTACTTTTCTTCACATATTTGTTAAGTAATTAAATACATTTATTATTTGGTTTTTTTCTTCCCAGGTTTTTATATAATAATAATAAAAACTATTTTCATTATTATTTTAATGAAGAAGCTATCCGAAGGAGAGCGAAATATCGACAAAAATAATTAAATATTTTTAACAAAAAAAGACTTTAGCTCAAGAAAATAAATATGTAATTAAATACATCTAAAACAAACAATAGCATGAACATGCATACATCAATACACAATACCAAAACCATATACTAAAACAAAAAAAGAAACGTAGAAACTTGATTGTTTTAGTTGCTCGGAGAGTGCAAGCAAACCTCAGAGCAAACTTCATTAAGATCAACCAAATGCTTCTATAAATTTTGGTTTCGTTCTTTGATCAAGGAAAACCTTAAAATATTATTCTTGTGAAGTTCAATGTTTTTACGTTTTTCCCCAATTGTTTTTTTTTTTTTTGATAGTGTTTGCTGATGTTACCATAAGTATACATATGCGTTTTTAGTTTATTGTTTCTATGTGCTTGGCCAAGACAAAGGTCAACAAGAGAGTATGGGTTGTGTTATTTAGAGGTTAATATTTACTTAGTAGTGTGAACATACCATAGCATAGAGCAGTAATATGCTACCTTTACAAAAATATAGACAACATACATATACTAAACATTTTGCCTATTTCCGAATACAAGTTGCAGCGTCGGCCTAATGATTCTGTGCAGCGGAATACAAATGTTTATATTTTTAAATTAAAAAAAAATTTTTGTCCCAATCAATAATAAAAAAAACTAAAGTGGATATAAGTTTTAAATGAATGTCCAGTCTTTCGGTGTTTTCACTGCTTCTTCAAAAATCTGAATAAATGTCTGCACACGACTGCAATCCAACACGGCTTATTTCTCTGACGCTTCTGTGTCAGCTTTTTTTGTGTATTGAACCAGCGGTTTCAAATGTTTTCTTTGTAGCAAAATTGGCACATAGATGAGGAATATTGCTTGAATAGAGCATAAACACATTATGAACAGGTATTGTACCCAGCACTGGTGATTAAGCAATATATGTTGAATAATAAACAATAGTTCACTATCCAATCTCAGAGGTTCAAATGCAACTCCTTTATAATCTTCTGTTTTCCCGTTCATATTTTTTTTTTTTTTTTGCTCAAGTGCCCTTTTGCTCATTCATCTGACATTATTATTTTTGTTGTAAAGACTTGTAATAATTTTTTTTTTCGATTTTCATGAAAACTTCTTGGCAACCACTGCCATCACTACAGATTTTTGGTTTTAATTGAATAGAATATAACTGCATCATATTCACTCAATAAGCAGACAGTTTCTTTCTAAAATTTTGCAAACAAATATCTTCTATTGAACTGATGATGTTATATTTCTCATTCTTGTATTTTGCCATAAAGGCTAACAAACACACTCGAACTCATGTATGTACAACAAATTTATTTATTTTTTTTGCAAACGTGATTAAATTATTTTGAAGCAAAAACGGAGAATATACAGGCATAAAGACATACATACAAAAATACTTTGTTAGAAGGGGAAATTTTCCCAATCCAAGTGAAATTTTCTGACAAGCATTTTAAGCAGCAATTATTTACTTAAAAATACTAGATATGGCATACAAAATATACACTTCTATAATTGTACAATGAAAAGAAAAGCACAAGGTTTTTCTATCTCAAAAGCAACAATCACAAAACTACTACATTCACATTTGCACACATACATATAAACAATTAAATGGAAACAAGTAAGAGTGCAGAATATTCGGTAGGGTCGAATATTAAAAGCACTTCAAAAAAGTAACGTTCAGATATACAACTTTTGTATATGGTCGTTGGCTGAGTTGGGACACATATATTAAACATTTTTATTTTCTACCCCATAAAATGGCATATATTTTATCACCAGAACTACTTTTATTCACCAAATACAGTTTTGTAAACTTTTAGAAAAATCTGGTCGCGCTACATCCCGGCTAATCATTCAAGGACCAATATCAAAGCCAGTAACTTTTGTCACAGAAATTTGTTTAGATTAGATTAGATTACATGTGAAACTTAGCTTCCTTGATAGAAAGCCCGTTATACCCTTAATAGCTTTCTTATCCTTAATAGCTTTCTTCTATCACTTCTCTTGCATTCACTGCTTAAAATAAAAAATGGTTTCAGCTTGCTTATAGACGAAATATGCTAAAACCCCGATTTCCGCTATATTGGTTCTATATGGACCAATATAATAACGTATTTTTTCAGTTCTAAGAAATTTTCTTTCATCACCAGATCCATTTTTTGGCACACAAACTTGTTGTATATGTCGCTTGTAAGTGAGTTTTCATAATAATTTTAATTTCGTTATCACTATATCGGTCATATATGAAACGATATCGAACCCAAAAAAAAAAAATTCGCACCAAGCAAGCTTTTGTAATCAGCCGTTTCTCTTCTCGTTATAAAATATTGTTTTAGCATGCTTATATGTATCATTTTTAAGAACTTGATTTTTGCTAAGATCGAGCTTATATGGCCGGATGTCGGGAAAGCATATTTTGGGCTCTTAATAACCTTCTATTATCACAGGGATCACTTTATGACATAAAATGTTTCTATAGCTAGCGTATGAGGGAATTTTTTTTTTAACTGCTTTTTGCTTTATATCGGATCTATATAGACCGATATCGGAGAAAATATTTTTACCTTAAATAGGCCTTTTTAATGATCAGATTTATTATTTGGTATAGAAGTTTCATATCACCTTATAGGTAAAATTTCATAGAGAGCCGGTATTTAATATATATAGAGCGCCTCGATGGATGAATTGGTAGAGTGTCCTACTAAGAGTTCCCGAGGTCGCAGGTTCGATTCCTGCCAAAGCTTTGGGTGTTTCTGCAGACAAGGCAAAAGCTTCGCAGTTTTGTGTTTGTTAAAAAAAAAAAAAAAAAAATATCATTTCGACTCTCAGCAACCTTTTGGTCTAAGAATTTTGTGTTGCAAAATTTATGTACTAAGCCGGGTATGCATGAACCGATATGGAAAATTCGTTAACTTTCTCTGCTCAAGCCGAACAATATTATCAACTCTGGAGCAAAACATTTTCTGCAAAATCTTGTTAAAAATTGCCAACCGCTCTTTCTGTTTATATCGGTTACTCGTGATGCGATAAATTAATAGTTTGCTGCTAAAAATGTTGTCAAATCAATTATTTTTCTCTGAAACAAAGTTTTAATAACCTAGCGGCAGAGGGACTGTCAGGAGGATGATCATCGCGAAATTCACTTTTCTTTCCATACTGATCTAGAATTTTTACGCTATAGGGTAGGGAGCTAAAATTGTCAAAACAGCAAACGTAATCACAAACATTTACATGTTGTTCTGGGTATCAAAATATATACGAGTATCTGTCCTTGTAACACAGCTTAACAATTGAAATGATATTCAAGTTTCTGCATTCATCTGCAGTTCATCTCGAAGCAAGAACTGTTACATTTAAACATATTCTCTTCCCATTGGTATATGTGTATTGTTTATACAATATTTTTGTGATATCATCATATCATTTCTTGAGATTTTATGGCTTTAGGTTGTTATTAAAACAAAACATCTATTGTAAATTTTGTGCTCATGTTACGAGTTTGTTGAAGTAAAATTCATTGCATCAAATGTGTGCCTGCATGTTAATTGTTGTGTTGCTGGTGAAAGTGTAAATAAAATTATATTTTTGAATTTTTAACTAAAGAAACTAACAGAAAGCGTTTTAACCAGGAATTGAAGGTGAGTGACAAAGTAATTATTTTAGAAAAGAATATTCTTAGCTTTGTGTTTGAGAATACTAATAGACAATCTGCGAGATAAAACAGATATTTGAGGTTATGCACCGTTTCTCATACACGAAACAAAAACTGCAACAAATTAACATGACAGAATGTTGATTAGTAGTCATGTTAAATTTGTACAGACATAATGATGTTGTTTGAAATTAACCTTTTTGTGGCAATAGCTAAGCGGATTTTCATCCACAATAATCATATTGCTCTCAGAATACTGTCACATCCATTGAAGATACTGACCCAATTTACAAAACTTGTTTTAGTTTTATATCATAAATACATACATTTACATAAAAAATTTAATAACTAAGAACAAGTAAATTGAAAACAATACTAAAACCCCACAGTAACAGCGGAAAGGGGAAATAACGCCTACACATTGCTGCGTAAAATAGCAAATAACACCACCACCATACAAAAAAAAAAAAAATACAAAAAATTAAAAGCTACAAAATACAGTGTTATAAAAAATATTAATGATGTTGCCTTTAAATGGCGAAAAACAAGCGGAAATAAAGCACAATCCCTTTTAATACTAAAGTCGCAGAAAATACGCAAAAGAAAAATGCATTTAACTGCTTTTCATTATGACCATATTAAAAATTTAACGATATTGATTTTCAACAGCCAAATATTGTAAAATTTTACTATCGCTGTAAAATTTGAAATAATGAATTGTCATTTATTTGCTTTTCGCTAATGAGCAAAATACTGAAAAATCGTAATAAAACCACATGGCTTCATTTCATTTTGTTGTGTAAAAGAAAAGTTAAGATTCTTATAAGTGGAAGATGAACATGAGTATTACAATAAGGAGATGTGTCATCTGTGGAACCAGTTAAAATAAGAAATAAATGGTAAATTTCTTAATTAAAGAGTAAAGAATAAAGAACGACTTAAGCTTAAGAAGAAATTTAAAACTATTGAAAAAATTACGATTTAAGTAAAATATATTTGGGTTTGCTACACCTGCCAAAAAGTCCAAAGCGTGCAAAGCGATAAAAAGGATTTTTAATCGATATTTTTTGTATTTTTAGCACTTTTGATGGCATATATTTTAAATAAACATGTACATTTTTTGTTTGTTTTACGAAGCAGAAACTTTGAAGCCATTAGCTGTACCCCAGCTAAAGTTTTAATATTCTGTTGATGTAATATGACTAAATATACTAATGAAGAGTTCAGCTGGTAGGATGGCTAAGCGTTGCTGCTTAAAAATAGCATACATTTAGTCAAGGCTTGGCTTCGAATCAACTTTTTGGGTGCTGATGAACGACGTGGTGGTTGTGAAACAGCCATGTTATGTACTCGAGCCAGTAAGTCTTCCGCTTTACCTTTCTTGTCTTCTTTAAAAATGTCTATCACTGCAATTCTATCACAAACAAATCTTTCTCAATTTTGAGGAAATATGTGTTGGTATTTCGTTACCGCCAATTAATTCTTTAGTAGACTTGGAAACTTTTGGCAAATTGTTCAAACGTTAAAAGTCAATGAAAACTGAATAAAAATTTAGAGAAAATTTTTTGAGAATAAAATTTAGTTTTTGAAGAAAATTTTTCCAGTCCACTAACGAGTTGATGGACACCAAAGACATGCCCGCATATAAATTGCTAAAAAACGAACAATTAGCAGAGTTACTTTTTTTGATCTGAATTAATCAGTTGGCTCTTAAAGCTGATAATGAACTCATTTTTATAGTAAAATATATTTTTTATTTTACAGACCAACAGTTATGACACATGTAATGAGATTTTTCTTATATTTCTTAATTGTGGAAAACTGAAACGCACGCCTAATTATTTGCATTGTCATAAATTCTGTTATTAATACATACATACATACATACATACATACATAAATTTATTGGCTGGCTTCAAACAAAAACATTGTAAAAATACAACATCGAACACGTTGTCAAATATACAATAAGTATTATTTAAGTGAAATTGTATTGAGAAAAGAATTGACAGTATAATTAATTGCCTGTCAGCGGCATTTAATATGATTGCCAATCACAGTTTACAAATCCAATACTAACTCACCACATCTGTGCATAAAGTATAGAATTGCAAGCGAATCGGTAAATATTCCTAAAAGCCACTTAAAGTCTTAAACACACGCTCGCGCAAACATATGCAAAAACACTTGATATCAGTTATTATTAGTTACTGTTCACACAAAAGCTATTATTTAATATGCGTTTGCATATGCATACCACTCTTTACATGTATATGAAGGTATATAATAATGTATCTGGCGAGCAACTTGTGCCAACTGCAATCACATTTTTGTGCTTTTCAATGGACTTTCTTTATCTCATAAGCATTAAGTGGAATTTGCAACTGATTGCCTGTTCAATTATGAAAAATCATATAGAAGGTGGACCATAAAAGAAATAACCCTACTGGAAGTAACTCTCATTTTTGAAAATGGCGGCCAGTGTCAAATCTGTTTTTACACATTTGAGAACTAGACAGCTGTATAATACAAGTGATTAATCCATGAAGGGATATACACTCGAATATACACGTTAAATAATTGTGTCTAAGACGAAGTGGACGATTATCCGACCAAAATCATAATGAGCCATGAGGCTCAAGTTGTACTATATGCTAATTTGTTGCTGAAATTCCAAGTAATGACCAAGCAAGATTTATTACTGAATAAAATTTGATTTTGTTTGCAATGAAAAAAATTGCTATATTCTTTGTCCAGTAGGAAAATTTGTTTGAATCAATACGCAATGGCTGTTTTTTGGCGAATGTATCTTACTGTTTGTGCGAACAGCACAACTCCGTATGCAGGCATGTGAATACATGACTTTGTCTGAGTGTGTATTTTTGCAAGCGGCGAAAAGTATGAGTAAGCAGGCCTTTTGGAAGCCCTTGTTGTGAATGTCAGTAGGATTTCCGATCACCGTTCCCGCTCAGGCACATTGTTGACACGCTAAGGCCTTCCAACATGTGGCCTTCTAGAAGGTCTGTTCAAGGAAGCAAATGTGAAAGGTTTTGCGCGGCTCATTGCGCTTCTAAACATGAATTTGTTATCTGTTAGAAAACAAATTATTATGCCACAAAGATCTGCTTCATTGAAAACCTTTCGTACAACTGAACAAGTTAACAAAGCCGATCAATGTGCGGCTAGTTTGGTCATGCATTAAATGGTCTGGAGCAAAACTAAGGTGTAGGAAAGTTTTCAAGAAGGCCTGCTTTTGACACGCCTACGAAAGTTCGCCGCTGGCTAATATGCCCGTAAATGTGTGCGTGTTTGTCAATGTGACGAATTTGTAATTTTCTTGCGTTAATTAGACAACTTATGCCACTGACACCTTAATACTACTTGTTTTCAACTTGACATTTCGTTTTTGCTGCTATTGTTGTTTTTGTTGCAGCCGAAAACGAAATTTGTTGCCTCAACGCAAGCACTCAGAGTTGTTGTTATTGTTTCTTATACCTTAATTATTGTCGATATTAGAACTACAACAGTATTCAGTTTCAATGGCTGATGATGTTGTTGCTATTACTATAGAGAAGAGAGAATAGTTTTGTTGCAGTTGCAGTTTCCATCCAACAAATTAAATTGAAAATAATTTTTCCAATTTGCAACTGTAAGTATTTGACAACAAATGAACTGCAACATTTGAATATTATTAACATTGTCAAAGTCATCATTATTATTTTTTAATTTTTTAAAGGCTCTTGCAATGAACAGCTAACAGCTATCTACATATATCAAACGGGTCAAAGAGTATGCTACTTGCCATGAGTCTTCTAACCTTAAAGTGTTGACACGAAATTTATTTCACTCATCGTAAGAAAACAATAAAATGTAAAATGATTAATTTTGCCCTTTACTATACTACTGAGTATATCATAATTTACTTCATTCTATTTTATTTTTAAATTATTGATTTCTATCATCAATTAGAATTCCATTATCCTTTACGCAACTACTGATGGCTTTCAGCTTTGTCATTTACTTTGAAAACTAATAAAAAATGAAAAATTAAGTAATCAATCGTTCAATTTGAAAAGCATTGTTTATATAAATAATTCAAAAACTAAACAGTTGAAAGCCATAATAGACATTGTAATTTGCCTAAATGCTTCTTCTTAGCCAATCGCTAAAGTCCTTGAAATGTCCTTCCAAACAAACAAATATACAAAACGAGCTGCTTATTTTATTTAAGCCGATACATGAAAAACTTATCATGCAAACAACAAACGCAATGCCTTACAAAAGCAAGAAAAAAAAACAATAAATTTACCAAACAGTGCACGCCAAAAAAGTTATCCAACTTTCAACGTGAGTAAACAAAAAATACAAAAAAGTTGAAAAATCATTATTTAAAAAATACGTTTGTTTGCATATCAGAATAAATAAATTTTACGGATATTTTCTTTTAAATATTCCTTAAGAATTATAACACAAAATCAACCATTTATACAACATGATAAGCAAATTTTACTGCTCCTGTGAACAAATTATTGTTCAAGTTTAATATTAGGGTAAACACGATTGTTTCCGTCATGAATTGTCAATTAGTCAAGAGCTCTTCAGGTCTAGTATTTTGATTAGCTTTGGGGGATGTATGAACGCGAGCGGGAGTGTAAGAATCAGAAAAGTCATGCGGCAGCTATGGAAAAGGTTTTGTGAGAGCAATTTTATTAAATGGTTAACCCAATATTTTATTTTAGCTCTAATAAGGTTGGGCAATTTAGCCATCGATATTATGTAATATGTTAATTGATAATTTTTGGCATAAAGTTTTGCTGAGGTATATTAGAAAAAACATTTTAAATTTTCTTTTCATTTTTTTTGTATGAGAGCTGCAAGGAAGGCATAGTACTGGAAGGCATAGTACTTTAAGTACTATGCATAGTACTGGAAGTGGGAAGAAACCCATATTCACTGTGGTGCTACTCAACTCGTAAACAGACTCGAAAAATTTAAAATAATAATAATAAATTAAGATCTTTTTTCTAAAAGATCTTTTTTCTAAAAAAATACAAATATTTATTTATTTCAATTTTTTCGCCCACAATTTGTTGGCTTCTTCAGGAATATTTTTTTTTATATTATTTTAAAAAACAAGAAAAATGAAAAAATTTTAGTTTTAAAAATTCAAAAATTTTAAGCTCAAAGAAAAATTTTTTGGAAAAATATTTACCCTTTAATGAAAAACTCATACATACAATATTACATTTTCCATAATGTAAAATGTAATATTATAAGGATAATGTTAACACAGTTTTTAAAAATGTACATAGTTCTATGAGTAACATTTGTTCTTTAATATTTAAGTTAAGACACAGCATGTTTCAGATATTAAATAAGCAGATGTTAGTCGTAGAATTATTATTTGTTTGTTTGAATATGTATGAGTTTTTCATTAAGGGGTAAATATTTTTAAAAAAATTTTTTCTTTGAACTTAAAATTTTTGAATTCTTATAACTCAAATTTTTTCCTTGTTATTGTTTTTTAAAATAATATTTTAAAAGAAAAATATTCCTAAAGAAGCCAACAAATTGTTGGAGAAATATTGGAATAAATAAATATTTGTGTTTTGTTGCAAAAATTTTTTCTAAAAAAATATCTAAAGCCTTAAAATTTAATTTATTATTAAAACAAAAAATGATCCAATAAGCTATACGTTAAAATATTTAAAATAATATTTTAAAATAAATCTAGTTATTTATTTCCTATAAGAACCCATTTCAATATATTATTTTGGGTCAGAATTTAAGGCTTCAAAAACTATTTTACATTTTTTCGAGTCTACTGGCGAGTTGAATTAATTAAAGCAATAAAATATTTCATTATTTAATGAAACTATCATTAATATGAAGTTAATGAATAAGAATTTATTGATTCAATGAACCCCAATGTTGCTTGTAAAATGATAAATTTTCTCATTAAATTAAAGTCGAAATTCATGGAATTTATGAACAAACTACTTTTAGTAAACAGTTGTTTGACTCTGCCAACGAACTGACTAACATCAACGAAATGTCGTCGGCATTTAAATGGCTAAAGAAGATAGGAATCATTTAGCAAGGTCTGTTTAGACTTGGAATAACATAATAACAAATAAGTATTTAACTATTAACATTATAGTGAAATTTTTATCACATTAAACTAGGAGGTAATACACTTATATTACAGGATTCTTAGCTGGCTCAAAGTTCAACTATGGGTTATTGTTTATGATAAAATTTTACGTTAAAAAAATAAAATTACCTTGTTATTGTGTGCAATTTTTTTTTTGTATGCAATAAAGTTTTATGTGATTTTTTTAAGAATCTTTTCCTTTATATAACAATTGTAGCAGCATTAATTTTGGTCATCTAATTGTATCCCTTTATGTTGTTAATAATCATTTACAATGAACATGTTAATTACTGGTTTAATATTTAAACGTTTTTTTAACATAGCAAATTTTGCTTTATTTATTTTTTTTTTTTTTTTTTTGTGTAAAGACTTACGTAATTGTATGAAAAGGGCAAAATCTAATACAAAACACAAATAAAGCAAAAAAACAAAATACTCGTCCACAGCATAAAGTACATGGAAGGGTACGCTGATATTTTTTTGGATTTTTGTCGTTGTTAACTAACAAAAAAACCATAAAAATAGCAACCAATTTACCTGCGGAATACACAACAATCAATGTTGGTCAATATTTGCCAAATGTTAAAACGTACAGCAAATAAACACACATTCAAACGCACACACATATGTATGTACATACAATCACTCATATGGGCAAATACGCCAACGAACTTACAACAGTTTACAAATATAATATCGCAGGGGTAAAATTTAATTAAGGCCTCAATTTGTAGTCCTTTTGTAAGGCCAGAGCAACTATTTTTTGCTCACCATGAAAACTCTTTTTTTAAGTGCCATTTGATACACAGGGTGTTCCATAATTTCACGACCAAACAAAAACTATTAGTATTTATTATTATTGCTAGGTCGGTCCAGAATGGCCCTTCGCACTGCGACCATGAATGATCTATTGTGCAATAACTATTAGCCGGTCAATAACTATTAGTAGGTCAACTGGTGATTGCTGCCAGAAAAACTATAAAAAATCTACATCACTTTGTTTGGGAGGTATTGCTGTATTGAAAAAATTAAAATAAAAAAAAAGCACTCGATAATCTCACATTACCCGTAGTTTTGAAATTATTGTTATTCCAACCAAAAAAGCTAGAAGAAGTCACAACTCTTGTATAAAATAGCAGTTTAATTTTTAACTGCACCTTACCATTCCTAGGGCCCATATAAAACCAGCTTACTTTTACCATTGGGTATAAGCAACTGCAGCTTTTTCCTGCTGTGTGCTACAAGTCAAAACGGTTGAATAGAATTTAACAAAAAAAGACTTTCGCTGACTATTTAAGTAGAAAAAAAAAATTAAAAAAGTCAACAAAGTTAAAAAAGCGAATAAATACATCAAAAGGACAAAATTTTCAATTTGATATTGAATGGTCGCACACTTAAGCAACTTCAGGCTTACGATTGAATGTATGTGTATGTGTGTGTGTGTGTGTGTGTGTTTGTGTTTGCATGTTAGTTCGTTTGGCTTAGTATCTGAAAACCACCTTGACTTTCCATCACCTTAACTGCTGAATATGAAAGTTATTTTTCATTACAGGAATAAATTTTGTTTCCATTTTTGTTGTTGTTGTATTTGGTTCTTTTGTTTGATTTTATACTTTACAATGAGTTTAACAATTTAAGCTGCAAAATCCTTACACTATTTGTTTGATAAGGATATACAAAGCTTTGCTATTCACTCACACTGAGATATAAGTAAAGTGTATTAAATAATGGTTTATCGACTTGCTACCATTTTGACGCAGATACTGGAGTGCAGTATTGTGATTGTTTTATGTGATTTGTTGCTGGATAAATGAGAAAAGTGTTTTATTTGAAAAAAAAAACTATTCTTTTCAAATGCGATGCTAATATCTTGGAAGCAACACCTTGGCACACATAAACCAATTATGGGGTATATACTAAAGGAAATTATGGAATTTTGGCAATCATTCGGAGTTCCTAAAGGCCTATGAAATAAACTGTTTACGGTTAAATTTACGGAGTGCACAACAGACCAATACTGACTTAAATCTATAATGAAAAACGTGGCTAAACAATCCTTTCTAACAAAGCTAACCTAACCTTAACTGACATTTTAACGGCATTCCATACTTAATTATGCAATACCATTTGTAAAGCGTAACAGAAAATACTTCCAAGTGCGATATGAAATTTTTGCCTTTTCAACTCATTTGTTGAGGCAAAAAATCATGATTTTTCTCATGATTGGCTCTTTTCCATGAAGAATCGAAAACGCACATAGTTTTGTAAAAAGTAATAATATTGAATCCCTTAAGGGCTGCCATTAAAGCAAATAATGCAATCGACAGTTCATTTTAAACACAATGACTATGACCAATTGCTTTGTGCAAGTAAATCTGCATATTCATATATGAATTTGAATTTCGTTAAATGTTTTTAAGGTTTACCGCAAAGAGGTGTTAGTATCAGCAATACTTTATATACATGTTCATATATACTTCATTCAGAAGTTGTGTTCTAACTCAATTTAATTTCAATGAGAAACTCTTCAAAGTTCTGCAGTACAATAATAAGAACTTTAATACGGCAGTCTCAACAGTTTTAAATTCGAACAATTTTCGATAAAATTATTTATAGCTGTAAGTAATATAGTTCGACTATAAGGCTGAAATTATAGACTCAATTGAGTTTTTAAAACACCGAATAGACATTTGTTTGTTCTTAACAATGGCTCGTTTTTAAAAAACGTTCGCTTCACAAAACAGATTAGAATTAAAAATTTTTACTAACAATCAAAGAATATTATACCTGCACTTTGTATATAAACAATTTATCAAAATAATTTCGCTATTAGATATATTCTGCCAGGTCCACGATGTCACCTTACATCGCTCATTTGCTTATTTACATGCAAAACAATAATGAAACTTAAAACTTTGTTGTTGTTGTTGTTGTTGCTGTCAGTAAAATAAGCGAACAACATCGAGTGATATGGCGGATCTGTCACTTAATTTTTTCTATAAAGAAATCCACTTAGTTGATTTCATGGAAGAACAGCCCAATACAACAACACCCTGTTGTTGTCAATTTGCATACTCTTCGGCATTAAAAGTTCTATAATTTTCAAACCTTTTGTAAACAACAATCCAAAATAGTCAACAAATACATACACATAACCAAGCGTGCAAGCAAATTTACATACAAAGCTCTTTCTAGTTGTATTAGTAAGCTCCCATACGTATTGATGCGTGTGTGTGTGTCGGCGCACATGTTTATAAACAAACAAATGTTAATATCAAATATCACAGGACACTTACTTTTCCATGCAGTCAATAAGGAAGATTTGGCTTTGACTTTTTTTTTTATGCAGCTGCAAATATCTGATGGTGATGCATTCTATAGAAATGAACAGGCAACTGAATTGCTTAAAGCACAAACACAAATACAATTTATTAACTCATACATAATAATATTAAACCAAAAAAAAAAAAAAAAAAACAAAGAAATGCATGTTTGCGTTATAGATTTTAGAATGCAAGTGAATTTGTAACAGATTGTATGCAGCTCAAATGGCAAAATGATGCATATTTGCTTGTGCGAACTGACAAACGTACAAGTATTTATTTTCCAATGCACCAGCAGATATTAAACCATGTACGACGAACCTGTGTACGACGAACAGAACAAAAAGTCAAACAAATACAATTAAACAAAATGTGGAATAATTTTAACCAATATATTATCCATTATAGAAAAGTTTCCAAAGGAACTGGGTAGACATTTATGCAGTCAAAATTTGAATTAGGGTTTCTGAAACTAGCGAAAAAGCATTTCAGTTCGGCCCAGTATTTTATTATATACAATAACTAAATTAAAATAAGGAATTTCTCATTAAAAATATCTTGCTGAAGCTATAAAAATGCTTTGTAATTAAAACGACTTGGTAAAAAAGTATATCTGATAAAGTAAAAGGAAAAAAAAACCAGATGGAAATTTTTATAGATGGGAAAAAAATTTGAAAAGAGCATCGTTACATTTTTATTACAATTTTTATATATTTGCTTTTAATAACTTTGATATTACCAAAAGCGTAGAGCTATTTTCTGTATTTAACTTCTAACTAAATTGCTAATTTGTTTAGCGAGACACCCTATTCTAAGCCCATTAAAACCCTCGAAATTGCATGCACCATCAACCAGTCATGATCGATGCCCATTTAAATGCATTTATAATATGACTCCAGAGAACCAGCAAGCAACCAACAAATACAATAAATGACAAACTTGCAATATGGCATACAAACAACGTCTGCCGATTCTTCTCTATATAGCAGATTGCTCATATACGTAAACGAGAGTGTCTCCTGGATTGAAAAAAGAAAGACTTAGCAAGTGTGTAAATGAGTAGCGTGTGGATAAGCGTGTGCGACTGTGTGTGTCTGTGTATGTTTGCCTTCATTTTGTATGTGTTGAAGTAAACTGAAACTAAATTGCCAAATGATTCTGCTCACTTACATATTTAATACATTGACTGAATATAAATTTTTGTCTACCAAATGACATCAAGAGTTGGGCCATCTAATAACTCCCTTAAATAGTACTTATGGGAATATTCAATAAAATGCAAACAGCAGATAGATATTGCTGCTGTACGGGTTTCTCTGCTGGTTCTTGTTGTACTTGCAAAATATTAAGAAACTGTTTGCTAAGACTTAATTTTCTTATCGTCATTTCAAATTGGATATTTAAATTTGAAGTATATAATTGCATTTCTGGGCTGTTGTTCGATGCGTTTTTTGTTTTTTGGACTAAATTATAAATCAACTTAAAAACGATATTATATTCTAGAACTAGAGAAGTGCCAATATATTTTTTTTAAATGATTTTGTCGAGGTGGTCTGCATTGGATGTTATATCAAAATGTTTGATTGTGTTAGCTCATATTTAATAAATAGCTTGGCATCTTTTCTTAGTACTCATGGCATTTTTTTCGGCATAGAGTTTTTTTTTTTTTTTTTTTTAATGAAATACCATTATTCTATATTACGTTTAGTAGACTTAAATTCATTCCATATTACTTTTGTGATTGCTATTTATGAAGAACTAAAGTATCCAGGACACTTAGCTAGGCGAACAACCAGCTCTTTCGAAGTTGCCACACCTCTCGTCAGCACCTGTCCTTCGAAACAGATGACTGTCCAGAAAGCTAAAGTTCGAACAATAAAAATTAACTAATATATATGCATATATATATATATATATGAAATACAGCTTGTATAAAAATATACTGAGCTTTCACTATTTGGCATTTCATACAAAAATCAGTGCATCTAAAATTAAAGTTAATGATCTTAATTCAGGTAACACAATATTTAATAGGATTTTTTGTGAAGTGCAAAAAGCAAAAAGTGTTTTTTAATCAAAAAGAAATATTTAAATTTTGATTATCCAATATAAAAGTTTTTATGCATTTTCATTTATTATGCCTCGTTAATCTTCTCCCTCTTAATGAACTTCATTTCTTTTTTTTTTTTTTGGTCTTGCCCTCTTGATTTTTATTAACAATTTAATAATTCATATTTCAAAATTATGCAAAATTTTACACATAAGAAAACAAAAGCTAAATGAGAATAATAGAGAAGGAATATGCAACCCCAATGAAAGTATATATAAATGACTTTGCTTGGCAAATGAAACAGTGGTGTAGATTCTTAGACAATATTGCAAAAATAAAACAAAACGTGTTTCTTTCAAGATTTTGGTTCATACAGCAACGTTAATGTTTTTAGTTTCCATTCGCTCGAAACTGTTAAAACTATCACACATTTTTTTATCCTGGACCAGCAGTCCTGGAACTAACGCCACAAGTTCTTTACATTACATGCCAGAACTAAGAAAATACAAGAATGAGGGTGGAAAAGGGAAAATAATGAGTGGTTTTGGACGTTTAATTTAACAAAAAATAATAAAAAATAATGGAAAAGTAAAACATTTATTTTCTTTAAAGTTTAATAAATCAGACTTAACTAGTACCAAGTGTACCAGTATAATCCTTCGACACCATCCAGATAAATAACATTTAACACAAACTCTACAATATATCAAGTCTTTGAGACTATATATGGACAAGAAAAAAACGAAAAGCGCAAAACTCACGTTTTGTTGTGAAAATCAAATTTATTATTATGACTTTATAAGAGAAATATCTATATTATATTTGTCAAGTAAAGGGCAGTTTAGACTAATATATTTATCTATTAATACTTGTTAAAAATTCAAATAATATCATCATCTGTGATAGTGTGAATGCAGTGCGTTATACAAACGAAAAATAATATGAAAGAAAAAAATTGATATCCCATACTTTGTTGCAGTTTATTGAAACTTTTCAAAACAATACCACTTTTCATTGGAGCAGGCCTGTGTGTTTTTCCTTAAGAACTGGAACATTCACGCTGGATACTCAGATAATGTGCCACAATGCTTCAACAAGTGTCCCACTGTTTAGCTTACAATGTATCGCAAACGTATTAAACTGCTTAAAACAAAAGACAGGGGGTATTTTTATAAGAAAATTTTGCTCTCGAACTCACTCCATGGAAGAAATTTAATTTCTTGCCTTTATGGTAATACAAATATGTGCGTGTGTGTGTGTGTGTGTGTAATTGTCACTACATGTGGCTGTGTATTAGCTGGTGGATTTCTGCTGGTGTTCCTCCCTTAGTGTGTGTAGCTCTGTGTGGGTGTGCATGCGTTTGGTGTGCAAATTATGGTTTAACACCTCATTGAACTTTTATGTTGCTCTTTGTATGCTTAAATGTATTTGTGGTTTAAGGGTTTTAGAAAAATTTCTTTAATTTTTCTTTTGTTTTACATTATTTTTTTCGAACAGCAAATATTCTTGGGTTTTATTCAAATTAGGGATCCTTTTGTGCGTAAAATATAATTTCTTTGCACTCACAAAGGTTCTTATTTCTTAACACTTCTTTCACTTCCTTACAAAAAGCGAAACTTTGTTAGAAAAGTTTTTTTTTTCTTCACATTTTTGTTACATCAAACATGCAGATGAATGAATATAAAAATGAAGATAAAGTTAATTATGGATGGGAGTTTATAAGAATTTTTTAATATAAAATTAATTTTCTAGTGTTGAAATTTTTGTGGTTTATGGTGGGTATGCGTGAGTGCAGAAATAGACTAAAAAAAAATAAAATATGCTAATTTGAAATTATATTCATTATTTTATAAAGAAAAATACACAGAAAAAACTCGTTTAAATTTATTCAGTGTTTTTAAGCAATCTGAATTATTCTTACTCAATAATTACCAGATTAAATATTTGAAGATAATAATTTAAACAAATTTTGTATAAATTAAAGCAGCTTTGGCATTGTTTCTCTTAAACAAGAAGTTATAGATGTTTTTTGGGAGTTGTATTTAATATGTGCTAAACACAAGTATTTACGAATTGAGTTTATTGATTAAACTAGAAAGAGTTTTAACACATTTCGTGGCACAGTCTCCGAATAAAAATTGTGCTAGCTGTGCCCTAGCTTGTCTTAGTTTTGATTCTTCTACTTATTATAAAAATAAATATCTACGTTGAAATATAAATTTTATGAAGCTGGAGCGCAAATATATCGCAAGAAAAAAAAATGGTTTCTTTTTAATCGAATTTTATAATTTTAAAATAATGAGTGCATATCACAGGGGCTTATCTTTGATTTCACAAAATTTTTTTAAAGATTTCTTGTGGCTAAATTGTAGAGACCAGCACTTCTAAAGAAGACATGAGAAGTATATTTTTAGACAAATATTTTATAATCGTTGTAGTCATCAAATATCGATAGCCTGTTCACCAGCTGAAAAGTTTTCAAATGTAATTTTCTTTTCTGTTTTAAATATGCCGATCAGAACAATATCGTTTTAAAAATGTCTTTCCCAATTTTTTCTGTTTTCTTTACTTTAACTAAAATTTTAAGCTTTACTGACCACAAGCATAAATTTATATCTAAATAAAAATTTTTTATCACTCTGGATATGCAAATTTTACTGAGATCGACAATAACTAATGTCTTATTAATTTATAAATTTGTATAAAATAAACAATTAAAATGTTTTGAATTTATTTGGATTTTTTAGTATTGAGAGAAGTTTTTTTTCCAGTAAATAGTGGTGATCAACCCTTAAAAAAGGCAAAATCAATAAATCTGAAGAGTTATTGACTGCGGTTATTTCATGTCCAACACTACGATCATAAGTACCCAAATGTTTTCGAGTCCATGTCATGACTAAATGCATACTATTTCTAAGTAAATTTTTGAGTTGATTTTCAAATGCCATTTAGCTTTAATTTGTATTTAAGCCCAAAATTTTTTTCAGCACTTATTTGATTGCAACTTAAATGAACACCTCTGGCCGATTAAGGCCCATTTATGTTTTATAAATTAATCACAAGGTTATTAGTGTTTCTTGTTGCTGAGGTGCATAAAAAGTAAACAAAGCACACACACAGATGCATGTATAAGATTTTGCCTGAAGCAGCATCTCTAAAATAAGTGGTTAGTATTGTGCAAAACAATAGTAAGGCAAGATATACTAATAATATAATCAATAAACGGATTTAGTTAATAAAGTTGTTCATGGCCGGTAATAAGTTAAATATTTTCATTAAAATAATTTTTTTGCTCTAATAAAAACATCTTTTTTTTGGAAAGATTTTCGTCACATTTGCAAATGAAAAGGTGATACCATAACTTTCATGTAAATAAATAAGAATAAATTTAGGACTGCAAAACTGACAATGCATTTAAATACAACTTCAAGTTAAATAAAAACGAAATAATTTCACATTTATATAGCAAGTCAAAAATTGGCCATTAGCCATCCTAAAAAGGTTTGTTTGGGCAAAATTTACTTACAAATATGTCGGTCTTAATTATGGTAACTATTGCAATACGGCAAAAACGTCGTCTTTAATTTGAAATTAGAAGCAATTTGTAACAAAAAGAATTTGTTTAAGAATATTTTGTCTTATGTCAAAGCAGTACTCTCTGTTTATTTGTTTGACCTTTTCAGGTAGCAATATTTGGCTGAATAGATGGTTGAAGAAAAATATAAAGCAATTAGAAAGCTCTGTAGAAAAACTAAAATGGGCTTTCATATCATATAATATATTTATTTTTTAATAGTCAACATTATTGCATAGATACTGATATTAAAATTTTGTACCACATGCTATAATCGTGAAAACACTGCAGGTCTCTAATACTTTTTCAGTGTCTTGCTGACGTGAATATAAATAAAACACTTCTGTTAAATTATTCACTAGTCATTAAATAAAGTTTTTTCTCTTTTACTTTTATAAAATCAATATAAGTTTTATATTTACTAAAAAGTTTTGTTTTATTTCTATTTGTAATTCAAGCCATTTCAATTCTATTCATTTACATAGTTAAGAATAATTTGCATATGAAAATAACTACAACTATTTACTCATACAAACAAACGGACGAACAACTTTCGCTGTAAAGCACTCACATGTTCACAAGGAAAAAAAAAACAAAAATAAATGTATGTGTAAATAATATAAACAAATAATACTGAAAAGTTCTTCCGTGGACTAAACATTAAAAAGTGAAATAATATAATATACATACATATGTCCCATAAATAAATTCATATTAAGAGCCCATTTTTTAAAAAAAAAATTTTATTTAAATATAAAAAGAATAAAAATTGAAAAATTACACCACTGTCATTTTATACTACAATTTTCAGACTAACGCTCATTCTGTATTATTTTTATGATCGATATTAATTAATCAGGTCAAAACAAGCATTAAAAATCTTTAGCTAGTCGGAGAGCTAGCTATTTCGAAGCCGCCGCTGTGCTCATCAGCACCCGTACTTGAGTTCAGAGACCAATGTTTCTAAAACGACATTTATACTACCCATATTATTGTATTTATACTATTTGATTTTGTAATTATATCAAACACACCCATTATGACTTTCCAGTCATGTCGCTTTAGAAGCATGAGCTTCTGAGTTCAGGGACTGGTGCTAATGCAATGGGTAGTGGCCTTGAAGTATATAGCTGTCCACCTATATAGCAGTCTTTTATGTTTCCTTTGCCTTGATTAATTAGTATCTATCACAAAAATAATACGGAATGAACTTAAGTCCGATACATGTAACATAAAATGATAATATATAATATTTAGTTGATCTTTTTAATTATTTGAAAAACTATTTAATACAGCTTCAGATCGTTTTTATATAAAAATTTTTATTTAACAATATTATTCAATATTTCGATAACAATTTGTTATCATCTTCAGGATATTACAAGTATTATCCTGAAGATGATAACAAATTTTTATCGAAATATTGAATAATATCGCTAAATAAAAATGTTTATATAAAAACGATCTGAAGCTGTATTAAATAGTTTTTCATATAAAATGATAATGGTGTAATTTTTCAAGTCGGATAAAGGTGATTTAAAATCACAATACAAGTGGGCCAAAACTAATCACTCTATTGGAAGTTGCTCCTATTTTTGCAATTGGCGGCCAATGTCAAATGTCTATTTGTGAACTAGACAGCTGTAGAATACAAGTAAGCAAGCCATTGAGCGATACACTGCCCAAGAAACGGACGATTCTTCGATCAAAAGCATAAAGTGCTATCGTGATAATTTCCACCTCAGCGGTACGTGGACAAGCGAAACTTTTGCTCCTGGGGCACCGAAAATACCTGAATGATGCACGAGGATCTAGTACAGCCGCTCAGAGTCACTGCATGGTGCGCTGTTCACGTTGGAGGAGTTATTGGGCCATTTTTTTTTCGAGGCCGCCGCTGGTCAAACGACAACAAGTTGTACTGTCTTGTTAACCGAATTTTTTCTGAACATTGAACGAATTATGTCTGAAGGACATGTGGTTCCCACAGAAAAGAGCAACAGCAGACAGCACGATGCACAGCTGATATTCTGGAAGCTAAACAACATCGGACGACTTCTTTTGGCCCACCTGTTAGAAAAAAAAAACTTAAGAATTATAAAAACTAAAAAAATAACACCGGTATTCACAAAAAATAATACGATGATCAAATATATTTTAAAAGAAATTTTATATGAAAAATATAAACAAATAAATGAGTATGTTCGTATTTACAGCACTTGCCTACACACAGAATTTTATAAAAAAAAACGTATATGGCAAATATTCAAACACTGCGCAGGAAAAACGCAAGAACATTTTCAAGCTCTTCTTTACGAAGAAGCCCTTTGTTTAGCCACCTTAAATTGCACAAAGTCTTCGAGCGTGCCGCTGAACTATGCGTGAATATTGTGTGCATGAATGTGCGTGTCAGTTCAAACAATTTGAATTGTAGCTTTAGAAATACAATACGCCGGCAACACGAAAGTAAAACGATGGCATCAAACAATTTTCAGAAGGGTAAAGTGTAATCGAGTGGAAATTTTTTCAAAAAATATTATTGCAACTTAAAGAGAAAATTATTTATTAAATCGTTTGTTTAAGAAATTAAATGCAAGTTTGTAGGTATACACTTTTTAAAGGGCTGCATAAAATATATTTAACTACATTTCCAAATGATATTTTATACTATAAACTGTTTATTTTTAATATGTCTTTTTCTGAGAATTAAAAATAATTTTGTTGACCTGACCATAGCTTTATAGATCAATAGTTACGCTTTTACTTTGGCTAGCATGACATGACCTGACCACCAACGTCGAACGCTTTCAACAGCAAGAATCCATGTCCCGCATAGCTGGTGCTACAGGCATATTCTGTGCTAACGATTTCAGAATTGTCATCACACGTCATTCAAATTTACCTGGTTAGTTTTCCCTGGTGAGGTTTTCATAAGCTGCAGGCGAACATAAGTGAGCCATCTACAAACTAGAGTGGTTCATAAAGGCAAGCTAAAGGAAATTTTAACGTGTGAAATTTCAGCGGTGTCTTACTCAAAGAAACAGTGTCAAATATATCAGTGAGTATAATTCACGCATAAAGATATCAATGGAACCTTCACATATATTATCAATTGCGATTATACCTCATTTACACTTTTTTCATTTAAACTTGCTGATAAGAAGCTCGTAATAAGATACTCTCCCATGTTGTCATTGCTGCTTTTTAGAAGTTCAGCTGAAAAACCTTCTTTTGCCACTCAATAATTTAAAGCTATAAAAATGTAGTAATTTACAGTAATTTCACTTTTTACCATTAAAACTTAAAAAATTATTAAGAAAATGTGGCTATTAAAAATAATTTTAAATTTCTTTCCTCTTCAAAAAAAAATTATTCAAAAAAATATTTTTTTTTGGTCCTTAAAATGAAGAGAAAAGAAAAAACGTCCCACCATTGACTCCATTGTAATTTTTCACTTCGGCGAGTGTAAAATTAAGTCATTAAATGAGTGGCAGTGAATTTTTGTCTATAAAAATAATGTGTTCATAACTACGACGATTACTGCACAGCATTGGACAAATGAATACTGAGGCGACTACTGTTGCCACACAATCCACTAGAAATTACAGATCCACTCGTCTGTGGCTCATCAACTCTGCTGCAACAAAAAAAAAAAATATTATACGCGCACTTATAAGTGTGCGAATAAAGAAATGGTACAATAGCATATTTAAATGCTTTCAGTCGTGGCACATCAAAAAAAAAAAAAAAGCTGAATACAATATAAAAGATACTGAATGAAAATTTACCATACAGTAGACACAACCACGTGTAACATTACAGCCAACCATCAATGATGGCCATCATCCAAATTATAGAGAAACGTAGCGCTCCGCATTTTGCCGCATCTTTATACGTTTTGCTAAATAATACGAGAGCATTTATTCATACAGCTCTAAAGCATGCTGGCAAATAAATAACAGCCGCGGACACTGTAGCAGTTATTAGAAATTATACTAAATGTGGCCATATTTGCATATAAATGGGCGTGTAACATAAGGTGGTTTCATGGGTGGAAAAATTTACTGTTTTGACTCCTCTGTAGGTGATGTTAAGTTAAATTTTGTTTAAATAACAGTTTGTTATATTATTTTTTGTTCACCAAAATTGCTGCATTTTTCTGCCGTTCTGTTTTTTTTTTCTTCTTTGTTCTTCCCAACTGAAGCGTAATGTAACAATTTTCTTTATCACCACTAACAAATTTATTCTAATTGCCTTTGTGCTCGGCAAGCACAAGGGCAGCTTCTGACACCCCCTACATGGTATGTAACGAATGCGTGTAATTGGTGCGGATGTTTGCTGTGATGCGACGTGTTGTGTTGTGTTGCGTTATTTGTTTAGTTAGCGGTTGTGGCAAATTTTTATAAATACAAACGGAAGGGAGGACTGAAAAAATATAATAATAAATATAACAAGGACAAAATTTAACTAAGCCAACGTGTCATGAAAATAATGTTGACAGCATGTTGCAAACACGTTTTATGGCTACAAATGATGTATGCGGCAGAAGAAAAAACAAACAAAAAAAAAAAAACAAAAAAGATCGCAAAACCTTTAGTTGTTATTAGCATGATTTTTAAAATTTAGAGAATAATAAATTTTAAGATAATTGTTTTATGCAGTAAAAACTATAGCCACTTTTTTTGAAAGCAGCTTGAAACTGATATATCACCTGTGAAAAATTTAACTAAAAATGTCAACTTTCTTCTATTTACATAATTTTACAGCATTTTAAAGAATTTTTTTTTCTTTCTAACATTGTATTTAATTTTTTAATATCTGTTTTTTTTTTGGTTTAAAAGATATGGCTATTTTTTTGAAGCAAGTTTGATACAAAAATTTACCATGAATTAACCCCTTGTGAAAAAATTAAATAAAAATGTCAACTTTAATTGAAAAATCCTTGAACTTGTTTTAAAGAAAACAAAATAAATAAATAATAATAATAACAAACTTCTTGTTGGGCCTCAGGCAGTTATCTTTTAATTATAAAACACTTGCTTCTCAGCACACATATTTGTGTTCTTTCAATTGGTCTCAAAAAATTAAAGCTAAATAATTTCAATCACTTGGCCAAATTAAAATTTTCCAAAAAAAAATTTAGTTTTTTCATTCAGACATTAATTTTTATTACAACAAATGTTCTCATAACGATTAAGTTAAAAATTAACTTTTTTTCACCTTAAATTTTCTCCAGTAGATACGAACAAAAAAACAATAGAGCCTCAAAAAGCAACATCAACACTTGAAGTCCATTTCCTCTTCTGATTATAATTGTTATTCTATGAATTTCAATTCACATTTTCTATTATTTCAGTGACAGTTACATTTGCTGGCAAAAAATTAAAATAAGTAAAATAGATAAACCGGACACCTCTGCCATGCAGCACATTTATGCTTTCAACTTTTGCACCTTCTTCGCTTTCTTATTTTCTTTTGCAAAATTTAACTGATTTTGCAAACTTATCTGTGATTTTGTCTACACAAGCTGTCATAATGTCTTCGTTTGCTTTGCTTATTTAGCACACAGTGTAAAGAAAGGAAGAAAGAGGGAAAGGGAAAAACAACTTTCAATAATGCTCTCTAGACTAGAATAATTGTTTTCGTAATTTTTTTTTTTTTACTTTTCGAAATATTAATATTCAATGAGTTGTAGTAGTTGGCTTGTGGAAGGTGCATTGCAGTTTAAATCTGGAAGTGTCTGTCTGTGAGATATAGAGATTATGTTTTTAAGTTTATGTAAATCACTTTGCTGAAAAAAGCTTAAAATATTGCACAAAAAAGGGTAAAAAATATATATATAAATTAAAGTATTGTAGGAAATTGAAATAAATGTTAGTGGCAGTTGTTTTAAGGGTTCGTGGCGTATGAGAAATATTTAATTTACTATTTAAAGTATTTGGAAGAGTGAGTTAATTTCTTGTTTTTGTCAGGGTACTTTGTGGTTTTAATTAAATGTTATCGCAACAAATGAACAAGGAGGGAAATGGCAGGCATAGGTGAGGCATTGAGTTATTGCTTAAACGTTTCATACCTTCGAATGTGTCGGAGTGGCCACCGGTGCACTTTAGTTGGATCATGTAAATTATTTAGTAAGAATATTGTAGCCACTTTGGTCAGGTAATTAAATGATATTCTTAGGAAAAAATAAAGATTAAAAATGCTTTGTAGAGATATAGTGGATTTGAAAATTATTGATAAGGATATTTATTAGTGGAATAAATTTTCAAAATAAAGCGTATCTTAGAAAAAGTATTTAAAAAATAGTTTTTATTAGAAAATTTTGTCTTAAGAACTTTAACTGGGATTTTACTTTTGCAATATAACACTAAAAAGAAAACCAAAAAATATTTAATTAGAATATTTAAAGTTTGAAAACAAACAAAAAAATCTGTGGAGATTCAACGTTAAAAAAACTTACACAAAAACCATCGATTAAATAAGCTTCTTACGGAAATTTTTTTATTAATAAGCTTTTATGGCTCGGAAATTTATTAGGAAAATTACATTGATCATCATAAAAACTTCATTATACAAATTAATTGTTTCTATTCAAAATACATCGACAAGATCTTCTGTAGAAAAATTTATCGTTTAAAGAAATTTACAAAATATATTTAGTTGGAATATTTTTTTGAGATTGCTCTAAGTAGCATTGAATTCTTAAATTTAATTTCTATGCAAAATTTTCCGTCATTAAAAAGTAATCGTTAAAAAAAAATAAACGATTAAAAATAAGTATTTCAAAATTTGTTCTCATAATTTATTAATAGCCACTCATTGTCATCGTCGATCATTATCAGCTATAAGTTTCGTTGGCTAGAAAATGTTTACATCCACAATGTGTTGATCAGAAATATTTCTGCCTGCCAATTTCTATACAAAATTTATCAATGAGAAAATGTTACAGTCGGCTGTGCATTCAAGTGCTGAATTGATTTCCAATACAATATAAGCAAATTGCCTAAACAAAAAATCTTTTCAGAAAATAATCGACTAAGAAAATTATTCATTAAAAAAATAATCGATTAAAAAATTTTTCGATTAGAAAAATTAAAAAAATATCATACAACTGAAAAAGCTGTAACTTTGAAAATAACCTGACTAGATATTACCAGTGATTATAATCAAATCAGAAATCTAAATCAATTCTAAAATTAGAACAAATAAATCACAGTTGGCTGTCAAAATCATACTTTAAACGTGACGAAACAACTTGCTTAATTTTCTAAAAATACTTAACTGTTTCTTTTTACAGTCACGCACAAAAAATCAAAATCAATTTCAGTTTAAACAGTATTCTTAAAAACATTAAAATCCATTAGAAACTAGAATACGCTTCTTAATCAGTCCCCTTCAAAATAAGACTACTCAACTAACCACTCATCTGCCATAATGCGATTTTCAAATCGCATTTAAATAGACCATATTTAAATATAATTTCTGCAATACTTTTTTCTTTTCACTTTGCTCAACAAGCACTAGGGAGAAACTTAAAAGAAAGCAAAAAAAAAAAAAAAAAAAAATAAAAAATACGGCCAAAGAAAAAGTAAATAAAATGAAACGCAGATACGACATCTTTATTTTGATCACAACTCAAGACAAGTCGTTACATTTTAAGAACTAAAAGCAACAAAGAGGACAAAACGAAAATCCAATATTAAAAGAAAATTAAAACAACATTGAAATGCATTTAACATTTTTGCATAATTTAACTTGAGTGTAAAGTGATGGAAAAAAGTTTCACTTGTCGCCCACCTCCAAAAATAAAAAAAATAAAAAATAGTTTATTCCCCAAACATCATACCAAAGTCCTCACACACTAATAAAAGAACAGACAGGGTAAGGAAGAAAAAAGATATTTCGTATAGTCCAATAAGAAACAGCAAAAGTTGGGACAGCGTTTGCATACAAATTGTAGCTTCAAGAGGTGAAAATAGAATCCAAAGGGAAATTCTCTGCGAACATCTTAGCGAACTTAAAAAAAATGAAATAAGCAAAACAACAGCGCTTACTTTGTCAACAGAGTGGAAAATCCTTTAAAATAACAACATTTTAAAAACAGGCTCTTAAAAGACCAATCATTGTGTATCTGCCCAAAAGGTTGGAACGTGGAAGCAAAATGTCCATGAAAAGGTTTGTTCAAGCACAGCACTAGCATGGTGTTACAGCGACAAAAAATGAACAGAGACTCAAAGAAGATTTAAAAGTATTTAAAGCAAAATTATCAAAAAAAAAATTTATATATATTAAAGGTTGCACAAACTTCTTGATTGTAACATCTTCATAGATGTTAACATGAAAAGATTTTTATATAAATAAATTCTCTCTAAAAACTTCTTCAAGTAGTGATACTTAAGACCACTTTAAAAGACTGTAACAAAAACAGCAGCCATAACCTAGAAATTGTTCAGCGGTTTCGTTTTGGTTGTAGTGCAGGGAAGATTCGATATCCTTAGCATGGATAAAAATAAAATTAGCCCTCTGGTCAGCATTATTCAGCTGTTGGAGGCGTTGGGTTGCATGATGTCTGCTTTATACCGCGAGGATTTTTTTCAATGTCTGATTGTGATAACATCAATCAAACGAACTTGTCATAATTGTTTTGCAATTTAGCTACAAAAATTGGCACATTGTCTAAGCCTGGTTAATTAGATTTTAATATCCTCAGAATTAAGAAAGATATTTTTTTGATAGAATTGTAGTGATCAACATTTTTAAGGAATACAAGAAAAGTAAAGTTGACTGGGGTACATACTCTGGCTCTCTCACATTCACCACGATGCTCATCAGCACCCAAATTGCTTCAAATCCAAATCATAACTAATTCTATACTGAAGTTTAGACAGCAGCGCATAACCATTCTCCTTATTGTCTGAGCAAGTAAAAAGTGCAAGCAGTCCGACAGTTTATTGGACAACCAATCCTTTTAAAGTCTTTATAAAGCTTAAGAAAACATACAATTTAATTGGTGGAGATAAAAATCTGTTTCAATTTAATCAATTTCATTTATTGTTGAGCATTAAAAAATCTGTTAAAGAAAAATTACGAAATTATTTCCCAACCTAACGAAAAATGTTCGGACTATTCAGGCTTCTGATTACCCTACTTTCAGAAAAGAAACAAGATTTTAGGCAAATGGTTATTCATGATTTTTTCATCTTTGTTTATTATTTATTATTCTTTGCTTTTGTTTGAAAGATTTTTTTGGCCAAACACCAAGTCAGGGCACTAGTATCCAATTTGTGTAGTGACACAACATCTCTGAAACAACAAAACAAATGCCAAAGATAGTGAAAAAAAACTGGAAGTAATTTGCAATTTAATTACAACAAAATGGGCAATAGAAAAGAAATTAATTGTCCACGAAATGCAATTAATTATGCCATCACAACAGCAAAATGACAACAACAACAGCGAATGGATGAACAACGATAGAAATGAAAAGATTGGATTTAAAAGGAATGTTTAAATAAAATAAAACAGGGTTCGAGTCTAGTTTTCACTTGTGAATGAATAGTTTATTAAAAAATAAGCTTCCGTTTAATAAACATTGGCCACTGAATTAAATGTATAAACATGAGTAAAAAAATGTTATCTTATGCGACTAAAGAAAAAGACGGAAAATATTCCGCATCAAATTTTTTAAATTAATATTTGTTGCTGCATGTAAATCCTTTAAATCTGGATCATCATCTGGATGGCTGATAACATCCTAATAAAAAATTGCCAAACATTTTTTTAAAATTGTTTAAATTTTTTTAGGTATGAACCTGCAGTGTACAGCTGGTGTAGACTATATTATCACTCTGCTTATATATTGAAAGATCATGCTATGGTCAAGTTAAGTAAGCTTAAGCTGATCAGTAAGCTAAAACATGTCTACAAGTATTTAACTCATATTAAATTATTATTAAATTTTATATTAAATTATAAAATTTTACCGAAAAATAGTGATAATTGATTTTATGTCCAAAAATTTTTAATTAACATCTCTACATGCGTATTTTAACTAAGGAAAACATTTGTTACTCTCATGTGTTTTCCTTTTTTTATATGTAAAACAAACATCTCTATTTGGCCAACAATTTATAAAAAAATAATAATAAAAATATTCAAAAGCCAACTCAAAAGCAAATGTGGTTTTCGCAAGAAATACCAACAAAAAGTTACCACATAAAAGGGCGTTCATTTTATGCTGTTTGGGTGTTTGAAAAAACAAATCAAACAAACCCAAGCCAATAGCAAAGAAACATAACCTAACAAAACGCAAAAAAATAACTAAATTTCTATAAATTTGACTAAGCCAGTTCAATGTCGAAAAATAAAAAAAATATAAACAAAAAAATTTCTGAATACTTTTTTACTCACATAACAATCTATATTTTTTTTTCTCTCATAAAGTTTATTGAGTCTTTATGTAGATGAATCTATAAGAAAGAAAAAAAGAATTTCTTAAACTTTATAATTTATATTTGAAGTTTCTTGCTTGAATGAAAATAACACAAATACGAAGCAAAGTGCTGAAAAAGGGTGGTAACACTTCTGTCCACAAAACCCAGGAATGCTGGCAGGCAGCAGCGTAGCAGAAACATGTGGAAAAACAAAAAACTTATGGACAAGTGCACATCGAACTAATGTATGTTCTCGGGTTTTGCCTTTTTAGGGTCAACAAACATGATGTTACATAATTTTATTTTTTGTTTGCTCATACTTGGAACACTAAATGGAATTATTTTTGCTTCAACCATACAACATAAATTGAGTGTAAAAGGCACAAGAATTTATGGTAAATTCTTGTTGCAAAGTTTGTTAAAATATTTATTGATATTGTAGGAGAAACAGCAAATAGTTAAACAAAAAAAAAAAAAAAAAAAAAAAAAAACAGTAGAAGTGGATGTTTTTAGCTTTTAAAAAATAAAAAAGTTGTAGAATTTATGAAAGGCTAAAATAATTTAAATTGTTCCATATAAAAGTATTTAGCTTAGCCCGATTTTGTTGAAGATCTTACCAGTTTTTTTTTTGATTGGAATCACATTCCTTAAGTTATCTTAAGCTTTGTTAGCAAGCGACGAGGAGTTTATTTAGATGAGGCATTATGACCTTGTTGTGAATACACGAGTCAAGGTTCTGCGGAATAAAATAAATTTGGTTCACCAAAAAATAAAAATGAATAAAAGAGATTTATTTACACAAATTATAACGGACTTAAATCCTATTTTTATTTCTTTAAATTTGGGAAAGACACTCGAATATGATCACAAGATCATATTCGAGTGTCATCATTTTATCGTCGATGTAATGATATCTATATTATACTGGTATTCTGATATCGATACTCTATATATCAATATATTTAAAACACCGCTACCGATGGTAAAATAAAGATATTGTTACAGCCGTAAACAAAATAATTTCGATTGTCCATCTTATTAAATTAATTGCTACCTAAAAGTAGACAACATATTTGTGTATTAAAGAGTGTGCTTTGGATGCACTGTTACGTATGAGGAATGTCTCTGAATTACTTTATCTACAATACGCATATATTTCATAATAGAAAAAAATTTAGCTTTGAAAGAGTCCTGTGTCTACAAGTAATTTTTTTAATATAAAAAAAAACCTAATACATATTATAAATTAAATTGTTTTTGTTGCAGTTTCGTAAGCTGAAAAAAATTTTGTGTGCAGTTGCGCAATGTTAAAAAATTTTAATAGGTTTCTTTAACAAGTTTTTGCCTTAAAGTCGTTTTATGAAAACTGTTAGTTCCCTGTCATGAATGCGCACTGTTTTCGGCATAAATAGTAACTTGCTTAAATTGTTTTATTTGTTTTATTAACAGCACTCAATCAGCAACAACTTGCTAGAAGTCTAATAATATTTTACTGCTTTTTACTATTGACTAAAATGTTTTCCTATATATGGCAATATTTTCTATTGTGTTTGTGCTTGCGCAATTCTTAATAGGATGTTAGTCTGCAAAAATCCTTACCCCAAAACAACAGAAAAAATTACGAAACTAAAAATGGACTCGAGCAGTAATATAACAAAAAAAAAAAAAAAAAATAGAATCTATGCAAACAATTTCTTCGAAAAAAATTGGAGTTCAGAAATAACTTAAATAAAGACATTCAATAATAATGAGCCAAAAAAAAGGTGGCTGGACAAAGCTGCTTAAAAAAGTATGCATTTAGTTGTCATCTTTGTTCGAAGCCAGTTTGGTCCTCAAAGTTGTTGTGGGAGACATAAAACAGCAATGGCATGCTCCCCAGCCAATAAGCCACCAACATTGCCTTTCTTATCTTCATAAAAATATTCTGAGCCACAATCTTACTGCACCAAAAATAACATTTCTATTCTGAGGAAACAACATTGAATCAAAAACTTGAATAAGTAATTGTAAGTCGTTAGGCTTGATTTTAAGCTCTAAGCACCTTCTGATTGCTATTGGTATTTGGTAATTTAAATTAACCAAGGCTTTTAAGATCTATTTAATAATTTTTTGGGCATATTTGATAGCTGCTTATATGCATACTTTGATTTAAAGTTCAAGACTACGAAATGAATTTAGTAGATGCATTGCGCACAGTTAATAGAAAGTTTTCTAGAAATAGGACTTTAATTGCAAATTATTTTTACCAGATCTTAAAAATAAATTTAAAATTTTAAAGACTATATCCTGTAGGCCTTGCATTTTGTCAGAAAAGGTCTATATATATACAGAATATTGCTAGTGTATCGAAAGCTGAAAAACGCACATAGAAAAACAACTTTAAGTAATGTCTATATGCACAAATATTTTTGCAAAACTAAAGTATTGAAACTTTTACCCCGATAATAATGTGGTGTTGAGATTTTTATTTTTTCCAAAAAAAATTTGTTGTTCATTAAAAGGATATTTTCTAAATATTGTACAGCAAATTACAGAAGGCGATTTAAATAAAGTTGAATAAGTTTTAGCAGTAGATCTATAGTTTGACTTTTACTTGCTTAAATTCATTTTCATGATTTTTCCTTATTTTAGCAAACACCAAACAAACACATCATGCAATTTGAAACAGCAGGAAGCTGAAAAGTGTTGCATTAGTTATGACTGTTGTTTGTAGTTGCGTCCTTTATTCTATTCGTTTATCATCAAAACTGTTGTATTTAGCTTTATGGCGATTTTTTTATTGACGCCATCATCATCATTTTCTCACAACAGCAAAGAAAAAATACGAAATATGCTCACTCTAACAAAACTGACACGTACATAGAGAAAACATAAACACGACAACGACACGAAACACACACTTTTAAACAGACAAAACAAAACATAATGACAAAATAACACTGATTCTTATTAAATACAGACACAGTGTGACGTCTTTTTTTTACTTTTTGATTCTGTTCATATGTTGCTATTTATAATTTGTAGCAGACACATTAATCAAAAAATCGTTACTCATTGTTACTGCTGCACACTAACAAACACACGCATGCATAGACAAACAATCGCCCATTTGTTGTGTAGCTGCCTTGTATTGTAGTATTTATTTTATTGTTGCTGTTGATTGTGGTGAATTTAAAATAAAAAAAAATAGTAAACAAAAAAACAACTGACAAAATAAACGAGAAATTGCCAACAAATATAGTGAAGTGAGAGGTGTCATAAAACAAAAAACGAAACTTCAACAGACAAACAAAACAAATGCGTGCTTTGTTGTTGTTGTTGCTTTTGAATGCCTAAAGGAATGTAATAATTTGAAAATTAAGTTACACCAAAAAATATTGAGCTAAAATGTTAATTATGAAAATTAACTGAAATGATTGTTCAATAAAAAATGGTTGTAAATTCTACAAGTCACTTAGAGAGAAGCATAGCCTCAATCTACAACAGCAGAAAGATCCTTTTAGGACGACCAGGGGAAAATTTTCCAGAATACGGTTCATATGTTGCCAGGTGAAGCAACATATAATAGAGGTTTTTCCAAGAAAACTCTTAGAAACAACAATTATCTGTCGTTAGTAAGGCATAAAAAAGCTTTCTTCTTATTGCATTCTAGATTAAAAAAAACCAAAAATTCTTAAGTAATTATTCCATGACAGTGACTGTTTTGACCATAATTACTGACAAATTTTAGTAAAAATAGAAGTTTTTATTTTTTATTCGGTTCTTTTACACACTTAAAAAAATCTTGCTTTATAGTTTGTTAGCATTTGTTCATTAATACAATGAAGTTCTTCATCCTGGTAATGAAAACTTCATAGATATAGTGAAACATGTCATTGACGCCTTAAGACTGACGCAATAAAATAACTAAAATAATGAATCCCGATGTTAAATTTCAGTCAATTTTCTTTTTGTGCATACCATGTTCATCAGATTGTAGGCATCCCCTAAACAGAATATATAATACACATAAATTCAATTATGAATAAAAAATGTTCTTTTCAGGTCGCGGTTTTCTTTCTCAACTTGGAGAAAGATTTTTTGTGATTAAGTGACAGTGATCAACATAAAAAATGTTGGCTACTCCAAACAAAGAAGACCTGCAAAATAAAAAGGAGACTAAATGGCTGGGGTACATACCATATATGTTTCACGATTACCACATTGCTCATCAACACCGAAATGTGCTTTAAACTCAGCAGGCCATGACTAACTGCATGGTGTTTTTAAGCAGTAGCGCCTGGCCATGGCCCCACCTAAGCTCTTCTTTACTAAATGTCTATGTTTATTCTTATTCATCAATTTTCCACTTTATCACAAAAAATCTTTCTCAATGTTTTCCAAGTAAAAATGTTACAAGAAAGTCCGAAAAAATTATCAAAAATTGCAAATTGTTTAATTTGATATAAAATTGAAATTGGTAAACTGAACACACGATAATCAATGGAATAAGTAATTTTACTGAATCTACTAATTAATATTTATAATATTGTGTACAAAGAGCCATCATTTAGCATTTAATAATATAAATCATATTTTTTACCAGAGTTCCAGGTCTACTTTTGGACAAGTATTTAAGTGCCTTATGCTCAAAATTCTGAATTTCGATATATATTTTTGTTTGTTTCACCCATCTCTTACCATTTTCGCTAAAACAAAACACCAAAGTCCTTTCAATTATTTGTTTCGATTAATTGTGTGAAGCCAAAAAAAATTTTTCTGCCTTTCCATCGTGAATCTTTTGCTATATTTATAAAAGAATTCATTTTTTTAAAAATCTGATACACATATGATGAATTTCTTACACTGAAAACGTATGAAACGAATTCTGGCTAGAATTAATTCCTTTACATGCATCTCAAAATGTAATAAAGTAAAGTGGCAAAATTTTGAAATAAAAAAGATTATAAAATAAATACATTCGTTTGCACAAAAGTGTTTATCGTGCATAAAAATGTATATATAAAAACATACATACTTTTGTGTTCATCAAGTGTTGAAGGTAATTTAAATGTCAGCGGAAGTGTTGCGTTTTTCGTACGATTTTTTTTTTAACTGGTAGAAGCTGTCTCCGGTTTTCATATATATTTTCCGTTTTTATATGTTTTTTCTTTTCTGTTTTGCTGCATTTTTATGGTTTGGTTTTTTAATTCATATTTTTAATCAGACTCAGGGACCAAGCAGAAAATCATACTATAAATATTATAGTATTTTAATTATAAGTTTTTAAATGTAGTTTTTGTTGTTAACAAACTTATATTACAATTGCCCCAAACCCTCAATGCGGAGAGTAAAACTTTTAAGTAATTGCTTAAAATTGCAATTAAAAATTAATTGGCCTGAAAATTTTGTTCAAAAAATCAATTAAAAGCAAGTGCTCAATCAAAACAGCAAAACCAGGTTTAAAATTAGCAAAGAAATTTAAGCGTTAAACCTTTCTATTAAATATAGAAAAAGCTAAAAAAAACTATTTGCTACTTCTCTACTATTTTGCTCGCAAATAAGTCATATTTTTTTTTTTTGAAATATTTTTCATTACCACCTTGATCTTTTTTCTGCTATCTACTTTTCAAATTAATAAAGAAAATGAAAACTTATGAACTTTCAACCCCAAGATTTAAAAACTTTGCTAATTAACAATTTATTTTTAGATTTTTTTTTCTTGTTATGCAATTTATTTATGTATGTGGTTTTTTTATTCGCACACAAAGTTAATTTAATTTCAAGTTGAACTTAAGATTTTCTTGCCAGGTGTTTTTTGTTGGCTCTTCGCTTTTCTCCAGATCTAATTTTTAACCCATCAAAAGTTTTAATTTCATATTCTTCGTTTTTTTTGTGTGTGTTCATTCGGTGTTTTCTAGAGGAAACTCTTTTTATGTTCGTTTGATGTTTAAAATAATAATTTTTCACCTTCTCACTTGGCTGTTGCATTTGTTTTTTGCTGCGCTGCCATCATGTAGTTGACTTATACGACCTCAGAAATTATTATATCAGCTGTTAGATAATGAAAATACAAAAACAAAAAAAAAAAAAAACAAGAACAAGAACCAGCAAAGAAAAAAGAAGCGTAAAGAAAATTATTTATGATGAAAATTATTCAAGTTTTTGTTGTTGCTAATGGAAATTATGAGGAAGCAAAGTTTGGTTTCTGTTCTTGATGATTATAATGGTTATGATTTTATTTTATGTTCTATTTGATTTTTTGCAGATTTAAATTAAAGCTGTTGGCGTTTGTTGAAGGTTTTTTGCTTAGTTCTTAAAGATCTCATTCTTGCATAGGCGAATTAAAACAAAATGTTAAATAAAACTAAACAACAATTGGAAGGGATAACGAATTTTCATTGACGAATATTCATGTAGCAGATCAAATCCACGCTGAATGCATTTTATTACTTGATATTGATTGATGCAGCTGATGTCTCCTGAGTATTGATCTGAGAAAAATTGTGGTTTTGGGTTATCTAATTTTATTTAAATACCAGACAACTTTTTTAGGATTCCCAACCATTCACAATTTCCAAGCTTCCATCCCCATTTTGGGTGGATGGGCGATGTATTGAAAACTACAATTTATTTTGCTTTTACTGCTACCATATTCAACTAAAACTGTTATTGTCATATCCATAGTATTTTCTTATCCAAACGAAATTTAAATAATCAACCACATACCAGGTGGGCTCAAAGCATTCATCCTATTGAAAATTGCTCTTATTTTTGCATATGACGGCCAGTGTGAAACCTATTTTTACATTTGTGAACTAGACAGCCAACAGAAAACAAATAAATGGAGAATAATCATATTTATGACGAAGTGGACGATTTTTCGAGCAAAATCATAATGAGCGATGAGTCTCATTTCCACCTGAGTGGGTACGTGAACAAGCAAAATTATCTCACCGAAAATCCACGAGTGATACACGAGAAGCCATTACACCCGCTCGAAGGAACTGCATGGTGCGCTGTTCACGCTGGAGGTGTCATCGGACTTTTTTTTTGAGAACGCCTGCTTTTTAGTTGCAAGATTAGTTGCAAGATTAGACGTAGAGTAGTGCATTGTGCTGTGAGTTCTTATTGCATGCTATTTTTCTTCACTTTTCTATTTTAATTAAGTAAATTAATGAAAGCGCTTAACTTTTTGGAATTAATTTGTATTCATTAGGCAGTAATAAACTTCACTAATTCACTTCTCTTTAGATCACTCAATATTTTAATTTATTTTTTCTACTTGTTTTTTTTTTGCACGCAGTTAAATGTGAAATATTTTGTTTAATTGTTCCATATCAATCCTCAAGCAACCATCATTCTTAATAACACAAGCATTTGAATTTTAGCATTAAATTCTCAATTACACCAATTTTAACCTGATTTCCATCTCTTCAGTTTTCAGTAGTCTGTGTTGGTACTTGCCCATTACTTAACGCTGGAAACTTCATTTGTCTTGACTGGATGTTCTGTGCATTGTCTGTGTCTATCTTCTGTTAACCTCATAATACCCATGCCAGTCACCACTGGAGTACTGCTTGTTGTGGTTTTCCCACTTTCCTTCCGAAAGTCGATGGCTCATCATCATTATTCATCTGTAACCAGGTTAAGAATATGAAGGAATAAAATGCCTTTTTCCTACTCAAACACACAAGATCACCCATCTACATGCATACAAAGCATGTTTACTGAGTGTGTGCGCGTGTGTGGGTTTGCTATTAAGAAGACTTGTTGTTGGTGGGAGTATTGGGGGGGGGTTTTTATTAATAAGGTAAAAGGTAAAGGAAGGCTGGCCCAAGAAAAATAATAAAACAACTGAAAAAAGTGATGTTTCATTTTAACATCTCCCATTTATCTCGTTTAGTCCTTTGGGGTCAACTAGATGAATGTATTGTAGTTTGTCTAAACGAGTTGGGATGATATCGGCTTACTACGACTTACTGTAGTTGTTGTTGGTGTGGCTGCTGCTCAAGTGCTCACATCCAACTTATTAAGCAATTCGAAATGGCAAAGATGTTGTGTTGTTTGCTAAAGATTGTATCTGATGCAGATGATGGCGTTGGCGGAAGCGGAAACAAGAACGGAAGGACTTAACACTAATATTATGAGTGGGATGGTATGTACAATATTTGCTCATCAGCAAAAGTATTTTACTTACGCACTATTTCGCAATTTAAAGGTAGATGATATTTTATTCAAAGGGGTTGTAAAATCAATATGTTTATTACTGTCTTTTATCTTTTTATAAACTGTGTTAAATTATAGATGACACAAAAAAGAGAAGAGTGAATGAAATATTTTTTTTTTCAACGTAAATTGTCTGGGGCGTCTACATACTGCTGGAGTATATTTTTTTCATAGGTTTTTCATTGATTTGAAAGAAATCATTTACAGTTTCACATTATTACGTGCTCTTGTCACACAACTTTGGATTTATAAGATAATGAGATGGCTGTTGGCATAGATAAGCAAAGGTAATGCACGAATTATATTTGTATTGGAACAGATGGGAACTCAAAACTGTTACAGCCAGTTAATACTTATGAAACTTTCTTGATTAAAATGAGAATTTGGGAAAAATATTTTAGCTTGCCGCCTTGTTCAAATAAGAGCACAGTATTTCATAAATTTTTGGTCCATTTTTGTTTGGTTTTTATCTTTAGTTCTGTAACAAACCACAGTTCTGCCCACTTTTCCCATCTTTTCTCTTAAAAACTCAATACTTAAGTAACCAAAATCGATGTGTATGTTGTTGACATCTGCCATGGTTTATTAATTTAAACTAGACTCTTCGGAAGACTATATATGGCACATTTATTGCTATTGCAGTTTAATTTCTCAGATAGATTGTATTTATGGACCGAACTCTTGTACCGTCATGCAAAGAAAAGAACATGTTTAATTATGGTTGCGGCAACGATGCTAAATTCTAAATAACAAAACTGTTGTTGTAATCATATAATATGGATAATTCAAGCATATAGTGTGTGGTCAAGGAAAACCATATTATATGCCTCCAACCAAATAATTTGATTAACTACATCCCTATTATGGTTTTCTTAGATCATAATATGTTCATAATGCATTTCAGCAATAATAGGCTCTGCTGGGGTGACGACTTTATTCTGCGTGCTAAATCATAATGGTTTCGTTTTTAATATAATGGTATGAAACAATTAACTAAAGAACTCATCATGATACCAAATGAGGTAAAATGAAAACGTGTGCTGCGAGATACTTACGGATTTTGTACATGAAGCTGGTGTTGGTTGTACCATAGAGAGGAAAATCCTTTATCCCGACCGAAGGCCGGTAGTTAAGAAAAAGTTTTACATGCACATAAAAAATATTTAAATTGAAAAAACTTAATTTCGTTACATTTTGTGTTAAATGTTTCCCCTCTCAGCATTTCTTAACTAATGTTCTGTTGAAATTATTAGTAACTTTTCTAACTTCTACATTGAACTTTTAACAAACTGTAAGCCTTCGGTAGACTTTCACTTCTGTTTTGAGAGGTCTACGAGCCCCCCTACAAATCTATGAACCATAATTGTTTCAAGGCCAGGCTCCTTATTCTAAAGGCATAATGCCTTAAACTAATAAAATACTTCAAACCAGGTTTAGTTTTCCGTAGCTGCACAAAATTTGACATCTGGAACAGGAGTTTGAAGACTCTATATACAAAAACTGCTAACGTTATCTGCGATTTGTACTCAGCAGCTGTCACCACATGTGCAACCCATGAGGACATCTTAAGCAAATGAGAAGCCAGATTGATACCAAAAAATTATCTTGGGGTGCTGGTGTTTCTATACTAGAGGTTTTTTCATGTCACTCAAAATCTGCTTAACGATTTGCCTGCCGTACTGCACCTAAAGCAGAAGACGAAGTGCTGTATTTTCCTAGCATCTAATACTAAGGGTGATGGCTAAAGTACCATCACTTTACGAAACTAATGATTCTCACATGTAATTGAGAGACTGTCTTCTGAGAATGAATATGAAACCCTATTACTGAGACTTTGCAGACCAACCGTGTGTCTGTCTGCCACAGAACCGAATTTTTTAAACGGTAAGGGTGTTTTAACAGCCACAGGGAATGCTAAATCCCATCTAAAGTTTAAAGCTAAAAAGTGCTCTCATACTAGAAACTATGAAATTTAGCTGAAATTTTGGAAGCATAAATGATAGATACCTAAAATTTGCACTAGATATGTAATTAATTTTGTTCTACCACGCGAGGTACGGACAAGCAATACAAAACAAAAAAACTCAAAGCGTTTCCATACAAGAAACAAAAAGTCAGCTGTAACTTTTGAACCGTAACAGATTGAAATTTGCATAGAATAAGTAGTTGCCAAACCTCTGTGGCAACAAATGTAAATTTTTAGAGAAGAATGTCTAGCAGGCCTACGATACGATAATTTACGATAATTTATTTATTATTTGTTTATATCCTGTACAACAAGATTCAATCTTATATTTAAAGTACAGGAAAGCAATATTCACAAGTTGCAAAAAAGATCACACATTTGAATAGACAAAAGTAAATAAATAAGATTACAATTTATTATACTAAACAATTATATTCTACTGCGGCGCAAAATAATCAAACAAAAATTGCTTAAAACTATTTGCGTTGCTATTAAGTTGTTGAGCTTGAGGAAGACAATTCCAAAGGCGTGCTGCATGTATGAAAAAATGCCTTTCAGATACAAGAAAGCGATGGAGGGGAATTATGATCTTTTTACCTCTAAGTGACCTGGCAAACCTAATATTATTGCTAAGATATTGTGGAGCTTCCGAATATATAATCTTATGTGAAAGTAAGAGTGCGCGAATATTCAAAAGATCATCAAATGATACACCGTATAGCTTTGAGGAAAAATTGGACACATGGTCATTTCTTCGTAAGCCAAACACATATCTTACAATGTTATTATATAAAACATTCAGCTTTCTCTTACTGATGGAATCGCAATTTGCAAACAGTTCACAACCGTACATTAAGCCTGGAAGAAGATAAGATTTTGCAATCATCTGTCTAATATTGAGAGGTGTATAATATTGTGTTGACCAAAGACAACTTAGCTTCCTATAAGTTTGACCTACCAGAGTGTTGACATGATTTGTCCAATTGAAGCTATTATTGAAAATTAGCCCAAGGTTTTTGGCAGCATCCACAATATTTAGCTTTACCCCATTTATTAAAATGTCAAGACCAATATTGCAGTCAAGTTTTCTCCTACGAATTATTATACATTTCGATTTATTAGGGTTTAGGCAAAGACCATTTGCGGTGGCCCAGCGATAAACGTTATCTAGTTCATTATTGAGTCTCCCAATTTTTTCGGCGACAGATTGTACTGGACTACTCAGATATAACTGCACATCATCTGCGTACATATGAATATTGCAGTGCATGAGTTGTTTTGGCAGATCATTTACGTAAATTGCGAAAAGCAGTGGTCCAAGAATTGACCCTTGAGGCACACCTCTAGATAAACCTAGCGAGGAAGATTGGGCATTTTTCCAATAAACGAATTGCGAGCGATTTGAAAGGTATGATGACAAAAGCCGTGTTGACGTTTCAGAAAAATTAAAAAAGTGTCTCAACTTCATGGACAACATGCCGTGATCAACCGTATCAAAGGCTTTTGAATGATCAAGAAGGACCAAGAAGTTTAATTTGTCTTCATCTAAATCGCGTCGTATATTTTCAGACACATCCAGTAGTGCGGAAACACAGCTATGATTTGTCCGAAAACCGGACTGTTTATCGAACAACAACTTATTATCATTCATGTATGATGACATCTGAAAATTAAGAACTTTTTCTAGGACTTTAGAAAGATAACACAGTATCGCTATTGGCCTAAATTCAGAAACAGTTTTTTGTATTGGCACTATTTTTGCAATTTTCCATTTGGACGGAAAGGTGCTAGTCATTATAATACTATTAAATAAGTGTGTTATATAAGGCAAAAGTACAGGCAATAACATCCTTATAAATTTTGGATGCATGTTATCGCAGCCCACCGCATTCGACTTAATTAAGTTGAAGCAAAAAAGGACTTCAGATTGACTTACGCAAGAAAATTGAAAGAGACTACTAAGGGTTTCAGGGTTATTAGTACGTGAAATGTTGTAAAAGCTCTTATCAGCTGGCACCAGAGGTATATTCGTGAATGTTCTGTTAATATCTTCAACATCTAACTGGCAATTACTACTTTCCAATTACAATGTAGAAAGATGCAAGTTAAAAGTTAAACTAACGCTATTCACTCTTTCTTCCTCCCCAATCCCTATTTAGTTAGTTCCGGTACAATACATATGAGGGGGTCGTCCCGAGAATATTGGCTCAAAAAATAACAAAAACATCCTCATAGAAGAACCTGAATGCACTTTTTGTCATCTCAGCAACTTCAGATAAGCAATGATTATGACATTAAAAACAAATTCTCCATTCGTTTGAGAAAATTGATTAAACTTAAACACATCAATATAATATGCTTTAGAATTAATTTTCTTGTCATAATCTCTTATTGTTTCTGTACATTTTACGCACGTTTAAATTTTTTGCTAAATTGGTTTCAATCGTTTTGCTTTACAAAATTGTGGCTTCATCTGTTCAATTTAATGTTTGTTTTTGTCATTTTAACATGACATGAAAATCTAAAATAATCTCGATTTTGGCAAGTTATTTCTGTTAAACAAGATAAAATAAAACTATACGTTTATGTGTTTCGTTCAGTGATAAAACGAATTTAACTTGTTGTAATGCACTTAAGAATGATTAATTTTTTCTCCTGTCAGTAGTTGAATAAAAGGTGAAAGGGAGGAAATATCACATTTGTAGCACTAGTGGGAATGTTTAATTTGGCTGCGTGCCGGCTTGGCACATTCTTATGAAAAAATAATTAATATTCAAAAACATGCAATGTCAACGTTACGTGTTAAAAACATACATTTGTATTGCAATTACATGTGTGTTTGTTCCGTTTTAAGAAGTTTTACTTCTATTACCCTGAAGAAGTCATTCGAAGCAGAGCGAAAATTGAAGGAGCTTTATCTCAAAAAAATATATGTATATATTTATATAACTTTTAAAATATATTTTCAAGCAATTATTTCTGTTTTAAAATTTATACAAAACTATAAAAAATGTTTGCGCTGTAACCCTTTATACATTTGTACTCAGAAACAGCGACAGCCAACGAAACGGACACCACTTGAGGAGGATAGAAATAATAACTTCATTAAGTAATACATGACAGACTGTAGTCATTTTGGTATTACGTTAATCGGGTCTTTGTTCGTTCTAAAAGTTGTGCCCATAGAGGGCATGCAATGTTGTTTAATTTTAGGAATATCTATTGTGGCTTGCGTCGTCCTGTTGTTATGTTATGCGGGCCGCCGATAGTGAAACCATCCCACTTGGGTCCTAAAAAGGTCGCGTTGTGATCGTCGTCCTGTTTGAATCACACTTCCTTCTGACCTGATTCGTTCAATTGCGACAGAAAAAGCTCGGTGAATATGGCCCTATAGTGCGTTATCATTTGAACAGCAGCGTACTCGAAAAAAAAAATGGTCCGGTGACCTCTCCAACGTAAAAAGCACCTCTTTGAGCGGGTGTAATAGCTTCTCGTGTATCACTAGTAGATTTTCAGTACCCCAGAAGAGACAGTTTGGCTTGTTTACGTACCCGATGAGGTGCATATGAGCCTCATTATGATTTTGGTCAAAAAATCGTCCACTTCGCCATACACATGATTATTCCACGTTCTAGGGGAGCGTATAGTTCCATTTAATTGTTTTGAACATCTATTTAGTTCACAAATGTAAGAAAAGATGTGATATTAGGCGGCATGTGTGAAATTAAGAGTAACTTCCAAGAGGGTTATTTCTTTTGGCCCACCTATTACATTATTGTTATGGATGATATTAATTAAAGAAGGTAACGACAACATCAATAATACTTAGCTAGGCAACAACCACTAGCTGTGCTTATGGCCATCAGCACCCGTCTATGAGCTTTGAGGCTCATGTTTTTAAAGCGCAGCGGCTTTGAAACAGCTAGTTATCAATCAGCTAAAAATTTTGTAAAGAACCCGCACCAGAGTTTCATAATAAAAACATGTTTACAGTCCAAACCAAAAAAAAAAAAAAAAAAATTAATTAAAATAATGGACTATTTTAATAATTATTGCAGTGTTGAATTCGATTTTACTTCCTAAAAATTGAGAATAATTTTTTGAGAAGGATTTTATTAACAATAAAATAAATAATGATAAAGACTATAGGATAACATAATCATAGCTCAGGTCGTAAGATGACGTTTTTGCTTAAAAACAGTATACAGTGGCCTGGGTTCGAAGCAAATTTGGGTGCCGATGAGCAAAGTGACAGTAGAAGAGCCAAGGTATGTACTTCATCCGGTAAGTATTTAGCTAAACTTTTCTTGTCTTCTTTAAAAATGTTGATCACCCAAATTTTATAAAAAAAAAAATCTCAATTACGAAATTTTGAGGGACTAAAATTCGAACTAGAAAGCCTTACAAAATTATTAAAAATTGTAAATCACATATTTTGAATATAAAGATAAAATTAATGCTCATTATGGAGTGCTTTACTTTGAAAACGTCATAGTGTTTTATTTAGAATATTTCATATGCACAGAGGAAACGCTGCCCAGTTAGAATACTTTTAAATTAAATCAAATTTGGTAAAAGCTCTCTCATGTGTTTTTCAAGAACAAAGACTTATAATATCAAGCCAGAAAATATTATTAAAAAAATATAAAAAAAATTATAAGGGTTCTTAGAAATTCTTATTAATATATTAAAAACATTCTTCTTGATGATTTCAAACCTGCAATCCAGCGTCTGCGAGTCGGCCACTCTTCTCTCACTGGCTCATAAGAATTCTAATAAAATCTGTAAGACATATTTTTTTAAAAGAAACTATAATAGTAATCTAAAAAACTATTGGTGTATAAAATGTTTAAAGAAACCTGATAAATTTTGTTTGTCTATGTACTTTTTTTTGGTTGGAAAATGCAGAAAAAATGCAAAGAACAAATTTCCTTCTTAATTATATAAGATTTCTCATTTATATTTATGATATAAAAACAATAACGAATCTCTAAAGAAAAAGTCTTCGTTTATTTCTAATACATATAATACTTCTCATCCAAACATTGCTTCTTTCATGGGGAAAATCTTTTTGATTCCATTATAAAATTTTAGTTCTGTGTGATACTGAAGCAGACTTGATTTAGTAAAGACTTTACTTTCATTAAAATTACTGTAATAGATTTAATATTTAGTTATTTTGACCCCTTTTTTTCTTATATTTTATATATTTATTTGAGCTCAAGGTCGTTTGGAATTTGAGTAATTATTTTTGTCAATATTTCGCTCTCCCTCGGATAGCTTATTATTATTGTCCTGAAGAAGCTATCCAAAGGAGAGCGAAATATTGACAAATATAATTACTCAAATTCCAAAAGACCTTGAGCTCAAATAAATATATAAATTACTGTAATATAATTTTCGATTTTATATTTCTTTATTACTCCTGATTAAATATCATCAACAGTCATATTTTTTTAAGTTTCTGCAATTATGCAATCAAAAAAAAAAATATATAAAACTGCTACAAGTATTTATTTAGGCACATCTCATCCAAAACTTGACTTCCTCTTCAATTTGCAACTCACACACATCTTTTCCAGTAGAATTTACTCATTACACAGGAAATTGCATTTATGCAAGTGCGCTAACAACAACTGCGAAACAATAGCAATTGAAACAAAACGAGTAAATAATATTAAATAATGGTTATAATTGTAATTAATGACAGTTAACATTACCACAAATCATACAACTTGCATACTTCAAGAACAAAAATATTCTGCTGAGGTAGAGAAGAAAAGTAACAACAAATAAACGCAAATACTTGCATATGCTGCCAAGCAAAGTTTGCCTGCAAGTGTCATCTGCTGCAAGGAGAGTATTAGTATACAAACGTGATTGTGTGTGTGTGTGTATGTGTGTGTGTATGTGTATAACATACCATAAAGAAAATTGACTTGAATAGTCAACAGCATAAATTAATGAAACCTCAAACTGCTATTGAAAAATAACAACAATACCAGCTATAACATCAACAATAACAAGAAAAACATTTGTAACCATAATAACAACAAATAAGAATGAGTTCTTAATGCAAAGTAACTTCCTTTTTGGAAAACCAAACAAACCCACACGCAGTGATACATTATTTACAAGTGTATACAAATGGAAGACAAGGTGCATTCTGCAAGCAACAAAACAAACAACGTTTAATGCGTATGGGGTTATGTGTGCGTGTGTGTGTGTGTAGCGATATGTGGAAATGCATTTCAAACTAAGAACTTTAAAAAAAATTTTCGCAACAAGCAACTTAAATTGAAAACTCACACAAGCTAAGAGCCCGGGCTGAAAATTTAGTGAAAATTTGCACTTGAATAGGAGAAATAAAATTCGGCAATGTTTTGATTCAATTTTCAAAACATAACCTTAAAACTCTGAACTGAATGAAATCAACATCAACGACAACCAGTTAGAAACTTTGAACAGTGCAATCTGCTCCAAAGTAATGTGACCAACATAACTTTGGAGCAGACATAAAACTAGATATATACCAAGATTACAGATATATCTTGGGACACCACACTCAGTAGGAAAAAAGTGGTGCTGATGCTGGCGCAAAGTTTGGAAGCGTTGTCGTCACTGACTCAAATCAGTTGGATGTTAATAAGGGAGTACAAAATATATTCCAAGAAAAAAAACACGTTTTTGAAATTAAAATTTGGTTTACAGATTACATATAGATGGTTAATAATAACGAGCTCAGTTAGTAGTATGCAAAGCAACCCGAGCGCTGGTGATCGCCGTGCTTCACGTTAAACAGCTAATCTATGTTGCCCAGTCAATAAGTCTTCAACACTGCTTCGCTGGCCTTTTTCTAAAAATGTTGTTCACTACAGTCTTACCACAAAAGATGTCTTTTCAGCCTGAGTAAACAAAATCGAATTAAAAGCCCGTTTAAGTACTCAATTTTCTTTTTAGGAAAATTTCTAGTTTTTCTTATTGTTGCATATGCTGTTTAGGTTCACATCAAAAAAAAACTTTTTTTGTCAGCGATTGCACTAAGTAATAATACCTGGACAAGAAAGGTAAGAAAGCTAGCTTCAAAAATACTCCGTTATCAAAAATCAAGTTCTTATATTCTGTAGTATTGCATATGGGCTCGCCTCAGGGGCATTTAATTCATTTTGCTGTTGCTATCAACTTTGGTGCTCTGCTTACCGGGGAATAGAAATTTAGGATGCCTCAGTTATCTTGGTGGCCCTCAAAAAACTCGGTATTTTTTCATGACTCTTTCAAACCCTTTGCCGTTCAAGCAAAAACATTGGCGACAAAAACTCTTGAAGACCAGCGAATTTGAAGAATATAATCCCTTAAGATTTTGGAGGTCTTATTAACACTGACTCTTTTAACGATAGTAGAGCACTACAGGCGGATAGGCTGCCCCAGGGTAACAGGCCGGTCAAGGCAAATAGGTATTGGTTAATTTTGAGTACTGAGCCATTTTGTTTGTCTGCAGAACGATTTTTGAGTATAAATAGCGAAACAGTCTTGTTGGAAACGGCTCTGAATATATACAAAATTGAAATTTAAAATATTATGTACTAGCTTAAACATCTAATGCTATTCAAAACCAATGATGATATTCTCTGGCATACAAACACTCTACTCTAATGTTTGAGCGTGTCTGCAAGCAACCGATTTGCATATGAAACAAGGGAACAAATAAAAAAACTAAAACTGCAGCAACGAAACATAACGAATGTATAACAAAACAAAACAGCAACCACAGAAAACAAAAAGAAATAAGACCAAAAGAAAATCTAAATCAAGTTTCCCTGGGAAAATGTAAAACACAAAATGATGTTAGGGGAAAATATATGCAAATGGTTTGGATGCTTGTTGTAACATTGCTCGCAAAAATATGCTTAACAACGTACCAGATACAAAACCGAAAACACAGTTAAAAAAGCAGGCAAAAAAACAAAAAAGAAAAAAGAAAACTATCCACAAAAGTGCATAAATAACATTGCATTAAATGATTTTTACCACACATTCCAGGATGTTCAAATGATAGTTAGTGTATGCAATCATCTGAATGAATGGGTGTTAGCTTAAGGTTAAAGTTTGTATGTGCTACACATGTTCGAAGCTTTTGGTAGGTGAATAACTAAGCACGTTTGTGGGTTGAATTCTATTGAGGTCTACAAAATTATAGGCAAGCAAATTTTGTTAAGATGCTGTTGTGGATTTTTTAATTCATATTAACTTCACTCAGCAACTATGACCACAAATAGAATTATTGTTTGGAAGTTTACAAGTGATATTCAAAAAACTACAAGTTTTAATAACTTTTTTCAAACTTCTTCACTAGATATGGTATAGTGAATAGATTTTCATTTATTGCTATGTAGGGTGTCGTGACTTATAAGCCAAAAGAGTGCAGTAAGCTAAAGTATCGATCACCGAGCGTATGCTCCAGGGTTTGTAAGCCAGCTGAGTACAATGCCAGAGAGTTTTCTAATGTTGTTATTACTAGTTAGTTCTATCTGTCTAATACTTTTTGTGGCCCCCTTTTTAGTGGGTATATGTAGCAATAAAACATTTTCAAAATAAATCAATTTACAATCAAGCCACTAGCTGCTTCTCGGGTCTAAACATGCACAGTAACCTTAATAGTTTTAAAGCAAATAAAGCTTTTGTTCTAAATTTTCATCATGGTTCAATTCTTTTCACTTTTTTTACAAAGGAGTGAAATTTTCATTACATTTGCCTTTACATGATGTTGGCTTCGAGTTGGTTTAAATAGGAAACAACTTTTAAGATTTAAATTTTTATATTTTCATTGTTTAGAACAATAATTAATTAATTTTGTTTTATTTGTAGTACAATTCTGTTTCAATTAATTTGTCCGCTTTAAAAAACTTTGTTTTTAACTCTATCGCAACTCTAACTCAAAAACCAAGATAATATTTTATAACGGAGTATGAAGATCATGCGACCATTCTACAAATCTCTTATTGAGCAATAAGGCTGTAGGTTATAAGAGCAACGAATTAATTATAAGAATTATAAGAAGACTTAATAAAATAAAGAATAAATAAGAACTTGTGTAGTTTGTATGAATGTTTGTAACATGCATATAATATAATATTAATGATGCAGTGGCGGCGGTAACACATGGCGTAAATTGTATGATCACCAAGTTAAAAGTAGTGGTTAACCAAATTCAAAACTGACACCCACTTTCAGAGTTCCGTATTTTACCACCTTCACTAAGCAGATTAAGAGCTATTCTTGTTTACAATTCACAAACATCAGCTGACAATACAATTATGTATAGCAACAATCGACAAAAGCAGTAGGTTAGGTTAGTTTGATTGGGGGGAGTTTGTTCGCCCATGTCAAACCAGTATAGAACTATTGTGCACTCCTTGGACTTAAACAGGAACAGTAAGGTTCGTAATACTTTTAGTTCACTAAACCAAAATATTACTAAACAATTTTTATTTCAGATAAATCGGCAAATTAGATAAATAAATATGACATACCGGTTCTTCTAGGGATACGCCCTTTAGGCTTTAACTTAGCGATCTTCATATTCTTTGATAATGTGGTACAGCAAAGCATCTCAAATTGAAACCACTTTCTGCAGCGGGGAATGAGAATTTTTATAAAGTTCAAATTTCTAGAAGTATTTTATTTACCTCAAGCCGAACTTACTTTATAAATAAAATATTAATATTAAAGGTCAACATTATACAGTTCAACACATAGAAGTATTTTTGTAAAAAAAAAACTAGTTCCACTCATACCCTTTTTAAGTATTTGCAATATTTCAGCCATAGTGTTTGAGAACAAGGTAATTTTTACATTTGTTTGATAAATTTGAGAATAGCTTTCTGTCGGTCAGAAACTACTAAGCAACGAGTGGATTACTTTGGATGTAAAGAATATAAAAATTTAACCCCTAATATTAAACTTGCAACAAGGCTACCAAATAAAATCTTCAAATCTTCTTTAAAAGCTTTTTTATTTCAAACCGTTGATGAGCTTCTGTTATAATGTACATAATTACGGTATTCAAACGGTCTCATATTGTGTCATAATGTCAGAAAGTACTAACATTTTGTGATAGTTTAAAAAAATTGTTGTTGTGCTGCAAACAAAAATACTAATAAATTAATAAGACTTCATAGACTGTGTTTAGTGACTCGTCACAAGTTAACAGCATACATCTGAGGCGAACGGCTAAAACGCATTCGTCGAGCCGGTGATATTCTTTACCTGTCGCAAATTATATTCTAAAAAAATATTTTATATATACATAAAAAACTCCTTATATGCGTATAACGCTTATATGTATGTATGTACCCAAACAAGAATGCATTTGTTTAATAGCTGAAGGCCTTGTTTTACTATCCTACTCAGTCGTACGATATGGTAAAAATGAAATGTGTGCTCACAAAGTGTGATAGTGTGAACTAAACATGTTTGTGTACGATACGAATGTACGCATGTGTGTGTTTCGCAGATATTTATATCAACATCCATGTCCATGCATTTCACCTAAAAATGAGATACTAATCTTAGAAGACTGGCAGCCCACAAACGCTTGTTTACTGGCCGCCGTCCAAAAAATGAATCGACTCCGTTCAACCGGCGCCAGCTGTTTTTGTTTGCATAAATTTATCTATTCAATTTAATATCATTTAAGAAATAAATGCATTAAAATATATACATATGTATGTATATGTTCGTAAATATGGATATATTTGATTTCAAATTTACTTGAATCAAAACATCTAATACCTAGTTTTTTCATTTATTTTGGCATTATGAACAAAAATATTTAAATGGCTTTCTTTTTTTAACAGCTGACTCATATTTTAAATAGCGCACTACTTTATGACAGGTTGCTCACAGCAGTCATATATTTTCGTGCTATTATTTTAAGACTTCTGACTTTAGGACGACCCTTTGAATACCGTAAATGATTACAAAATGAACTTATTGAAAAAAATACTGAATATTGTTTTTTTATAATATATTTAGAACTAACATTTCTAAAAATATTAATTTTACCAGCGAACCTCTAAAGTGCCAATTTGGTGCTGAGGTATCAATTTGTTTATTGTTATAAATACATACATACATACATATGTATGTTATGAAAATAAAAAAAAAATTACTTTGACCGCAGCTTCTGTTTTCTGTGTCTTTGATGTTCAACCGTCAACTGACCCCAATTTGTGCAAGAAGAGCATGCACCACGAATAACCCAGTGAATTCCTATACTAGTTTTACATTAGTAATAGAAAAAAAAAATTGTTTGCATCGTAAATACAAAACCAACAACTTATGGTAATGAAAACCCCTGTTCTAGTTTTAGAGCGTTTAATTAAGCATTTCTGCTATCTTGTCTAAATCATAGAAAAAAAGAACTAAAAAGGATACTCTTCGAGACAGAAGGAACCACAGCCACAGTTTGTCCACAGCCATGATAAATTCAATCATATCTTTCTTTTCGAATACATATTTTTTTCTGCTTGAAGCTCCAGATAAATCTGCAAATTTGTTGTATCTAATTTATTTCTAACTATCTGGGTAGCAGCCTCCACCCACTCAAAATTCTAGGTCTAACTCATTAATTTCTATTTGCACAATTCCTTAGAGGTCTAGTGCCAGCGTTCTATAAAAATAACTTTGCACTATTTTTCAATATTGCTCATGTTTAAACAAACATACTCAACAAAAATGCAAATTAAATTTACACAAAAAGAAAACATTTCATTACATTCGTATTTGTCATTCACTTGCATGTATTGTTTTCTTTTATTTATTTATTTTTTTCTTCTTTACATGACAATTCATTCATTTGTATTCATATTATGCAATTTAATTTTGAATAACTTCCTTTAGGTTTCCGGTACGTTTTAAAGTTTAGTTTCCTGTTCAACTAAATTTTGCTGCATACAAATTTTTTTGTTTTTTTTTTTTTGTTTTTGTTGTTGCTGGTGTTTATTCAATTGCTGCATCTTTTTAGTGCATGAAGTCTTATTATCATTATTGTTGTAAAACTGGTGGCATGATGTGTATTGTGTGCGTATGTGTCAGTGTGTGGAAATGTGTGTTTGCAGACGTTGGTATTTTATTCTATTATCATACGAATTCTTGCATATTTGCATATATTTTGTCTAAAGAGTATCAAATGCAAAAAGTCGTAGCATAAGAAAATGTATAAAAGCATTATCGTATTTGTAATGCACTTGCCTGAGCACACATATTTGGTGTGTGCTCTAAGTGCTGCAAAGTGGAGGGCAAAACTTGTAAAGAGCAGCGATTTCTCTTTCTATAGTAGTGGAGAAAAGTGATTTTCTATAAAATAATTTAGTTTTCACTGTTAAGGTTTGCCAAATTGAATTATGGCTATTAAATGCCACTTTATTTTTTATATTTCTTTTCTTTTTCATGTATCACACATGGAATTGTGTTTCCACACATTCAAGCTGTCTAAAATCTCTTGTTTTTCTTAAAATAATGTGTATTTAGATTGCTTTGCATCACTTTATTATATGTTGTATGCAAAAAGTAAAATTGTTTTAAGCTTAAGCCTGATATGCTTAACACAAAAATATTTATAAGTAATTAATTTCATTTTTGAAGTTAAGTATAAATTTTTGGTTCTTAGGAAACCTGAAAAATCAATCAGCCCAATTATGAATGATAATTCCGCGAGAGTTTTTTCTCTTTTCCCATTCCTCTTATTATGTTAATAAATTCCTTAGGAATTTTTTTTTTTGTAACCTTCCCTGTTTTACCCACATCGAAGAGGAAAAATAGTCGGCGGAGGAAGAAATAGGTATTTTAAGAACATATGTTTTTTGTTTTTTCATTTAAAAAATTTCGATATTACCAACTTTTATTTTTTTGTTTCTCAGGTAATTTATGATTGGAGGAATTTTTTTCCCGAGAAACGCATTTTCCTTAGGAATAAAATTCCTTGAGAATATTCATGATTGGGCTGAATAATTTTCCCTAGTATAAAATGCCGAAACTAAAAAACAAAAAAATATTGTCTCGTTTACTGTAGTGTAATTTTTATAACAAATATTTCATTTTATATAACAAATATTTTTTTTTTTCGGCATGAAGTTACAATTATATCTAAACAGGAATATAGCTAGAAATACCTTACGGATTTAAAAAACATTTTTTATGATCAAAGCCGCAACTGAATGAGCCAGTAATGCTTTTATTTAAACTTATAAACTATTTAAGTTTCATTTGATTCGCTTAAAAATTGGATTTTATTTTTTAACCATCCACATGCAGCTTCATTCAAATTTAAGCATATACGTTTCTGAAGCTTTGCATGTGATTGCTTTTAACTGATGGTAACAAGCCAATTTGCCGATTAACTCAACCGAATACTCTAAATATTTGATAAATATTTTTCAAATAAAATTATTGTGCTTTCAAAACAATATTTTCTATCATCTTTTAGCAACTGAGTCGAAGCACAGCGAAACGAATCACAGCAAAAATAAATTTATTTCATATAAGTTTTGTTTTTTTTTTTTTTTTTTTTTTTTTGTAATAAAAGTTTCAACACAAAGATTTTTGAATTTTGAAGATCTAGTTGAATTATTAGAATTCCATTTATTTTAATTTTGCTGCAACTAATTGTTCTGACATTTTTTACAAGACACAAAACTGCAAACTGTCCTGTTATTTGCTTTTTTCAAACATCTGGCAAATATTTCAAAGTCTTGAAAGAAATATGTAACTCTTTTTGTTATATTATGATATTTTATAAGTCAAAATTTTGCTGGGAGTCTTTTGTTATCTTCCTTTTTGAGTAACCTTAGGATTAAAGAATTTTATATAAATATTAGTTATTTAAATAAATGTTAAATTTGTAAATACAATTTGTTGTATTTATTCTAATACTTCCTTTTCGTTTATATTGCTTAAAAAGTCATAACTTTTTTTCGTTCGCACAAATCATATAAAAATCAACAAAGCTTGACAGAATATTAAGGCAGGCCAAGTAAAAGGGAATAAAAAAATATTTTATTCTTCTAATCATAATCTCAGGCGAACATATATAACAGATTAATAAAGTTTATTCATTAAGGGTCGAAGCTTATTTTTAGGGAGCAGTACTTATATACAGGGAAAACGAAAACCTAATACTGAGACTGCGCGGTGAATTAGTGCGTCACAGCACACATCCTCCCAACTGCAAGACTTAAGTTTTAACATCTGCTATTTACTTTCGTTCAACTAGAGTAAGAAATTTACGAAATTAGTTTTAGGTTGAACTAATTTTGAATTTCTGTCATATTATTTATCGAAAATTCTCTCTTACAAATATAAGTAGCATCCCACTTTTATTGAGATGACTATCAAACGTTTGGTACTCAGCGGTGGAAAAAAGGAAAGTGCAGGCCTTCTGGAAGTTTCATTTGGTAGAATACATAAAGTCGCCAGACGTCAAAGCCTTCCAATAATAAATGACCTCCTGGAAGGTTCATTCGAGACGGCCATATGGAAGTTCCTTCTAAGTTCATATCGTTTGTGATCATTATTTTTTATTGTTATCTACAAAAAGCAAAGAATTTTGTGACATACTTCCACTTTACAAAAAATCATTGATACAATAGAGTAAGTTGCTATAGCCTTTGTCTTGTGTTCACACGTTCGTAAGAATGATTTTTACAAAAAAAATGTATGAGAGTTTTTAAAAAGCCCTGATAATGGAAGTCCTAAGAAAGTCTGCTTTACGCACATACATATAAGAATGTAAGTTTTCTTGAGTTGGCGATAGTAAAAAAATCTTAGAACAGCTTCACTATTCTGCAACTCTCAAAAATTATAGATATCGCTAAGAATCTCTAAGTTCAACCAATATCGTTTTAGGGACGACTGGTCTTATATTTTAGTATCGTTGCTAAAATTATAATTTTGTGTTTTAAGAAAAATAATTTTTTTAGCAACAAAAATTTTTCAAACAAAGAATTTTACTTTTCTGAAGCTAAAAATGTTACCTCTTTAAACGAAAATACATATGTAATACATATTACAGTTCGAAACCTCGCTGAAATATTCACCCATACAGTTTACACAAGTCCAGTAGTGGCTGACGGACGATTAGTTGAGCTAAACGCTTTTTAGCGCAATTCCTAATTTAGCGTGTGAGAGAACACGACGGTAGGTACAATAAAAGAAAGCTTTAAAAATAATTTTATTCGATAGGAATTAAAAAAGAAACAAATGTTTGATTGCTTAAGGCCAAAATTTTGAATTAAGAAAGTTTTTACTTCGAAAAAAAAATATTTGTGAGATCGCAGCTCTTGTTAAGAGGGTTAGAGCTAACTTCTGCTGGCTTGAAGGTTAAAGCAATCTTTGGCCGGTTTTGTCTATTTTGTAGCAGTTGAAAAGCTTACTTTTATTTATAAATGACTTGAATCTGTCTAAGTAGTACTTTTTCCATGACTATAAATAAGCCCCATTATTTAAAAATACGTTTTATTATATTTATTATATTATTATATTTTTTAAGTATCAGCACTAATAATAATATTTCAATATATTTGATTGAAAATTAAAATTTTGAATTTTTGAATACTATTAATATGATTTATGGCATTTAGTATGCACATTATAAATTTAAGTATACAAGAACTGTTCAAAGCAAAAATCTCTTCAGCAAAAGGATGCATTTGGCTATGCATCACTGAATGCAAAAAAAAGGAAATATTTACATATGATTTGGAGATTTTTAACGATGCAATCAAATCGAATAATAAATATAAAATGAAATTAAGAAAAATAAATAGAAATGTATGTTTATCTATAATGGTATTATAGAGAAGAAATATTTTTACATTTATAACGACTGCAGTCAGAAGAAAAAACTGTTTAGAAAAATGATGTCACGATTTGAAGACATGGTAGAATGTTCTCAAACAAATAGATAATAACTTTAAAAAGACAGAAACAGTGCAATGCAGTGGTTTCCATTACTGTATGCTAATTACATATGCTTGCTTCCCTTTTGAAAAGCCCTGTGTTCACATACAAAATAAAATAAATGTAAAAGCAATAACCACAAAATTTGGTTCCTTAGAACACTTTTCCTTTTTAAATAAAGTAATTAATTTGAAACATTTGAAAATTCCAAAGCAACATCAGCATATACAAGTAAGCTGCTTGAGTCGCACACAAACACTCTTAAAAATCACTTCTTTATTGCAACGTAGTCATATCTCAAGTAATCTGATCTTTGAGGAAAAATTTCGCATTTTTGCCTTCTCTATTACCCTCATCAAACTTTCATAGTGAAAATTCTGTTTAATCGTGTTTTGCAGGGAATACGGTCTGCCTCACTTTTCTTGTCTTCTTTAAAGGTATTGATTACTACAATTTTATCACAAAGAAATTGTTCTCAGTTTTAAAGCAACAAAATGGTGCTGGAGACCGATGGAATCTTAACCATTTTGTGTTCTGTTTCAAAAAAGAAAGCAGTCGTTAATAGTGTAAAATAGTTGAAGTAAATGCTTTTTTCAATCACCTGAGTAAGGCATACGTTTTCCGTTAAGGGAAGTCATTTCAAAGGGCACTGCGTGTGACTTAGACGGCTCCAAAATTGTTTATTATTGGGACCACTTTTCAGCTAAATACATCAAGCTAATGCAAAATTATACTAACGATATTCTTAACACTCATTTCGTACAGCTAAAATATGGAAAACAAATTAGTTCTTTAAATGTTTTGAAGTGAAAATGCCTGATACTTTTTATCTGCATTAAAATCTTTGAAAACCAGCATTGATTTTTTACGATATACGACTTTGTTATAATAAAGCATTTGATATGTACATCAACAATTTCACAATTTAAAACCAAACTGTTTTTACTTCTCTGGCAACTTTTTAATAAAATTATGTTGAGTTTTACATCTTTTCCTTTGCTAGTTTCCACTCATAATTTTTTAATATTCTCACAAATTCGCACACACACACACACATCCACACATGCAAGCATTTTCCCACATAACGCTACAAATGGCATATAGAAAACAACAGCAATAAATAAAAACAAAATACTATTTCTGCTTTCGTTGGCAATGAATAAAAATCACTGCAAAACATTTAATGAACTTTTCCCAAAAAGCGTATAAAAAATATACAATAAAACTTCATCATTTATGACGACGGCAACAACACGCACAGTATCAGTCTTGTTTATCATTCCACCCATCCAGTTGTAGAAGGAAGCGCGAAATTTAATGAAACGTCGTCATTTTTAATTGAATTTTTAAGTTGATCACTTTCAACAAACTACAACAAATTAAAAAATAAAAATAAATAATATGCGCGAAAAAAGTTTGCGAAGCAACAAACTTTTTAAATAAAGATTTATGGGCACATGTAAAATTCAAGGCAATGCAATTTTCGAAAGAAAAGTGTTTGTTTTCTAAATTAAAAAATAAGTGCATAAAGAGTGATAAAAATTGCAAAGTTTTTGTAAAAAAATAAATTAATTAAACGAAATATAAAATATATAATATATATAAAGTTATCATAAATTAGAATTGTTAAGCAAATGTGTCACTATTTTGCATTTGTTGTAAATTATGGCCGTAACATAATGGACTAGTGTAATTTCAACAACGCTTAGTGAAACCAAACTTACTGCTTTAAGAAATGAAACCACAAAAATATTGAGCAAAAAGAGCCACAAACATTGAAAATAATTGATAAAATAAATATAGACCTAAAGCAATCGTTATGTTGAATTGGTTGTGTGGTCTACAAAAAAAAAAGTTGCACTTTACTCTGACCCAAAGTTCAAAACCAATTAAGTGATGGCGAGGACTATTTTTGATACAAAGCAGCAAGTTGTCTCTTTGCAACAAAGTTTTCAATTCTATTGTTTTATGCTCACTGTTCACAAATAAAACTTACTTTGGGAAAAAACTACACAATCCAGACATTAAAATTATGAAAATTTTGCAGCGCAGCAAATAATTTACGAATCATTACGAAGTATAGTTGAAGGCTTGCTGGCTGGGGTACATGGCTTTTTTATCTTCACATTATGAAATCGAACAACTAGAACACTTGAGATAATGTTAAGGATGGTCCAATCGTCCAATTACGATGTTAATTATCAGTTTAAATTTAACACGAAGCTGTTTGCTTGCTTGAATCTGACATTGATTTGTTGTAGTGTTTAAAAAAGGCACCGACAGAGAGATGTACTATAGAGTAGATTTGTTAGCAATCAGAAATGACGAAGTTGATTAAACTATAACCCGCAAGTGATTGTTGAGCAGCCGATGCATCTGCAAAGGGTGACTGTTTAGGTCCAGTTCCTCGACTGATGTCATCTTCGAAGCGTTCTTCTTTAAAAATAAGATTGGCTAATCGTTTACTGTGGCTAGTGTTGCCTATCATAAGATAATAATGGCCTTCTTATGGCCAGATCCTATTAGTATGAGTCTAGACGATATATTGTTCCAAGATTATGGTGCCACTTAAAAAATAGCTAAGAAAACAATGGCTCTTTTTGCCTGAGAAGTTCAATGGCCGCGCTCTCCCAAATGGCAGCGAAGTTACTTGGCAAATACTAGGCTAAGATACTAGGCAAATGGAGGCAACAGTCAAGAATATCTGGATAAGCCAACTGGACACACTAGTTCCCTCACTAGAGCCTAAATTATGTCTGAGAGTCACTGAAAATATGGATCGTCGGGAAGAGGTTTGCCAACAGAGCCTGTTATACCTTACATGAAATGGCCAAAGTTAGGAGGCATCATTATAGGCAATATTAAGCCGATTTGCTGAAAACTCTTTCTTGGTTTATTAACAGCATCCTTCATTTTATGTGAACTACCATTTGTAATAAACTGTAATCACTCGTGCTGTTTAAACATAAATAAATGTTACAACAAGAGTAAAATGTTACCTGCTTTAAAAAGCTAATTAGTTCTTAAAATGATATTTCTATTTTTTTTTATTAAGCCACAATTGCATTTTAATTCCCCAAAATTAAGCACAGAAAAACACAACGATAAAGTTTAAAGTTGATCAATAGATCAAATGGCTGTGCCCGAGTACTTCAAAACAACACACAACTAGTTATGAACTAGATTCGAACCCATTCTGTGGCTGACGATCGTCGGAGCCAACAAGGCTTCTACTCAACTTTTCTTTTCATACTTAAAAAGGTTGGCCGCTACAATTTCACAAAAAAAAATCATACTCCATTCTCAGACAGTAAAATTGATCTTCGGCCCGATAAAGCAATTCCCTATTGTAATCGTACAACTCGACCATAAATATAAATTTTTTCTTTAATTAAAATTTACAACGTCTTTCGTTTTAACTGAGTGCCCGTTCATTATTCATTTACAACATTATTAAGTTATGCTTTTACTATAAAAAAGGGTTTTTGCCAAAAGAAAAAGAGATTATTAATTTACCTTCCATACTCATGAACACCTTAAACATTTAAATAATGATTTTTCAAATGTCACCCCAGCAACATAAAATCCATAAATTAATGCCTTTAAAATCGTAATAATTTAATCAACAAACCCTTGACAATGACGACAGTGCACGTATTTGTTCGTCAGTGCATGTGTATATAACTCTATGGCTTTCTATAAGAAGAACAACAAAGTTTTTGATGAAATAATTTCATTAAGGATCATCACAAATGTTTTTAATGGTTTTTCATATGTAAAAATTATTTACACAAAGGCCGTTAAAGACGTAACAAAAAGCACCAACTTGAATAAAGACAGCCTCAGTATTTTATGATGCTATCCTGATGATCCAAAACATGGACCTGATAAAAGTTTTTTTTTGTATCATTATATGCCACAACGCTAAATCTTGGATATAACTTAATGACACAAAGTTCTTGATTTGCTTCGATTTATATGCATAAATTAACAGAGAATGTTGAAATCATTTTAGTTTAACTGCCTGGCAAACGATGTCGTTTCGTAAGTGTTCGCAAATATGTTGAACATCGGATACCGGATTAAGAACTACTAAATTGATTTTATCATAAATGTTTGTTTGTTTTATTTCACAAAAAAACTTTCTGCTCCCAAATATGTAGTAGAGCGTTTGCAATATACTATCATGAGCCAGACAGTAAGTTTAAACAAAATAAATGTTAATTAATAATTATAAATATAAACAAGTTGATTCTATAATAACAGGACTTAATCCATAAATCAAATCGTTGCTCTCCAATATGACGGCGAACATAAACGAAACGATCTAGTTGGGTTGAGTCAACTTCTCGACTGCCTGGCTCCCGAAGTCGTGTCGCCAAAGTCCGACTATATTTTGAGCAGCATAAAATTGATTACCAGCCCACAAAGTGATCTAATCGTAGTACATGGGAATTTGTTAATGTGTTGGATAAATAAACTTGGCCGAAGGAATTTCGTAAATATTCTATTAAATAATTTTCTAGGGGTCTGTTAAGGCCAAAACCTTAACCCTCATAGCTAAAAATTTGTTTTTCAAGTATTTCGGTTTCTTATAAATGAAAGCTGATGTTTGTGTAGTCCGCTAAATTAAGATGAAAAGGGACAAGTGTATATTTTCTATTTCGGCTACAAAACTACTGACAGACTGGTCAAATGTCGTGTTTTTCCTATTTCCTAATTTTTAAGAAGTTAGTCGTACTGAGAAACCCAAACAGGCAAGGTAAAATCCTGACCATCTTTCACTTAAATGTTTTTTTGGAATAAAAATATATTACATATTAAGTGAATTCTGAAAACCATTTGTTTTATTTTCGTTCGAATTCAACTGAGGTTTATTCTGAGTCCACAACATCTCTATTCGATTGGCTCAGCTAGCACACACCAATTTCTTCGTCTTCACCAGCGCCCCCGCTCAAAAACTGAGTTAATCATTTGGTCCTTCGAACCGGATTTCAAGAAGAAATTAGCAGGTGCTCTGAGAGTACAACGCAAGTGGATCATAACTTACACACTATCATCCATACATATTTACCAAATTCTTCCCTTCCATCCAGCAAAACAAAAAGGAAAGCAGAGGTACGTTTTTTTATTTGCGATATGCAGCCTTAGTTAGTTGAACATGTGCGTTTCAAGAATTCAGAAGAAATAAGAAAAAAAATTGGCTTGATCTATTCTCACTTGACATCTCCTTATGCAGCAGTGTGTGGTGTTTTTCATTACATTTGAAACACTTATGTCTACTGTCACAGTTTCGAACACTATGTGTTTTGGAAAAACAATTCAAACACAATCCCTCCCGTTTTATTTTCGTTCGAATTCAACTGAGGTTTATTCTGAGTCCACAACATCTCTATTCGATTGGCTCAGCTAGCACACACCAATTTCTTCGTCTTCACCAGCGCCCCCGCTCAAAAACTGAGTTAATCATTTGTTCCATCGAACCGGATTTCAAGAAGAAATTAGCAGGTGCTCTGAGAGTACAACGCAAGTGGATCATAACTTACACACTATCATCCATACATATTTACCAAATTCTTCCCTTCCATCCAGCAAAACAAAAAGGAAAGCAGAGGTACGTTTTTTTATTTGCGATATGCAGCCTTAGTTAGTTGAACATGTGCGTTTCAAGAATTCAGAAGAAATAAGAAAAACCTACGGTAAAAAAAAAAAACCCAAAATTACCTACATATGTGCTAAACATACTTTTTTCCTAAATAAAATTAATTAATGTGACAGGTTCCAGTGCTAAAAGCACTGTCCATGTCTTGTGAAAGATATAATTTTTCCTAAATAAGTCGAAGATCAAATTGAAAAGAAAAAACCCCCTGCCGGTCGATGCAGAATTCATGAGTAAGTACGCTTCCTGGCTTACATTTATAAAAATAATTCTTCAGAAAGAAAAAGGAAAATTTATATTGAAATTTTAAGTTCGAGTTCCTTCAGTTCATTTTCATTCGCCTTTATAATAAATTGCGCGCCTTTCAGGATTTATATATGCATATACATATATGTATGTATGTATTTATGCATGTTCAAAGGTTTCTCCATTTTAGCTTTCCCCTCATCAAATTAACGTTTATTGAATAACGTCATTTTTTCTTCATGGGCTATTGAATTTCTTTCTCCAACTTTAAATTTATTATTTGGCGCAAATTCGACTGTGTTCTCCTTTTTACCATTTCTTTACAAGAAATATTTCTCCTTCTTCGATCACATTATTTCTCCTATTTTTTTTCTCATTCCACTTAAATAATTATTGAAGTGGAAATTCAATTAAGGATTATTTCTGTTATTCAATTTCTCCTTTTAATTGTGTGGATTGTGTTTCATATTCCCCTACTCTCTCGCATATTCCACATTAATATAATTGGAACCAAATTTATATTCCATTGTAAAGAGAGGCAATCGAACATTTATATGAACACTGAGTAGATGCGTTCACTACTGGGTCCCGTTAAAATAAAAGGAATAATTTTTGGGTAAAAAATCATAACGAGTTGCTCTTTTTACATTCTGGTTATATTTTAATCACCATATTTTGCTAAAATTTTCCAGAAACATTAAACCAATATTACTATCTTGTATTATAAATACCAGATTTTTATTTTGTTCAGTTAACATCGAAGTTGAATTCCACGGCTTTGCTGGCACATTAGACAGCATTGTTGATTTCCGATTAAAATTTACGAGTTGTTACCCATTGACATGTGTAACTATTTGGTTTGAGTTCTGGTATGTGGAACAGACCTATTATTGTGCAGTGATTGAGGAAAACATTTACAACTTCCAACGTCTTCGGGTTCATTGAACTTTGCCAATTTCATTTACTTGCTACAGCTGTTTTATACATCAGGGCCTGAAACGAATGTAAACATTTCGTAGACAGTGCCAGCTTTTTCAATTTAAGTTCGCTTAATTTTTGTATTTACGTTTTCTTGGTCATTGACCTTTTCTGCCAAATAATAAATAAATTCAAGTCTTGGATTATTTGGAGTATTGTGTCAATTCAACTGAAATTATTAAATCAACTTTTGACCCTTGCTGTTATTTTGATAAAAAATGCCTCTGGAACATTTCATTCGTTTGACAGACTCAATTGTTGAGTTTGAAGCTGCTCTAAATGCAGATGCAATTCCACTGGGTTCGAAACATGGGTTCGACGTACATCGTTCTGAGCTGAAATCCGACTGGGCACGTGTTAAGGCCGCCTATGAGGAATATTTGATTTCAGTTGAGATGAAAGGAACCAGCACTGCTAAAAAGGATAATGTGCTTGAAATAGAGGCGGCTAAGGCGAAATACACAAAAACATATTCGGTTTATTGCAACTGCTTAATAAGATTATCCGAAGTGGAGGAGGGTCTTAAAGGTTCTTCGGATGAAAATGCATCGCCAAATTCCTTGGCTGATGATTCAATACTGCCCAAAACCTCAGAACTTCGTGCTCTTAATTTACCACCAGTTGAAATTGAACCCTTTCATGGTGATTATTCGTCCTGGCCAACATTCCGTGACGTATTCACTGCAGTAATTTCCAATTCCAAGGCCAGCAACGTGGAAAAGTTATTTTATTTGCAACAAAAAACAAGGGGAGAAGCAAGGGAAATCGTGAAAAAAAGCCCATTGACGAATCAGGGTTTTGAATTGGCTTGGAAAGACTTGTGTTCACGTTTCGAAAACAAGAGAGTTCTTGTCAACGGTCAATTGAAAATGCTTTTCAATCTTCCTACAGTGTCTTCTGAGTCTGGCAAAGCATTGAAACAACTCCAAAGAGACTTGAATTCTTGCATTTCGAACTTGCAGCTGTATGATATCAATGTAGAAAGCTGGGACCCAATTTTTGTCTTTGCCTGCACCAATCATCTACCCGAATTAACACTTACGTTATGGGAACAGAATCTTAAGGACAAGACTTCCATCCCTAAGTGGTCTGAATTGGATGAGTTTCTGACTAATCGGTACAGAACCTTAGAGTCCGTTTCAGAAGTTCGTGCTTCTAGCATTTCAAAAGAAAATGGCTCCAAGCCTAAGAATAGTTTCGGTCCTAATAGGAAACTTAAGAGTCTTCAGGTAAACCAGATCAACGTTTCTGGTCCCAAGTGTCAACTATGCCCCAAAGATAACCACATTATTCGAAAATGTCCAAAATTTCTTAATATGGACTATAATCAGAGAATTGAAGAAATAAAACGGGAGGGATTGTGTTTGAATTGTTTTTCCAAAACACATAGTGTTCGAAACTGTGACAGTAGACATAAGTGTTTCAAATGTAATGAAAAACACCACACACTGCTGCATAAGGAGATGTCAAGTGAGAATAGATCAAGCCAATTTTCCACCACAAGCAGAAACAGTAACCTGAATCCTACTTCTGCACCTTTTAACAGAACAAAAACCCCGTATCCCCAGCCTTCTACTTCTTCCAGCTCTGGTGTAGTTCAGTCTTGTTTTGCGACTAACTCAAATGAGGTTCTACTAGGAACTGCAATAGTTAGTATTATTCACCTTGGGGTTAGGTATAGAGCTCGAGCCCTGATTGACTCGGGATCACAGGGTACGTTCATTTCAGAGCGACTTCTTAATTTATTAAAGCTTCCTTGTGAGCGAATAAATGCTCAAATATCGGGTCTGAACAACTCAGTTTCTGCAAAAATTCAGCGTCAGTGCTCCTTTGTATTGGGCACTGAGCTTGATAAAAAAATAGAAATACCTGTGATGGCTTTGGCAGTTCCACATCTCTCCTCAAATCTTCCGTCGCAAACTATTTCAAGCAGCTCATTCGTTAATCTTCCCAATATTCCACTTGCTGATCCCACATTCTATCGCAGTTCAAAAATTGACCTTCTAATAGGTGGTGATAATTTTCCAGCTATCATACGTTCTGGAGTTCGACAAAAGGTCTGCGCTTCATTAATTGCCCAGGAAACCATCTTCGGCTGGATCCTGACCGGCCCTTTATCGAATAAATCCCCTCTCCGGAACATTATTTCACATTTTTGCGAAATTTCCTTAGACAAGGAAATTTCTCGGTTTTGGGAGGTGGAGAACCTTCCTAAGAAGAACATCGTATCCTCTTCTGACCAGTTCTGCGAGGATCTTTATATTCGTACAACGAAAAGAAATCGTGAGGGTAGATATATTGTCGCACTCCCTTTTAAAGATGGCTTTCCTGCTTCTTTCAATGTAGGGAATTCGAGATCCAGTGCAAAAGCACAATTTTTTCGTAATGAGGCCAGACTAATTCGAAACCCAGAGTTGAAGGCAGAGTATGATACCGTAATTAAGGAGTATGAAGAACTGGGTCATATGGTGAAAATCCAACCACCTCACTATTCCGAAATTCCCCAATTTTATTACTTACCGCACCATGCAGTTATCAAACCTGACAGTGTTTCCACAAGGGTCCGGGTGGTTTTTAATGCGTCTTCACCTTCTTCAAATAGCTTGAGCTTAAATTCTTTACTGCATACTGGACCAACTTTACAGAGTGACTTAATAGTATTAATTTTAAAATGGCGCTTATTTCGTTACGTTTACAATGCCGACATTCAGAAAATGTATAGGCAAATTTTAGTTGATCCAAAACATACTCCGTATCAAAGAATTCTTTTTAGAGATAATCCTAATACGGCCCTTTCCGACTATGAGTTGAAAACGGTCACATTCGGAGTTAATTGTGCTCCGTATCTGGCTATTCGTACTCTTCTTCAGCTAGCCAGTGATATCCAAGATATTTATCCATTAGCTAGTACTATCATCCAAAATTCCATGTATGTCGATGACATACTAGCGGGAGGCCATTCCATAGCGGAATCCATCCAAGCAAGAGACGAACTCATCTTGGCTCTCGAGTCCGCTGGATTTTATCTAAGAAAATGGACATCAAATGCCAAAGATATTCTAGCCGACATCCCAACGGAGCACTTACTGCATGAACATTTTCTTAAATTCGAAGATAACAGTTCAGCAAAAACTTTAGGGGTCCGCTGGAATGCGAGTTTAGACGAATTTTTCTTTGTTCCGCACCAATTTGGGAAAACCTCGCAGTACACGAAAAGGGAAGTCCTTTCGAGAATAGCAAGATTGTTCGATCCCGCTGGGTGGTTAGCTCCCTGCATTGTTGTGGCAAAAATAATTATGCAAAGGATATGGATAGACAAAACTGGATGGGATGAAATTCTATCACCTGATAGTCTTAAGCAATGGCACTCATTCGAGGCAAGTTATCCTGCGATTGAATCTATACGAATCCCGCGATGGGTGAACTTTCTTCCAAGCTCTGAAATCCAGTTCCATGGATTTTGCGATGCCAGTGAAAGGGCATACGCAGCAGCGTTATATATCCGCGTATGTTCTGGCTATTCAATTCATACGCATTTAGTCACCGCTAAGACTAAAGTGGCTCCAATCAAGACCTTATCCATTCCTAGGCTGGAGCTATGTGGAGCATTACTGCTGGCAGAGATTCTGGAAAGTCTTATTCCCAGGCTTGATGTCAAAAACTACTCAATTTTCTGTTGGACGGACTCAACAATAGTACTTTCTTGGCTGGCGAAGCCCCCCTGTAGGTGGTTAACCTTTGTAGCCAACAGAGTCTCAAAAATATCCCAAGTTGCAGACTACTCCCACTGGCGTCATGTAAAATCCGATGACAATCCTGCAGATTTAGCAAGCCGTGGTCTTTGTCCACAAGACCTCATCAACAACGATCTTTGGTGGTCTGGACCAAAATGGCTAAAGAATTCATCTACTGGTTGGCCAACTAACGACCTACCTGACCTGCCTGAAACTGAACTAGAAATCAAATCGCTTCGGGTACATTTTTCCTATTTTACCGACTACGAAGATTTGCTGGAACGTTTCTCATCATATTCAAGAGCTATGCGAGTGATGGCATATGTTTACAGATTTATTTACAGATCTCATCCAAAGTTGCGATCAGGTTTCTTCAAGGACTCGTTAGTTCTTTCCAGTTCCGAAGTTGTAGCAGTTCGCGACCGTCTCATTTCTGTGTGTCAGAAGGCGGCATATCCAAAGGAATATAAAGCCTTGCAATCCAAGCAAGGAATTTCCAAATCCAGTGCCATTATGAATTTAAATCCGTTTCTTGATGCAGAAGGCATAATACGTTCATGTGGAAGGCTCGAGTTGTCTCCAGGTCTTTCCTATAATGAAAGATATCCAGTAATTCTACCATACAACTGTCAATTTTCCCGGCTTTTGGTGAAGTTTATCCATGATATCAGTTTGCATGGTGGCAATCAGCTGGTATTAAGACTCTTACGCTCACAGTATTGGATTCCGCGAGCTAAAAACTTAATAAAAAGTGTATGCAATCATTGCAAACCATGCATTCTATACAAAAAAAGGTGCCAAAAGCAGATCATGGCGGCCTTGCCTCCCGAACGTTGCGACATTTCCCGTCCCTTTTCATCCACAGGTCTTGATTTCGCAGGACCTTTCGACATTAAAACTTATTCTGGGCGTGGATGTAGAATATCCAAAGGATATGTTTGTATATTTGTTTGTTTCACGACAAAGGCAATTCATTTGGAGGGAACGTCTGATCTCTCCACCCCGGCATTTCTAGCCGCTTTCAGCAGATTTGTTTCACGGCGTGGATGCCCACTCCACTTGTATTCGGATAACGGAACGACGTTTGTTGGCGCTTCCAGAGTTCTTGCGAAGGAGTTTATACAAACCACAAAAGAACGGGTCATTGCCAATTATGCTCATCAAAATATCAATTGGCACTTTATTCCAGCCGGCGCACCTCACATGGGCGGACTTTGGGAGGCAGGGGTCAAGAGCTTTAAGGCACATTTCAGGAAAACAACAGGCTGTCTAAAATACACATATGAAGAATTGTCCACTATTCTGTCAAAAATTGAAGCCTGCCTTAATTCTCGGCCAATCTCTCCTATGTCTTCAGATCCTTCTGATCTCTGCGCATTAACTCCAGGCCATTTCCTAATAGGTGCACCTATTCTTTCTCCTGTAGATCCACAAACAAATGAATCTCTGTCAGCTGCTAATCGATGGCAAAGGTTAAAGATAATTCATCAAAATTTCTGTCAACGATGGAAAAATGAATATCTAAAGGAATTGCATAAACGAATTAAATGGCAAAGTCCCGAAGAAAATATAAAGGAAGGTGATCTTGTAGTTGTAAAAGAGGAAAACCTTCCTCCGAATTCATGGCGACTTGGCAGGGTCCGAAAAGTATATCCGGGTGCAGACAATCGTGTACGGGTTGCTGATATTATAACGCAACGAGGCGACATATCACGGCCCATAGTAAAACTCGTAAAGCTGTTCGCACCTTCCTAGATTTTTATCTTGCTTTCTAAGCTTTCATCTTTACTATTTTTTTCTCTTTTCTAGATAAACATGCCAAAACGTGCATCTCGTGGTAGCAAAGGATCTGCAAATGTATTGCCAGAAAAGTACAATACCTTTCCATGTCGACTTTGCAACCATCCCCATCCTCTACGCAACTGTAAAAAGTTCTTAGATATGAATATGAGTGATCGTATCCGTGCAGTCCGGAAATATAAATACTGCATTAACTGCCTGGCCCATAACCATTCACAAGATACATGTTTTTCGAAGCATGGATGCAAGCACTGCAAGAAGTTCCACCATACTCTACTTCACGTTCATCCGCGATTAGTCAAGGACCTATTGGCTAAGCGCACTAAGGAAGAGTCTAGATGTCCAAAACCTACAACTTCCATTGAAAAAACCAGGAGCTCTTCCAGAACGTCTGAAACCAAGATTAGACGACACGAGAGGTCTCGCTCTCCACCAACGACCTCAAAGTCATCCCTGACTGCAATTTTGCATCGGAATGTTTGCATTATTTTACCAACTGTATTGGTAAAGTTAGGATCGACTACTTCTCATGTTAGATGTTTACTGGATTCTGGGTCTTCAGTCAGTCGCGTATCCAAAAAACTGGTAGATGAACGGAAACTAACCACCTTCTAGCTCCATGAGGAGACCGTTTGCCCAATTATTTTAAAATCGCGTTATGACTCATCCTCACAAATAGAGGCTACATTTCGAGTTGATAGTCACATTAGTGTTCACACGCCATCTAGTTCGCTTCCTGAGTCATTTAAGAGGAATTTTGCTAACCTTTTCTTAGCCGATTCTAAATTTTACGAGTCATCTTCCATTGACATCATCATCGGCGTTGACATTTATCCAAAGGTTATTCTAAACGGTATCTATTCGAGGCCAGGATTGCCAACTGCACAAAGTTCCATATTTGGATGGATCGTATACGGACCTTATAATCTCTAAAATTTATTTTTCTAAATTTCTAATCTAGAATCCCATGGCAATGTACGATATTAACCGTATCAATTTATTTACTTATGTTCGGGAAAATGTTGTTCATTTACATTTCCTATTCCTATAACTTTTTTATATGTTAGAATATTGCATCGTTTAGTTCACATAATTAAATGCTTAAAATGAATTTTTCTAGTATGTAATCTCTTTTTCGACATGACCAATCTGATGTAGTACGAGACTTTTCTGAATTGCATATACTGCAAGGCGGGCGGCAATGTTAAGGCCAAAACCTTAACCCTCATAGCTAAAAATTTGTTTTTCAAGTATTTCGGTTTCTTATAAATGAAAGCTGATGTTTGTGTAGTCCGCTAAATTAAGATGAAAAGGGACAAGTGTATATTTTCTATTTCGGCTACAAAACTACTGACAGACTGGTCAAATGTCGTGTTTTTCCTATTTCCTAATTTTTAAGAAGTTAGTCGTACTGAGAAACCCAAACAGGCAAGGTAAAATCCTGACCATCTTTCACGTAAATGTTTTTTTGGAATAAAAATATATTACATATTAAGTGAATTCTGAAAACCATTTATTTTATTTTCGTTCGAATTCAACTGAGGTTTATTCTGAGTCCACAACATCTCTATTCGATTGGCTCAGCTAGCACACACCAATTTCTTCGTCTTCACCAGCGCCCCCGCTCAAAAACTGAGTTAATCAGGGTCCAAGATGAGACGACATCATGGACCAAATTTTGCCTAAAATTTTCTATATATCTCTTAAATTAAATGCGTCAATACATTCACCGGTGTATTAAGACATGCCGGCAAGTCAAAAACAATAAAGGAAGGAGAATTACTTGTCTGTTTGTTATGGTATCCATAAAAAAACAAAACAAAAAAATAATGAAATAAAAGTAAAGTTTGGACCCTTTTGTTTTTTAATAATTTTCAATTAAACAACACACAACATTTCAGTACAACAATGTCGAAAAAGAAGCATGCAGAAACTCATGTTTTATATGGAATACACAAACAAAAGACAAAACAACAATTTCATGTATGTGGGTGTTTGTGTAGTCGTGCGAACATGCAAGTGAGTAGTGGTACATGTCAGCCGGCATAACCCTTCTACATTCGTTTTTGCACTTCTAACCCCATCATAAGCTGCTAGAGTGTTGTGACAGAGTTTGGGTAAAGTTCATCAAAAAGATTTACATGCCAGTTAGATGTTTTTAATTTACGTCAACTTTTTTTGCATCCAAAATAATTTCGGTGGTTTTTTTTTCTTTATCTTTAACGCACTCACAATAATTTCTTTTTTTTAGGCAAATTATTTTTGTCATATCTTCTAACCCCCGGTTGAAAGTAAATTGTGACTCGAGTTAAATTTATGCTTACGTTTATGCCTTCGATGCTCAAAAAAATGTGTAAATTTGTGTGTGTCTGTTTTAAAAAGTGGGCATATTTGTTAAAGTGCGTCGCTGCTTACGAAGGCCAGTGATGTACAAAAGAATTATGTCATGTTTTGACACACGTGTCGAAGGGAAATTTATCTGTCTGAGTTCATTTTTTGAACTCATGTCTAATTATTTTTAATAAAATTTTTGTAGCAAACTTTATGCACGAATGCATCAAATATTTGATTAGTTGTTTCTTTTAAATTAATACGTGGTTGCAACCACACAGCAAAACAGCATTCCAGTTTATTTTCTAGCAAAACTTTTCAAACATGTGTGGCAGCTAATGAAGGGTTAACAGTCTTCTCTTCTTTAAAATGCTGATCACTAAATGCTCTCATGACAGAAGACTGCTCTGAATATTGAGGAACTAAAATCGAACTAAAAGCCATTAATTATAACATGAACTGTTAACAGCTGCAGGGAGCAGAGGAGGTTCCAGCGCAGCTCAGTCATAAACTGGGCGAACACATCTCCGCAAATTCCAACTTCCCCTCTCTCTCTCTCTCTGGGTAGACATAGAAAAAGATAGTTTTTGAAAACTTTTAAAAGATTTCTCAAATCAGACAGAGTTCTCTAAAAGTCTTTCACACACATGCACTCTTAGTCCACTCCATAAAATTTTTGAGCACATATTTAATTTATGGCAATTTTTAACAGATCGTAAGATTACATGTAATTTTTAACCGATCGTACAATTGAGTAGGAGTGTATCACATCCTCTAACACGATCATATTTTCCTGTTTATGTCACACCTCGATGTTGGGGCCAGATTGTAGCCCTGTGGCTTGCCCTCCCAACGGTGTCATAAAGAATGTCCGACGTTAATTTTGTTTGCGACCCCTAAACCCAAGTGATTTCTCCTATCTTATCTCACAGCTAAAATTAATTTAGTGAACAGTTGAAAGATTTGTTTAAAACTTAAATTCAACTGATCGAGCAATTAAGAAAATTTTTGAACGTAATGTTTTCCTGCCAAGGTGATCATTAAGTCTCGAAGCAGACAAAAATATGATTTTTTTAACCATCACCGGCGGCCATCAGGTGTACGAAGCAGCAATTTTTCCTTCGTCCCATGCTCGCAGAACAGTATGTATTTGAAGGTCTATAGTACATAAACTTACATATTCGTATCCAATATGTTTCCAGAGAATGTTTCTAGTTATTTTTTTCTAACTAACTTCTCAAACTTTTCACCAACGATTTTTTTCCAGTAGTAGCACACCAGAAGTTGTATCTAATTTTTTAATAGGTTGCTTGGTACTGTTTACACTCCCATAAAAATTAAGGCTCAGTTTGCTGTGCAAAAGGTTCAAATTGATTTGCACAAGACCCTTTTGCAACCAAAAATCAATATGCACTAGGATGGATCGATTTAGCAATCAATACTGTGCTTTCGATTTTCAGATAGCTTTTGGCATAAAACAAAAAAAAAAAACATAACAAAAAATTTATTTTCGAGGCGTTCGATTTAAATTTTTTATTTATTTTTATATGGAAGCTGCCTAGTTAGGCGTGGTTGCTCATTTACTGGGACTGTTTAGTCCCAGTTTACTCTTTGTGGGGGCATTGAAAGTGAAATTTGGCCCTAATCCTACTGACTTGCCCCACTCTACCCGTAAAGGAGTCAAGTATATGACTGAATTGTTTTTTTTTTTTTGATATGTCCCAGTAAAATTTGTTTTGTTCATATCAAAAGCTATTGAGAAATCGACGGCACAATATCGAAATATTTTTTTCTATACAAATCGAACATGCTTAGTACACATACATACCTGCATACATAATATCAATAACTAAATGTGCAAATCTTACAATTTTTCTTTTGTGAATTGTTCGTTTTGCCTGTTAATTTTTTTTAGAAATTAAATCAAATTAAGTACTATTTGCAATATATGAATATTCGATTATTTATTTACAAAAACTATGCAATTAATAATTCAGTATGATAATTCAGCAGACCGCGTATGGTAATTATGCATACATTAATTATTGCATATTAAACTGTTGTTGAAAAATATTCATGCATGCATACACATGCACCCTGATGCATTTCACCTTAAACATTTCATTTATTGACAACATGAAAAAAAATCTGTTATTTCAATATCACTGGCGAATACAATTTAGTAAATTAAATATTAAAACCATATTAATTTGAAGTACTTGAAAATTCAGATTTATTGTAATATGTACTATGTAATATGTAGAGTATAGAATAAATTACATATATACATATATTACCACAATGCTGAAAACAAAAAAATGTGCTTTAACAATTTTATCATTATGAAATTTTAATTTTATTCTACGAAGTAATAAAAAAAAATTGTTTTAAAGTTTCGCATTAAGAAAAGAAAATTATTGTAAAATAAATCAATCAAATATATGTATGTAGTTGTGATCACAAAGTGCCATAATATAAAACCAATTTTTCTTTCACCAAAATAAATTAAAAATATTGTTGCTCCTAATTAAGGCAAGATAAGATCTAGAGACATCGATTATTCGATTCTTTTCGGGTCCACTTTTGGCTTAACTGGTATAATCGCCTTTTGGAAAAATCCGGTTACTGGTAAAACTGGAAAGGAAATCCGCTTTTTTATACAACGAATACATCCGCCCTTATTACGGTTGACGTTCTTGCGGCGAAAGTCAGGCGTTTTGCAAAATAAGCTTTGATTGGCAAAAAAATACTTTTCAAAATCTTCTACAAAATCTGCACCGAACTCGACATATTTCACTATCAGAAGTATTAAAAAAAGTACGATTTTGACATTGACAGTATTAACGAAAACTGTCGTTTTGAAACTACGTCAAACAAATTAAGTGTTATTATTTGCCGGGTTTTGTAAAACATGTACCATTTTTCTTTAACTCATATTCAGAACAATGTTAAAATATAAAAATTTGTTGTTGTTTTCAACACAAAATACTAAACAAAATAAATATGCCTTTTGGAAGAATCGGCACTATACGCTTACATTTTTTTGAAGTATGGCAACCTTTTTTTTTTTTTGCTAATAGAACTGATCACTAAAAATTACTGTCCACAAATCGTCTTTGTAAGACTTATAAGAGAAAAGTCAGTAAGCAACACTTGCCTCAGAAAATATTCGCTCCATGGAAGATAATCACAGAAGTTGAATGGAGGTTTTTGGCGTTTTTTCAATTCATTTTCCAACTCGTCATTTACAGTAAACAAACGATTATATATATGTAAAATAAATTTCTTTCTAGCTTTAACAACTAAAGCTAGAAAGACCATATGGATTCTATATAAGAAAATAATTGGGGAAAATGTGCTGAGATTAGGTTCAGTATAAAAGTATGAATATGAACTTAATTATTTATTTGCTTTAAGAGCCAATTGAAATGTATTAATTCAGATCCAAAAATTAAGCTTTTTAAAAAATGTTTGCTGTCATTTTTAGCTGTCTATTTGCCGACGACATTTCGTTGGTGCTAATCAACTCATCAGTAGAATTGAAAAATTCTTAAAAACTAAACCAACGGGGAAAAAGTAGTCGACCGAGCTCCCGCTAAGAACCGAAAGAAACTTTTCATATTTCATAGCTGTTACGTTGTTGACTGGGATGGTCAACATATTTAAAGAACACAATAAAAAGTAAATTTGAAAACTTACTGGCTGGCGCACATACCATGGATATTCCACACCCACCATACCGCTCTTCAGCACCCAATCTGCTAATGGTCATGACTACTTGTATACTATAAGCTGAGCAGCAACGCTTAGCCATCCTACCACCTGAGCTCTTCATTACTGACTGCCTATATTAAATGTTATTGATCAACTTTACACTTTATCACTGTAATTTTTTGTCCAGTTTGGAAGCTGACGAGTGACTTGGTGGTCCTGAAACAGCCCTGGTGACCTAGGAACACAACAAAGTACACATGTTTTTCTAACATCCCCCTAACATTAAAACATTTACGTTTTCATACATACATTTTTTTTCAGGTTTATTGAACTCTTGTTTGCCAAACTTGCATGACAAATTTGTCAAATAAGAATTAAGAAAACCTAAAAATATTTGTGATCAATAAGACCTTTGTATGTTTCTTGTCATTGCTAAAACTAAATACCTTTTAATCAAATAAAAAAACCACAAACAAATTCATACTTTTGCATAAAAATGAAAATAATAAACAAGAAAATAAAACTCATGACAATTTCCATTTTTAAATAACCCACAAAAAGTTCAACATGTCATGCTGCTCCAAATACAATATTTGTGTGGTTGGAGAACAAATACTCGTATCGCATGGACTCCCACTCAGTTCCTTTTTTCTCATATTTCTTGTGCGCTCTCATTTATTTGTGCAATATCCTTTAAACCAGAATAAAATGAGTTAATAAAATGTATAAAAAAGCAATAATAAAATGATGAAAACTTTTTCATTATTATGAACTAAAATTTTGGTTATAAGTTTTAACCATAAAAACATGTTACTGTCATTATGCAAATAATGTCCCCATACTCTTGCCACAACTTCTAATGAAAACTCATATTTCTAAATGAGCGTGTGTGTGTGTGTGTGTACGTGTAAATGTTGACACTCTAATATACATAAACATACCATAAGCAATTTTTTATTTTCATTTTCAAAATTATTATGGTTTAACATCTTTTATGGGGCTGTTAAAAAAAGAGAAAGATGAGCTGCAGTACTTTCATACCAATTTTATGTAAAATTTAAATGTAAAATGGTTGGCCAAAAACCTCTTTAAACACTCATCACTCTGCCACTTACACACATGCGTATGTACTTAAATATGTATATTGATGTCGTACAGTTTGTAGTACTATACAAATAAATGTACACATATTTGTGTATTTAAATGAGAAGATATGTATGTAGGGCTGCTTGAATAACATCAATTGTTATATGCACACATGAACAAGCAGCCCGTGAACACTTTTATATATGTATATACAGCCATTTTATGATCATAAGCCAACAATACAATATGTGTGATTAGCATAAACGCATTAAAAAAATATGAAAAATTTCCATATTATATTGTTTGTTTTGACAACGTTGATGACATCTTCAACACAACCACTAACCAAGAGAATTTTGAAAAAAAAAAATGTCATCAACCAGAAAACACTTTCACCACATCTACCGCCATGCTATGCTGTTACTTCTGGTGAATGCTGTGAACAGCAAAATTGTCTGCTTTAAACCAAGCATGAAATTTATACAGTAATATGTAATATTGAAAATTATTTGCTAAAAAATAGCGTATTCTTAATCAATTTTGAAATATGATTAACTCCTTAAAGGTAAATTCTCTAAAAATTCTAAACAGCTGACTCCAAGAACTAAGATTTTATTAGTTGATACCATTTTTTGATGCTTTTTTTTTGGTGGCCTACTTACGAGATTAAGGGAGTTTACAACAATTTTTTGGGTTTTTTCAATCAACAACTTGAAAAAATATATAATAACAAGATACTACAACTACCCCATCATATAATAACCCTACTACTATATGGGATGGGTTGATTTACCAATTGATATTGTGGCTGCGACTTACAATAGCTGTTAAAATGAAAAAAAGTACCACCAATTTTCATTATTTTTTTATTTTTGTATGGGTTCAAAAAACGTATTGCGCAACAAAAATTATTGGTGGTTGGCAACACATTTGACTCCTCCACTGGTGCCCTACCGCAATCTAATATGATGGGCAGAGAGCTTAAAACTTTTCGAAGCTGCCAAACATATTTGGCTGCCTCGATAGAGGAGTAAAATGTGTAACCAACCAATCCCAATAGTTTTTTCTCCTCAATATTTTTTTTCCAGCACACCGACCCTATTTTTAATTCAGCTATGGTCTGGGTGCGAATTAACTTAGACTGCCAAGAGTTAACAAACTGATAATTCTTTTCCTTGGCTTTTATATATATATTTTTTTTTTAATAATGATCACTACAATTTTTCCAAGAAAATTGTTTTCTCAAGTTAGAGAAAGTAAAAGCACAATTCAATAAACAAGTTCAATTTTTTATTTTTTTTATTTTTTTTATTTTTAGCTGATGTATAAAATGTTTATTTATGTATGCAGTTTTAGCTGTTTGGGTATATAAATTGAACCAAAACAAAGATCAACAATCGAGTAGTGGTCACATTAGTTGTGACCTGGGATTTGCCAATTGGACCGTGAATTTAGGTGCATTAAGCAGCATTTCGATTTTCACTATTTTTCGTTTTTGGTATATATTGTTGGATAGGGATGACACCTGCATATTCTGTTCAAATTTAAGTCTCTAGTTCTTACGATTTCAAAGTTACAGCTAATGTTCAAATTAACAGATGTCCCCTTGTGCAATGCAACATCCCTCGTTGTTGTAGCAGCCTGCACCCATATATCCTGTGTGAATTTTTAGTCTCTATCTGCTATGAGTCAAGAGTCACAGCTGATTTTTGTGTCTTGTACCAGAGTCAACTATGGTTTCTAACTTTTTGTTGGTATCGGCATTTTTTGTTGTAGAGCCCTTGTAACCACATATTCTGTGCATATTTTTAATCTCTCTTCTGGCTAAAAAGTTGCAGCTAATTTTCTTAAATTCTTGTATGGGAACCCCATTAAATTTTTAACTTTTCGCTGCTGTAGCCTCCGATTGGCCACTTGTTCGGTGAAATTTTCAGCTCTCTAGCTGTTATTGTTTGGCAGAAAGGGATCTGTGTTGGATAGACGGCTTCCATTTTAACTGTATCTATACCTAACCCTAAAATGAAACAAAATTATTAACAAAATCTAATCAGGTGTTATAGCAGTAAGTGCTTTATATATATATTTTTTATACTATTTTGTTAAAAGAACAGCTTTTCTGTTGAAAAAACATTCTAAAAAAAACATTCCCTGAGTTTTTAAATTAGTCTTATTTATTTAATTTTTGTAATTTTTTTTGCGGGCATTTTTGATAGTGTTTCATTCCAATCGCGGAGCTTAGCTTTAAAAGAATATATTTTTTTTATTCTCAATTTTACTAATCTTTCTTGCCGAAAAGAGAACACACATTTAGCCTGTGCTTATAATTTTATAATAAGATAAAATATTGCCAGAAACATTTTACTGTTGTGGCAACATGATGCCCGATACATTTTGCGATATGAAGAGAATAGTGCTTCAGAATATTTTTTTTTAAATTATAACATATTTACATATTTTAACTTATTATATATATGAGGTTTAAAGCTTAGTAAGTGTCAGGCTAAAATTATTTTTCATCCTCAGAAAGTTGGGTTGTTTCGTGCTCGCTCATTTTTTATTTATGAAAAAAATTTTGTTTAATGTTTAATTGTAATTTCGTTCTATGCTACACATGTAAGGTTATTTTTATGAGCACACAGGTAAAATAAAATTTCGCTTTACTTCGTTTCCTTCTTGACTATTTCACTTTTTAATAGATATTTGCATAAAGATGTATATGACAGTGCCAAAGTCGTATATTTATAAAGAAATGTGTAAGCTGTTTAGTGTATGCTTGCTCATAATATATGCAAATATGTCTGTGCTTGGTTTTTATCTACATAATTACGATTGTTTTAAGGCCATAGGAAAATCACTTCCAATATTTCTTACTTTCGTTTTTAAGTATTATTCATAAATTTCCAAACCCCCCCACCCCCCCTCCACACAATACCCTCTTAGACTACTGGCTCAGTAAATACTTAGCAAATAAAAATTTTAAAATATTAAAATTTTATTAGGCATAAGAACTTTAAAAATTGTTTTAAATTTAAGAAACCAACTCAAAAAAAAAAATTGTGAATTTTTTAATATTATCCACCATTCAACGTATCACCACCTCGTTGTTTTCTACTGTTAAGTTTTGTTTTATTACTTATAGATTGTTTATTTCCATAGAAACATGATTACCATGGCTTCTTTTTACTAGACAACTGCTATATTGAATCTTTATTGAAAACTTGCATTGTATGTTTAAGCTTTGAGCAACATTCAGTAAGAAAAATATTTTTTCTACAAAATGTCGCAAAGTGAGAATATGGAAGAACATCAAGTGGACCCAAAAGATTTGCAAGCTTTTAAATTTGATCTCTTAGCTGCTGTTTTTCTTGAAACTAGTAATCGTCTTTTACTGCTTCAACATGGTCTGCGTCGTAGAGCAGCTAAAAAAAATAAAAGCCGAAAAATTTCCGCCAGTTCAATTTTAGCTAAAACCCAGGAACCCATGCCCTCCGAAGAAGTCCTCAACGATATTAAACTCGATCAAGAAATAGATGATTTAATAAATATTTATAAGCTGGCATTTGAAGCTGTAACAACGGACAAACTTAATCAAGAGAATCCTTTCCAAGACGTGCAAAACGCTATTGAAAAGCAAAATCATGCCAATAATGAAGTGGTGATTTTGGCAAATGAACTAAAAGAAAACAAAGCTATTCTTAAGCAACTACAAACTCAGCAGGTTAAACAGCAAAAAGAACTCGATGAAGAGCTTTCGCAAAAAAAGCAACGTGTTGCAGAATTGCGTGATGAGTTGAAGAAAATGAAGTGCATCAATCGTTTAGAAGTGAAATTGGTAGAAAAATGGGAAGCCAATCGTTTGACTCAAGCCACTATATTGGGTGAAAAGGAAGAACGTTTATTGGGGCAACAAATAGTGGACATAAATCGCAAAATAGTGGGTGAGCAGCGCATCATCAACGAAATTGAAGCATTTAGAAATAATGAAATTTCAGAGCTGAAGGAAAAAATTCAAGAATGGCAAGAAAAATTTAAACTAGAAAATAATAGAACAACAGCAGAAAATGCAAAACTCTCGCAGAATATTGCCGATGTCGTGAAATCGCATGAAAAGTATCGAGAAATCATGGAAGAACGAAAAATATTTGTGGCCGCATACATGCAGCAAAAGGCTGAAGAGCAACGTTTAAACGAGGAGCAATGTTATCGCATCAAATGTGCTGTGCGCATACAGGCCTGGTGGCGTGGCGTTATGGTACGTCGAGGCTTGGGACCATATCGAAAGAAGTCCAAAAAGGGCAATAAATCTAAGGCTAAGAAATAAAGAAAATTCACAGAAAAAAATGTATGTAAAAATACAAATGGTATTCATTTCTGCTTTTATATTTGCTAGAAAATTGAAGAAAAATAAAAATTTATTTTATTTCTAACAACCACACGAAAATAGTTTTTTTCAATGCTCTTTTTTCTCTTCTCTACTAGAGAAAAAATTTAAATGAATGCAGTTGATAAAAAAAAATATTATTAATTAGTTTTTTTATTAGAACAATTTCTTCGTTTTATTATTGCTTTGTATTAACTATATTGAGTTTTGTTGAGCTTTTGACCTGTTCCAAGGTTTTAGACCTTTCGTTTTAATGTGCGATAGTAAAGAATAATATAAAATAAATTTAGGCCCAATAAACATGATACAAAATAATTGTAGAACAAACAAGTAAACACAAAAAATTTTTCAACAACATTTTTTGTTAACGAAAAAAATTAAATAAAGTACGGGACTGACTCTAACTACACAGAGGGTACTCTTCGTTTGACAACCCTTTAGGTTTTAACCTTTTATTGTTTTGTTGTTATAGAGGTTAATCTTACTACATACACCGTGTTAGTTGAAAACTTATATCTCTTGCAACTCAAAAGTTATAGATAATTTTCAAATTAAAGGGAAACTTTATGTATGACTACCAATAAAATTTTAACTTATTGTTGTTTTTGGTATTTATTGTGTTAAAACCCTAATATACTATGTATGTATGTGAGTTTTCAACATTTATATATATTTATATAGCAGGCTTTGCTTTTTAACTTTAAAATAAAAATTCGAATTTTTTCCATTCTCCATGAAACAATTGCAGAAAAGCAAGACTTAAAATAAAATATTTTTCTTCAACTTCACAATTAAATTATATTTGAATTTGGAAAGTTTTCCAACATTATTGTAGAGGCCTGTGAGCATTTCTCAAAGGATTACAGGGAATTTTTACAGTTTCTTGTGTGGGAACCAATTTATTTTTAATACTTTTGCTGATTTTAGCAATTTGTGTTGTAGGTGAGGGCTGAACCCATGACATGTAAAAATTTAAGCTCTTACTGGCTCTTACCGTTGAGGAGAATAGGGCTGGTCATGGATGGCCGTAGAGATAGCAAAATTTTTGTAGCATAAGTCTGTTTTCAGTCTATGAATAGGGAACCCTGAAAAGGAGCCAACAATTTTAATTACTTTATTAAGCAAAATTGAATAACATATGTGAGATATTAAAATTTCCGGTAATTATGAGTCAACCATCATTCGCATTTTTTAGTCGAATTCTGTAGTTTATACCATTAAAATTGACACAAATGTATTGTACAATACTTTTTTTTTGCACCCCAGCCTAAGCTTTTACAAATTCCCCTACAGTCTGACAAACATTAAAACAACATCTAGTATTTTTTTTTTTTGCCATGTCAACTCATCTAAACAAAACGCTTAATCGTTTATGTGAGTTTTATGGCGGCAGCATCATTCAAAAGTTCATGGACTTTTTTTTAAATAGAAAAATCAATATGGAAAAATTTGCATTCCTTTGAAATGAAATGGTTGCAAAAAAATAAAAGTAACATTGAAATGCTAATTTAATACACAATCGCAATTGTGCGGCAATTTCATAAATATATCTACGCGGAAACGTTTAAGCTCGTTTAGTACCATAAACATCAAAGTTAAGATGCTAATATTTGTTGTTTAGTGAAACTAAGAACATTTCCAAACGCACTTTGTTGATCCATTAATAAAAGAGTTTAGAGTTTAATTATTATACAAGGAAGTTTAGTGCATTATCAGCTACAAACAGGTTGTGTAAAAAGAGTTGCCTGGAAGATGTAGATCCACAATATTTGGAAAGTGGCGTAGCCAAACTTTCAAAAGAAACTGTTTTTACAGGAAACATCATGTACTGGAGAGCCAGTTTTTCTCAAAACTGAAGAAATCTATTGTAGTAAAATACTCATATATCTTGTAGTTTAAGAAAACTCAAAAATGAACTTTTTTTTTAAAGTCAATCTAACTATAAATAGGTCTCAATTCTGTCTTTTTTTTAATGTTTTCTGCATTGAAGGTTTGTTTGAATATTTCATATTTTCTGAACTCAGGTCTAAAAATTATTACATTCCAATTGGCTCTTAAAGCAAATAAATAATTAAGTTCATATTTGAATTTCATATTTTCATTTTATTCATTTTTGGAATAAGAAGTTGAGTTTCAAACATTCTTTTAAGATTTTTCGAGTTGATTAGGATCAATTAAATGTTGGCGCCATATATACTACTGAAAAAGGCAGAAAATATTAAGATCTATTTGTAGACCAAAAATAGTAATTTCAGAACTTGAATCTTAATAAAAACGGAAATTTAACCATAACCTGGTAGTAGAATTTTTTAGAATTTAAGTTTGATAGTTTTAAATTGGGCCTGAAAGTTAATTTTTTACTTTCTCTAACTCGAGAAAATCATTTTTTTTTGGTAAAATTTTTAGCTATAAACATTATTAAAGAAGAGAAAAGAAGCAAAGTTTAGAATATATTAGCTGGGGAACATGTAAAGGATTACCGGTTGTCAGCTGATTATTATTCGGTTGGACCTCAAACAGTCAGGCTATACAACTCAGCTATTAGTAACAGAGGTGCATATAGATATCCCTTGTCTTTCGACATACACTTGGCACAGTATAGGCTTATAGTAGAATGGTAAGAAGCCAGAATATTGGTATAAAAAGTGCTCGGAGTTCTTTATGAGTCTTACTTTTCCAAAAATATTGATCACCACAATTTTAATAAAAAAAAACTTGTTCCATTTAGAGTGTGTAGAAATCGAATTTAGCCGTACAGTTAGTAAATGTCATTTAAATTTGAAAATCTGTTTATGGCAGAAAAGGAATAAACATTGAACGTATCGACGAGGCAATTATAATGTTACTATTTGTACTTTACTACAAACAAACAAAAACCAAATTGGTTGTTTTCCTTTTTTTTTGTCTCTTCCTAGACGAATAAAGTAAAAGAAACATTTCTGGTCTCTGGGTAAAAATTTTAAAATTTTTACTTGACTTGTTTTAAAGCAACCATTGGGGAATATAACAATAATATTTATTTACAAATTTCACTACCGCTGTCTGCAATGCAATCATATTTGTTGCCTTAAAAGCAATATTTTCCTTTCATTTCCCTTTTTGGCTTGTATTAGACTCAAGTATTTCCTAACGTTTGAAAGTGGTGTTGACCCTGAAATAAGTAAAAACTTTTTGTTTTCTTTGAATTCTAATTTGCTATTTTATTTATTTTTCCACTCTTACGCTTTCTTTGTCTAAGCAAATAAATTTTACCCAGATAAATTCTATCATGTTGGAGAACAAAGCAAGCATTTGAAATAATCAACCCTCAATTTTTAAGTTTAAACATTTTAGTTTTTTGCTGCATGTGATTATGTGCAAAATTTCATTACAGTCTGTAAACGACACAAACAAACAGATGGAAGATCAACAATATTCACATACATACTACCCTGTAGTTCTTAAAATGCTAATTTAACCGAACGCTAGAAGCTGGATTTTCTTCTATTTGTTAAGTTGTGTTGCTGATTTTGGGCATGTAATTAACAACATTAGAATTGCAGAGTTATGAATTTTAGGCTCATTATATTTTCCTTGTTCACTGTAGTATTAGAGTTGTGGTGCTTTACATACTTTTGTGAATACAAAATATTAAACGCAACAGCATTACTTAATTATCCAATGTGGCAGAACAGGAGCTCTAAGAATTAGTTGGACAATCAGTTTTGTTATAGGTTTTGCAATGATGTGATCGATGCAATATACGCTGGTGTGTTAAACTTGTTTCTATATATGTTACGTCTATATATGCTACGTAGCATATGTTAATCTGGAATGAAAGGGATCATCCTAAAATTTGTTATACACAATTATGGTTTTATTCTTATTAAAATAAACATAATGGTGGCTCTTTAATTCCTTGAAAATTTTCCTTGCTGTGCATAATGAAGTTTAAAAATTTTTTTGTGGCCACAGTTAGTTAATAAGTAATTGGTTGTTGGTTGAATGAACGAAGTGCTTTAAAAGAATTTCGAAAAAAGATTTGGTTTTAATAAAGTTCTACCATTAGTGAGAGATCTGCTCCAGCGCTAAGCTATAGATAATAGCTTGCCAAGCATAACTGAGTAGAAACGTTATCATAGTCCTACATTTTCAGCTTGCGAACTATACAAGAAGCAGTAGCCAATAACTTCTCTTCGTATCAAACAATTTTATAAATATGAAATAAGAAAATGTTGTTTGTAATTAAAAACAACCTCCAGATTTATTTGAACTCATTTGTTCAAATAAATATTTGCTGTTCCATTAACTAGCGGGCTGTACTCTATTTTACAAGGATGCAAAAAAGAAGTATCATATGCTTTTGTTCCTCAAGCGCTGTAGTGGGAGTATGTGTGTGTGTGTGTGTATGCAAGTCCTTAGAAGCACATTTACATTACGGTATTTATTGTCAATTGTTTGTTTATTTGTTTTGATTTATTTCATGTGGAAATCTATTTCTTTGTTTTCTTTTCTATTTTTTTCTATTTGTTTAATTTTTACTTCAACGTCTATTGAAAGTGTACACATAGAACATGGTTAAAGGGGGGTTGCAGAGATTTTATTTTTGACACACTTGATGATTAATATGTTCTGTTAAACAAACATAAAATGTTCTTTGCAATATAAATTAAAAAAAAAAAAACAGAACGAACTTCCCACTTTATGACACAAGTCTTGGGTGGTTAGTACTATGTGGTTTGAAGTTAAACTTTTACATTTGTTGAGTTTGTTAATTTTTTCTTACGAAACTTAAATAACAAAGATAATGCATATATGTATTCATATAACAAAAATAATATATATTTATGCACAGCAAAATTTTATTTACACATTAAGATGCATTTGCAATGGGGCTGAAAAACTATATTAAAAAAATATATATTATATATATTAAAAAAAAAATAAAAGAAAAGAAAATATACATATTTATAAAGAAAATTTCTTAATATATTTTTTTTTTAATTTAGATTCCACTTTGACATTATTGCCTAAACTATTACTGCTTAATTTTAGGAACTCATTAAAAATATAAATAATAACTTTAGCGGGATACATTTGGAGAGATATTTTACGCTTTTGGCTTTTTTTCTGGATGTGTTAAAAGAACCCCAAGTATTAATTCAAAATAACTTTTTGATTGCTTCTAGTTTTGTTTAAATTTTACTTTATAGTGGATAGATAAGTTTATTTCAGTTATCTTTCGATATTTTTTCTAATCGTTATCATTTAGGAACGTTTAAAGTTTTTGACTTCTATAGAGGCAAAATGTAGACTTTTGAAATATTCGCCCCTCAAAATTTCACACTTAGAGTCTGTTTTTGATTTAGAACAGTCGTTAATGTAATCTTGTATTTTTTGCAATCGGACTATGGTGTTGGTTTGTTGAGATTACAAGTTAAATTAATAAAACGTAAGTACTCTTTTAAGTGTGAATAAAATTTTTTTTTTTTTCGCAAAAATGCAGAAAAAAATTAATTATTAAAATTTATTAACAAAATGCAAATAAAAATGCATATATACATATTAAATTTAACAATTTTAGATACCAAAATAATTCTATTTTGTATGCGAGAGCTGCAACGGATTTAAACTGAAGTGTGTATTTCTTTTTATACCTTTAATTATCATAACCAAAAGAACGATCAACTTTAACATCCATTCTTGCGGCCTTATTTGTGTTTCCCCAATAAAACGGGGTTTTCGCTCTATTACAAGAGATAGGTAGGGCCGAGAATACGCGCTATTAAAAAGAATATAACACCAAAATATTCTTCATATCTTTTGATGGTAGAATTTGACAAGGAAATAAATACTGTACGAAAAATCCAAACATGGCCACACTGTGCTAAGGTCTTTCGTATTGAAATTTTCAAAGCAAAATAGTGGTATTTTTTTTAAAAAAGGGTGGTTTTATTTGGAACACCACATTTAATTTCAGTTGTAGCTGTTAAAACACAATTTGATATGTTTGTTTTGTTGTTTATTTTAAAATGAAATATGATTTGTAGTTTATTTATTTAGATGGGTTATTTAATGAAATATTTGTTCCAGCAGAGTATGAGTTATTAAATTGATATTATTTGATGGTTTGTTTTTAAATAAATGGGGGGAGTTTTATATTTTAAATTGACTGCTTGTTTGATTTATATGTGTTGCTAGGAAATAGTGTTTTCTTTCCTGAAGTTGTCAGACATTTTGATTTTCTTTAGCCATGCTGTTTCAAGTAATAACATAAAATTTTCTATCTTGAATGTCTATGGAAAGCAATAATAAAATGTGAAAATTTGTTTGTGTTTGGTTTTTAACACAAATACACAAAACACAGTTTGTATACGTTTTAGAACGACTGGCAGTAAATTAATTTTTTTTTTTTGTGTTTAAAATTGGATACAGATTATGGACTTTTTCCATATGACAGGCTTAGTACTGTCTGCTTTAGCATTCAAAATTGAAATAAATCATTCATAGGTGAAATATCTTAGGGAGATCTCAAGAAACGGAAAAACGGAACTGTGACTAGCCTATCTCAACTAAACGATTTAGGTGTAAAAAAAATAGAAAATAAGCTCACGACTCTATTCGAATTCCAGGTTTTCCCTACTTGTAGACATCCTGTTCAATCGCAGGGTAGGTTTTGCTGAACAGAAAGAGCAAGCAGAATAAATCATTGCTAGCTTTTGCTAATGATGACATGCTACTTTTTGTAATTTATCACTATACTGAACAGTTTGAAGCAAACCGACATAGTAATTTGGTACTTTGTAAGACGGCAGCGATAACCTTATAGCATCTACACTTTCTGCCTGCAGGTGAGTAGAAAGGTGACTACAAAACATATGGTTGTACATTAGCCTGTAAATGAACTACTCTTCTCTCCTCATTTGGATTATTAATTATAGTGCTAACTTGCAACAACAAGTAACTTCTGTCATTAAAAATCTGAAAAAACATTAAATTACAGTACATAATAATAATAATACTATTAAAAACCGTTATTACCCAGGCATTGAACTAGAGACAATTAAAATATATCTTACAACCCTTAATGTATTCTTAGATAGGCTTTAGTTACAAATGGTTGCTCTAATTTACATTGTAAGCAAAGGCTTTAAACTAAAAAATGAATAACAAATAATGAAAAGTAGTAGTCTTTTGTACAGTAGAAACAAGTTGTGCGTCTCGGGGGGTTTTCTATGCAGTTTTTTTGTATGGCATATTTGTCAAACTACAACTTATACGATAAAATTCTGACAAATCTGCAAATGCACATCGTTTTGTAATCTTCTTTAGCTTCAGGGAAATAATTAGCAGTTTCTAAACTGCCACTCTTATTGTTAGCTGTCATTTCTAGCACAAATATTTTTTTTCATTTTTTCTTTCGTTACCTAAAATGGGGGAGGTATAGCGGCTGCGTAAGAGGTAGTCTTTCTCGAGCTAAAATTGTAAATGAGCTTTTTGCCATTAATGAAAAACTTCATCTACAGAATGAAGAAATTCATGCCAAGAACGAAGTTTGAACTTAGAGTGTAGACAGGCTAACCCAAAAATCGTAATACATACATTCAGTTCATTAAAATAAAATCAATACTAAAAATATTTTTTATTTAGCAGTATTTCCTATCTAAACGAATACCGGTTCGAAAAGTTCTGAAATGTAAGTTATTATTTCTTTTTTATTTTTCAGAATACTTATACTATAAGGTTAGTTTTGATTACTTTCTTCTTTATTTTTCTTAATGCAAATAATTTTCTGCGATTTTATTATACCAGTTGTTACACAATTTATGATTGAGTATAATATTACTACTAAATCCAGGATTTAATAATTTTTTTTCGCTCATCAAATCCCAGTTGCAGATATAATTTTTTATATATCATACACATGACAAAACAATTTACTCAAATAAATCATTTTTTTGTTCTTTACAATTTAATATTTATTTAAAATCAGAATACTGCTTAATACATACATGTTGGGTTTTTTTTTTTTTTTTTTTTTGTTTGCTGGTTTGTGTCAGTAGCAGTTTGTGTAAATAAAATTGTAAACAACTTATTGCCTTAATTGGTTACTGCTCAACTTTTTTTTCATTATATTTACCATCAAACAAAATGGTTGCAAAAAATATGAAGTATTACAGAGTACAAAAAGTTTCCAACTAAAGTGGCCCGTAAACGCATGCAAAGCGAAAGAGTTTTTTGTTAGTGCTCTCGAGCTAGACAAATAAAATAAAATTTGCGAGCAAATTGCAGCCTAAAATTAAAATTCGATTTGTTAAGAAAATAACAGTGGTGTTTTGTTTTTGCTGGGGCATTTTTGAAAAATTTAACATACAATCAATCATCCTTATGACGACTCAAGAATCGTGGCTATCTTAAATATATTAAACAGAAATAAGTAGATTTTACATCATTATACGCAAAATGACAATAAAGCCCCAGAGAGTAGATAACAAAAATTAACAACAACTATTTTAAAGCGAACGAATTAAATGATTTTGTGCTTGTGAGCAGAATTTTTCCTCTCCCTGCAATATTATAATGAAATAGTAGTAATAAGTTTTAAAACAAACAAAACGTTTAATTGATTTCTGTTGTCAATTAAGAGTTTATTTGCTTAACAAATATGTATTTATTTAAAATGGTGCAGCTATTAGCACTTGTTCGTGGCATACCAAAATAGGTTCGGGCATTTAAATGCAGTTTTACGGAATTTACGTTTAAAAGTGGTGACAAATAGAGAAGCCAAGCATAATGATGATGAATCATATTGATGTTAAACAAGAAGTGTTTTCGGTTAACACAATTCCCTTAAATCAATCAAGGAGACTAGAGTGCGCTTTATTTTTGTAATTTTTCTGAATAAAAAGGCAATACATAAATAAAAATGTAATGTTTGTTATGTAGTCTGTGCAGGTATTCATTATACAATTGTTGTATATTTTGATTTGCTTTTTTAATTAATACAACCATAGTTTCGTTTTCATGGGTTCTGACAGCAAAGCGATCAAACTGTAATAACAAATTTTTTATGCGGGCAAAAAATATTTCTATGTCATCTTAAGCCTTGAAAACATGCTAATAATATCTCAACCATGCTTTAAAATATATTTTTCTTTTGTATGCAAGGAGTGTTACAACTTGATATCACTTGTAAGCAATAATAGATTCGTGTTCTTTTATCTGTAGAGCTGTTTTAGTTTCTTTTACTTTGTCTATTGTACAATGAAATTACAGAATGATGGTGTTAACTCTTCATGAAATAGTTCGTGTTTAGCTGATCTAATAAACGATAATAACAAAAATAAGTAAACAAAGAAATTTAATAAGAACTACTATTTCTTAATTCGAACATTTTTTCCTAAAAAATAATTTCACAAAATATGCAATTCTTTCTTGACAATATTTCTCGCCGAAATCTTGGAATGTTTTTTCTACAAGTAACAAAAAACATGCTTTAATTATTTGAATAAATAAAATACACATGAACTCATTTATATTACTCGCTGTGATGTCAACAGACATTGACTGAGGATATGAATGAGTTTTGGTTGAGCTATAAGTTAAAAATACTTTTATATAGTATCTACTTCCTAAACAAAACATCTCCTCAATCAATCATTCATCACTCATACGTCCCTGCAGGCAGTCACTTTTTCAATTATTTGGGGTTTTGTTTTTTACCGTTCCCATGTTGTCAAAAAAAGAACAAAAACGAATGGCAAATTGAAAGTTCCAACAGATGACCATTTCGTGTACTTGCACTGCTGCATAAACATCCAGCAATGTTAACAGCAAGAGACATGTTGATTGAGGCACCATGCGACACTGTGGAAACAAACAGCTATTTTTTTTCTTGTTTTCTTATTTAGTGAGTATATGATAATATATGTTTGTAGATTGGTGAAGCTTAAAGGGGCATAATAAATCAGACCAACTCCTAATTTTTCCCTGGCTTTGTGTGGCTCTTTAAAAAAAATTTAAGTGGCTGTAGTTTTTAGCCAGAAAATTGACTTGGCGACGGGAGGGTAATCTTCAACGCTAATTTATTACAATAAAAAACAAGCACAAACATGTTTAGAACTTGGAGTGCTAAAATTGCTGCTAGATCGAGCAGCCCTCATAATATTTCTTCAATTCAAAATAGACGTAGACTGTGATCTAACTGCATTGCTTTGCAGTGCTGTATTCCATAGTCTTATCTTTAGTGTAGTATATATATATTTTTTTTAATAAATAAGGCCTACCATCAGGGCTACATAATATTTTTCTTTTTAATGGTTGGGCTGTCTTTGAAAGTTTTATGCGTGTTTTAAAAATTTGGTGATTCGCTTTTGTGGCAGACATGAAAGCCAAAAATTTAAATTACAAAAAACCCGTAGGGAACATTTTGCATTTATAAATATTTATGAATGTATTAAAACCATCATAAAACACCCCTATGTGTGTGTAACTGTGTGCACGAATGCATTGTTAGAACTCCCACTGCTAAACAAAATACTTTCACTGGAAAAATATAAGGATTTGTTGTTAATTTGAAAAAAAAGGTAACTAATCTCACATTTTTAAAGGTCAACACCACCACATGAAATAAAGTAACATGAGGAAATACTATTGAAGGAATTCTTTATCAACGATTATTAGGCATAATCTAGGCAAACATATGTATATCAAAATTGCAATTTAAAGATGTTTTTGATGTTTTCTTTGTCTTATTTAATTAATATCGATCACAAACATAATATAGAAAGAACTTGAGCCTGATAAACTTAATACAGAAATAATTAGATGTGTTCATGTTTTTTTAAATTAACATTTTTCTTTTTTGAAAAGTAAATGCTACTTAGAAATTATGGGAAGTAAAATTTCATCTGTTTGCTCTTATCATCACGAAAACTCTAAAACATATTTTCATTTAAAACTGTGTGCACTTTTCTTCACTAAAATTATACACATGTGACTCTAGTATAAGCTGGCATATGCAACGGCCTGAAATTCCAAAATATTCGTACCTATGATTAAGTTTTAAGTTCCCTCATAATGACCAACCACATCCTGCCATACCAAATGCCCATTGAGAATAATTTTTGCTGTAGGCAGCCCGTACTCATTCTTACCACTGGCAAAACTGAGTGCACTCAACTGTGCAAGAACAAAACGGACTGCAGTAAACAGCGCCAGATTATCGTTGTTGAGAGCACAAAAAATAATTAAAAAAAATTAATACGACAAGTTTAGCCTCCTGCATAAGATCTCTCATCAAACCCACCAACATGATGGCTATTATAGCAAAATGTGAACACTTCGGCCAGCAGTTCATATGTATTTGCATTTTTAGTTGAGGTGAACCATTTTAAACAAGAGTTGAATTACCTCCAACTTTATCCACTTCATATTAGTGGTTTCAGACACTTAAGGTAATCCAAAATTATGTTAGGAAGGCGTATGTAGATTTCAAAAATATACGACAGCAAAAAACCTTTTTTGTTTTGCAAAACAAAAATTGAGTAGAAAAAAATGATATTAAGCAATTCAAATAAAGAACTTATAACTTCAATGTGAAAACATTGGTGGCTCGATATCTGTGGATGGGCTGTTGAAAATAGCAATTAACATCATCAAAGTTCCTCTAGGCAGCTTCTTCTATTTCGCAATAGAAAATCAGCTTCAAAAATTAGAAAAGTGTTCTAAAAAGTTGTTGTTTAGCAACTTGAAATAAATACTCCAAAATGCAGCAATTTTATTAATAATTTTCCCAGCACATCCAATATTAATTATGGCTTTAAGATGGTAAAAAAAAACTTACAGATTCGAACCATGAGTTCCGTACTGGCAATATTTTAATTTCATTCCAGCTACACATACGTTTATTTTTTAAAAAGACATTTATTTATTTTTTATTAAAGCTTTTGGACCAACATCTTCTACTTAACATCATCGGAATGACACTTATGTCTTATTTCTTCCACAACAGCAGTACCACATTAGCACAACTCTGCCTCAAAAAACTTGTTAGTCCCAAAAATGTGCGAGAGTGTCTATAGAAAAGAAGCCCAAACAAAACATGTGAATCAACATTTTTACTTATTCGCACAAGTACCTGTAATTGAAGTGCTTATGGCCATACAAATATGACTACCAGCACACTACCTCATCGTGATGAGATGAGGTCGGTGCTCCTCACACTTACACGGAAAGCCACTTACACTCACATGGGGAGACATTTTCACATGCCTCTGTGAGTGTATGTGTAGAACTGAATATTATTATAGTATTAAAAATTCAAGTAATTTTGCAAAAGTAATTTTAACTTGATGTCAATTTCAGCCTCCATAAGGCAGAATGAACAAATGAATTAATGAAGATGTATGTAGCAACAAACATGTAATGTACTTGTACTTCACTCAATTGAAATTGATGCATATTTATGTAAAATAGAATACACACTTTTGAACACAACCGTACTTAAACTTGTAGATTTTTTCTTCGAAAGTGCTCTTAATATTATCAGCACCAGCATCAACATCAGCCTCATCATCAACTTCAATAACAACATTAACATGAATATAAACATCAGCCGGCAGATGAACATTTTAAAATTATGTTTTGTTTAATATGGTTTTGTTGTTGCTGGTGCAGTGGTAGTTGTTGCTGTTTTGGTGTTATTACTTAAATAGCAAACACATGTCCAAACAAACATAATTATCTCAAGTGTTAAAAATCTGCTAATATTTCTAATATAACTTTGCAGCTTGTTGCCATACAAAAAATTAAGCCTAACGTTTCAAGCCTACACACACACACACACACATGTATATGTGTGTGTGAATGCAAGTCAAAAAATTTAGAACTTGATATTATAAGATCTTTTCTGTGCACGACAAACATGTCAATAACTTTTAAGTTTTAATGAACAAGCAAAAGAACAATGGGACAGTGTGTGTGACCCAAATTGGAATATAAATTTCGGACTTAAAACGATTGCCAAGGCTTGCTGTTGCAAATAGGTGATTGCAGGTCCATTAAATTAAACTCCATATTAGTTTGTTAACTTTAAACACCCCTTTTAACAGCTCAATAAGGATATTGCAACATTTCAACTAATTTCCTTTGCAACAGTGTTGCAATGACTTTCAGCAGCATAAAGCAGTCAAATTGCAGAACTCCAATTCAAGCAATAAGTTATAAGTCTATTGACTGATATCATCTTACCCCCTAATTCATAAAAACTATAACAGGCTTATAAGACTGCTATTTGACATATTTGTATGGAAAATATGTCAAATAAGAGCTTTATAAACCTGTTATAATTTTTATGAATTAGACGGTTAGTATTTAAGTACCCCCCAAACGACGTGTTTTTACATGTGCTTTTTTTTAAGACTTCGACTCCCATGTATTTATTCACGTTACGTAAGGTTTCCAATTTTTGGCCACAAGCATCCGAGTTAAATTACATATGACGTTGGCCATGTTTATTTGGACGAGCTGATATATTAAAAATATATTAAAATTTTATTGCTCGATGAAAATGTTTTTGAGAAGAAATGTTATAAAAATATTTCATTAATAACAATTTTAATATTGAATATTAAACACATTTTTAGTAATTATACATCTACAGAAAAAATCACAATTTCTTGTTTGTATACTTTTTCTTTTTCACTATGTAAATATCCAAGCCGTTCGTTTGCGTCATTGAAAAATTCTTTTTTTTTATAACTTATATTTTTTTTTTTTTTTGGTTTTTTTAATACAAGATCTTTTAGTTGCATCAAAAAATTTATATAATTTTTATTTAAACGAAAATGCTGTCTACAAAAAACTTTTTCTTTAATCTATAACAAATATTTCTTTCAGCCGGCTAATGGTAGTTCCCATAATCACCAGCAGGTGACTGCTTTCACATGGCATAGACATCTCCTCGTTTTTGTTACACAAGCAATGTTTTAAAGGTAACAAACTATATGTAGTGGCTTAGAGGTGTAAAAGTTTAATCACATTTAAAAGTACTTAAATATGATTAAAATATAATTTTAAAATATATTAATTTTAACACTTACAAACATTTTCAGTTCATCTTTTTATTTTTAAGGCCAGAAGGTTGTTGTTTTCTTCTTTTTTTTTAGCTCTAGAAAACTAAAACTCTCTTTACAAAATTGATAACTAAAGCTCTCTTCAGGACCATTAAGTTACAACGCAATACCGGAATTTGTATGAAAAACAATACAAATTTGAAGTTTTTGTTGTTGTTTTGTATACAAAATTTCAAATTCTCTACGACATTGTTGAATTAAAACCAACAATAATTTTGAAAAATATTTGAAAGTTTGTTATTGTTTTCAATATAAACGCTGGCGTTGCATTGTGAATTACAAACTTATGCCATTACAAAAGAAAGATTTTTCTTTTCTTTTAATCGCAACAAACATTATTCCTAAAACCAATCTCTAGATTGATTAGAATTTACAACTTAGACTGGTAGCTCCGAAACTCCAAATAAGATCAAAGCTCAAACGAGCCTTTCTAAATCAACACAAGACAAAGTCTGTTGGATCTCAACAGCTCCCGTAAACAATTTGGTTCCTCAAAATGTCTTTAGCACATTTATTAAGTCCATTTTTTATTAATCTGAGTTTCATTTTATTTTTAATGCTGTTATACAGAATTATAACCCAAATATAACATCAATGTGCTGTTGTTTATGAGTACATGCATTCCAAATATTATTCACTTGTTTTTGCCAAATGATGTTAAATTTTATGCAAATATTCATGACACTGTTTATTTACTTAAAAATGGCTGTTAAAAATGTATTCAACCACTGCCAAATTGCAAATATACAAAACTGAACAAGTATTTGTACACATTCACTTTAGTATGTCAAACATGTTTTGGCACAATGTCCACATAAATGTCTAGAAAAACGTTGACAAAAATAAAACAAATTTTTTGCAACTATACACGGCTACAGATTTTATTTTATCACATATTCGCCAGAGCTTTTGTAAGCAGTAGTACAGCAAGGTTGAAAACAGATAGAGAAAAGAAAAGGTCATTTTGAAAGCCTCCTATAATAGAGCAGGCATTTGATCATCATATCGCATACCCAGCTCAAAAGTGATTAAACTTAAAATTAAAATTTTTCAGAAAAGAAAGTAAAATTTTGGACACTGTTTTTTTTGAGACCCGCCATTTTTGCAATAGTCACAATATCATCAAATCAGTGTCATAACATTTTCTGTAAAGTCACAACTTCAGCGTCTTGGGTTGTTACAGTGAGTGGACCAAAATCATGTTACTCGTCGGCTTTTTTAACAGGACGATAATATTTATATATTAATATGGTCGGACATTAGTTTATCCAGGTTACGAAGATTTTTTGGTATTTTGTTATTTTCATAGTGCTTATTTCTCAGTCGGAGCTGCTACGTAGACAAGTACTTGACTATCAACATTTCCTTTAAGAATCCCAAAAAGCACAGTTGTTTTATAAAATTGTGTTTTAAAAAAAAATATATGTATATAAATTGATCAGCCAATAAGGAGGAACTACTAAGCAAGCACAATACCTAAACAAGAACTTTTATATCAAAATCTAAATTTTTAACAAAATATGCAGCATACTAAATACATGTTCTCATATATGTATATCATGGTAATTTTACTTATTTACTTGTACCCACCCACAAAGAGAACACATTGTATTCTTTGCAATTGAAATTGTAGCATTGGCAGCCCTGAGCAAAACAATCTCAATAGTTGATTAGACTTCATCAATGCACGAGTGCTACTGTTATTTTTTTTTTTGTTATTGTACTTGTTAATTCTATTTAATATTGTTTTAAATTAATTATATTCAAAGAGCATTTCACCAGACTGCCGTCCAAGTCTCTACAAAGTATAAAAATTGGGCATCACTTGACCCAGAACAAATTAGCTGACGTGGCATACAGTTTATATGTATATAATTTAAAAACAAAAGCAAAATAAAAATTGATGATATCAATTTAAATACTATATGAGTAAATATTTAACAACATTATTGTTAACATTTTATTGTTGCTATTTTAAGGGCTGATGCGTTTTTATATACATATGTGCATGTATATGCTTTTGTAATTCAGCAGCTTTGAACATTTTACCACATAAAGTGTGACCATTGTTAAGAGAAAATTTTGGCAAAAGATCTGCTGCAACAAAAACAGCTTGTTTTTAAAAAATGTGTCTGCATAAGTAATTTTTTGCATGTGTGTGCTTGCTGCCACCCCTATAAATTCAGTATGCAATTATGTGCATGTATTCGTGTGTAGTTATCTGCTACCATTAATATCTGGAGCTAGAGAAAAAAAACAATTTAAAAAATATGCAGAAAAATTGTTAATTATCAACACGTCAAATACACAAAAGACCACAAAATGTTTCAAAAACACAAAAATATCCTGGTATGTTTATGGTCTGTTAAATGTTGAAAAAAAACAACAAATCTGGAAAATCTTTCAAATGAGGTTATTTTAAGCGGTGGCGAATAAATTATACCCTTTAACATGTAAGGCAAAAGCCGAGTTCTTTTATATCTCTTATTAGTGATAACTATACAATTTTTTATTATACTACTAAATGGCTGTTGATTTCTATTAGCAACTTATTAAAGCTTCCTGAAAATATTAATCCTAAAACCCTATACAAAATGCATTCGCAAAACTCATGCTCTAGTTGCTTAACTATTTTAAGTTGGCTCTGCTCGTAATCGTTTTTTCTGCTGCAATTGAAGGAATTATGTAGGTCTGAAGGACATGCCGTTTGAACAGTACAGCGCAACAACCTACCGTGCGTGAGCCACAACCGATATTCTGAAAGCTAAACAACATCGGATGACGTCTTTTGACCCCGTTATTTTTAGGTGGTGATGTTTTATTTTACTAAATTAAATTTCATCATAATCTATTTCCAATTTTGTTTGACATTTGTTTCATTTTTATTTTATTTCTATTTTGTTTTATTTCATTTTATTTGATTTTGTTTCATTGCTACCAAGTTCTTTTGTTAAACTCTGCCTGGGCTGGAAACGTGAAATCTTATGATTTTTGAGCAGCAAATGCGGCAACAACCAATTTAGCTTATAGTCAGTCCACAAAACGTTAAAGCTAGTGCATAAAAGTGAGCTTAAAGTTAACTATATCAGTAGTCGACTACTCTAAGTCCGACAAGGAATCGTGCAATCATTGAATAAATTTTCTACTCAACCGTTACATACCAATATTTATTATTGCAAGTCTACTGAAGAGTTGTTTAGCAGCAACAAAATGTCGGCGGCATATAGACGGCTGAAAAAATACAGAAAGCATTAAGGTCTATTTTTTTAAACCTAAAGTAATCAATTTCAATTGGTTCTTATAGCGAATATATTGTTACGTTTTAACCTTTTCAAAACGTTTTCCGTAGATTCTTTAATTGTAATGAAGTTACAACACTCACGTCTTCAGTTTACAATAATCAATAGTTCAACACTTTATTTATTTGAACACACTATACTTGTAAACACTTTACTAAGAACACTTTTCTAAAAGAACAACACTTTCACTTTTATTACTTAAGACACTTTACACGTTAGCGCAGCTAAAAATCGACTGACTGTTCAGCGTTAAGCTTCGCTGCTTTTATACCTCCAATGATCATTACTAGAACATTCTAGACGTTTACAGAAGCTAATCACGCCACATCTATAGTGCGATGTGCGATGACTATTCATGAACAAAAGATATACACACACACCGACATACATGCGATGTGCGATGACTCATCATGAACAAGAGATATACACACATACCGACATACTTACACGCGGCAGCAAAACTCAAGCATCTGAGTCGCGCACATACATGCACACACGAATATTGTATCGTGCGGTGCTGGTTTCTTTTATTTCGCTGTTGTGCTTATTTATCCACACATGTGTGTCAGTATGTGCACACTCGCTGTGCTGCCGTTTTGTTTATCAACAAGCTTCCATGTATGAATGTGTGTATATACCTCCTGTGTTCATTTACAAATAATAACAAGACAATATACGCACATATAAAATAACGATGATTTAGTACGTTCTAGAACAATCACAATCGGTCCGTTCACGACCAAATTTGTAACAATATAATCAAGTTTATTGTTAAGTATTTAATAAATAAAAAATTATTAAATTTACGTTTCCGAAACTTTATTTTTCATCACTAAAAAAAAGTTTTCTTTTATTTCACATAAAACGCACAGTTTATATAGAAAAGTTTACTTTGTTTCCCTTTCACTTAAATATTTTTTAACGAAATTATATAATAATTGTTTTATTGAGAAATGAAAACGAGAACCTTAACAATGATTAAATCATTAACTTTCCACTTTTTCTTTTTTGGTTTTTTTTTGTAAAGCAATACTAGCGTATACAAGAACTCTCAAAAAACTCACAAATGGTATAGCGCACAAGATTAACAAATTATTTTCCACCACACATGTGTACACATGCACATGCATGCATTTGCTCAAATATTGCACAATCATTAAATGTATGTAGTTATGAAGGAGTTAAAAACAACACACATGCAATAAGCAAAAAAAAAAATCGAAGCATAACGAAAAACGCTGTTCATTCAAATCGTATTTGCATTTGGCAATTGCAGTTTTTCTTTTTTGCACTCTGTACAATTTTGTGCAGTTTTGTGCCATTTTAATTCTTTTTGGTTTGGTCGGCCGCTCAGTTGGCTTATTGTAAGAGTGACCAAAACAATTTTTTCTACTCCGAAATTTTAAATCACTTTTTGGCTTTTTGTGGTTTTTTTACAAAAACGTATGGCACAAAAAAGCATCAAACTTCGGACATAAAGCAAACATGTTTTCAACAATCAAAGCGATTTTTGCGGCTTGTTTGAATTTCCTTAAAATAAACAACAAAAAGATAAAAACAAACGCAAATGAATATTGCAATATTGAAATAAAATAGTGCAGAGTAGGCATTTGAAGAAAAGGGTCAAAGTTCGTTTGCATACAATTTTCAAATGTTTCTGCATAAAAACGTACAGGAGAACACATAAAGAAAAAATTATGGTAAATAACGTTTGTTACAGAAGTTTTTACGAGCCACTACTTTGAAATGTTTGATTATAAATAGCATTTCCCAATTACAAACAGATGATAGAATGACAGATATATATTAAAACGAGTTGAAATCTAGTTTGGCATATTTTTATTATAGAGTTTTGCATTACATACATTTCAGGTAATTTCCCTCCAAGCTTTTGTTTTGTCAAGATTAAGCAGCATAATATTAGTTTTTGCTATGAAATCAAGAATATGGAATGAAAATTAAAAAAACCAAACTCAGAATAACCAGAGCACTGAAATATTACACTACACACGTTTATTCTAAGGATGAAAATCAAAAAAGAAAGTTAATAACAAAAACACACACACACAGACATCAAGAGCTTAGTCTCAGGATTCTGGGGAAAGTTTAGAATATTTTATGAAACATATTCATAAAATGGTTTTTTTTAACCTGCTTTGCGGTTCTGCTTGCAATATTATCAAAAAAGAATTTAATAAAATTTTTAGATTGCATTTAAAGTCATAATTTTTTTCATTATTTTAAGTCTGAACACAGACTTTAATGTTTACTATATTTTTCAGCCGTCTATATGCTGCCGACACTTCGTTGATGATAATCAACTCCTCAGTAGACTCGAAAAATCTTAAAATAATGTTTTAAGCCAAACTGTTTGTTCCAAAGTTCTCATGAACAAAATGAGAATCAGAAATAATTTTTCTTAAAATAATAGGCAAAACCAAAAAAACAAATATTCCTCGGGAGTTTTTAATACAACCTGCGCCTTTCTTACCATGTTTTTTCTCATACTAAAGGTATGGTTACATTTACATGCAAACAACGTGACGTTTCGATTGGTGCGGGGTGGGTTAGTTGGTTATACATTATACAGTCCTAGGGGCGCCTTGATGATGAATTTTCGCCCCCCAGCATACTAACTTGCCGCAGAGTGTCCGTAGAGAAGTCAAATTCATGATGCCCAACTACCAATAATATTTTCCCCAATACTAATTTCAAACCCACCGAAACCGTATCACGTCTCCTACATACAAAATATGCAAACAAATTAAAAGGCCGACGCTTCAATGTTTTTGACATGTCGTTGCAGAATTTTTTTCTTATCACGCCAGAAGCTATCACCAAATTTATGATTTATACAAAAGCAACATATATTTCTGCCAATCGTATAAACATGCTGATGATAAATTTACAAATATAAAATGATAACATACAGAATAGTTATGATGCTGGCAATGCACATTTCTTCTTCTTGTGTAACTGCTGTTGAAAGTTGTGGTAATACAATAAGTCATAATTAAAAAAAAACCCACTCAAATGAAATTGTATATAAGAATTCTTTTATTTAGACTTAAATATTTCACTTAATAGACAATTCAATTATTGAGTAAAAAAATGCATGGAATTTGCATTTGTATTAAAAAGAGTTGGAGTACATGTTTTTTGAATACTTGCATCAAGTACCAGCAAAAGGTTTAAAGAATTTAATATAAATTGATTAATTTTAAGGGTATTTGTAAAGTATCTTTGTTAAATTTTTAATACAAATAGGATTATTTGTATTTGCAAACAAATCTGATACAAATACATGCATACATTTGTGTGTGTGTAAGTAGCCATGTGCAACTTGTGAACACATGTCTGATTGTGCCCTTCACCAATTTGCTATCCACAATTTTTTTTTATTTATTTATCTATACAAAGTTAATTACACAAAGGTTGCCATTGGAAAATAGAAAATGATTTTGGTTTTTTTTTTAAATTGCGTAAAGGGTGTTTTTTTAAGAGTAAAATGTATTGAATTAAAATGGAGTGATAATAAATGGTGTTATTGCTTCATATTCTGTATCTAAGGGTAAATGATTGGTACCTTTTAACAATCTTTCATTTACCTTTTTGAGTGAGAAGTTCCAAAATGCTAAGATTTTTGTGTATTCAGGCCACATGTAGTTTCCATACCACAATGAAGACTGGAAGCATGTGCATAAAAACCGTTTAATAAATTTGAGGATATTCATAAGGCGTTCGCTTAGGTTGTGAAAATTTTTGCACTAAAATATGTCTGAGAAAAAAGTCGGCTCTAATCTTGAATTCATTGGTTTTTTAAAATCATTTTTAAAAATCACTTTTTTATGAATGCAAAATGAATGGCTCATATACAAAGGGAGAGTTTTTAGTGGATGCAGCTTCACATATCAGAACTGTGACGACAGTATCTGAATGAGTTAGGCATTTTACCTTCCGTCCAAAAAAAAAAAAAAAAAAAAATGCTAAATTTAATATAATGATTCAGACATAAAGTTTTCAATAGTGTTGTTTTGTTTCTTTAAAATAAAGCTTCTAATCAATCATTTTTCTCATGTACATGCTAAAATAATGGCTTTAAATATTTCTGCAGGGGCGCACACATTTCTAAAACCAAAAGACTTGCACCAAAGCATGACTTAGTATTAAAATGTAAGCTTTTAAGAGAGGAAACTATATTCAGGTACAGTTTCACAAAAACTAATATCTGGCCTTCTTTGCAAAAGACAACGTGACCACTATATTTTCTTGAGCCATAAATAAGTAAGATTAAAAAAAAATGTACGTGAATACAGCAGCAGCCATAAAAAAAAGTCCCAAAATTATTATTTTTTTTGAGGTTTTCTTCGTTTAACTAGCATAAACAAAACTCATAGCCAGCTTCTATTTCCTCTTACAAAGTGTTTGTAAAGTCCAATTATTGTGCACTAAGCATTTTGTTTCGCTCGTTGAGCAAACATAACCTAAAAATATACTCTTGTGAAATTCATTGTTTCTACTCCTTTTTTCTCTCTTTCCTTAAGGTGTCTTTTAGATGCATTTATTTTATATTATATATGTATATATATATATATATATATATATATATATATATATATATATATATATATATATATATATATATATATATATATATATATAGACACGTAGTTTTAGTTATTTCCATCCCTGCACTTGGGCAAAAAATAACCAGTAAGAGAGTAGCGGTCACCTGGTTAGTAAGACAATATTTGCCAATGCGACCATATCCCAAGAGGTTACCGTTTGAAATCAATACACAATTAAGTATTTTGGTGCTACGCTTCATTGGCGAAAAGTTTAGGTTTTGTAAAGACATTTATTTGTATTATTCATTTTTGTCAAATCTCTTCAGCAATCAGATTTCACCTGTGTGAGCGGAGTACCCTTTCTCCTTTAAACACTTAAATGACTTTAACATTCAGCTGTATCCATATGATAAATAATCTTAATTGTTTTTAATTATTTGCCAATTCAATTTGTATAAAATCATTACAGAGCAATTCACTTTAATTCTATTATTTCTCTTCGTTCTATTTGATTATCAGCGTTTCCGGTGCCGTTCCACATAAAATGAACAAAAAGAACATTATTGCAGCAGTACCAGTACAATAGTACATTCATTTATGCAGATGTAAAGGTTATTTGAACAAAGTTAAAATAATTGTAAATAGAATGGCACACAAAAGAAAGAAAAAAGTAGTAAAAAAGCAAAACAGACGCTAAGAGCACTTTACTTTATGCTAATTAGACAACAGTTTCCCTAAAATAAAACAGGGGAAATAACTTTTTTCCAACGTTTTAAAATTCTTTATTGTCTGGATGAAGGGGACTTTTTTTCCAAACAGGTGAAAGGATCAGCCAGCAATTTTAATTGAAATTAATTCAAAGTAAATATTTGGAAGGTGAACAAAAATCTTTTAGAACAGGGATTAAGAGAGGAAAATAATGGAGTTAACTACAAAGGCTTATGTTTGAAATGGTACTTAATTAAAACAATTTAATTGAACACTAACACCTAAAAAGAATACATTTGTAAAACGGCAAAACAAACTCGTTTAGCAACAAATAGGCCAATAGTTTAGGGCTGTAGTGCATCATAATACAGACAAGGGAACATTGAGTTAAACAATCAATAAACAAACAGTGTTTTTTTTCAATACATACGAAGGAACCAAAAAACAAAACATCAACGGCAGTATTGTGTAGCTCGGCAGAAGTACACTCATCGCTTAAAAAAACACTCCAAGCTCAGCAAATTTATTCCTTTAGTTCGTTTCCTGCTTATTTATTTTTTTCGCGGAATACCAGCCAAAGAAAAAAGAAAACGTCGACACAGGCGACTGCATATTTCGACTGGAACATGCAAGATATAAAAAAATTTTGATATTCTGGAACATTTGCGGAAAAATAATTTTTAAGAATAATCATTGCAAAAAGGTCATTAAGAGCTTCCATCAGTTTGATGTCCAAATTTTTAAGAACAACTCTCAGATGCTAATTTTTTGACCTTTGTTGTTTAGTATTTTAATTGTTCGAGCCTTAAGGTCACTTGTTTTTTATATGTGTTTATTAATACATTTATATTAAATATAACAATTGTTTAGTTTATTAATACATTTATATTAAATATAATAAATTAATAATAATAATGTATATTTAATACAATAAACAATACAGAAGTTCAATGAAATTAAAATTTTCAGTAAAAATGTTTATTAATTAAAAAAATGTTTTAAAAAAAAACATCAAAACATTCGTGAAGAAAATATCCGTTGTGATATCGAAATATTGAATATAATAAACATATATAAAAAACAAGTGACCTTAAGGCTCGAACAATTAAAATACTGAAGAACTCTCAGGTTTGTTTTTATCGATTTTCAAATTTTTCATTGGCCTCAATTTTGTTGTTGTTTTTTGTATGGAGCTATAGCCTGATTTTCCAAGTTTTCGCCATTTTAGATTAGTGTTTTGAGCTGCTTACGATTTCAAACTCAAGCAACTGCGATGACGACCTCTTATCCTGGGGGATCTCTTGCCATCTGCAGTGAAGTTGAATGTGTACTACAGGGAACCATGACGTTCGAAGTGCGATTAACGTATAACAGAGTTTGAACTGTGGGCAACCAAACTTGAGTGTATGCCTATTCCAAATATCATGATATAGTCAAGCCAATTCGGCATGACTGTTCACAGAACTTCATCAAATTCGTTTTAATATAATTGTTAGTCATGTTTTTTTAAACTTCTGTCACTTTAAAATAATCATTTAGTTTCATTTCCAATTAACTGACATTTGTGTAAGATTTTTTTCGCTTTGTATTAACAGATTTTATCATTTTTTTTTTTTTGCTTAGAAAGACACCATTAAAGGTAGCAAATAATTAAATTGTTATGTTATAAAAGTTACTTTGAAATTTAATTTAGCAGATCTGGCAAAAAGAAAAGCAAAAGAGAAGTTAAGCCTACAAAGCTGTTACATAAAATATAAAATTCCCTTAAATCTAATAAGATCATAAGCCAATTAGGTTATTGAAAATAGTCTGTGAATTTGAACAAGAACAAAATAAAGTTCTTCTGCTTAGTTTTTAAATATATTCAAATTTGTGTGTGGACGTACATGGGGGTCGTTCACACCGAAAAGTAAGAAATTTGAATGCCTGTATTACATTTATGAAGCTCAAGTTTGTTCCATATTAGTTTTGTGATTGATATTAGTTAAATAAGACAAAGAGAACATTAAAGCAATTTAACTTTGTGAACAAGTAGCTGTTTTGAGGGCGCCACACTTCTCGTCAGCACCTCCTACCGTGCACCGTCATTGCGATGACGCCGCTACGTTGATGGCGCTCCGCAGCTCTCTAATAATTTTTTTTTTTTATTTATCACAATACCCTGAATCTTAACTAGAAAAGTAAGGGATGAATGCTGTAGTTAGATTTTATATATTATAATTGAAATTTGTTCTATTCTCATAGCCAGCGAAAATTCATTATTCAAAAGTGAGTTTAATATTTCATATTATCAATATTTATTATTATCAAGTAACGGAAAATCCTTACTTAGCTCGCACTACGTATTTTGCTCTCGAAGTCATCTACATTCTTACAAAAATGCTTTCGCTGATGCTACTCATCTTGGCAGTGGGCCCTGAGAAATGTAAGAGAATATTTAAAATTTAAGCAATTATTCTATTATTCATTATGATAATTTAAGATTTTCAAACACACTTTTCATTCAGAAAACAATTTGAGAAAAATACAAGTGATCATTCGTATTAAAGGTAAGTTTTGAAAAATATTTTTAAGTTTTTTCGTGTGCCCTAATGGCTGAGGTATTCAGAAAACAATTAAAGAGATGTAATGCGAGATGAAATAACATTCAAAATCATCCCAATTAAACGAATGACCAATTCAGCGTGACTTGCTCTAATATTTTGGAAAAATCTGTGTACATTGTTTTTTTGCCACTTCTTTTTTTTAATCTCTAATAAGGTGTGAAATACATAAGAAGGAAGGCGTGTGCTAAATTTCTTTTAATACCAACAAAAACGACAAACAGAATTAATTTCTCCTGCTTTGAGATTTAAAGTTATTTATTTTAAATACGCATAAAATGGATGGCGAAGACAAAAAGAAAATTGCTTACACTTTACCTTCAAAGCAAATTGTTTTTTTTTCCCAACGTAGATTTTTTTTTAAACTTTTAAACATTTATAATGCGTTGGTGGCAGGGGAAGGAACACCATTAGTAGCCTTGATTTATATGGTTTTTGAGGTAACCAGGTTATTAGCTGAAAGGTTTTTGATTTTATACTATAAAGAATTTTTTCAAAAAATGAAAATAAAACTCTTATATAGTATTTCATTATATTGTTTAGAAATGTTATTTCAGATATAAAAGTATATAATTGTTTTCTATATTTTCCCACCGTCTAAATGCCAACAACATACATATGTTATGTTATTTGATTTGAATTTATTTTACTTCTTTTTGTTTTATTTTATTTTATTTTATATTTTATTATTTTATTTATTTATGTATTATTTTATTTATTTATGTATTAACAATCCAAGAGTGATTGTCGAAAACGGATAAACTCACAATGAGTGACTGGGCTGGCGGCATCATCAAGTCATATTTTTTCCAAAACGATGACGCTCAGGCAGCTCCTGCGAATGGTGTTCGCTATAGTGAGATGAAAACGAACATTTTATGGCTCAAACTGGATGATATAGATGTGGACGATATGTGGTTTTAAGAGGACGGTGCCATGTGTGTGACAAATTCAATGGTCATGTTAGACCACTTGGTGGCGATGTCAATTGTTCGCTAAGACCATGTGATTTGACACGGTGTCAAACTTCTTCCTTTCGGGTTGTTTAAAAAATGTTGTACCGTGATAAGCCAGCAACAATTCAAGGGCTAAAGGCTGAGATAATTCGGCCACATTAACGGCATAGAAACTCAATTATGCCTGAGCCTCATGGAGAATTCGGACCAACGGATGGAGCTGAGCTGCCGAGGCCGCGGCGGCCATTTAGTAGAGATTTTGTTTCATATTAATATCATCATGATAAAACGAAATGAAAAAATTTTTTAAATACTTTGTGTTTTATGCAAAATCAGCAACAGTCCTTAAAATTTAACCAAGTTTTGGTTTAGTTTTAAATTATTTTCTTATATTTTATTATGTTTCATTTAAATTTTCTCTATTTGTTTTTACTTTAGTATCTATTTTTTTGTTTAAACTTTGGTTTTCATACTTCATTTCCCATATTTTTATCATATTTAGCTCACACAACTAAGGAGATGTACGAAGTTGGGTTATGAAAGTCGTCCCCATATTCTATTTCACCTACTTGTTATAGGCATCATTCTCCTTTCCAAAGTCAATTTACTTCAGTGTTGATTATTTTAACTTACTTTGACTTTATTTTATGTTTTTTTATCACAGATTTTATTCGCTTTTTTGCTCTAACTTGAGTAAATATATAAATTGCGTTTTTACCAAAGCTTTTTCACACTCATACACATTTTTTATTTTTTTTGTTTGTTTCATTTTTTAAAATAAATTGTTAAGCAAATAAATAAGTTTTCTGATAAGCGACTTGCTGCTATACCTGGTGACATTTTGTTCTGCAACATCAAGGGGATGATTTTCACATTAAAATAAATTTTCAAAGTTAGAAGAAAAATATGTATAAATGGTGAAATGAAAACACAGCAAATTGATTTTCTTTGATGTTTGATGAGGTGTTTACCAAGTTGTGTTTTAACTTGCGTTTACGTGGCATGTTTATTTTAAATTTAATTTTTTATCATCCCTGTGTTCATACACCCACTCCAGCTTCTTAAATTTAAGAAGACTTTGTTTTCTTTCAAATTTTTTAAGAAAATTTTGATGAAAATTTAATATGTCATAAAATTTAATGCCGTTTTGAGTTTTTTTAATCTTAATTTCTTTTTATATAATAAAATTATATATGTATATCCCATACTTGAAAGGTTTTTTAATTTAGCAACACAAATTTAATTTTCCTGACTTTAGAAGAGCCAAATAATTTTTTATAAGCTTGTTGGAAAACAAACAAAAAAAGAAAGCAATAATGATGTGAAGAATTCAGCAGTTGTAACACATTTTTTTATATTCCTTTTTACTCAGGAACAAATAAAAATTTTCCACCTAACTTATCTCATGACTATTAGTTTCATTTCAGTACTTTTGCGTAGCGAAAAAGAAACAACCTACAATTTCATATCCGTTAAAATCTAAAACTCAATAACCCATTCCCTTTCAAATAAGATAAAACATATGCTGAATTTCCTTTCATGTTTTTCAGTATGGCACGCTTTGTTTTTGTTCTTCAATTACCCTTACGAAAGGGCAACAATTTAACCCTTTTAGTGCCAAACGATCACTAAATGATATTGATGGTTATTTTGTTGCTGGAGAAAAAAAATTTACAGTGTCATACTTTCAATGTGCTACAGCAATCCGTGTTCTTAGAGGAGTAACATTTTCACTGATTATCCTACAAGTTACAAACAAATCGGAAACATATATCATATGAATTCCTTCCACAGCTTCGGCAATAGTTAGGTTAGGTTTGTATTTGAATAACAAAAAGAGTGATGCTGAAGACCACGCATGATCACAGGTTCATAAAATATTACACAGAGCATAAGACTGGGAGCAGCAGACAAAGTGTACTCAAGAGCTTATGTGTGCTTGTTAGCGTCGTCTACTTTGCAGGTTGCTTTAGTAAGTACAAATTTCTCTACATCTGCTCTTGATATCTTTCCTCTCAAATTCACTTTTCATGGGTTAAAATGATGAAACACGCCACCCACAATCACTGCCGAAATGTGAAAATAAAAAATAAAACAAGAATCATTTAATTTCAGTTCACCCCAGTTTTAATTTTTCTACTATTCATTTGCGAATTATATATTTATTTGGTTTGAGACCCATATAGAAACAAAAAGGAAAATAACACAACATAACAACGTAATTATTTACCAGCTATGAACTCTTTTACTAAAAATATAATAAAATGTTTTGCTGCTTTGTAACTGCACCCCAGGGAATAAGTTTAAAATAAGGAATGACTCATTCCTTTCTGCTCGTTGTTCAAAAAGAAAAGAATAAGCAACACACAAACTTTTTCTTTTTAATGCTGTTATTAATAAAAATTCAACAGGGTTAAATGGCAGTGAAACAAACTTAAGTTGCTGTTTTTCTATTTCTAACAAACATCTTTGATTTTTTCACTTTTTTTCCCCCGATGTATAAGTACAAAAAGAGATAAAAATATATATTTTTTTAAGATGAAAAACCACATCTGAAAAAAATCTCAATATTGTCAAGTTGAAACGAAGTTTTTCCTCGTTACTTCCTGCAGAATGCTTTCTTTTCGTCTTGCCTCTGATTTATAAACTTAAAAGAAGAAGCAACAGTGTTTTTTTTTTTTGACAAAAACTTTTGTGCCTCGTTCTTCCTGTTCAGCCTAAAAATATAATGCGCTCATAGAGACTTTTGTTTCAAAACATTAAAATGTTCGAAATAACAACTTCACGCATTTTCATTGAACAAACACTAAACTCTGAACACGAAGCATCCAAAAGTTTAGGCAAAAAAGTTATACGTTTAAAATTCCCATATGATTATAAAGTTTTCTTTGCAACCTGAATGTAAATCAATTACAGAGTGATACAAATTTATGGAAACAAATTTATTTATTTTTCCTTATTAATTAATCGGGCTTTCGATTTTACTTCCCCAGAATTAAAGAGGGGATTTTTATGGCTAAATTTTAGACAAGAAAACTATAGTTGCAGGCTGTTGAGCGTCATCATGGACGTAAAACAGGGATAGTATGTACCGCAGCCAATAAGTCTTTAAATTTTGATTGATTTCATTTTTTTTTCTTTTAAAATATTGAGCACTACAATTTTACTGCAAAAAAAGCTGTTGACTGTAAAATCAAACTAAAGCCTGGTAAAGTAATTAACATTTGTAAATGGCAAGAATAAAATTAAAGTTTCAAATTATTTTCTGTTAAAAAAATCAGGAAAAAAATATAGTGAGTTTTTTAATATTATTTCTAAAAGATATTCATTGGCTTTAAGGCATTACTTAAATCAACGCATGTTTTTACCATAGGAAAAAAAATTTACCCAGAGAAGGCATAGTACGGAACTGGAGTGCTGGAGGAAAATATTGGAGGGTGCTTTAACGAGTTTAAGGGAACAGGTAGGAGTAGCAGGATTTCTTAAATAAATAAAAATCCTGGATTGCCGAATACTTTATAAAAGTTATATTTTTATTATAAAAAGGTTTTTGTTAGGCGGGTAATAAATCAATATTTATAAATAATTGATCTAAAATTATTTTATAACTATATAATTATAAATTGAAATTAATAATGAATTTCACTGTTAAATACTTGAACTGCTAAGCCTCTTGATATGCTGAATTCACTTTCTATTCTATTTTATACTCAAGTAGGATTATTAAAAAAATTTCAGAGCAGTTGGGGCATTAATGAAATAACACAGGGATGGAAAATGCGTTACATTGTTTACTCAGGTGAACAGAGGGAGTAAATTATATTATGTTGGCCATACATTTGACTGGTCTACGGACACCCTAAGGCGGGGGAGTGTGAATGGGACACACATTTTTCCCAGCAATATGAAACTTTGTATTCTATCGCACTTGTAACACTGTATTTTTGAAACTTTGCAAAGTATTGCATCAAGCAGCCTATTTACCTTTCTTTGTAATTTATTTCTGTACTTTTACCTTTTTACTTTGGTACATTAAAATTAAAAAAGTGCTTTGCTATATAAATATATATACACAAGATGAAAATATCAACCTTGTCTAAATTCTATAAGAGTTTTTCGGCTGAGTTGCTATGTTGCTTGGTTGCCTGCCTCACTCACTCACTCACTCATTTGTTACTTTTCGTTTCACTTTGGCATTTTACAGCGTTCAAATGTTTGTACGTTTGTCTGGTTGTCTTTATAGAATGTCTATCTGTCTCGAGGGAGACATATTTTAACTGTAGTGTATTAATAAATTACCGCATTATATAATATATTTATAAACACGAGTCAAATAATGTCTGTAGATATAAAATTTATATGAACAAAGAAGTTCAACACTCATATTAAATGTTGCATAAAGATATTATAAGATTTTTTCCACTTTTGGTTTGCATTACTTGGCTTAAAATTATTATTATTATTTTTTTTCTATTTTAGGATAATTTGAGCACCTGTGCCTGTTTTGCCAGTCTTTGACGTAAATAAATATTTTTTTTTTCTGTGAAGTTAAAATTTACATTTGAAAACGTATCTCAAGCAGAATTGCTAATAGTAGTGATAAGATGAAAAAAAAATTGTTTTCTTATCTTGAAAAATAATAGTAATCTTTCGCTCTGTAATTTAGTCCAATGTATCAAAAACTTTCAGAAAGTCCAGTGAGAACAAAATATCATCTTAGATATATTTTTTTTTTCATTTATGCCAAAATTTGGATTTATGTATATTAAATACACTTAGATTTTTTTCAGGTGAGGTTTAGCAAAATAATATGGTGAAATATGGTGAGCGCCTCGATGGATGAATTGGTAGAGAGTCCTACTAAGAGTTCCCGAGATCGCAGGTTCGATTCCTGCCAAAGGCTTTGGATGTTTCTGCAGACAAGCCAAAAAGCTTCGCACTTTTGTGTTTGTTAAAAAAAAAAAAAAAAAAAAAAACATTCTGCATTGCATTACATTTTCCATAGAAATTCACACCGTTTTAAAACTTTAAGGCTGTTAAAAAATTTAACTCTAAAAAGTAGTTTTCTTACACAAATTGGAATAACTTTTTGATTTCTGAAGCTAAGAATTTACTTTATAGATAGAACTCATTAGAATTTTAAACAAACACTTATTTTCCTTGGTTTACACTTTTGCTAAAGGAGTACATTATTTTGGTTGCGGCAAATATATCAACAGTTCTTTACTTTCAAACTAAAATATGTGCTTTTAAAATAAAATATTTTAAGGTAAAGAAATGAGTCATTGAGCTGAGGTCTCGATATTTTGCATTCAAAAGCTGTAGAAATTTACACGAAAACCGACAATAGGTCCCTGGGCTAGTTGAGATCATAGAGAACTTATGTGGTTTTGAAATCATGTGTTCGTTTTTGGTATCACATTGCGGTTTTCAAATCACTTATCTGGTTTGACATGTGTGATTTAAAATCACTTACATAGTTTCGATGTTATGGGTACAGTTTTAAAATTAAATGAGGGATTTCGAAAGCGCACGTGTGATTTGAAAATCGCATATGCAGTTTTGAATCGCTATGTGTACCTCGTATACTATAGGCCATATTCATAATAATTATTGTAGGTTTATTAAGCTCTTATTTGACGTATTTCTAAGGAATATTTGTCAAATAAACGTGTAATAAACCTTCAATAGTTTTTATGAATATGGGTGTATATGTATAATTTTGCTATATTCTATATAGTTTTAGTGCCTAACAATTGCTTCTGAAAGCAAACTCTTGGGTGTAAAGTGGCAGTATTTTTAAGGAAGTGCTTGTGGTTTTGTATTCATATGTATGTATTTTTGCAACCACATATGTGCAAGCTATAGTAGTTTTTTTCAAAAAAAAAGTTCCGTTTGACTTTCGCTCAAAACCAAACTTTAAGACAGACGTTTAAGCAATGCACCAGGCAACTAATAAAATCTAATGGAAAAATAAACTCCAATGGTGAAATCAAAACCACTATTATCAGACTTTAAAAAAAATAACGTGATTTAAAACCACCAGGAATGTCTCTTACGTTTTCTTATAAAAGAGCCAAGAATGCGCATTGTGTGACAGAGTGAATATGCAAAAACTTATTTATTTTTTGGTCTATTTGCAAAATTAATAAATTTATCAAAAAATTTGTGTAATCTTACTTTATGAAAAATTCATAAAAATATATTTACAGCCACTGATTGGATGCCCTTCTTGTAACAAATCTTTGACAAAATGTCACAAATGAATCAAACTGCCGCGTTACAAAAACTTTAAATACTTCGCTCTTTTCACTATTAGCAACACCAATTGTTAGCAATATAAACATGTAAGATAATAAGGAAACCGAAAATCTATAATTATAAATCCAGGAAAAAAATCGGCACTTCGGCAGCCGGCTTCTGGGAAGACGTCTACCATAAAAAATTAAATAACGCAGCCGTGCCTTTTCTGGTGAACTCAAGCAGATGTTCACACAAGAGTTATCATTTTCATTCAAAGTAAATTTATCTTCTTCCGGATTGAAAGCAAACTCACAAATTGCCGTGCAAGAAATAATTGAACCGCATTGAGACGCACCCCAGGCAGCACAATAGGGACTTTGTTGAAGACTTGTCTGCAAATCTGTGGAAAGTTGTAAGTAACTTGTCTTATCTTTGCTTTGGGGAAAGCCAATTTGTAGCAGTGAATAGTATGTGTCCAGCTTATTGCCCATGAAAGCCAATTTTAAGGGGTAATTTTGCGTGCGCCTTCCAAATAGTTTTTCACAATGAAATCCTTCGCTAGCATTTACTTTAAAAACATGAGTTGGGTAGTTTTTCAACTGCTTATCATCAACGGTATTTAGTATGGCATTGAGCTCTTCACCTTCCACTAAACGTAATATGGGCTCAGCATTTTCCTTCAAAACCCAGTACAGCAATTCGATTACTTCATTGGACAGTTCAGCGTATGCTTGCTCTATTAACATTTCTAGTACAATGTATAGTTTTGGCACATCTTTGATGACAGCTAGTAGCGAATTAATATCACAGCCCAACTGTTCTGTGGCAAATTTTGGTGGAAACGGCCGGAGGAGGGCATCATAACGATAGCTGAAAGCAGCAGATACAAATAACGTCCATTTGGCATCACAAGATAAAATATCTAATTCCAGAATATGCTGCAAATGTTTAGTTTTATTTAAAAAATTTGCACTTTCTTCCAGTTCCTGGCGAGTTACAAGTTCCTGGCAAATCTGCGGTGATTCAATGGTAATATCTGCTACCACCATTTTAGCTGGGGCTGCTGACATTTCTGGGGCAACTTCATTTTGGTTGGGTTTCTTAATTTCCTCATTCACTACATTCTGTTGGCGTCTCGGACTTGTAGGCTTTGTGGCGAGAGGCTGCATCACAGTGGTATTTAATTTCCAAAAGTAGAACAATACAAATTTTTAAAATATGTGTATAAAAGCTGCATGAAAAAAAAGCTATGAACTTTAAATTAATTTACGTGGCTTATTGAAATTTGAATGATAACAAAACTGTTGCTTACTTTTTCAATTAAAAAAACTATAGAATAAAAAATCACAAGATGTTTTGAAAAAATATTTGTAATTTTTTTCTTGACATGTGGTCTACGTTATACATTTTTCTATGATTTCCTATCAGAGGAAAATTTTTTTATATTAATATACTTCTTTAATAAAATTTTTGCTACTAGGACAATTTCACTTGGTTGGTCTCTTTAGCAGCCTATTCTAATCAAGATTTTCAATTGATCCAATATTCGGTTTAGTGCCTTGTCTGCTCGTACATACAAAATGAAACTGAGCCAATAAGCTTTTTATAGTTGGGAATAAATTTGCCCTTATAACATGTTTCCATTGCGAGTTGAATCACCCGCTTTGCTCTCTTAATTATATTTATAAATCACAGTGTTTACACGCCTCGTTTAAGTGCTGCAATTTCACCTTTGCTTTTAATAAGCCAACATAAACTTTCCACTAGCTTCGTGAAGCATATTTTTTTGAAAGGTTAAAAAAAGTAAGTGGAAGTGTTGCCGCAAAAAAAAAACATATTCATATGGAAATGCCTTTGGCAGCTCACGGCATTAAAAACAACACAGAAATCAATATTTATTTTTATGGCACAATTACATTTTTTTTATTTTTATTTTTTATTATTATTATTATTATTAATTTTTTTTTTTTTTTGTTTACAATACATGATTTTGACAGATCAGATTTAGACATGACAGGAATTTTCCGTGCTTCGCATGTAGCTTTAATATGAAGCCATTTAATTCGCTCTCAAAATTTTGTATGCGAAGCTCGTGTCATGGAAACATGCTCTTACTTTAGATGTCAAAATTTCATATTTCTATATTCAGATAGACACCTTCGTTGACATTATTGCGTTTAATGTTCCATATCTAAAGTTCATATGTTGTTACACCTTTAATACAAAATTGTATCAAATATTGAGTAAACTTAGAATGCAATACCGTAAAAAGTGAGATTTTGCAAAATTTAGCACACTTGGAGGAAAAAAAAATTTACTACCCAGAACAATGAAGCTCTTATCCTTCTCAAGTTCTTTGTATATGCTTTTTAAGATTCAGAGCACTATGGGCGAGCTTTTTTTTCACAACTGATAGAAGCTTATTATGTTAAATTAATCTTATCTGTGTGAATAGAAAAATATTCTAAACAACAATCAGAGTATTGACTCAATTAAAAATGTCTATATAAACCGGGTAGTAAGCCATAAAAATCTAAAAAGAGCTTGGAAATTTTCGGGGCTTCAGTTGTCACCGTTATGAATTTCTGCTTTCCCAAGTATGCTTAATTACATAAATAAATACTCGACACATATAGTCCAGAATTTTAATTCTAATCAATATTTGAAAAAAATGTACTTATCGAACAATAAGTTTATTGCCTTTTTTGCATAGAATAATGAGCTCAAAAAGTGCTAGAGTTCTATTTGAATATACACCAATACTAGCGCATAAGATCGCACAATGAACTGATGTTTGTTGGCTGGCCATAGTCGATAGAGCAAATGTTGTAACCGTGTTGTCTGAACTAAAACAAAACGCGAGATTTAGCAGTCTACAACGCCTAAATCTGCGCAATCAGAAATTTGTGCAGTAAGCGAACAAATCAATGTCTGGTGTAAGAGGTGACTTTGTATCCGTCTCAAGGTAATGGTGTCTCATTACTATTGTTACGTTTTTACCCTTTAATTAAAACGGTTTGTGGACTCTTTAGTTGCAAAATATAATCAAACACACAGCTCTGTTACACTTAACAGTTCAATAGATTAATTTACTTTTCAACACTGTTAGATAAAATACTTTACCTAAACACTTGTATGATTTTTACACTTTAACACAGTGTAAACACGACTGCTGTATTTATAAGCTCTCTATTAAGGCGAACACTTTTTTAACACTTTTATATATAATATTAAAAATACTCTTAAAAATGTTGTACAAGAACTTACATTTTTACTGCTCATTGACTACTTACCCCATCTAAAAAATATTCAGTCTGCTAGAACAAAAATCTGAAATCGCTCACGCTACCAATTTCATTGTCATCAATAAAATTTGTTTGATGTCATTTGATTTGGGTTGGGCAATTAATCAATTACTTTGTAAAGTATTTTCCCATGAGATTTCTGTTTGCAACATATTGATTGTGTTTCGTATGGTTTAGCAATTTAATTTCATCTGAATGATGTTCGTTATTTTATTACTTTTTATTCTATGTATCATGTCTATGGCACTGTGAACAACCAACAAATAACAGTCCAATAGACTGTCGTATTTATTGCAATTGTGCTATTAAGGGATTTGGAATTGAGACAAGGAATATAAACAACTGAATAGATAATTTATTTGTAACCACAATGTGAGGTAAACAAAAAAAAACATGTTTTACACATTTAAAGGTGAGAAATAATGTTATTCGAATGCTAAAACAGCCTTTAAAAATTTTTGTTATGAATAGCTAAGTCTAGCCTTTTTGGACACCTTATCCCCTGGTTGAGTGAGTTTCCAAACTTTTCGGTGTAGAACGGTTTATACACCGGAGGGAAGGGATGTGTAATATATTTACGAAAACTATCCTCAAACTTCTGAACCCGACTAACAATTTTTTTTTAAAAGATTTCTCTAATAATGTTTGAATCGAAAAGCAATTCCTAATTTGAGATAATGGATTACAAAAACATGTTTTTGTAAGTGGCGGTTTTCACGCTTCGTATTAAAGTATTATTGTAGATCTTGAAGATATTTTAAATTTAATAAATCTTGATAAATTTATAACTCGGCAACAACAAATCTCATACATTTTTAATTTACTAAATTAAAACCTCTGCAATGCCAAAAACAGCAGTAGTTTTACTAAATGTAGTGAGTGGATTTATTTAAAAGTATGAAACAGCTGCTAGATTTGGCGCCACATTGTTTTTTGCTTACATATAATAAAGTGAATTGTAAGCATTTCTTAAACTTGCAAAGGAAAAGAAAAAAAAAAGTAGAAAATATTAATAAACGATCTCGTCCAAGATAGGCTCAACAATATCGTTCCTGTAACTACATTTGTTAATAACAACAAACAAGTTTAGCATTATCAAATTAAAAATACGTACCAAAAAACTACCCCTGGTACATAATAAATATGTATTAATAAATATGTATACAAATTAGTACACACAAAAACACAAAATCTCGGTCTTGTCTTTTAGTTTAATACAAACAGTGGAAAAAAACTAAAACCAACTGGAGCATTTTTTGTCAAACCCTAAAAGCATGTCAATTATAATTTGCTATAAATTGTGTAAGAAAAAACGAAAACGTAAAAATATTAAGTGAAATCTATGGTTTCTTTTAAGATAGAAAACAAAAAATAAACTGCTGCAGCAAAACTACAGCAAAAACAGCTCTCCAGAGTCCACGTCATTTAAACCAAAAAAAAAATTTTGCTAAACATTTTGACAAGACTGGGGGGAGTAAAGAAAATATTATTCAGTGGTGGTGGCTCACAATGTCGACATGTCCTCTATATAAACACATGTCCTAACGCAGAGCTTGTACATACGAAATGTAAAATTCTTTTTCATTTCACTTTGTATTTCTTGCAAACACATTGCACCCTCTTGTCATAAGAGATTATATGTGTTGCAGACTGAAATCTCTGTAATGTGAGCATTTTTGCGACCTTTGATTTTTTTAAGAATCCTCCTGCCTGTCTATCAGGGTATAAATGTAATTTTTTAGTGTCAAAGTGCAGCGGCTGTGCAACCTTTGGTAGGTTTTGGCATACATCAAGCGTGTGAGTGTCCTGTCTGTGGGGGGTTGTTATTTACATGTTACCAGTGGATTAGCAGCTGCCATCAGTAATAAGCAGGAGTGGTTATAATTTCGCGTGTATTTTGTAAAACAATATAATTTATAAGATAAGAAATTTGAGTGTTTTGTAACTGACTTACAAATGGAGGTAGTATAGTATATACCATTCCATACTATACTACCTCCATTTGTAAGTCAGTTACAAAACACTCAAATTAGTGAAGACACTAATTTTAGCAAAAGACTTATTTATAAGATTTAAAGTGACGAGAGCGTTAGCTAGCGATTTCAAAAATAATTTTCATGAAGATGCTTGAATGGATTTAATTTTTAATTCTTTGTGGCTCGTATTTACCGTAAGATAGATTTTGTGCCCCTTGAGATGTTTAAAACTTTGTTAACACACGAAATTTCAATTTTACATCACCATCTCACATTTGTGCTTGATTTTTCTAAAACCTGATCACGATCACTTTACCTTTTTATTACAATGGCTCATCTCATAAGGTTTTTGCTTAATAGAAAATATTCTGACATTACTAAGCCTTCTGTAGCTTGCTCCTCAGCGGAAGATTTTTAGCTTTTACAGAAGACATTTTAGGTTTTCTTAATAAAAGCAAGGCAAGCTGAAAACCAAAATTAAAATCTAATCACAATTCCCAGGCTTTTAGGGCCACTACGCAGGAAAGTCCTCTGACCATATAATTCACCTCAGCTATATTAAAGTCATATAGATTTAAGTACCAGAACACTCAGAATGTCATATTTTGTACATGTTACTAATATCTCATACATACCGAGATAATAAGGGATTTATAATTAACATTTTATGTGATTTTACTTGCAGGTTGTATTCAAGTTCAATTCAAAACGAAAACTGATTACAAAGTCGTCAAATTGCGGCAATATAATAAATGCAGAAACATTCGTAACGCAACTTATAGTTACCAATTTTGCACTACATTACACAAGCTCTATCCAACATCATAACAAATGAAAAAGGGGCGCTTTGGCCAATGCCTCTTGTAATTGTAATTCCATAGAAAGTCAGCAGATATAAAAAAGTAGGCGTGGTATCATATAATTACAGGGTTGCACATAAATTCAATCCAATGTCAGGAATATTCGCCATAACGCAGAAATTTAATTTTGTTATTAAATTGTAGGAAGGTCTAGAAAAAATCACATTAATTCAACAAATGTTATATTTTCTCTTGTTTCTGCATCTTCTTTTCGTTGCGTTACATTCTTGGCGAGCAAATTTAAAAGCAAAGAATTTTGCAACAAGCAGTGGTTCTTTCTTTTGCTCTTGTATTCGCATACTTTGCTCAGCCATAAATAACAGAAATTTAAGCAAAAATTTTGTTTTTAAGCTGGTTAGTAAGTTTGTTAGCGGTCGCATATTTATTTGTACTTTTTCTATGACTAAAATTTACAAAAAAAAAAAAATATATATATATATATATATATATACTATGTGAAATGGCAAAATTGAATAAAATTTATCACAAGGCATATTTTCAATTTTAACAGTCTTGCGGTGTATTATTTTCAGCATGTCTTCTTGGCCTGTTTGTTTTGGCTTGTATTGTAATAAAATCCAATAAACGCGCCAAAAAAAATCGTGTCAATTTTTTTTTTCAAGTTTGTGTGTTTGCAATGTCGCATGCAGCAACCCAATAGGCCTGAAGCTTGCAACATTCGCCACCAAATACTAAAGTGTATTTGGGTTTTTCTCTTTTTGAAAATTTTAAAATTTTTCCAAAAAAAGGTTCCTTTTTATTAATGATTTCCTAATAACTTCAGAAATAATGGAGATGCTGCAAACTGATATTAATATGGTAACATATTAATATATGTGTTACGCACACAAACACATTTATACACTGAAAAAAAATTGGCTAAAAATTATTTAAATATTTTGCTTATTTTTAACTAGTCGTCACCCAGCTGTTATGTTCTTGACTATTTGTTGTTTTCGACTTTAAAAACAGTAATAAATAAATTTGGTTACAAACATTCTTTCCAATTTCAGTTGAAAGCATATTTCTGACAATAATTTATAAGATTCTGCTTATCACTAAAACTTTACTGCACTGGAAAGTTTATTGGCTAAAAATTAAAGGCCATATTCATAATAATTATTGTAAGTTTATTAAGCTCTTATTTGACGTATTTCTACGGAATATTTGTCAAATAAACGTGTGATAAACCTTCAATAGTTTTTATGAATATGGGTGTAAATAATTATTTAAATAAAATTTAGACAACATCAGGTTTAGTTGGATCAACATAATTCTATGCGTACATGCAAAGTATTGAAGAACTAAACCAATTACTCTACATAATACGTTGTGGCATTTGTCTGCTGCGCAGTTTTTTAGTATGCGCAGTTTTATAGTAAATTGCCTTGCTTGGACTCATTTCCCTTTATAAGTATTTTTTTATGTCGCTAAAAAAAGTGAAGTAACGTTGAGACGAAATTTGCAATTGCAAATTTTTCAATTTTCAATAGCATATTTTTTTTCTGCTTCAACGAATTCAGGTTAAAAAAATCTGTCGCTGCCATGCAATAAGGTCAATGTATTTCAAAGTTGGTATTATGGCCAATGGGGATATTATCAGTTTATTTATGTACTTATGTATATTTACACATACTATATAATTCTGCTGTTAGCATTCATGTATAAGCGTATTTTTCATTTGCATTGCAAAATCGCCTAAAAGCATGCTGCTAAAAAATGTTATCTTCAATTCTTTAAACACAGTGTTTGGTCACTTTCATTCAGACTACATACCATAACAGAGTGTTCATATGTTTAAACACATGTGTTGAACATGTTTCTTACCTACACATTCTACACAGTAAAAGTTCAGCATTTTTCTCACAATTTTTTTCAGTCTAAAGTGACAAAAAAATATAGAAAATAATAATAAAAAAATATGATAAAGCAAACATCTTTACGCGTATGTATAGTGTAGATACAAACATTTTGATAAATGGAATGAGGTGTTTAACGAGTGGTGATCAAGTTTTGGAATGTTTTGATTCATTTCGAAATTTCAGTTTCCAGAACTCTTGACAAAACTAAAAAATTGAAATAGACTGGTTGATGTTTAAGAGCAGCCAGCCAAAAAAGGAAAAAGTAAAATAAGGGACACACTGATGTGCATGTTGTAATTGGTGTGTGTTAGTTGTTTGCCGCGACTTGTGTTATTGCTGAGGGCTGGCATACCCTTCACATATCAATCGGCCAATTTGCAAACCTCAAATTTGTAACATCTGCTTATGTCTGTGCATAGAAGTATATGCACCGATTGCTTAAGTACATGTTCACAGTTTTTTATTAATAAAAATATACTTTGGCCAATAGAGCGCTAAAAAGTCTAAATGATTTTGAAAGAAAATAGAAATTATGAAGCAGGTCGTTTATCATACCCCTGAACTAAAACTGCCCGCTGTAAGAATTTTAAGTTAAACATATATTTTTTTTTTTGATATCTAAGTTATCAGTCCTGGTCAGAGTGCATATTGTATTGAATTTAGAATACAAAACTATCAGCTTACTTTTGCTTTTTGTCTGTCTCACAAGCCTTTTAAAAGCTGATACCAACATCTGCATTGATCTCTGAACTGTTGTACCATCTGCCCTCGTATGCGTTTATTTCTTACATTCATAAATGAGTTGGATGCTGCAATCCTGCCAGCAAACTCGTTACTAGTCTCTAAATGAGATATTTCTGATGAGGGTCTGACCATTTTATTGATCGGTGAAGGAGATTTTCATGTAAACCAGATATTTTTGACATCTGGTGAATACATGAATTATTTTAGTTTTGCTGCCTGGGTTGTCTACCTGCTCTTATGCATGTGCTAATGTGTTCGTGTCAAAGCACCATGTATGAGTGTGAGTGTGCAAAGAAAATTTAGTAACATAGAGTAAATACAAGAAGTATGGTCATAAAAGACATTTTATTACTTGTACTCATACTTGGCATTAAAGCAATTTGGCATGAAATGTAGATAACGTGCATTTTTCAAATTCTTTAAATTTTTAGACAAGACTATAACTTTTGTGGAAACAAACGAAAATGGAAAATAAATGCTGTACACGAGAGAAAAGAATTTATAAAGAAAAATTGTGGATTGAAAGCTTTAAATGAAATTTATGTTGAACTTTAAAATGTCTAGAGAAAATTTAAATTAATTGGGACTTTAGAATGTCGTGCAAATATTATAGGTGCAATTTATGGCATAAAGTTAACAAAAAATACTGGGTAAAAAAGTTTAAAAACCAAAAAAAAAAATACCAGCAAAATTAAATCAAAGCCTGGATTTAGATTGTAGAAAAAGACGGCTGGAAAATAAAATACTCAAGTGAACAGCAACATTCGCTGTTGCTTTTGGAGAAGGCAATGCGTTTTTTTTAATATGAATTTTGACTCAAAGGCAAAATTTCTTAGTGAAAATATTCATTTTATGTGTTTATTTTTTTCCCCCTGTTTTACTCCTCAGCAACCTGTTGTTGTCAGCTTTTTGATATCCGTCTTTGCAACCCACGGATTTTGGGTTACAATATTTATTTAATAACTAAAAATATAATCTCCTGAATAATTCATAAAAGTATCGTTTAAGCAATTTTACCCAAATAATATATAAAATCTTATGGTTATTGTCCTTTTGCGTGCAGCAAAAAAAAAAACAACAAATAAGAAGATGAAAGGCAACACTAAAGACAGCAACAATAAAAGCAAAAATTAGGAAGGGTAGGAAATAAAATATTTTTTTAATATTTTTTATTGGTTATTTATTTGGCTTATTGTTATCAATTTGTTAGCGTCTTACAAAGACTACTGCTGTTAAGTTTTCAGCAAATGTTCCTTTCGTTTTGTGTTTTTTTTTACTTTTTTTTCTTGCCTGTTATAATACTGAGTAATCCTTTTATTCAGAGACCAAAGACATATTGCTGTTATCAATTCAATTCAAAACGTACACACGCCAGGCGGTGGCCAATGTGATACTTATGTATATATCAAATAGTGGCTCTTATGGCTTGTGTGGTAAGCACAAGTATTGCGGATATATTGGAATTTTTGGCTGTGGTAGAATAGGATTAAGAATAGGGTGCCTTGTTAATAATAAATCTGCATAAAATAAAGTGATTTTAGTACAAAAGGACTCTTCTGTCAATTTAATGCTGTTTATTTGCTCAAACGTAGTATGCCTCGCCTGCCAGGGTAGATCAGAGGTATGATTTTTTTGTGTATCAAGCAAGCATTATGAGAATCAGCTCATTTAAAAGAAAATGACTTGGCATAAGTTTTTGGTCTTTTAAGCTGCACTTCCTAAAGGGTATTTTTATTAAACGAATTATGGAAGAACTTGACCTTATGCTTATATTACTTATATAAGACTGAAGTAGGGTAGTCGAAAAAATCTTAATATAATCCAATGAGATAAATTCTTCGCTGATATAAATGTGTCAGATCTCCGTTGGCCAACCACAAGGCAATCGGTAAAATCCAAACGCAGCGCGACGAGAAAAATTCTAAGTACCTCGATGGCGTAACCATTTTATGGTCAAACAGCAATCTAACTGCGTACTTCAAGAATACTTGTAATGCCTAAATTTTTCTTCCTTTATGATCTAATTTGTTTGTGAAATAAATTTGTTTTCCATTTGATTATCATCTTTGACATGCGATTCTATTTTTGACTTAGATAACATGAGAAATAATAATACTAGGTATTAAACAAAGATTGGTTGTATTGGTTAAGGGGCATATTCATTATGCATTGCATAATTGTAACATTTACGTCGGAATATATGAATAAATTGTACAACACAAGAAGCGCTAATTAAAAAAAAAAAAAACTAATTATTTATATAGCACAGGCTACCATACATACATGAGTATAAAAAAATATTTAAAATAGAAGACATGATGTCCCTCAGCACACGTTGAAAATCTAAGGCTGCACCCTGGGGATGTGACCCCAAAGATAACAAAGTGTTTTTGGCACCTATGTTCCCCATGAAGCGCCATGCCAAATTTTGGTTCGATTTAATTGCTTAGCTAGCAAAGGAATATTTGGTAAAGAATTTAAAATTTATATTAAAGTATGATTTTAATTATTTATATGCTTTAAGAGCCAATTGAAATGCATTAATTCAGATCCAAAAATTTATCTTAGAAATGTTTTCTGTCTTTTTCAGCTTAAAAAGTCAGACATGTAAAAACACATAATGTGTTTTTGCATGCGTGATTTTTAAAGCTTCGAGTTACATGTTCTTCGTTGTGTCCATTAAAATTTTTGTTGTTACGCTTTTGAAGAACAAGTGCGATATATAGAAAGTGTTTCTAATATAATTTTGTTTGTATAAGTTTTTTATATTGAATTTTTTTTTTATTAAACTTTTTTATAGTTAAATAAGTAAAATATATATAATTTTGATTTGATCCTATTAATTTTTGAAAAACTAATATCTGCAAGTTTAGAAAAATTTTCCCATATTTTTTAATGTAATTGAACTTATTATCCAGAAGCTGCTAGCAAACTGTTAGCGAAATATTGAATAATATTGTTAATAAATTTTAGCGTATAGTTTATTTGATCTTTTATTTTAATAAGAAGAAGCCAACAAATTGTGGGCGAAATATTGAATAAATAAATATATTTGTTTTGTTACAAACATTTTTATAAAAAGATCTTAAGCCTTAAAATTAAATTTATTGTTAATAAATTTTATATAAAAATGATCTGAATTTGCAGAATTTAGTTTTTTGGAAATAAAATATTTTATTACAGGTATTTTAAATCTTATAAAAATTTAATTTGTTTTTTTTCCAGTGCTCTCTAAAATCGATTATAAAAATAATATAAATATATTGTTCATTAGACATAAATTATGAATGAAATCGTCAATGTGTTGGATTTTATCTATTATTGTCATTATATTTTTTTATTTATGTTCTTACACGTCAGTACCCTGCAGGAGGTAAAATTAGTATGAAACTAAAACTTTAGTAGTATGAAAATTGCTAGTACCAGTTCTCAATGGTAAATTTTACTACATTAACTTAAAGCTCGAATGTAAGATTACTGGTAACATTGGTAGTAGATGGGTACAAGTGCTTTTAGTTGGATACTAGTAGGACTGGTTCTAGACGGGCTCTAGTATATAAATCTTAAATAGCCATCAGTAATTTTTCAAGCTACTGAGTAATAATTTTTTACAACATTCTTCACCTTCGTAAACAGTTTTTCTATTTGCAAATAGTCAAAAGGAAGTGATGGAATCTCCTGATTTTCATCGCTTTTCCCAGCAGGCCTTCTACGGGAAGTGAAAAATTAATACATTCCTGATACAAAATTTACTATACTTCTTTTCGAACAAACCATTTGCTTAACTTTTGTTTCGAAAAAAACCAAAATTATCAGAGCTTTTTTAAAACACAGTTTTTCGTTAAATTTGACCTTCTTTCAAAAAGATTGCCATAAGTTTAAAACGAAATAAAGAGCAAGTTATCAATTCTGTTCAGAACATCAGCATACATATATGTATGCATTGATTTGTGACCCAACCAAGGTATATATGACCTACTCCTCCTGCGGGGTAATATTTAGGCACGAATGTGTCTATATGTGGGTGGGAAGATTCCTGCAGGTAAAATAAATCACTACTGTCTACAGATATACTTCCTGCTTTTGAGTCCAGGTTAATTGTTTATGTGATTTAAGTTTTTTCTTTAACATCACAATTTTGACTTTAATATTATTTTGGGGCCGTACTAGTTCATTTGATGCAATATGGCACAACAGTTGGCACACTGCATATCTTAACCTATTTCACTATTGCTCCTTGTACAAGTTCCAAAACAAACTCTCTTTACTATTAAAGCAAAGACTTGCATATAGTACCGAAAAATAATATCTTCACCTATTGCACTACGTGAAAACCAAATCTTTTCTGCTATTAAGGTTCAGTCGATACAGCATATAGTGTAGAAATATAAAACTTTTCCAGTAAATCAAAGTTACGTTTTTTAATAGCAGAATTTCATAAGTTAATAAGTTTTAGTCATTGTATGTTTCCCGAACTGTTTGCATAGTTTATTTAGGATTTTATATATAGAATGAGTTTCAAGGTTTGTTGTAAATTTTTTCTTGCTTCAGCTGGAAGTTGTATACGAAGCTGCTCTAACCTGAGTCAACCATTCTGATATGCAGCTCAAATCACACAACTACCTACCTGCGATTAGTCGATGTTTCATCATTAGTTTTATGTTTTCTTGGCCGCGAATAATCTAAAAGTGTAACTGGCTACAAATTTAGCTGCAGGGTATTTTTTTTTTAAATGTACATATGAATATGAGTATGAATATGTGTGTTTGCGTTTCTTTTTAAGTTATATCCTTAGATTCATTTTAGGTCTCTGCTTTACTTCTGACCTTTTATTGACTTGCGTTACTTAACGATATAAACAAAGTACTTTTTTTTACTGCTTTCGGGATTTTATTTCCCGTTACTCCTTTTTTTTGCTTCATTTATTTTTGCATCCTTTTGTTGTGTTTGACTTGGAGGTTATTTATTGAAGCTGTTGACATCTTTTTGTTTGGCAAAAAAAAAAAAACTGAAAACTTTTGGTCGTTGTTATTGTCGTTTATTTGTGATTTAGAATCCTCCAAGGAAAAAGTAAGATTTTAACGAATCAACAATTCGTATGACGTAAATGCCATTATTGTGCAGTGTAAATATTAGATTTCTCAAAGGCATTGAATTCTGAAATAAAAAAGTAAAAAGCATAAAAAAATATATTAATTGTATAAATAATTAAACACTAGAATACCATAAAATCTGTAAGTAATTTTTCCAAAAGACTATGACATAAATATAATAAACAAAAAGTTTCTAGTTTCTAAATGGAAAAAACGTGGCGTTCGAGTAAATGTGGGCCGGTCTCATGACTGTCAGCCAATGAAACATTGCAACAAATAATAGAAATGTAAAAAAAAACACAACCACGCAGCATAAGCGACAAAATTCGTTTTATCACAAATTCGACGATTTAGTCACCGAACTTTAAGGATTTAAAAAGAAACAACTTTAACGCTTAGAGAAGATTTTCTCTAAAGCAATGCCGGTCTAAATTTACAAACTCCTAAATTGTGAAAACAATCTTTAATTTAACTCTTTTTTTTTTTGTCAAATTCTAACATAATACAAAAATTCTTAACACGTTCCTAGCCCAAGTTAATACTTTAAAAAAACATCACTTTTTTACTTTTAAATTAATAAATCTATTTTTCCCACTAAAAAAAGTAGTGTACTCGTTTAAATATAACACATAGAAACTGAGAAACATGAGTATTTGTTGTGCCCATCAAAAAATTTATGGAATTATTGAAGTTTCCTGGATTTTGTTTTCCAATATGCCTCCCCTTTTGAAATGTCAGTTTATAAAAATGTTAAAAAAAACTTTAAGAAAACACTTTTTTTCCTCAAAGAACCTTTTAATACATCACAGCACGTACACACAACAATTTTACTGTATTGCCTTTGAACAAAAGTTTGTTTTCTGCAATTTTTACTGCCGAAATTTCGTTTTTTTTTTGTGTTAACTTTGTATGCTTTTATTTGGCAAAAGAATCAATTGATATTTTATTAAAAACAAAAAAAAAAAAACGTTAAAATAAAAGGTTTAAAATATAAAACTTTGTTTTTATTTCCATTATACTTTTTGACGATAACAAACTGTAGAAAAAATATCCTATTGTTTGTTTTCATCAAGTTTCCCTAAAAAAAATAAACCAGGCGAATAGCAATTTACAAAGGAATATAACAAAGATGAAACGTGTTATAAAAATTTAACTCACCTGCATGTTATTTAGTATTTTTGCAAATTCTGGACTGCCAATATTATCGACTAGTTTTGAAAATTGTTCATTGGCTTCAAGTTTATCAAAGAACGTTGCCAGTATTTGATCCTGTGGCAATACATCTAACACACTATCGACTAAGCCATGTAAACCATTTAGCTGCTCTTTTTCTGTTGCTGTTATTGTTGTTGCTATTTCCAAATCATCCATTGTTGTATCTGTTGGTGCTGTTGTTGTAATTTGTATTTCAATATTTGTTAGTTTTTCCCTTTGTTTTCGTGTATCTTCTCGGGCTGTGCATGTTGTGGACCAGAAAGAAAATAAAAAAAAAAATTTGTTTTATTAATATTTTGATGTTAGTGTCATTTGATTTAAAACAAAATGTAAATGAAATTACAATTTTTGAAAAGGTTCATTTTTGGACCTGAATTAAGAAATTACAAAATTTATTTGAAATTTAATATTTTATGTAGATGGCTCAGCAACTGTTTGTCGATAAATTTAGTAAATAACGTCAACTCAAAATAAATTCGTCGTAGAAAAAGAACTTTGAAAGTAAATTTTAAATTTTTAATATGGCCGATATAAATATACATATGTTAATCCAAATTGTGGCTAGAGCTGGGTCACAACTGCATAATCCAAAGATGGCTTATCAGCACCTATCGCATTCAAAAGTTTACATTTTGGGTCATGTTTAAATTCACTCATATCAAACAAAGGTAATCACATATTTTACTTTCCGCACAAGAGTTTTGAGAAGAAAAGCAAAATAACTTATGAAGTCAATTAATTTTTATTATTTGAACTTTTTCTTATATAAATATTTTTGTATTAAGTTTATCAGGCTCAAGTTCTTTCTACGTTATCATTTTGTTATAGATATTAATTAAATAAGACAAAGAAGACATCAAAGACATTTAGCATGGTGGACAACTAGTTGTTTCGAAGCCGCCACACTTTCTGGTCTTTGAACTCAAGGGGCTCAGGTTTCTAAAGCGACAACCATGCTACTCAGCCACCGAAGTTGTTGTATAATTGCTGTCTAAATTTTCTATTATATCAAACACATGAATTCTATTTTTAGTTTTATATTAATCATAGCATATTCATCGGGTGAGAGTTTTTCACCACACAAAGGCAACCAAGTTGTATTACAACTAACTTTATATATTTTTCTAATATCTATTGTTAATTCAAATTTCAATTCTTAGCTTTCGCAAAGCGTTTGTGAAGTTAATTAATTTTTATTATTCGAACTTTTTCTAATATAATAATTTTTGCATTAAGTTTATCAGGCTCAAGTTCTTTCTTTAAAGAGAACACGAAAAGTAGATGTGGAAGACTTAATAGTTGCAAAACAACAATAGCGTGGCAGATGCGAAGCAGCCATCCCATCTGCCACGCTATTTGTCCATACCCAAATTTTGGCCTCAAACAACTGAGCATTTGATTCAGTTCCTGGCTTTATTAACAATTTTTAAAGAAGACATGCAAAGTATTTCTTAAAAGCATACTAGTGGCACAATAACAAGCTGTTTCGCATCTGCCACGATACTTGTCTACACCCCAATTTGGGCCTTGAACTACTAAGAATTTGATTCGCTTTCAGTCTTTATTTCTTCACTTCCAATTTTGGTTACTGTTTATTTCTTAATGTCCGTCGTTAAGGCGGAATATTCACGTCCTTCAGAGCAACTGTGTATGTTATCATTAACACGAGATTATTTAAGAATACGAAGAAGAAGTTTTTGTAACTCGCGGCTTACTTGATTTACCCTGTAAGAGTTTATTATTAAGCTGTACACGAATCCCTAATATTGTCATATAGATCTTCTGATTAGTAAATCTTTATGCAAAACTCATTTTACTCAGATCAAAATTCTGAGCTTGACATAAACTCTGGATGTAAAACCTGAATTCTAATACTTGTATTCAAAAAAATTAAAGTCTTTGTTATATGTGTTTTATTTGAAAATTTCCATACAAAAATTTTTTAAATTGGATATGAAATAGATATTAATTTTTTTTAATATAAGCGTAAGCTTAATTTCAGTAATACCTTCCTGATATTAATGCATAATGTATATGATATGAATGTATGAGATTTTATGACAATTTAATTACACTTTTATAAACAGGATATTTAATTCTCTTTTTCGAAGTTTCCTCAGTTGTGTGAAAATCTTTTCTGCCCTGTTTTGAAGAAATTAAGCAATTACCCATGGCCTGGGTTTGAAACAAATTTGGGTACTCGTGAGCGATATGGTGGTTGCGAAGCAGCTTGATATGTACCTTAGCCAGTAAGTCTCCTGCTTTACTTTTCTTTTGTGCTTTAAAAATGTTGATCACTCCAATTTTGTCTTGAAAAGTCGCTCTTAATTTTAAGCTAGTAAACATCAGGCTCAAGCCTGATAAAATTACTAACAAAATACAACATGAGTTCGCTGAAAATGTTTTAAAAGGTGTTATAAAGAGTGTCATAGGCATCAAAAAAGAGTCAAAATGGAAAGGGTCAAAAAGTATTCTTATTGGTCAATATTTAGTTTCCTAGATTTTAAAAATAAAAAAAATATTGCATAATAACATGTGAAAGATGAAATCGGGACTACAACAGTAATGGCCAACTTTTTACCTGATATTAATATATGGCATACTGTGTGAAATAAAAAGTTATATTTCAATGCAATGCAGCGTGAGTTTTTCAGCCGAAAATAAGTGTTTGCGTTTTATGACATCAAAAGTATGGTAGAAGGATCTTTTGGTTTTCTAATTTTTCTCATACAGCAGCTGTTTGTCATTACAAGAACAAAGTTTTTTTTTAGAGCAAAACTTTAATTTATTACGGGCAACGGAAAACTTGCTTGAATAAAGCCTTTTATTGTTTATATTATTAGTTGTTCTTGTACTATTTGGAATACCCGTTTTGGACATTGTTTCCAAGATTTCTTCTATTTGAGCGAATAGTTTTTGTACAATCTATTTATGTGGGTTTTAACCAAAGTAAGTTTATTTTTACGTTGAGAACCTCTAAAGCATATTTAATTTTTCACTGTTAGTAAATTAGCATTTCAACTGGGAATCACCCATATGCAAATTGCTTGTACATATGTTTTACATTCTTTTTCAATACTTTCACTTACCATTTATTTCCACAAGTTTTGCGGTTGTGTGTACCACAGCTGGCGCTGACGTTGTTGCAAGTGTTGTCTCGTTTAGATTTGTTGTGTTTGTGCTCTCGTATGAGGTTAAATTTGTTAAGGCTGTGACAAATTTGACTAAATCTAAACCACTATTATTTAAATAATGTAGAAATGCTGACATTTCCGGTACAGCAATTATATGCTGTTTCAGCATTAAAAAATCACGACTAGACATGAAGGCATGGGCACGTTGAACTTCCGGATCGTTGTGGTAATAATGGTTAACAATTGTTTTAACTTTGGTGGCGGGTATTAATGATAGAAAATCACTTAAATCTAAGGGTGTAACATTAAGAGGAGTGACCTCTTCATTGATGTCGGGTTGCAGTTCAATTTCGTGTGGTATGCCATCATCAGCAACATCCTCATTGTCGTCATCATCATCATCATCATCATCATCATCGACAACAATCATTGATGAGTATGTTGTGTCCGTTAATGAATCGATGTCCTCTTCTTCGCTGTTGCTGTTGCTGCCAGCATCATCACCATCCATTGTTACATGATGAAATTCGAAATGTTTTTGTTCATTTGGCAACTGGCGCTGCTGCTGGTTTGGATGATGAAGATGCTGGTGGCCGTGCGAATGTTGGCGATGCAGCTCTTCTTCATGCTGCTGCTGCTGCTGGTGATGTTGATGATGATGTTGGTTAATTGGTCGTTTGTCGAGAAAAATCAAATCATCAATATTGTCTGCTGGTCTGGATTCATTCTCGTCGGCTTCCCACACTGCATCCTCACGCGAAACAATTGTTTGCTCCTTTTGCTGTTTCCTTTCCGCTGCTATTATTAAAAAATCACTATCGTCGTTGTTTTTGCTTTTGTTATTTTTAGTTTCCTGCAGCAATTTTGCATTTTTATTTTCATTGTTATTGTTACTATGGCTTAAATTTGTAGCTGTTGTTGTTGTGCCTGCACTACTACTCTCACTGTTTGCAACATTATGTGGCAACATTGTAATAATTTGACAGCAAGTCAATAACATCAAACTAATTGCATAAAACAATTTTCGATTTTCCACCATTTTGATTTTAATTTTCGATGATTTTCACGATAATACTTTTTTTCTTGCTTTCAGTTTTTCTTTCTCCCTGCTGTTTTACAATTTTTCGTTACAAATTCTATTCAGTTGTTCATTTTATACTCTTGCTGTTTCCCCTATTTACATTTAGATTTTCCTATTTTGTTGAATTTAGATACGAGTTGTAAGTACAAAAGCTGCTTTTATTTTATATATATTTTTGTGTTTAAAAATTTTTTTTTTTAAAGTATCAATACATTTCGTTTTTACGAATATTTCTCATAATAAAGAAAATATTTCTTTTTTGCGCTGCAGTAAATCTCAAAAAAAAAAAAAATCGAAATCAACGCACCGTATTTGCCAACCGTTGTTGGGCAACTAAAATATTTCAATTGTTGTTTAATCAATTGTATGCAACAGTACTTTAAATTATCTCTCATTTTTTTTTTGCGATTCAAGTGATGTTGTTGAATATGTTGCTGGCTGGTAATGTTGATGCTGATGATAATGATGTTGCCGTGATTGTTGTTGTTATTTAATTGAATTAGTAGCAAATGAGAGTGTAAGGTTCCTCCAGTCAATTTTCGGGATGTAGTTCACGCTGTGGCACTTAATGAAAAACAAACTTAACAAGCTGTTGATGAAGCGAAAATTGAATTATTTTTGGCCTTGTTGTATTGAATTAAGGCAGAAATAAAACGAAAGCAAAATAATTTCAAGCAATCTTTTAAATGTGAATTAAATTTAATGAAAAAAACAAAAATTTTTTGTAGCTAGTTAAGATGCGTAATATTTAAGGAAAACAAAGAAAACGAAATATTGAAGATTTATTAGCTGGGGGACAACTAGTTGTTCACTAACCACCCTGATACTCAACAGCTCCCTATCATTTTCGAACTCCGGATCTTGGTGAACGTGCACCTCAACGATGCTTAAGGTACAATAGCACTGGCAAATATTAGCCTGCAAACAACATGTCCCTTAGATTCTTATCAAATTCTTATTTGGCATGAAAATAATATTTTAAAATTCATTTATATCTGTAAAAACACCAATGAAAATAAAAATCAAGAAAAACATTATATTTTACAAGGACATATTTAAAATTTTTGTGTGCTCAATTAGAAAATACAAAGTTTAGAGAGAACAAGTTACCGCACAAAAAATTATACATTTTGCTCAACATTTTGTAAAAGCTCTTTAAATGAGTATTACATAAAATAAGCTCCAATAAAATTTAATGCTTTTTATTTTTCTAGCAGTTTTTGTGGTATACATCTGAATGTGTATGCATATTGAATTGTTTTTATATATTTGTTAAAAAACGATATCACCGCGAAAATAGTGGTCATGCCTTTGTGGGCGCAAATGGTTACAAAACATATAAACGACTAAAAAGCAAGACAGAAAATGACAGAAAAATAAAGATTTTTTATTAAAGTTAAACTTTTTCAGCAATCTTTTAATGCCCTGGCAGAACTAACAGTAAAGGCCATTGGCTTAAGCCCAAGTCAGCTCTAAGCCAAAAAGCTTCAAAATCTTACAGCAATGCTAAAATTTTGATCATTAATATTAAAAACCCACAATACAAACACATAAACTTATAAATGGAAGTCGGATAATAAAGAGGCTGAATCGTTGCATTCGTGATCGATAGAATTTCGTTGTTTTTGTTTTATATCATTTTCAGCCGATAGCTCTTTCGATATCGAATCCGACAACTTGGTCAGAGTGCTTCTACCAAGAAAGGAAATTAAGTAGTTGTTGCTATTGCGTTTTCTGTATCAGTGCTGTTACCTGGTGTGGTGAAGCTGTCTTTATTGGTAGTAAATCGATTGAGACACTTACTTTGCAGGCCATCTGCTTTTCGAAATCACTACGGATTTTTGAGATCCTGATGAGCTCGAGCAAGGGCAAAAACTGTTTTATTAGTCCATTTATATTTTCTTTGTTTGAGCCGTGATGTGGAATCCAGCAAAATCCTAAAAATTGTTCATATGAAAATCTGTCCTGTATTCTTCTCAAAACCAACCGATTCAAAATGATACCGAATTGCAATTCTAATATTTTTTAAAAATTTTATTCGTTAGGATAAAAAAAATCTCCTGATCGTACGGTTTTAATCCACAATCTAATATTTTTGGTTATACATGCTATCTTACCTGGATCATATAACTATCAGGAGTATTCAATCATGACAAAGTTATGGTACTCAGAAACCCTTTTCCTCTCTTTACTCCTCATTTCCCCCCCCCCCCCCCCCCCCTATCACAAGTTTTGTCCTTAACTGTTCCTTCGTGATGCCTAAACTATTTCATTTTTTGAAATTAAGAAAACTTTCTGAGTATGCAAACCACACACATACACAACCACGCACTCCTGAAACTTCTCTAAGCACAACTTAGATAGAGACCACATGTTGCAAAACATTTTGTTTAATACCTTTTCATATAAAATTTGAAGTTTACATAATTTTCTTAGGACCGCAAAGAAGATCACATGCAAATACATACAAACAATTCTACCACTCATGCACTTCAAACTCCAAATATCTACCCAGGCGCACACATGCACGCTTTGTACCTGCTTCAAATTTCTAACAAAGTATGTGCGTAGAAGTGGTTTAAAGTACTTTAGGAATTTCCTTTTACGATGAGTGTGTGCCAGAAATAAGCTGAAGAAACACCTTGTTTGTGAGAAAGAAAATGGTTACTGGCGGTATGACGGTATAATTAACTGCGAAACTTGTAACCATATTTTGTGCAAGCAAACAAATCCTAACGGTGTTTAATGAAAACACCTGAGTCTCTTGTTAACTGGAGTTTCTGAGCAAACGAGCTATGAATGAACTCTTTAAGGCACAAAATATACTTGTTTTCTTTTAGAAAAGTTTATACCACAGTTTTTTTGTGATGTTGTTGTTGTAACCAAATTTTATAATTTTTGAAATAAATTATAAAAGTTTGCCGTCAAGATTAAATGAATTAAAATTATGTGTCAACTTGCATATAACTAAATATTTTGTCGCTGATTAACCCCTTCAAGTCCCCGTGCCATGTTCGGTGCACTGTTATTTATATTAAGGGGAACTTTGTTTTTAACGAAATCATTAGAGTATTCCGGACAATTTTTGTAAAAGCTCAATAGACGGGAAGCATAGTGTTTTCCAGCACCGATCTCTGAGGAACAAAAAATCTAAGAAACTTCGGTGAAATCAGCAACTGTACATATTCGTATTTCATCATTAGTGTGATAGTATTCGCATTCGTATATTGCCTTAAATTTGATAGTCTTCATACTTGCTTCGATAGTAGAGCATGATTGCTCGGCTGGGTCGATTGAGCAATCGATACTGTGCATTATAACCTACAAAAACGCCTTCCGAGTTGCCTGATTTTCACTTTTTCTCTTGTATTTTTGTATGGGGAAACAATTGAGGAGGCGTGGTATGGGTTCGGTGTAACAGAAAAAATAATGAAATATTTTAAATTAAGTTTTCTACTAACTAGTTAGAGCTGCACAGCAATCGATGGTGCTATCGCTATTATCGCTAGTTTTATATTTGTTTGGTGAAAAAAAAGCTGCCTGGGACTAATTAGTTCCAAAGTCCCAAATTTTTACCACATCACTCTAGCTAGCCGCAGGCTGCCCGTAGCGAAGTCAAATGTAGGACAAACCCTCAGTAATTTTCTTGTAAATATTTTTTTAAAACACAGCGACTACATCTCCTTAAGACTCTCAGTAATTTTTTCTACAACAATTTTTTCAAACATATAGACAAACTTAAAAAAAATTTCTGAAATCGAAAATGATTTTTTTTAATATGTTATAGACGAAACGATGGTGGCACAATATCCACAAATTCCCTTTAAATAGACCTGGCATAATGTATCCATATAAAAATAAAATTTCGTGAATTTTCGACCAAGCGTCGTATTATTGAATAAATGCAAAAATTTACAGCGTCAATAGCTGCAGCACTAGCCAGGCATGAACTTTTTCCATACAGTATGTTAATGATTGTAAAATGTAGGTATTTAAAAAATTCAGTTCATTTATTGTTTCAATTAATTTTTCCAAATAATTTTTTTTCTTCTTTGCAATGCCTAATTAAAACAGTCATAAATTTCAGCATACTTATAACTATTTAAAAAAACGAAGAATATTTAAAGCTTCATAAAGATCACTTGACACATTTCCGCAATCAACACATCAATATTATACGGCTGCTTTCTGGTGTATTCGCAGCCATACAAACCAGTAGCCAACAGCGATATCATCAACAACATTATAAATCTCAGCCAAAACAATTGCTGTGTTAAATATTGAATTGAAATGAGTAGACTGCAATGGATAACTACATTGCAGAACTGTGTGGACGGACAGACTAGATACAGACATAAATACTAAACTGTCTATGTGATATATTAACGCTGCGTGAGCTGGGCTACAGTTTGGCTGTTTTACTTCTGCTGCTGCTGCTGCTGCTGCTGCTGCTGCATGACTCTTATTCTATTACGGTGTCATAAAAAATAAATAACATCATTCATAGTTATGGGCGACTGTTAAACTTAAATGAAATTCAGTATGAGTACAAGTTGGATGATAAATACCAGTGCGTTATATGTTTATTTATTGTATATGCCAAGTTGTTTGGTCACGACACATGTGTAGGCTGGATGACATGAGATGGGGAAGTATACCTTAATTTGTTAGCTCAAAGTTTGTGCAACAGCTAGTTCATCGATATCGATTATGTTTGTTCATTAGCACAAGTGCTTTTAAGATAAAACCCAAACTTTAAGTTTGTTCTCTTAAACAAATATTAAAACCGTTTTGTTAGTTCTCAGAAACCTGGAGGTTAAGGTAAAAAATTAAGCAACCGAATACCTGAAAGTTTAAGTAGTTGTGACGGATCGTTAAAAGTCAAAATCGGATTCCAGCTAAGCTCTTTGAACTTTGCTTTAGGGGAAGAAAAACGATAATACCGAACTGAAATAAAATAAATTCTAACGAATAAATTTGATAAATATACTGGTAGGCGCTCAAGCCCGCTATTATTTAGAGCATGTTGCTTTGACCCATACACATTTAAATATATGTATAATGGACTTAAAATTTAATGAAAGATATTTACATTAAGTCCGTTTAATTTGTATGGGCAAATATTTTTCTATACTGTGCCACCGATTTTTCTATAGCTTTTGGCAGGCGAAAAAACAATTCCACTATAACATAAAAACAAAAAAATTATTTTCAAAGCCTCTAGTATAAAATTATTCCTTTTGTACGTGTTATACTCAAACGAATACAGTACGGACTGTGCGAATTAAAATAATAAATGTTAGGTTAGGCTGATTGGGGGGGTTTGTTTGCTCATGTCTTGCGATATACTCCTAAGCCAGTATAAGCTTGCTGTGCGCTCTGTGGATTTCACCAGGAACAGCTTGGCCCATTGGTCTATAGACACTCCATTTCATTGACAAAGTTTCTTTATTTCCTCCAGTGTATGCCTCGTAATTGGTTTATGTCTGGTAAGTTGTCGCTCTCAAGATAATCGGGACCGTATTTTTGAGAAGCCATGGCACTGGCATAAATAATGCTCTAGTGTCTCGCTTTTCTCCCCACATGTTCTACATTCTTCTCCTCCAGCTATTAGTATGTGCCTATGCTGTTAATATGTGCCAGTAGTTGAGAGTTACCTGTCATAGCTGACATTAATCTACTTAATTCAGGCTTGCTAAGTCTTAGCAGTTCCTCTGTTTTTTCCTCGTCTGGATTCCCCCATAGAATTCTTGCATTGATTTCCACGGTTTCGTTATTCCACAAAGTTAAGTAGGCTCTATGTGCCGCACTCTTTAGCTAAGATTTAACTGCATCGAAATGTTTCGGGCATACCAAGCTTATGTTACTGAATTCTCTTGCTCTTGAAGCAAGTGAGACTGTGTGAAGCAAGTGAAACTGTTAATAGTCTTTTTGCATTCTCAATTTGTTTTTGATATAATCCGCTGTAATGGTCCTTGAATATTCAGCATTCTCAAACTGTTTTTGATTTAATTCGCTTTAATGGTGCGTGAATATTCTGGGATTTCCGTTCCTAAAAAATAAAAATTAATATTTTGGAAAAATAAACTTATTGGGGTTTGGTCATACATGTGACTTCTCTGAGGATGCCAAGTTAATGTGATGGGGGAAAATTTAATTTTCAAGAGGTCTAAATACGGGCCTGCAATAGTAATCAGTTGCAGGGCCTCCGAAGAGGTCCTAAATGTAGCACAAGAAATCATTAAGTTCTTTCGAACCGACCAAACCCTTGCCACTCTTCTCAAGGGGTGCACCTAAAAAAAGAACTTCATTCGATGACCTCAAAAATTATGTTTGCGGCCTGTAAAAGTTTTTTTTTATAACAAAAGCTTTCAAAAGTCTATAAAAAAAATTGTAAAACTCTGTTTTACGAATTATACTTTTCTTAAAAAATATAATGCATCAGATTTGTTCACTCCTAAAACACAATTTTCCTGGATACTTCTCATTTAAATCAAACAACAAGTTGCTCATTTCTTTTTTTGTTCGTCGTAGCACATTTTCATACAACACACATACCAGCCTGTACACAACTCTATTTGGCTCGTATTTAGATTAGATAAACATGGCAATAATACTGTCAATTTTCATGCCATTATTATCTTGATCATTATCATTATTGTGCCCATAATTGTGATTGTAATCATCGTCATCATTATCATTATCGAAAGAAACATCACTGTAATAGATGGTGATATCAAATCTGCAGCATATATTTAACACACGCACTGAAATGTTTATTTTTATGTGTTTTTGATAACACAACAAGTATTTATTTGGATAATTTGAATAATATATGTAAGATTTATATGAACATATGTAAGTATGTATGAACTCATGCGCACATGGGAAAATGTGTAGGTGTATGTCACATTTCTGTCAATTGAAAATGTTGCCTTAATGATTTATTCACTCTTATGATTTATTACTTAAGTACGACCAACAACACAACAACATCCACAGCGACAACCCAGTGGTAAAAAGAGAAATGCTATTGAGGCCCGCTAAAATTTATAAAGGTATAATAATATTTCAGTTGCAATATAAGAATAAGATTAGATTAGCCTCACTTCGTGCTCTATTTTCTAAGCGCAGGGTGGACCAAATTCAAGTAGTGTAAAAAAGAAATCACATCGTATTGGCTATATTTTGCCTGTTTAATATGAAATAGAAAACCATCAGCTTAACCTTAAGTCCCCTTTAAGCCTAAGCAGTGTTTTTATATTGCTTCGAACACATATTAAAGTTCATAACAAAATTTTTTTTTCCAATTTCAAAAAATGCTTAACTATGCTCTACTACATAAATCCTTTTTGGAGCATGCCACATTATAAGCTGTACATGTTTATTATCCGTACTTAATTTTCTCTTTCATAAAAGCCAATTAGACACGCAATTATACTTTTAATCTAAGTTGCCAAAAATGAAAATAAAACGGGGAGCAAATGAATGTGGAAAATCGAATACAAAAAAAAGAAAAGAAGGTTATAACCATTTAATCAACATTGTTTGTTGAAAATGGTGCTAATCATAAATATTTGCTCAACATCATTAAATTTAATCTACTTGTTGCACGCTATACATGCAACAACAAACGACAATACTTATTCCAAGCAACATAATGAGAAATAGGGTTACTCTAAAAGGAATAATCCTATAAAAATAATTAACCACGTATATAAATTCAGAAATGTAGCTATTGTTCACAAAGGAAAAACATACGAGCATGTTTTACAGCTATAAAAAGATAATTTAAAGTAGGTACCCTAGATTTGCACATGGAAAAAATATGTACAAGGATGAAGTGAGCATATTTCAAGCCTGTGTTGAATTATGAATGAAATTGGTAGTAATCAATCTAAAACCAAGCTAAAAGAATATTAAAAAAAAAGATTATATCTCTTAGAGTTAAAAGAAACTAACTACAACTGCATACATTTGTAATCCGAAATGAAAAATATTGTGAATAGACCTTTTAATTGATTCAGCGTCAGCATTACTTCAAACCAACACAATAGCCAAATGTTCATAGTTAACACAATAGCATGCACAACCAACAATCAGCGTTTATGAGCTTAGAAGTTTCACAAATATTTTCCATGTTGATCGTAGAGATTTTGGTCAAGGTAAATCTTTCGCTTTTTTAATCCATCATGTGATTCCACACATTCAATAATTTTGCAAAAGCCAACAAACGAAAAGAAAAGCCAACAAAAGGAAAAATACTGACTCAGAAATACAAAACAATGACCCTGTTACACAAAACAGCAAAGTAAACAAAACTGAAAATCACATGCAAATATTTCAAAAGGAGCTGAAAAAAACTATCCGAAAAAAAATGCCAACTTAAAACACTTTCTCGTCATCAACAATCCAATAACTTGAACCAACTTTAAACGGTCTGAAAACATGAGCAAATATTTGCCAAACGTGTTGGATTTATAGACAAAACTTTTACACCTGTTAGTGCAATGAACGAGCCTCACAAAAAAAAACCCCCGAAAGGAGGAAGAGGCGTTAAGTAGCTTATGGCCGTCAAAGTTTGACATGGATACAGGCAGTTTTACAAGGTGTTTAGCAGGCACTGAATTGGCGTGGACAGTGGAATTTTTGTTTAATTTAGAAAAGGTATTGAGAGGACTTTTGCAAAGGAAAAATTTTCATGTTTGCAGCAAGTGAATGAAAAAGCATCAAACAAATGAATTAGATAAAATTATAACATTTCTTCATGCTGCATAAAATATTTACTTCAAAAGAAATCACAGTATTCTTCTAACTCCGGTCTCAAAGCTTCGCAGTAAAGACAATAAAAATATTAATACAGAAGTACAGCCTTTGGAGGCCCACTGAGTTAATAATCTTCTATCAGATAAAAGCGTCTTGGAAAACATACAGAAGCATTAAGAAATGAGAATGACTATATGCCATCCACTTCCTTTCTGTCACTTTCTGTAAAAACTGCAGCATCTTCGTGCAGTTAGCATGCGAATTTTATTGTGAAGCACCTTCATAAGGAAACAGTAGTTTGGAAAATCGGGTTCTGAAAGACAAAATTATTTAAAATCAATTTTTTTCGTTTTCTTGAAAAAAAAACACCATATTAAGAAACAGATAAAAAGCATGAACAAAATTTCAGAATCAATTTATATTAAATTACTTTTTCAGGCTTAAGTTCATTTTATTTACATGTTCATAACTACTTTTAACAAATCGACAAAAATTTAGGAAATGTGTTTAAAAAGACTTATTCAAATTCGATTTCGTTTAACTATAACTTGAATGTAGCATATATTTAAGTTGGACATAGTTGTTATATGTACGCAAAAATTCATAGAAATTAATCCAGTGTTTTCGCAGTTTACCTGTTTTGCAAGTGAACCGTTTGTGATCTTAAATGATTTCGGTTTTAATTAATTACAATATAATAAAAAGTGTTTTGTGGACTTCTATGTGCACATATTGAAAGGTAAAATTATATACCGTGTGTAAATGAAAATTTCAGTATTCATGAGTAGTTAGTGCTGAAACATAAAATTTGAAGAGTCACTGCACAGATTTTGTAACAAAAGTGAAAGGAGGAGGAAGGACTCACATACTGGAGATACCAACAATTTTATAGAGGTAATTCTGGAAAAAGTAGGAACTTTGACAATTCTAATCTATTTTTAGGTTACGAAAATGGCATTTTATATCTGACCAAAAAAGATGTTTTGAAATGGGGAACAAATTGCCATAAAAACCTTGCTCTCTATATAAAATAGTTAAATATACATATGTACATAAAGATAATATCTATTATAGTTATAGACACATAACCTTCTCTTTTTCCATACATTTGGTATGTCTGGCTTGTTTTCATCTAGATTCTGTTTAGCCATTATGGCCGCTTGAGCATATTAATGTATGAATATGTATTAAACAAACACTATATATAAAAATATATACATATGTGTGTGTACAATGCTCATCGCACATACGTTTGTATATACACATATATACATACATATGTATACATTCTTCAATATTTGATGATATTTGAATGAAGTGGACTTAAATCAATTTTGAACATTTGAGAACAAACTTTTTCCATTTGTGTTCAAATTGATTTTATTTATATCATTTGAATTTTTATTTTTATGTTTTTTATTTTTGTATTCATTCTTCATTCTGCTGTCCCTTAGCATACATATACTCGAACATTTTATTTATTTTTTGTGGTTTAATAGTGTAATGTTATTTCTGTGTGTACGTGTGGACTGTTAAGTATGAAATTGTTGTCAGAAAAGGCTATTCGCTTAAATACTTTTCACTATATATGTATATATATATTTTTTTTTTTTTTTGATGAATGGTTAAGTAGTGAAATGTAAATTGTTTACATGTAAAAAATTTGTATACCCATTTTAAAAATTACCATAGACTGAAGGATGATACACTAGTTGGTATTGCAACAATTGATTACCAGACAAACGAAGTTACAGTGACCTGCTGTTTAGTTCAGTTCTGTTTGGCTGTGTGTGTGTGTTTTTTTCAATCTCTTAATGGACCTTGTGGAGTTTTGTCGCTCTGGCTTGTAGCTTAAACAATTTTAATTTTGAAGTCATCAAATTGATGTTAGTTTCATATTTTAAGAGTTATTGCAGCAAATTCTTCGAACTAGAAAGCATGGAAAACTAGAATAACCATGTTGTTGTTTTCTTTCACGCTGCTCTAATAATTTGGGTTATCTTTAGCATTAATGCCCAATAGTTCCATTGTCCTTGGACAACAGTTGTATAAAAATAGTTAACTTGCAAGCAGATCTCTTTGCTTATTAAAAATTAATTAACTTTCACTGAAAAAAAGTTGTGTTCAATTATGTTTGACGTCTCTGGAAAGTGACCATTTTGTGTTGAAAATTCTGGAATGCCCTAAAACGGCACAAATCACTCCGAGCTGGCAGCGCTGCTAGGAAGTGAAGATGATGGAAAATCTAAACGGAATATGAGACCTATTTATACCCCTAACACTTATAAAGCATATACAAATGACGTTTTTGTTTCCCAAAATCCTGAAATTATTTAATACTGAAAAGGGGTTGCTTAGTTTTCTCAAAAAAAAAAAAAATATTCTTTAAAACATATTTTCAGCCTGTTTAAGAAACTTTCGTCTTCAAAATCAAACCTGGCACATTTCAACCATTCAGTTTGCTGCTTTTAACTGGAAACCCCACCTAACAGAATACATAGATATATACATCTTTCCTCTAAAAAAGGTGTGAAAAATACTCCTTTGTCTTTTTCAAGTTATTACTTTTGTGTATTTTCCTCTACCCCAAACACTTTAGAGAAAAAATAGAAGAGAAAACAACACTAACAAACTTCTACAAAATACAATTTTCCCATTAAAAATGGTCAGATGGGCTAACATTTGCCGAATTCGAATTAGAAATTTTTGCATATTAACCATATTTTCGTTACACACGTTGGTGCTGCTTTAAAAAAAAGACACACACACGCAGTCACTCCATGAATTCAATCATACCACAAAAAACAAAAAGGATAACAAATCCTCTTACGAAACAAAAGCAAACAGTTTGTTCTATTCTTATGCCTTTTATTCGTCTTATTTTTGTTGTTTCTTTTAACATTTCGATTTGAAGTTTCGGAAATATTTTGTATGCTGGTTTTGTATTCACAATAATAGTTATTCCATATCGTTTGTGCTTTTAATGGGCAGGCAGGGTAGTTGTTAGAAAAATTTGAATATGTTGTTGGAAAATTTGAATATTGTTCTGGGAAATGGAATTATGTAGATGTATTTGTGTTTTATTCAAATAAACACGGCCAGTCATTTGATTCCATAGCTTAACATAATAACACTTTTTCTTTTTTTCTTAATAGAAGTGTGAATTTTCATGCGAGTTTTCAAAGGCACAAGTTGCCAACAATGAACAGTTGTACTTCTTTCATCACAAAACGAATACAATTATTATTTTTTTTATTTTTTATTTTTAAATCAACAATTTATTGAAGAGTTGCTCTCAAATGCTTATGCCCATAGCTATGAAATTTGGTATGCTCTTGATGGAAATTTAGAAAAAGCAAGGGTGGAATATAGAAATTAAATAGTTTGCAATGTCTTTGAGAGGGTATCAAGTGAGAAAACCTTTTCATACTTTTACTTAAGAAATCGAGCTCGAAATCCTCAGACGGAAAACTTGGCTTTGCCGCAAGTTGGTTGGTTGGTTTTGGCAGCAATGGAGTGTAAAAACAAACCTTGTTTTTAGCATGGTTCTTAAGATGTCAGATTATTAAAACCGAAATAGCAAATACCATGGACGCATTAAAATAACGACAACGCTCAATTGACGTGCCAAAGTGTTGATTGAAAATCATGTTCGACTTATATTAAATTAGAGTTCATGTATAAGAAAAATATTGAGTATTTTTACTTTCTCAGAATTGGGAAAGAATTTTTTTTGTAGAAAAATTGCAGTGATTAATTTTTTTTTAAAGAAAATAACTTAAAAGCTGAGTTCCCGAGGAACCTACCACGGCTGTTTCATGTCCGCTATAGTGATCGTCAGCACTCAAATTTCCTCAATCTCAGATCATAGCAAAATTGCGTTCTTTTTTTTCTTTTAAGCAGCAGAAATAGCCATTATTCTACCTGAAATCCTTGTCACTTTTAATTTTATCAGTGTTGATTGACCGGGGTCGAAGCACTGTGAGTGCTTAAAATCTTTGTGACGGACGTAATACATCTATTAATTCTTTGCCTGGTAATAAATATTCAACCTCTATTTTCTTCTTTTCTGTAAAAACTACATTTGCCTACAAGAAAACTTTTTTTCAATTCCAAACAGGTCAAATCGAACTTAGAAATTAAATGAAAATCAGAAAAAATTACACAACAAATTATTTTGATTAAAAAGAGATGCTTTTGATGCTAATTTTTCGACCTTTGTTGTTTAGTATTTTAATTGTTCGAGCTTTAAGGTCACTTCTTTTTTTTTATAAGTGTTTATTAAATTCGATATTTCGATATCACAATGGATATCTTCTTCAGGAATGTTTTCATGTTTTTTTTTTTAAAAACAAAATTGTTATAAAAAAAAATTTCTTTTGAAAAAAACATCAAAATATTCCTGAAGAAGATATAGATTGTGATATTGAAATATCGAATTAAATAAACACTTATAAAAAAAAACAAGTGACCTTATGGCTCGAACAATTAAAATACTAAAAAAAGAGTAATATTAAATTTTCTCTTAAAGTAAATGGAATAAGTACAATAAAGATAAATACATATTCAAAATCCTGCTTCATATTAAAATTAAGCTTCTATCCCGGTAAAACCGCGATACAGTTTACTAAATGAAGGCTTCAAAATTTAAAATTTCTATAGAAAAAAGTGGCATATTATAATTCAGACTGGTATCAGCTCTACTTGAACATGAGATTGTTCCCTTCGGTTATTGGTTATTGAGTAATGTGTAATGAATACTCAAAATATTGAGGTTGTGGTTCGATTCCCGTGAGATGTAAATGAAATACTTTGTAGTTTAAAAATACAGTAAATAAAATATCAAACAAAACTAAGAAAAACAATAGCACGATTAAAGTAAAAGAACAAAATAATATAAAAAAATTTGTTTCTACTGCAATGTTAATTTTTATATATGCAGGAGTATTCGTACACTAAATCAATAGCAATAAAAGTCGCTTTAAAAGCAAACAAATTTCTTTTTCGATCAATACAAAATAAGTTTGCATTACAATGCGAGTGGAGCGAGCAAAACAGGCAATTAAAAAGTTTTATAAATCCCTAGATTTCATATTTTTAGCATAGTTTTTTTTAGTGTAGAATGGTAGGAAAATCTATTACTCAACTTTTATCACGACGAATATTAAAAGTATCCCACGAATCCAATATAAAATATTGTCAACGCGGAACGGTATGTTAGAGATGATTACATACACCGAAATCTATATGTCAAAACACTGAAATAAGTCATCCATATCAACAGCCTTAATTATAAAACTCGTTTAACACAAGATTCCAATACGGAACTCAGACACTCACGAAACCGCGAACTAAACCCAGGCACCCAGAAGACCTAAGCAATATGCACCGTCAGAACTAGGTAGTCGTTAGTAGAAGGGTCAAGTTGCTGTTTTAAAAAATTATTTTTATATGATTATCACATTTATAATAACGTACGATATAAGTTGCCTTGGACAGCATTCTCCAGAAAGGCCTTGACGAGCACCGAATTTCGCTCTAGTGTCGCTTAGGGCTACTTTTCATATGAATTCATGAAAATGTTCCAATCTACAGTACATCAACGTCTCGTTTTGATTGTAAAATATTCCGTATAACTGGTGCTTATCACAAATAAAAAGAGTTTACTTCTGCAGTATTTTGGTGTCCGCTTTGCTCACAACATTCCATGAGTTGTACTAATTACTACTGGAAGTTATGATACTGAGCGTATTGAGTTGCACTAGGCTTGTGTTGAAAATGTCATCGCCTGCAGTCACCTTTTCTAGGTTACGTCTTCTTCAGAGAAGACGTCTTTTTTCCATTTGCTTATTTCATTTGAAGCATTTTCATGTGCTTTATGCAAATTTTCTTTTACTTAAAAATTCTTACAAACAATCGAAAAAAATTTCATTTTGTCCACTCTCCAGCATTGTCTACTTCAGAACAGCAATGCTGAAGTAAGTATGATACACTAGCAGTTCCTCACATATGCACACGTGTGTACAAATGAATACATATCTATACATACATATGTATATCCATCTATACTAAGGGCGTGCACAGATTCATTTGGTTATGTCAAAACGTCTATGTTTTTGTTAAGTACGAGCAGATAATTTTATGTCAATTTTATATTGACTTTTCCAGTTATGTATTGAAAACAATCACACACCGAGTGGACTAGTGTAATTTTACTTAGCTAAAACAGATTAAAATAATATCAATATGGTCATGAATGTATGTCCTGCTACGATCCTCTACTCACAAATATTCATATCAATTCACATCTTTCGCATTTATCTTTTTAATTGAATTTTCGATATAAGAAAAGCACACTTTCATTTTCATGTTTATGTAAAACATTGTTTCATGATTTTTTTCTTAAAATTATTTGCAATGAAGTAGATATTTTTGCAAGATGAAACAGATGCAATTATTACACATCAAAAAAAAATCTTCTCTAAATACTTTCAAATATGATTAGTTTTGCTAATTCGCTCTTCTGTATCTGCAGAAAAATATATATAAATGTTGTATCTGTTTTGTGTATGAATGATTTTCGATATACGATTGCATGTCCTTAGTATCTACACAATAGAAAAAAAAATGGCATCAAATATAGAAGAGAAGTGAAAACTGGCCATTTAAGACTTGAGGCTATTTTTGACAACTGTCAAAAATAATAGATAAAGTTTTTTTCTTCTCGTTTTTGCATCTGCTTACATTTTATGTGTACTCGTATGTGTGAATTTTTCGTTGACATCGTTACGACGAGTGCAGAGGTTTGGTTCGAGATTAATAAATTCATCCTCCTATTTCTATTATACTCTTTTGTATTTCCTCTTTTTACGTCAACCATTAGAGTTTACGGGTAACATTTTGAAAATTCTGGCAATTTATATGCTGATGAATATTCAATAAAAATGTTTTTGTTGTTTTTTGTCATTCACAAATTGAAATCGAGAGGAAATTAAAAGTTCTGGGAAATGATGAAATTGAAAAATGTTTTTCTGTTAATATTTAGGTATTCAAATGAGCTTGAACCATAGGAAGAAGGTTAATGATTATTAAAGCATGCAAGGTTGCTTTATTTTTAATTTATTCATTTGATTAACGATGACAGCACACGGTATGTGGTGTATAAACTTATATGCACATGACATTGTTGTTGTGTTACAAGTTGCAAAAATTTAAAGAATACATTGCAGTCACACTCGAGAGTAGAGATTTTTATGGATGTAAATAAGTCTTGTTAAGAAGATGAACTTAGAAACTTCAAAATGATCTGAAAGCATCAGTGGTCTTCTGTAGTAGCCTTGCTGCTTTTTCTAAAACAGGTTGGTAAGGCCATGGTTTTTGAACAATATTCAGTAAAAACAAAAACATAGTTGGTAGCCAAACACCTTTTATTTTATTTTATTTTATTTTATTTTATTTTATTTTATTTTATTTTATTTTATTTAATTTTGTTTTATTTTATTTTTTTATTTAATTTTGTTTTATTTTATTTTATTTTATTTTATTTTATTTAATATTGTTTTATTTTATTTTATTTTATTTTATTTTATTAGGAATTTCATACTTTGGTATGAAGGTCTTTGTTCAAGTGTTGTAGTGAGCAAAACTTGGCTTCTCAGCATCAATCCTTTTTAGGTTTTAGGCTGATTAATACTTAAAGAGAATCACTCGTGCTCTTATTTCATGAACGAGAGAAAGGCTATTTCTGCTTCTATAAACGTCTCATGTCTTATGACACAATTGATAGAAATTAAAAGTTTTTCAGTTTATATCAAGCAATGTCAAAGGAATTTTTAATAATACCCGCACCATCCCGATGTCTGACTGTGACTTTTTGGTCATGTCTTTTCTCTTTAAAGATTAATATGTGTGAAACTTACATAACGAAGAGCTTTGTCTATGGATTTTATACGCAGAGCACCTAGTGTTTTGAGTGATTTCTTGTTATTTTTTTAGACAAATTTGTTGTTTATAATGTGGTAATCTAAAATTTTACATTCATTAGCAATTTTCTTTTTTCTTTTAATAATATATAGGTAGTTCCATATACAGTGGATTTGTAAAAATCAAACTGGTCGATAGTTTGATGTTGTTCCAGCAATCATAATGCTTCGTATACAGACCTCATATGTGAACCCAAAAATTCGTAAAAGTTTCAAAGTTCAGCATTTAAGAATTCCGTTCCTGGCCTCTATTTTATTTATTGATATTTTTTTTTTGTTAAATTCTCAATATCAAATTAATGTGATTTTATGTTGACGATTTATTTATTTCATAGTGATTTTTTTTCCAAATTTCTTAGATATTATTCAAAAACTATCTTGCAACTATGTTTTTGAGTAACGAAGTAAGATTGTTTTTTTTATAAAACAATTACCCAGCGGGAAAACAAGGAACGCTTTACTAAAATGACTTATAAAATAATGTTGAGATTTTAAGCGAAAAGTAATGCTGTCATTATAGTCCAGAAGGTAACTAAGTTCGCAATTGTGTAAGATTTTGCATTAATTGCTGCGTACACTCTTCAGTCAGTAGAAAAAGAAAAGTACACGTATTAAGATGCTAAAAACCACATGTTTATTCATACAAAGAAAATTAGCTAAGTTAACTTTAACTGTCTACGTAAATAGCTTTTTTTCAATAATTAGCAATGGCTGAGTGGGTATGGCATCAGCTCAACAATAGCGTGGATCACTGCTCCAATCCAATCCAATGCGAATTTTACATCATGAAAATTAAATAAAACCTTCAAAAAGAAAGTAAAATAGAAATTACATAATAATAGACCAAAATATAAATTTCAATTTGTCTGCTGATAACAGTCAAATATAGTAATTAATATGAAAACTAAGTTTGACTGAATGACAATTGTAATATATTAAAAATTATGAACTACGAAATAGATTCATTTGTACGACTAAAATAACTTATTATGAAACATTATTTATGGAATTTATGCCAAAGGCATACAAAGCGAATTTTTCATATTTTTAGAGCATGTTACTTGAATTCCAAGATCAAAATTTATACAAAATGTGTATTACCTTCTAAATATCCATTCATTGCCTCTTACCTCTGGGTAATTAATATAAGAGGAGCTAAACAAAAAAAAAAAAAAAAAACTAATATATGTATTAGTAAAAAAGAACAATTTTAATCAAGCCTAAATTAAAATTTTTTAATTAGTTAGTCATTAACTCCATAGCAATGAGGGAATAACTTATGTAAATATTTTTTGGAAGTTAACTGAGATCCTTAAGGTCAAAACGTCATTTGATATATTATCCAGCTATTTGTTATTAAAAATTTGTTCGGATTTAGTCGGAGACTGAACCATTATAACCGGCAGCTCAAACTCTCCAAATGAAATTGCCGCAACTCAATTCCACTCTATCTCCAAACACGATTCAAAAAAATGCCTCTAACTGAAATCGTTTGAGTGAGCTCAGCTTGTATGTGCAAGAAAAATAAAACTTCTCTTTTCACATTCAATTATGCGATGACAAATCAGAAATTGGAGAGGGTACAGAAAAAAAAAACTCAAGAAATAAAACAAAAGAGCCCTACAGCATTGAGCAAACTGATTAAAAATCCGCATACAAAATTTTCTGATGCAAACTGTACACAAACAACAGTTTTGTCTGAACTTGCTTTAAAAGCAAAATTATCACATGTGTAATGTGACCCCTACACTTTTCAGTTTTTTCGCATTCCATTTCATAAGTTATTCTTAATGTTTCATAATATCGACAATCTTACAACTAATGTTTACTCAGGTCCATGTTTACTAGAAGCGGTCAGAGCAAATATAAAGAGAGAGAGAGAGAGAGAGGGAGAGAGAAAGAGAGAGAGAGAGAGAAGGCCGCTCATATACACAAATTTTGACAGCGTTAGTAGATCTAAAATGTGTTTGACATCTTTGTATGAATTTTGTTGGCTTAGTTCAAGGAAACTAACGCTTTCAGAGCTTCCTTCACTCAGGGTTTATTGCAATTTATTGTGGTGTGATTTCTGTCGATTCCACTGTTTGATGTGAGAAGTTTCTCGCTGCAAATAATATGGACGTAAGGCACAATCGTAAATATCTAACAACCTCCTAACATTATTCGATCTGTGTGATATTTAAAATATATTGCTGTCTGTAAAATGCAATACAGAATGATTTTGATGTTTTGAATCAGTGTAGTGGGCAGTGTATTAATTGAACATTCGAATGCTCAAACTCTCCATTTTTTGTTAAAAACTCATAATGTAAGAAAATGAAAATCTGCTCAAAATCTAAGCGTTTCTTGCAGAGGCTTGCCAATCGCTTATAGCATGGAAACAGCCCACTAATTTTCATATGTTTGGTCAGCTGAGGCTCTTAGAAGTCGACTGTTACTTTCGTTTTGTAAGTTTTCTAAAGCAAAGTACATACACACACAGACTTGTGTATATACGCAAAAAATTAAGTAGTAAACAAAAGCTAAATTCTTGATAAGAAGTAGTTACTGTAAGACGTCAAATTTTCACAACTCAATTATCAGTATAACAAAACCAAACCACAGCAATACATCAGATCAAGCATTACTACTCTTGAAAAAAAATTTTTTTTTTCTTTAACTATGATAAATTTGCTTAAAACAATCAGCATATTTGTGATTATAGTCAATGTGGTCACAGCATATGAATTAGCTCTGCAAAAGTTTCCAAGTATTTCTAAACTCGATGCAAATCAGAAAACTGCACATATTTCGCCCGAAATTATAAACGAATTGAAAGATTTTGAAACTTTAATACCAAAAGCCACCATAGATGAAATTGCTGCTGAGCATTTGCTGTTGGATGGAAATTTTCGCAAAGTCGTAAAATATTTGAATAGTGATGAATTTACGCAGCTGCAAAAACAATTACTGGATACTCCAGAAATAGTAGATGTTTTAGAATTTCTGCATCTAACAGCTGAAAATGCCACAACGATGCATATGGGTGCAACTGAAATGCCAACAACAGGCATAAGAGTGGCGGCATCATTAGAGGAATATAACAGTGCCGCTGCAACAGAGTCTTACGAAAGAAACGACAAAATGACCACCGATGGTGGCAGCATACAAAAAAAATCCCAAACTTTGGTAGATGATGATGTGAAAGTGCAACGGGGGAAGGAGAAGGAGGAGGAAAAGGCAGCAGTGAATAATCTAAACGTACCTAAAAGACCACTAAAACTGTTTTACATGAAACAAAAAAGCAACAAAATTGTTGACTTCGATGAACATGATGCTGATGCCAGTGATGACTCTGTAAATGCAAATTCTATTGCATTTAGTGGACATCAGACTTTAGTGCATATTGTATTATTGGAGGATTTAGAGGTTAGGGCACAGGTTTCTGATAAAGCACAGCAGCAGCCTCGTCATCATCATCATCATAATCATAAATATAAAAGTCAGCGTTATAATGGTTGTGCTCATTGCTCGCTGGGAACATTTACATCGTTTGTAACAGAAGTCCTGCAACATTTACCACATGCCGCTTATCAGAAAATGATAACAGACAAATGCCACAATAACTCAAAATTTGCAAAATTCTATGGGGCTTTAAGAAATCCTGCCTTTAAACCCTATATAGAAGGCCTCAAGGTAAGTTACAAAATATCTCAACGAATATAAAACGTACAAATAAAAAATACAAAATGTAATATCTTTTTCTCAGGAAAAACCTAATATTAAAAGTATTATGACAACCCTAAGCTCGCACGGCTTGGATGTTAACTCTTTGGAAACCATTGTCTTTGAAGTCATTTCCTGGGGACCCAATATATAAAAAGAGCACCATTCCAAAAACACTTGTAATTTATCTTTACTTAACTAAAGTTTTTAATTTCATACACTTCAGCTTTTGTGGTTTAAAATGTTGGGAAAATGTCTGCAAAGTTTGTATCGTCTCGTTTATTAATTTTTATTTCCACCTGAACTGTGTTTAACAAACTTGAGCAACAAAACACCCAACCAGCTTCGCCAACACTTCATTAATTTCTTGCTTTAGTTGTTCTTACGTTTTAATAATATTTGTTTAGTAAACATTGTTGCCAGCCATAATGCTTGGCACTACCCCTGACCTTAGATGGATGTGCAAATAAGTAAATAAATAGAAATAAACTTTAGAACAAGTAAGCCTCAGGTATTATATCTGCAACTTCGTGGAAAATATAAAATACTTTCAGTGAATCATAAAGTGTACAGACAGAAGAATATGCATTTAAAAAAGATGCTATTGAAATGTAATAGATTTGTAAAGGAATAATTTTTTGCAACTTGAATTTGATGCATTTTTGCTGATTGTGTAAGATTTTCGATAAAAATTTCTAAAAATTAAAATACACTTTTGCAAATTGCTACAACCGTACACCTGATACAACAATACAACAGACTTATAAAATGGGCAACTGTAATAATAAAGCATAATTTCAATAAATTCATTGAGTTTGTGTATATGCAACAACATATGAATTTCACTGTTCCACTGCTTACTTCCGCTACACTCTTAAGAATGCTCTTAAGAACACTTGTACTCTCATGGACAAGCAAACAAGCCAAACATATTCGCAGCCAGCATCCTACACAGTACACACGTTTGTTATATATGTATATACTATGCATAAATATTTTGTGTACTTTCATACATGGAATGAGAATTAAAATTTTTTTTTTTAAATGTATGTACTTGTTTTGTGAGTAATTGGGAGTATGTCTCTATTTGTTTTCACTTAAGCAAGAAATTTAAAAAAAAAACATTTTTTTTTTGGTGCTCTGTGTCATGTAGCAAATGGGGCTGACTTTAAATGGCACACAAGTGAAAGCGTAAATACTTAATTCTTCCATCCATAGGTAACAATGAAAAGTTTTTAAATTTAGAAAATTTGAATTTGTCATAATAAAAATACTTCTTAGAACCAGAATTGAAAAAAACACACATTTTCATTCTGGATGGACAAACTTATATTTTGTAAAATATTTAAAGCGAGATATTTTGATAACCGTTAAACTCGGTTTTTAAATTAACTATATGATTTTTATCAAAAAAGTTACATTTCTATCCACAACCCCAGTCACGTTGTTTATCACTGTATTTGAAGCGAAAATTTCAAACACAAATTACCAGAACAAAAACGATTTTTAAATTATTTATATATTTATTCGAAATCAGTTTGTGCTCAATATTGTCTCTTCAAATAAATTAGGTATAAAAAGCGAAGCAGAAAAAAAATCTCAAGTTAGCAGGACAGCTATGCGCTGCTGCTTAAAAACAGAATACAATTAGTCATGACCTGGGTTCGATTTGGTTGCTGATGAGCTAAGTGACCTTGTGAAACTGCCATGGTATGTACCCAGCCATTGGGTCTTCAACTTTTCTTTTTTGTCTTCTTTAAAAAATAATTGATTAGTCCAATTTAATTAGAAGAAGATCTTTCTTAGTTTTTAGGAAGTAAAAATTGAACTCAAGCCCGATAAAATGTTTAACAATAGTAAATCATATAGCTCACTGTAAAATTAAATATAAGATAAGTAAAGTTGAAGATTAATTGTCTGAAAAACATTTCATTGCCGTTTAATATCCGCCCAAACGATCATCAGCGCTCAAATAATAATTAGTACTACTGAGTGTGCCCTTCAATTCTGATAGTGTGTCTCTAAACTATTAACCAACTTTAAATTTTATCAGTATGGTTTTCTGAAAAACTATTTTATAAAGCTTCAGATCGTTTTTATATAAAAATTTTTTCTAACAATATTATTCAATATTTCGATAACAATTTGTTATCATCTTCAGGATAATATTTGTATCCTGAAGACGATAAAAAATTGTTATCGAAATATTGAATAATATTGTTAATAAAATTTTTATATAAAAACGATCTAAAGCTGTATAAAATAGTTTTTCAAATAATTAAAAAGATCAAATAAATATTATATATTTAGTATGGTTTTCTGTTGATCAGAATATATACTGTATTTATTCTCTCGTCAACATTCAATTGATTTTCGATTAATTTTTGTGTTGCCGCACGCTACGATCTTAAATCTACTGCTCTTATCTTAACTACTTTCATTAGGTTCGCATAATGTGCAAAAACAAGTTTTAAATTAAAGTTTGGAGTGATCATAGTCCCATAAAATTGAACTAAGTCACATAAAATTCTAATTATATGCTTTAAGATGCACTGGACACCGGATTGTTAAACCAAGATTTTATCAATTTATTTTGTATGTATATACAAGCTGAGCCAAAAGAAATCTCCCAATTGGAAGTTGCTCTTATTTTAGCGAATAAATGCCAATGTCAAACAAAATTTTACATTTGTCAAGTAGAGGACTTTTGAACAAAAGTGAACAAACCATGAAGCGATACACTTCCCAAGAGTGGAATATTCATGTCTATGACAAACTGGACGATGTCGACCAAAATCATAATAAGCGATGAGGTCTATTTCCACCTCAGTGGGTACGTGAACCAGCAAAACTTTCGCTTCTGGAGTGCATCCACGAGTGATGCACGAGCAGCCATTACATCTGCTTACTTTAAGCTGCATGGTGCGCTTTTCATCGGGACATGTTTTTAGCGACGCGTGCTGGTCACAGGACAATGCACTATAGCTCCATGTTAAACGAGTTTCTTCTGCCTTAATTAAACGAATTAGATCTAGAGAGCTAGTGGTTCCAATAGCACCGAGCAACGGCACACACTGCTCGAGCATCAAACGAATTCTGAAGGCCAAACAAAGCCGGATGACTTCTTTTGGAATACCTGTTGCTACAAAATATGTATTCTGAAAAATTCCTTGCTTAGCCATTAACATGTACTTTGCTTCCTACAAAGATATTCGCTGCTTTTTTACAATCGTACGAAGTATATAAAAATATTCGACTTTACCAAATTTTTCTTTTCCATTTGTACGTATTTAAATTTTTTTTCTGGCGAATCTTCTTACATTTGCATAATTCTTTAAATATGTAATAAGCAAAAAAAAAAAAAAAGAGCAAATGAAAAAACGATTTCATATTTTTTATTTCAATTTTAGTGATTCCCTTGTAACAATGCAGTTTTAATATGCAAATGAAAGCAAATTGAATATGGTTTAACTTGAGGGGGTTGTAGAAATAAACTACAGACATTGCGACAGACATTTACAGTCGTTCATGGCACTTAAAATGTGGCAAGAGAATTTTTTTAGTAACTTACTTAACATTTCATGTTTTTCTTTGTTGCTTTTGTTAAGAATTCTTAACGGCAACAAAATTACCCAGACCTTTTATAGCTTGTATGTGCGTAATATGTAAGTGGTGGTAAATGCAAATTATGTGGCATGCCACAAGTGTCATTCATATATACGTAGTTGTAATAGGCGCCTGCCCTGGCTGTCTGATGTGTGGCCGTGTATTGTCTTGAACTTTGTTTGGGTGAATAATTTATTGTGCGTAATTTAAGCGAAATTCCATTCCTTTATAGTAATTTTAAAATATTCTAAAAGCATCTGTGGCTCTAATAAGGCCTTTTGGGTAAAAGTAATTATTATGAAATAAGCACAGTTTGTGCAAAGAAGACAATGCAATCGATTAAAAAACTTTTTAGTTTTTACGTTTTAGTTTTGTTGTATTTTTCTCTATTGACATATTTCTGGCCCTGCACAGCAGTCGGAAAAGTCTGAAGACAAAATAGTGCCACAAACATGAACTAAGTTTGTTTAGTTATTTAAGCTTTTTTTTTGTATTACATGCCTCATTTATTTTTGCCTTATTTGCAGTGAACATATAAAAATAAACTGCTTATGTTTTGGGTGAGATGTTGTTCTTATTTTATTTTATCTTGCAACGTAGCAAAATAAGTAGGCCATATATTAGCATTTTCGTCTATTGAAAAGTAGCAAAGTATTTTACAGGTAATGAGCAGCGTTTCTTTTTCAGAACCCATAAATTATCTCCGCTTTCAGACAAATGTGAGCCATTACTTTGGAACGCTGTTATGTCTTAGTGTTCACCTGATATCAAGGTGAATGAATATAAATCGCATGTCTGCTACAAAACTTAAAGGATAGTTATTATTCTAGTATGTGGAATGAAATTTTGTATTACTTATGTGCATGCTTCAACGCCACTTCAGACGATACATGCTATAAATAATTTGTAAAACTAATGTAGTTGTATTAGAAGATCTTAATGCGTAAATTATGTGAAAAAGAAAAAAATCTGCTTTGTTTTGAAAATTTCTGTAAACAATAATTAAAATACTTCTAGAGTTATGTGGCAAAAAAAAAAAAATCTTAATATTGCCAACCTGGAAAGAGAAGTGATAAGTGATATTTAGCTGAAGAAAATGCCAAGGGATAAAAAAAAAACCAACTGCTAGAATTTGACATAAATTATTGCTTAAAAATATGCAGGTTTTAGAGACAAGATCCTTCATATCGTCTGAGCAAAATCACTTATAATAGTGATATGATACTGTAACGCATCCCACACTGCAACAATGCTACAGTGAATCAATAGAGCTGGATACCCTGCTGTCACTGGTAAGATTCTTCGTCTGCTCTACAAGGTTGAGTAGCGCCAAAATATTTTTTGAGGCACCAGCCTAAACATGAGAGTTGTATTCCATTTTCTGTCGAATATATGTGGTGTAAATAGTGAGCAGATCGAATGGAGCGACATGTAACTTATAGCACTTAAGGCACTTAAAAGCCCCCTTTGCGACATGAAATATATGCTCAGTCCAGCGAAGATCACATTGAACACTCATGCGGAGAACATTAAGAGCTTCCAACTCCTGAATGTTTATGCCATCTACAAGTACAGAAGAGGCAGCATTCATGGGCATTACTGGGTCTTAGGAGCATTGAAATCAGCCTTTTTTTACGACCCCACTGGGAAATTCTACACAGATCATCATTGAGCGTATTACACATAGTCTGCCTCGTGGCACTGATCTGCGATGTTCTAAGCCAATGATTAAATAAATACGAATGGCAAATGCTGCTGTCGTCTGCAAACGAATGAATAGGGTTTGAAGTATCGAGAGAAATCGCTACCGATACCAAAAGCAATGAGTTTCAACAATAATGCACTATGACACATTCTGTCAAATACCTTGGAAATATTTAGAGCCACCACTTTACTCTCACCAAAGTGGTGGATAGAGTAAATTAATTATTTAAATTGCTTATTGTTGAACTTGTTATGGTTATTGCGATGGCTGAGTGCTTGTGGTAGCTGCGTTGTAGTCACGAGGTTTCACTGTTCAAATCCCAGCAGGAGGCCTTGCAGTACAAAAATGTAAAAAACCGAATATTAAAGGGAAATTATAATAATAGCAACAGAGACGAATAAATAAAATGAGCTAAATAATCATTAATATGAATTTGGTAGGTTTAGAAAAAAATTAGTAGCAAAAAATTAAAGAAATTCAGTCTTATATTTTATTTCTTTGGCTCCATGGCAGGTATACAACACGCTTTCTTTTCTTTTTATTAAAATCAAACCAAAATTATCCAATATGTAGTTTTTTGATGTGAGAACTTTAGTGCTGGTGCGACGCTGCAGTTTCGCAGGTTTAAAGATGAGGAGCACTCTGGTTTCCAGTGATGACTGCTACAATAATTCTTGTGTTGTATTTAGAAAGATCCAAGAATATTTCCATTGCTCTAGATTTCAAACGAAGTTAAAAATTCCCCGATTGGGAACAGGTGTGTTCCGAAAGTCTTCTTTGCTGTCCTTGGTCTAGTGTGAAAAATTCTAAATGGTTCCAAAATGCTGAAAAGTGTGTCTCAGAGAAAGGATATACAGACTCATTCTGGAAAGATATAACCACATTAGATTTGTTAATAAATCAGCTTAAATTTCACATCATTGCTTTCAAAGATGCCTTGAACCAGACTCGACATGGTGTAGTCCCTTGGCAAGGATATTATAGTTTCTTGCCTTAATGCTATTGAAGACGTTAGTCTGCTTTTTTATCAAATTTGACAAAATTCTTATGTTCTTTAGAAAAAAAATATCGCCCATGAATGTTTTTGTATATTTTTTTACTTCAAATATGTTTTGACAACGTTTCACCGTTGGGCATTTCAAACGCATGTAACTCTTTCAAAATTTTGTAGAACTGTGTGTTTATTGCCAAAGCCAAGAGAGAAATGCTTTAGGAAAGTTATATACAAACATACTTCATTACCTTTTCAAATCCATTTCTCATACTATTAATTTACTTAAGAGTTTCAATCTTTACGAAAACATTGCCAAAACTGCGCAGCAAATGTTTAATTAAAATCAATCTCTTTTATTTATTGTGATTATCATAGTAATTATATATGAATACAATAGGAAAACTTGTCAAAAAGTTTCTTTACTCTAAATGTTTCTGTTGTTGTCAATGTCGAAGTAATAACAATTGAATTACAAAAGCAGAATTGCAAAACTTTTACTCAACATGCCGGGAGGCAGACATTTAAGTACGCTACTGATAAACGTACAGAGTTAAAAGCGAAATTTAGCAGCGAGAGTGTATTCAGGTATTCAAGCATTAAAACTGTTGTTTTTGTTTTAGCTAAAGTTATTTTTCCAACTCATCACCGTCGTCATCAACATCAACTTCATCATCATCATCATCATCATCATCACGAACAACAATAATGACAGACTCATCATAACACTTTAACCATTAAACAGCAACAGCCAGAACAAAGAAGAGGCGACACTTACAAAAAAGCAACAATAATTATCGACATCAACACCATCATCTTGCTCAACTTTTGCACCCAACAGCATTGCGAAATGGTGTTGATGACGATGATTGAAATACTCATACAAAACTTTTGTTAATGGCATCTTTTGCTGCAGCAACAAAGACTTAAAAGCAATTTTGTTTTATTAAAATCCATGTAACTCTTGGCACAAGTACTTGTAATCGTGTAAAATGCTTTTAATACTTATGTTTATAACGTGAATTGTTTTGAATGAGTAAAAGAAGTTAAGGCTTTATGTTGTTCATGTTTAATTACTGGTTATAAATTTGCTGTTCAGCGATGAGTTGCAGCAATAAATTTTTTGCTTCATTCAGTTTAGCAACTTACAAACTAGTTCTCACTTACAAACAAATTTTTACTCAGAAAACTCTCCATTTTTGGTTTTTGGTCACACATAAATGCTCACCACAGCGAAAAAATAGAATACAAAGAAGTTTTGTCCTAGCCATGCTACAACTGTCCTATAAAAACGCTTCTTTGAAAGCGGTGCTATAGAAACGTATAAAATAAAATACTTTTCATTAATAAGACAGAAAATGTAAATTTTTTTTTTTGCAAATTTTTTTTATAAATTGAATACAAAACACAACACGTGCCCATCTCTATTGCTGAGACTTCCCATCTAGTTTGTTTTTGTTTTGGTATAAAAATTTGAAAATAAGCTTGGTATGGAAATTTCCACCACAGTGTATACAATTTTAATTAAAATAGGTTAAAAATCAGAAGAAAATTAACTAGATGCACAGAGAAAAAACAGCGCCAAATGATTACCCAATAAGTTAGAACAAAGTTAGTATGATATCTATATGGATCTACTTAAAAGGGAATTCTTGTTGTTTTAATTAATTAACCGCCAACAAAAACTATAAATAAGGAAGCTTATACTTGTTAGTAGGTATTTTTATTGATTTTTTGAAAGAGCTTCTTTTTGAGTCAGACACTCAATCAACTCACCTGTAGAGACACTTAAGGAAGTTGAAGCTAAGACAGTCCATGATGTGCATATGATCCTTAGGAATCGACCCAATGAAATCAAAAAGGGATACTTCTTTAACAAATTGAGAAGGTTTACTAATAAAATCAATAATAAATCCTTTTGAGTATAAAATTTACAGGAAAATCTAACCGAGTCAATGTAGGTCTTCTATTCTATATAAACAATAAATATAAAAGTTAAAGTAACCTATTTGAAAATGAAATTGTTGAGTTATATCAATCGAATCAAGCACTACTTACCTTAAAGAGACGTTCCTATCATTGCTTACCTGAGATAACTATTAACCAATTGCTTACAACCAAAAGAAAGGTTTCAAATTTACTCATATACTTATGGCTTCTTTACATTTCCTTTCCCAAACTACGAATATAATTTATTCACACCGAGTAAATTATATTAATAATTTGGTTAGAATCCTAAATCTAATGAAAATTATTTTGGCTTAAATTTTATGTACCACAAATTTGTTCACAAGGGATTCGAGGTACTGCCGGTAATTAAGTGCAACGCCCGCTTGACCAGCTGCTGCATTAAATATTAAGACAAGAGTAGCAGCTTCGAAACAGCTAGTTGTGCCCCAGCCAAAACTAAAGTTTTTACTTTGTTTATGTTTCTTAATTAATGTCAATCACAGCAAGTCTACGGAAAGCTGTTGAATAATTATTTTTTGCTTTTATTAGAAAAGCAAATTGTTTGCATTTAGAATTTAGAAAAATTGTGATGGATAAATAAATCTCATTATCACCGGGGAAATTTACTTGTTTAAAATAGGTTTTATCTTATTGGTTTTGATTTTATTTGTTCTCAAAACAATTTTAGAATTTAATTGTAAGCGCTGTGACAATTTCTTCTCTTCTGAAATATTAACCAGCTCCTTATACAATTCCTTTGAGATCCAAATAATTGTAAGTGTAAGTTACAAAAATGTTGTTTCAGGCTATTTAAATATTATTTAATTACAAAATTCAGCATATCTTAGTTGTAAAATTGTTTTATTACATGAAGTTGTTGTCACAAAAGATAATGTTACTTAAATTTTGTTTTCTTGCAACAAACGCAGAATGTATTAATTATAACCTTTGGCATTAATTTTAGCATAAACATTATAATATATTTTAAGGATTTTAATTAGATGCCATTATATTTGCACAAAAAGGAATCAGTTTAAGCATTTGATATTTGCTTTTGTTTATGCACATTCTTGCAGCGGCTGTTTTTTCGAGAGCTTGAGAAAGAGATATTATTGATATAAGATTATTTTGACATTAATTTAATATTCATAAATAAATGTTTAAATTCAACTTTATGATTTGCTATTATAAATTAATTTATCGGCCTAAGTTTGAGTTTAGTTATTCAGAATTGGAAAAGATTTCGTTGTGGTGAAATTTTTTAGGCAGTCTTTAATAATTACTATAAAACCTCTACTGGAAAAGTTATTTAAACTGAACTCTTAAGATAAGCGCTACAATTCAAATCATAATTTCTTGGTTGTGCTGATGAGGTAGAAGTCAATGAAATACATTTAGTACGACACTCTCCAAATAATACAGGTTTATGAATTTATGTCTTGTTCAGTTTAAGAACCCCTTGGAAAATTTAAAATTTCTAAAAATTTTAAAGCCCCCTGAAACATTATTTCGGTTGCGTTTTTTACGATATTATTGTATTACGAACAAAAATTTAATTTTTCCAATTCGTCTGCCCCAGCGTACTCACCAAATTTCAAGGAAACAAGGACATCTAATGATGCCAGGGTATCAACTGCACCAAAAATTAGATGTGCTGTGGTGAGTCTTTGAAATAGTTTGAGTATTAATTGTGCTAAAAATGTGCTAACCTTACACTTTGTCTTAGTCAAGAAAACGTTTTTGTATATCGTCAACTTGAGCATACTGACCTACGGTAATTTCACTTTGATTTTTTTTTTTACTATTATCACTACGAAAGTGTTAAATGCTTCAGCCGATTCAGATTCTATTTGCCTTTCATGGTAGTCTCTGAGTACATGAAAAAGCATAAAGATATTATATTAAGTCACCCAACAGCTTAAAGAGATTGAACTCCAAGACATTGAGAACAAATTTTCTATAGCGTTAGTGGTGGGAGTTTGATTCTTATACATAAATGTTACCTAGAAAATCACTTTTTGTAAACTTAAACAAACAAAATTCCACTTGATATATACAAGCGTGTGCAGAAGGTTCAACGAACTTCTTCCCCCCATTCAATAACCACGATCGAACATGTCGTGCTGGTTGTTTAAGCCAATTAATTTTTTTTTTCTTATAGCAAATTAACATACAATTTACTGACTAGACTAAAAACGTAAGTGCGGCTGTTAAAAATAAGAATTTTAAATATTTAATATAAACATATGTACGTGCATACAAACATATACATAGATATGTCTGCGTATGTAAATGTAATCAACTAAACAAAACAACTCAATAATTATTTAGCTAATAATACCTTAACGCAACAACAACAAAAACAGCTGCAATCAATAACATGGGATTTGTACAAAATACGAGTACAAATGTTTGAATGTATTGACATGAAAAGTTAAAAAATTTAAATGACTTAAGAGTTCTTTTTTTCAATTTATAATAATATCTGCAAAGCATTCTACCGATAAAAGGCGGAACTTTTAAAGAAATATTTTTTCTTTGCACACTACTTAAAACTGGATTATCATTCAATGCTAAAGTTTTAATATTAAGAAAGATGAGCCTTTAAGCACCAATATGAAACTTAACTTGAAATTAGTTATCGTTACTCGTTTATTGGTATTGGATTGGCAAAAGATTTGAGCGCAGATGTCTTTCACGGCTAATTTATGGGCACGAATTATTTTTTTATGATTACTTAGTTAATATATGTATATGAAAAGAATTTAATTTTGTTGTGATTTTTTAAAATAATTTTAGGCTTTTATTTAATTCTTACCATTGCTGTATGTTAAAGAAAAGGATGGTTAAATTTTAAGGGCCGATGCTGATTTTGAATAAAATAACATCATTAATAAAAGCCAATGTGCCTTTAGAAATAACAATAAAATTTTTCTTTTCTTGAAAAAATAAAAGATGGACACAGAAAGTACTTCTATAAAATCTGCATCGAAATCAACTCAACCTTAAAACAAAGTTCTGAACTGCAATAAAATAGTTTTGCAAATTGTATATGACAACACATGCTTGTATCGTTGTGTGCATACAAGCCAATGCCATACTAAGAAAAAGCAAAAAAAAAACTCATTACTAAACCTAGACTAAAGTTAACAAAACTAGCAACGGTAGCAATTTCAACACTAGTAATTACATTCCCCATTTAAAAACGTATGTGAAAACTATAAATTCCCTCCCCTAAGCCGCAGCCACAAGCAGCCTGGCACGGCACGACAAGGCGGTTATTATTGATGACAGTGTTATTGGTGGCGATATAATGGTGTCTGCTATTGACAGTTAACACTATAATCATTTAGCATTTCTTTTGTTGCCTTTTCTTCAGCTCTTTCTTGCCAACACCATTGGCACGACCTCAACTACCAACATTGTGTGGGAGTGAAATGTTTGTATGTGCTCCAAAGTTTGTGCAATCATATGTAAAATTTTTTTACTCTGTCTCCTTTTTCTGTGAAATACTAAAACACTTATTTACACACATTCACCAGCTGGCTTATGACACGTTTCATTTATCAAAACTTAATAAAGTTAAATTGTAAGCAACACAAAAATAATTAGAAAAAATAAAAATCGTGATTCGATTCAACGGCATAAATCGACTTCTGGTTGTTATTTTTTTTTCTCTGCCATTTTCTGTTCCTTGTAAATAATGTATTTACTATTGGTTGCCATTTAAAATTATAGCTTTCTGCTTTTGCCATTGCATTTTAAATTTATGAAGAACAACGAAGAAAAAAGAATAACATTTTCTCTTAATTGTTATTTTGGCAACGTGTGCTGTTTTCATTGCATACACGTTGCGTTTGGTGCTCTCAATTAATTAGAAAGCGATAAGTCAGTGAAGCATGCGACATTGTATGTTGACAGAACATACAATTAGAAACTGGTAATTTTGTGCACATTGCTTTTGATGTGCTTGTACCCTGTAACACAAGGCAAAGAAAAGAAATAGTTTGAAACATTACTTCAAATAGAAATTTTATTCTGAGGACATATAAGTAATTTATATGACGACTAACTTAAACTATATTTGAAATTAGCCCAACTGATTTCTGTGTGAAAATGTATTGCAACCAAAAGAATCTTCACCCAGATATCAGATGCCTGTACTGTAACACATGGACAAGGGTTTAATAATGATGTAGCCTATATAATAATATTGTTGCTGTTTATGTTATGTTTTTTGGTTTGCCAGTCATTAGGACCAGCTCAAGTGGGCCATGATGGGTCATGTTGTGCTACCCCAGGAACTGCTAAGGCTCTAGGCTATCTTTCGACTTATCTACCGAACCCTGTCGTGCCGGTCTGACAATATGTTTTACTCTTACTTTGAAGAGTGCTAGATACCGTCAAAATCAGTGCTCAATGCCCTCCTCTTAGTCATATCTCCAACTTCTGCTAAAATCCTGACTTCTTCTGATAGGAAGACTTCCCCCATTCTTTGTCAGGGAAACTCCCATAGAGCTGAAGTTTTCCTGCAATTATTATTTGCCCATAAGAGCCCGATATTTAAAAGGTGAATTTATTGAAACATCTGTCTTGTTCAAAAGTTAGCAGCTGCTGTTGTATCAGGTGTTCACCACTACCCAGTGGAACAACAACGTAGCCCATCTGTGTTCTTCTTTGGTAGTTGGGCGCCAGATCTAGCCAGTGCATGAACAACAACATTTCCGCACAAACCATTACACAGAGCAGCTTCAGATTCGACTGTTTCCCCATCTCGCTAGTGTAGTTATCGCTAGTGTATTTATTGCTATCAGTACAGATTTAGATTTGCTCCGCTCTTTCTATTTCAAATATATACAACTACAATAAACAGGAATTGGATTTGATTCTAAGTTTTAAGATCTACCTTTGGAGGCATTGAGTTTCATATTATTCTCGCTACTGTGTTCTATAGGCATACGGACAGCAGCGATATGTGCACCCATAAACAGCTTCAAGAAAAGCTTTAGTGATTATTAATCAATTCGTAAAATAAAATTTTCAAGTAATGATTTAATATTAAGAATCAATTTCGTTTTGGTTCACAATTTGCACTGCAACTTAGTACAATTACACCACACAACTTAGTTCAACCTTCACCCCAGCTAAAGCTTTAATTTTATTGCTTAATATTTTATGAGTTTGCTTCACATAAATAATTCTATTACTGCGGTATTTGCTGTCGAAACACACAGGGAAAATTCAATTGTTAGATTTCGTAGAAAGTATATGTATGACTATTAAAAACTTCAAAGTAATTTTCTGAGCAATGTTTCTAAAGGAGAAAATACATTTTTCTATCTTGTAACACGACATATTGTTAATTATTTATGGTTAATGTTTAGCTGTGCTTAACATTTTTTCCTACTACTACCTGTATATCTTGCAGGCAACGTAACATTCCAATGCCATGTGCTGTTGTCATCGATTCATAATTTATGCTCTAAATGCATAAATGAGGGCACTCATCACGTCTGGCCAGGAATTGATGGCACGCGTACAAGAGATGGTATTTTTTAAATGCCTTAAAACAATTCCCTGCAACAATTCAGGCACAGTTTGTAGTTTTTTCTTTCTTTCAGGAAAGTGCGTGCTCTAATAGGAATTTAGTAGAATGTTTGATTTGTATAGTTATGACAACAAGTATTGTTTTACGATGTACTGTAGGGGAGCTTTAGTGTTAGCGAATATAAATGTTGCAACTGGGGTGAAAAAAAAACCGTAACCCAGCTACAGTCATTGTTTTTTTATATGTGTATTTCAATTTAATTTATATCTCTTGAAGCAATCGTTTAAAAACAAAAACTGAAAGCCGACTATGAGTATTGCGTTAGTCAAATTTCAATGAAACTTAATCAATACCAAGTATTGTTTTAGTATGCGTGGTGGGCTTTAGCTTTATCTAAAATGTTCGTTTTGAACTCAGAGTCTTCTGAAGCTTAGCAATATGGCCCACATATTAACTGTGGTTTACTGGATGCAAGGACCTGTCAAGATGTCAGCCCAAAAACCAAGGATACTTTTTTCATAAGATGGCATTAAAAACGTTAGATCCCCTTCATGCGTCTCAGTTTTGCTGTATATTTTTTTCGGTTTACTATTAGTTTTGAAAAAAAACGGCATCTAAAAGCAGGTGCATCACCAAAACAAACAAAAATAATTATTATATTTTTGGTGGTAATAGATAATTAAATAAGTATTTATGCACTTGAATTGTGTTCCAAGATTTTAGAAATATTTATATTTGGGAGCAATCAACATATTTCAATGAGTTGTTGGTAATTCTCAGCAGAGTTTATGGTGCAATTTAAGAATCATTTTGAGAGCTTTGAGTGCATTTCAGGCAGGAAACGTATGCCATTAATTTGACTTGTGGTGATACTTTATGATTAACGATTGTTAATTACTCCAGCGCGCTTCAATTTTACTATATCGGAGTTAAGAACGACTCGTTTGCCACGAAATGAATGAATATTTTTTTTAAGAAGACAGGAAAATTAAATTCAAAGAAAGTTATCAAAGACTTCCAGATAGTGATAGCAATATGGATACAGCTACAGTTTTTCAGCTGGAGGGAAAGTTTACATAGTAATTCATCTAGAATCGACATATGCATTCTTTCTAAAAGCCAAGCAGCTCTTAAAGCCTTAACGCTCTACCCATTCCAGCAATGGATATTTTGGGCATGTTAAAATTTTCTTAAGGCTTATCCTTAAAATCCTCTAAAGGATAAGCCTAAGAACAGACCAGTTGTGATATAAATATTGCGTTACAAAAAACATGAAAACATCGAAATTGCTGTCTGTTTAGTACAGAGAGATGCAGTAAAATTTTTTACAGCCCTTAAACCGTACGGGGGGCTTAACAACAGTTGACAGGACAACATTCTATGGCACTGAAAGGAGGAAAGCTTTGCTAAATAATGGAAAACCCTAAGGGGCTTGAGTCAGGCAAAGAGGCTGCTGAATCTAATAAGACCTACCTACGGCCGTAAAAAAATTTGCTAATACTCTAGATGTCAATCTGTAGGGAACAAGAGCTGTACTGATGATTTTTTTTTGGTTGATGTGCATAATTGGACTCAAGTAATTGTAATAATATGGATGAGGTATTGGCTGGGATACATCCCATAGGTGTTTCACTGCCACCATGACGTTCAGTAGCACCTAAGTGGCTTCGAACTAAATTCGTGGCTATCTGCTTTTCCGTCTTCTTCGAAAGTATTGATCACTACAATTTCATCACAAAAATTTATTTCTCAATTGTGAGGAAATAAAATGGAATTAAACTTCTTATAGGAAATTACTAATGCCAGTATATTTGCAAATTAATTAAATACCCACAGCTTTGGTTAATAGAATCCCAATTTACATGAATGGGCATTCTGAGTGCTTTAAGGCGTATACCAAAAATTAAATAAGTAAATTCTATGTATTTTAAAGTGATATAAAGAAAATTGGTTTAGGCAAATTTGAATTAAAATACAACTTAAATTTTAACTATTATTTTACTCACCAAATTTTTGAAAAAGTTCTTTTGCCCTTATGGCTGATAATATGAATAAAATATGATGATTTTATTTAAGAGATTTTTTATTTTATGTCTTTTTTTTGTTTATTATTATTTTTAAAAATCTTATCACATTTATTTACTGTGGTTTTTAAATGTTAATCTTTTTTTTGTTTTTTTCAAAAAGATTTTTTTATGTTAAACTTAGTTACAATTTAATATTTATATAAATATAATTTAGGTTTATTTTTTTTGCTTTTATAAGGAAACTTAATCATAGTTTAATAATAATAAAATTTATTTTTTAATTCATTTAAACTTATAAATATTTATAGCTCGTTAATTACAGATTACAATTAAATTACCTTTAATTTATGACTTGTAAACTAATTCAAACGCTTTAATTTTAAATCTTAATTGTTTTTTTCTTAATTTATTTTGCTCTAAAATTATTTTTTTTTTAATATGATATATTTATTATAATATTTAAAATTCTTGTTTTGAGATTGTAAAACGTGCTTTTTTTACGTTTCTTGTTTTACGGTAAAGCCAGTTTAATTTTGTTTAAAAATGTATTGTTTTTATTAATATATCTTCTTCTTTTTATTGTTATTATTTTTTAAATTTTTAATCATGTGATTGTCATACAAAACATTTCACATTAATATTTAATAATTTACAAAGTTCATGGCAAAATTAACAGAAAATAGAAAAATAAGTAAAAAACCAAAAATACTATTTTAGTAAAGTTATATTAAAATGTTTAACAAATCGAGTGCATTTTGCGACTAGGGAAATTCCCAATAAACTTAAAAAAAGTCATGCCATGCCAAATCACGTGGTTTCGAACTGCTTTAAATAACGAGACTTAAAAATGTTTTTCCAAGAGGTTTAGAAATAAAACTTTCTGCAATGTACGTTATTTCCAATCGTGTGTTTCAAAACCTCATGCCTTCAAATGATGTGATTATCAGTCAGCTAACTTTAAGATAACTTTAATTATTTTAAATTATTTGACTTAAAATAATATACTTTCAAATCGTATGATTTATTCCGCATGATTTTCGGTTGCATTTCTTTCAGTTGTATTTCTTTCAACTGAATAACTTTAAACCGCAATTTTGGATTGTATTTCAAAATATTGTATTTTCAGATCTTTTTCTTTTAAATTGCATCATTTTTTATCATGTGATTTCGAATAATTTATGATTTCACAATTATTAGGGCAGTTCTGCAAATCATGTGTTTTAAATCACTAGTTTTTTAGAAACAAACTGAGGAATACTTCAACAATATAAAATTCGACATTGCAAGTGAGGACTTGAAAGGCATTTTAAACGTCTTAACAGAAGCATAAGATGACTTTTTCGATCCACTTTGTTTTTAAAAGTCACGTGACTTCAAGCATTGTGATTCTTTTTGTGTGCTATTTGTTTGTTCGTTTTTATGTTAAAAAGTTAAAAAATAAAAATATGCATCAGTTTATTGCATTAGTTCCTCTAAAAAAAGTAACCTGTGTTTACCAGACAATGAGTTTTCAACATTTTAAATTTGTTTGCTGAATTATCTGTTAATAAAAATTACTGCACTAGCTCCTTTGAAAAAAGTATGTTGTGTTCCCCAGCCAACAAGTTTTCAGTTATCGCTGCAATTTTTACGGCAAAAAATTTTTACGCAAAAAAAATCCCAGTTCTGAGGAAGCAAACCTGAATTATAGCACGTTAGATTAATAAGCAACTGTAAGCCACAAACTTTGACTATAAAGTTAAATTAATCCTAACATTTTTCAGTTGATTAATTTTACTAATAAAAAGAAACCGTAATATAACTTTAAAGTGATCATGCAGTAAAATTTGCAATGAAAGTAAGCCGAATACTATGACAGTCTACGCATCGCTGATATAAAACCACTGCAAGTTTTGCAAGTTGGGAACTGAGGTCGAAGCTAGGCTCTGTCTTTAATATGTTCTTAAATTGTAATGTTCAGCAATTACAAATGATAATTCTTCCATGATAAAGTAGCATAGTGACTGGATCACAACATGGAGATGCCACTTTTTCAGAATGTTTTATTTCAAATAAATTTATTTTTGAAATAAACTTTTCTGGAATAAAATACTTTCATTAAAAAGAAATTTCTTTAAAATATTTTTAAAAGCTTGAGTTAGAGCTCCAGTTTATTACTATCTACTTTTTCAATTTAAACTCAAAGCCCAGTAAACTTTTTGTAAACATCTGTAGAACGTTCAGAATTAAAACAAAGGTTTTACAATTTGATAATATTTATTCCACCACTTTTACTGATTTCATGTATGTGATAACTGGAAATTAAATTAAAATGCCTTTAGCATACATATTATTGCCGCAACATGCTTATCCAAATTTTGTAATAACTGGAAAACTGTACATTTTTCTTACAGTATTTTATTAAAATTTTGTATTAGAACTAAAAAATATTTTTGATATTCAAGCATAACTTTTAACTTTTTGCTTATTTAATAATTATATAAATTTACATGTATGTATGTATATTCTATTTGTATTTGATGCCTTTTGAAGCGTTTATTTTTTCCTTGGCAAGCCATTAATTTTCCTTTCAGTATGTTGCTAGTTTTTTTTTTCTTGCTATAAATTGTTAATAAATTCTACATTTTTGAACAAGTTTGCTAATAATTAAAAAAAAAATTAAGCTTTATTTACAAATATTTTAGTTTTTTTTTATTTGCATAACTACTTGTATATGTATAAACGCTTATATATTTTTTTATTTTCTTTTGTTACTAAATATTGCTTTTAGTGAATGGTGTAAAAAACAAATCGAAACCCTTTGTAAAATTTACGTTTCTCAACATGCGGTATAAGAATAAGTTCAAAATATGAGTGGAAACATTTTGTTTGTACTATTATATAGTAAGAGAAAAGGAGAAAGCAAAGAATTAAAATAAAAATCCTAGCTGGGGTGCAGGATATTTTCCTAAGCACTGGCAGATTTTCAGACACATCGTTTAATTAAGTAGTATTTTCAACTACGGTTTTTAGCAAATAGTTCTTAAGAACAAACCAAATGTAGAAATTAATATCTGATAGTTTCTTGGTGAGCATTTTTTTTTAAGTTAGTCGTGAAAATAAATATTTTCAATTCAAGTATAATTAAATGCTGCGCTCTAAAGCCCATATAATTACTTTATCGCTTTTGCCATTTTGACTGGCTTTGTATTTTTTTACCCCAATGTCCAAGTCTACGCGAAACTTAATAAATCAATGTAAAAGCTAAAAAAATTAATGCTATTTTAATTGTATTTTAGAAAAAAAATCTTTTGAAATTATTTTTTATTAAAATCGAATCAAAGTACAGCTAATATATTCTCACGCAGTATTTTTTAGAAATTTTAGTTTTTTTTTTGCTAAATTTTAGCCTTTTTTGCAAAAACTTGATGTATGTAAGTTAAATTTGTTTCTATAATCCTTGTTGGATAGTCCAAATACATAGATAGTCCTTCCTCATATTCACAAGCATAGAACAAAGTGAAAAAAACAAATTTGACGAGATAAAAGCAATTTTTTTTTATTAAAATTTCCACTTACCTGCAAAAATTCTTGTAAGCCCATTATGCGTCCATCATATAATACAGTTCTTCATAATGCGCAAACTATTTTCTTATAATAACCTTTCATGAAAATTGTTGCGTAAAAGTATTCAAATTTAATGAGCTTTTGTTTTGTACAGTTTTCATAAAACCAGAGAAGGAAAAATACCTTTTTGTTGGCTGACATTCAAAAATATTTGTAATATTTGGGGTCAAATCCTGACCTCTATTGTTTTTGTTTTAATTATTAATAATGATTTTTTGACCTTAAGGTCACTGTGATCAGCTTTAAGTTATTCTGTTTTAAAATATTTTTACTCTATAGCGAATGCCACCGTTCGGCATCAACTTTTTTAATTGTTCTAAATCCATTACCATTCTGAAACACCTGTTAATTGTATTTGATATTTTTAAAATAAACAAATGAACTTATTCCAATTATCTGCAATTACTGTTAGATTTTTATCGCAGAGATAAACTTCAAGTAATTCCTTGAATTTAGCATGCTGTATATAGTCTTTTTGATTCAGTTTTGAAGCTGCATTACAAAACATTATAGTTTTAAAAAAGAATCTCTATGTGCTAAGATAAAGAGTGAATTATATTAAAACTTTGTTTTTCCTGTCAGTCATGTGCTCCTTGAAGCACGCCAATAATTTCTTGAAAAGTATATTTTTTCCCTTTCTAGAAATTTAGTATACATTTCCTTGCTTAGTACATTAATAGAGCGAAATTTTTTCGTTGCTGGAAATCGCCCTTTCTTATTAATTGATCAAATAACAAACACAAGCTCTGCTTTAAATGCAGGAAAGTGCAATTTACATGCACTACTGTACGAACCATATGTCGTTGCTGAAAATATGCTGTCTGCCCTACAAAGTTTCAAAACACTTGTGTCATGTGACGTATGAGTAATGTTTATGTTGTTAGAAATAGGCATCATTTTTCTCACTCTACTTAAGTCGTGTGACGTATGAGTAATATTTATCTTGTAAGAAGTAGGCAACATTTTTTCTAACTCTACTTCAGAGAATATTCTTGACGTATGATCATCATTCAATCCGTGCAAAATATTATGGCTTTCTTCTTAGTGGACTTTTTGGGTAAAGTTCGTGCGACAGATAGCAAGAACAAAATTCTCTCAAAAAGTGATGCTATGTACCAGAAGTATGAGAACGCAGAAATAAAATTGCTAGCCCAAAAAATAATATATGGTATGTGTTGATGCTGTAATCAAAATTGATACAAAAAAATAGAAATTACGAATATATAATGCTATGCTGAGCTTACTTAAATTTTCAGATCTTTTACAACTATATTTAAGTGTACTCTTAATTGAATAACATTAATATTTTCGTTATTTAAACTAGTACACAAAAAAATCACGTATTTTTTCGGGCAAATATGGAGTGATTAGCGTCAGTACCTGTCTCGGAGACCTAACCTGAAGAAGGCTCAAACTACGTGATGTAATTCTGATCTTGGAAATTAATTTGCAACTGTTGTGAGGAAAATTAGATCGTTACGAAAATTATATCCTTACAAAGCGTGTATTGTTTTTGAGGCCGTATGATCAGTTTGGTTGCCAACGTTCCCCTTCATGTGAACTTATGATGTAACTATATCCAGTATGTTCAGGACAAGGAAGGCTAGTCAACTTATGATGGGGTGAGAAAGTTCCGTAGAGTCATTGCGGGGTACCGATCCCCATAATACCGAATTGCCCTTCTATGAAAGGTTTCAGAACAAAACGCCGGATCAGCCGGATGCACTACGGAAGCTGTTTGGTGCAGAATGAAGAGGAGTTTTATTATCTCAAAACTACTGTCATCTATAGAAATTTTAAGTACGTAAAGGCTCTATGAGCACATTAGTATGCTAAAGAATCCTACAGTAGAAGACATAAGCTTAAGTTCAAAGTTTGGTAAATCGATAACTCGTTAAGTGTTTCTTCTTTTTATAATTACATTATACATATACATTTCCATGGCTCGTTCACTTGTATTCCACACCTGTCTAGTTTATAAATGCAAAAATAGATTTGCCATTGGCCGCCATTTGAAAAAAAAAAAAGAATAACTTCCAATAGGGTGATATCTTTAGAATTGTTTTTTGTTGTTTTCTAAGGTTTTATTAGATTAGTTTGATGCAAAATAATTCGATTGACTTAAAAAATGAAGTACAAGGGCCAATGTTTTCCTATATTGGATGACATTGGTTTAGGAGAAGTCAAATGTATGGACATCCTTCTATAATGTGATCTTCTCAATATTGTTTTTGAACTCAGAAATTCCATACCAAATCTAAAAAATAAATAATTCAAAGCGGAAGCCTTTTGGAAAGTCATAGTAAAAGCTGCTCAAAGATCGATAGCATAATACCAAAATGAAAACATAGTATTATTTTTCTTGTTCCACAAAACTATAAGCACAATGAAGGTAACATCTATTAGGCTATGTCACTAACTGTTCACTTTAATTTAAAGAATTAAAAGTTGCGCCGTCTGACGTTTTTTTCCCACAGCAATCTTTTATTGATTTATACTTTCCACATATTTTAAAACTTATTCTTATGCCAGTTCAGTATAGAAAAGGCTCGTTTGTTTTTTGTAAAAAATGTTTCTTTTGCTGAAAAACTAACTCAAAACTTTCTACAGTATTAATATATTTATATCTAGAATTTTGTTGTATTAAAAAAAGCGCAAAGAATTTTTGTTTTTCGTTTGTTTTTTTTTTTTTAATTTTATTTTGTTTAATTAATTTTTTTTACAGATATTTACAGATTTTTTCTCTTATACTATGCGCTATAATTAATTATTCCTAATTTAGTTAAATTTAGTAATAATAATCTTTAACTTATATATAATGCTTAAGTTGTTATAAGTTATATCATACTTTTTTTTCTTATTTGTTTTATATAAAAAATATTTTATTAGTTTTTATTTTTTATTTTAGATGTATTTTTTTACAAGCTGAATTATAAAAACAAAAGTTTTTTTTCAATCTCTAACCATCAACGAAAACACTAAATTCAATTCTTGTTAAAGTGTTACTAATTGTTTTATATAATAATTTTTTATAGCACAAAAAAATAAACTTAAATAAAAAATGTTTTCTCTAATTAAAACAAGTTTAATCAAAATTGAAAAATATATTTTTAACAGATTCACTTTTGTCGAGTAAAATAAAATATATTTAATCAATAAGAGAAGGGACCTAAAACTACTTTAAGAAGAGCTCAACTTTTACAAATAATATGTTAATAGAGCAAGACTGTAATAATTTTAATCGGTTGTAGTGGTAGGTGGTTTTAGCTCAGTTTTTACAAGGTTGGTTTCTATTTTTTTTTTTTTAATAATACTTAATTCCAGTTGTTTAATTAAAAAACTATACTTTGCTGTCACAGTTTGCGATGTAAGGTTTTGTTGTTTGTTGCTGTTTCTATGTTTTTAAAAACCATTGTTATTTCTGTATTATTTATAATAAAGGTTTTGTTTTCATTTTAAAATTTGCTTCTTTTAAAATCCGTTTCATGTTCATTTCTATTGTAGTGTTTTTGTTTTTCTTTTCCTTTTTTTACATGTCGTTTACACTTTAATGGCTGTGGCAGGATTTTTTCTTTCATTTAGTAACTTTTCTGTAACTTATAGTTTGTGGGTGCATTTAACTGTTTTCGTTCTTGGTGTTTGTATTATTCTGTTGCATTTCTGTTGCCAAAATCCATAATAAAATATCTAGACCAAACAAAAAAAAAAAAAGAACATTATTTTTTTTTTATTTTTTTAAGTTTAAAATTTCCTTTCTAATCTTTCTTTTTTAATATTTTGCAAATGTTGTTTAAAAATCCTTGTAATAGTGGTTTCAGATGCGTTTATTTTTTCTTTTTGTTGTTATCTTTTTGTGAAATTTATCGCTACATTTTGCTGTTGTTGTTGTTGTTGCTGCAGCTACTTTTGTGGTGTTTTTCTTTACGTTAAAATTGTGTTTAACCAAAAACTTAAGAGTTAAAACTTTTGTTGTTGTATTTTCTCACTTTTTGTTGCTGATGCTTTTGTTGTATTTGCAAAATCGTATTCGAATGAAACACAAAAAAAAATTATATTGGAAATATTGTCGTTTAAAAGCTTAAAAATGTCAGTCTTTAGTAAATGTTTTGTTGGTCTGCAAAAAGAGATAATAAAAATTAATTAGTTTTTAAATACTAAAATACGCTGAAAAGAGAATGAGTTGCTAAAGTAGTCATAACTAAAATATTTCTTTAATGTGCGCAAAAGCTTTAGAGATTTTTTTTTTTAGGTAGTGCGCTATTTGGTTGTAGGTATTTTGGGAATACCACAAGATTGTTATTTTATAGTTTTTACACGCGTTTTAATAAAGCTGGCATTGCTTAAGTGATTGATTCGATCACATGCCCAATTATTCCCTGAAAATGTGTGCTAAGCTCAACGAATATATTTTTTTTTGTGTATTTTAAGATTTACCTACGCATAAGCATTGCTGCTGTAAGTGACAATGGAGGCAATGTTATTCTGAATGAAATGAATTTTGTATAAGATACAAAGAGGTGTTGACAACCTAATGACTAAAGGGCCGATCCATCGGAGACAAGAAATTCTTCATCAGCCATCTTTCGTGGCCATAGAAGCCTTCATACCGGACAATGTGATGTCAATAGCATACTGGAGACCACACTAGAGACTCATTAGAAAAAATTATTTCCCGAAATTTATTCTTGGTTGAAGGACTCTTCAAACTAGATCCACATAAGGCTACGCTGCTACAGCGGCGGATAAGGAGAAATGGGAAAAACCGAACTCAGCATTTATTTAGAGGGCACAAACTGACTGACAGATCTTTGCATAGTTCTGCATTCTGACAATTCGGGCAACAGAGAAGTGTGTTAGAGAATCCAAATAAATGGGAAGGCTGAGGCTTATGAATATAACAGTTGGGACAAAAGCAGTTATCGGATGTTGTAGAATCAAACGACACACGTATGTCCTAAAACATTTTAATTTAATTATTTGTGTTGCAGTTGTAGTAACGAAATATATCTCTCATCATGTGCTAGTAGACCTGCATTGCGTTACCAACCCTAGAAAGCCGTTGTACAATGTTCAATGTATCATTTACGTTAAATCTTATTAACAGTAATAATTGCTGTGAATTTCTGTTGATATTAAATTTAATAATTCAAGTCGAAGTAAACGAAATTATAAACGCCTTTATCTCAAGGCCTGTGTAGAACAAACTGTGCTTTAGCCGATCCCTTAACACGTTTGTGTAATTATTTTAACAATCTCTATGATTTTAATTACTTTTCGTTAAATGATAATTTGATGATAAAAAATTATAGTGTTGTTAAATGCTTCACCTCAAATTAGAAATAAGTATAATCTTTTTGTTATACAGCATATGAGGATTTATTTCCATTGGATTAATTAATTAATTTAAAAAATATATCTAAAAAATGTTAATTTTGATTATATTGCAGGAAAATCGTATTATTTGGATTGTTCGCTTTTATCATATGGCAACTATCGTACCTTTCAGATATTCTTCGCCAGTCTCACGATGTCACTCGACATCGATTGTTCGCATAGTTGCATGTAACTAAGCGAATGATCGGATAACAAATTTTAAAATTTTGTTGCTGCTTTCATGTGAACGATGTCGACTAACATCGGACGCCTGGCCACTATGTGTTTGGGCGTGACAACATGCGACCATCAAAAATAATACTTTTATAAAAATAAATACGCATATGCTTACCAGGTGGTCAGACTATATTATCATTACTATAGACATCATTTATATGCTTTCCGTTTGATTTATCTTTCATGCCGCATTGCTGTAACAGAAATAAAAAAAAATTAATAATTATTGGCTTTAAAAATTTTAGAAGTATTGCATTTGCTCATTAATACCCACAGCTATTCAATATGTATACAAGGGTGGGCTGACCTAGCAAATGATATTATACCATCGAGTTTTTGATAGCTTTTAGCATGAAAAAAAAAAGTTTCACTAAGACATATAAAAAAAAGTACTTTGAAAGCTGTCTGGTACAACAGGTGGTCGAAACCCAGATAGCTCAATAAAAAGCTTAGGTAGTAGAATGGCTAAGCGCTGTTTCTTATAAAACAGTATGGAATTAGCTATAATCTAGGGTGGCAGCAATTTGGGTACTGATGGACACTTCATGGTGGACGAAAAAAACCCTTGGTATGTACCCCAGCCAATAAATCTTCTACTTTACTGTTCTTGTTTTCTTTAAAAGTGTTTATCACTGCAATTTTACCACAAAGAAACCCTTTCTCAGTGAAAGTGGGAAGTGAAATTAAACTACTGCACGATAAAGCAATGAATAAAACTCAGCTATAATTTTATATTAATTTTATATTAATTGTTTGTCTATATAAGAGCATTTAAAAAGCCTTAAATAGAAAGTAAAATAAAAATAGCCCAATTTTTGCATTCGTCTAGTTTATATTCTAAAATAACTACTTTGTATTACTTGTGAAAGCTTGTTAGGTAAGATACTATTTTAAAATTTTGAGTAATTACACACTTGCATTAAAGTTTTTTTTTTCATGTATCTCAATAAATAGCTCATATAAAATTGAAAAGATCTTTATGATTCTTTTTTTTAAGATGTCTACTTTTCTCCAAAAGCTGATTAAATGAATTTCGCCATCAATTAAGGCCATTAAACAAAATCTACTGCTTAGAATAAAATCCATTTCCCCATGGGGTATAGCAGCTCCTAAATCTGACAGTTCACTTGTTTAATATTTTTACGTTTGGTTACACTTAATTTTCGTCATAATAAATTACCTGAAAACTATACGCTAAAAGTTTCTCCAGCTGTCATTTAAGAATGTTTTTTTTTTTTTTGCTTATCTTAAATAAACTTTTCTGTTGTGCTGCACAACAGCCACTTTTTAGATTTCAAGTCACAATCTTTATTAAATTAGCTATATAAAAACAGAAATAAACATCAGCCGTAAAGGAAGGAAACCTTAAAATAAATTTTAATTGTGTTGTATATAAATCATATTTAACAACCTCCCTTCTACTAAATGCCCAGCATGCGAAGGAGAAAAACAAACAATATATTGTGAACAGCAAATCCTATTAGCAGAATTTTCGAACAGCAGGGCAACATATTGAATTTAAATTAAAAAGTAAAAACACAAATAATAAAATTTATATAAAAGCAAAATATTCATCATAAAGTTTATTTTTCTGTAGCATTTGCCATAAACTTTTTATTTCTGCAGCAGTTGTTTAACCAACAGAAAATGACGAGGATTTTTTTGTTTCTTTTTTCTTTGTGGCAGCCGTAAGACGTTTGCGTTTTAGTATTTTTAATTAATGGCACAAATAAATTTTTAATTTCTATAAGTCTTCAGAGTCGCTTTGTACTCTGTGCACGTTTTATTAAAAACAAGCGAGCATAAGAAATTTAACAAAATGAGAACAACAGAAATTAATTAAAAACAATTAGCAACGTTTAATTTCATGGACACAAAATAGTTATTTCTACATTCACAATAAGCAGCAGCTCGCGCTCGCACACACACACACAATAATAAAAGACATACCCTGAGCAATGGTGTAAGTGATTAAGTACTTTTTGAGGGGTTGCTTTTTGCTCGAGTATCAAATTTCCCGTTTTTGAATTTAAACGTGTTTGAAATCGCATTAGCAGCAGTTTTATTCCTTGGAATGTTTTTAATGGTGGATTAACGTATTAAATGAAACAATCTAATAACGTTTATTCAAAACTTGTTTGCTCTAAAGGTCAGGGCAAAACAAATATTTAGTTTGCTAATTACTTTTAATAAAAACATTTGTTATTTTAAAACGTGTGAGTAATTAATCATTTTTATGGTGATTGCGATCTTTTGCACTTTATGCACTTTTTCAGAGTTCTATATCCAAAGGCTGAAAACAAAAGCCTGTTACTGAGACTTTGCTGTTCGTCCGCACGTAGCTACGTCGCCGCTGTTCCAACAAAAGCTGGAAATCATAAAAAATTTAAAACTCAGGCTTGACATCATACTAAGCACTGTGAGAGTTGGCTTCTACTTTCAAGCTATAAGCGATAGAGTTCTAAGGTTTGTGCAGCATATGTGGTTCCATGGGCCCTAAATAAACTTTTCGTTATTTTAGTGTGAAATAATAAGAAAAAAAAAAAACACAAGATACTAAAACTGGATACGGCTAATATAATAAATAATATAATAAATATAATAAATTGAAAACTAGCTATTAATCTAGTAGACACAAATTTGAAATTTTAACGGCATATGTGGCCTCTACAAAAATAATTTCCGCAATTAGCGAAAAGTTAAATTTAAATGATGACGGGGGCACTTTTCAGTAGCAAAAACATAAGATACAGAGTCTTTAAAATTGCGTACGAGGGTTGCCTTGCCAAACCAGACCCATAATAATTGAAAACGGACTTCCAGGTCACTAAGACAATGAAGTATTATTAGCTCTGATAGCACATATATAATATATTTCTTAGTATTAATTTTATTTTTATGCTTTATATGTATAAGCCTTGAATCAAACTAAAACTTCCATAGCTGACAGCTCTAATTTTTGAAGCCTAGAAAGGAAATAAAATAAAGGTATAAAAAAAAATTTAGCTTGGCAAGTTTTAGTGAAAATGCTTTTGAATTACCACATTAATTCTCAATCATACTAATTATAATTTTTTGACCTGTTTGCAACTATTGAAGCCTTGTGTAGCACCTACAAAACATCATCAATATATATGTGTTCGAAAAATTACTGGTCAGGTCTCATTGATCTGAGAAAGTTCACAATTCCCCTTTTTAAGCTGGGTGCATTTCTTCTATTAATTTAAACTAAATTATCAAATTGTAGCTTGTTGTTCAAAACCGTGTATTGCCCGGTAATTGTGATTGCCAAATATCCCATTTAGTTTACGTATCATTCGTAAGACCCATAAATTTGTTTTTTTTAGTTTCTATATTTTTATATTATTTTTTCTATAATTTTTTACTTTTATTTTTAAAATTAACAAAACTTTTTTTTAAAGCTTTAGGTCTTTATAGTTTTCTTTCTTAATTGTTCCATATTTCGCTAAAAATTTGTTGGCATCGTCTGGAGTCTTTAAAATAAAAACAATTCAACATTCCTGACAATGCTAACAAATTGTTAGTGAAATATCGAACAATTAAGACAGAACAAGTAAGAGGGCTATATTCGAATATGTCGAATCCATTATACCCTTCACCAAAGTGTGTAATAGTGAAAAAAGTTTGACAAAGTCCAATTTTACAAACTTTCGCATCTCTGGTTTGTTTAGCTAAATGAAGATCAAACCTATAAGAAAAAGGGTAAATTTCTACATGTATACACCATCATCAACAAGCGGCGGTGGCTGAATGGTAGTGCAAGCTGCTTATCAACCCGCACTTGCTGGTTCGAGTCCGCTTGGTTGCTTTTGCTCTTTTTACTTTTTTTATTTTTTTTTTAACAATACATGTGGTTAGAAATCGAGTTTTGTTTTTTGTCTATATCTCAGTAATTATAACCCCGATTGTGCTTTTTTCGAATCCCAAAGCAGAGGGGACATTTATGAAACGATTAAAGTAAGACTTAGAACAATAAGATGTTTGGTGGCTTCACAATCGGTGCCCGAAAACTGGTCTTTTGTGACAAATCTATATACATATACCCTTTTGGCAAAGGGTATACAAATATAGAGACCTAAAGCTTTAAAAAATAGTTTTGTTATTTTTCTATATTTTTCATACGTTTAGCTTAAAGTTGCTTTAAAGCAGCCATACAATTTTCAACTCTTCAATCACTCTGTCATTTACCAACAGCCACAGTTTAACATGAAAGTAACAACAACAAAAAAACTACTTAACATCAATTTATTTTCCCCAGCTAATTGCAAATATTTAAAATACGTATTTAATTTATTTGAGATTCTTTAAAAATTTACTTACCTCTTGTTTGGCTTGCCATTGCTTCATGGCTGATTTATATTTTTCAAATTCATTACACCAGTGTGAGTAAATTTTCTGATAATCGTTTTTCTTCGATGGTGGCGTACATCTGTAATTAAAAATCAGTAGCATACAGTATGGAAAAAAAATACTGAAGAAATTTACAGCAGTTAACACATGTAGAAAGAAACACTTGAACTATATGCATACTACACACAGACATACACACATACATACATACGTTCATTATGTAAACGTGCCAGGTTATACGTCGTACATGCAAACAAAAGTAATGAAGTAAAACACGTGTGAAAAACGAAACGAAAAATATTTAACCATAAATAAACTGAGTAAAGTTTGAAAATAAATATACAGAAATTAAAAAAAAAGTTCATTAAGAGCGTGACCACGGTGGTTGGGAGGCAAAAGTAGTTTAAATTTTATAGCAAAATTATTAGCTTGACAAAAGAATAGATTAGATAAAAGATAAAAGTTTTTTTTAGACTAGTTTAAATATCAAAAAAAAATTTCATTTCGTACAGTATTTTCTTGCATAATATAACGAAAATTAGCTCATTCCATTATGCATAAGAGAACGTACTAGAGCCAGTGGCATCCTGTGATATATTCCTGTCAAAACTAGTGTATGAATAACTATAATGAATTTCTTCGGGCCCTTGCCGGAATAGTTCTAATATGAATGCTGGGCCATTAAGGACATAATGGATACAAAAGGACAGACTGCTTAGGCAAAAGGAACGCAGAGAGGTCCTTTATAGGTCCTGAATCAGTCTGCGGGATTAACAATAGTTTGGAGGACAGCACGCTACGACAGTAGGAGGAGAAAAGTTTTACTGACTGCTTTAGAGCTCGAAAGGGCATACGACAGTAAAAAGGCTATTGGATGCTGGCAGAATGAAGTGCGATCGCATTGTGAACCCCGTCAGGAGGTAAATTATACTATATAAAGGGCTAATGACAGAGCACTGTGAGCCTTATGATCATATAGTTTTACTTTATAGTCCAACTATATAATTTACAATTGTTAATAATTTTATGTGGCATTTAATTCGTAATTTTCTTCCTTAAAACTAAGACAGACTTTTTATGATACAATTGGCGATCAAATTAAAAATTAATCAATAATATGATATAAAGACATTCAGTACTAAAGAGCTCAAGTGTTGGCTGTGCACTATTACTTTAAAACAATAAACGATTAATCGTGGAATGGCTTCAAAGTAGTTTTGCGCTGATAAGCCATACGTATCTGCTTTTTAAGCCTTGAGTACTTTAATTTACTGCAAAAAATGCCACCTCAATTTGAAGAAAGTACTTTAAAAAGTAAAACGCGATATAGTAATTAAAAACTGTTTCTGTTTTTCTTCCTTTTGCGTACAAAACAACTAGACCAAAAACTACGACGGCATTCACAAAAACTAAAACGTTGCTGGGATACATTTTGGATAATATTCAAATATGAACTTAATTACTTATTTGCTTTAAGAGCCAATTGAAATGTATTAATTCAGGTCCAATTTTTTTTAAAAGGTTCATTTTTGGACCTGAATTAATACGTTTTGGAAAAAATTTGTTCGAAAACGTATTTCAACTACTTTTTTTTTGTTTGCGAAACTTACCCGGGGGAAGTTTTCAAAATATAAAATGGATTTTACAGCGGTATTCGCAGCAGTGCTTCAAAGATAAAACTAAGAAATTATAATCAGCTGTTCTATTAATTTCACTTAAAATGAACTTGCCCTGATCAAAGTTTTTCAAAGATACAGTTTTTCTATTATTGTTGTCTTTCCTGCAATTTTGTTTCTTGAATATTAACTTTTTGCCAGTGCTACCTGGCAAACATGATAAATGTACGTTAAACGAAAAAAGTAAATTAACAGTACAATTTGCTCACGTATGTATAGAAATGGCACAATAATGAAAAATCAAGTTAAAACGTAAATGAAAATGAAAATAAAAACGGAAATTAAATAAACGGAAGGAAAGGCGTTCATAATTGCCGTCAACATAAAAAGGAAATCGATATAAAATAACAACACACACACACACACCCACGCACACATATTCATACACTTCAGCATTCATACAGAAACATTTTTGAACACAAAATATACAGAGCCAACAAACAAATTGAAAATAAAAATTAAATATTTTTTAATTAATAACAGAAAACGACAAAGCAGAGCAAAAAAAAACAAACAGAAAATAAACCAAACCAAAAGAAACTTTTAAACATAAACGTGCTTGGCAGTAAATCTGCTTTAAAAAAGAATAAGAAAAAATAATTAATTGCACAACGAAACGAAAAAAACAAGTAGCAAAACGAAAAATTTTAAACAGATATTTTTACGTTAATTGTTAATATTTTGCAGGAACAAATTATTATTTTTTTAATTTTCTAAAACTTACCTGTGGGCATCCACATTAACGCTGTAACTGCACAGCAGTGTACCATCAAGATAACTGTCGTAGCGACCGCCATCGCCTTCATTAATTGAAATAATAACGAGACCACCCTCCGATGTTTCAATGTATTTTGAGGGTGTGTAGCCAATTTCATAACTAAAAAGAAACACAAAATATAGTACAATTAATTTTAGCAGGTCTCCTTTCAGTAACAGCTTTTCATAAGCAATTACAAATTTTAAATTTAATTTTAAACAACTTCAACTAAAGACTGATTTTAAAGAGTACCTTTCTAGTTGCTAAAAAAAATAAGTAGCTCCCAGCAAAAGGAAAACTTTATAGTAAGAAACATATTATAGTCCTTTAATAAAAGTGATCTTATAAATAATTTCCCATAAAAACCAAATGCACCTGGGCCATGTTGTGTGCTGTCAAAAATCATAAACATTTATTGAACGAAACCCAAAAATATTTGCATATCATAATATTAAAACAAGAAGAAAAAAAAGACATTCCTAAGAGATAGCAGATGAAACTTTACACATAAATTCTTATATGTTGGTAATGAAGTTATAAGCAAATATAAATTTTCTACCCTGTTTGCCCCCCTCCCCTCTACAGCATGGAGGAAGCATTATGCCATTTCTTGCATTTCGGCTAAAAATAACAAACACGCTACAATACCATTATAATGACAACGGAAATGTAACTGATGATGCTTTTAGATTATTTTTCTATATAAAAAACAGTAAAGAAAATAAAAATTGAAGAAAAATTAGACAGTATTGAGTACACATAAATAAGTTCTGCTTCCAAAAAAATCCACACAACAACAAATGCTGCAAGAGCTTCAAAGAAGTTGTATACTGTGGCACACTTATCAAGAATGTATAATATTTATCTTAAGGTGGGTCGATTTAGTCAACGCTATGGGTTCCATTTTTCAATGGCTTTTGCCAAGAGGAAAAAAAAGTTCCACCACAACATATCATTAAGGAGAAATTTTTCTCCCCATCACACTAATCAGTCTAATGAAGCCCGTATAGGAAAGAAATATATGATCAACACTCAATAATTATTTGAAACATGTCGATTTCGAACCACGCCTCATTAGGGCCACTCCCATACAAAAATACAAAAAAATTTAATATCGAATGCCTCTAAAATAGTTTTTTTGATATATTGCACATGGAAAAATTTGCCTTCAAAATATTTTCAACCAAACGTTTGCTTGCCTGAAAATATTTTTCTCTCCAATATTCTTTCAAACCTTCTTTTAAACCATTTTTCTACAACATTGGATTTAATTTTCAATTAGTATGTTAACAAGTTTTGTAACTGAATTTTCGAATTTCGTTGCAGGACCTGAGTTGAACCACAAATCATTTGATTCAGCTGATATCGTGTTTGAGAGACAGCAATAATAATATATTAATTTTTGTTGTTCGTACTTTTCTTATATAATTATATTTTATATAATTGTAATTATATTTTATAAAGCCTATCGGGCTCAAGTTTTTTTCTCTTTTACTTTTAAGATCAATATTAATTAAATAATATAAAGAAGACATCAAAAACATCTAGCAGGGAGAACAACTAGCTGTTTCGAAGCCGCCATACTTCTTGTCAACACCCGTTCTTGAAGTCAGGCGCTCATGTTTCTGAAGCGACACGCATGCCACTGAGACCCTTCGTTCAAGGAAAGCTGCGGACGAGAAGTGCGGCCTCTTCGAAACAACTAGTTGTCCACTCAGCTAAATGACCTCGATGTTTTATTCTATGATGTTTTAATTGATATCAGTCACAAAAATAATATAGAAATATTTTGAGCCCGATAAACTTAAAACAAAATAAAATAATTAATTTAGGTCCAAAAACAGACCTTGTTTTTAATGTTTTCTGTCTGTTTCAGCTGTCTATACGCCGCCGACATTTCGCTGGTGCTAATCAACTCATCAGTAGACTCGAAAAATTCTTGAAACTTAACTACTTCTTCCATAATTCCCATGAACAAAATGAGAATGTCGGCGGCATATAGACAGCTGAAAAAGACAGAAAACTTTTGAGAGGACTATTTTTGGACCTGAATTAATTATTTAATTTTGTTTTAAATTTATCGGGCTCAAAACATTTTGATATTTTTTATAATGGCGAGTTGTCCAAATAGCTGTCAAATTTTTTTACTTTTACTTACTTAACAGTAACCAATCAATTGTTGAATTGGAGCCAGTTAAAAGTCATTTAATATAATGGTATTTTTTTTTTTTTAGTATAACTTTTATTCTCATCGCAAAAATTCTTGTCTTTAAAGACCCACTTACCCTAATATTTATATGTACTTGTATTCACGAGGGTGAATCAACATGGAATTATAAAAACGAAAAAATCAGTATGTTTTTTCTTTCTTTTTTTTGGAAGAGCAGTAAATTGACACTTTAAAATGTGTTTTGATATTAAATGGTTTTTGCTTTAACAAAGACGAGCATGTCTTTGCTTAAATTGTACATCGAGGGGACTTTTTTTTTTGTGAAGCTGTTGAATGGAGTAAATTTGTTCGCATGTATGTATACATAAGTGTACAAGTGAGCTGCTCTTTGTTTTTATTCAGATAAAGTTGTTTCCTCTTAAATTGAGTTCTAATCGCATGCTAAAGCAGACGGTTTCTTCGCATTCTTGAGATATCTTCTTTTGAAAAATTATTTTTTTTTATTGAAACTTAACTACATAATTATATTTATACTACTATGAACTGGTCGATTCTATTTGGCAAAAATATGAACTCAAAGTGTAGAATTTGTCATCAAGTGTGGCGTTACTGTTTCTTTTTAAAACTATTATTTATAAAACTTTAAAAAACTTTTCAGCAGCTACAATTAAAATATAACTATCTATGAAATATTTCATTTGGAGAACAATAACTACTTACAGATTTCTTAATAATTGGTCAATTTGTCATAAGAATATGGATTTGGTTTTTTACAATAAAACAATTTTTTTTTGTACTCGTACTACAATTAAATGACCTGCATTTTTAAAATTTATGCCTGCACTAAACTTTTGGTATATTGCAAAACACACAAGCTTCTATTATTTCTATTTAACTAAAATCTATAATAAATAATACAACTACTAAATTTAAAAAACTCCATTTACCTTTTCTACAACACTTTACAAATCCGCTTGTTGTTAAACAATTTGTTTACTACTTATTATTTGAAAATTTCTTGACTCATTAAACACCTTAAATATTTTATAATAACGCTGCAAATGAAATCTGCCTCTAGAGATTTATAAAGAAAATGCAAAAAAAAAAAATAATTAGCAGCGTTAGAGTATACTTGAAAATGTATTCATGAATGAGTGCAGAACACTGAGCAAACAATTGAATAAATTATTAGGGTGTAGACGATTCGTTCTTGACCTACTAATATACAAAACTAGGCACGCATAAACACACTCACTTCATGACAAAACAGAAAATTGAAAAAAAAAATGTTTATCTTCATACTTGTATATTTAATATCAGAAGCATACTCGTAATATAACCTATTAACTTAATAATAGAGGAAGATGATTAAAGAAGAACAAAATCAAATTCTCATCTCAAAAACACTTGGGGGTGAGTTTCACTTCTCAGTGCAACAACTGCACAAACATCTCTTTAATACACTTGACTGAACTTATGAAATCTTAAGTACTATTTATTTCATATCAATGACAAAATAATAAAATATTTTATTTTGTTATTTTAGAAAATTTTCCCCCAACACTTATCAAGGATTTATTGTTTAGTTATTAAAACGTAATCAAATTTATTTCTTGCTCAACATCACAGAAAACATACACATTAGCAAATGTAACTTGTCCAAGTGTCAGTGATTACGAGGAAAATTATTTGCATATAAGCAAATTTAAAGGGCGTTTTGTCTGTGCTGCTTTTGTTACATCTGTATGTGGAAAAATGAGCAAAAACATGTCTACAGATTTTGCTTTTTTTTGGGCTGGTTACAGCAATTCAATTGCCTTGCATTTTATTTTGTCTTATTTTATATTTTAGATTAGAAATTAATTTGTTACACTTACTCAAAATGTCACCCTTGATTGTCAAGTGTTTAAAAAGCAATTTATTATTCATATTTACAAGATTTGATTTTGTATTAAGAAATTTTGTGAACACAAATGAATTTTTGCTGATGTTGAGTAACGCACAAAAGATTTTGTGGAGTCATGAAAATAATCTCTGAAAAAAAATTATAATTTTCTGACATATACTCAAACAACTGGGTATAATTAGTATAATATAAATAGTGCAGTTACATAATTAAAAAGAAAACTGCAGAAATTTACATAGAAGTAGGAACAATATTTGGTTTTTTCCGGCCTCTTTTTTATATTTTATACAATTACTTTCTTGAGCTGAAGGTTTTTTTTATTAAAGTATTTGAGTACAATTAGGTATAGCTATCCGTAGGTGAGCGAGATATCGACAGAAATACTGAAATACTCTACTAAAAGAGACCTTCAGCACAAGATAATAATTATATAGAAATAGATGCCTACTTCTTTTCTAGTTTAGTGTAATGCAGCACATTGTAATTTAATGTAATGTAGTGTAATTTAATGTAATGTAATATAATATAATGTAATGTAATGTAATGTAATGTAATGTAATGTAATGTAATGTAATGTAATGTAATGTAATGTAATGTAATGTAATGTAATTTAATTTAATATAATGTAATGTAATGTAATGTAATGTACTGAAATGTAATGTAATGTAATGTAATGTAATGTAATGTAATGTAATGTAATGTGTTGTAATGCAATGTAATATAATGAAATGTAATATGATGTAATGTAATTTATTGTAATGTAATGTAATGGAATGTAATGTAATGAAATTTAATGCAATGTAATGAAATGCAATGTAATGTAATATAATGTAATCTAATGTAATGTAATCTAATGTAATGTAATGTAATGTTATGTAATGTAATGTTATGTAAGGTAACGTAATTTACTATATTTAAATGTATGTGATGCAATGAAATGAATGTAGTGTAGTTTAATGCAATGCAATATATTGTAGTGTAAGGTAATGTTATGAAGGGTAATGCTAGATAATGGAATTTCGTATAACATAATGAAAACCGTTTAATATTTTTCATTTTACCCAGAATTTTATATAGTAAACTGTCAAATATCGGGACTCACGTGGCCCAGCTGTAACTACAAGAGAACCTTGACCTTGCTGGATTTTCCGAGACATTGCCTACACACCCTAGTGGCTGTTCTATTAGGACACTCATCCATGGGGATACATGCGCGAAGACTAAAACTTCCATGCAATGCCTTCTTCAGAGGCTGCGGAGATGAAGATAAGAAGGAAAGCACTTCCTCTGCCTATGTACAGTTCTTTCCAACAAGACAGCGAATTTCTAGGGCAGACCGACACTTTATGAGCTGGCGGATGTGTAGGAATGCGAATTAAAAGGGTGAGTCTTTCATACGTTTATCGGACTGCTTCTGGATAGAAGCAATAGGTGAAGTGTAGAGCTGTTTCCCTGCCGCCTCTTTGCGTAGCACAATGGGATGTACTAGGAATCTAGTAGACCAGTTTAACGACTGGTAGCCGTTGGAACATGACAAACAATTTGCCTTTCTGCCATTTTACTTATGTTTAAAGCAATATACTATAAAAACAATAATTTCACTTACCGCGAAAATTCGAGAGTCAATTCTGTTATTAAAGCGTATTATTTTTTTTGATTTTATTTCTCGCAAAACCGTTAGCAATATCTCTGCCATTTGGCATAAAATTTCTGACTGTAATATATTTTTGTACCGTTATTTTAAGACAATCGTGGACGGTAGTCAGTTGCTAAAGGGTTACAATAAATTATTTTATTGGAAATCTGTATACTACGCTGCCAAAGTTAGGCCTTTTACTTTTTAGTTTTCGCTATTGTAACATTTTTTAGTATAATTTTTAAAAACCTTAGCTGTGGCTTCTATATTGAATACTTAGCTGCTTCTAAGTAATGAGTGAGTGGCCTACAAAATAAGTCACTCATAATTTGTGTCGAAAAATCAAAGCAATATTTTAACTGTAAAACTAAATATTGATTTTTTACATAAAACATTGCTAGATATATCGGAATTGCTAGATATATCCGATCGGATGTATCGGAAAAGTATTTTGACTTACCGTCCTTTTTCTGTTGAATGATGATACCACCGAACTGTTTTTTGTTTCAATACTTCTGGAACTTTAACAAAACATGACAAATGTAATGTTTGGCCATACGAAGCTGTTATGCGTTTCTTTAAAACACTGGTATCACAAATGCCGGACGTTTCATTGGCCACATCCTACAAGATGGAATACAAGAAATCAAAAAAAAAAAAAAAAATTAAATAAACTCCCTTGCCTTACTATATTTGTTAGAAGTTATAAGCAACGTATTATGAAATTATTTATAGCTCAAACTTACCTGCAGCAAACCCAATTGATATGGTTTGCAAGTGCCAGCATCTTTATCCCAACCGCAATAGGGATCGGCTACACAGCGGAAACACGAGTCATAACGTCTTATGCACATGGCCAAATCAACTTGTTTCACCAGATGATCTGTGGCCAAATATAAGGAACCAGTCTTTTGACTTATGCCCATCTCTCGTATGGGCTCATTGGTGGCCACATCTAAAATATCCAAAAGATTGGAATGGCGACGTCCGTAACGTATAAATTGTACAATCTTATAAATAAAGCCATCTGCAGTTCCAATGAAATAAACCAAATACTCCTGATTCAGCTTGTCTATACGTATTCTAGTGACGAAAAAAAAGCAAAAAAAAACCAAATTTAATTGGGAGTCTTTTCAAACTTGTAAATATTTTTAGTGTTTTTAATTTAAACCAAAAAAAAATTGTTTTTCCTTTCTGTGCATCAAACATGTCATTTATTTTGTTTTTTAAGTTCAGCCAAAGATATTTCTTGTTTTCCTAAAAGCACTTTAATCCCATTCTTTGTGTAGTAACCAGTTTTTTCCGCCAACTTTTAAATAAACCCTAAATACTTTCAAAATTTAAGTCTGCTTGCAGCTTGCCAAATGCAAGCAAAAAAAAAACACAAAAACAAACATTTCAAACATTTTTCTTGTACCACTTAAACTTCCTACTTCTTGTGCAATCATAGCAAAAACCAGCAAGAATAAGAATCATTTATACTTGTTAAAGGCAAAAGCAGTAACGAGAAAGTACCAGAAAAAACATTCTCAAATTACAGTAATTTTTGGTTATTTAAAAAAACATTACCCCAAGAACCATTAACATAAGTCACAACTACAACTACAACAACAACAAACAAAGTGACATCAGTAAAAAACAAAACGAAAAAAAAATCTTTTCTTAAATGAACTTGGTCAACAAGGATTTTTATCAAAGAAACGGATTAAGCAGAGAAAGAGGAAAAAAGCAACACATTAAATAAAAAGGGTCAAGTTTTTAAATATCTAGTACAACCCAGCAAACATTTAAGTGGATAAGCTCTGGCAAAAATCAAACGTTTAAAAATGAAGGTGGGCTACGGCAGGCTTTCAGAAATTCAGGGAGAAAAAGGATTTCAGCCAAACTCAACACCGTTCAAGACCCGATCAGACTATTATACTGTGTTTTAATATTTGTCAAAAATTCAAATAATACGAGCAAGCCTGACAGTCTGCTTGCAATTCGTCAGACATACGAAAAGTAATACGATAAAAATCTGACATCCCATGCGACTTTGCTAGTTTTTTTAACTTTGTAAAACGATTATACTGCTCATCGGATCAACTTTGTGTTTTTTAGCAAGTTAGCTGTTTAGAAATAGAGTAGCCGGCTGTTTCATAGCCGATGGTGTGATGTCACTGATAGATTTTTTTTGTCATTATGCAACAGTTTGAAATTTGGAATAAAACTATCTTATATAAATGTATTTAGTATGTTGAATATTTTTATAGTGTCGAGCTTGGATCTGTTTTGCATAATTAAATAATAACTGCTGCAAATTCTCAAGCGCCGCCACATCTAGGGCCTGCATCAAATTGCTCGCCTAACTTCGTTTAAAGTCTTATGTTGGTACGTTTGCTTGCTGAAGAAATAAATGAAAGTTGGAAGCTTTTAGTTGCTTGTTACACGCACATATTGGTATCACAATAGAATTTTTCCCAAATTTTGGAAAGGTAAAATCAAACACGATAGAATAATTAAAGTTTACTGGTGTTTGCAAAAAACTGTGAACAGCTGTTTTTTTATGCACAAATTTGCTGTTTTATTTTTAGAGTGATGGATGGTGTGAATGCAAATATAAATTAGACTTTTTCAGAGTACCCATTTAGGTACTTAGGCCTTTGCTTCTTAAAGTCCAATGAAAGTATTAATACACTGTATTATAAACTGAGTGGGCCTTTAGGAAGACAGAGTTTTTAATGAAAAATAACATATGATCTATATGAATAATTTAAACTAATTTAAATAAGCGGCTCATGCTTTAGTGGAATAAAATATTGCTTGAAAAGATCTTACTTTAAGATTGCAACTGATGAAGAGCGTTTGAAAATTTTTGTTTAGCAAATTTTGTGTTAAGGAAATTACGGCATGAATTTTATTTTACTATATATATTTGAAGTTTACTTGGCAATCTTTATTTTCTTTTTATCTTGTATTTTGCAACATATAACTGCAATTGCTATACCTCTTATGCTGTAATTTAAATCCCTGTTTTCTGTTGGTTTGGCGTATTTTTTTTTTTTTTTTTTTTTTGTATGTGGCATAAACTTTTGTTTTTGGCAACCTTACAGTAAAACCGAAAAAGCCCACTCCCAATTGTGAATGTCTTTAAAGCTGGTGCTACTGGTATTGCTGATATTGTTTGTGCTTTTCTTTGCCATTTTATTTAACTCAACACACAACTCATTGTATAAACCATTAAACCATAAATAATTCTTTGTTTTTTTTTCTCTTCTCATCTACTTCTTTTATTAAAGCAAACAGGCTCCAAAATATAAAAAGAAATCTCTTAAATTCTTAACCGCAAAAAAGTCGTTTATAAAATTCATGCAACAAAAGTACAACAGCATTTTGTTGCAGCAAGTGAACGCCAAATAAAAGAGAAACAAATAGCTTTTGCAGCCAGCAAAAGACAAGATGAAAGGAATAAAATAAATAAATGGTCATATATATTCATGATTTACATTAGGAAGAAGCTAGTTGAATAGACAAAAGTTTGTCGATTTTTCGATTGCTTTTGATATCAGACAAGAAAAATGTAACATACATATAAAATAATTATTTTCGAGTAGTGCGATTTTCAATTTTTTATTTTTTATTTTTGCCTTAGAACCCACCTAAAGAGTTGAAGTATGAGGTTAGTGTAGTTGAAAAAAATATATTGGGAAATGAAGATTTTTGGGGGCTGATATATTTTTGTTTGGGAGCTTTCGTAAGCAGGCATGGTGCAAAGCAGGTGCGAGAAAAGAATATTGAGGACAAAAAACTGATTGGCAGTCGGCCATACACGTGACTCCTCCACGGGCACCCTGGGACAAGTTAGTGCTATGGCAAAAATATTATTTGTTGCAAAATCCAAATATGCTTCCTTGGAAAAGTCAGTCCAGTTAGCGTACAGAGGAATCGAATGTGTGACCAGCACCAAATACATTTTTTCTTCTATATTTGCTGCTAATACACCGGTCCCACATCACTCCTCAAGTGACGCCTTCCTCAATCATGGGGACTCCCAAGCAAAAATAAGTCCTTATTATTTCTGTATTAAGTTTATCAGGCTCAAGTTCTTTCTATATTATCTTTGTGATTGATATTAATTAAATTAGACAAAGAAACCATCAAAGACATTTAGCAGGGTGGACAACTAGTTGTTTCGAAGCCGCCACACTTTCTCGGGTGCTGACGAAAGAAAGAAAGAACTTGAGCCTGATAAACTTAATACAGTAATAATTATATAAGAAAAAGTTCAAATAATAGAAATTAAATAAGTCCTTATTTATATTAAATAAAAATAGTAAATACGACGACACAAAAATAGTTTCTATAGATTTCTATTTTTTTCTAATACCAAGAGGTATTTGAAAACCATTGCCGTAATCTCATTAGCTAAATCGACCCACCCTAATATACATCTTTATACACTCTGTACATTCATCACATAAATTTATATGCTAGTGTGTTTCTTCTTTTGAATTATATACTTACTTGTCCACAACCAATTTGGTCAAGATAATATCGCGTTTGTAAAATACTGGATTGCCAAACTCATGATCGATTGCTTTATCCATTAAAGGATATTTACGTATAAAATTTAATACCGGATCTGGCAAAGCGGATGTATCGTTGACACATGTACCCGGTCGGGGTTCAGGCACTCGATTGCTTAATACCGGCAGCCAGGCGGAATTGGAGGTGGCTTGTTCTTTAAATCTGCCTAAAATAAGAAAGAAAATTAACTTTAAAAAATAGCTATAAATATAGAAAATAAAACAACTGCTGCAGTTGTATGGAAAAACTTTTAAAATATTTAATTTGTATTTTTTTCCACTTCAAAAATCTTGTGCATGCAATTTATTCAAATAGTTCAACAACTTAGTCCAAAATTGAAACTCAAGTTTCGTATTTAATTCGAATAGTTATAAAACATGTTTAATATGCAGCACTATTTCCACATTATAATTTTCCCCAATGCATTTTACCACACACAATGCTTTCTGTTTCCGCTTGCGAATTGCTTGCAGAAAAAATAAAAAAACATGAATAAAAACAACTGCTTGCAAAAATTCTGTGCTCTCATATTCAAAGTATATTTCATCTGCATTTATATATAGAGTATGTGCAATCATATATATACACACAAATTTATAGAAGTGTGAGCCATAGCACATATTTACCTGCTTGCATTTTATAGTGTATGTGTATTTGTGCGTGTGTGTGTGTGTTAAATCTCTGCTGTTAAAAAAGTATTCTCCTTTAATGTTTATTTCATTCATTTTTCTTTATTTTTATGCAAAGCAATACATTTTTCTACACTTATTTATACATTTAAACTTAAATTTCTTATTCTTCTTCTTCCCTCTTCTGTTTTATTGTATTTCATGGATTCATGCAAATGTGACATGAAGTGCATGCTCAAACATGCATATAAGGCATCATAGTCAAAGTTGTTTTTACCGTAGCCAAATGAAATGAGTATAAAAGTAAAAAAAATAGAAAATGTTTTGGAAATCGTACATGAAACTGTTTTCCTGGATTTTTTCCGTTTATGTTCTTCATGTTGCTTTTGTTTTTGTAGCCAGGAAAAAATAAACATGTGTAAATGTCACGTGTTTTTAACATAAAACGTGTTGTTTTTGTTTGACTTTTTCTACACGAAGAACTAATGTTATTAACAAAATATTTAAAACACACAAAAAGATATGTATTTGTGTATATATGTAAATACTGACATACTTACTGTATGCTTGCATGCGCATAAGAACAACTGCAATTGGATTATGTTATTAAAAAGAAATCACATTTGTTTCACAATTTGCTTAAATTTTGCTTTTCGCAAGTTATTTTTAGCAGTTTTTTTTGCATAAAAAAGTTATAATTGTTAGCAAAACAAACAAAAATTTTGTATATTTTGTGGTAGAGTACAATAATTTTTTATAATCTATTCGCAAGTACAAATGTGGGTCAAAATGCATTGAGAATACAAATTAAAAACTCTACTCAGACTTGCAGGCAAAAAAGAAAATATAATTCAACTAACACCTTGTATAAATAACCTCAGCAATAATTCTGCGTTATCATTATCGTTATAGCTTCTGTTTATTTTGGTTTTTTTAAAAGTATCAGTGGCCTAGAAACTTCACTACTCAAGACTGCATGCTGCCAAAGAATACATTCTAATTTGTTTAAAAAATAAAACTCCTTAATATCTTTCAGCTTAAAATTTCTATTATTTTGCAATTTTATAGAATTAAATTCATGCTTTTAAGCTGCTTAAAATTTAATTTTATTTTCGAAAGTAATAGCAAAAACTTTTCAGACTTTTTATGTTGAAGATTTTGTGAACATTAACTTTTAACTTTATCAAAAACTTTTGTGCAACATTCTTTTTTTTTCTCTACTCCTTAATAAAATAATTCAACATTTTGTTAGCGCGACAGTAATGCGGTTCAACGATTTTAGAAAAAACCATGCAGGGAAAATAAGTAGAAATATAAATGTACCAACATACATATATCTCAATGCTGCTCACTAACACATATAAATCTATTAAATTTTAAAGCCATATGTGTATGAAAATGAATGTGAGCACAGAAATATGTGTGTGTGTGTGTGTGTATTTATCCCTCTTTTTTTTAATGTAGGAAAATGAACACCTTTAGGTCTGCGCTTAAAAATGGAAAAGAAAATATTTGGGAAAATAAAAACTTCACTTCAGAGAATTTATAGCACATACAATAAATCGTAACAAATACTTGTGCATTCGTTAAGGCTGCTCTGGTGCACAAGCACACCTACGCCAACATACAATGCTTAACAGGAGATAATAAGGCAGACCAAAAATGCTTTTAAAATTCGTAATTTAAAAAACACACACAATATTTAGGCTTTCTAGGCGCCAAGAAAATACAGGCAATTCATTAAATTAATGTGTGACAATAAAATACTTGAGCATCATAACTCCTTAATTTAAATTTTTCATTTCATTTAAAAAAAAAATATTATTTGAAATCAAATATGAAATTATTTATTTGCTTTAAGAGCCAATTGAAATGTATTAATTCAGGTTCAAAAAGGACCTGCATTAATATTATTAATAATCTGTAAGCCGTTAAGTAGTCAAGTTAATTAGAAAGTTAAGTCTGGCACTCATAACTTTATTATCATAACTATATAAAGGGTCCGCAAAAAACTTTTTTTTTTTGAAAATGACGCAAACATCGAGTGTAGCTTCGGCTGTTTGGCACATAGCACTGTCCTGTCCTGTTGAAACCAAATGTTGCCAATATCACCTCTTCAATTTTTGTGAACAAAAAATCGTTCAATAAGGCCCGATAACGATCGCCATTGACTGTAACAACCACTCTTTGCTCATTTTCGAAGAAACATGGCCCAATTATGCCTCTGAATCAAAATCCTCACCAAACTGTGACTAATTTTTTGTGCGTCGGCATTTCAATGTATAAGTGCGGGTTTTCAGTGCCCCAAATGCAACAATTTTGCTTGTTTACATACCCGCCAAGATAAAAATGAGCTTCATCTGAAAAGGTGATTTTTTTTTCGCAAAATCGGCATCTTCTGTAAGTCGATCGCAGGCCCAATTAGCGAAGCGTATACACAACCATATTCGTTCAGCGGAAGGATAAAACTAATTATCGGTCAAATCAGACATGACCTTAGTATTACCATTCACGTAGCAAGCACTAGTTGAAAAAAACGTTAGATGGCGGACCCTTTATATTCATACAAAAGTGAAATCTTTACTGAAAAAAAAATTGTATTATGTCACGTATTTTTCCAAAGCTTATGGCTTGACGAAAAACCACTTCCTTAAATCCTTTTCGATCCGATCTTAAATTTTTCATTTTAATCGTTAAGCTGTCTTACATCTTATTAAAAGTTTGGCTCAAAAGTTTTAGTTTCTTTTGAAACGCTCCTCGTTTTCTTGCTTGTCCCTGCTTCTTTTTATTAAATGCTTGGCTTCAGATACTTTTTGCACTACAAACAGTTTGTTTGTATGCCTTGATACTATTTTTAAAATCCAAGCAATTTAACAAGTTTTTCGTTTTTTCTCTCTTTTTTTTTTTTTTTTTTTAGCTTCAAGTTCGCTTTGTCTTACCTTCGAAAGCTGCATTAATGTCGCGTATATCGTAACTGCATACAGCTGAGCCCACTATGCCGTGTGTGTTTGTTGTAAAGGTGGCATAGAATTTAGTATCTTCGTGTGGCATCTTGTACACCGATTGTATTTCATTAAAATAAAAGGGAAATTCACTTGATATACTGCAGTTGATGCGTGCCTTTAAGTACGTTGCCCAATTTTGCCCAGTCATGTATTTGCCGCCGCGATCATTTTTACAAACTCGTGCTATGCGCGAATAAATGGCCTTGCCACAATTGATATATTCGACAGCGTGCTCACGAAAGAAGAAATATACGTAGTCACCAATGTCAAAGGAGCCCACAAAGTTGGGTTCTATAAATTTAAAACAGAGACAGGAAAGCAAAAAAACAAAATTAAAGATTAATATAGTTAAAAAAAAAACAATCTTTAAAACCGAATAAGTTTTTTTGGTTTGTTTATATATTCCGCTTTTAAGTTTAATACTTACTGTCCAACCATTTGGAGTCATATTTGACAGTCCTCTTAAAATTGTGCTGCTTATGGCCAGATGTCATATTGTATAAGTCCGAACGAAATATGACCGAGTCGGCTTTAGTGAATTCAGCATTTGTCCCTGAATACTGCAGAGGAAAAATAAGAGTTAAAAAAAATTGTGCTCTATTTACATTAATTTTGTTGTTAATTTTTTAACATCTAAATGCATGAAGCAGGGTTTTCTTTTCTTAGAGATAATTGTTATTTTCGAAATGTAGATTTTTGTGAGTGCTGCGTACCGGTCTTGTTTTATTTTTGATTTTTAAAAAATTTCAAGAAAATAATTTTTTTTTACTAAAAACAATTGTTTACAAATAAATAAATGTATATCACCAATGTACTTCGATACCAGGAAGCCGCATAACTACGACAAATACAACATCAACAAACACTTCATGTATTTTGTTGGTAGAAATACTTTTTTGTTCGCCTTTGTATGTTTGTGTTGTGTATTTTGTCAGCTCTTCAGTTTAAAAGCAGTAGTCAGCTGGGCTTGTAAGGCTACCTGGTATCGAGGTACCTTGTATATCACAATATGGAATATGATGGCTGGTAAGCGTCTATCTCTTTTTTTTTGTAATTTTTACTTCTGGTAGCGAATTTTAATATTTAAAGAGTTATGGGCATTTAAAGTTTTTCTTAAATTTTTGGTAATTTTTACTTCTACGTCCGCAAGCATTCGCTCTTTTAACAATATTTGGAACCACTGAGGTTACGAAGTTCACCTTTTGGAGAATCAGTTGTTTGTGGCTTGTCGCCTGGACTTGGTCTTGCAGGTGGCTCTAAAAAAATAATCGGGTGGCGTTAAATGACAAGATTGAAGAGGCCAATTAACATTGTTAAATCGAAAAATTCTACAACCGGGAAATTTCTCACTCAATAACTGAAATCATTGGCCGGATGTGTGGCTAGTGGCGCCATCTTTCTGAAGCTCATTAAGTCACTAACATTATATAATTTCAGCCACAAGAAATCGGTTTTCACAGTGACAGCGATTTCTTGCTCAATATAAATTAATTTAGAGGGTTGCCAACTAAAAACCGATACATTTTGTTGGTTTAAAATCTCCTTGCTATGTCAACTTCTGAATTCGCCTTGATAGCCCTACTCACTCGCTCACTTTCACAGTAGGGTAGATATCTTGCTCACTTGATCTTCTAGCTGAGAAGATGGCTTGTAAATAAATATTGACATGAACAAAATCACCTGAGCTGCCTATTTCACCTTTTTTAACCCGCCTTGTTCTTGTTTATTTCAAAGAAACATATGGTCTGGTGTTGCTGCCTGACCACAAACTGTATGGTAGAGACACTTTGTCCGAATGTAATTTTGTGGTCGCTTTATACGAATATAATGTTGTTTCCAGCAGCTTTAGAGAAATTTGTGAGCCAGAGAAACCACAATTTTCTTTGCCAACTTAACCATTTAATTACAAATATGCCTCATTACTAAAGATGATGTGGTTGAAAAAGTCGTTTTTTTTTTTTCTTCTTTTCATTCACAATATTAAGCAGCCAATCAAAAATACGTTCGATGCAAGCACTGGTCGACAGGCATTACATGGTTAAAAATTCCCAACTTATTCCCAAAAAATTTATGAGATCGTAGAGTCCCATGAAAATAATTTATGGACGATCACCAATGAGAGCAAAGCGATGAATTTACTAAGATCAAGAAAACTTTATTTAAATAGACTAATTGAAATTGTCACACCTTTGCTGCGTAATTATTATGGAGGATTTAACATGTGCAGAATATGTGGGGCTAGATAACAAGCATTGCCTTAATCAGCACTTTATATTCTTACAAGCACGACACTGATAATTTGAGAATAGAGCGTTTTGGGCTATAATCAAGCTGAGAGGCGCAAGTTGGAAGCAGGGCTCAGCGCCGTATTCCTATAGATTGATTAACACTGTTTATCTTTCAGAAAGAACGCAAAATATACTTGTGTAGGTTTGGCTACATGGATGTATATTCGTTAAAAGAAAAAGCATAGAACAATTTGTTATCCACTTTGTTACGTAAACATTTATCTGACTATATTTACTTGTCTTTGAAAAGACCCATTAAAATTTAAGTAGGTTAAATAGTCTTAAAAACTAAATTTTTATTATTAAATAAATTTAATGCATCAATTTAAATTTTTTATTTCTCTTTCATCAACAATTGTTTACTTACCAGAGCAGGCAACCCAAAGGGATTACCCTTCTCCACATAAATTGCCGTTGAATTATCAGTTGGATCGTAAGGACATTTGCCAATGCCTAAACCAATGCCGGGCACGTACTCAGATCTGGGTAAATGTGTTAAGTTTGCCTATTGTTGGGTCACGCACACCAACACAAATTATCGAATGCCAGCAGAAAAGACGTCAAGCAAAGTTATAAGAAGAAACAAAAAATTTGTAAAAATGACAATAATCTTATTAGTTGCTAAAGAAAATGCACAAAATGTATACAAAATAACAAAAAAAAAAAAAAAAACCAAAAAGAACTATATACAGAGTTATGTCTTAAGCTTAACCTAACCTTGGCATAGTCAAGAGAAAAAAAACTATTTGTACCAGCAAAAAATTAGTTGGTAACCCAAAGGTCTATTTTAGCTAAAGGAATTTTTTTCTTGATTTCCTTTCCTTCTTTCTTGCATTTGCCTTGCTCCTTTTATGACATGCTTGCTATATTTAATACTTGAAGGACTTGAAACAATGACATGTTCGCTGTAATATTACCTTTTCTTTTAGCAAAAAGAACTGAAAAAAAAATTTTTTTTTTTAAATACAAGAAACATTTATATATTTCTTTTAGTTCTTAAATGTGGGAGTATTTTAATGCTGATTTTGATTTTGATTTTTTTTTTTTTTTTTTTTGAATAATCTTCTTTACATTTGTTCATGGTCATGCTTGTTTTCTTAATTTCAAAGCAGCTTTTTGCTTAAAAATTGTATGTTCTATTTTTAATGGCCATGAGTTGCGCAGTGTATACCTGTTTATATTTTCCATTTAAATACTAAAAAGAGCTTTAAGTTACTTGAAAAATATGCGTTTTTGAAGTGATTAAATATCAAATGCTCCAATTGATAACAAAAAAACATTGTTGATGAGAAATGCTTTCTTTAAATGAGAGCGGGTCCATTTTAAGATCAAGCTTATGAGCCCAAGCCATACCTTTCGGAATTTAAATGTATTAAATCAAAACATGCAGCAGTATAAACTAATTATTTGGCTTATTTAAAGGGAGTGCCTTTTGGTAGCACCGTATCTTACTTGGCAGGCTTTAAGAAACAGGATTCTGTTCCACAAAATAATATAATTTTCTACTTTAAGTCTTTCTTAAGCCAGCAAAAATAGTTTTTAGTAGTTCAGAAATGAAATAAATAAAGGGTCCGGCAAATAACTTTTTTTTTTTGAAAATACTATAAAAATAAACTACTAAATATTTTCTGAATTTTTTTTTTTTTTTTTTTGAAAATGAAAAAAATCATCTCAATGATGTCTCCGAAATGTGCAAATGTTGAGAACGACGTTCGAATTAATGTTGATTTGGCTTCACGCACACTTTCTGCCACAGCAGCAATATTCTCGGTTGTACGCACTGTTTTAGGCTTTTCACTCTTTAGTTTATCGATGAGGATGCCAAGAAACTGGCATCACTTTTTTTCCCAAGATGACGAACATACGGTGCTGACGGTGCTTCTCTTCTTCCAAAATCTGTACGCAATTTTCACACACATTCTGCAACATTACCACGATTTTCAAAATAATATCGTAATATTTCCCGGTATTGTTCAAGCGTATACACAACCATATTCGTTCAGCGGAAGGCTAAAGCTAATTATCTGTTAAATCAGACATGAGCTAAGTGTTACCATTCACGATATAAGCACTAGTTGAAAAAAAAAACGTTAGATGGCGGACCCTGTATATAACGAAGAATAAAGCAGGTAAATCTTGAATCTGTTAAAAGCAAACAGCATAATTCCTAAAAACAGCTTATTTTAATTATATGCTAATGTAAAATAAGAGCAAGTTTATTTGCTTAAAAAGGTAGAACTACAAATTTAGTGCAGGTCTGAGCAGGGTATTAACAACTTTACCCGCTCAATTTAGCCGCATTAAAAATTTAAGTCCTTAATATGTTTATATGTGCACGCGTATGTGAGTTTAAGTATTATTATAGTTCCTTTTAGTGCCTTCGTTTGTAAATAAAATAATCTTAACTTTAATTTATTTACTTCTTTGCTCTTTCTTAAATACTGCCTTCTATGAAGCACAGAGACCATTGGCCAGATGTTGGTCGTATACCTTAATATACTTTTTATATGCTATTCTTTTACAAACTTACATTTATCACGTAATCTTTTGGATTGTGAGCGTTTGTACCACAAACGTAGAGACGTGCCCCAGAGTCCATCGGTTGTATAACACGTATGTGATTGCGACATTCCACCTTCTTCATGGCAATTTTTTGTTTGCCACAGTAAAACAATTGTGCAGCGCAAAAACAACGCAGAAGAATATAAAATAAATATAAATAAAAGGTAAACAAGAAAATGGAAAAATTAAAATTAAATAGAAACGTAAAAGGCGTAAAGTAACAAAATAAAATGAAGAACAAAAGACAAACAAAATCGTTCAAAAGCAATGGTGTAATAAGGGAGAAATGGGGAAAAAAAATATATAAAATGCACCCATGAGTTTCATTTAAGCCAATTGGTTTTTATTAAAAAAAATTACTAATTGCGTTAAATTAATGTTTCTTTTGCTAATTTTGGTTTTAATCAAGTGCAATTGTTTTTTTTTTATGTTTAAATTCTAATGACAATTGTGGGAAAATTCCTAAAACTTACCTCGTGTTTGCCTTTTGAAACACAGCTTAAAATGTCTGAACCGGAGGGCTCCAATATCAAAACGTCGCGCTGCAATAGAAGACATTAAAAAAAGTTAAGAACAAGAAAAATTTTAAATAAACAATTTAGAAATGAAGTTAATTATTTATTCGCTATAAGTGCCAATTGAAATTTATTACTTTAGATCTAAAAATAGACCTTAATGATTTCTGTCTTTTTTCAGCCGTCTATATGCCGCCGACATTTCGTTGTTGCTGAACCAGACATCAGTAGACTCGAAAATCCAAAGAAAAGAATGTTTGAAACCCAACTATTTATTCCAAAATTTTAACGAACAAAATGAGAACCAGAAATGCTCAAACAAAAAGACAGAAAGCATTATTAAATTTTTTTTTGTATGAAGCTGTAGTATGGGGTCAGCGTGTTAAAGAAAAAAGATTTTCGCAAGCCAAAAGTATGGGGGGTAGCTCATGCATTCTACACTTCTAGTTTTACATTGAAACTGATTAATTCCAGGGGCATAATAAGCCTGCAACTCCTTTAATCCAACGACCAAGGTACAAGTTTCTTCCAGGTTTAAATTTTTTATTATTTAAATTGTTTGCATATTTTTGTAAAATAATGCTTAATTCGTCCTAAGCTCAGCTGTAATTATTAGCAGCTGTAAATGGATGAAATAAAACTTTTCAGATAACGCAATAGCATGCATAATTTTGCTAAACTTTTCCTGCTTTAAAGCATTTTCTATTATTTTTTTTTGCAAAATTTCAACATCAGGCTAAACACATTAACATAGATATTTAGAGATATTTAAATGACTTTGAAGGCAAAAAAAATTCTGAGCCAACATTGCCTATTGTCTGCAAATGATTTGCTGTTTATTTAACTTTTTTTTTTTTTTGGAAAAATTTTGCAGTTGTTATTCGAATTCCTTCACTTATTCACTGAGTCGTGTGTATTTTGCTTCTATTCAATTCTTCTCTATTGAGCATACAACAACAAATCGAATTAAATAAACAAATGCGTAACGTGACTAAACTTTCAAAATAACATTTAAAACATTCAAAGACTCTGAAACGAACGAAATAAAACTGAGTGTAAGCTGCTGCTAAGACTTCGACTAATGTTTCGTCAGCAACAACCGCCGCATTAGAAAGATGTGTAACAGTCTGACGTGTAAACATTTTTTTCTTAATGCTAAATCATGGTTTATTTAATACAAATACTTACAAGTAATTTACAGTGCGCGTAAAAATGATAAGGGGCGCTTTTGTTCAAATAAAACAAAAGCAATAATAGCTTGCTGCTACGAAAATGAATTATTTCATTAATTTAACTTTATGCTCGATTAACTAACAATCTTAAATTATTTCTGTAAAACAGAAAATACAGTAAATAGCGGAACGAGTAAGATTTCCATAATTGCAAAATAATTTGACTATTTTCAGATTTAAAATGTTTCATTTAAGCTGTTTTGCAAAGTAATATATTGTATGACTTGTCGTTTTTTGTATTGACTTACGAATTAAAAATATCACACAGAAAAAAAAACCTCACTAGGCAAAGTCTAAGGATGTTAGTGATCAATTATCATTCATAAATTTGCTAATAAGGAGTTTGCAATGAAGCCCGAAGTCCACTCAGAGCAGCAGAGCATTAAAAAAGCCTTGATTACACCCAGAGAACTACAAAGCAGGTTCAGCTGCAAAATCGAGAGTGCATTGAAAGATCAAATTAACTTTTTAATGCAATTTTATAATACTGATCAGCCAATACGTTATACCGTGTAGATATAGAGATAGAGTAACACTCAGTCTCTCTAGAAGAGAACTCCGCAAGAATTCTTCCTGAGAAGAAAACAAGTTACACCCCCCGGAGAGAGTCACTGGCAGTCTCTATAGAAGAGAATCTTAAAAGGATTGTTACTAAGGATTGTTACCCTTCCTGGTCTTTATGTAACAAAACTCCAAACGGGCATGCGACGGGCAATAAAGATTATTGTTAACATTTTTAAGCCAAATAGAATATATTGCGCCCTCAAATATTAATAGAAAACTTACAGAATTTATCAGAAACTTTAGCTAAAGTACAGACCATTCACTAACCATATCACTTTCACTCATTTCAGTGAAACTGTTTTGAATTCAATTTAAAACTGCTGTTGTTTTTCTCTGTCATTCACTTCAATTCAGGTGTCTAGCAGTACATATTTATCACCTCTTAATTTTTCTTCCCTTGCTCACAATTTTTCTTGCCATGACTTTTAATCTTCTGCTAAACTGACTTTCGCTTTGCAGCAGGTATGAAAAGTGGTTGCTTAAATTGGAAAATTTATAAAATTTTATTAGCACCGATAAAAATTGTGAAGGAATGAAATTATTTTTATTTCCTTTTTTTCTGCAATTCGGTAAAATTGATACAGTTTGATTAAGAAGGAAACGTAGAAGGGAGTTAAAGCAAAAATAACAAAAATTCCAACACGTATTCGATGGCATAAAGAAAGAAAACAAAATAAACGAAAGCACTGGAAATTAAAGTAGATATTCAAATTTTCGCTAGACTCAATACAATGGAGATGGTGTGTGAAAGGAATTTTTCAATAATTTGATGAAATATTGATTGGAAAGATAAAGTCGGCGGTGATGAGCTGGATACGAAAGGAAATTGATTTAAAAAGTTTTTCTTTTGCATTTACAAGAATTTCTATGTTATTTAATTGACACATTTCAAAGAATGTTGATAAAATGTAGGGTGTAGTTTATCTTGCAATCATGATATAGTGGACAGTTGTCATTAAGGAGAAGAAGAAGAAAAAAATTATCTACAATTTGACAGTGTTCGCAGACGGTTTAACACTGAAAACGTAACACAAAAGTACAATTTCAATTTTATATATGAACTTAATTATTTATTTGCTCTAAAAGAAAATTTTAAATGTATTAAATTAGAACCAAAAATTGACCCTACAGGCATCTTTATACTGCTCATGATAGACATAGAGACGGCTGAAAAGGACAGAAAAATTTTATAGGGTCAATTTTTGGACTTGATTTAATAAATTTCAATTCGGGCATAAAATAATCTGCTGTACTTTCTTAATTCAATAACAATTTATAAATTATTTTGCTACTTTGCTGATTTGAACCGGGAACCTGATTACTGCCAGCGCAGCAATTGAAAAACGAAACAAAATTTAATACTTATTCAAGCACACTTAAGTGCTGGTTACCAATGCACTCAAATACTTCGTGCTCATTTTAAGCTATAGCGGCCTTAATTCTCTATAATAGTCCCTGTTCAGCTTGTTCTAGGTACACTTGTGTGTTAAGCGTACTTAAATTTCCAAGTACGTTTCGTACAAAAATCAGCTAAAAAACATTAAAATTTAGATCAAGCTTTTCCCGCCTGCGTAGAAGAAACAATTTTATATTCAAAATTCTGAAATTGTGTAAAAGAGGTATTATTTTAGACATTTAAATTACCCCAATAAAAAAATTCTCATATAAATTTCCACAAGCATTTTAAATGCCCAAAGTGAAATATTTTCCAAATCTTTGCAATTCCCTTAAATTTATATGAATTCCTTGATTGCAGAAAAATATTTATATCTATTTGTAAGCAAATACATATTCGTACAAACCCTCTTGACATTAAGCTCACACACTTACACACTTACACAAATACATACCTACAAAGTACGGTCATATGTATACAAGTATTTCAGTTTTGTAATGCATAAAGGTGGTTAGAGAAATGGTGAAAATAGAAATAACAAAACAACTGTCATTACTTATGCTTTTACGTGTGAAAACCTATTTTATATGCAGTCACAAAAATATGCTACATAAATTCGAAACGAAATGAAAATAAACAAAATATTTTGTAACTGGAGTGTGATGTTTGGCTGTGTGCATTAGGAAATGTTGCAGAAGTCACAGACTCAGAAAATACGTTCACATAACAACAAGCATACCCATTTATAAAGGTAATGATGTGCGCGGCCATGTACGGCACTGGGTAAAATTGTGCAGGAGTTTTGAAGGCCATGCTCTGCCAGCCAAAGAAACTAAAGTTGCTTGTTAATTACTGCAGGTCCAAAAATAGAAATTGCAATAGTCCTTGCAATGTTTTCGGCGACATTTCATTGATGCTAATCAAGTAATCACTAGGCTTGAAAAATCTTCAACGAATATTTTAAGCCCAACTGCTTATTCCAGAATTCTCATGATCGAAATGAGAATCAGAAATTATCGAATAAACCTTTAATACAGAAAGCATTTTTTCGTCTTGCAGCTCTTTTTTGCCTTTACTCACAACCCTCTGTACAATGAGTTCCCATTGGCTGCTATAATTAAAAACGTTTTTTGATAATTCTAATTTCTAAATTTAATTATTTATTTGCTTTAAGAGTCAATTATAATGTATTATTTTAGGTCTAAAAATTTACTTTAATTCCTTATTATCATTAATTATTTAGATTAAAACGAACTTTTTTATTTAATAATTAATAACTTGTGAAATACCTGGCTTCAGCTAAAGTGTAAAGAGAGTACTTATCACCAAAGGTTAATTTAAGATTTGTATTAAAAAGCAGAAGAAAATTATATGTTAAGTGCTTATTGGCTGGGGAACAACTAGATGTTTCATGCACTAGAAATTGTTGTATTTTTATGCAACTTTGCATTAGCTTACGTATCCTTTTTGTTGTGTGCTTAAAACTCAATATCTTTGATAAAATCAAAATTAGGTCAGAAAATATGCAGGATTTACAAAAAGAAATATAAATATATATTTCGACTGTCAAAAACAATCGAACAAGTTGGATTGAATTGAAATTAAAATAATATTTTACAAAATCGTTACCGAGTACTGTAAGGCCACTTTTGCTATCTACGTTTCATGCGTATAATGGTAATACTAAAACAGTTACAAAAATCCTACTGATATTTAATAGTCTACTTAGTGGGCCTCCAAAATAAATTTCAAGAAGGCCTGCTTTTCTAACCTCTAGTTGCACATTACAAATACTTGTGCTTAGAATTTAGTTGTAAAATATATTTCTTCAGTTTTTAAGTCTGCTGTTGTTGTTGTTATTGTTGGCAACAAAACACACTTGGTCGTGTACCTGATAGCAGGTAACATCTACTTAAAATATTGTGGAATACATTTAAAAGAATTCTGCAATTTTTGGGAAAAAAATCTTAGTCACAATATTAGGAGCCAGAACAATCTAGAAATTCTACCCACTAAATACTAGAAACTCAGTTGTTGCCATTATTGCGACTGGGTAGGTAAAGTTGGCGTTAGCTACAGGTGCCTTTAATTGAAGTGAGCGATAAACAAGCAGGTAAACAATTACCATCCTTACAAATTACCGGTAAGAAAAAAATTTTTTGTGGCAATACTTTTGAAAGGTTTAGGTCTGGAGGAATAGTATTTATATGCCTGAAAATTTAATTCATTAATTAAATGCAAAAGCTAAACGTCCTGTTAATATACCGCTGGGATTGTGGTTTGGATATCTTAAAGCTTACTTTTTATTAAAGGGAAGTTGCAGTTTTAAACGATGGCTTATCTGCCCGATAAAATAAAGCTTTTAAATAACTGCAGCAATTTAATTCCAATTTAAACTTGATTATAGGAAATCAGTGGATCATGTATCAGTGCTTGTTTTTGCTCTGTTTGGTGACTTAAACTTAAACGTTAAGTTTTCTTTTCTTAAATGTGATTTAAGTATGCACTGACTTAAGGATTTAGTTTCAACGAACTGCAAAACTCTTTGTTTTTATATGTATAAAAAAAAACGGAGAAAGCCTTTGTAAGTGATCGTTGGTAGGAAATGTTTTACAATCGTAAGAGCGTTTGTAGAATTCCCTAACAGCTTATAGAGCATTAAATCAACTAATTTTATTAATAATTCTTCTTTTGTATTGCCATCAATTTTAGTTTATTATCTTTTGTTTTTGTATTGCCTCTTTTTGATCTCGAGATCCTGAAGATGAACCGAGAGGTTCGAAATATATAGATCAAAAAAGAAGACGAATTTTTATTACAATGTACATACATCAAAAAGAGGCAATACAAAAACAAAAGATAATTTTATTAACTTTCACCCACCCACAAGGAATTCATATATTTGAAGTGCTCACTTTTACCCACATTTCTTTGCTATTAACAAAAGTGATGCTCATGAGTGTTGTCAAGAGAGTGAATGCAATGCAGTCATGTAAAATCAAATGGCAGTTGGAGTAGAAAACGCAAAAGGTAGACAAACTTATAACTCGAAATTTTCAACTATACATACACAAGATGAACAAAGACAAACGGGAAAAAAACTGACAAATGCAATAGACAGACAAGCAGAAAATTGTACACACAAGCTTCTAAACAAATGAATTTTTCAGCATGCTTGCAGAGTTTGTATCTGTCCATATGGAGTCTAAAGTTACATGTTTCAAAAACATAAACTAGAAAAATAAATAAACAAAATAGTGTCTACTTCAATGTCTAGAATTAATATGGATAAAAAGCTGCATGCATCTATGCTGTCCTTCAGTGAAGAGAAAAAAATATTTAAACCTAAAGATAAATGAATATAAATGCAGGTTGAAATGTTCGTAAGCTTTTGTAGATGCATGGTTTCAGCATACATACATGCATAGATGCATAAATGCAAAATGACAACAACAGCCTCAATGTAAGCAACAACATCAACAACAACACATAAGCAAAAAAGAAAAAACACAGAAAATGGTTAAAAGATGCATGATGATGCATCATGGTTGAAGAAAAATTTCAATGGAAATGCACTTACACACTTCACCGTTTAAAAATGTTGCTTGTTTACATTGCATGCGAGTAGTGTGTGAAAAGTTCAAGGTGCTTAAAATCTTGCAAATCGGGAGAATTTATTTGATTTTAGCTTAAGTAAAGCCAGCTAAGTCGACCTAATGGAAACACTGAGATTTTCTCTATGAAACGATTTTAGGCTGAGAAATATCCCAGCAAAAAGAAACCAGAATTTTTTTTTATATAGTAATTCTTTGTTATTATCATGCTTTAAATCGTTATCTTGTCCATCAGAAGAAACTTTTAAATCAATTGGACTTATAAGTTATCATTCACAGTTTTTCAATTGCTTCAAATTATTTTTGCTACAGAAAAATAAATAAAAAAAATTATAAAAAAAAATGCATAGAGGAAAATTTGTTAACTGCCTGCAAAAGCAGCTTCGATTCGCATACATGCATGAGCCAATATACTCAGGACTATTTATTAATACGTAAAACTTTTTCGCTATCCCAAGCACACGGGATTAGTTCATCTCTCATAACGTTTTAGACATATACCCAGCTTTATGTGTATTAGTGTTGTTTGCATTTACTTGATACTTGTTTTAGCTTCAAAACATGCTGGCAAGGCCAATAACCATATATAATTAATCTCATGTGCACACTACCACAGACGATCACAGGCGATCACAAATTCGCTGTTTAAAAATATAAAAATTGAACTGTATTTATTAGTTTGATTCTGTTTGGTTTTATTGAAGCTGGTCGAAGAATAATGCTAACCAAAACCGAATGCCTTTACCGCAAATACCTTCAAGTTGCCATTTAATGCCAGCAAAATTAATATCGTGTATATTGGCTCTATTGAAACACTAACAAAAATTAAAAAATTGTTAGTGTTTTTGATAACAGTATTGTGAACGAAAACTAAGTTCATATGTAGAACAAGAGACAATAATTCTATTGGGTAAATGGTATACAATAGGAATTTCTTATTGATTTCCTTAGATTTAGTTATTAATTGCTTCAAAAAGTATTCCTTATAGATTTTATTAGGCACCTTATGATCATGTATACTTATGTCTGATATTTGCTTAATTTTTTTTTCTGGGTATCTTGATTTCTGATTTGGTTTAGTGTTTGCCGAACAATCGCTAGGATTTCAAATCCATTTTCTAAAAAAAAAATACATATTAGCAGTAATATTTTTTTTTCCTGAATAATTTCTATAATTTAGTTTATTGGGTAGTATTTAACAAACACTAATTAATGTTGATGACATTACTATTTTAGATCTAAAAATAGACCCTTATGTTTTCTGTCTTTTTCAGCCATCTGCATGCCGCCGACATATCGTTGAGGCCAATCAACTCATCAGTAGAGTCGAAAAATCTAAAATGAATGTTTAAAACCCAACTACTTATTCCAAAATTCTCATGAACGGTATGCGAATGAGAAATGTTCAAACAAACTTTTTATACAGAAAACCTTTTACATATTGCAAAACTTTTTCTCTTCTTAGCACTTTCTTACAACTGGTGACCATTGACTACTACGACTTGTATTCTGGAAAATATTAGAAAGTAAAAGTTTTCTGAATATTCCAAAAATTAACTTAATTATTTATTCGCTATAAGAGCCAATTGAAATGTATTATTTTAGCTGTAAAAATAAACCTTAATGTTTTCGGTTTTTTTCAGTCGTCTAGGTTCGCAACAAATTTTAAATTTTATTTTTAAATATTAAGCTTTTGTATCGGTTCCATGATTGCAGAGAAGCACAATTTTGAGTTTTATTTAACATTTAACCCACCTTTAAAACTCTTAACAGAACTTACTGCACGGAGTGACAAAAGTCTTAACTTTTAGCACACAAGCCTCGTTCTTATAAAAGCAAAGATACACAAAAGTGAATGTATTTGAAACCAGGAAGTCTGATGTATAAATTTCTTTTACAAAAACTGGAACAAAAACTAAAAAAACAAGTGACAAAAATGACTGAAAAAACTTACCTCACATATTGATTGGCTGATGTTTTGTAAATTTAAACGAAATATACGATCCCTGAAAAGACAGAAAAACATATGAAAGAAAATTTAAATTTTAAATATAAACAGATTACAAATAGTTTATGAATTCAGATTCTTATGCTGCAGCACTAAAACAACAAAGATTGCTTAAGTCTACCAAAATTATTGCAAAGTAATATTTAAAAAAATACAACCCAGTTTAGTTTCTCAGAACAAAATTATTTAACAAATAATTTATTTGCGAGTTTAATGATTTTGCTGGAAATTGTTTTGGCCAAACACTAAGCTAAGCAGTACAACTGGGCCTGTTAATTCAGCCATTATCTCGTGCTCATTGCAAAGATAGTGATATTCATGTCCTTAATCTCAAACTGTTTGTTTGCTTTTAATTTCAAGAAACAAAAAAAAAATACACTACTTAAATAATAAACAAGAAAAAAAGAAAAAAAAATTAAACCTGTCTAAATAACAACAGTGTCGTGACACACGCTAGCTGCAATTTTTTATGGTCTCAAATTATAGCTGCCACTTTAATAAATGTTCTTTGGGCTTAAAAAATATATATTAAAATGCAGAGAGAGAGAGAGAGCGAGAGAAAGAGGCAGTATGCCAACTGGTATGTAATAAGCTTTTAATTAGCTTGCAGTAAGACTGTTATTAACAAGAGGCTTTTTTGTTTGTTATTTAAAAATAAATTTGCAATAAAAAAAGTCTTAAGTCTGGTCTGGAACGAGTCCAAGTAGTTCCATTCGAGTCTTATTTTAAGGGCAAAAAAATATTTAGTTTTTAATGGCGTTTGGAAGAATCTTAAACACTGTATGTGAGCTAAAAATAAATATATCCTTTTTGTGTCATTTCTCGTAGTGCCCTTTTTGCCATCACTGACATCTTAAAACCTTAACCTTAACACCTGCTGTCTTCCATCTAATTTCCGTCATTGATTGATAGTTGTGCATGTTGCTTGTCTTTGCTGTCAGTGTCAGCGAAAGTATATGTTGTCATTGCAAGATTATAAGGTGGTTGGTATGTACACACAAATCAAAGAAACCATTACATGCCATAAAATTATATTCCATTTTGTGCTTAAGTACATATGTATATAATTTTAAAGTCAAGAAAGAAAAAAATCTACAGGGAAAAAAAAGTAGATAAACGTGTGGCATACACGAGCCAGGGATATGTTGTGTTTGTTTAATGTATATTATTTTGCATTTTGACAGCAAAATATGGCAACGTATGAACTTATATTTTGCCAATGATACTTTGGTCATTTTAGACATGTGGTTTTGAAGTGGGATTATTTGCAACAAGCATCGAAGCTGACAGTCGGACGTATGGCATAAACAAGATCTAACATGAAGTAAAAGATTTGTAAATAAGCACATGCCAGACAGGAAGAAAATTGTTTAATTTTAATCAGATCAAATGTCTATAGGCAATTTGTGTTTGTGTTCAAAATACGCATGTATGTATTACACTTAACACAGTTTATATAAATTGTATTGGTATAATAATTCTTTATCTCATAGGAGACATAGAACTGCGATCAGCCTAGATATTTATAAATTTTCTCTTTGTATCTGGAGTTATAATCAAAACGGTATTTTTTTCAGGGCCACAATAAATCTAAAAGCACAAGTACCGGAGCATATACTACATAACCTTAAAATAAGCTCTTATGTAATTTAACGTTTTTAATTCTTTTCCTGTTGATATATTTCTGTTATTGTTGTTGTTGCTGTATCTTTAAGAATGTGTATAAATTTTGAATTGGTTACACGCATATGCAAGAAACTAGTGGTCACGTTTTTTGGCGAATATTTCATGTGTGATGGTTTTTATATTTGAATGAAATTTCATAGTTTTGCCTGAATTCAATAATAAACACCAAAAACCAACAACATAGAAAATAAAGAAAAACATAAAAAATAAAAATTTCGCCAGTATACATCTTAAGATAGAAACTTATATTACCCTTCTTCTTGTCCTTGCAAAGCTTTTAACTTTAGTATTGCTCGTTAGACAAACATAACCTTAATTAACACACTGAAGAAATTTTTTGTTTTAATGTTGTTGCCTTTATCTTAATGTTTATAAATTTTTCTTTTTATTTTCGTTCGCTAGAAATTGTTATTGCAACTTAAATTTTTATTAATATTTACCAAAACCGCTTTATAAATGAAAATAGTGGTCAGTCGCAAGGGCAAGGCGAAATTGTTAAAATATTTATAAAAACAATTCTTCCTTCTTTCCTTTGGATAACTTCCTCATTACAATAATTTTGAAAATATAACAATATTATCATTCTGAAGAAGCTGGACGAAGAAGAGCGAAATATTGACATATATATTAAAAATTTACCTTTATAATAAAAATACATTTAGCTCAAGAAAATATTTTAAATTGTTCAAGAAAATTTTTATAATTAAATAATTTTCCCCATTTTCGGCTTCCATAAAATCAATGACACTTTCAGCCAGACGCTGCTTTTAATCAAGCCTTAATAATTAATTTTAATTCCCACTCCAGCAGACATAAAAAATCAATTAGTCTTATTAGCAACCTGCTCCAACATTTATTTATTTATTTGCCAACCATTTATATTTCTAGCTTAATTAAGTATTTAACTCGTCTTATCTCTGCTTACTGCCTCTTTGAACATTTATTTTGAAATTATAATGTTGCCTGCAGGCGACCATTTCAAATGAAACCACATTTTATTGCAAAACATAATAAGGAACTAAAATAGAAAAAAAATGAATATTAAACAAATGACAAGTTTTTAAAAGTAAATTTCTATTTGCACTTTTAGAAGGGGTCATAAAAAAGGGTCAGAGCACCGCTACCGTTGGTGTAGTGAAATTAAGAGAAACATACAGAAGCTGTCGTAACAAAACATTAATTCCACTGGTGGCACAAGGCGCACAAGCAAAAACGTTTCCTTCAACAACCAACAAATCATAATTTTCCGAGTTATTTTTACTTTGTGTTTGCTGAACAGTTGTGCTGCTCTAACAATGAAATAATGAATGATTGTGACATGGTAGCAAGTCAAGCTGTTGTAAAGTATTCGCAGTGAAAGAGGTGAAAGTAGATAGTAAATGGGCCTTGCATGTAGGCGCTACAAAAAAAAAATCTATCTATCTGCTTTATACATCCTTTACATAGAAATTAGTGGTTTCATTTATTTTAACAAAACAAATTTTTATTGAGTTTTAAATTATTGCAGTGTTTTGAATATAATATTTAAGGCTGAAACTTTTATCAGAAAAATTACCACTACAGTTTAATGGTACTTAAATAGTAGTAAAGCCAACAAACACTAAAACTGAATTCGCTAATGATTTCGGAGCAATATTTTTGTTTCAAAATAATTTTATTATATGTAGTTTGACATTTTTCCTTTTGAGAAAGAGAGAGAGAGAGAAAGCGAAAGTTAACTAGCTTCGGAACAATATCACCTTGAATTGATTTGTTCAAAACTATGCTGCCAAATAGCTTAATTTTACAAGCACATTATGTTATGCGTTCCAGCTGACTGGACCTTGCTTATTTCAGCCTTTGCTGAAATTGGGAGCTAAATAAACTGGACGCTCCTCGTGTTTTCTTTTAGAAATTAGTAATAAAAAATACAATAGAAAAATTATTAAAATATTGAAAATTTTAGAAAGTTCAAATTTTATAAAAGCTTATAAAAAACTAAAAGGCAAGCGATGCAAAGTAAATAATCTTTCTCAAAATATTTCATATAAACAATAAGTAGATTTAAAAAGCAATTTCTCTGCGTCATTACCAGGAATAGATATTTTTCTATTTGTAATATAAAAAGTTCTAAAAAATTAATAAAATATAGGTCATTATAAGATTATTCACAAAAAAAAATTTATACCCATCATCTTTTGACTTTCATCACTGTGAGTCCCTTTTTGATATTTAGCAACTTCTACTGTAATTCAGTTTTGTGGCCCAACAGCAAATGAAAAAAAAGTCATAAAAAATAATGGCAATAGTTATGATGATGATGTAGCCGATGATGACTATAATAATGGCGATGATGATGATGATTTTTATGGCAAATGGGTGGCCATCGAATGGTTGAGTTTTTATTTATTTTCTGTACCTACTCCTGCCTGCCAAACAACATTAAGCCGTTCTTGAAAAGGAAGTATTTAGGAATTTGTTTAGTGAAGGGGAAAATATTGTTCAGAAAATTTTTTTTCTAAAAATTCTAAAGTGCTTAAAAGGTCATTAGAAATTAGAGCAAAATGCTGACAAAGAATAAAATATGTACTTAACGGAAATGACTCTAGAAAAGAAAACCATTTTTGGGATTTTTTTCTTCTTCTTTTTCGCTCCTAGTTAAGTTTTCATGTATTCTCATGTTAAAGTGAAAACAGCAATTGTGTGCGCAAATGCAGTGCAACAACTTTAAAATGTTTAAACTTTTTTTTTCTTCAGTTCTTAGTTTTATTACTTTAAATGAGGTTAAATAAATAAAGTTTGTTTTAATTTAAGTTGTAGAAATTTAACTCGTTTAGAAAAAGGAGAATGAAGCAAAAAAAGAAAACCAGAATTCCGTTTTAAAGTTTATTAGATTCACATTGTTTTGCTCTACTTATATTGTGGTTAAATAGTTCTCTAACAACTGACATTAATCTTCATTAACACATTACTTTTTTGTTGAAAGAATACTGAGAACTGCTTATTTTATGCACGTATCTGGCGAAGCTTTTCGATGGTGGGCTTTAAATAAGATAATCTAAGAATAGAATTTTTTTGGTGACAAAACATAAAAAGTTGCAGCAACTGGTTTATCACTGCGTTGGCACAAGATCTTCATTTTTGCTTTTTTAAATTAAAATTATACACTAATCTCAAACCAAAAATAAATTAGATTGGTCAGTTCTATATTACCAAACAAATTCTTCCTGATTTATCTCTACACCAATTGACTCAATAGTACAGGGGTCATCTCTGACAGGCTCACCACGATTTGTCATCTCCTAAAAAGGTGTTTGAGTGCGGGCTAGAAATCCTACATGTAAGACTTTGAAATCTAAGGGTGTGTCTGAGCAGTTAATTGCGCTGGAGGAAAATCCATTGAGAAATGTTGGGGATAGCTTAGTCTACTTGTCTTGCGGCAAAAAAACTGCTACCTAGCTAGTTCTTTGTCCTCTATTTGCGGACATTATTGCAACATGTTGCTTTTATCACATTGATTATAATGTAATTTTAAAATAAAATTTTAAGCAATGTGATTGCCCTGAAACACTATCTAAAATAAAGCAAAATTCGTCGTGCTGAGAGAGCGAGCAGTACTGAACTCTTGACCAATAAAATTTTGTTTGCTCGTATTTTAAAATCAAATGCTTCTAAACAAAACAAATATTGTATGTAAAATAGAAAAATTTATAATACTTACATTGCACCCACAAAAAGCGCATTGTTATTTTCATCGAAATAAAATGTTCTATAGTGCAAGGGACCGCAGCTGAAATCTTTGACGTGATCTGTAAATAAATGAGAGGAGATAAAAAAAATTGCTTAGTAATAGTCTTGTCATTTTTAGTGCTATTCTACATAACAAATATCTATGATATAAAGAAGCAAACGCTTGTCTTGATCAAAGTAGATTATGTAAAACGGGCGATAAATAAGCCAAAAGCGTGTTTCGATAGACCGCCTTAGGGTGCTTTCCATATTCCATACGAAAAGCTAATAAGTCGTTGCTTAGTTAGTACCAAATTAATTCATATTTTATGTCACATTAAATGCAACACTTTAGAAAATGAGTTTCTAGATAATTTAGCATACTTAATTACTACCTTAATTTTATAATTTATATGAGTGAACAGAAAAATAGTCTTGTCAATAAATAGAGTATTAACTCAATTAAAAGTGTCAATCTCAACACAGTATAATAAATCATAGCTCAGGCAGTACAAAATTGTTTCCAATATTGAGTAAATGTCAAATTGCAGCACTGCAAAAATTAAGTTTTTATATATCTTAACATACTTTAGGGAGCACGAACCCTCCACAATGCATCTGAAGCGCTTTTTATTCTCTCTTTTATAAAACAATATTCTTTAAAATTTTGACAGTTAAAGTAAAAGCCAAATATACTCACCATTAGCAAGTATTGGTTGCATTAGTTAAATTTTGTATATGTTACCAAAAAAAGTAATTGTGTTCACAATTTAAACACTAAAACATTTACAGAGAGCTAGTTATTTCTAAGTTCTAGTACCAAAGGTAAGTTCTGCGTGAAACGTAATATACATTTTTTTTGGCAAGAATTCCTTAATGCAAAACCCACAGTATTTCAACCATCCACAGAAAAGTACATTGCCCTTCGAAAAGTAAAATGTTGAGACATTTGGCTTGATGATTGTAAGAAGTATATTTGTTCGTTAATGAAAAAGGCATTGATCATTCTCAGCTAGAAAACAATAAATCGCAACAAAATTAAGTGCTTAGGTGGTAACCATCAGGAGAGGACTAAAAATTATTTTTTGAGGCAAAAAGACGTTACTACCAAAACAAAAATTAGGTCATAAAAAAATTAGTTTGATAAAATTACGATATTCGAAGCACCCTTTATCAAAATCTAAAGCTTTTAAAATTTTATTATGAAAATAGTACAGTTGTGGAGTTCAATAAACGCTCTCTACAAAAGCTATATCAAACTCCACATTGAGCCATTTTTCACATAATCCTGTTTATATTGATACAAAATATAAAAATAAAACAGAAGATTTGAAAAACACAATTTAAAAAGTGGCTTCGATTAAAAAAAAAACTTTACAATTAAAAATGTGGTACACCTCTAGTATTAAAGATCAAGATACCAAATGGGGTAGACTAACGAACTCAGCTATATAAAAATATAAGATAAAAAATTGTGCAAAATACCGCGAGCTGTAAGACGGCTTGTGGAATAATGAACATCGGTTCCAGTGGTCAGGTTGAAGTTTTAACTATAGCAATTGATATTGTGTTAAGTATGCAGCAAAACTAAATTTCTGTGCAAAATAAATGCCAGTCAAAACTTAGCAAACTTGCTTGCAAAAATATGATATTTCATTGAGAACACTATATTTAAATATATTAGAAAATCGCCGCTATAAAGCAATCGTTGTACTTTTAAAACAACAGTTGTTTTTCTAACAAATAAAGCCTGTTGATAGCTTGCAAAATATAAATGTAATACCATCAGATTTAAAAAGTTTGGGATCCCATTTTGTTTTTGGTCTCAGCAGCTGTTTTATTTAGAACTGAAAGTTGAGCACTCTAGCTTATCACAATGAAATCTTACTTAATTTTAAGGAAGTACGAACGAAAATTAAGTCAAATAAAATTATTAGCAATTGTAAATCATATAGTTCGATTATAAAATTAAAAAGAACTCCAAAATAATTTATCGAAAATATATGTTGTTCGAATGAAGAAGAAAATATACATAGGAGTGCATGTAATGTAAGACCCTTTGTGATAAAATTTCGTTACATCGTTTCGTATTGGAAATAAAAATTAGCTTCTAGCACTTTCCAATCATTTAATTACAAAAATGTTTTCTTCTTTCAAAAGTATCAAAACATTGCTTAAATTTATGCACACTCAACTTTAATGTGGCCCCCCAGACGTATGCAGTACATATAAATATTCAACATCACTCATACGTAACCAGTAGTTTGGTAAAATGCTGGAAAAAAAAACATTGTGGGTATTTATTTCATAATACTCAAATATCATATTCAATTTCTTTTATATTTCCTTCACTTTTTTTAACCATTACTTTTTCGTTTGGAGTTGATATATTTTCTCTACTTCAACCATAAATTTTGGTTTTGCTCTGTGTTCAATTTGAACAAAAATATTATGCAAAAATGTTAGAATGCTAAACAACTTTTCTTTAACAAATCATCTTTTGATTATATGGATTTGTTTGTGACTGCTGCAGTGGAGTAAAAGAAAGCTAAAGCCAAAGCACATCAAAAGTATAAAACTCTATACTCCATAGAAAAAAAAACCTTATGTGATGCATTTCAATGACTATTTCATGAGATTCTGAGAATAAGAAGAACAAAAATGATACAGAAAGTAATATAAGAAAAAACCTGTTAAGTAGAAAGGCAGCATAAGAAAACATTTTTTTCTTCTGGTATATCTAAGTTATAAAAAAACACTCAGCAAAGGAAGCATTATAAAGTCTAGACACCTACGTCATGCAATTTCAGCACGTTTGGAGTTAAGACGGAAGAAAAAACAAATGCAAAAATCTAAAACCTTTGAACTGACTTAAGATAGAGTTGTTTTTTTCTTTCTTGGCAGTGCTTATACTACTTTGGCAAGAATTTAAATTTCTTTCGTAATTTTTTAAGGCCCCTAAGGAACCTCACTTATTTTGTTTGCATGCACTATAAACAGACTATTTACAAAAAAAAATTTTATTTTTTTAGAGAGAACTAAAATTTTTTCACGTACTTCTTTAATGTTTATGCCTGTGTTCGTTTTCTTTTAGCAATATTTTTATTTCTTCTTTTTAACTTTTATATTTTACCCTGCCAAATATGCCAAAAGTTATTACTATAAAAGTGTAACATACTTCTTATTTCCGTTTAATATCCATGAAGGATGTTTTCTTTGTAGCTTTATCTTCAAATACTTTCACTGTCGTTTTTTCTTTTTTTGGAAAAACTCTTGGTAGCACAGTATATTTTTATGTGTATATTTGTATGTTTTTCCTGTGATATGGTTTCTTCGAGCTGGTTTTCACGTTTATGATTATGCAGTTTATCTTTTATTTCTGTTTTTTTCTCGTCAAGAAAACAAGTACATGAAAAGTCATAAACATATCCTGTTCAAAGAAACAAGAGAAAAATCAAGCATTTTCTGCTTTGTCTGCCTTTTGGTAATTTAATGGTGGGGCATGCTTTTGGGAGAAGTAGTTTTTTACTACTACAACCTTTAACTGAAGTTGAAGCGATACGTTTATTACAGCATGTTGCTTAGTATTCAAAAATTAAATTTCAGTATCAGTAATAAGACTACCCCCAATTTTTGACTTGGATTTTAAATGCCATTTCAATTTCAATTTGATTTAAATACAAAATTGAGTCAAATATTTGCTATTTATATCAAACTTAAACGGTCTGTCGTGCCCATTTAAAATCGATTTAAGTTTTTCCTACTGCCATATGATTTTGACAGTTTGGTTTTGTTTCATAATTTGATTTTTTATTATTTCCAAAAGGTAATCTACTTCCGTGGCAGTGAAATTGGGAGTCTGTTTAGCACCTTTGCTTTTCATTTTAATAATTTTTGCAAAACAATTTATTGTTTTCTAAACTTTTCACAATTTCACTTGCTTCCAAATTTGTTTAAACAGCTGTTTGTTATTGAGTTATCGATAATTTTTTGACACTTACATTGTGCTGCCGTACTTTTATTACAATTAATTACCAAAAATAATTTTAAACTGTAAAACTGAAAGCTATTTTAAATCCAACTTAAATTTTAAGGAAAATTTACTAATTTTGTATTTAAATCCCAAGTCAAAAATTGGGGGTAAGTATCCACAATCGTCAGCACCTCTGCAGTTAGAGACTTAAAACTTTTTATGTAAAACTTTTGAATATATAATTAAATGAAGGTTCTTTTACTTATTGCACATTTGGCCGACTCAAATCTGTGTACTCTCTTCAAAATTTAAAAAAAAAAATTAACAAAATGCGCTAAATATTAAAAACAAAAAATACTTCTTTGAATTCTTCTTAATTAACCAGTCACACATAAATCCCAGCTGTCAACCAATAAACTTCAAATAGAAATTGGAAGCTTCTATTCATTATATTATTTTCTCTTCATATTTTTCAAATATATTTCAATAAATCATTTTATTAATTTCTTTTTTTTTTTTTTTCTCCACAAGTTGATATTTTATTATCTTGTCTAGACAACTAATAGTTTTGCACTGCAAATTGTTTATGTAAAACATATTTTTAAAGCACAGAAATAAAAAAATAACAAAAATTGAGTACACAGAACTTTATGTTATAGTAAACTGACCAAAGATGCATGTTGATACTGTCAGTGTAACATTCTATAAATGTACATATATGTACATTCATATCCTATTTTTAAATATAGTACATATACATTTTTATTATTTTCTGCTGTTTATTATTTCTAAACCAATGAGACAAGTTAAATTAAATTAAATACACATGGCTGCATACAATGATAAAAATCTAACAATTAAATACAATAGCATAACGTAAAGGGAGAAAAAACGAACAGTGTTGTGTCATGGAAAATAAACACAGAATATTACATGAAAGCAAACACATATCAAACAAGAGTTGAAACGGCAACATACGAGCTAAAAATGTTTTATGCTGAACATCATGTAAAATTTATAGTTTAACACCAGAGCAATAGTTGTGAGTTATTTAACAAATTTATGTGCAGAAATGATAAGGAAGACTTTTGTTTTTAAAGTGTTTTATGAAATTGGAAAAAGGCTATGATTTTTACACTTAAGTGTGTTCTATGATTTTGCTGGAATTTTAAAAATTTTGCAAAATTGTAAATTTTTTTAACAGAAACTACAAACTGCATGATTGGCGACTGCCACAAGTAAAGAGTAAACTTTTAAAATAAAAATTTATAAAGAAAAAGGTCCTGTCGATTGTATTATTACTACTGGCGTTAGAAAAAATGTTACAGCGCTGTGTACCCATTTTTGAGCCTCCTTTGTATGGGAGCCTCCTTAATGAAAAATATAAAACAGGGTCAGTAAGTTCTAGAAAAATATATTGCTGAAAAATGTTATTAAGTTCCTACACAAATCAGCTTTAGAAGCCTTCAAAACGAAATTTTCTGGTTATCACACTACCTGGTCCCAGAGTGTCGAGAGGGGTGATAAATATATGGCCAACCCTTAATAAGTCTATCTTCTCAATATTTTTTTCGAAGACACCGACATTATATATCGCGGCCTTTTACTTGTTTGGAAGCGATATGATTTTTGTGATTTCCCGTAAGCGTCTGCCAACTCCTTTGATTATAAATAAAAATAAATATTTTTGAGCTATAAATCAAATAGTTAAAGGCGGCTTTCTTTTATGTTTACAAATTGTTGCAAATATGGTGGTCCTTAACCAGGGACGGAAAAGTCATAAATTCAGTTTGCCGTCTAATCTAAATTTAATCAAAAAGAAAAGTGTACTATAAAATTGTAAGAAATGCAATATAAAATTCAATTTGGAGTCTGTGTAATAAACGTCTATGAGCGATGTCAAAAAAACTGCAAATGAACAACTTTTAATTCCAGCAGTGGCTGTTAATCTAGTGCGGTTAACAAATTCTTCTGCGGTAAAAGAAAAAAAATAAAAATAGTAAACATACCTTTTTTTTTGTTAAACAACATGACTTTTTCTCTTTGAAAAGCCTAATTACTATTTCCTGTAAAAAAAATTCTGATTACTTTCTTGCTTCCTTTGGCCTTTTTTTTTGGTCTTACTGCTTAAGAGCAAAAAATTTCTGCAAAATTTCTTAAAGTTTTTACAATCTTTTACGTACATATTTATGGTACGTAAGAGCAACATAAAAATGTCCTTTACAAACACAACATTTTTGCTGGCACATGCAACACAAAATTGATAAATGAATATTCTCTAAACTATTGCCGACACTGGCAGGATGATGCATTTTCCAAAACACATGCTTAGGAATTTTCTATTTTAACATTTTGCTTTAATATGCCATACACTAGATTTGTATGTTTGCATTTAAATATGTACACTAATTTTATATATAAAAAAAACCAGTCATATATAGTACACACATTGCTGTTGCTGACAGTTAAGAATGTATGATGTTGCATAGTTTTGTAGAAAAAAAATTGCAAAAAATGGCATGTCTTCATTTTTAGCTCGTTTATTTTTGTCCTTTCGTAGTTATTCAAGCACTTACCAGCACAAATAGATTTCCATTTATTACACATGCATATATGTATGTACATATGTATGCGGACATGCAGTAGTAGTAGTAGTAAAGAAACAACTATTACTAATACATTAACTCCATTTTTAAGGCATTGTTTCATGCCACATGACATTGACTCACATCGTTTTGTACACTCTCAAACAGACGTTTTTGCTCAAATTAAAATATTTCTGTATATACGTGTACTTTGGCAAACATATTTGCTGTTTATATGTGTGTGCCTGTGAGTGTAGGTAGTTGTGCTCTCATATATAAATTCATGGAATGCCACTGTTTGAATATTGTGCTGCTGCTGTTGCTGCTGCTGCTGTTGCTGCTGCTGCTGTTGCTTCTGCTGCTGTAGTACATCAATTCATGCAAAGAACAGCACAAAGCAAAATGGTTTTTCTTTGGTTTGGTTTTCAACATCTATCGATAATATATGATGGTTTTACTTCCATGCAGCCCAACAGTTAGCAGTATGTATTTGTTGTCCCATATGTATACAGTATATGCGATTATATGTGGCAAATTTTTTCTTTGTTCTGCTGTTGCCCTTACAGCACTGACAACGCAAGGTTGTGTCAATCTCTGTCAGTATTTTAAATCCCATGATTTTTTCATCATTTTTTTTTTATTTTTTTGCTGTTCATATATATGTCAGTGGAATTTCAAATGAGCTGTTTTATGGCTCAAAACTTAAATAAATATTAGTTAGAAGTTGACTTTCTGACAGAATATGTCAGGTGAAATATGTGTCAGAAAATATTTAAGCAAATTTGTTCAATGTTTTAACAATATAGGAATCGCTTTAATTTGATTTTACGCAATGATATAGAATTCAATTACATACGTCCGAGCATGACTTCAATTGAAGGTGGAAGAACTAGCAAGGAATTGGAATTTAAGTAGAAGAAAAGGATCATACTTAATAGAATGATACACGAGGTGTTATAAGTAAGTAAATTGTGTACACGTGTTGCGTACATTATTTCAATTCTTTTAAAAAGCAAATAATTTTTTCCGTAAAGTGTTTGTCCATTTATTATCTTAAATCTATATTTTGCTTTCGCCCCTTTACGATTCTTTTCTGTAGCATTTGTAGTCTAATGACAATTCCCCTGAAATAAATGCAGGCAGTTTACCAACAAAAACAGGTTTTCATCATGCATTAGTGTTTGATTTACAAAATATGGTAACCTTTTTTAACTTTTAAAATAAATAAATAGAAAAAAACCTGTTAAAAAAGTCATGACCTGGGCTGAAAGCAATTTGGGTGTTTGTGAAACAGCTGCGGTACACGCTAAGAAACAAAATTTTACTGTATATTTCCGACAACAATATTATGTTGTCTATAGGAATGCGAAAGGTTGTGGCAAACAAAATGTTTGTATTTAAAATACTGAAAACAATTTTCGGTCACCGTACACATAGTTTTTGTAACAGTTTGATCATTTTGTTATCACTAACCATTAAAATTGAAATAGGGTTATATTCGTTTAATAAGCCGCCGAGATTTCATTGATGCTAATCAACTCATCAGTACATTTGAAAAAATGTTTGAAGCTTTCCATGAACAAAATGAGCATCAGAAATGTTCAAACAAATCTTTAATAGAGAAAACACATTTTCGATTTGCAACTCTTTTACTTTTCTTAACAGCTTCTATACAACGAATCACCGATTACTAAACTTTGTATTTTTGAAAGTATTAAAAAATAAAATTTTTTTGAAAATTCAAAAACAAACTTATTTATTTGCTTTAAGATCAAATTTTTTCATGGGAGTTTTGGAATAAGTTGTCGAGTTTCAAACATTCGTTTAAGACTTTTCGAGTCTACTGATGAGACGAAAAAAGATATGAATCATTAAGGTCTATTTTTAGACCTAAAATAGAGCATTTTAATTTTTACTCAAATTTTTGATTATATAGAGCTATGCTCTAATATATTTATATTTATAAGCTTCTGACTGTTTCGAGGTCACCTTCAGCACCTCTGTCAACCTGGAACGTGCTAAGTCTTAAACTTTTAGAACTGCAGCTTAAGCTACTCGCCTGCTAAAGCTCAGAAATTTTACCTTTTTCTTGTATAAGTAACTTGCCGTAACCAAAGTAGAGATCTTTTTATTTCATTGCCTGTTTTTTGAACATTTTTTGTCATCTCAGAAGATTGTTGGTTGTTTTTTAAACATTTTTTTTTTATTTTTTGTTTTCGTTTGTTTAATTGCAAGTTCTAGGTGCTCCTTATATATTCGCGTTTCATTATTTTCATAACAATATTCAAAATATTTTCTTTTTAAAGTAATAATATTTTCCTCCTCATATACCTCAAAAATGTATCACAACTAATAAGATTCATTTTAAATAATAACGCATGTAAGTAAATACTCACACTTGTATGTGTGCACATTTATCCTGCGGCTCAAGCTTCTGTGTAATTTAATTGCAATATGGCAAAGGAGAACTTTAATATGATTTTCGTTATATTAATTAAAAGAATCATTCCATACCAGTGACTGCATTGGTAGCATCCTACAAAATTTCATAAATAATCATTAAAAATTATCTTTACACTCGACCTACTTTTTTAATTTAGTTTTTCCTTACTTTACGTTTTTTTTTTCTTTTTTTTATTTGTAAAATGCATGTTATATTTCCTACACTTTGCTCATTTTATTTTATCTGTTACTGTTTGGTTTTGTAAGACTTGCAAACACGTGTATACACAAACTCTCAAACGTGCACAAAAAGTTCCAGTTTTTATTCATGTTTATATTTAATTTCTTTTTTTTCATATTTTTTTTTTTTTTCAGTTTGTTACTTTTGTTTTACACTCATAAATTTTGTGTTTTTATTCAGTTTAAAGCTGACGCATCATAAAATAAAAGTAACTGTTGCAGTATGATGTTGTGTGTACAAATTTTGCTTAACAACACTGCCACTACCACTACCACAACGGCAACGGCAACAACCACCATTTTCCTTAACAATATGGCTTGGCTGAATGAATACTTCCGCATACAGACATGAATACTTCAATTACTGCACTTCGTTCTTCAGTTATAAAACATATAAATTGTGTTTTATTTTTTTAACCTTTGGCTTAAGTTTTATGACCTGCTTGTGGCATTCACTTACATGGCTACATACCCACAGACACATACACTTGTATTGAAAGTACACCAGTTGGCCATACACTCACTATTGACTTGGGCTACAGTGATGGCAAATCTAGTCAATCCGTAAAAGTTATTTTTGTGTGCAGGACAATAAAAAGAAGCACAGTCATGCATCTTGTCGCTGACGGCACTTACAACTCAAAATTGAAATTCAACACCATGGCTCCAAAAAGCTGTAGCCTTTTTATTTTAAAGACTAAAACTGAGCTGCCATTGTGAAATTAAGACACTTTCAGCTCCAAAATCAAATCACAAGGCCGCACCTGGGATACGTCTGTGTAGATAAGCAAGGCCTTAGCACAATTTCAGACAGTTTGATGAAACTTGTTTGGCTTCGCTGTCGTCTACAGCCAAAAGATGTCTTTGAAATTTGAGGAAGAAAATATAAGACAAAACTGTAAATTACAAATAGCATGTGAGGATTACTACAAAAACAAAAAACAAAAGCTCACGACTCTAAACACACCTAATAAAACAGCTGTAACTTTTTGATTTTAAAGACTGAAGCTGACTGCTGCTGTAAAATTTAGACAGCCCCGGCAGCACTTACAGCTTTAAAGTGCCCAAAACATGAGCAAAAAAGTCGTCACTCATGTTTATTTGTGTGTGTAGGTGTGTATGTGTGTTGCACACGAGAATAAGAAAATATTTCAATAAAAATATGCGAAACTTTTGGTTTTTGCTTTAAGCAGAGCCGATTGCATGTACCTGTAGCCGAACAAGCACGTACGAAATATTCTTTATTTAAAAGTAAAAACAAAATCAGGCCAAAGCAATTCGTTGTCGTAATTGTGGCAAATTTCTTCTGTCTTAGTCCGATACGAAGCTCTTAAGGAAACTTACATGAAGAAACTAACAATTATTCTTACACAGCAAATTAACTGTAGAGATTTATGGCAAGAAATTTATTATAAATAACCCATTAGTCTCTTCATCTTTTAAATATTCTTTGGCAATGTTTTTACCCAACCAAATAAGTTTTTCTAAAGCAAGAAACTTAGTGTATCTTGCCAGTATCTCTATCAAATAAATGAATGAACCTTTTTTTTTGATTTCAGCTGACGTAAGATTAAATGATCATGTTATTAGAAGAAGAGTTGCTGTGTTCTTAAATGTAAACTAGTGTAAACTTCCCATAAAGATCTATTACATTGGATTAATTAATTAAATAAAATAGTCTCCACTAATAAATCACCACTGTAATAGAAAAAATGTTCTTTTCTTTTTTTTAACTCCCTATCGCTCAGCGAGACTTTCATTATTTTCATATATGAAATTACAAAAGTTATTTTATAGGCAGCTTTATTTTGAATATTAGATTTGGTGTATCGGAATATAAAAATTTCTAAAGACATCGTCACGATGGCTAACTGGGACATGTTCGCATTCACATACGCCCATACAACGAGAGAGAAAATATTTATATTGAAACAAGCTTAGAGCTTTTACTGCTGATATCAGCAGTAATTGTGTGAGTTTAAGGAAACCCTTGTTAAAAAAATAAAAAGAAATAACAATTTGAAATCTCAAAAAAAAAATACAACTCTTCAAATTTATAGACCTTTTTTTCTATGCAGTGTTGATTTTTTATCTCCATTCTACTAAATTTTTATGGTCAATTAAATTCTATAAAAATATTTTAGCTAAATAAGCGTATCTCTTTTCATAAGGCTGCAACAGTTTTATTTGTGTAAAATTAATTTGAATATTTTTGCATGTTTTTCGCTTCAAGAGCTCAATAAATTTTTGGGACGAAAAAACAATTTTGCTATAAAAATTCCAAAAGTAAAGAGTTTTAAAAGCCCATGGAAAAAACATAAACAGTTTATGGACAGATGTTTGCTTAAAAACTTGTGAAACATGTATGTAAATGAATGTGTTTTTAGAGTTTATATGGAGAGGTATATATGTATATATTTTTAAATATTGTGCCATCGATTTTGCAATGGCTTTTGGCGATGAGGAAAAAAAGTTAAAAAATTAATTTCGAGGCATCTGATATTAGTATTTTTTGCTGAAGTATCTCTGCTAAGGAGACATGGTTCAGAGCCACTGATGGATAGTAAACCTTATTGAAGTCTAGGCATACATTAGACTCCTCTACGGGCTGCCGGCAAGAAGTTAATGTGATTGGAGGAAAATTTCATTTTCGAGGAGCCCAAATACAGAATCCTGCGACTAATTAGTCCCAGACTGCCCAAAGAGGAATCAAATGCATAACAAAACTCCCATAATGCTCCACAATATTTTCTTTGAACACATCGGCCCCGTAACGCACCTTATCAATGAGGCTTTCATAAGAAAATGAAAAAAAGAAACAAGACAAGATCGGAAAATATGTGTTTCTGCATCTATACTTATCGGGCCATTTACAAGGGATGTGTTTGGCCATTTCTTTTTCCTAATTACAGAGTCTGCAGGAATCACTGCTAAACAATTTCAATTTTTTCAGATGGTGACTTTGCTTACGCCGGCTACTCGTTAGTCCTGTATAGAGTATAATAACGTTTCAGCCGAGATTCAAAATACCGTTGCACTTCACCCTGCTGGGATTTAGCAGCCCTCTTTTTTTGCCGCATGCCCATTAAAGCTCTCCAGTAGTCAACAAGGCTTTCTTTCTGTCATTGTCATATAAGGCTGTCCCCAAAACTGTTGTTAGCACCACAGAACGGTTGGTAAAAAAAAATTAAAAGTAAAATTAAAGAATAAAATCACAGTATATTTGTGAAAGCTTTATGGAGACAAGATGCTATGCAAAGATGGCAGTCGGCTTGGACTGGCAGAATCGTCATAAACTTAAAAGCAATTTAAATCACAGGAAAAGGGAAAAAGTCTGCAGGTTCCCCACGCCCACAGATATTAAGAAAGTCGTGCATAATTTTTTTTTAAATATTAAAGCATAAATGCATAAATATAATAATGCATTAGCTTTAATTTAACTCGATTTAATGCTAAAGATGTGTGAAATCAAACCCTATTTCGTTAGAATGCCTAATAATCCATAAAAATACATGTTTGATGCAAAGTTCTATTTTTAACTGGGTGATAGCTGGACGATTTCTGTTGTAATTTTTTAAAAAGTAAATTTCTTACAACTAGAAAACTTTGACATTAAAGCATAAAACCAAATTATAAATCCCTAATCAAGCAAAATCTATAAAAAAAAAACCTTAAATCAAATAAAAATGAACGAAACCATTTTCTCTAAAAAATGCTAATTTAACAGGATTTTATACAGCCGTTTTTTTTCTGTTTGCACAAAATATTTAAACATGCTCAAACACGAATACCCTTTCATTTAACAAACAGATTCCCTGAAAGCAAGCTCTTTAAAACCTGAAAAAAAAACAAATTGATACAACAAGTAATCAAGCATAAACTGATTTGTGGCAGTGTTGCTGTGCAGTGAGAAAATTTATGAAACGGAAACCTGTCGGTTGCTAATAAGATTTTTCGACTTTCTTCACTAAACATAATTTTAAAATATGTGTTAAAGTAACCGTGTTTCTAAATCGGAAATTGATGAAGCATATAAATTTTTACACCTGAATAAATTGCAAATCTTGTTTTGTTTTTCATTTCCTTAAACACTTTAAGAAAATGTTTTTTTCTTTTAGCAAAGGAGCTTTTAAAATGATCATTTTATTTATAAATTTTTGCCTAAGGCATTTGGAAACATTAGTTTTTCTATTGAAAAGTTGGGCAAAAAATTAATTTAAAAAAAAATAATTAGGCCTGTTACGTAATACAAAAATATTGAATTGATTAATTTTATTTGCTTTTAATAGTTGAGCTCAAGGTCACTTTATTTTCAATAAATATACTTTCTATTTATTGTTAAATTATTCAATATTTCGATACGCCTTTACGTATCTTCTGCAGGAAAATGTGTTCCTGAAGAAGATGTGTTCGTATTAAAAATAAATAAAATATATATTTAAGAATACACAATATGTTGAAAACAAATGTTTTAACGTATGACTATATATACAGAACTAGGAGTTCTGTACTACTACTACTGCTGGCCTTGCCAACTTAGTTGTGATAATATTTATCATTCCAACATCTACTTATAACCCCAACAGACACACACATTCCAGTGAATGCAAGAATGAATTGTTAAAGAGCCGTGCTAGGCGTTGCGAGCTCACAGGTTCGATTGTTTCTGCAGGTAAGCATAAAGCTCTGTAGTTCTGTCTAAAAAATAATAATAATAATAGTTCTGTCTAAAAAATAATAATAATAATAATAAAACGAGTTGTCTCTAAGCTTAACGTGGTTGGCATTTGCTTCGGCTAATTAATACGTATCTTTTTTCAAGGAGTCGGACATTTACTGCCCTGAACAGTGTGACGTTACGGCCGGCATACGTTAAGCCGTAAGTTATTTTTTTATTTTTTTGTATACCGGAGAGTGTTAATGGTAAAATTTAAATGAAGAAAATAAATATATTTAAATTTCTGATTGGTGGAATATTATTTTAAATATTAAATATTATTTTGTTACTGATTTTTCGAGCGTCAGTTCAATCTTTACTTAATTAAAATTTAAAGAAATTTTTTTGTGAGTATTTTTCTATTATTTTTTATTATTTTATTGATTTATCTAATATAATTTTGCTATATATAGAAGGATATCAATTAAATTTTTTATTGGCACAGCTTTTTACCTTTAAAAAAGGCTTCATATTCTCTATGCATTTAATAAATTTGTGTTAATAGGCAACACTTAAAAGAATGTGCCTTTAAAGAATACACTTAAAGGAATACGCACTGAGGGCACTGTCCCAGTTTGATTAATTAGACATATCAGAGCCCAGTTCTGTTTAAATGGCCATATTGCACGCTTTGCGGTGTTCACTGTCACTTAAAATCCTACTTGAAATTATCGCATTTTTATTTTATCCTCTTTAATTCCTTTAGCTCTAGTTACTAACTATTTACGCTGAGCCAATTTTGTTGCTCTTATCTAATTTATGTAATTTTCTTATGTATTTTGTACAACTGTATTCATTATTATGCAAATCTGAGTCAACATTTAATTTAATACTGTCATTAAAATGTTGTTGAAATTTTCGGAATAAAATATAAGTAAATTAAGCATCTAGAACATTTGTTGTGATATTCCTCTTGAAACTCTGGCCATATAACTCAGTAAACAATGCAAAAAAAAAACGACAGACAAAAATGAAACAGGTCACTTAAATTAAGCATAAATTAGTGGCAGTTTAAGTCTAGTGTATAGTTTAGTGCTGGTGTACAATGCAAAGGGTATTTAGATGTTTTAAGTTAATTTTGGTTAACATTAAATTGCGGAAACTTAAAGGGAGACTTGTTGTCATCTCGTAAGTGATTTTGCAGAGTAAATCAAAATCTCTTTGTTTAATTTTATTTAATTTGTTTACGACAATTTGGCTGCTGATGATCGTGACAGTAGATGTGAATCGAACGCAATATATTGCTAAGTAAAAAATTCTTTAACTTAACTTTTCTTATCTCAATCAAAAAATGAAATAAAATAGAACTAAAGTCCAATAAATGGAATAACAATTGTTTATAGTTTTACTAAGCTTCAGGTGGATTTTACTTCCTTAAAATTGAGTATAATTTATTTTAAGCGATCACCATTTTTAAAAAAGACAAGAACTATAAGATTGAAGACTCACTGGCTGGAGTACATACTTTTGCTGTTTCACGTCTGCTACGACGCTCATATACACCCAAATTGCTTCCAACCCAAGTCATGAATAACTCTACACTGTTTAAGGGGCAGTACAGGCTAATAAAATAAGCCTTACATCTGGGCAAAAATTCAGCTAATACCTTCAAGTGTAATAGTGTGAATGCAATACATTGCACAAATGAAAAATAATACGAAAAATAATACTATGAAAATTTTACATCCCATATCAATTCGTCGTGTTTTTTAATTTTTCCACACGAAAACACAAGTGTAATTATATAATTCTTTATATAAAAATTTTATAGGGCTTTCTAGTTCGATTTATATTTCCTCAAAATTGAGGAAGATTTTGTTTTTGTGATAAAATTTGAATAGCCAATATTTTCAAAGAAGATCAGAACAGTAATGTTGAAGACTTACTGGCTGGGGTACATACACTGGCTGTTTCATGACCACCACATCGTTCATCAGCATCCAAATTTGCTTCGAAGCCAGGCCATGACTAATTGTTTACTGTTTTTAGGCAGCAGGGCACAGCCATCATACCACCTGAGCTCTTCATTACTAATTGTCTTCAATAAATCATTTGGATCAACTTTCTACTTTATCACTGTAATTTTCTGATGACTGCAATATATTTTATATTCTCTTACCAACATCAAATTGATTTTTGTGTTTGGTGGTATTGTATCATTGATAACAACGGTTTCAAACTTTTCGCCAGGTCCAGCCATTTTTAGGCATTAATTTAATTTTATAGTGAACAATATGATTAATACTTTCATTGGATCAAGGTTGCGTTTTACAATAGCCAACACACAAAATAGCATTACTGAGTCGACAGTGATGGTATTATTCAAATAGTATTAGTGATAGTATAAGTCAAAATAAGAAGATGGAGAACAGCAGAAGTACCTCGTTATTTGTCAAGAATTAAAAACTACTAAGTGCCTGTAAGGCCATGTTATGTACATAGACATAGGAGCTTCGAAGAACATACTTATATTTCACGACTCCGCCGGTCAAGAGACTGTTCCACTTGGATTCAGGAAAGGTCCCATGTAATTCCAACGAAAAAGTTTCTAAATCTCTTTCGTGTCTAAGCAAACTTTTTTAAACAACTTCTTTAATAAACTTTTAGGAATAACTAAGCAACACAATATATATGTATTAGTTTAAACAAGTTTAAACCCAAAAAAAGCCTGCAGAATAATTTAATAAAAGAAAACCTAACAAAAGCTTTTATATACTTGTACTTTAACATTCTCAGTTACGTACTGGTCAAAATACATTATTACACATATAAAATCTGAATATGACATTGCATTGCTTGTGTTTTAAAAACTACCACACACACACACTTCTTTTAAATAAGTTTAATTTTACTTTGAAAAAATAGAAAAGAAGAAGAAACCAGGACGACAAGAGAGAATGTAAATTCCATGTAAATAGAAAACAAGTCATGGTAATATTCTGTAATACAATAGCTGTTTGTACCAGTTTTACAGCAGCCTTGGGAAAAGTACTTCCTTTTGCAGAACATGTCCGACAGACTTAAAGTCTTGGTAGCTTTTGCGCTAAAGTACAGACATTTAAGGTATTTTTACCTGTCTGTTTTTTTTTCTCAATAGAAAATATTAAACATTTATTTATAGAGGTGTGTGTGTGTGTTCATTTTAGTATTCTGACAAGATAAACAACATAATATTGTTGGTATGACGTTTTATTTTGCTTTCAAAGAGAGAAAGAAAAATATGAATATCATATAATCAGTGTTTTGCATAGTATTATTTAAGCACTTGATAAAATTAAAGATTTATGGGAATATTAAAGAAATTTTATGGGATTATTTTTAAAAGAAATGTGAAAGCAGTTTCGAGTTTTATTTAAGCTGGAAGGCAATTTGAAAGGAAAGTGAAATAAGAAAATACTGGGAACTGGAATATTAAAAAAGTGCAGTAGTCTAACCGCTGTTTGCCAAAAGTCAGATTAGAATAAAATCATTTAGTTCTTCAGTTTTGCTTAGTTCTTCAGTTTAGTAAGCTCCTCAGTTACATACAGGCAAGCTTAACATGTTTCTTAGAATGAAAATAAAATATAATAACGAATAATTAAATAAGCCCACTTCTCATGTTGTAAAACCAGCAACAGCTATTTACGTATGAGTTCTCAACGATTTGGTTGCTTAAGTGGTGAATATTTTTCCATAAATCAAAATAAGATTAAAAACAAAAGTTTCTGTAAAAAAAACCTTATTTACTACATTCTTAACTTTTAAGCTGCTGTGTTGTTATTATACCATCCTCTTTCCTCACTAAAACTAAACAAAATGATCAGCTGCTAAAAATTAATATGAGTCTCAAGTTTGAAGATGTTTTTTAATTCCATAAATATTTATACCCAAATCATTCTATTCAATTTTCTTTCCTAGTCTTTTCTAATTCCGTACAATGAGTGTGTTTTGTTTTAGTTTCATAGCTGTTGTAAATTTCACTTTAAATACATAATCATATGTTTAAGTTTTCAAACACAAACTCATTAAGCTAAGCAAACACATGATGATCATTTTAATTTTTTTTTTGCTTCTTCCTTTAAAACACTAAAAACAACAATATAATTAAAAGTTTTTATAATGAATATCATATAACATTAATTGTGCACAAGCACTATGAATATATTATTAAACAAATACACGTACTAGCTGACAGATGCCCTGCTGCTAAAATTATATACATATATTTGAGCAGCAAAGGTAATAGAATCATACCAGATAAAAAGTGGATAGAAAAAATTCTTGTGAATGTTTTATTAACATATTTTATATTGGACTAGTACTTACGCAAGGGCCCCTGCCCATGTGCTACTTTAAACCAGATTTAGGAAAACAGCGAAGGGAGAGAGAATAGGGAGAGAAAGAAATAATATAAATTTTTTTTGCAGAGGTAAATAGGTCATAAAAAACTGCTGTTGATTTTTCCAGTTTAGTATCCAGTATACTCTATATACTTTAGACAATATGTGGTTAAAGATAAAAACGTGACCACTTCGATTTTGTAAAACCGATATGCATACGTGTAACGGGGTGCCAGTTGTGAAATCAGTCCACTTGGTTCGGAAAAGATTCTTTATTCATATAGTACAGAGAAAGAACAGAGACGACACGATAACTTTAATTTTTATAGGAAGAACCATTATCTGAAAAACAGGTATTACCTTAAAACTAAAACTTAAATCTAAAATAAAAACTCCGCAAACAAACGTAAAATTTTACATGTTTCTAAAAATATGGACCTCCGAAAGGTTTCCTGTTTTTTCAGCTGTTTATATGCCGCCCACATTTCCTTGATGCTAACTCATAAGTAGACTCGAAAAATTCGTAAAATAATTTTCTAAATTTAACTACTTCTTCCATAATTCCCATGACCAAAATATGAGAATCAGAAATGTTCAGACACAACTTTAGCAAAGTAAATATGTTTTTCGTTTTGCAGCTCTCTAACTTTTCTAAGACCGTTAGAAAACTTAAAGAAATTAAAAAATTATTACCTTTTCCATGACATTGCGACGAAATTGAAAATTTTCTATACTAAAACTATTGACATTATGTAAAATATTTGCTGTATTTTCACAATGGACTGGTAATATTACTTTTAGGTGCCCGCGATCAGAACCGTTCTTACTATTTTCTACTTAAGAGCAACTTTTTGGACAAAGTTCACTTAATCATACGATATGGGATGTAGAAGATGGCATTGTCTTATATTTTAAGGGCTGCCAGTTGTGAGACCGGCTCACGTGGGTCGCAGAGGGTCGCATTGTTTTATCCTTGCTAGTATTTTACTTTCTTTTGAGTGTGCTGAAGGCTTGGTCAGTTGAGTGTACAGCCTTTTCGATTCCCACCATAAACCGGCAACAATTATCCATTGGCTTTCAATGTGACTAAAATGACGGTACTGGAAGTCTGATTGGTGAGCATATTAAACACGTCCTTAGGTATTAGTTTTGAAAACGTATATATTAGATCTAAAACCAACATTCCGATCTAAGATCTTATTGTCAAAATGAAGTGATGCAATTAATAGTTATTCAATTATTTAAATACTGACGGCTAGTAAAGAGGAGCTCAGGTAACTGCTGCTTAAAAAGAGTATACAATTTAGTTATGATCTGAGTTTGAAGCATTTTGGGCGATGATGATCGTTGTGGCGGACATGAGGCAGCCATGGTATGCTCCCCTGCTATAAAGCCTTCACATTTGATTTTCCTGTCCATTTTCAGAATGTTAGTGCCACACAATTGACTCACAAAAAAAACTTTGCTGAAATAAGGAAGGCACATTTCTGTGTACTTCCCTTATTTAAGGCCAGTAAATTTGTCAACAAGAACTTAAGTTTGCCAGTACTAGCTCCGTATGTTACTGCGTAATACATAAATAGCTCTCCTATCACAATTTAAAGCTAACTTATCTGGGTCGCATGCTCAATCAGTTTAAAGACAAAAGCAACCACTTTGCTCTTGAATTACTTTGCTAATTTTGTCTACAGGGCATGAACGAATACCACTACAATCTAAAAGTTGCTTTATATCTTATGAGCTTAAGGGAATTATTTGGTCTAAGTAGAGGTCGCTTTTATACGCTTGCACGTGTGTGTGTATGTGTGTGTTAATCATATTCGTTTGTATGCGTATTTATGGCAAGTTATTAAAACATAATATCACAGTTAAATTTAACGTTTATAATTACCTTCATTTTTTTCCTGCCCCTTTTTAATAACACAAAAACATTTAATTACCCACATTATGTGTTACAAAAAAGCTCTAAGCTGATAATAAACATAAGGTTACGCTGGTAAACTGAAGGCAGTTAAAATGTGGGCAAATTGGGTAAATGTATTAGAAAAAGGAGTTGAAATTACAAATCTGTTGGTTGTTACTCATAAATATACTAATAAAGCATTATAAGGTTAAATGAAATGTATAAATACTTTTATCTCAGATTTCTTTAGATTTATAATTCCAATTTTTTCATATAAATTTCACTGACAATCTATTTTTACAATATTAAGTAAATAATATAACATTAAATATTATACTATAATTATAGATTTATAATTAAAAAAAATTATTTCAATAATTATAATCACTACGGCTTAAAACGCAGTAGGTACTTTGCCTATGACCTAAGCTCGAAACGAATTGGATGCTAATAATCATTGTAGTTAAGCAGAAACTGCATTTACTATAGCGCAGCCAGCAAATTCAAAAATTTACTGCTTTTGTCTTCCTTAGACATTTTTAAACACAAAAATTTGTGAGAAAAATATCTTCTGTAACTTTTATAGAGTAAATTTAAATTTTAAATGACGTTTTCGTTATTTGTTGTTGGTCTGTTTACATTTTATGTTGTGAACAATTGACGAGGTCCTTCAGCAGCATCTATCGTTTTCAGAAATTTAATGTTTTCAGGCACATTATAATTCTCTGATGTACAAATACACACACACGCTTTTTTGCGCTTTGCACTTTCCATTTTTAATTGTGTTTAATGTTCAAAACTTCTTTTTCTCAAACATTTTAGTAGAAAATTCAACAGTGATATAAAAACAAATAAACTAAAACCCGTTATTCGACTAATTTTTCTGTTATAAAAATTGTTTGTACAATTTACTTCCATTTAACTTTTCATATGTTTTATTTTCTTTTTTTTTATTCGATTATGTTTTCCTTGTCTGTAAACCTTTTCAAAGTACTTTATAATAGTTATATATTAATTCTAAATTTTTTAGGTTTTTTCCATTTCTTTGCCCTCAATTCGGTCCAATCAGTTTGCCCATGGTTACTAATTCTGATAACAAATTGTGCTTTTCTATTCAAAGTCATCAAGTTGTGTCCTCTCAATTCGTTTCGTACTCCCATAACAAGCAGGCAGAAAATGAACCAAATTGCTTGCATGCTCTAAAATGATTTATTAAATTTAATTAAATTTTTTTTTTTTTTAGTTGAAAAATCTTTGCAAATATCTGCACTTTTTTGTAAGCCAACCCTCCTTCTTTTAAATATTCAAATAATTATTCTTGACTTTACAAATATGCTTAATGCACTCCACAGCTCAGAATACTTAATGACGCACAGGCCTTCCTACTCACACAAACACACCTTATTTTGATTTATAGCTAATCAAAGTTATAAAAGAAATACATAATATGAAAAAGGCAATTTTTTCACATAATTAACATACTTTAAAACTACCCTTAACAATGTAGAACATTGTCTGATCTAATCTGGTCTAGTGTAGGCTGGTATAAATACAAGAATTCATAATTTGAAGGGGGGCTAAGGCACAGTATATAGACTTAATAACGCATCTTTTATAACAACAAAAGTAACATATTGTCTTGAACTTTCTAATAAGCGAATAGAAAATATAAAAACAACCACTTTCAGTATTAAGATTTTATGAGAAGAGTGAGTCATAATGCAACCATTCAACCTTTTTGTTCTTAAAAGCAGAAAAACTTTTTCGCAGAGAAATATTTGTTAGCATTAAAATGAAATAATAAGCCAATCATAAGATTATTGCTGCATGTTGAGGGTACATTGACTTTTTAAAAACAAAATTACTTTGCCATAATACAAATAGTTGTTGCTTTGTGTGTGGGAAGAGTAACAACAGTGGTGTATTCCATATGCCTTTAGGAAATTGTGCTGTTTTTTCTATTCTTAAAACTGAGATGAAAACAGCTCTCCACATTATCTTCAGTACATAATAAAAAAACGTTTAAGTCTGCTCTACTGGGCCTGTGCTTTTTGCAAACATCAAAAATGAAAATAAAACCTTCTTTAAAGCTAAAACGAAAACCCGCAAAATAATAAGCTGGATAAAAATACTCATGCTCTTAGTTTTACACGCTAAAACGTGCTCTTATAATTTTGCTCCTTCACTGGCCAACAGATAAACTGATTTGGTTTTACCTTAATATATAAACATTAAATATGTGGATTGCATGCATATGCGTGCATGAGTGTAAGAAAATAAATCTAAAAGAAATGTGGGTAATAATGAAAATGATGATGAGGGTTGAAAAGTTTTAGCAAATACTAAATAAAATAAAAAGCCAGTTTCGAGTCAAAAGAAGACAAAAAAAACAAAACATCATTAACATTTAAATGAGTTTATCTGCCTATTTAAGTTAGTTTTTTCTCTTACCTTATTACCATGGCAAAAGAAGGGACTTTGCTTGCCTTGGTTAAATAACATAAACCTGACAGAATTGTTTATACGGAGATCTTTAATGCAAACTACATGGCTGAAAACAAAAGTTACCTCATGTCCGGCTCCATAAGGAGCGTAAGTACTGGGAAAAAAATGAAAAATTACTATTCAGACTATACCATCATGTTTTAACTATGTTGGAAAAGATACAGGCTGCAATAAGTATTAATAAATATGCTGAATGCATGCGAAGGACATTCTCACATTTTTTGCAAAATTATATTAAAATTGAGAGAAAGCTGGTGAGGCAGAGTTTACAGTGCTAAGCCAGGGAGAATGAAAAGGCCAGCAGCAGTCTAAGATCACAATCTGATAGTATTTATATATGTTATAGTATCTGTATATATTGAAAGTAATTACGAGGCTCAAACCAGAACAAAATTTACTTTGTCTTCTTCTGGGACATATTGGCGCTTATTGCGACTTTTATCAATGATTATTTTATATCTGTTTTATTTAAATCAATATGAAATTCTTTTAGTAAAATATTGTAGTGCATATAACTCGCATTAAGTCGCCATATGATGTTATAGCTCTTGAACATAAACAGACAATTCTGCGTCTTTGCTTTCCTTTTAATATCTGCTAATTGCTTCAAACATGGTTTATCACCAGCAAATTGCCAGCATTTCAAAATATTATAGCTGGTGCTAATTTTTTCATTTACCTGTGATGCAATTTAATTTTCAATGCAACTGTTTTCTGAACTATTTTCTTTTGCAATGGAATACTTAAAAAAAAGAGCCCTCAAATTTTGATTATGCAGAGCTGGGGAGTTATAGCAGCAAATAATTTGATATATATCACCTAAACCTATCACAGCTTATTCTTCTGGCATTTCATTTATTCTTTGAAATCCATACATTTTTAACTTAATGTCATAAAATATAAGCTTTCAGGGTTTTAATTTGTGATCATAAACAAGAAACTTAAATGAGTTTTGAAAAAAAAAAATATTCGTAGTTTTAACTAATGATTTACGTTTTAGTTTTGCCTTGCATATAACCTATTAGGTAAAAATTACTCATAAAATTATTTCTTAAAACTATTTTTTCATAAAACTTGGTGAACTGCCCTGAAATAGTAATCACGCACGAAATTTTAATTTTCTAAAATTTAAGCACAATCACACGTGATTCTCGTGACATTTTTACGACAACTGCACTTCCCTAATTTTAATATACTCAGAGCAGAGAGCAGTAACCTGAATGAAAAAATAACAAATTTGAAAAATACACTGCTGCACTAACGGGTATACGCCTGTTCAACTAGTGCTATATAAACGTGAAAAGAACTAGGAACGCAGCAGTCGAGAATATTTTTCATTCTCATTATTGCACTTCTTTAAAAGTTTACTCTGCTCTGATTATAAATTTTGAAACCACCTTCGCAAGTAAACTTTTGAAAAAGTGCAATAATGAGCATGAAAAATATTCTCGACTGCTGCCTTACTAGTTTTTTTTTTCGCTTTTAAATAGCACTAGGCGTATACTTGTTAGTGCAGCAGTGTATTTTTCAAATTTGTTATTTTTTTTTTTTACTCAGGTTACTGCTCTCACTCTCTTCATACGAAAGATGAATCGGTAAACATTCATTAGGAAAACAAAAGCAAAAAACAAATATACAAGCGTATGGTTCTATGGCATGTGTGTGTATGTGGGTATGTTTGTAAATACATGTTCGAAGTACTGGTTTTGTTACGTCTACTTTTATGATGTTTAGTTTTTATGTTGTTGTAACGTTTGCTTTTGCTTTTAGTGGTGTTGCGAGTCTTAACTAATCGAGTGTGATTGCGAATAGAGGTGTTATTAATAGACGACTTAGAGATCAGTATGGGCTAAAGTATACTACTTTTAAGCAAAAAAGTGGAATTTCATTGGACAGATAGACGGTCTGTTATAGTATGAATTTAATTTTGGCATACAAAATAAACAACAAAATACATATATATTTAACACAGATGCCATGTTTTCAACTAGAAAACCTTTAAAATTCGAAAACAGTGTTTAGCAACTTTAACTCAAATAAATATAAAATTTTAACAAAACAATGCCCTTCAGAATTTTGAGTGCCATACAAAATTAAAAGTATTGCCCTTTGCTGTAGTAACGAAAAGGGCATTAATTTTATTTTGAGTGAAGTTTAAGTTTTTATAATTTTGGAAATTTTAAACTGTTGTAGCTCAGTCATAAGGGAAATGTTTTTCATTTTAAAAACTTCAACCTACGACATATTCCATACGTTTTTCCATTGACTGACCAAAAATTTTTCTAAATGCAGCAGCAGTGTAGCCACAAAATCATATATTGCTACACGTGTTAACAGTATTTTGCATGGCTACACATGATTATATATTGCAGTTCTAATATTTTTCCTATTATGTATATTTGCTAATTTATCTTCTCATTGTCCTACGTTAAATTGCTATCCTCGCTTTGAAAATGTTTTAGTATTAAGAACAGAAAATAATTATAAAAATCGTTACATGTTAGAAATGTTAGAGATTATCAACACACCAGCAACGCAGAGAATAAATTTTAAGCTAGACACTGGCAATTTAGCTCAAAGTTATAGATATTTAGATAAAAAAAAAGATTAAGAACTGGAAATTGTTAAAATGTTAGAAATCTTAAGAAAAACATTTATGAACATTATGTTAGTCTATGAGCAACATTTGAAATGATAATTTTTATTATTTTTTAGCATTAAACATGTTGTAAACGTTAACATAGAAAATATTGGTCGTAGAGCTTGTATGTTAATTTTGTATCTTTGTTTTTTTATTTATGTTGTTCATGTAAGTTGTTAATACATTTTAAGGCGGGAAAATTTTTTTTTCTGAAGGTCTGCTAATCAAATTTTTTCAATAATTTGTTTCTGGTTTTTGAATTTTATAATTATTTTAATGAAGACGCTAACAAATTAAATAGATATGATATGATGTATGTGCTGCAATAACTTAGGCTTTTATTATAAGTTAAAGTCAGTCAAAACAAAGATTGAAGATTTTCATACTGAAAAACTTATCAGTTGTTTTCTTTTGTTTGACTGAGAATGTTTTTGATTAAAAAAAAATTAAATAAGTTGAAAAGGCTGAAAAAGTAATAAATATTACTGCTTCTGATATTTCAACTGCAGGTTATCAAAATCTGTTGAAAATCAAAACCAAAAACAAATTACAGAAATTTATTTGATGAAAAAAAAATGCACAACAATTTTGAGCAAAAATCTTTTGTACGCATGAAACACTATTTCTTAACATGATTCGTAAAAAATGACAATCACTCAATATTGTCACAATGGGAGGGCAGTGCATGCCTTGCTTTTTTCAAATTTAGTATTTTCCAAATAAATTTATTACAAAAAAAAAAAAAAACACTTGCGTTTTAATTAATCGAGTATCCAAATAAATAAGCGTAAAACGAATTTCATCCCTGTTCATTTTTTTGCTGTTGCTGCAGTTTATTGTTGTTTTTATTACTCTCTGGCTACAGCTTTGTTGTTGTTCTTTATATAATACATTGATTTATGGGTTTTTGAACTTTTCACATTAATATTTGCTGTAATTTAATTAATGCAGGAAACATGTTTATTTGTTATTTGAAGTAAAAAGAAGGTTTGACTCAGGTTCATTTTGAAATTTACGGCAGAATGCAAGTCATTTATGCGTGTCATACGTGTTAATTACAAATTTGTATATTTCTAATCTTCCTGTGTTGGCATTAAATTAACGTCAGAGTGGTTGGTTGTTTAAATCTTGTACTGTTTAGTTGGTTACTTCAGTTTTTTTTAGGTAAAAATTATTGTAAATATTTCATATTTTATTAATTTCGGCTTAAGAGTTTTGTTTATTTTATTATTTTTAAATTTGCTAAACAAATTTTGCCAACAAAAATAACTATTATTCTGAATGAACGAGGTTTATTAAAAAAAATTGCAATGAAAATAATTCTTGTAACAAGTCGAAAAGTCGATATAGGTTTACATCAAGATTTTTGTATGCACATTGACTCCAAAGACCCTCCTCTACCCAGTCATGAAGTCAAATATGGATGTACCTAGTGTGCCTTAAAATGTGTTTGTATTCTGTATTTTTATTAAGAAATCAAAAATTGTTGATTGCCATCACACGTGCTGACTAATTTTCACTCATTCTCTAAATCTTATGAGTTTAAAGTACTCTACGTAGCTGAGCTTTTCCAATGACCTTTAAATTTACTTATAATGATCTTTTGTAAAAAGGCTCACCATGTTGGAAAAAATGTATTATTACCTGCAAGCAAAAGAAAAGAAATATTATGGTATTAATAAATGTGTAAATGGAGACAATAATAAATTTAAATATACTAGACGACGCTTCTTTTGCTAAATAAAAAGAAATTTTGTAAGTATAATATTTTTATTATTTATTGTTGTTACCGAGTGTGGCATAAATATTCACATGGCAACATATAACATACACACACACACAGTTCAGGTGTTTTCTAAAAATAAATCCCTACAACAATTATTCCTAATACATATGCCGTCATGTATTTGTAAATGCTAATAAAGCACGCACATTTAAGAAGATATTGGTTTGTGTAAATTTATAGAAAAGTATTCAAAACCAAGTCAGACTAAAACGAAGTTGTCAGCCTTTAATAAAGACTAAAGCAGAAATGTTTACATGCCTATGTCCTTTGCCAAGTTATTGTGTAATCATATAATACATTTGTTTATTGATCAATCCCTGCATTCCCTGGCAGCTACGCTACAAACACCTTAATAAATTATTCCTATACGTAATAATGAAAATAGAAAAAAGAATTTTTTGCACCTGAAGACATAGTCAAAATAAATGTGTAAACATTTCTCGCCTAAGGTAAAAACATTTTCAATCAAACCAGACAGGAGTGGACGTGGGCGGGTATGTATGTATTTTATTTACCACACAAACAATGTTTTTACAAACAAATGATAAGGCTATAGACTTTTCGTATATCTTAACAAAAGTCTAATAGTTAATTTGTTGCCTGGCGCTTCTGCTGCATTATGATGGTACGTATTATAGAAACAACAGAATTAGCAAACGTTCGATGCAGATAATTTTACTGAAGCTGTAATCTTGTGCTTTTGAAAAGAATAAAACCAGAGATATATTTTTCAAAGGCATATAAAACTTGTATGTAATTTCCTTGCTAGATCATGAGAAATTAAAATCACATCATCAACTAAAAAAAAAAACAGCATACATTGCATAAAATTGAAAAAGCCATAGATCATAATTATTCTAAATTACCTAAAAGTATCAAAATAGTACTAAAGCTTACTATTACAACTTACCGCAAGCTTAAGGTAAGATTTCGTGGAATGCATTTCCAAATCATATTTTATAATTGGAATTTTTGCCATAAGGCTGCATCCTAAAGCATAAAAAAACATATTGCTGTTGGGTACCAAAGGTACAACGGAACCTTTTCTAGGACCCAAGTGAGCCAGTCTCATGACCTGGCAGCCCACGTAACATACCAAAGGTTTTAAATTATTTAAACTTATTGCGCATTGCTGCCCATTAAAATCCTACGTTTAGCTATCGGCAAGTTCTTGCAACGGGATTAATGGTTTTAATTTTTTATTAAATTACTTTTTCAGGCTCAAGTTTAACCCTTAGTTTGTCACTTTTAAATCAATATTAATTAAGTAAAGCAACTTGAGCCTGAAAAAGTAATTTAATATTTTAATTTAATTTTACTTTTCTTTACTTAATTAATATTGAGTTAAAAGTGACAAACCAAGGGTTGAACTTGAGCCTGAAAAAGTAATATAATATGAATGTATGTAAATATTATAGTTCAATAAAATTAAATTTCAGTAAAAGGTTTTACTTAAATGTAAATCAAAAAAATTAAAAATTGCTTTGTGGGAATGGCAAAGCCAATAGCTACACATAAAAATTAATTTAATAAAAAATTTTTAATTTAATAAAAAATTTAAAAAAATTAATTTAATAATTTAATTAAAAACTTGTATTTAAAAATTCCATACCATAAACGGAGTTGTATATTTTTCGAATTAAATAATTTTTTAATTGTTGATTACTTTATTGCCACTTAGTTGGATTTTTCTTTCTCAGAATTGAGAACGATTTTTTTTTTTTTTTTTTTTGGTAAATTGTAGTAATCTACATTTATGAAGAAGGTAAAAATATTAAAAAGGAAGATCTGTTGGCAGAGTGTTTCTCTTCCACCTAGACGCTCATCAAAAAACAAATTCCTGCGATTGCGGTTCACAGCTTTTAATTAATATCAATCACAACAACAAAATAACAGGTGGGGCAAAAGAAGTCATTCGATTTTGTTTCGCTATCGATTTTGGCTAGCGCAGTTTATGCCTTTGCTCCGTCCTGTTGGAACCAATTATCCTACAGACTTGACTCCTTACACTGCTGTAAAACAGAACTCGATTAAATTGACCCTATAACGCGTTGAAGTTTGACCAGCGGCGTCCTCTCAAAAAATAGCCCAATTACTCCTACAGCGTGAACAGCGCACTATTCAGTCATCTTGAGCTGGTGTAAGGGCTCCTCGTTCATCCCCCGTAGATTTTTATTACCCCAGAGGCAATAGATATGCTGGTTTATCCACTGAGGTGGAAATGAGCTTCATCGCTAATTATGATTTTGATGGAAAAATCGTCCACTTCGTCATAGACACGATTATTCCGCGTTCTTGAGATTTTAGGAAGCTAACAAAATTATTAAACACCAAAGTATAGTACAGCGCAGCTTCATTTAAGCGTTTTAGCTATTAATTTTTCATCAAAATACGTGAACGCATCCAATATTGAAGCAGCTGGTATGAGATTTTACTCATTCAATATTACAAAAAGAAGCAACTTCAGTGTACAAAATTTGGAAAACAAAACTAAAAAGATTCCTTAAAGGTAAGGCCACGTGTAAACAAATATTTTCCCTTTAACCATAAAAAACGTGACCACTATTTTTTTTTATGATCCGTATTTTGGGATAATATATGCATGTAAGCAAATCAAATTTCACATCCATTGACAAGCGGAAGCGTAAGAAAAGGAAAAAATATAATATTTAAGAAGAGCATGTTTTAAAGTTGTCTTTGCTGAATGGGAAAATACTAACCCCCTAATTCATAAAACTTATTACAGGCTTATAAGACTGTTATTTGACATATTTGTATGGAAAATCTGTCAAATAATTGCTTTATAAACCTGTTATAATTTTTAAGAGTTATAAGGTATATATAGAGCTGATTTCACCACCTTTTAAGTACAAGTACAAGCAATTATAAAAATAGTGGTCACATTGTTTGCGGGCTAATATTTATATTTAATGTAAATACAGTTGGTTAGAAACAAAGTTTTGTGTTTATTATCAAATGGGTCATAAAGATGTTGGTAATGCTTTTTCAAATCACATGCCATGCGTTTTTTAGTTTTGCGTGTATTTTTATATTTTATGAGAGATGCGTGTTGAACCAACTCCTTTTACGTTTTTTTTTTCTTTCTACCTAAGTATTAATAAAACTATTTGATTATAATAGTTTTTTTTTAGCTTTACATAATTTTATATATTTCACGTTTATTGTTTGCCTCAAGTATAGCAAAATTTCTTTTCGTGGTATCCATAAAGTTGTGCCATTTTATTTCTACCATTGACATATTACGTTACTGTTACTCCGTCAACACAACACTTTTATGTCATGCCAACATGTCAAGTATTTTGTTGTCTTCCTTTTGTCAAGTGTGTGTTTGTTTGTTTGTTTGCATTTATTTATTTATTTGAATATTTGTGTCTTTATATTTGTATTACTAAGGTGTTGTTTGGAAATAAGGAAAAAGCTGTATGTTCAAATGCCAGTGTGCGTGCGGATGGTTGTTTATTTTGATGTTGGTTGTGTCAAAAATTTTATTATCTACCAATTGCATGTCTTTTCGTAATGTCAATAGTATAAATAAAATACATGAAATGTAAGAAAAGTTATTGAATTTTGTTTTGATATTTTGTCAGATATTTATTAAGTTTCTTTTTTCTTTTTTTTTTTTTTTGAAATATGATTTGTTTTATTACATTATCGATTAAGTGAGGTAGATAAGATTTTTTATTTTCGTAAAGGAAATTCTACAAGAATTAATGGACAAATAAAAAAAGGAATTTAAAATATTTTTAAAAGCTATTTATTAATACAATGTGGTCAAGGGGGGTGTATTCAAATCGTGTACTTTTTATTAAAATTTCTTTGCCACAAGTGGCTTTGTTAAACCATGAAAAATATATATTTAATTGTTAATACTTTAAGCCAGTAAAAGCTACTTAAGCAAAATGTATAAAATACTTTTTAAAGAAATAATTTTATTACAGCTAATCCTTTAAGACAATTTTACAGCCTACTTAAAAGGGTTTTGGTATCTGCTGTTATGCAAATTTGTTTGTCGGAAGGCTCAAAGAAAGTTAAACTGAAGAAATGAATGAAGACAACTGTAAATTTTTGCACGAACATGTAAAGTTTTTCTTTCTTTCTTTCTTTCTTCTGCTTGAAGTAAACTTTTATTTCCAGGAATATTATAATTTTTTTTTTTTGGTTTACAAAGTGGAAAAGAAATCAAGCTAATTTTTGATTAAAATGAGGAAAATAAAGGAGAAAAAGTTTTAGCGTCATATACATAGTTGCTTTAAGGTATTTCCGTTTGAAAAGGCAAATAAAAAGAAAACAAATAAAAACTTTTTTGTGGACCCGTTATTATGGTATCATAAACATTTGTTGATGTTTTGTGGGGGGGAGAGATAAAGGAGAAGAGTTAAAGTAACACACAAAAACTCAGAACGGCAACAAGGAGATGCTAGTAAAATGTAAACGCAAATAAAGATAAGGGGGCAAACACAGTAACCAGCAGAATATTTTTGCAGACATCAACATAAAAACAACATTTATTGTTTTAACACCGCACGACAAGACTTACAAGAGAGAGAGAGAGAGTTAGGTAGACCTAAAAGCAAACTTGCATACACATATTGAATAATATATGAAATATTTTGCTAATCCAAATGAAAATATTGTTTTTTGCTTTCTGTCGGTTGTGTTGCTTATTTTGCCTTTGTGGCATTAAAAAGGGTGCATAAATTAAATTATTCTCTAGGATTTTACAGTGGAAACAATGCATCAGAACAACTTGTGGCAGGAGTATGCCGGTATAAAACAAACAATTTGGTAAAAGGTTGGTGAGACCTTGTTCTATGGCAGGAGGCAAACAAAACCACCCTGAGTTTCCTGTTTTATTTCATATGCAAAATTTTCACAAACTTTTATCTTTATCTTTTTTTTTTTTTCTTCTTGACTGGGAACAATTGCAAACATGGAAGGAGACCAACTCAAATGTTGGTTTTCAATAACTTAAAAATAACACCTTTCTAATAAATGCAAATTTGTGTCTTTGCTGCACAAGCAGCAATTTATGATTTTTCCTTAAAACAAAATGAAAACAATAAAATAGAATAGCTACCCATTCATCCCTCTTAAGCAAATTGGCAATTATGCATAAGTAAATATTAAGCAAAAAGAACACATTTTATTTTGTCTTACTTTAAACAATTTCAAATGCTCTTTGAACATTTTAAATGCCAATTTTTGTTCTCTCCAGCAACGACTCAGCAAAAATTGTATATTATGCCAGAAATATAAAAAATCAAAGTAAAACAAATCATATCGTTGGTCTCAGGTAGAAGGGCCGCAACTTGCATTCTTTTTTTGCAATCTAGGCTGCTTTGCACATTTTGATCAATTGAAGGATCTTATATTGAAAAGTGCAAAGAACAACGATATTTAGAAAATATCTGTGGTAGGGCCTGTTTAGGTCACGCCAACGACATGCGTAAATACAACATCTGAGTATTTGGCTTTAAATTATTGCGGCTAAAGGTGTTGTTCGTATGGATTCTCCATACCACATGCGTGTGTGTGTGTGTTTGTCTTAAGGATTTCAAACACTTAGTATGAATTCCCTTTAAATTGCGTAGTTTATCTTCTTCAGTGTTTTTATTCAATTTTTTCAACATTGGAATGTGGGAACATTTTTTTTTTAATAAGTAAAATGGTTGTGTCTTAGACTGGTGGCTGGTTTTTACTCATGTGGATACCTTTTAGTTTACAGGAGATTTGTTTCTGAAATTATGTAAACCCATTATAGGATGGTTGCCTTTGCCGAAGGTATCAAAAGAAACACTTTAATTGATAAAATAGTTTTTTTGCAGTTTAGTGGATATCGAGTTGATAGCTTAGTAATTTTCTTGTATGGTTTGATCTTAATTCGATTACGGTAAAGAGTTTTTAATACTCCATATTTAAAACATTAAAATTTTGCTATTAGTCTAACGGACCCTGTAGTAAATTTTTATAACCCATTTTTCATTAGCGGATCAGTACGATTTCAATTTGCTTGCCACAACAAGACGATCTATTGATCATGGGGTTTTTTGGATAAAAATCTTTTTTTACATTTGTAAACTAAACAGCTGTAGAATACTAGTGAATAAGTGATGGAAAGACACACTCCCCTTTAAAGTGGAAGAATCATGTGATATGAAGAACTGGACAATTTTTCGAATAAAATCATAATGAGTGATGAGGCTCATTTCCACTTCAGCGGGGAAGTGAACAAGCAAAAGTATCACTTTTGGGGTACCAAAACTCCAAAAGTAATGCACGAGGAGCCATTGCACCTGCTCAAAGTGACTGCATGGTGCCCTGTTGACGCTGAAGGAGTAATCGGGCCATTTTTTTTCGAGGACGCCGCTGGTCAAACAGAATTTTTTCTGCCGCAATTGAACGAACTTAGTCTGGAGGACACGAAGGACAACTAACATTTTCAAAGCCAAACAATCGCGAGTGAAATTTTTTCGACCTCATGTTATTAGAAAAAGCCTCAAAGAAAAATGTAAGTATTTAATTCTCATTATTATAATGGGCAATTACAACTCACAGTTTTACAAACCCGATCTAGAAAACGAAGAAAGTTGTAAAAAGCAACAAACAAACCTCTGAGATGACAAAAAACATCAGTCCAACAAGGCAATGAAGTGAAGAAATCACAGCTTTATTTTAATAAAATATTTAAATGGAGAGTCAAATTACTTGAGCTGTGGAAACCGGTTTAAGTGAATGTGCTAGATTTGTAAAATTTAGCACTTCCAAAGTTTAGTGGGGTGCTAAAGAGTAGTGTAGCAACATGGAAACAGCTGGCTGTACACCTAGCTTTTTTATTTTCTTGTACTCAACCAAGACTAAAAAGAACGTAAGGGACTAAACAATGAATTGAGCTGCAGCCCATTAAGAATTATATAAGTTTAATAAAGTTCTTTTCAAAAATGAACTAATTTATTTACTTTAAGAGCCAATCAAAGTGTATTTTTTTAAGTCTATAAGTAGACCTTAATGCTTTTTGTCTTTTTCAGCCGTCTGTGTGTCGCCGGCATTTCGTTGGTGCTAATCAACTCAGCAGTAGACTCTAAAATCATAAAAGAATGTTTAAAACTCTTCTATTTATACCCAAATTCCCACTAAAATAAAAGTGTTGCAAGACGGAAAAACGTTTCTGTCACTCATTTTGTTCCTGGGAATTTAGGAATAAGTAGTTGAGTCTCAAACATTTTTCGAGTCTACTGATGAGTTGATTGGCATCAACGAAAAGTCGGCGGCATTAAGGTTTACTTATACACCTTAAATAATAAATTGTTTTTCTTTAAAAAAGCAATCAGCATGCGAATTGAAATGTATGATTTTTTTAAACAGTAGTAACTACTTCTAAATATACAAAATTTCTTGAACTAAAAAAAATGTTTTTATTTTAATATTTTTATTTATAAAGTGAGTTCGGCTTGAGGTCCTTTAGTAAATAATTTTACACCAAATTTAAATTGATATAGCAATTATTTTATAATCTCCAATATTTCGGCCAACTTTGTTTTAAGAGCCAGCAGAGAAAGTAGGATCCTGTTACACTTTTCAATAACAGCACCTTCAGTCAAAACCAATGCCATACAGTTTTGTATCAAACAATTTTGCTACATTAGATACTGATGACATGTCTTAAGCGGTTTTATTCGTTGTGAGACAAGAACAAGCAAATCCTTGTTTTTTGTTTGCGATATCCTGCAGGCTTTTTGTTTAACCTAATTTCTGAAACCCTTTTATCAAAGCTAAGAAAATAAAACAGAATCTGCGTGTTTATGTGTTTTCTTTTTTTCTTTTCAGAGAGAGACTCTTTTACCTTTTTCTTTCCATAACAACTGAAATTATATAGGCAAGAAATAATAGAAAACATTACCGCACCTTATTTCAGTTTATGTTTTTCTTTTGTTAAATTGCCAGACTTCATAGCAGACATACAATTTGTTTGCGGCACTCTGAACTATTAGCAAGAAAAAAAAGCAAGGAAAAGCACGGTTTGTGATGAAAAAGAAACTTGCATGTTTCCTTAAATAATCGTGCTGAAATTTAATTTGTTGCTACTACAGGAAACATCAAAAGTCCGAAAAATTAAAGTGAAGAGAAATATAAAAAAAAAACCATTTGAAAGCAACGACTCACTGAGTAATTTTTGAAAGAACATGTTAACAGGCTCTATTTGGGGCATTTAGAAAATAAATAAATAATAGGCTGTTTTAAATTACCACGTAAGCAAAAGAGGTTGCTGAGAAGTAAAGAAACTAAATTAAAGAATTTAAGCAAAATTCTTTATTTGTCTAAGCTTAAGGTAGTATTATAATTTTAGTATTATTTTTACTATATGAATTTGAAAAAACTTATTTTTATTTGATATATTTGCCTATATCTTTATCCTTTTAGATGGTGTCTTTTTTTTTGATAAAAAAAATAGAATTCACGTACCTGAGAAAAAATAACATCTTTACATTGTAGCTGGCGGGGAATATGTCTGTAGGCAATTTATTCTTCAAACTGAAATATGAATTTTCTCTGTAATACGTTGTACAATTTACTGGCCAATCGACTAGAAACGCATGTGCTCTTCACGATGCACGTGTGTTACGCAGAAATGTGCGAGTTTCAGGAACAAGATCCTTGGTCTCGTCTGAGCAAAATTTATTATAATAGCGATAGAACAGTATAACACATTCCACACTAAAACGAGGCTCCAGTGAGTTACTAGAGTGGGATACCCTACTGTCACTGATAAGCTTCTTCACCTGTACACGGTCGAGTAGACCCAAAACTTTTTTTTAGAAAAACAAACACAAAACTGCGAAGCTTTTGGCTTGTCTGCAGAAAGGCCCAAAGCCTTCGGCAGGATTCGAACATGCGACCTCGGGGACACTTAGCAGAACACACTATCAATTTAACCATCGAAGAGCTCATGAGAGTTGTATTCTATTTGCGGCCGGAGGTAGGCCGCAAATAGTGAGGTAGTGAGGAGATCGGATGATGTGAAGTACGTCCTGCACCATTTCGAAAAAAACTAGGCACTTACATGCTTCTTTTACGACATGAAAAATATGCTCAGTCCAGCAGACATCGCATTGAACATTAAGAGCTTTCGACTCCTTATATGTCCGTCTAACATACATAAGTACAGATGAGGCAGTAACCATGGGCATTCGTTAATGCGTTAATAGGCAACACTGGGTCTTACGAGCATTGAAAATCGAACCCATTCGGAAATTGTATGCAGTTCGTCATTGAGCGTATGACTCATAGTCTGCCTCTTGGCATTGTTCTGCGATTTACTAGGCCAATGATTAAATGAATACGAATGGCTGTCGTCTACAAAAAATGCAAAGGGTTTGAAATTTGAGAAGATTGTTGAGAATCATAGAAGAATCTTGAGGTACCCCCCGAATTTACCTAAAGCGAAATGAAATACTTAACGATTTCAGTTCTCTTGTATGAAAGAAACACCGATTCCTCTAGACCTAAGGAAGTATAATTTTTCAAAAAAAATATTTTCAGACCGCTTAAGAACATAAAATATTAGCCAGAGCTAGTACGTCCACTAGTGTGTAACACTACAAAAATATTCAACCGGACTCCCCTGACAATTTTTTATTACATGAAAAAGAAGCTGACCAACCAGATTGAAATCGGGGACTTTAACAATGTAAAATATGTTTTAGGGCTTAGAACTAAGGCTATGGAATATTTATGGACACTATGAAGTTAAAAATTAAACAGTTTGGGACCGTTGCCCACTAGCGTTCCACAGCCGAGCTCTTCAACTCTCAGTTCTCAGTTGTACTGTACCAAGTAGCATGTTATTAAACTCATATTAAACATTTTGTATGCATAGTTATACGTTCTTATGTATCCCACTGCCGGTGAAAGCACTATAAAACATAAAAAAGGTTGTTAATGGGCATAATGTTCAATTGGCTGACAGCCTTCTATTTTCTTTCCTCTTTACATTGAACACATTTGGTAGACTGACTAGATAAATGATTGAATGATGGTGTACTGAGCCGGCTGCCTGCCAGACTGTTTGACATATTAACTCGTTGTTTTGTTGTTTGTTTGGCCAATAATTTTATTATTTAGCTATTCACATAATTTTATTTCGTTCACTTTTTATTATTTCAGTAGCATTGGCTTTATTCTATTTAATAAAATCATTATAGTCATGCATATGAAACATAAAAATAAAAAAATAAAGAATAAACAAAAAAGCACACAAATACTTTCATTATTATTACCATGGGCAAGATAGAAAGTTATTTTTTTTTTTCTATAGAAAAAAAGACTTTTTTTCTATTAGGCTTATAAAATTACTTACACATGCATTAACAAACACATACTTTGCATGTGTTGGCATGAAGGAATTGTGTATGTGTGTGTGCGTGTTTTTGAGCAGCTTTAAGGCATTAGTTAAAAAACAGGTCAATCAATACGAATGTATTTTCATTTGAATTTAACTTTAATATAAATAAATAAAATAAATTAAAGCAATGCACAAAAAACATACTTGTAAAAGGCGTTGCTGGCTGGTTATCAGTAAGAAAACCTCTATAACCCAACAAACAGACACATGCACAACATTTGAATACACACACAAACTTTGGCTCACGCCTTAAAATAAATTCATGATAAAAGCCAACACAGATCACCATAATCAAGCATATACAAATATAGATACATGTAGGTATGCGTGAAACTACATAGTTGCCCAATTGGCCATGTCTTACGGGCATCCTTTAACATTCAAACTTGTAAGAAATTATTCAAGAGCTATCGACGACACCATAGGCACAGTGTAAGCAAATTTTCAATTATTTCATGCTGAAAATGCTGCCAGATTACCAATACGACAGTTTGTGTTCCATGGTTTTATAAGCTACATAACTATAATATTTTTTATGGCTAATTACTTCGTCGGGCCTTAGTATAGATTTTATGTGCACACAACTGAGAAAAACTTTTTGCTGAGGGTAACGTTGAAAACTTATTTATTTAACTGCTTCACATTCAACATGATGGTCATCAGCATCAAAATTGCTTCAAACTCAGGTGATCAGTAGTTGCATATTTACGTTTAGCCAACCTGCCATCTGAGCTCTTCATTACTGACTGTCTTTATTTACTCTATTGAATATTTTTCAATATTTCAGATTATTTTTAAAAGTTTTGAAATCTTTAAAACAAATACAGAAAAAAATTTTAAAGAAATATATAAATACTACTTAAAAAAGAACCCAAAAAAATATTTTTAAATTACTTACAGACTTTTTTTTTTGTTAGTTGGAATGCATTTTTTTCTCACTAAAATTAATTTTTGGTCTAAATTTCAATTGGTATAAAATTTATTTTTGTGTTTGTATCAGTGACGACAACAAGGCCTCAAACTTTAAGGCGTGGCCAGCGATTTTTCAAAGCACACACAGAAAAATATAAATATGAAGAAGATCATATTATTGTTGAAAAATATGGTTGAATATATTAGGTTTATAAACACATATAACGTAATTAAGCTATGTGATTGCAACCATATTATATGGCTGCTGTGATCAGACTTAAACATGGTTGGCTTAGACATACTGTATGATTTCAACCATAGTATTGCTATACAGAATATAGCATGATTTCCGCAACCATATTCAAGCATTTTTTTATGTATATTAATCTAACTTTATAGTCTAAGATATGATGTAGAATTGATAATTACTTTATCATGCTTTGGTTTAGATTTTTTATCCTGAGAATTGAGAAAAATATTTGTGTGATAAAATTGTAGTGAGCAAAATTTTTAAAAAATAAAGTCGTTAACTATTGTAAATTATGTGTCCATATCATATTAAATGTTAAATTCATGCTTATTATATTATCTTAATTTTTTATTTTAAGGAAGTGATTTCTTATGTGCTGTTCCAATCTACTGTTTAGACAATGATTGCATTTTTTTACTATTTAAGTTTCGCGAAACTCACTTCAGAAAGCCATTGCATGTTGCGGTTCATGTTTAAGTGACGAAAACGTTATAATCGCCATTCGCAAACAATTTCTTACAATATGTTTAGAGTCTCATTTTTCAAAAGGCGCTAGTTTTATGCAGGCGCTACCATGCAGTTAAAATGATGTGGTAATTAATGTTTGAGATGCTTTTGAATGCAGATTAGCTGCACATCTAGTTTACTGATATATAAAATTATTTATAATAAAATTATTTATATACAAACAAATATATTGTTTGATAATTTAAGCCAATTGGCTGTTTTGCGTGTAGATGTGTACCAGTTGGCATACTGGTATTATTTATACCACTTAAAGTCTTTGCATGACAGCAAGATAGTGTAGTTCTGCAAATTTTTTTAACTTCATTTAATTTAAAAATTATTAATGGATGCATGATCCAAAGATATCGCTTTCCCCAGGGCCACGCAGGCAACTGATGTTATAAAATGGAACTTCCTAGCTTTCGATCGTTGACCAGAGACTCAACCAGCTCAATCAAGGCCACACTTGAGGCAAAAACACTGATGTTGAGATTGAGAGAACGCTTTTAATTTAACCGAATGGTTGGTGGCTCATAACCAATCTTTGTTTGGTCCCCTTGTAGCTCTAAATATATTTTTTTTGGGGCAGTAGTAACAGTTTAAAATTTAGCACATTTTTAGATAAAAGCCATTGCTTTCTAGGTCTTAGGAAAATCTACACATTACAAAAATTAGGACACCTCATCTACGACTACGGGGCTGATTTTTTTAGCAACTTGACACCGCAACCATCACAGTGATGAAAAAAGTGGCGGCCCTACTGCTTTTCATAGCTTTTTGTATTTAATAAAGGAAATGGCTGTGAGAGTTGCCACCACTTTTGCTTGACAATAGATTTTCTGTGACTAATGGATTAAATATCTGCCAAAATAAATACAATTTTCCCCAGACAATTGTCGTCAAAGTGATAAAATAGAACACAGCGTTTTCACCGTTAGAGGCATATCTGGTGGTTACAAGAATCAGACCTTAAGTAATCTAAAAGATTTTGGCCAACTGGGCATATACGTAAGCATATTTAAATTAAAATCACTAATTTAACTTAAAGGTTTTAGTTCTAACTTTTGCTTATTGTCTTTGGCTTATAGACACAAACAAACAGTATTCATATGGCAACACAAAAACTTGAACGCACACACTTACTTGCCTTCTCATTTACACTGTCTTGTGCGTCTTTATACAGAAAGAAAAAATTATGCTTTAAGCATTTGCCTTTATACGTCTATTGTTTTTCTTAACATTATCCTATTTTTCCTTGCTAGTTAGACACACACATTCGTGTCGTCTCTTTTCTCATGTCTGTTAAGTACGGCTCTACATGCACATATGTCGTTTTTATTTATTCCTTTTGTATAGAAAATCTATTTAATGAACATCTTAACTTTATGGATTTTTCTTTTCTTAGCTATTTGATAAAAGTTTCTCTGTGCAATCGTATCTCCTTCAGCTGCTGTCTTTAATATTAATTTTCTATATATGCTATACGTTAGATACAACTCCAATAAATAGGCAGTTCCCAAATAGGAATAGGCGACCCCCTGTGCATGCAGGAAAAACTAGTGAAAAGTATTGATTTCATTTTGATTCCGCGACACCATAAAAGCGTGGGTCATAATTGGCCTGATAACGTTACTATACAGGCAGTGTGTCATCTTTGGACTCACCCTCCATCTTGAGGTTATGTCTCAATTACAGATTGATCAACATATATGAGCCTAATGAACTCCTTCATTATTTGCTGTTTAATTTGAATTTTTAATTTTATTTTGCAATCTGGGATGACTCCCAGTCGACTTCCAGTCGACTCCGGGATGACTCCCTGTCGAAATTATAAATAATGTCATTTCCAGAAAGTCCTGCTCGTCATATGGAGCTATCTTTATCGTCATATGGAGCTATCTTTGCTCCATTGAAATTGAAAGCTTTCTATTAAGAAAACTCTTTTCCAGAAAACCTTACCTACTTCATGTAAAACATAGTCCTGAAGACTAAAGAATTTAGCGATATGATTATTTAACTTCGGCTGCTTTTTTGTAATACAAAAACAGCAGTGTTTTGGAAATGTGGGTTTCAGGTCAAAGCAAATGTTTTTATTTTCTGTAGAGAAATTTTCAGTTAAAGAGTAGCCGATTAAATTCGACTTTAAAAACTTTCTTAACTGAAACAGGTTGAAACTAATACTGTTTACTCTACAGTGAGTGAAGCCCTAAATTTTTGTTCTTTTATCTATCAAAACTTGATTTGGTTGCCTTGAAGTAGATGATTATATCATGAATTTCCCAAAAATGAATACCCAAAGTGTATCTTTCTGAGAGGGATAACAAAATGTTACATTTAAATTATTTTTCTCTGTACCAGAGGTCGCTCTTCAATTGGAACTTTTTAAGAACCACTGGAATAGTAGTTACAACTTGGAGCATGTTTGCTCAAGCATGTGCATGTGTATGTGTGTGTGTATGTGAGTATGAGTGTGTATGCGTGTGTGGTTTTTCTGCTGTTGATTTAATTATGAAAACTTTGCTTTCTCCATTTGTTAGTTTTTATTTAGTATTTAATGATGTGTTTACTTAAAACACTTAATCTGCAAATAGAAATTAAATTAAATCATTTATTCTTAAGTAAATTTTATATAAGAAACTGCTAAAAGTCTGTAAGAAATAATAATTTTTAAATATAAAAAAGTCTACACTTTAATTCCCATGAAATTCTTAAGCCAGCTTAAAAGCTTTGTAAAGATAAATTTAAGATATAAAATATATTGCAAGCAAAGAGTAACAATTCTTTTAAATTTATTATATTTTGACTTATAATTATGTTACAATAACATTTTATTGAATCTTTTAAGCTGATAAATCTCATTCAAAGTGATTATTTTGAGTTTTATTCTTATGACCATGCAATAAAATTGGTCGATGAAAGCAGAACACATTAACATATTTTTAAAATGTTATGCAAGCTGAAAAAATTTAAAGCTGATGAATAGATGATGATGAATATAGACCGTCAGTAATGAACAAATTAGATATCATGGAGGTATGAGGTCTACTGCTTAATAACAGTTACACAGCTTGTCATGAGCTGGGTCCGAAGTAATTTTGGTGCCGATGAGTGTCTTAGTAAAAGTTAACCAGCCCGGGCATGTACAACATTCTTGTCTTCTTTAAGAAATGTTCATCACCACAATTTTACCATAAAAAATCCTTCCAAATATGAGGAAGTAACATGGAACTAAAGCCCATTAAAGTAACAATATTCAATATTTGGTTTTCTTTTATTATAATTGGTTATATGTTTTTTATTTATATTAATATTCTTGTCCATATTTCGCTTTCCCTCGGACAGCTTCTTTGGGTTTTTGGAAGGAAAAAAACCTATTCAAAATGTTTTTCAATATTATTGCCCTGAAGAAGCCATCTAAAGGAGAGCCGACAATCGACAAGAATATTCATATAAATAAAGACTCCACCCGGTGCAATCCCCAGTTCAACACATTCACCAGCCCATGTAGTGTCGGTCTACCCAAGTAATTTGCTCTCTTACTAGAGAGAGCCAGACATCGAAAGAGGAAGTGCTTGACACTCTTCTTCTACTCTTCATCACTGCAGCCTCTGCAGAAGAAATTTTATGAAAGATTTAGTCTTCTCACATGTAGTCCAATGTGACAGCGTCCAGTCCGAACAGCCACTAGGGTATGTAGCCTTCCGAGCAGCCACTAGGGTATGTAGCCTTTGTCTCGGAAAGTTAAACAAGATCAAAGTTTTCTTGTAATCATAGCTAGACCATGTGGGTCCCGATATTCGACAGGTAGTCTCATTTGACCACCTTTCCTGCGCAGTTCTTAACAGCTGGCGTTTTATTAGCTGCTTACAACTAATGAAAGGAACACCAACGAATTTGTGCATGTCCTCCTGTTACAAACTTGTACCAGATTATGCCAGTTCATCAGCTGTTATATTTCCGGACAGGACGTTCTATCCAGGTACGCAGAGAAGCTCCAATACCTTGCTAAAATCCTTTAGAGATACCATCACCTAAGCTTTTATCAGCAGTTACTTGTGTAGTTCAGCCTAAGCGGATTTCAGCAGCAAACAAAATAGTTTTAATAATATCAAACAACTCTATAATCATTTTTTTATATCTATGTTCTTTTTTTCATAATAAAATATTTTTCGTCTTACACTGTATATCATATTACTTTAACTGTCCATTGTTAACAGTTTATGGTAGTTGTAATCTTATTTTATGACAGACTTTTGTTGTTTTACAATATTCTGTTTTTCCTATTTTTTTTTTCTATAGCTTTTTTTCATTTACTGACTTTTTTCACCAGTTTATTATAATAAATTTATATGGCAAATAAAAATTTTGGTTTATTTAGCGTTAAAATTACTTTAGATAAACAACAGGGCAATTTGTATAATCGACATGAAAAATAAACACTCAATACTGTTACAAGTACTACAACAAAAAAATACTTTACATATAAAAAACGAAAAAAAAAAATGTGAAACAAACCACCCACTAATACTTTAACAACAGCCTAACAAATTTGATTACATTCAAACATAAATGAACAGCACATGATTTGAAACACTTACACACACACACACACACACACACACACACACACACACACACACACTGAAACACATGTGCTGGCTGGTATGCGAGCATTTATGTGTGCTGCAACATGGGAATACACCTTGCATATGTATATTTTGATATCAATAAATAATAAATTTATCTAAATTTATTTTCCAGCTAATCAATATTATTGATGAGAATTTTAGTCAGAAATATTCATATATGAAATTTAATAACTTTTATGTGATCCAAAAGAATTTTTTTTTTGTTTAAAATTTTAATATGGGTATTATAAATTTATATTGCCTGATTTTTTAGAAAATTCATTAAATTTGTATTTATTCGTATTTATTCGTATTAAAATATAATTGACCCACTTTTGTTGTATTATAACCATGATTTTATTCGACCACATCAACCAAAAAATAATAGTTTAATACATTATTGAGTTTATTAATAAATAAATATTTGTGCCAGGTCTTGCTCAGAGTCCTAATTACATTTCTTTTGCAGACGTAGCAGCAAGGCCATGGTGTATTGTGCTATATACTTTCATATTAACTACAATTTTTTGTTTTTTTTTTTCTACATGTATTGCCGATAGCTGATTGAAAATGTAGAGCGGGGCATTTTGAAAATGGCTGCAGAGTATGTGAGATAAAGCCTGGTTGTGAGATAAGGCTTTAAGTATTTTGATAGAAAAAATTTTATAAATTTTTACATACAGAGAAGTGCAGAAAATGTTTAGGGTTCTTCACTTATACAGAGAAAACGAGTCAGGCTCGTTTTTGGCTCAATTTTATTTTTATTTAGGGACTATGCTGCAATTCATTGGTTACTCAATATGAATAAATACACGTTTTTATTTAAATTATTGAGACTTAGAATATGATAGTTGTGTGCAGTAGATTTAATTAAAATTCCTTCCTTAAACAAACAAACAAACGAACAAACGTAGAACATAACTTTTGCCAAAATATAATAAATTGTACATTTATACGCTTTTAGGAAACAAAAATATATTAGCCTGTATATTGCTTAGACTTTTGTTGGATTTATTTAGCAACTTTATTATTGCGGTTGAACACTACACCAGCATTTATTTAATGTATTTCATGGCATTTTGTTTAAACATATTTATAACAACAATAGACTATTATGTAGGGTTATTATAATAAAATATTATTAAACAATACTAGATAAAAAAAAAATTTAAATTTAATGAAAATTTTAGGCAAAAGAGCTTTTAAATACAAATTTTAAAATATTACAAGCAAAATTTTTAAATTTATTTTTGCCCGCGTACATATGTTCTTTTTTAAGTTTAAAAAAGTTTATTAATGGGAAATTTGAATTCAGCTTCAAATCTGAATCCGAATTTTATCTTTCATGATCGAATCTATTCGGGAGTAAAAACACTGCAAAGCAAAAACATAGTCAGTAACAAGTATACAGCATTTGTACAAAAAATTGTACAAAAATTTGTACAAAAAATTGTTGCACCGATAGGTTTGGAATTGTACACCAATTAATGAAACCAATTACGGAAACATTTAATATAAATGTATTACAATACAGAAGTTCAATAAGATTAAAAAATTTTCAGTAAAAATGTTAACAACGCGGGGCACGGCGTAAATGTTCAAATTGTATCAATTAAAGAGCATCTAGACCTCAATGATGCAAAAACAGAACATGTAGAAAAAAAGCTTTCATATAAACAGAGAACAAGAAATAACAGTCTTCTGAGATGATAAAAGATCGTCCAAGACTGCAAAAATATCATTGCTTTGGTTAATGTTAGTTAAGTATATAAACAGAAAGTAAAATTGCGTGAGCTTTGGTTGCCGAGTGGTTAAAACCGCTGTGACAAAATTGTGAAATTTGACACGTCCAAAGTTTATAGGGTGCTGATGTTTGCTGGGTAGCAAACACCCAGAAATAGCCGGTTGTCCATCTAGCTATTAAATTTCACTTTTCTTTACTTAATTGATACTAATTAAAATATTGACAAACCAAGGGTTGAACTTAAGCCTGAAAAAGTAATTTAATATAAATGTTCTACAATACAGATGTTCAATGAAATCAAAAATAAAAAAAAATTTCAGTAAAAAAGTTGTAATTTTTATTTGATGATAACTTGCGATTTTGTTGCTGTAATCGTATTCTAAAAAGTGACCAAACGAGTTATCAATATCAACCATTCTAAATTAACTTTTTTGTTTGTATGCTAAAAAGCAAAACTAAAACGATTTAATATTATAAATAAATTATGTAACTGACCATTTACATACATACTTACAGTGTTTCCCCATCACTCGTAAGTATGAGTGTGTTGAAGTTTTGAAACAAAGTTTTTAAGTTTTCAGTGTGTGTATGTGTGCGTGTGTGTGTGTGTGCTATTTTATGTGTTTCGAAGCCTCTGATAAATATTGTATGCATGTTTGCATAAACTGCTTAATTTGTTATTAAACAGGTCGTTTCTATGCAAGACCATACATAAACAATAAAATTGCTAGACAAATCCAAATACAGCGATTTCATTTTCAGTTTTTTTTTCTCTGTGTTCCAACAAGCACAAACTTCGCATACAACAAATGAGTTAAAGAAAAAATGCAATTTTCTTCAACAAGGAAAAAAAATGTCCATTGTAAAAACATATCTATGTGTGCTAAGATCTTTAAGAAAACTTTCTTGGGAATTAAACCACCCATCCCCGGTCAACTCCTTCGCCAGTCACAGACCATTCGTATAAAGTAATAAAACAGGCATTTGAAGTAAGAAGAAAAGAACTGGAGAAAAAAATTTAATTTTGGGGAGATCCCCCAAATTAGAGAAATACATAAACAATTTTATGGGAAAACCACCAAACCAATTTAACTTGTGCAATCTGCTGCAAATTACTCCAACCAAGCGCAACAAATCCACTCACTTGGGTTGGTTATAAACTGAAGAAACTAAAACATTTTTCGTTTTTGGACATGATTCGTTGTGCCTCTGTGACTTTCTGCATACTCAGAAATGTGTAGATATATAAAAACTTTCGTTTTTCATTTGAAGTTTATGTTTTGACTTGCAAATCGTTCAGAATATTAAAGCACAACAGCACAACAGTCCCATAAATGACAAACAAATAAAACACCCCACCAGTTGGTTGTGCATTCTTGAAGGAAGAAAATTGTTTTGGTGGGTGGTTGTTTTTATTTATTTATTTTTTTTTTATTCTCTAGATATTTAAAGAATGTTGGGATTTTGTTAAGCAATGAGTGGCCCCTTTTCCTGACAGAGTCGGACGTGCATCAAAGGGTCAGTATGCAGCCGGTGAGTTGGGGTATGAAAATAGTTTCTTAAATTCTTAAAGAGTTTTTTTCTTTCATTATTATTTTTTGTTGTTCTAAAAGGGGGGGAGCTTAAATTTATGTGCGTACGTACCTTTTTTCAAAGAACAACTAAATTGCTTAGTATTTTTATTAACAGAAAACATATTTTTTCAGTCAAATGCACTCGAGTGGAGAAAAAAATTTATATTCTATTTATATGATTTAATAAACAAACGAAAATCATGAGAACATTTAGAGTATGAAAGAAATCATTAAAATTTATGGTTCTGCTATGAATCGCTATTAACAGAGTATATACAAGGTAGTTACTAAGTAATGAACAGGATAAAGCAGTGTGGTAAAATGATAAAACAGTTATTAAATTAAAAAAAAAAGTTCCATTATTCATGCTGTTTTATTGCTTTCCTGACAAGCAGGGGTTTGATGGTGAAACTAATGTTTAATATATGTATGTGACTAAAATAATTTTTAAGTTTCAATTTCAACTAACAATGAGACATAATACTATAACCTATTCAGATAGACCTCTATTTATTGATAAAATTATTTTTAAAAAGAGCTTGGTTATTATTGGAGCTTCAGTTTCTATTGTAGGGATAATTTCTCCCTAAAGTATGCTATAGCATCTCAAATCTCCCTTTATACAGTGTGGCATTTTAGTTGTACCCTATATTTGGAAGAATTTTGTACTAATTGAGCAATAATTTATTAACTTTTGGCAAGCAATATTGAGTCCACTATTGCAAGAAACGGGTCTATTTGAAAACGATATTTATTTGAAACATAAACACTTAAGAATATAATTCTTGAATAGTTCTTTAATATTGCTATTCACCCATGCGGCATAAAGAAAATATAACATGATAACATGATAACAATAAAAAGATACATCTATTTGTATTATAATTCTAAAAACAAATAATTAGTTTATAGTAACAAGCAAACTTAAAAACCGTAAAAACAAAGCTGATTAAAATCTATTATATGACATATAAATGTCAAAATGAGATTATGTGTTATTTATTAAATATAATTGATTGAGTATTAGTATACATACAGATATGTCAAATAATGTTTAGAAAACCACCCGAGATGCACAACTTGTTTCTACTGTATTTTCTAAAATATTTCTTGTGTACAAAATTTGAAAGTAAAAATATATAGAGAGGAAGACTACGAAACGACCTGCATTTTTTTTTTTTTTTTAGTACAAACACAAAACTGCGAAGCTTCTTGCTTGTCTGCAGAAACACCAAGAGCCTTCGGCAGGAATCGAACCTGCGACCTCGCGGACGACTCTTAGTAAGCCACTCTAACAATTCATCCATCGAGGTGCTCTTTTGTAGATTTGTCAGCATTTTCCCGTATAAGTTGTAATTTGACAAATATTCTATACCATGGAACGGCATGGAAAACGCTCCAAGATGCACGACTTAATACAACATTTTCATATGTTTTTTAATAACTATTATGTTTCAAAGTTTTCTTTCATATAGTTAAAAAAATTAGTTAATTATTTTGTGTTTTTACTTAGAAATAAAGAAATTAAATAAATACCTTTTTTAACTGTGTTCAACATTAGTGTGGAACTCAGTTAACAGAGGTGTGGGACGTATTTTAATCACGAATTTATCTTCACACCCTTTTATTTTTCTATTAATAGAATCTTAATAATTATAATTTTTGCGTCCAGTTGGGCAAAGTGGATCTTTTTTGCTTATTACCTAGTGTTGTTATTGATTTTGTAGCATGTTTTTCCCTTTCAGGCAGCGATATGTTTTGATATAAAAGCTCACAATATTTTGTTGTTTTTCTTTTTTTGAATAACTCTTTGTTCGTTTGGTAGCAAATGTTTATAATTTCCTGGTAAACAGTCAATGAATGGGGTCAGTTTTTCCATTTTCTTTGTTAAAACCAAAAATGTGTTTAATGTCTATTCAGGCATTTGTTTCTGAAAGTGGTCACTTTTTCTTTTACATTATTTTGGTTTTGCTTTTATTTTGGGGATAGTAAAATACGTGTTAATTGTTTTTTTCGCTTTAACATAGAATACCAGCTATTTAATTAAATGAAGTGTAAATGATTGAAGGTGTCATTATAAATGTCGGCTTTGTGTTTGTGAAGAGAGGCCAGTTAAACAGATAGACACAAAACAGTTGCAGTGAGAGCAGGGATGTGTTAATAAGGCATGAAAAAGCTATTTCAAAATAAAACACAAAAAGTTTTGGTTCCTTTGGTGGTGAAAAAAAATAATAATAATAACAGAAACATTCAAAACAGAAAAAAACATGTGTATTCCTTCTTATATTATAAAGAATATTGATTGTGTCGAAGAAATGCTGGTGTGCTGTATTTTGCATATTTTCCATGGTTTGCAGCGGCCACAGCAGTCCTACAGAAAAGACTAATGCCGACCGTACCTTACACAAATTCAGTGCTTAAGCTTAGAGCAGCGTAAACAAAACTTGTGATACATATTCTTTACATACTAAACTTTGTTTAGTTTAGGATGTACGTTTGTTTTTAAATTAGAAGTAAGAAAATAATTTAAATGTATTAAGAAATATTTTCTTGCGCTTCATTCAATATTTAAAAAATTTATTACCATAATCGTTAATTTTTTGAGCCTTAGAAAAAGAGTATAAACATAATAATTTTTCGCTTTAATAATTCGGTATTGGCCCCGCAAAAACGCACAGAAACTGCACGTTTCAGCACACCCTACTCAACTCCACTATAGAGTTGTAACAGCTGGGCCAGTAGAATTTCGGAAGAAGATACACAACGGAGTATCGTAATATCGAAGTGAATAGGCATTTTTTGAAAAACAACTGACCTCAGGCTAAATTTATAAATAAAAAGCTAAATAAAAAAAAACTAAAAAAATGCCATCATCATTTTTACAACTCAATCAACTAGTGAGGCAATTAACTCATTAAAATGTTTATCGCGCACACCATTTGCCATTGAAATTATACTTAAAGTACATTTAACCTTCACTTGATTTTTTTCTTTAATTTGAAAGAAAAAAAAACCACTAAGAACTAATATTTTTTCAGCAAAAAAAAAAAAACGAACATAAAATAAAACTAAAAGATGCTTTACAGTGAAAATGACTGGTACGTGCAAAAAGTCCAAGGCACGTTGTTTGCGTAATAGACCACAATATAGAAGTCATAATTTTCGTTTCCCCAGCCATTATGATAAAATAAATAACAGAAAAAAAAAAACGAAAAAAAACAATGAAAAGTGTTAACTAAACTAAGTAAGAAAACAAACTAGAACTTTTGTACAGACATTTAGTAATTGCTTTTAATGTTGAGTTCTTTTGGTCCACCATAAGGCAACATGTTTCAAAAGAAACTTTCACCGCAACAATAAATTTAGTTAACTTAAGCCAATGGCTTTCACAATACATTGAGCAGCTACTTCACACAAGTGAGTAAGAGTTTTTCTTCACAAGACTTGTAGCGTAATATTATTGTTTATATCACTGGAAACCAGCATGAATATAAGAAACACATTTCTACAAGAGATTTAAAGCAAAGAAAGGAAAACCCCCAGCCGAAAAAAATTACTCTCATATTTAGTAAAATATTTTAGTTTTAACGCAATCTTTTTGGTAGAATCAATCTAATTTAATTAACTTTTATATATAATTACAAGTAAGGATATGGAATTGATTTGCAATTTTTTTTTTTGCTGGGGGACTGTCACATTAATCATATACATAAACTGAGCTAAAAGGTGAGAATAATCCATGTTTATCTTAATACTAGTTTATTTACTTAAAACAAACATAATATTAAAAAAAAACCAGACCAAACATCCTGGTAAATATTTTCTCTCACAAAAACTTGTTTTTTATCTCTTTTGATTAAAAACAACTTTTGGTGATGAATAAATCAGTAGGAATTCAAACTAATTGATTAACGTAAATCAATTTAAACTTATTTCTGTGGCTTAGAATTTCCAGAAAGCAAATTAGATCAATTCGAAATTTTTGGCTGGGGGACAGCTAGCTATTTTTTACATTAAATATAAGCAACCATAAAAGGAAATAAATGAGCATTCACTATTTTGGTTCTGGTAATAGTTTATTTACTCAGCAGCAGTGTTACCAAATTGGTTTTTTTAAGCTGATGAAAAATCTTTTTTTTACCAAAAAAAAATTGTTTGCTTTTTTTTTTAAAGAAAACATAGTATGTATAAATAGTTAGCAAAACGAACTATTCACTTAGAAAACCCGTGCACTTGCTGGGAAGAAACAACAGTTGTCTATTTGATGTTATATTTGTTTAAGAGGATGTGTTTTCAAGGGCTTTGAATTAAACTTATGCCGACTACTGAAATTTTTCGGCACAAAAATTTAACAACACTAGGGCCAAAATCGTCGCATTCAATATCGAATGAACTATCGAGCCAAAATAATGTAAAACAAAAACAAAATAAACAACAAACAAACAGCATAAGTGACGGAATTCGTTCGATATCGAATGCGACGATTTGGCCCCAGGTTTTCACTTCAAAACACTAACAAACCTAAATAAATCAGCCAACTTGACTACACTGGCCGTAAGCCAAACATTTAATTCAGGACAGGGGCCTGCACCAGACGTATCCATATTACTTGGCTAAAAAAAATTTATTCAGCTTGATCTGAAAGTGTTTGCTTAACATTGATTTTAGTTGTTTATTGTAACCAAAAGCATAAAATATTACAATTTTTCTCAACAGAAATTCCTTTGAAGGAAAAGTATGCTTCAACAGTCTTCTCAGTAAAATCAATTCATAATAGACTTTAAAAAAATATTTTATAAATCTTGATCCTTTTAGTACAGGTTGATCGGAATTCAATAAATTCAATAAAGATTTTTCTGTACATGTAAATTATAAACTACTTAACTTCTAATGATTACGTGGATTATTGTCTGTAACTCACTAACTTATGTTTTACTTTTTCAGCTTGTAATATTTAGAAACTATAAATAAATAAATTAATATATTGTTTTATCTATAATTTTTGACCTTTGTTGTTAAAATTGACAACACTATTTTTTAAAGCTTTAGGTCTTTATATTTTTCTTTCTTTATCAATCGATATTTCGCTAACAATTTGTTAGCATCGTTAGGAATCATTAAATGTTTATACTCGTATAAACAATTAAAGATTCCTGATGATGCTAACAAATTGTTAGCGAAATACCGATTAATAAAGAAAGAAAAATATAAAAACCTAAAGCTTAAAAAAATAGTGTTGCCGATTTAAATAAATTAATTATAAAATCAATGGTAAAGTTGAGATTTTGTAGCGTGTTTAATGACATATCTTGTTCTTCATCCACGAAATTGAAAAACCAAGTGATAAAAACTACGCACATTTAAAATGCTATATAAAATTAAATAATTCTTACCAATGCGCCTTTAATTTCGTTGATATAAAGCAAAGTGTATTGCAATGCATGGCCCACAAAATGTAAACTTTTTCGTGGGTTTTATGGAATACATATAGAAGCAGTGGCTTGTATGTTTCTAAATAAATAGCTTTTATGATAATTGGTGCAGTGCTCTGTAAGCCAGCCTTTAACTCTCTGCCATTTCTTTTTGTATACGTTTGTCCCATTTTCATATGGAAGCAAAGCGCTGTAAACGGCCTTAATTTGTCTTGAATCTTCACTACATGCTCAAGAAACAAGAAATTCACATTTGTACTCTATTCCATTTCCCAAACCAGTTGAATAATAGACATAAACAAATCCCCACAAGCGCAAGCCGTCTTCGCATTCACACGGCAAAATGACGCTAAATTTTTTCCCATTTAAAATATCAAGAATGTAACCGCTGTCATATAAAAACTATAAAATAAAAGTCCCTTAAATCCATGAAACACAAGTATGGCAGCGCAGTTTGTGTTTATTTAAGAGAACACTCTTTCAGTATTTTATATTTTATTTAAAAAAATATTTCATATTTGTCTCCGCAAAGAAAATGAAACAAAAAAAAGATCGCACTACAAATTGTTATAGCCAGATGTATTCGGGTAGAATTTATAGCAACAAAGAATGGTAAGGATGTGCTGTATTTTGTTGCAAGTTAAATAAAAGATTTTTATGCAAGAAATTTTTCAACGAAAATTGATAAATTTGACAGCGAACTATTTTGAAATTGAAAGGAGAAACTTTATACTCGCTGCAATAGACAGACAGACATGATGAAAATAATTTGATTTAAAATTTCTACAAAATATCTTAAGACAATGGCGAAACCAAGAAGAAGTGACAACTGTGAAAGTTTTCTCTCATAGAGGACAAGTTTTATGGCATTTATTATTTAAGACTAAATAAAAAGGCTGCAAGTTCATATGAAGCGAAATATAAACAATATTTTAGATTGGAAATAAAACTTTAATTTATGGCCTTTGATGAAAACATTGGGGCATACTTTGTAATATTGTTTTCTTAGCTGAATTGCTTGAATTCAAAATGGTGCAGTATTCGGCTGAGCTGAAAAAACAAAACCTTATTTCTGTACTAAAATCAACATTTAAATTGGTGTTAAGAAAGTTTAAAATGAAACTATAAAGTTTCTTTTCAGTTTGACAAAGATATATACAAAAAAATTGGAGGTCGAAAAGATTTCAAACAGAGCAATTTTTAATTTTTTAGTTATTACTATGAACTGTTAAGGTCATAAAAAGAAAAACGAGGCCCCCATTGAAGAACCAAAAACTGATTTCATATAATATAATATTAAGTTATAGTCCACGAATCTAATGGAAAAATTATACACTTTTATTTCACATCAAGGATTCTTGTAACTTAATGAAGAAGAAAGCATGTACACATGTACATGTGTTTTTTTTAAAATTGAAGCTCGCCTGAATCATGCGCAACACCGGCTTTTCACGGCACCCGTACACCTCTGGGCAGAACTTGCCAACATTTTAACTTGTTTATTTTTTAAATTTTTTTACTTCTTCTCAATACTCTAAATACGACAGTTCCGGATTGCATCAACATATCTTAATGTTTTCATTTCAAGGTTCTATTGATATCATTTTCAATGTGCGCTAAGGCATACAATCATGTTGATCAAATTCACAACGGTCCCATATTTAGTATTGCAAAAATTCTAAATAAAAGTGAAAAAATTTATTAAATTAAAATATTTGTTGGCTCTGTTAGAGAGTGTTTTTCTTAAGGTGGGATCACACGATTGCCGCAATGCACCAATTTTACACAATTTTTATCGGGCTGAATTGGAGCATAATAAAATATTTGTCCCAATCAAATTCTCTGCAATCACTTGATTGTCACATTTTACTGAAATTTTATTGTCGCAAATTGCCGCAAAACAATTTAGTACCAATAATTGCCGCTTTATAGTCACACGATTGTTATATTATACGGCAACTCTGAGAAACAGCTGTTGTAGCTGATGACAAACTTTGTTTTCCCAAAAAAAAAAAAAAAAAAAATAAAAATTAATTAAATGTTAAAAATATGGTTTGTTCATTAAAAAGAGAGAAAATTGCTTTGGCTATTATTATAATGTTATGCGGGCTGAAAAAGCAAAAAATGGATAGTAACAACAATTGAATTTTACTGATTGAAAAGCAGAAATCATGTTTGGAAAACGCATTTAAACAATTTTCAAGCTAAATAAATGTATACATATGTATGTATGTAGATTATTTTCGGGCATTGTCTTCTTTGGTTGCCGCATGAGAACACAATAAATATTGGTGCGTTTTTAGAATTTTTATTGGTGATAAGTTGTATGTCAAGTGTTCACACGGTTGTCGCACCAGGGTTGTATTTGATTGGGACAAATAGTAACAACATTCGTTTTAGTTGCCGCATGAGCCAATAAATTGTGCTATCACACGATTGGTACAAAATGTAACAAAAATTGGTGCATTGCGGCAATCGTATGATCCCACCTTTACAAACACTTAAGTCGCGTACGTCTCTTGTTCTACCAAACGAATTATATTCTAAAAACACCTTTTTAGTTTTGTGCTGCCTAAACGACGTTTAAGTAAAAGTCAATTTTTCTTATACAAATTTTAAAATTTTTTTCGATTTCTAACTATATTTCTAACCTCACCATTTCATTTTAAGGACCTAATTTTCTATGTATATGTTATAGAATATACGTAAATGAAAAATCGTTTCGGTTTAAGGATTTAATTTCTCATGCAAGATGCTTAAAAAATTGCTTATGGAAAAAGAAACTAGTTCTTAAGACATACCAATGACTTACTGTTTATGTTTAGATCAAATAAGTGTTAGAAGGATTTAAAAAAAATGTATTTAAATAGACCAATAAAAGGTAAAACAGCGATTGAAAGGTATTAACAATTGTTAAATACTTTTATCGGTCTTAAGTTCGAATTTGCCAGCAAAAGTACTTTAGATCAGCGATGGGCGCCGCGTAGAGTACAATGCTGGACCCCCAGTTAGAAGAGTTTTTATTCATATCTGTTCTATTTGTGCCTCAAATTAATAAAATGTTTATTTTCTTTGGATTTTTCTATACATTTGGAACAGTGTAAAATACCATCTTGTCTCTTCCGTTTAAAGGCATGACTAATATAAACGTAACACAGCAAATATTTATCATACGCCCACAGATTCAAAAATTCAATATTCTCTTGATTCTCATATACTCTTAATTCTCACACTAAAATATCATGAAAAATAATTTGCTAGACCAGCAAAAAGAAAAAGAGAATAAGTAGCAAATGAAAAATTATATTAGCGGTCTTATCGTGTACTTGCCGTAATAGACTAGTAAATTTTAATAAACTAAATCGGCTAAAAACAGCAGTAGAAAAATGGTAGTGCACAAAATTGCTAAGGACAAACAACAAGAAAAAAATAAGCTAAAAGTTAAAAAAGGAAGTTAATAAAAACAACACTTGAAAACTAATTAAAGCTTAATAACAGCCAGCAAAAAATGGGTAAAGAAGGACACAACAAAAATTAAACAGAAAACTTTTTTGGTCGTACAACAAAAAAAAATACTTCGCAGCTGAGACTGTTTAAAAGAAATTAAAACGTAAAAAAAAGTATACAAAATCTTATAAAAAGGATACACGGTCTAGCAAAACTAAAGACATTTGTAAAGTAAAAGCAAGCAAGAAGAAAAACAAAACCCCATAAAAAGCAAAGAAATCCTGACAAAAGATTTAAATGGCTTTGAAAAATAAAAGTTTTCTTAAAGCAATTTTGCCAGACTTTAGTTTGTTTTTATTCCTTCTACAAAAAATAATGGAAAAATAACAAATCAATGAATTAAAATAACAAAGAGTTTTTCCTTAGAGTTATATGTACAATTTTTTTTCTTATAGAAAGCAAACGCAAGACAAAGGAATAAAACAAACCCTTGTCATGTCATAAAATATCAATAGTTTAGGTAAAGTGGCAAAAAATTGTTAAAATAACAAAATCATGACAAAAAAAACCCAGATTTATCACAAAAAATATCAAAAAAGCAAAAAAAGGAAATAAAACCAATAGCTGTTCAAAGAAGGTAAAATAACAGAGGAAGGTTACGATAATGATGAGATGTAGGTGGTGGTAATTTCTTGGCTGACAATAACTTCAAAATATATGCAACAACAACACCAACAACAAGCTTTCACACTTTAACTTTTTTCTGGTTATTGGCACAAAGTTTTTGTTAGACTGAGTATACAAATTTATAAATCCGCTTAAAATTAAATTATTTTGTTAAGAGATTTGTCTCTTCCATTCTTCATGAAGCTTTTGAATTTTCTTTCATTTTGTTTTCTTACATTTAGCACTTCAGCTGACTGTTCTTTTTTTCTTCCTACAAGATGACTTTAAGGAATCTTTTCTGTTTTAGTTCACGTTTCCGGAATTTAACTTAAGTGTTTAAGCAAAAGAAGAACACAAATTTAGCGCAGTATAAAAATGATGGAATATATTCTTTAATAAACTTTTGAGCTGCTTTAAAAGCTTAAAAATGTCGATATCAAATTACTTTCTTCATATACCAAATGGAGTCCCAAAAAAAATAGAAAGGAATTGTGTATTTTTAATTAAAACCAAAACAAAATAAGAATGGAAAGAAAAATTGGACAACAAAAAAAAATTTGCAAATGTTGAAATGGTCATTGACAGTTTGGCTGTTCTCTAGTCGGTAGTGAATAGGCGAACAAACCAAAACAGTCACATATAAAAAGACAAGAATTTTTTTTTATTTCAAGATTCGGAGTGTTGTGGCAGCGAACATTGTTGTCATAAAAAAAAAATAATAAAATCTGAAAGAAAATTCTTCAAATAAAGAATAGCAAAAACTGCTTTGTTTCTTTAAAAAGCAAATAAATAAATCCTTAAAATAAAAAATCACTAGACTATTAAAACTTTTGCTTGATTGCAGCATTGACAGTGTTTATATAGTAACAAGAAAACTTAAAAGATATTTATCTTTTAAGCGAACAATATTCATAAAAGTCTAGACGCGTGTTCAAACAGGTTTCTTTTTTTGTTTTTTTTTTTAGAAATTGTGCAAAAGATTTTTTGTTTTTTTTTTCTTTTATATCAAAGAAAGTTATTGTTTGAAGAAATAAATAAAATGTATGCAGTAACCAGAGTAACGAGAATACTTTGAGGCTTAAAAATATTAAATTGGAACAAACAGAAATGAGAGCAAAAAGTATTTATGTGCTATAAAACGTGTATGACGTTAAAGAATTCTTTATTTTAAACGCCCTGAGAGAGTAATTGGTCTTGATTGCTGCTCAAAATCATACACAATTATTGTTAGATTAGCTCCTAGTATTTCTAAGACTTTTAGGTACATTACTGGTATTGTGTTGGTTATTTGCTCTGGCACTAAAAGGACCGGAGAACGTTAGAATATAACCCTATAATGTTTAATATTATTTTGGATATATGTATGTATTTGTTGCAATTGCATAGCGGCCAAATTTATAAATACAAAAAGAAACTTTTTTTGTAGGAGCACCCTGCATGATTGATACCAAGCTGTTGTCAATAAAAAAAATTACATGGACACACGATTTGATCCAACATCGAATTGTAAGGAGCTAATCGATGAAGAGTAATTGGTGACTTTCCAAATGGCGTTTACATGATGCATTCCCAGCCTTTGCACTCTTTCTACAACACTAATAAAAACTTTTTTAAGTATAATTAAGACTTTTTAATAATTTTAGCGGGTTTGAGTGTGCGTTTTACTCTCTAAAAGTTGAGAAAGATTTTCTGGTGATGAAACTCGAGTGATCAAACTTTACAGTAAAAGTTTGACATCATAAATACCATGGCGTGCATTGGGTGCACAATTCAATGTAGGAACAGTAAGATCAAGAGAAATCAAACTAATACCCAGAATTTTAAATTTTACACATTAATTTTAAATTTATAGTCGAACTATATCATTTACAATTGTTGATAATGTTATAGGGCGTGGATTTGGTTTTTACCTCCTCAAAGTTAGGAAAAAAATGTTTGTGATAAAACTCCAATGATCTACATTTTCATAGAAGACAAGAAAAATCGATTCAAAGACCTAAGGTACATACCATGGCTTGTTCACAACCACTTGGCCGTTCATTAGCACAAAAATTTGCTTCAAATTCAGGCCACGACTAGTTCTATACAGTATTTTAAGCAGCAGCATATAGTAATTCTGCCACCTGAGCTCTTCATTACTGACTAACTTTATTTAATATTGTTGGTCAAGTTCCCATTTTATCATTGCGTTTCTTTTCTGTTGATTAGAATACATTTACGTAACAATTTTATCACAAAAAACAATCTTTCTTAACTTTGAGGAATTAAAAATTTCACTCAAGTCTGATTAAAATAATTAATAATTGCAAGTCATATAATTCGAGTATTAAATTAAAATTGATGCATAGAATAAAACATTCTAGATATTACTTCTAAAAATCACAAATGAATAAAAAACAAAGGTTTTTTGCACTTTGTTGCAATAAAAAACTGAAAATTTAGCCTTTTTTGCTGTAAGACCGAAACACGGAATTGATCTTATACAATTTTCTGCTACATGCCAGTTTAATTGTTTGGTGATAGACGCGTAAGCTCCTAATCAACATAAAATATATTTCTTCCTTTTAATAAATTATCTTCTGTACAAAATATGTTTTCGATGGAAATATACAATTGGCTACAATTAATAAAAATAATATTTTATTCTTTAATATATAGTTTTTCTCTGTCCTTCTTAATGTACCATAAGTTACAATTTTAAATAGCATATAAATAGAAAGTTAATGAGCATATTAGCCGCCTGTAAGTATCCCGCTATAATTACGAACTGCAATACTCTAACTATAGGCTACATAAAATTTATTTAATACAAAATAAATGTTTCCTTAATATCTCCTATCGAAAGTTGAATACTTTAATTTGCATTATCAATTTTTTTTTATTTAGAGTATACATTCCCACTCACCTTTATGATGTCTTATATGATGCTGATTACTTCCTCCCATGCAGCAGGGTTGTTCGTAATATAAATTCCATGTATTTTCATAATCTGAATAGGCATAATCCACATAGTTGAGTAGCAGCATAAAAATTTGTATAGACCACACATAAAGTGTGGCCGATTTGTTGTAGGATTTTATTGAGCCCATTTTTTCAACACTTTAAATAAAATTTTTGAAAAAATTTTTTTATAAGAAACTTTTGCACTTTTGTTGGACTCATATATAAAAGGAAAATTTTCTTTTGAGCAAAAAACTACACTATGATGATAAAATAATACTGAGCTTTTTTCTTGATTTTTTCTCTCTCAATGCTTAAAACTTTTTAAAACATTTTTCCAAAACTAATAACGGTAAAAATTCAACTTTTTTCTCTAAGACCGATTTGCTTAGATTTTTTTTTTTTTTTGTGTTTAATAAAATGTAAATTTTTGTTTTAGTCTGCTAAAATCGTGCTAAGGACTTTTAATCACTTTTTGTGCACTTGATTTTAGCTAAAATGTTTGTTTGTTTATTTTTCGAATTTCCGTAAATTCCTGTATATTCTTTTTTAACTGCCTTAAAATATTTTCAAAAAAATTTCTTCCATTATGTTTTCTCTAGCACAAACCGTTACGAACTAACTTTACAAAATCCGACAACTGCAGTTAAATAAAGTTGAAATTACTTTTTGTTGCTTTGCCAGAGACGAACATCAGCGACATTCCGGAGAGCCGCATGCCGTTATTTCGGAAAAATGAGCAGAAATTTGTGGCAAATGTCCTTAATTTCCACCACTAGTTTTCGTTTTATTTCATTTCGGTTTTTCGTGGAGAGCATTAAACTTTTCCAGCAGTTTTGGTTTTTACATTTTCATTAGTATGTCCATTTAAAGCAACACGAGTGACAGGTGCTTTGTGCTTTGATTTGGAGAGTATTCTTGGTGTCACAAATAAAACTGCTGTAAAGAGAAGAGCGAACATTGAGGAGTTGTTAGAAATATACGAAAACAATATTAAACTCTATTAATTTATAAAAGAGAGACAGAGACAAAGAGAGAAGAGAAGAGCATTAAAGCAGTTATTTCTGCTCTCTAGTTAAAACAGAGAGAAAACTTCCCTTTTGTGGCTGCTGACGCTAATGGTTGAAGCATTGATATCCTGACTTTATTTTCAATTTTGCAATACTTTAATTCCTAGTTAATGGTTGTAGTGAACTTGTAATTTTTTTATTTTTTTCTTTTCTGCTTCGCAACTCATTTTTTTATTCACTCGCTTTTGCACACTGACAAAAATGAACAAATTTCAAGAGCACCAATAACAAAAATATTAAAAACCAACCAACAACAATAGTAACCGTTAAACAGAACTATTGAATGGCAATGGCAACAAAAACAGCAAGTAAAAACAAACAAAAAGGGAATTGAAATGTTGGTACAATTTCTTTATACAGTACATTTACAAAGGTATTCATAAAAATAAAATGTTGTTGCTATACATTTTAGAACAATTTCTATATGAATCATTTGTTCAAAAACGCATTTCAATTTTATGAATATCGAACGAAGTTGGTGTTTAACAAAAGGCATATAGAATGCAAAAACTAATAATTTTTTTTTTTTTTTTTTTTTAACAAAAATACATAAAACGAAATTTTGTAAGACACTGAAGACCGCCTAACACCTAACACCAAATATGTTGAACATAAATACGAGTTGTCTGGATTTCTCTTATTATACAAATGCTTTTAGAGCGCCTCGATGGATGAATTGGTAGAGTGTCCTACTAAGAGTCCCCGAGGTCGCAGGTTCGATTCCTGTCGAAGGCTTTGGGTGTTTCTGCAGACAAGCCAAAAGCTTCGCAGTTTTGTGTTTGTTTAAAAAAAAGATATGAGTATATTGAACAAACATTGATTTCCAAATTATTCCTAAGCAACAACGCTTAGTGATAATGCAATCTAAGCTCTGCATTACAATACATCTATATCATTTTCGGTAACCGGTTCACGCCTTGCTACCAAAGTTTATTGTGTATTTTTTTTATTATCTTCGAGAACATTTCCGTTCAAATAGAAAACTTAAAAATTAACAAGTGAGCTATACATTTGATAGTAAATTGTTGTTCACAAGATGGGCATATTGTATTTCTTGTTTCTAGTGTAAACAGTAACAATGGCAGCCCTAAATAAAACAATCGAATTTAAAAGACATCCAACTGGTCTCAATAGTTTACTAGATTTCAACAAAGCTTTGAGTTGTTGAATTTATATGTTCTCTTTCATTGAATACTCACTAACTGCCCTTCAGTGGTCTACATATAATTTAATGATGAACTTTTCATTTCGTTACTGTATTCTTCTGCTGCTGATTGATATATATTTTAAATTCTATTGTTTTTCAAGTGATTTTTCTCGTCTGTTGCTATTGTATCACTTTCCAATGCTTGCGCCAGGTGGTCCAGAGATTTGTAAACAACTATTAAATTTTATAGTTGCTAATTACTTTATTGAGCTTTAGTTTGCTTTAACTTCCTTAGAATTTAGATAGAATTTTTGTGGTACAAATATGGTAATCAACTTTTTGAAATATGAAAAGAAAAGTATTGGCTGGGGAACAACAGGTCACTGCTGTTTCAAGTCCATCATGACGACCCTCTACAAACGAGTGGCTTTGAACTCAGATTTTGACCAATTGCATACTAGTTTTAAGCATCGACACTTAGTCATTCCACTACCTGAGAGCTTCAACACTGAGTGTCTTTATTTAATCCATTGAAATACTTTCAATTTAATCACTTTATTTAAACCCTACGATCTTCAGAGAATGAAGGTCGGTTTAAGATCCCACGATTCCGTTTTTTAAAGTATTTCATTTTAATTTAGTTACTTTTTTTCGAACTTAAGATTTGTGACTGGACTGCCGATTTCAGTTATAATATTTTCTTTATTTTTTTTTAACTAATACATAAATGCGTGTGCCAAATGATCACCATGTAGACTTCTAGCAACTACAATTCTTTTATTTTTTATAGCAATTTCTTCATAAGCAATACTTTTGTAAAAGTACCTTGAGTTTTTCCCTGCTCAAATGTTTGTTCGCATTGAATTTTCCATCTCTACCGCACACATTTCGAAAGTAGTTTGTGTTCATGAAAATGTGTACAACTTTAGTTTTCGTTGTTGTAAGTGTGGTACAGCATGTTTGTACGTTGCAGAGTTTTTTTTTTTATTTTTTATTTTGAATAAGTATACATTTCAAGGGTAATGCCGGCAGCACTTGTACACTCAGCCAAGCCATAGAACAAAGTGATGCTGTTGTCTGCTAAATATGTCCGTCTGCCTTTGAAGGTTTGCGCTTATTATATGGCTGCGTGTGCCTGTGCGAGGATGTGTGTGGATGTGTGTGAGTGTTTAGCCGGGTATAAAGTTGAATGTTTTAAAGTGTTGGTTGCCTTGTTTGTTTCTGTTAATAAATCTAAAATATTTTTTTTACACTTTTTGCACGCACACACACATAGACACATACTTACAGCCAAGCAAACTTAAAAATCCTACTATTTTCCCATTTAATTTTGTTGTTAAAATATTTTTTTTTTTAATGTTTTTTTGCTTGCAACAAAATTATTATTTATGCATGTGCGTGTAATTGCAAAATGAAGTTCATATTCAAGCAACTCACTGTATCCTTCTGTAAGCGGGTTTTTGTTTAATTTGTTTTGTATTTTGTACATCATCCTCTTTTATTTTAATTTGTGTGCAGAAATGTTTTCGTTTTAGCTGTTGCAACCAGACATTTGTGACAGACGGTAAAACGTTGTTGTCTAGTAAAGTGTCTGACTGGATTTTTGTGAAATTTATTTAAATTGTTTACTAGAAAATTCCAACTGTTGGTACATGCAAGTTTTATGTTTCTTTATATAGTTGTCTTTTAGAACTGGAAAATTTTAAACAACTAGTCCTGCTAGTGAGAGATGGGAAAAACCAATTAGCTGATATATGAGCATCTGTCATTTCTTTCAATATTCGATCAAATTTTAAGGCATTTGTTTTTATAAATTTTTTTTGAGATGTTTGGGGAACTGCAATACTGTTCATGCATGTCTTAAATAAAATCTTCACATCACAGTGCACAGCTTTAGTACCCACATATCCTGCCTGGCATGCAACTACACATATGCCTATAGTTGCACATTGTTTTTAATTAATCCTTATAAAAATGTTTTATTATTTTCTTTATTAAATAAAATAAATATTTGGAATGATATCAAATTCATCACAATTTTAAATAAAAATAATTCTGTATTTCTTTGCTGTACAATCAAAGCCTGCATTTTTGTTATATTTTTAAAATACAATACAAAAACATACAAAATAAATTTATTACAAATAAGAAAAAAGAAATACAAAATAACTTTAATTTGCAATGGAGTAAAGTTGATAATGATAAAATGGAAATGAAAATTCTTTTAAAACTCTTCTAAAGAAATATAATTATTTCCATGCTAAACCACAAAATACAATAAAAACAAATGTTTATTTTCAGAGAAATTTAGTTTTGTTATTAGAAGCCACTTTCATTAGAAAAATTACAAAATGAACAAATTCATATGGTTTATTTCTTTCAAAATTGTACAACCGAAAGCAGACATGATATCAGTTCCCCAAAACTATAGATGCTAAAAAAGTTTACAAGAAGGAGGTTCTCATGCCAGTGAATCTTGGTGAAATTCAAAGAAAATTCTAAGTTGCAAAGCGAATAGTGAAATGCTTCAAAAATATGATGAACTTTAGGTAATTTTGCATTTAAAGAGGTCTTGAAATCTTTCTATTGCTGGGGAACATAACCCTTTGGCTGTCGCACATCCACCATGATAACCATCAAAGCCCAAATTGCTTTGGCTGCAAAGCGGAGAAGTTCCGGCATTCGCAAACGAATACACTCGATAGTAAAAACAATGTAAAGCAAACGCAAAATAAGCAACAACCATACAGCAGCATTCGATCACATATACATACATTCGGTCATGAGTGCCAGAATTTTGTACCAGGTCATAATTAATTCCATGCTGTTCGTAACCAGCAAGCAGCATCTTGTCATTCATTAAGTGCCTAGGATATGGGCAAGAAAACTCGTCACTCACTGTGGCTGTGGTAGACTCATCATTTTTTTTTAGTATGTTTTGATAAATTTGATGCGTTGTGTGATAGCTAAGCAAGAAATTTTCTTTAGTGTCAGACTTTCAACCGAGAAGGAAAAAATTGGTTTAACAACTTAGTTTGACAGCTGTCGAATTCCAGAAGTATGTATACTTTCGAAACCACGATATGGATAACCCGGTGTTTTTGGCAACGCCACACACAATACTACGAGAATTTCTGTTTCTCTCAGGGGTCATAAGCAGGGGCGTTAGGAAAATTTTTTCAGAAAACGTCGAATTTTGGAAAGAAAATCGTCAAAAACAAATTCCTAAAACGTCAAAAAAACGTCATTTATAAACATGTACAAATAAACTCAAAATTAATTAATTTTATTTAATAAAATCATTTACATTGTACAAAAAACAATTCAACGTGTATTTTACAATAGCAAAACAAGTACAATTTACAAATTTTACAAAAAATATTAGTAGCTATGTACATATGTATGTATATGAACATATGTATGTATATATATAACGTATGTACGTATTATAAAAATTTTATGTTAATATTATTCATACAAATTTATTACTTTGTGCCTTTTAATTAAACTTTTTGTAATGTTTACATTAAGATACTCTGCAGAGTTGTATTTTAAATAGTCCTTAGCAAACAAAATCCCATCAATTGTTTTTTCTAATTTTAGTTTTGTTTAAATTTATTAGACTAGAAATTCCTTCAGCGTTAGCAGATGAATTTGGCAAAACCATTAAATCGTTAACAAAACCACATAAGATAGGAAAAGCCGGTTCATTATTTGACAACTTTGAATGAGTTGTTTCCAAAAAATATTAATATCGGCTGAACTTTTATTTAAATTTAAAATCCCCTTTCTCTTACTTCGTTTTCAACTTCCTGGTACTTCTCTTTAGATACCAAATTAGAAAAAATGTTTAACAGGGGTATTATAAAAGTATTTTTATTTAAGATAACGGGTGGATTAATTAAATATAAATTATTTAAAACTGAATTTCCAAAGTCTAATCTTTTCTTTATTTGACAGCATAACTCACCATAGAGTTCCATACAATTGTCTACAAGTTGGTTATAAATTTCAACGTCAATTCTACACTGCGGCTACTTCTTATTAACATACATATACTTGTTGTAAGAATGCGATCGTAAGAATGTGATCTATTAGTCTCTTCCTTTTTTGAATAAATTAAATTATATAAATTTTTTTAAGTTTTCTTTCAATTACTTTCTCGTAGTTGCCATAAATTTAAAAAGCAGCGAATTTAGTAAAGAGGTTCTAGGAAGAAAAATGTCAAACGTCATTTTAGTTTTTTTTTTGATCAAAATTACGTCAAAATGATGTTAAATCGTCACATCTAACACCCCTATGGATAAGCGCCTAAGAACTACGTAGTACACACCTGCCACCGGTGTGAAAAGAGCTTCTTTCAATCGCAATTGGAACAAAGACACCACGAATGCCCTAAGCCTGTTTAACCTTAAAGCCTTAACGGTTTTAAATGCAATTATTATTTATTTATTTATTAACTTTTTTTATATTAAAACCACTTGTCTTTTAGTTTCCAGATATTTTGTCCACTTAATCAAATATTTCCAAATAAATGCCCAACATTGATTTAATTTCAAATCTAATTTACCTTTCAAATGGCTCTGATTTTGCATAATTAAACAAAATTACAAGTCAGAAAGTTTTAATGTAATACAAAATGAATAAATATTAAACATAGAATTGTAAATAAAGTGCTGTTCAACTGTCGATTGATAAAATTATTTTCAAATTGCATACAGCGCATATATTGGCTTGAAACTAAGTATGGATGTGAAAAATTTTTAATTGAAAATTGATATCATTGAACAATTTTACAATTTAGTAAATTGTAATTTATAAATATTTATTGCGTAATTGCAGCTGTGTAGTTGCATAACCTTTGTGTGGCATGTAGCAGGTATTTATGTTTCGGCTACAGGTGAAGTTTATGCAATTAAATAATGTAACGTAAAAAAATATATATAAAATATATTTTATATCAAGCGTTTTACAAAACAATTGAGATCTTAAGCCATTTTTGTGACATTCGAGGCAGAACAATTGATGAATATGTATGGCATTTGAATGGCATAATGCAAATTTTTTCTATAACTACACATCAAAAGGCACAGTGGAAAAAGAGATGAATAAAATATAAGGACTTTTGTAAGAAAAGCTGCACACTTTGTTGCAGGTCATTATAATTCAGTAGCAAGAACATTCCAAATCTTTTGTGATAGTGATAAAAAAAGATTAGACTTTAAAATTTTATTAGGTTCTTATTCCTATTATAACAGGCATCATGTAAATAAGGTTGAAGAATAATATAAATATTCGTCCCAATTGTGTCTGACGTAGTCCAGAATCACAGTTTTTAGGGTTGCGTACCCATCAGAGTGAAACCGAACCCTATTACCGAGACTTCTACGTCCGTCCGAATGTCGCAGCGCCAATTCTCCGAAGCGATAAGAGCTATAGAGCTGAAATTTTCACCAAATGCTGTTGTACTTTGCCGCAATAACAACAACAATTGCTAAAAACAACAATAAAACGAAAACTACGAGGTGTCCCCCTACAATGTAAAGTAACAATTAGCTATGACTCTCAAGTCGTAAGAGATAGAGAGCTGAAATTTGCACAGTGTATCAACTTAAAGATGATCTACAACAACAAAAGCTAAAAAAACAATGATTCGATAACTACCAGGTGTCCCCATACAACGAATAGTAACTATTAGCTATATCTCTCGAACCGTAAAAGATAGAGAGCTAGAATGCATACAGTCCATGTATTCACAGATTCTCTACAATAACAAGTGCTAAAAATAACAACAAAACGAAAACTACCCTTTACAACGTATAGTAAAAATTAGCCGTAGCTCGCAAACTGTAAAAGACAGAGAGCTGAAATACAATAACAAGTGGTAAAATTAATAAATCAATAAAAAAAACAACAACAACTCTAAAACTACCAGGTGTCCCTTTACAAAGTAAAGTAACAGTTAGCTATAACTTTCGAATCCTAAGAGATAGAGAGGCAAAATTCGCACAGTATATGTATTTCCAGAAGCCTTACAACAACAAATGACAATAACAACAACAAGTCGAAAACTACTAGGTGTCCCCATACAGAGAGATGAAATTTGTATAATATATACATATTCACATATGCCATTCTATACGTATATTACACATACATACGTACGGAACCCTAAGTGTGCAAGCCAGCCTGGTACTTGACTGAATTTATTATTGTTTCTGCACAATCCCCTCAAATCGCCTGTCTATTGACATTCAAATATTCCAACAACAATCGAAGTTTAAGGGCATTCTAGCAGTAGTATATTTTCAAAAGTGTTGCATTATTTCGCAAATCATTTTTCAAAAACGCCTGACATTCTTTTAAGAACTCTTCGTGTCTAATGATGAGTTGATTAGCATCAGAGAAATGTCGGCGGCATAAAGACGGTTGAAAAAACAGTAAGGTATATTTCTAGACCTAAAAAAGCAGACCTGACTTTCAAAAATAAGCACGATTATAATTTGCAGATGATATTGCAGCTGTGATAACAGCTAGGGATACAGTGAGGGCTCAGAGAAAACTCAATCAGGTAGTGAGCAGGACTCAAACATGGATGTCTAATCATGATCTTAACAATGCCATAAAGAAAACCGAAATCATCATTCTTATGAAGAAAAACACATGACTATCTAGACACCGCTTCACACTAACGACAATATATTTCCATTTAGGGGAACGTTAAGGTTTTTAGGCCTACATTTGGATTGGAAAAACTTGAAGGCCCCTTTACTATTTTTGGTTTGATATTTATGTCAATAGTAATAATTTCAAATATTCAAGCAACACTTCCAAACAAACAAAAAAACATTAGAATCGTTTTGATTTTACTCGTCGTATAAAATGTGGTTGACTACGAACAAAATCTATTTTCACTCCCTTAACTTCCGTGGTAGCCTACATTTGAATGTTATAGATATTATTATAATTAAAATAACATCTAAAAGTAATTAACTTGAAGGTATAGATATTGACATAAATGCAACATGCCAGCTAAAATTCCCAAAAGCAATTATATACTATTTTATGTTTATAGTGAAGTTGGAGGTGGCTTGATTTTTTGTTGTTTTTATTTTTCATTAAATCAAATGCTACTAAAGGATTTTAATTAACCTTGTTCAATAACACTTTTCATACAAATAAAAGAGCACACTGTGATTTACATTTGTATGCGTTTGCATGCCTATTTAATCACTTTTTCATTATTTTCCTTTTTCTTATCTATTATTCAAATTCTATAATATAATATTACAACATTTGGGACATGCTTAAAGGCTAGACATTAGACAACAATAAATACAAGTGCTTGCTTTAAATAATTAATAACAACATGGTTTTAAGACTTATAAAGTTGTTTTGCATGCCAAAGCAAAAAAGAACAATCAAATTATAAATGCATTAGTTAAATGAGACATTGGCTATAAGCAGGTTTTCAGGGGTAACTAAATCTAATGATTACTTCAATATATTATTTCTATTAACATGATTAATAACGAAACGGGAAGAATTTTTTAATATTACTCAATTTTCAAGAATACATAGCAAAAATATGTCAGGGTTTTATAATAATATAGAAAAAGGAATTCTACATTTCGAATATAGAGTTGATAAAACGGAAAAGTAAAGCTTGTTCAAGAGCAGTTAAAACTCTTTTAATAAACGTTTGTAATGGAAATAAATTTAAAGCGAGGTTCTCAATTAAAATAGAAAACAATTTGTCCCCGTCTGTACTCAGCCAGCAAGTCCTCAACTTCGTTTTTATTATCTTCTACAAGAAATATTGAGCACTACTTTCCCAATTCTAAGCAACTGATAAAATGGAAAGTTGATAAATAAGATTAAATATAGAATTCAGGTGATAGCATGGCTGTGTGGTGCTGCTTAAAAAAAGAAAACAGCTAAACAATTAGTCATGACCTGGGTTCAAAGTCAAATTAAATGCTGATAATCAACGTGGTGCTTGCAAACAGTCATCGTATATACCCCTACAGCCAGTAAGTCTTTAACTATACTTTTCCTGTCGTAATTGTCTCTTGATGTTAATCACCCCAATTTGATCACAAAATAATTTTTCTCAGTTTTGAGGAAGTAAAAATTGAACTAGAAAGCCCGCTAAATTTACACTACCCAACAGCCAAAGACACCATGGATGACCACTATATGTTTTTGATGTGTAATGCCTATCTAAGTACAAAAATCATAGAAATTTCAAATTCTATGGATTAGTTTTTTTAGAATTTTTTTTTTCTCTCTAAAATATGAGGTTTTCGTAAAGGTTGATCCAGACCTCTAGTCATAACTTGAAAACGGCGCGTCCGATGTTATCATGTAATACGTAAAAAAAATATTAAGTATATGCCAGCTTTAAGTTTATAAAATTATATTTTTTTATCGTTAATAAATTTTGAAATATTAATAAACAATTAAAAAAAAAAATTTTTTTTCAAAAATTGCAAAATTTTTGATTTTGGAAAATTTATAAAAAATATAAGTTTGCAAATATTTTCCTGTTTTCTTAATAATTTTCACAGCATCATTTAATAGCAATTAACTGAGTCTTTATTTATTAAAATCTGTGTGTTAATGTTTATTTTATTCCCTTCAGTTTTGGGCAGTTTCTTTTTGCCAAAATGGGTATTTCTTGCTTTTTCGGAAATAAAATAAACATTAACACTTAGATTTTAACAAATGAAAGCTTATTTTATTGTCATGGCATGCAGTTATAGCAATAGGTTAAAAACTAAAAATATTTGACAATTTATATTTTTTATAAATTTTCCAAAATAAAAAACTTTGCAATTTTTCAAAAAAAAAATTTTTTAATTTTTTTTTCTAATAACTCTAAAATTTTAACGATACCAATAATTATTTAGACAAAACTCAAAGTAGGCACAATTTATAATTTTTTGACGTATTATATAATAAAATCGGACACGAAGTTTTTAAGTTGTGACTAGAGATCTGGATCAACCTTTGCGAAAGTCTCATATTTAAAAAAAAAAAAAAAAATCTAAAGAAACACTGATTCATAGAATTTAAAATGTTTATGCTTTTTGTACTTAGGTAGGCATAGCGCATCAAAAAAAAAAAGATATAGTGGTCACCCATGATCAGAAAACTTTTTTCCATATGTTGTGTAGTGTTATTAATAATTGTAATTAAACTCATGTCTAAGCAGGTAAAATTTAACATAAATTTATTGGAAAACTATTTTAGCGTTTTATTGTTCTACAATTGAAATATCCCTTCATCATTCTCTACTTGTTAATTTGTTTTTCTGTAATTAACTCTTACGATTACTGAAAAATTGCCACCATATTATAGACATTTTGAACTTCCTATTAATACACAAACAAACTACTTTATTATTTCCTAATTGTTTTCTTAATTTCCTTTTCAGTTTTGTTTCCTTTTTTGTTGACGCTGGGCTCTGCTATTATTGTGCCAACCACTATTCTGGACCTTTTTAAATTGCTCTAAATAAAACGATTAAGAATAATTTTAATAAAATGCTTTAAACGGTTGCGATAATACAATATGGCTGTTACAATGTGGCAATAAGAGCTACAACAGTGGCAGCAGTATTAACCAAACGACTTTTGTTGTTGAATGTAAAATTTATTGCTGATTGCAAAACAATTGATAAGCCAAAAAGCAAATCATAGCCAACGCCAGTAAAATATTGACTTTGCAACAACGCAATAATGCTGTGAGTTTCTACATACAGAGTTGCGTGCATGCACACGCATGTACTACACTGAGATGTGTTTCTTTTCTTAAGAGGGTTTTTTTTTCTTTATTATTGTTGACAACAATAAGGCAAATCCTATGATCAAATAGAAATTTTACATGCAGACATGTGCATATATTTATAAAGAACAACACGCACACTTTAAGAGGCAGATTTACACTTATACTTACATACAAGCGTGCTTGCTTACAAAGTGACCCTGTCGGCAAAGAAGTTAACTTTAAACTAACTTAAAGGAAATTTCAAGTCTCTTACGGTTCAATAGCTAAAGTGAGTTTTCAAATTAAAGGGTGTCCCTGTATATAGAGCAACATTTGAGTTTTCACTTTTTGCTATTTTTGCCATTTGTTGTTGTGTATGCCTAGTGACTATGGATGCTGTACAAATTTCAAGTCTCTATCTCTTATGGCTGAAAAGTTAGAGTTAATTTTAGTTTGTTGTATGGGAGCACCCTTAAATTTTAAACGTTTTTGTTGTTGTTGATATATGCTGTTATATCACGTATGCAACCACATACCCTGTGCCAATTGCAAGTCTCTATGTCTTGTGATTCAAAAGCTTTAGATAATTTTATTTAATTTTTACAATTTTTGGAATGGGAACTCCCTTTAGTTTTCCACTTTTTGCTGTTTTTCATAGTTGTTGTTGTAGCAGCTGGGTAACTATATGTATTGTGAAAACTTCAGTTCTCTGGGTCTTAGCGTTTGGAAGAATGTGGCCTGTGACTTTGTGAATTTGGCTGACTGGGTTGCCTGTAAATGTCAGAATGTAAATCGTCTGTGTGTGTGTGTGTGTGCGTGTATTCCCTCTTGTGGGATTGATGTGCTTTATGTTTGAATGTTATTTGCTAATTTCAACTCTCTGTCATTAATGTAACGTTGGCCGCCACGCAGGAAGTGAATAGAAACGAAAATATACTGAAAACTAATGCTCGTCAAACCATTCGGTCATGCTATAAAACTATTGAATGAACAAAGGCAACACAACCAAAACAAATGCAAACAAATAGTAAACAAAAGCTGGCAAAAAGCACAACCATAACCACCAACTGAGAAATGAAATTAACATTTTATCAATGATGTAAGTTGGTATGAGGTCGCACTATTAAAAGTGATATGAAGATTGGTTTATGATTTGATTTGAGTATAGCAGAGAAATTAAATTTTTGTTCGTCAAATAAACATTTAGTTCTAGAGACTTGCAGCTGCTTGAGCACGGGGTCAACAGTTGTTAATAGCATATGTTAAAGTTTTGAGTAGTTTAAAAAAAAAGTCAACCTTAGAATTTGTATATTCTTATGATTAAATTGGACTTAAACAAAAAAAAATTATTCTCTCTTGTTTTCGTTAAGGAAAGAAACAAAATCAAACACTTCGCAGAACTGCCATTGGGCTTTTTTTCAAGTAGAAAAAGCATTCGCTATCGATAACATTTTAGTATTTGACCAACAAAATATTGTTCATCTATGTAATTATTTATGGAGCGAAAGAAGTGTTTAGCTTTTTATTTTATTTTATTGTTTTTCTTTATGAGAATTACCAGCACGTGTGCATGTAAATTTCTTACCACATTAAAAAAAAAATTTTAAGAAATAAATGCATTTAAGGAATTCTAAAAAAATGTATGGTTGTCTCTTTTTTTATTTTTTTTATTTTTTTTTTTTTTCTGAGAATTATTACCCTATAAAAAAACTAATGCATTTAAGGAATTCTACAAAATTGTTATCTTCATATGTTCAGGACTAAGGACTAGTATAAATGAAAAATTAAGTATCATCAAGATACAACAGGCCAACAAAAACTGCTTGCTAAATTTATAATCTACAACAACAAGTTAATGTCGAATTCCTTTTTTTTTGCAGCTGATAAGGGTTGTACAAAATAATCTAACTGATGTGCGGCATATCGTCAGGTCATGTGTGTTTGTTTTCACCAACAAACAAACAAACAAACAAACAAACGAACAAACATATTTCTATTAAGGCTTGTGTACTTGTGCTTTTTGCTCTCTCATTATCATTTGAGGGGTATGTATGTATTATTTGTGTTCTCAATATATATAACATTGGGATTTCTAGTTTATTTGTTAATGGTTTATTCATTAATTCCTGCGGATTATCACATCAGACGCATCCACCGTACGCACAGTCGACAGACCAACCGACCACTCAAACCAACCCAAACAAATACACAGGCAGGCACAGTCAGCCCAATTAAAATGTTTTTATGCTGAAATGTGCAGTGACGCGATTATTTGAAATAAAAGGATCATCTGATGGCATATAAAAATAAAATATGTTTGCAGGCGATAGTACGCACACGCTCTTTACTACTACGGAACATTTTCATTTTGATTATTAAAATTATTCTTCGTTTTGGTTTTCGTGAAAAGAAACGTACGTGTGCGTGGCAAAATGTTTGCAAAAATTAAGGATTATAGATTTCTATCGTTTCAATATTCAATAATACAACATGATATTTTCTGGCGATAAGACACGTTTATTTAAAGATTATTATTTGCTGATATTGTTGTACTTATATTAAAGGTGGTAATATTTGTAAATTATATGAAATATAATTTAGAAAAGCACTTCATTTAAAGAGAATTATATTAGGGGCAAAACAAGAAAACAGGCATATTGAAATTAAATGATATGATTTTCAATTTTAAGCAAATAAAACCTAACAAAAATCCACTACTGGGCGTCTCCACTAGCCCTGAACTTGATATGAACTTGATGCCAAACATTGCTCATGGCTGATGAAGAGCCCTCATGTTCATGTTTCGGCCATGATCGGACAGCTATGTTCGCCATAAAGTTATATTTAGGAAAGAAATTCTCAGGCAGTCAAGAAGAAAAAAAGAAAAAAAAGAATGTACCATAGAATATTTAATGCCCCTGGAATGTCACTTTATAGACTTGCTAGAAAAGAGAACATCACAACAACCTTAATAGTTTTTTTTTACATATGTTTTCATTTAACTTTGTGCATCTGGTTGTTAACAACAACTTTTATTAAGAAAGTAGAGTCCACAAATTTTCAAGCAAATAACTAGTTAATCAGTACTGTATGACATTTCTTTCTTTAGTGGTTATTGTTATTTTTGCTGCAATTTCTGCGATTTCTCTTTCCTTCAGTTCTTATTCAGGAGATTATTAAACACAAGAATTTATTTTTTTATTTTTTTTTTATAAGGAAGTAATTTCTTAAACACACTTTAAAATTTAAAACCAAAACACCAGGATATATGACTACAGATAGCCGTTTTTTATTTCACTGTTAGAAAAGCGAACCACAGAACAGCCAGAAAATTGCTCAAAATGCAAATAAAAATATCAAGCCCCTTTGGCTGAGCAAACAGCAGGACGTTGTTAAAGCTGCCAGAAGAGATGATAAGAATACAACAATATCGACATACGCTCGATATGCTGCGACATTTAGCGGAGGCGAGTTGTAATGGTGACAACAGGTCGTTTTTGCTACACAATTGCATTGTTCATATGGATACTGTTAGACATTATCAAACATACGCCTGTTTCAAGAGAAGAGGGGGTGATAAACGAGGGTTGAAAAAAAATTATAATAATCAAGATAATTTTTTTTTTCGATTAATTCTTAGCGCTATATTCCTTTTTAATTATGGTATTTTTTCGACAAAATATAAATGAATTAAAAGAAACCTATAGCTAGAAATGGGTCAACACTAAAAAAAAACAACCTTAGGAAGATTTTTTATAACAACATACAGCAAAATAAAATAATATATAATTTAGTTAAAATAAAATACCAAAGAACAATCTAATGTCTTTAAACGAGCAATTCTTATTTATATATTTTCCTCGTAATTCATAAAAATTATAACAGGCTTATAAGACTGTTATTTGACATATTTGTATGGAAAATCTGTCAAATAAGAGCTTTATAACCCTGTTATAATTTTTATGAATTAGACGGTTTGCTTATTTATTTATGTATGTGCCATGGCATTCTGGAAAACAGTTCTAACGATTTTGATACAATTATGTGTTTGGGGCTTTTCGAGCACCAAAGATTGGGGAAAACTTTAGAATAAAAAGACAGTCTTTGAAAGAAATGAGTTTTATAGGTTTGTAGAGGGGATCATGGACCTCCCAAAAATGAACTCAAAGTCTACCGGAGGCTTTTAGTTTATTAATAATTCAATGTTGAAGTTGTGGAATTTACTAAGAAAAATATGAAAATGTTGCTAAAACAGTGCTGCCAGAGGAATGTTTATGCACAGAGCACAAAATCGAAAATTCATAAACGGTTCAAGCATCCATAATCGTAATTTTTCACATTTAATTCAATAAATTTTTTCATAGGTATGCAAGATTTGTTATTGACAACTAAGCTAAGCGATTTTCTCCTCTTTGGTATAAGCAACACCGGCTTCGCGTACAAAATCTGTAAGCATCTGGCAGCACACTTTTTCATTTTTCGGCAATTGGACCAGTATACTAAAGCCGATCCAAAGATTGTTTTTCTGCATGATCTGGGATTCGGAGTTTGAACGGAAAGAGATGAAAATGTGTAAAAGGAGTGTAAGATGGCTAATTCGATATGTTCGGAAATTATAAGGTAAGCACAAAAATTCAAGAAGCACCTAAAATCGTGATAGAAATAAATGCACATGTAACTGGTACTCTTTTGAAATTTTGAACACTAATGGGATAAAACGGGTAAAAACTGAATTTCGCTACATTTTTGAATTGCAGTTATCTTTAAAAAAGGCAGCAACAGACAATAAGTAAAACTGAATTGAATTCCTGTGCAAAAATTCTCAAATATGCCTTCCCATTCTTTCTTCAATCTGGATAAAAAGGTCAAAATCGGTGACTCTGTTTCCCGGAGATTAATAAAAATATCGAAAAAAAACTTCAGAAAAGGTCTGAAAGCCGAAAAAGAGTATAATAATTAGACTCCTAAGACGAAAAAAATTCCAATACACTGCAATCTTTGACTTTTTAACAATTTAAAGGCCGGAAAGGGGGTAAAAACGGGAGAAATATTTAATTCTACATTTCCGCAGCTAATGCAAGTAGCACAGCAGTTTAAGAAAAAACAAGAAATGCGGTCGGGGGACCCCCGTTAAGAACGAACTTCCTTACGTTTTTTCTTCATCTTCGAATGTAATACAAGGTGAAATCTGTATGTTTTATTTTGTGTTGTTTTTGAAATTTTATATGCTTCTTTAAATTTTTGGAACGTTTTATTTTTTACTTTCGACACATGCAGTATTTTTTTGTCAATCTGCTACAAAACGAAGAAACTGTTGGTCAAGTTTTCAATATTGCTATTTTTTTGTTGTGACATACTTTACTTTAGCGACATCTAGCAACTGATAGTGTCCATTTTCACAACATACACAACAAAGTCGAAATATAATAATGAAACCATCAAATAAAATGTTTGAAAACAATATTTTATATATTTATTTGAGCTTAAGGTCTTTTGTAATTTGAGTATTTATTTTTGTCGATATTTCGCTCTCCTTCGGATAGCTTCTTCAGGACAATAATAATGAAAAATCCTGAAGAAGCTATCCGAAGGAGAGCGAAATATCGACAAAAATAAATACTCAAATTACAAAAGACCTTAAGCTCAAATAAATATATAAAATATAAAGGAAAAAAAGGGGTCAAAATAACGAAATATTAAATGTTTGAAAACAATATAATATAAAATTACAAAATAAAAGAAATACTAAGATAAGTTAATTTGTAAAATAAAAAGTTTACTTCACCCCCACAACCCTCGCATAATCTTAGTTGTGTAACAACAATCAATTTTCGTTTGCAGTTTTTTATTTGAGTTCAAGTCGATTTCTTCTTTTTTTTATTGTTAATCCCTTGCAAACAAGTAAAATACGTTTGTTAAACAAACAGGAAACATTCAAACATTGATGGTGGCAAATACTCACCCAAATAAATGCACACGTTCACTCACACACACACACACACAGCCAGCAATAAACACTTACAAAGTTAAATATACACTCGCTTAAATGCAAACAGAGAATGAATTTGTTTTAAATGGCAAAATAAACAGGCTCTACCAAAAAGCAAAAAGAGAAAAAAAAAACAGCAAATAAAACAAAACAAAAGAAAAATTACAGCTAAATGTTGTTAATGTTTTGTACACGTATAAAAACTAAGTCTGGCACGAGTTCGAGTTCACTTTGCTGCAAATATAAGTTGGTTTGAATTTGGTTTTTGTTTTTCTCATTTCTCTTGCCTTCATTCATTGTTCTATTTCAGATTGTTGCCAAAGTCCATGATGTTGTTGTAAATGCAAACGTTTACCAGCAGGCGCAGCAGAGACTATTTTCTGTTGCACCATGAGAAAAGTAAATATTACAAAACAAAGCTGAAATAAAAACTAAAGGGATATTGTTATACTCACTTCTAACGTATAAGCACACATCTACATTTAAGGTTAATGCTACAGTGAGCACAGGTTGAAATTGCTTATTTTAAAAAGGACACATATCAGTCAGTACACACTCACAGCATACATGTGTGCTCATGCCAACGCTCTCTATTCAAGTTTTTTATTTCTTCTATGAAGACACAGGGTTAATGATGGCAACCAAATGCTGGCGTTTGTTTTACTATGGCAGTGTTGAAGGTGGCGGTTTTTTGCCATTTTTATCACTATGGTTGCATTTCTGGCAACCAGACAGGCGGGCAGTCCGGCAGGCAAAGACCACAGCGCAGTGGTCTTGTGGCAGTAAAAGAAATTCACTTAAAACGCAATACAACACATTTAAAGGTACATGGGCTTTTAAGCAATCCAACTCTAATATGATTGCACTCCATCCAGCCATCACACATGCATTATTAACCCTCAAATGCAGCAATGCAAATACGTATGCTCAATAGAATCTTCTGACCATAAATTTGGTTTGTTTAAGAAGAAGAAGAAATAGCTTAGAATGTGCTGCCAACACAAGTAACATACAATATAATAAGAAATGATTTCGTTTAAGATTGTTAAACATTTTCGTTTATCTTGGGTCTTTACTCGTTTTCAATTAGTGTATTATAGGGTGAGTGAAAGAAAATAGAATCGGCTTTTATTCATACAAGTGATAACTTTTTGATAAAAACTAAATTTTCTCTTTTAATTTGAAGTGTTTTTTATTAAATATAATAAAAAAAATTTGAATTTGTACACAATTATTAACAAAAAAAAAAAAAACCTTTTCTTTAATTTCTTCCAAAAATTTTGTATGTTTTGTCAGATGGCACTTGCGCAAAACCAAAATATAAAAATTTTGCTTATGATCGAAAACACGAAGTTGCCCTACATATTAAAGTGTGATATGTCAACGTTTTTTGGGCTAATGCTTAATGCAATCAGAATTTATTGAAAAAGAAAAATTTAAATTTTTTAGGAAATTATAATAAATTTCCTATATTTAGTTTAATTTAAGCAATATTTATGTTAATATGATTGTATCTAGAGGTCAAATTCCATTGTAAAAGTCCGGCAATACGTTCTTTTTACAACATATGGTTGTCAAAGATCGGAGTTTATGTGCTCACAGCCAACAAACTGCCGCGCCAGTAATTTCACAACCTGACACCCGTCGCGGTCAAGAGCGACTGATTGCTGCTTGCAGTAGAGCTGCTTTCTCAGAATAATCTATTAATATTTTAGTTCTTGTCATATTTTAACTTAATTTTTAAATTTTTTTTTTGCGTGATTGTAAAAGCATGGCTTAGACGATCGTTAACCGTCGGTTTTCGCTTTGCCGCCGGCTACTATTTGTATGTTAAGCTATCTTTTATCATCGGCTTCGCTGTTGTTGTTTATGTATTTGACATTTAGAATTTTTTTTCGAACAGAAACTTCGAATATCTTCGAATAACATGCTGAATTGAGAGCACCAATTTATGAATTATGCGGATTAAAAAATGTTTTCTAAATCAATCCGAATCCGATTCTAGAACAGACCCGATTGTTCTATATTATACTTGAGAGCTCAGCAAAGGGACTGTGTGTATTTGTAAATATTTGCAAATATTAACTACTTTTTATTGTAGTTTTTGTTAAATTTTCTAATTTTGCATATTAATAAACGAAAAAAGAAATCGGACTTTAGTAGTACGTAAGCCCTCATTTGACCCTTAAGGTTAAGTGTTCGCCTTAATTTCACTCCCCTTGCAAAATAACACTGGCATGTACGAAATAAGGAATTGTAATTTATTAATAAACAAACGACGAGTGCAGAAATGATTTAAGGGCAAAATTAAGGGTAGACTTTTATCTTAATAAAACGAAAATGTTGGTAATTTTTATCTTGTTGCTTGCTTATGTCATTGTTTTGTTTGTGTATTAACATTAGATTTACATTTGTTGTTACCATTGTTTTTGTTGCCCTGTTGTTGCTGTAAAATGTTAATGCATTTTCAATGCTGCCCGTGCGTTCATTCAGTCGTTGATTTGTTTGCTTTTGTCATTTTGTTTGTTTATTAATGTTTGACTGCCGCTGTTGCTCTCAGCCAAATTGAATTCATACATACACCACATACACAACATACGTATGTATGTATAACATGACCTTTCGCTCGCTAGTAAAATGTTTTTATTATGTTTTTTTTTGCGCTTCACTTTTGCATTTTGCATAAACCTTAAACAAACTGCCATATAAATGCATTGTTATGGTCGTTGTTTCCTCTCTTTCGACTAAATCAACAAAAATATTTCATTCGCTTTTATTACTGTTTCATATATGAATAATTTTTTGTTTTTCTTTTTTTTTTTTTTTTTGGATTTATATCAACCATTCATTTACATATTCAACATATATTGCATAAATATGTGGAATGAAAGAGGTTGCAATGAAAAGATTTTGGTTTAAGGAAGTAAATTTTTAATATTACAAAAAACTATTGCAACCATTTCAAAACCGAAACGGCAAAGGATCCACTAAAAGGACATACCTAAACGATAGTGGCAACAAATAAAAATAGTTTATAATTAGAATGTAATCAGTTTTGCCCACAGCATTGTCTCCAAAAAAAAAAAAAAAATGTTTACCTCTATATATTTAAGAACCCTTTGAGATTGTTCTCGTTTACTGGTTGCAATATTTTATTTGGTTTTCCTCCCAAAAAAAAAAACGTGTAAAAATCGTGTGGGGTGTTTTAATGCCAGTTAAACAATGCGTCTGTATGTTTTTGTTCACAGGCAGACAGATACATGTATGTTTATATAAAAATACACAATGCATTTTCAATGTTTGGAATTGTAATGGGGTTTTTTTCTTTTGCAAACAGGTGGATTGAGTGCTGTTTTATTTTACTGTTATTATTCTAATTCTTGTTTATTTTCACTAATTTAGATTAGTGTCAGTGTCAAGGATAACATCAGTACATTTCGTATATATTTTTGCAGAAGTTGGATGAGTAGAATTGAACAGAGGATGGAGAATTGCATATAAATTAATTTACGGTTTGTTATTGAAGTCACGGAAATAGATTTTAAAAGGTGTTACACTAATTGTTTGATATGTACTAAAATTTCATAAAAGAATATATATGTATATGGGCTTAGAAGGTCCTTAAAAAATATTAATAAATTGTTCTTTTGTGACAAACAACTTATTAATTTTTGTTCCATCAGAAGCGTGATTCTATCTAAAAGAATTTTGAAAAATTCGCTCTTTTATGCTTTCGTTACTTAGTTGCCTATAAAAGCTGAATTCCGTTTTTTCTTAATTACCTCTTGTTTTTGAGATATACCGTTATTTTGAAAATGGAGCAGGTAGGAAAACATATATACCCTTAACTCAAAAACGGTTTAAAATATAGCAAAAAATACACAAACCGAAACTCGGCAACAAAATTATCTTTCAATAACTGTAAAAATTGTTTTGAGCAGCTTCGTTACGGAATTTCGCCTTTTGGGTATCGATTTGTAAGTTGTTTTTTACTTCTGTCAGTTGAAATCGATTTATTTTGATAAGCAAACAAAATGTTTCTTCCATACTACTTTCATTTAATAAAAATATTTTTTTTTTTAATTTTTGAGTCTTCGTCTTCTGACCGCTTGGAACTGCAATTTTTGTTTGTTTGTCAATAACTTCCAAAGTTGGACACCGTTTTTAGTCATTTGTAGCTATTTTTGTTTCGGTTTTTTACGTTTTGCAATTTTTTAAATCATTTTTGAGTTAAGGGAATATATGTTATCCTACCTGCTAGATTTTTAAAACAACGAAATATCTCAAAAACAAGAGCTAACCTTAAAAACGGTTAGCACCACTGAATCAAGTGCACCCAAATTAGATTTACCCACTGGATGCCCCGCTTGTCGAAAGAAAAGTTTCAAATTCAAGCAGAGTGTTGTTAATTCAAAGTATTTTTAAACTTTTATGCCACCCCTTAAAAGAATTTTTTAGGCCAATAATGATAACATTAAAAAAATAGAGATGCTATTTTTTAATGTTAAAGGACTTAGTGAAAAACTAGACCAACTCTCACAGACTACCACAACACGTCTTTTCTCTTTTTGAGCTCCTACACTGTGAAGAAAACTTGGCAAAATGCTGCTAAGTTTTCAGTTCTTTTCCACGTCTTTTCTCTTTTTGAGCTCCTACACTGTGAAGCAAACTTGGCAAAACACGGCTAAGTTTTCAGTTCTTTTACATGTCAGGGGGAAGGCGAACCTTCAATTACCCCTTAATTCGAATTAGTTATTTTTATATCACCATCCAGTTTAACTGTTGCTTTTAACACATTTTCATGCCCTCAAAATAACAATTGTACTCGTGCTCCATGATGTACCTAAAGCTATGAAGCTTCCCGGTCCTTTTCAATTTTCGACCTCCTGCTGTGTTGAATAAATATGCCCTAATTCAAGAAAATGTTATCCTTTTGTACTGTTTTTTCATTCTTTTACGAGAGTTGTTTGTCTCCAAAGAAGAGTTTAGTTTAAAATTCAAACGCATTCAAAACTTGTCTGTACTGTTGTTGTTAATGTGAAATAAGAAACATTTAAAAATGTATTGAAACGTTAACAAATGAAATGAAATGCAAAAAAATTCTACTCGTCACTCAAAAACACACAAAGAACTCAAAAAAAAAGGGAAAATAAAGTGCGTAGCTGGTTTTTAAAGTGATAGTAAAAGTGTTTGTGTGCTGTGGTAAGGGGAACGTGTTAGTCCGAAATAAATGGTGTTTAAAGCGTGTGCTTCCCTTTTTTTTTTGTCTTTTTTTTTTGCTTGTATTTTATCTTTAATGCGCTTTAAAACTAGAATATGTTAAATGCTGTTGTTGCATGCTGCTTTTAAACAAAGGCCACGGGAAGCATTAAAATTAGGGGAATCGCTAGTCTGCAGTTCTCATGAGTGTGCATGTGTGTGTGTTTGAGTACAAGTACAGCCAGGTAGTAAGTAAAACTTACTTTGTATATTCTATTCATCATGCTGTTTATTTCATATGCGTATAAATGTATCCCTTCACTTGTGCGGACACAAAGTACTTTCACTGATTGCTGCGAGCTTGTGCCAGAGCAGAAAATAGCAGTTAACCCTTAGCAGTCTGCTTACCCCTGCCGCAGCAAAAGTGTATTAATTTTATTTTTCACTTTGTAGAAGACAAAAGTGTGGTGTTGTTTTAATTTGCGGTACTTATCAATGACTTCGAGTACAAAGGGGTAAGGACTCAGCAACGTTAACTGTTGGAGCACTAATACCAATATGCGGATTTTGTTATGTTCAAGTTAAAGTAATAAAAATAAAGCTCTATTTTAATTTATAATTATGTAAGAGGAGAATATACATATAATAATTTATATTTAAACACAACAATTCCTAATTACTTTATTAGGCTTGAGTTCGATTTGATTTTTTTTTTCGATTTCAAGAGCTGCCTTGTGATAAAACTTTTAGGTAAGGCTGATCTGCCCATGTCTTGCGATAGGCGCTAAAGCCAGTGTAGGCTTGCTGTACACTGTGTGCATTTAATTCAAAAAAAGTTTGACGAATAGTTTTCTAGGAACTCTGTGTCATGCATAAATTTATTGCAGCATACGCCCCGTCATAGGGTTACACTTGGTAAGGTGCCTCTCCCAAGATATTGGCACCGTATTTGTGAGGAGGCATGGCACTGGCATAAATAGTGCTCTAATGTCTCGCTTTCCAGTCCACATCTTCTCTCGATATTCGTATGCAGTAGAGATGTGCCAGTAGTGCAGAGCGCCCTGTCATAACTCCCATTATAATGCTTGATTAGTGTGCTTGCTATCTATATGGCTATATAGTACATATGTCTATTTTTCACAGCATGTTATAGAGTCCCCCTAAACATATACCAACTAATTCATAAAAATTATTTCAGGCTTATAAAACACTTATTTGACATGTATTTGTATGGAAAATTTGTCTGGAGTTTAATAAACCTAAAATATTTATTATGAATAAGACCCATAAAAATTAAAAAAGAGAAAAAATGAGGTCAAACAAAGGAAATAATACAGCAGAAACAAAAGAGATTTTCAAATTCCCACTACTAATTTTCACCTTTTTTAAGGCAACGCAAACATTACGAGTATGAATTAATTTTTACCTGATGTGATATGCAAATTGCTCATCTAACTTCTCTTGCATTTTTTCTATTTCCTGACCTGCTGGCATTCTTCACAGTTAATTTAATCCACAAACTGTTTTATTAATTTAAGAATTCATTAACTTTTCTCGCAGCAGATATTTACTATGGATATATTGCCACTTGCTCGTTTCTTTTATAAGAATTTTTATTTTATACCACTTTTATTCGAGTGCTTCAAAATTTTCTAATATAAATCCTCTGCTCAATAAGTCTTAAACCAATGAATGCTTATGCGAAAAATAAACAACAAAAATATTTTGCTTACAAACACCCACACACACACACACACATACACACACAAGCGAACAAACTCTTTTCATTGTTCATAGGGCAAGTAACACCAACACATGCATGTGGCATGGATGTATGTACATGTGTATGTGCATGTGTTTCATAAAGTGCCTGATATTAAATTGTGGGTATGAATGCGTTGCCTTTGTTGTTGGTCTTGCATGATGTGTGGTTATCTAATAAATGCATTTAAGCCATTTATCGATTTATTACCAAATAACAAGCAAAATCGTCTCTAGAAGACACATCCACATTTTTTGTTTTCCTCCTGCCTTTTCAGTATCTGCTGATTACTGTTTTATTTGCCAGATCTGTGGGTATAAAAGTAGTAATCCTTTTCTTTATTTGTATGGCTTTTAAACTATAGATACGAGAGTTATAATAAAGAAGGAAGCAACTGCTAAAGAAAGATTTAGTATATGAAACGACTACTAAAATGTGTTCATGAAAATTGTAATAAAGTCTGTTAAATTCTTAATTAAAAAATAATTTGAAATTGAAAAATTGTGTAGTGTTTTAATAAGTGAGTGTCCAAATATGATTTTGATATGACTTAGTGTGCTGTGTAGAATGACATTGGACCAGTAGTAGACGAATTATGTTACATTTTTTAGTACAAATTCTTCTTAAAAAATCGTATTTATTATAATCACAAAGTGTCCGCCGAAAAGACATACTATTTTATTTAATTATAGTTTTTGATTAAGTGGTAGAGATTGGCTGTTAAATTGCTAAATGTTTTATTTAATGTCAGCAATTATGTCTGGAATACAATATCAGTTGAATGTCCGCCTTTGTTGGCCTCACACAAGCGAGCTCTTTTGAGCACATTTTTCAATGCAGTCTCACACATCTCACGATGTATTTGATTAGTTTTATTACGCATATTTTATTTGAGCTGCTCCTGCGTTTCTCGTTAAGCATATGAACTTATTGGGGGGAAAACCGAAAATATGGCCAGACCCAGAAACATTATTCTTAACCGCTTGTATTTTGAGCATCCCGGCATTAGCGGGTGCAAATAACCCAAGTCAGGACACTAATTTTTCACATCTGTTCTGGCCAGTTTTCTTTTTCTTTATCAACTTAAATTCAAATTTTTATGTATCGGGCATGGAACTGGAATGTTAGGTCCCAGCTGATTTATTGAATATCTGAAAAAAAAATATTTGGGAAGCCTGTTGCATTAAATTCAAACAAATAAACTAATTTGAACTTAAATAAATTGTATTTATTTATTTACTTTTCTATTAGCCTTATAATTAAAATTAATTTTTAGGCAATGGAAACTTAGGCCTTCAGCACAAAATTGTGTTTAGAAATTGTATTTAAAAAGACAACATTTCAAAAGAATTGAAACAAAAATTTTTTTTATTTAATTTAAATCGAAGAAGAATAAATTTGAATCGAAAAAAATTTATTTAGTTTCGATTGAAATTGAATAAGGTTTTTTGGAGGGGTTGGTTTGCCCATGTCTTGCAACATACACCCAAATCACTATAGGCTTGTTGTGAGCTCCGTGGATTTAATCACAAACAGTTTGACCCATAAGTCTATGGGAACTCACTCTCATTCACAAAGCTCCTTAATTTCCTCCATGCTTATGTTCCATAATTGGGTTATGCCTGGTAAGGTATCTTTCCCAAGAGAAGGCGGGGCACTGGCATAAATAATTACCTAATGTCTCTCTCTCTCTCTCCCTCTTTCTCTTCACTACATGTGCTACATTCATCTCCTCCCTTAGCAATCCCCCTGGTTTTTGCTCGTCTGGACTCCTCTATGGAATTCTTGCATTGATTTCCATGGTGTCGTCATTCCAAAGAATTAATGTCCACAATTCTCTAGCCCAAATTTAACTGCTTTGAAAGGTTTCGCACATACTAAGCTTATGTTGTTTAACTCTCTTGCTCTTGAAGGAGGAGAGTTATTCCCGCATGCTCTGGCAACCATATGGTGCGCATGAGTCGAGTAAATGTTAACAGCGCTTTGTCAATCCTAAACTCTTTGTGAATAAATCCACTCAGCTGAGATCGCTCTAATGGCCATATGGCTATCCTTGAATATATTTACAGGTTCTGGACTGCCCATTTCACGGAGTTTTCGAATACACTTAACAATTTTTACGATTATTTTTGGAATTAACTATTTTTAAATATAAGCTTCGTTCTAAAAAAGTTTAATATGATTTACATTGAAAGTAAAAATTGAAAATTTACATTGAAAATAAAAATTTGTCCGTCTCTGTGGGTGTCTCAGTACTTTTTCTTATTTATTTATGGCGGCCATACACTCTTCACACAGTCTGTCTCTCTATTTTCTCTCTCTCACACTCTCACGCTCTCTACCTATCTTAATATCTTCCGTTACACAGTTTTATTATATTTTTGCTGCTTTTTAAATATATTTTTTCCAGTTTGCGCTTTTGATAACATGTTTTTTTTATTTTTTTACTTGCTTGTTTTTCGTTAAAGTTTATTTCATTATTTTGTCATTGGTTTGTCAGGACAACGACAGCAACAACAGCTGAACTATCAACTTTAGCAACAGCCACAACTACAACAACAGCAACAACAACGAAAATAATTTCAGCATCATTTTCTCAATGTTAGGCATGTATAATACATCAATAAAATAACCGGACTATAGAGAAAACCCAACAATCAAAATGAAAGACTGAGAGTTTTTCTCTTCGTTTCTTTTGCCCACTGCACTGGGTTATCCTTTGCAGTACTTTAGTACCACATCAATAATAAAACAGCACTGTTAAAGCAAAAATTAAAAAAATAAATCAGTTAAATGAAAGAAAAAAAAAAGATTAAATATGTAAGAGACATAAAGTAAATAAATAAAATTGTGGAAAAAACGTAATTGATAATAAAATGTATAATTGAATTATACAGGGTCATTGTAAAGATTGCTTTGCTTCTTCTGTTTGGATGTCAGCTTCAAGGGGATTTCTGAAATGTCTGAAAAACACTGACATACCTACACAAGCAGGAGAAATAAAACAAATAAAAAATAGATGCCAGGACTTGAAAATGACTGTTAATTTTTTTAAATATTGTTAGCGGTATTTACAAGAACAAAAATGTTGTTGGAATACCTATTCGAACAATAATCTTATATAATCATTAATTTAACTTTATAGTCAAACTTTATGATTTGCAATTATGAGTTATTTTATTGGGCTTGAGTTCCATATTAATGCCTCAAAATTGACAAAGATTTTTTATGCTAAAATTGTAGTGATCAAAAATTTTAAAGAAGACATGAAAAATAAAGTAGAAATTTAAATGGCTGAGGTCCTATTTCACCCTGCATAACGTACTACAAATCAAGGTAATGTAAAAATCAAGGTCACTGTAAAACAATCGATTACTACGTAATGTACTATAACGTACTGCACCCTTACGTAGTATAACTTAGTGCAATAAAATAACATGAAGTACAGTGCTCTGGAAGTGTGAGCTCTGGCCCAATATTATCATTTAAACTACGATAACTTTAAATTTATTCTTTAGCCTTCTGCTTATGCATTTCATCGTAATTTTTACGCAACCGAGTATCGATTCTACCAGTAAAATTGTCTTACTAATCAGTGTTCTATAGCCATGCCACTTACATATGTATATGCTGGCGGCATCTCTTCGATGCTACGCAACATGCCGGAAGACTCGACTAGACGAGTTGAGTAGCATCAATGAAATGTCGGCAGCATATACGAGGCTGAAAGGGACAGTTAAAGGGGTCTACGTTAACCTAAAGTAATGCATTTCATTTGGTTTATATAGCAGAGAATAATTACCTAAAATTTTTCAAAAATTTTACAATTTTTCATGATCAAAATGTTCTACTACAACTACTTTTAAATTTTCACTCATATAACAATTTTCTGCTGTTGGCGCTATGACACATGCAGAGAACTTTAAATTATTTCCTCGTCCTCATCATCATCAGCACATCATCATGATTTAAAAGTATTAAAATATAAAAACATCCATTTCATATACAATCAAATGGAACAATTTAAGGCAGTCAGTGATGACGTTTTGATTGTGTATATGTATGTGTATGTGTCAGCAAATACCCTTCGCATCATGCACACTCAAGCAAACATACACACACTCTCTTCCTTACAACCGAAAAATTTATTTAAAAAAGGATTAGCTACAGCTAAATACTTTATTACTTCAAAGTAAGCCATGCATACCATAATTTTGGGCTTAAAAAATAAAAACGTACTTAAGAGCTGGAAACAGAAGCAAATACGTACATATAAGAACGTGGTAACAACAACAACAGCAAAAAAAAGTCAGCCCAAAGGAACACATGACAAAATATGATTGACAGTATTAACACACTTGATGAAATACATTTTTTTTCGAACATGAAACGAATGCAAGAGTGCGTGAATGTGGGTGGGTGTCAAAAATAACTCACAAATACACACACACACACACGCAAACACGCACTTACGAATTCGAACTCACCCAAACAAAACGTACTGTTTTACTTTAAAATTGTGACAGGAAGCAGCCATGATGGCTGAATAAAAGGAAAAGTTTATGCCTGTCGTCAATAGAATCTGTGTGGGAATATGAATGTTTTTGACAGTCGCATTTTATACACACATATTTTTGTTTTTTTTTTTTTGGAACAAAAAGGTATTAAATGAAATCTTATTTAATTTTCTCGGCATGAATACGAGAGCCAGAAAATATTTTAACACGTTTTTGACACAGAAAGTGAAAATATTTAAGCGGGCATGCATATATGTACATGTATGTATGTGTTATGACATCTAAATTTGCTGTGATAGGTGCAATACAAAAAGATCAATGTTCAGAGAATCAAAATTTAACACGAAAAATCGTTAAGTTTTGTAAAGAAAATGATATACAGAATGTGGGTGGACTTAAAATGTTTGCACAAAAAATTTAAAGAATGAAACGTGATTTGCCAATAGTTTAGATCTCGGTCTGTAGAGAACAAGGGCTATACATACATATATTGTAGTTGGAACTGCGTAATTTACCCAAATGATAATCATAAAAATAAAAGTTAAAGAAAATAAATTTTAATAATGAGCGGTTAAAATGTGAACCACATCTAAACGTCAATTTTTATTTCTGCATTTTATTTGACATTTGGCAAAATTATCCACACCCTTAAAAAAAATGATCATGTGCTGAAGAAAAACTGTAAGCAGATTTGGTTTTAGAGCACTAAAATACATAAAGTATACATATTTTTATGCAAAACACAACCAAAAAGTGTTATTTTGCGGAACAGTGTAATCAGTTTAATTTTCCAGCAGAAAGAGAAATCTAATCTATGGAATATAGTTTTAAATTATTTTCCATAAATTTAAAGCAAATTTTTTTTTTTTGAATAAAACCTTGAACAACCCTCTTCATCTTCGCTCTGCAGCAGCAAAACAAATGCGATTTTGTCTTGCTAGATCACTGTTCAATGAGGTTGGGGCGGTAAAACGTTCAAATAATTGCTAAAGCATGTTAAACATTTTCTTTAAAACTAAATTATATAAAATCTACCTTTTTTCTGTTTAATAGTTTTTTTTTCTTTTGTTCCAAAATTGTGTTTTGCACCCCCCACGTACTTACATATTTAGATGTCGATGAAATAAACTGAATACAAACACACATGTGTTGGTTTTCACACAATTGAAGGAAACAACTTAATCAAAAATACAACATCACGTGTGTTATAAATTCTGGGTAACATTATTGAAACATTAGTTAAATATTCTTTGAATTTAAGGAAACACATGCATTTTATCACATCAGGTTACATTTCATATTAAAAAAAATAATAATAATAATATTAAAATAATGTAATGCTTTTGATTTCAGTAGTTTCTTGTAGCTTGTAATTTTAAAGTGGTGCCTTTTTAAACACACAGACAGACATATCAATACTTGAGGAGATATGTATGTATATGGTCATTAGGCGAGTCAGAAGTCAAGCGAGACTGGAGAACACGTAAACGACTAATTAAGAAATTGGGTATAACTAATTCTTCGTGTTGACTTTTGGTGTCTCCAGTTTCAGCATTGCCAAAAGATTGATATATTTATATTGTTTATTTGTTTTCTTGTAAAATATTCATTTTTGCCTTAAAATCAAAAAACAAACAACTGAGCAAAGTAAATTAGACTGCCTCTCTCCTCACACTATTTGATTGTGTGTAGGCGGTCGTACCTGTTCGGCTGCACGCAAACACGATCAGCTCTGTTTGCAGCGAAATCAAAAGTTTATGATATTTTTGTTGAAAGCATTTTCCTCGCACATCTCCACTATTGTGCGACAGAAAAAGTTTCATTTGGCTTAAAATTTCATTGTAGATAGACACATATAAGAGCTCGTGAAGGAACTGAAGCAATATGCATAAGTTTTGCTTCAAGTGTTAATAATTTTATCAGGCCTTGTAGTTCGATTTTACTTCCCCAAAATTTCGAAAGATTTTATTGTGATAAAGACTTTTAAGGAATAGAAGAAAAGTAAAGTTGAAGACTTACTTCCATTTCGTTTTAATAATATTTTTTCGAAGTAAAGCATGATTAAACAAACATATAAAATGGCAGATTAAAAAGAAAAGAAATAAAAATACATAAGCTCTTGTAAGCTGAGTCAGTCAGCGACTAGGATTAAAGAATAGCTAAAAACGACTCTTAAAAAAATTAGGCTGCTTGGTGTTAGCATTTTAGTTTTTTATAACCTCTGAATTCCAGTTTTTTAGTTCTAGTCTGATCATACAATTTTGTATACTTCTCGTCTTTAATTATTAGACATCAAATTAAAATTTCACTTTTCCATCCCTGACTTCTATTGACTAAAATTTTAAATACCAAATAATAACGATACCTTTGCTTAAAAATATTTAGTTTCAAAATTGTTAATTGCTTTTAGGTTTAACTATTTTTGCTTCCTCATAATTGAGAAAGTGTTTTTTATTTTTCTAGTAAAATTGTAGTGGTCAGCTTTTTTAAATATGTATAATCAGTCAGTAATAAAGTACTCGTAGGATGGTCGAGCGCTGCTGCTTAAGAATCTGAAGCAATTAGTATGAATCGGGTTCAAAGCAGTTTGTGTGTTTCACGTTTCCCATCGTGGTAGACGTGAAACAACTATGATATGTTTCCCAGCGAACAAATCTTCCACTTTACTTCACTTTGCTTCTTTTTAAAATGCTGATCAATAAAAATTTTACCAGAAAAAGTGGATCTTAATTCTAATGGCGTAAAATTAAACTTATATACTAACTAACTATTTATTTTTTTTTTATAAAAAAACAGCTTGCAAAGCTTTTAATCATAATGGGTGACAGGTTCAACTTGTTGTTTCTAATGCACATCATCAGTTCAACATACGTGCACAGTAATTAATAATCTCTTGAACTAATGCTTGTGCCATTTAAACATTTTTAGGAGTGTTCAAATTTTAACATAATTTTGTATTTGCTTTAAGAGCTAATTGTTAAGAGAAGTAAAAGTGTTACAAGACGAAGAAATGTTTTCTATATTCAAAGTTTGTTTGATTATTTCCAATTCTCATTTTGTTCATGGAAATTTTGGAATAAGTAGTTGAGTTTCAAACATTTCTTGAAGAACATTTCGAGTCTACTAAAGAGTTGATTAGCATCAAAGAAAATTGAAATGTCAGGAAAAGTAAGCATGTAGCAATTTGCTAGTTTCTAGTTTTACTGGTGCATTATCACAGTTTTTATGCAAGTACCTCAAAATAGCAGCACTACCAATTGATCTAATACGCTTAATACTTATCAATATAATTAAGCAAACGAGAAGACCAAGAAAAAACTCTACGATTATTTAATTTACAATTCTTATCGACCGCATACACTATCGGTATAGTAAAAATAAATATAGATAAACAATTAAATGCTTATCAGTTGATTTTTTCTAGTACTGACTACCAAAGCGTATCGTTAGGTTTGTTTAAACACAAACAGAACTTGGAATGAAAATCATTTATTTAATTATTTTCTTGAGCACAGTACGCCATAATGTATATGCCGCTCGCATTCTTTCGGTATTTGCACTACCCCTACCCTCACAATACGCTTTGATAGAGCCACTGTTAAAGGAGCTGGCTGGCAGGGGACATGAAATCGTTTCAATAACAAATTTTCCACAGAAAGAGAAATTCAAGAATTTGCTTGAAATTGTGGTGGATAAATAAACATGTATTTGATGGTAAATAAACAAATGATTACTGGAATTTTAAACTTTTTAATATTTCCCTTTTTAACAGGGTATCGAAACTTTTCGTTTGACTTAAATTATTATGACACTATAGATAGTTTGTACAAGAATACTTTTCAAATGTGCCGAAATATTTTAAGTGATCCCACAGTACGTCACATAATGGAGAACAAAACTTACGATCTCATACTTCTGGATGTGCTGTTCTCGGAATCTTTTTATGGCCTGGCAGAATATCTACAGGCACCGATAGTCGGCTTCTCTAGTTTCGGTGCCATGCCTGCTATTGATAAGCTTGTGGGTAATACAACTCCTTTATCGTATGTACCAGACTTAATTTTTACCATCAAAGATATCAATTTTTGGCAAAGACTTTTAAATGTGGCCATGAGTTGTGTTCAAGGGATAGACTACTATTATTATTATATGCCTGCGCAGAAACAAATCTATCACACATATTTTCCAAACGCCACACTGACCTTCGAACAGGCTCAAAAGAACTTTGCTTTAGTGCTTTTAAATGATCATTTTACTTTGACGCAGGCCAGACCTTATGTACCAAATATGATTGAAGTGGCTGGTTTGAATATCATAACCAAACCGAAACCTTTAAGCAAGGACATCAAGCGCCTGCTAGACCAGGCTCGCCAAGGTGTAATATTAGTGGCCCTGGACTTGGAGGCCAATAAAACAAAAACTTTTTTAAACCGATTTGCCAGAATGCCCTATTTAATACTTTGGCAGACTTTTCACCACATCACTACTCTGAGCCTTCTAATGTTTGGGTGAGCAACAGCTTCAATTTGCCCGCCATCATGGCACATCCGAACATCAAGCTGCATGTGCGTGTTGACAGTTCACTTAGTGTGGTGGAAAGTGTTTATCATGGCACGCCGATTTTGGGAATTTCGGCTACTGGTACAGAGAGTGACTATGTTGATTACACGAAGAAATTTGGTAATGGCTTCACCTTGAAATTGCACACCATTACGCAGGAGAGTTTGGCCAAGGCCTTCCAGGAGCTGTTGAATACAAATTATTACATGAAAATTGCAAAAACTCTATCAGTGAGATTTCGCGACCAGCAAAACACTCCCCTGGAAAGAGCTGTGTATTGGCTTGAATATGTTATACGGCACAATGGGGCTGAACATTTAAAAAATCGGGAACAAAAATTAACCTGGTGGCAGTTTTACAACATCGATCGGCTGTTATATTGTCAGTATTTACTTTGGTCATTGTTTTAGCTTTACTTATTCTTAAGTTGTCTATTGAACTTATTTGGCATATTGGAGTGCGTAAAAAGCATAAAGTTAAGGTAAAACAAAATTAAGAGAAATAAATGAGAGTGAAACGACAATGATTTTGGAAAAATTGTTGAAAATCTCTGAAAAGGGGTGAGCATATGTTTGCTTCAGGTTCTTAAAACTAACTGGCACAAGAAGTTATAATTCAGCCTGATCAATATTTATTTGTGACAAACATAGTATTTTTGATCTATCAAATGATATGGGAATAAAAAAACAAAACATCGTTACTTATAATAAATGTGTTATTAATATCGACCGACGGAGCTGATGGCCACTGTTGCTAGTGCTCTTTCTCTAAAACCTAGTCTTAGAATTGTATTCCTTAAGATTAAATAAATATAATAATAATAATATCGACCTTTTTAAATTAGATAAATTGATTCCTTTTATGGTGTCCAACCCGAATGGGATTTCAAGGTCATTAGTTTATCTTTTCATTTAAAAGAAAAATTACATTTTTTCGTTGGTTTATTTCCAACTTCTTCAGGGGTTAAACATTGTTACTTTTAATAAAGTTTTTGCTGTCGCCGTTGATAGCAAATTTTTTTAGTTTTTTGTTTTTTTGTTTTTTAATTTTTGTGTGGCGATTGAAAATTTATTTGCATCTGCTAATGAACACATTTCTTTCATTAAAAATAAACTAAAAATAAATTAAATAAAAACTCGTAGTTGTTAAAACTGATGTAAAACAAGTGTGTGAAACCAATATGAAGACAAATATGCTTTTATTCTGTGTGTAAGTAACAGTTTTGCATGATTTTTAATTATTTATTTACTTAAAAATATTTATTTTTATTCTGTAAATGTTCTAATCGAGGGCGTTACTGTTGTCAGTAGCCATGTTATTGTTGTAAACAATAATAATATCGCCCTGCTGGGCCATACTATTGTTGTTTGCATTATTAAAATTGTTACTTTCAATGATAATATTGTCATGAGGAACCATTGTTTTGTTAATATGAAAAAATGTTGAAGGTCAACTCTAACCATATTTTTGTAACTTCTTACCATAATATTGTCAAATATACTCATATATTATTCTCATGCTAAATTTTTTAGAACTTTTTTAATAATTATTCAAGGATTTTCGAGTGCACTGGCCAGCTGAATTGAACAAACGAAGTGTAATTGATCTATAACGTCTCATAAACCAGACAGAAAAAAATTAAAGAGATACTTTTACTCTCAAATTAATATGCTATTGTATGTTAGAATTTCTTAAAGTTAGCCATAGGTAATGGTTTTAAGACAATTCAGTTTAGCAGCTGGATTAAAATGCAAAACTTTCGCAGACTTCAAGGCACTAGAAAACCATTTACGATAACGCGACCTGTTGTAGCTTGTTGGATGAGACTACAATTTGGTTGAAAATGACAACGGTACGGTTGGGCTTGATAGACTTATGACTTAATATAGCAACACTATGGTTAGGGATCACAATTCGCAACAATATTTAACAATTCATATTATTGGCCTGTCACCATATACTCTAAAAATAATCTGTTTAGTATTGAACATTCAACCATATTTTGTCTATGCGTTTACTGTGCGCAGCACAAACACAAAAAACTGTTTAATATTATCTTATAAAATAATAACATTATAAATTAGTTTAACGATTTGAAGCTTATCAAAACAAGGGAGCAGAAGTGGGGGCAAAAAACTGGGGAAGTATTTTATCTTTACACTGGAATAAAACAATAATATCGGTGCTGTAAACAAAAACAGAGATAATAAATTAGTTGCTAATTTTGCTGTTGCATTTTAGTAGCCACTAACAAAGCAAATCAATAAGTTAAAAATTAAAGAAGCTTGAAATGCAACTCATCTATTTGCTGGTAGTGCTGAGCACTGTTCTTGGCCGTGCAAATGCAGCACGTATTCTCTCGCTGTTTCCGGCACCCTTGGCCTCACAATACGCTTTTGTGGAGCCACTGCTTAAGGAACTGGCCGCCAGAGGACACGAAATCACATCAATATCAAATTACCCCCAAAAAGAGAATTTGAAGAATTTTCGTGACATTGTGGTGGCCAAAAATAAACACTTGTTTGATGGTAAATTGTAGCGCAATAAAAACTTAAATCATTTACTAATCTCTTTATTTAACAGAATACCACAACTTTACAATTGATATAAACTATTATGAAACCATACTGGACCTGTATGCGTGTTGCTTTCAAGTGTGTAGAAATATTTTGGATGAGCCGGTGGTACGTGACATCATGAAAAACGAAAAATATGACTTGATAATACTGGATGTGTTTTTCTCTGAACCGTTTTATGGCTTATCAGAGCTGTGGCAGGCTGCCATGGTAGGTGTTTCCGGTTATGGTTCTGTAATGTTTGTTGATGATTTTGTGGGAAATATAAGCCCTTTGTCGTATATACCAGATCAAAACTTTACCACCAAAGAAATGAACTTTTGGCAAAGACTTTTAAATGTGGCCTTATATTGTATAGAATGGATACTATACTACTATAAATATATGCCTGTGCAAAAGCAAATCTATAACACTTACTTCCCCAATGCTACACTGACGCTTGAAGAGGCTCGAAAGAACTTTGCCATAGTGCTTTTAAATGACCATTTTTCTTTGACGCAAGCTAGACCTTATGTGCCGAATATGATTGAAGTGGCTGGTTTAAATGTCATAACTAAACCGAAACCCTTAACGGAAGATATTAAACATTTACTTAATGCTGCCCCACAGGGTGTGATACTGGTAGCTCTGGATCTGGATTATAATATAACAAAAGTATTCGTAAAACAGTTTGCAAAACTGTCTTATTTAATACTATGGAAAACTTGCCACCACATCAGCAATAAACCTACAAATATTTTCTTTAGCAACAGTCTTGATTTGCCCTCAGTTATGGCGCATCCCAATATCAAATTGCATATTTTGGAGGGTACTTTCCCAAATGTAGTGCAAAGTGTTTATTATGGCAAGCCGCTATTAGGGATTTCGGGCACTGGCAAAGAATGTGAGTGTGTGGATTTTCTTAAAAGAGTGGGCAATGGATTGTCGCTTAAATTGCACACCATTTCGGACAAAAGTCTAGCCAAAGCCCTTGAACAATTATTAAACACAGATTATTACGCGAACATAGCAAAAACTTTATCGTTAAGATTTCGTGATCAGCAAAACACTCCCATGGAACGGGCTGTGTATTGGATTGAGTATGTCTTAAGGCACAATGGGGCTGCACATTTGAAAAATAGGGGACACAGCTTGACTTGGTGGCAGTACCACAATATCGATGTGTTGGCCGTTATATTTGCTCTATTTACATTAGTCATATTATTAGCTTTAAGGTTTCTTAAGATAGTGGGTGAAATCATATGGACAATTAAGTTAAGTGAACAAAATATTCGTGAAAAGTAAATGAAAGCTTAAAATCTTATTGGTCTTGCATTTTGTGTATGCTTTTTTATTCAGCGAATATTTACGCAATATTTTTCAAAGAAGTGCCCAAAAAACAAATAATAGTTTTTTTTTTTTTTTTTGCAAATGAGTAGCGGTCAACGTACAGCACATAAATAATACTCAACAAAAGTGGAATTGGATTTTGTGTTATAAGTTTGAAGATTTGTTGACATTTAATGCAAGACGAAGTTAAATTTGGTTGCCTTTACGTTAAAATTTAACGCTGTTCTTAATATTCGCTAATTTGGTATTTGTACCTTCTCATATTCTGTGAAAATTTCAAGTCTCTTATAAGTCACATGTTACAAAACTTAAAGCGAATTTTCAAATTAGAGGATTCCGCCTTTTACGAAACACCATACAAATTTTAAACTCTTTATTCAAAACGCTGCAAAAATTTCAGAGAACTCGCTGTCTCGATATAAGGGTTTGTGAACTGATGATCAGAATGGAAGTGTTTTTTTTTTTTTTGTACTGTGTAGGTAAACATATGCTTTATTTTGGTTTATAGGCTTATTTACAAAAAATACATCATGTTCATTAATTATGTTTAGATATTGGCCAACTGAGATCTTAATAAGCATGATATAGTTTTCAAAATTAGTCCCTCAAAGTATACATTCGTAATAGGTCTTGTCGTAGTTATTGTAATGTATTTTTATTCTGTATAGTCAACGCTTTGCAATACGGAAGAGGTTCTCTTGTATGCTGTTAAACATTAAATTAAGACATTTTAGCAGCAGTAAATAGTGCGTTATTCAAATTTGCAAAAATAATTGTTCTTTTTTTATGTTAACAAAACTTTTGCTTAATCAAACGTCCAAAAACACCCCCTCTTCCCTATTTTCCTAGTTCCAGTACAATGCAGCGCTTTAATAGAGGTCATCCTTGGAGTACTGGCTCTAGTCAAAAAAAAAGTCCAACTACATTATTTTGAAAAACGATTTAGTGTAGTATAACTTTACCACATATTTCATTATGCCCATGTTTACTGGCATTGTATATAGTAGCCTCAATTAAATATCAACGTCATATAGACGACCGAAAAATATAGAAAACCATTAATAGGAATTTTGCTTATACATTTGTGACTGGCAAATGAGCAGCAGTTAAATTAATTTTTGAATATTTAAATTTTTTGTTAACAACAGTAAAACTTTTTACTACATTGAATAAAAATTAAACTTTCCAAGATGACCTCTTCAACAGCTTAGTTTGTACGAGTACAAGTTTGTCACTAAAATTCCATTAATTGGGTTGGACTTGTCAGCAACAAAATAGTGTGGTTGGAAATATTATCGTTAAAATGATAAAAGTATGGTCAAGCATGACAATATTATGACTGAATACAACAATAACATGCTCAGTGGCCTGAATAGCCCAATCGATTATAATATTTACTAACAAATATTATATGGGCACAGCACATCTACATATATGTATACCATTCAAAGCTCTTACTTACACCCACTCACCATAAAATCAGCTCTTCATATGTTCTCAAACCATCATAAATTCCATACCACCAAGCCAGTAACACTTTGCAAATGATTTTTGCGTGCTTATCAAGCTAACAAAATAAAAACAAAAGAAAACAAAAAAAAACTAATTATTCAATCTTTCAAATATCGCAAACTATTATCGGTAGTTAGAAAAACAGAGATAAATATTGAAGTGTTTGCTTTGGTGTTTTGTTTTAGTATTCACCTACAAAAGAACTCTATAGCTGTGTTAAAAATAATCGGAACTTGATATGCAATTAATTTTTTTGCTTATAGCGCTGGGCCCTTACGTTTTGCAAGTGGTGCCTGCCGCGCGAATTCTTTCCGTATTTCCAATGCCATTGGCTTCGCAATATGCCTTTATAGAGCCGCTGTTGCATGAATTGGCCAGCCGTGGCCATGAAATCACCTCAATTACAAATTATGGACAACAAGAGCAGCTAAACAACTTTCGTGACATTGTGGTGGCCAAAAATACACATCTGTTTGATGGTAAGTAAACGTTTGGAAATATTTTCAAATTTAGAATTCTAAGTGTTTTCGTATCTTCACCAGAGTATCGCAACTTTACTGCTGAAATTGTGGATGCAAATTATTATGAAACTGTGGATGAGATTTACAAACGCGTTTACCAAATGTGTACAAATATTTTAGATGACCCAGCGGTAGTTCAACTGTTGCAAAATGAGACTTATGAGCTGATCATTTTGGATCTGTTTTTCTCGGAATGCTTTTATGGCTTGTCAGAGCATCTACAGGCACCAGCGGTTGGTGTGTCAAGTTTCGGTGCCGTAATGTTTGTTGACGAACTGGTGGGAAATATAAGTCCCTTATCTTATATACCACAATTTATTTTATCCATAAAAGAAATGAACTTCTGGCAACGACTACTAAATGTGGCAGTGTATTGTGTGGAATGGGTCCATTATCACTACAAATATATGCCCATTCAAAAGCTTATCTATAGCACCTATTTTCCAAATGCTAAGCTCACGCTAGAACAAGCTCAAAAGAATTTTGCTATAGTACTGTTAAATGATCATTTTTCTTTGACACAAGCTAAACCGTATGTGCCGAACATGATAGAGGTGGGAGGCTTAAATGTCATAACTAAAACAAAACCTTTAGCCAAAGATATCAAACGTTTGCTAGATAATGCGCGGCAGGGTGTTATACTGGTGGTTCTGGACCTGGATTATGATAATACTAAACTCTTTCTGAAACAGTTTGCAAAACTGCCCCATCTAATTGTTTGGAAGACTTCGCAGTATATCACCAACAAACCTCCAAATAGTTTGATTAGCACTAACCTGGATGTGTCCTCAATTCTGCCACATCCGAAAATCAAACTGTATGTGGTGGTGGGTACCTCTATAAGTGTGGTGGAGAGTGTTTACCACGGCATACCCATTTTGGGGATTTCGGCCACTGGCAAAGACACGGACTATGTTGATTATATTAAGAAAACAGGTAATGGTTTATCTCTAAAACTGCACACGATTACGGACGAAAAATTGGCCAAAGCCTTGCAACAGCTGCTGAACACAAATCATTATGCGAGTGTGGCAAAAACTTTATCGTTGAGATTTCGTGATCAGCAAAACACGCCCATGGAACGAGCTGTTTATTGGGTTGAATATGTTATACGGCACAATGGGGCTGCTCATTTAAAAAACCGCGGACAAAACTTAACGTGGTGGCAATTCCACAATATCGATGTATTGGCTCTTATATTTGCTTTAATTACTTTAGTTATAATTTCAGCTTTATTCATACTTAAGTTGCTTATCGATCTCATGGGAAATTTAAAGCCTTTTAAAAATGTAGCGGTGAAAGAGAAATTTAATTAAGAGGAATAAGTGGAAAATAGTAAAGAAGAGAGAATGAAAGTACAATAGAGATGCTGGCCTTTAAATTAAATTTGCAGTTATTGTCGCTCAATCTCAATAATCGAACCAGAGACGTTGACTGCGCAGTCGACTGCTATTGACAAAGAACTTAATGAGTGTTTTTTTTTTTTTTAATTAAATTTTCCCGCAATGACTTTGTTTTATCGAAAATCTTTTTAATATTGTCCAGAAGAGAATTGCTCTAAATTGTTTTATTTTTTAGAATCTAAAAGGTTTGTTGAAATTGAAAAAGTAAATAAGTACCATAGATTTTAAAAAGTTTTACAATTACAAAAATTACAACAGTTTGCAAAAGATTAAAATTTCACAAAAATTTTGAGTAACTCAATAAAGGACAAATAAATAGTTTTTATAAAAATAAAATAGTTGCAATAATTTAAAAAAATCTTAAACAGATACATATAACGAATAAAACTGGTGGTATATTATGCAACTCCCTACAAAAAAGAGATATCGCTAAAAACCTTTAAGCTCAACTATGCGGTTTTTAGCGACAAATGGAGTTGTCTAAACTTAAATTTTTCTGTATAATTAATTGCTTTCTATCTTTTTCAGACAGCTCAAAGAATATTTAAAACTTTACTGCATATTTCATTATGCCCATGTTTACTGACATTGTATAAGTAGCCTCCAGAAAATATCAACGTCATATAGACTACCGAAAACTATAGAAAACAATTAATAGGGATTTTGCTTAATCATACATTAGTTATTGACTCTTATGGCAAATGAGCAGCAGTTAAATTAATTTTGGAATGTTGAAATTTTTTGTTAACAAAAGTAAAACTTTTTACTTTATTGAATAAAAATTAAAATTTCCAAGATGACCTCTTCAACAGCTTAGTTTGTACTAGTACAAGTTTGTCGCTAACAATCAATTAATTGGGCTTCAAGATGTTTAGCTATAGCTGTAATTTTAGCGAGTTATAAGTGGGAAAAAAAATGCTGGAGGTACCCATAGCCAAAGAGAAGCAAACCTTTGTTGAAACATATGGTTACAGACGAATAATATTAATTGTTAAATAGAACATGTACATTGTTATTAATTCCAATTTCACTGATTAGTTTATTATGGCCAATAACCAATCATATTGTAGTTTTATCCAACAATAACATTTTCATTTTATGCCATATTATTATTCCATGCAAACAAAATATTAAACATTCCAACCACACTTTTGTAATTTATCACCATAATATTGTCAAATCTAGCTCTATTATTCTCATATTTAATTTCTTAGACTTGTTTAAATAATTGTTTAAGGTTTTTCGAGTGCACTGGCGAGCCGAATGGAACAGAGGAAGTGTCATTGATCTATAACGTCTCACGGAAAACAATTAAACAGGTATTTTTAGTCCTAAAATAGTTTGTTATAGTTATTGCGACAGTTCAGTGCAGAAGCTGGAGGGAAATGCAAAACTTTCGCTGACTTCACAACACTAGAAAACTATTCACGATAGCGCGATCTATTGTAACATTAGAAATTAATTTGTTTTATTAATATGACATGAGGTGAGATGTAGGTAAAATTATCTCGATATTCTCAAGATTTCTTCAACTTTTATTTTATATTTATTTTATTTGGCTTTCTTTCATTTCCGTGTCATGGATATTTTGTTGCTTCTCGAGCAAAATGGCCTGTTGTTGTTGTTGTTGTTGTTGCGGTTGTGGCAGTTTCTTTGTGTTCTGCACCATAAACCTCATGACAAGGCGTCAGCAATTAATGGCACAATTAAAAAGGCATTAACAACAATTAAGCTATATGAAAAAAGAACAGAAATTCTACTGCTGCTTACTGCTTTTTACTTCAGACAATTTTATTATGTCATGTTTTGTTTTATTTCTACTGTTTTATGGCATTACTTATAATTCCATTACATACCATAACCTGGGAAGAGTTGCAAAGCCCCCAGGCGGTAATTTATATAGACTGTTGGTGCTTATTCAGTTTTTCATGATTTTTAGACACACACACATACACTCATGCACACGCTTACTTATTGGGTGCCACTGCCGCTTTCACATGTATGTGTGTGTGCGTTTTTTTTCAGCTTACAGGACTGATTTTGTTAAATGTAATTTTTATTTTCTTGAGTATATAAACAACATACGAGAATAAAAAGATTTATTAGTATTAAGCAATTAAATTTAATTATTGTTTCTCTTTTCTTTTTTCTTTTTTTTTTTTTTGCTTAAAAAAGAAAGCATTGCAAACAAATTTGTAAAATAAAAGTGTTTTGTCTTTAAAGAATTATTTCAATTTAATCGAAAACAACCAATTTTTCCTCAAATTCTGTTCCATAAAGGTGAACGCTTTCATAGATCCCTAGATCATCAATGCTTGAGAATGAGACTATTTTCTTTGCAGACACCTGGAACAAACTCCGCGAACCTGTATCATTGTCATCGGTAGCAGCAGCTGCAGAGTGGCGCTTGGTGCTCACTCTTGCCCGTCATTGGTTGACCAGACTTCATCAGCTGTATGTGATTGATGCCATAACTGACAAGGTAGATATTAAGGAACTTTTAGAAATTAACACTTTAAGGCCGCTGCACAATGAATACTTTAAGAAATGCTAGTACACTGCCAGGTCATGCTGGTACAAACAGAAGCTATTTAGTGATGAACCAGACATGCAGAATTAACTAAAGAGTCCGATGCTCTCTATAGGCGGTAGTATTTTACGTACAGAAAAACACAGAAAAAATATTTTGAAATTTCAACGGTATTTTAAAATATGAGAGGAGAAAAATCGTACAACAGATTTTTTAAAAGTTCACTATTCCTAAGAAAATACAAAGTAAAATGAACATATAAAAATCCTTAGCCAACAAAAAGTATAACAGAAAAACATAGTGATTAAATGGAAAGATGAACAGTATGACTATGATATATAGTCATATTGTTTAAAGCCGAGTTTAAAAAGTAGGTAAAAAAACTTACGAACACTTGTAATTTTTAAAGTACATTTTTTTATATTTTGTTTACACTTCATTACAACGCCTCACGTGTAATGACGAGAATGATTAAATAGTGGGCAGAAACGTAATCAAAGATTCACTGCCAGTTTTTCGAAAATGTATATGAGTTTTTGTATCTATTCAAAACCGTAAAAAAAGCTGGCAGTTAAAGACACTTTAAGACATTTTCATATACAAAACGATCGAATATGAAGTTTTAAAAATAATGAACAGCAGTTGTTTCTAGTTTTTAAAATCGAGCTTAAGGTGACTGGTTTTTTTAAATTTTTATAAAAATATTATTTTATTTTCCTACTGCGAAACTCTGCTGCGTATCTTCGGAGCACCCAAATATTGAAATAAAATAATATTTTTATAAAATAATAAAATACGAGTTTAAAAACTCGGTTTAAGAACTCAAAAATATTAAACGGAAAAAATCGATAAACTAGCATCAAAAATATAACGGACAGCTGTTCTGTTTTCTATTTCACTAGCTCAAAAAAAAAAATAAGTAATAAATTCTAGAAAAAAGAAACACCTTTGTGTCTATCAGCATAAATGTTTGCATTGCTTGCTTTTGTCTGTGAGGCAATGTTTTTTCTGATCCTGTTAAGCATTTATTTCTTTTTACTCCTTTGCAAAAACCTACAAAGGTAATTTGTCTTATGCACGACTCCGCTTGATGTACTACTTGGCTACTTCCTTTTATTTCTTGTTTTTTTTTGAGTTTTAAAATATTTATTTTTTTTTTTTTGCATTGAGCTGATTTTTCCCCTGCTAAACGTTGCGATAATGATGATTGTTGTTGGTTAGATGGCTTCCCATGTTTCATCATCAAAAACACTTTTATTTGACTGTGGCAAAGAAAATAAACTGAAAATCTAAAAAGAGTGCGTCCTTATAACTACGAGTATGTACCAGCATATGTTCAGCCAGACATTTTTTTTGGCTCTACTCTACATTTTTGGTGGTTCAAAAGGAGGTTTCTTAAAATGTCAGTAGCATCTAATACCTTTTTTTACGTTTTCAATTTTACAAGACTTGTTTACAGGCAACGCGGCTGAAATTTACTGTTAAAGTCTTGGTTAACTGCTGGCTGGTGGCTGATGGCTGTTTGGCTGTCGTGTTTCTGTAACTTTGTGAAAAAATATTGAATGTTTCAATGCTAAATCCTTTCATCCAATTCAACTGTTAGAGTATACGTACATTTATATGGATATTTTAAATTTTTTTTCTTCGAACTTTATTTTTCATTCTGAGAACTTTTAAAATTTTCACTCGACTTGTGTGTTTGTGCATGCCAGTGCATGTCTTGTTTTATGTTTGTGTGCGTGTGCTGGCTTTGTGTGGTCGAAGATATTGCCACTTTTAATTTTTATTTGCTTCTTGTCTTATGTTGCTTTTAAGTCTGCTTTATTTTGCTTTGATTATTCCATGGCCATTTATTTTTTTGCAAAAGATTTCCGAATTTGGAACGGTGGGTTTTAAATTGTAAGAAAGTAGTCAAAAATTGTTTATTATACTTCAATCTTTAAAATGTTTTGGGGGTTCTTTTAATTGTAAATATAACACAAACTCTACGTGTTTTTCTTTAGCATTCGAATATAAAGCTTTTAATTAAAACGCTATTCGTTTATCGAAATCACTGCGCTCTCTCTCTCTCCCTCTCTCTCTCTCTCTCTTTCTCTAGCCCGTGGCATAAACACAACGGAAAAGATCAGAAAACAATAAATAACGGCTAACTAGGCCTAGAATAATATAAAACAAGTATGTTTTTATAAAAAAGTATTGGTAAACTATTTCTAAGATTGAATCTTATGCAAAATTATTTTGCCAGTACTAGACATTTCGTAGAGCTGGCAGTTTTTGCGAAATTTCTGGGAAATGTGGATTTAATATTAAAAACTATGGAGACTTTTAATTTCGGTGTGAATGTCACAAACGCTGCAGCTTTGAGTAGTTTTTAATTTCTTCCCTAGTTGTGGCTGTCTGAATCAAAAACTTTAGTTCGTAAAATATTTCTTTGCGCCACTGTGGCTCACCATACAAACACATTTGTAACTGTAAGCAAACATGTTGCTAGAAATATACATACATACATACGTGTACGTCATTTATTTTTAATGGTTCTTCGTCTATTTATGGTCCAGAGTGTCTAGACATTATTGTTCTACAATATACAGATTTGTTCTGAATGCGATGACAACTTCATTTGCTGTTTCAATTTTCTGACTTTTTAATGGCACATTACGAGCGATTCTTATACATTCGCACCAGGGACATCCCCTTTGTTAATATTTGATTTCTTATATGATCCAATCAATGGCGTACGAGATATTTTTATTTTACTTTCTGCATTCACACCAGCAGCATTCCTTTTTTTAATATTTGATTATTTTTTTTTACAATCCCATCAATAGCGTTTAAGTGAAATGTGAATCAATTAATGCGTTTTTGTCGAACTTGGAAAAACTCTTTGGCAAATGTTACCATTAATGTATGAAAAACCAAAAAACTGGAAACCCTAAAAACAATTGACAGCATTTAGTGCAAAATAATCTTAAAAGGCGATATCGTAAGCCATGTGCTTTAGAAATATAAGTCACTTTTATTTCGAAGGCTGCTTTGTACGATTCCGGGCTCAGAGAGCTGAGAATACTCGTTCGATATGAGCTAGAGAGAGAGATAAAATTTTACAGGCCATGTGGTCACTCGGCCCCTGCAACCATAGAGGTTAAAAGCAACAATAATTTTAAAACAAATTTTAGTTGAAGCCAATTTATCTGAACTCTCCACTCTTGTCTGATCAAAAAAAAAATAAACCATAGATGATTGAACCTGCACATGAAGTTTGCTTACAGCCTGCCAGAAATGTGACTGGAAAGATTTATGATGTTGTACTACTGACGCTTATCAAAAATATAATTTACCATAAAAATTTAAAATGTGGACGTTAAATGTTCTAGATACTAGTTCTTCGACCTTTTTTATTTAACTTTATTTGGTTTAATAAATGAGCTCAAGGTCACTGTATTCTCAATAAATATATTTGCTATTTATTAGTAAAGAAGAAGATACACAAAGGAGTATCGGCATATCGAATAATTTATCAATAAATAGCAAATATATTTATTGAGAATAAAGTGACCTTGAGCTCATTTATTAAACCAAATAAATGTGGATATTAATAAATATCGATTATTTACGTTGTAATAACAATTAGATTCCTTGTTTTTGAGGGACAAGTCATTACAACATTGAGGAAAAGAGGCGACTTCCTGTTGCCTCGCTTTAGGGAAACTCTGTTTTTAAAAGTATACATAAAAATAGAAAAGTTCATTCCAGGCTACAAAATTAATAGAGAACTTTTTTTCAATCTTTCTCTGGCTTTGATTGAATTAAACTCCTTATCCGACGGCGTAATAGAAACAAACGCTACAACACAAACTGTGGCTACAAAGTCACAATAATAATAAAGACATGAAATATCTCAAAATTTTTTGGTGTTTTGAAAATTTGAATTTTTGTTATCATTGGTGAAATATCAGTTGTATTCCTGAGGTGTTGGAAATTTGGTTTTATATGAATAATACCTGCAGCTAACTTTTTGAATAGTTTTAAATTTCAGTTTTCTTTGCTTTCGTTTTTTTTTTGCCTGTCAAGTTTCTGCCAATTTAATTTATATAAAATAATATAAAATAAAAAAAAATAAATAAATAATAAACTTAACGCTCTAGTAAACTGTAAGTATTTCTAGCGTTTATTTAATGTCACTGTTCCTCCTTTTTTTTTTTTTTTTTTTTGTTAATTGCTTTATTCACCATTTTCTTTAGCAGATTATTTGTGTTTATTTTTCCCATCAGCATTTTAAGTACTTCTCTGATGGCATTTTAATAGTTTTGACCTTGGCTTAAATTGTATTAGCATTAGCATTAAATGTTATTTGCGGATATTCTTAACCATAGAGTTTGAGCTGGCAAACTCTGTAGCTAAGAATATGCATCAAACTTATGAAAGTAAATAACAGTGTTCTAAATTTTAGAAACAAGAAATAACCTTAATTAAAGAGAAAGTCATAAAACTACTAAGCAAAATATTTTTTTTGCCGATGAAGGTTGTGTAGTGGTTACAAAGGAAAATGTATATTTATAATTAAACTTAAATTAAAGCAAAATTTTATATGCGGCCAAGCAAGTGAAATCGGACAGTTGTCAAAAACAATTTGTTTTATTTCCTTTATTTTTTTATAAGCCAGCAACAATTCAAGAGCTAAAGAAAAGTACGGAACTGTTCAAGTGGTGACAAATAGTACCCATGACTAATCGAACCACACCGGCATTATCATAACAAAAAAAAAAAAAAGAAAAATTAAAAAATTTCCAAAACAATTTGTGTTATATTTAACATCAATATTACCCCTTAAATTTTAGCCACCCTTAGGAATGAATAAAATTGTGAATGGACTAAATAAAAAAATTTTTTTTGGAATGTGTTGGCTCAACCAATATTTTGCAAACCAAAGAATCTTAGTTTATTTTGTCATAGCATTTCAATTAATAACCAACATTACTTTTAGTAATTCACTTTTACTCTTTCGAGTGCATTAAACAAATAACGTAACGTATTTTGTACGTTGGCAGCTCAATAAACATTTAATTAATCCATTTTAATGCACTCACTACCTTCTCAATTTTGCTGAAAAGCAACACTGTTTGTTATTTTTCCTTCAAACAGAATGCCAAGAGTGGAAATTGGATAAATAAAATAATACACAAGAACTACTAATACTTGCAAATGCAAAGTTATTTTTATAAAATTGAAAAATATCTTGCCAGTAAGCAGTAGTTGCAACCTGCTTGACTGCTTGCCAACGAGCCAGTCAGCCAGCCAGCCCCAGCTAGCAACAAAACAGCCTGGCTCTGGCTGTCATTATCATCTGTTGATGTTGTTGACTCATGTTCACACAGCAGCAGGTCTTTTTTTCCTGTTTTTCAAATGCCAGTTTTTAACAACTTCTTTTTTTATAATTTTTTTTTCATTTTTTGTTTTTTTTTTGTTGTTGCAGTTTTTGCTCTTCTTAGCATTCAAAAATAGAATGCAAGAAAATAACAACAAGTAAATGAATGCAGACAATAAGCGAATAAAAGGAATGATAATTGAAAATGGCAGGCTGTTGATTATGCCCTGTGTTGTTAACTTGGCTAATGATTTAAAGCGCTTAAAAATCTTTTTGCTGTCAGTCTTAGCATGAGCTTAACGCTTAAAAAGGCCGACAAAAGTTAAAGCGATTTTAGGCTTAATTAAAGTTTAATTAAATAACCATTCCCATGAATAACAGTTTTACTGAAAATTTTTAATTTCATTGATCTATTAATTTAATATAAATGTATTCCCATGAATTTAATAGTAAAATATCAAATTCGTATCTTAAAATGTATATTTGACAGCCTTCACGGTGCCTTTTAAGGCATTTAAAAGCTTCAAAATACTAAAACATTTTTTCTGTTACTTTGTTTAAAGCCTTTTGGATATTTTTTTTCTGCAGATTCTTTGTCAGTTTTGTGGGCTGCCTTCGGTAGCCGGTTTAAATTTTAAAACAAATGACTGAGCTATCTGTGTTGCTGTTTATCCAGGCTTTTGTTGAAAAACACAGAAAATGCATTTTCAAACATGTGTTTTGAACATAAAATAACCATTGATCAGGTATAAAACTAAATGAAGAAAAATAAAATATATGCTCAAGCAAATAACAAAAAGTTGTTTGGTTTTTTTTGTCCAGACGGGTTTTAGTTGCCTGCAATATACAGTGGGCAGGATTAAAAATGGTACTTTAACTTTAAAGATATCTTAAACAAATTTTTTACACATTGCTTGGTATCTCTTGGTAGGGAAACTAAGTTGCCAGCGTCATATGGAAAACTTTTGTTCATACAAAAAATTTTTTTGTAACAAATGGCGGAATTCAACTTTACTCACGGTATGGAAAAAAAAGCATTTTCTTAACCCCCCAACTACTCACGTTTAATTTTGCAGAAAGAAAGTTTTAAGCTGCTGGCTTCGAGAAAGTGTTCACAAGTTTATAGAAGTTGCTGTTAATTGCAAGATCTAGAAAAGTTTCTCGCATAACTGTTTCTGCAGCTTTGAGATTCAGTTGCAGTTAGTCACTTAAACTATGAGTCCGAAATTAATGAAAATGGAAAATCAGAACCTTTTTGCCAGAAAAAAAAATTGGGTGCAAAAATACTAGAATCCATTCCGTTTAAGTCGAACTTTTACAATTAACCCGTTGTCTATAGCTGCTGAATTTATATGATTCCTTGTGAAATAGTAAAAAAAAATGAAGAAAAAAAATAATTCACAGAGAATTTAGTATTCAAAAATTAATTGAATTATTTATTCGTTACAAGAGCCAATTGAAATGTATTAGTTTAGGTCTAAAAATAGACCTTAATACTTTCTGTCTTTTTCAGACGGCTTTTCAGCATATTTTTCTTTTGTGTTTTGGTTGTAAATAATTATTGAGAAAACTAGTTTTTGCAGCTGCCGCCGACATTTCGTTGATGCTAATCAACTCATCAGTAGACTTAAAAAATCTAACATTTAAATATTCTTTTTAGATTTTTCGAATCTACTGATGAGTTAATTAGCATTAACGAAATGTCGGCGGCAGCTGCAAAAATTAGTTTTCTCAATAATTATTTACAACCAAAAAACAAGAGAAAAATATGCTGAAAAGCCCACCGTTCTCAGCCAACATTTGCATCTTTCACGGAGTTGTTTCTGTTTTCTCGTGTCCCAAGTTACATTTAAATTGCAGCAACTTCAACTTAATGCAGTGCTTAAAAACTTAGACAAAAGGAGCAAAAAATGTATAACATTTTAGCAAAGAATCAGATGACCGGCTTATAATATTAAAATGAAATTATGGGAACCGGTTTGTTTGCCAGCTACTGGTATTATTCACAAAATGCACACATACACACACACGCACACACTGACACGCCAACATGATATTAATGAACAAAACAAATGATTATTTCTCTAATAACTGACGTTATGAAAACATATGTTTTTGTTTTCTGTATTTTCAAAAGTCTCAAGTGGAACTTTATTCTGCACTTAAAGTTTCAAAGAACAAAGTAGTAGAAATTGTGGGAAATGGAGACAACATGTGAACAGGCTGATGATTTTTCTCTTTTCAACGATGTATAGTTATGCGGCTGCAATTAAAAGATCATTGACTTTAACAATAAAATTATGCAGTTAAGGTTTAGAATTATGATTTAAGTTACAAAGCAGGCGTCACGTGCTTCGATGCTTTTCAAACGAATAAATGAAGTTTAGGAGATTTATTTAGTCATCTCAAAAGGCGAGTGAGTGTTTTTATCTACCAGGAAGGCTGCCGGAGGCTTTAAGTTTATTAATAATTCGATGTGGAAGTTGCGAAATTTACTAAAAAAAAAAAACTATGAAAATGTTGGCAAAATAGAGCTGCTAGGGGAAAGATTTTGCAGAGAACACAAAATCGCGAATTCATAAACGGTTTTAAGCATAAAAATTTTTTTTTTTTTTTTATTTCATTTAATAAATTTTTTCATAGCAATGCAAAATTTACTCTTGACAAACGATCTTCGGCCGGGCTAAAAGATTTTCTCCTCCATGGTATGAGCAACACCGGCTTCGCTTACAAAATCTGTAAGCATCTGACAGCATATTTTTTTCATTTTATGGCAATTGGTACTTTATGAATACTGCTTCAAATACTGCTTTCTTTGGAAAGCAAATCCGAAACTTTGGTTCATGCAAATTGAATAAAATTTCAGTATCTCTGGTATTTTACAAGGGGTCGCCAATTAAATGTATAAGAAAAAATAATTGTTTTACAAAAAAAAAACAGTAACTAGACTTTATGGAACAAAAAGTTAAACATTTATAAATTGAATTCAAAGATTGCTAATTTGTTTTTTTTCTAATTTTAAATAAACAAATAAACATAAATATTGTGTTGTCACGGTATCATTATACTGAAGCCGATTCAAAATTTTTGCTTTACTATGAGTTAAAAACCTTAAGTGAACAGCTTTCCTTACTTCGCTAAATACTACTTTGCCTTCATTTCTGACAGCGATCAGTGCGTTATAATGTGACTACGCCGAAAAATAAGTTAGGAAAAATATGATTTTTAAGGTCTCAAAATCTTTCGCCAAAGATTTCTTTATAAATTACTTCCTATATATTAATTCAGGTCCAAAAATGAACCTTTTCAAAAAATGTTTGTTGTATTTTTCAGCTGTCTATATGTCGACGACATTTCGTTGGTGCTAATCAACTCATCAGTTCATTTTTGGATCTGAATTAATACATTTCAATTGGCTCTTAAAGCAAATAAATAATTAAGTTCATATTTGATTAATTCCTATATGTTTGCCGATATTTCATTATCCTTCGAAAAACTTCTTCGAAGCCATAATATTAAAATTTTTTCATCTGTTTATTAAAAAACCAAAAAATATTAAAAAAAAAACCAACCAATTAAAAAAGCAAAGTCATTTGGCGAGACGCAAGAAGCCTTAGACTTACAAAAAATAAAATGCCACAATTACAAGAAACAAAAACAAGCTTTACCTTAGTATATATGTAAGCATATGTATGTATGTATATCTTTTTTTGCTGAAAAGCAGTTTTACATTTCACTTGACACTCAGTTTGAAAATATTTTTTTGAAATTTCTTAAAACTTTATTTTCATCTCAATTAAATGCTGCATTCAACCGTCAATGCAGTTCGTATAGATTTTCATTGCTATTGCATGATTTATTTGTTACTGTAATTCATTAGCTGCCATTTTCCGTTTAGGTAACTCAATGCTAAGTATTTCTATTTTTTTTTTTTTTTTTGGTTTTGCTATCAAAAACTTTTTCGCCTTTTTTTCTTGCTATATCGTTTTTAAAGAATTTTTCCTTTCAAAATTTAACACCGGCCATCGAATAACACGTAGCAAATTTTACTTGCATGCCGCATAAACGTTCCGTTCGTTTCGCAATATCCGCATAAACTGTTTGTTATTTCAGTTATCGTTTGTTAATCAAGTCCCTTTTTTGTTACATTTTGGCCGGCATAAAAAAGCAAGAAAATGCAAAAAAAAAAGAAACAGGCAAAAATCTCACATGCACACACACACACACTGCTGGCACCTCCACTTGCAGCATACAGCCAGTCTCAGCTTGTTTTGTGTTGGCATTCCATTTGTAGGGAGTTGGAAACTTGTTTTTTGGCTTCACAAGAAATTGTCTTAACATGCAAGCAGAGCCCAGTTCATGGTGTCTCGGTATCTGTGTGTATTCGTATCTTGTTTTCTTGCACTCGCCTTGCTACCACGAATATTTATTTCTCAAACTTTGCATTTGAATTTGCACACACAACACTCATTTGTCAAGAGTACAATGCTCTGTTTTAAGCCACAAAACCAGTATTTTGGGCGCCTAATTTATGCTAAGCCGCCCCAACTTAATGTCGGCCTGGCAATGCTGTGACAATTGTATTGGGAACAGTTGAGCCGGCAAATTTATTTGTTTTGATAATTGTGCGTCGGTGCGCGGAGAGCATTTCGTTTGGGTGTATAGAATTTAGAGCAAAAATGTAATTCAAATGTTAACAGCATTGGAGAGCGTAGTCGTATGTTTTTAGGTTTTTTTTTTACAAGCAAAGGCAACAAAACAAACATGCAGATTTGCAGCAGAGCAATAACTAACAGTTTTTTATTTGTACTTATTACGGTCCTGGAATTATTCGAGAGTTGAGATAGACTAAAAAAATTCAAATATGAAATTATTTATTTGCTTTAAGAGACAATTGAAATGTATTAATTCAGGTCCAAAAAGCTTTTACCTTTTGATACTTTCAAAAATACAAATCGTAGTAATCGATGGTAACTCGTGGTATAGAAGGTTGCAAAGAAAAGTAAAAAAGTTGCAAAACGAAAAGAAATGTTTACTGTGTTAAAGGTTAGTTTAAACATTTTTGATTCTCATTTTGTTCATGGGAATTATGGAATAAGTAGTTAAGTTTCAAACAAACTTTTAAGAATTTCTCAAGTCTACTGATGAGTTGATTAGCAGCAACGAAATGTCGTCGGCATATAGACAGCTGAAAAAGACTGTAAACTTTTTGAAAACGTTCATTTTTGGACCTGAATTAATACATTAAAAAAAAATTAATTTTTCCTTCGACCATTACCAGCTTGCTAACATTTTGAGAACTGCAGAAGCAATATTTTTCTGTAATACTATTCTTTTCACTCAAATACTTTTTTTTTGGGTTTCATAAAAATTTGTGCCACAAAGATATGTATAAAAACACATTAGAATAGCACGATGTGTAAGAAAAAAAGTTTCCCATAATGTGCCATCGATTTTTCGATTGCTTCTTGAGTGAAGGAAAATGGGCCCCCACTACGTATCAAATAATTCATATTCGAAGCACCCACTTTTCAAGTTTCTATTTATATATGTGTTTTTATAGGGGAGTAGCATTAAAGGGGTATGATAAAAGGTATAGAGGATTTGCATTAGAGGATTGTTGTTCCAATTGACTTTCCTGCGAGCATCTGGTAGGTATCCAGGTATCCATGGAAAGTGAAATGCAGGATCAACCTTCAATAATTTTTTCTATCAAATATTTCTTTCGTATACATTGACTCAGTTCCATGCCTCCGCCGTACAAAAATACAAATAGAATCAGGCAATTACGAGACTGACTCGCAAAGCAAGGTCTGATTTTATCCATTTTGCTTGGCAGATTTTTACTTTATATTGCTTTATTTTACCTTATATTGCTTTATTATTTGTAGCGGCCAGGCAGTTACATATCTAGTAAAATCTTCAGTTCGCTATCTATTGCTGGGGTCTCCACGTGGCTACATGAACTTGGTATGAACATGATGTCGAACATCGATCATGGCTGACGAAGACAGCTCGCGCTTTTTTTTTCGTGTTCATTTTTCAAAATGAGCACGATGGAAAAAAATCATGTACAATTCACTATACAAAAGCTTTGAAGGAATATTATCCTCATCATCATTAGAAAATAAAGTAAATACCAATCAAAGATTTCAAAACAATTTTTGTTGTAAATTTAAAAACTTGTTATTACAAACATACCTTTAAATACATTTTAAAGTTGCTATTTTGTCTTAAGTAAATAAATGAAACCCCCTTTCAAAAAGAAACTGCATGTGTGTGTGTGTGTGTAGTCAAATCAATTTGATTTGAGATAAAAGGAAATTAATAAAATATTTAAACTCATGCTTAATCCTGCTTGAGCACGTGTCTCTATTTTAACGTCAATTAATTATTCTTGTACAATTTTACCAAAACGAAAATGGAAACTTTTGAAAACCAAACATGAAAATACAGGTTGTTTGGAACACATACATAAATGTGTATACATTTCTCCCCCAAATATTTCCTTTCAAATAAATGTTAAATTAAAAAAAGAAGAAGAAAAAAACAGGGCATATCTAGATGAAGCATCTAAGATAGCTTAACGTTTCGTGAGGCAAATATAAACGTTACTAAGTAAATTTACCCATTACCAAGGTCAAGCTTAAGTGCAGCAAATGAAATGTCTTAAATAAATAGAAAAAATCAAACACAAAAGCAAGAAACAGCGAATGGTATAAATGTTGTTTGCACAAAGAGGATCGAAGAAAAAATGTAAGGAAAAAGCATAAAGATTCACTTGTGAATGTAGGAAACGAAGGCAATATACGCCTATCGAATAACAAAGGCTTTGGTTATAGAAACTGTAATGATAAACAATCAACGTTTTATTGGTTTACATACATATATACACATTTGTTTGTATTGAGAGATTTGCCAAATTATATGTTTGTAAAAATACAAATAAAAATGTTTATCGATGTAGTCGTAGGCCTTCGGTATTCCACATAAATGCGTCTGATATGGGGAAGGTAAAAATACGAGGGCATCGTTTAACGGCATGGTATGATAATTTTCTCAGCTAAGGATTTTAGCAGTGGTCACTATTTGATAAGAAAATGTTTGTCAATTTTTTAACTATACATCACTTAAATTGGTGACGGCTGAAATATGCTCCAATCCCGCTCAAATTTGGTATAACGCAACAAAATTAAATTTTTTCATCTTATAGCTTTAAACTAAATGACTAAACAAAAAACAAAATTGCGTGGAAGAATGTTGCTTTGACGAAATCTTTAATATTTCTTACCTTCAACACTTTTTTTGATAGAGAAAATTTACTATATAAACACAAGAGCAAAACTAAATAGATACATTATACCGGCTTTTGACTTCTCTAGACCCATTGTGGGTCTGGTTAGGAATGTGAAAGAAAATGTTTCAGCAACACTCTTGTATGAAAAAACCCTTGAGAATATAATAAATTTGCCATGTCAGGATTAATGTTTAACAAAAAGGCGGCAAAACAAAGTAGTATACCATAATAAAACATTTATTTGTATGACCTCTTTGACTTGTATAAGTAAAGATGATCAACGAGCTTAAGCTTAAGTTCATTGATCATCATTATGCAGGGAACACAACTGGGACGAACGACGAGTTTCGCCCAATACGGCGAACACGCCGGTTAAAATTCGTTGTGTAAATTCGTCGTATGAAGCACCACAATAACGACGAAAAACAAAAACATCTGTTATAATTGATAGAGTTGTTTATTGACAATTGAATCAAAGAATTTCAAATTTTGTAAAAATAACTAAAATAATGAACATCATGTCTTATTTATATGGTAAAAGCCTTGGAGTTTAACATTTTCAATTATAATTTCCACCAGATTCACCACCACCACCACGTCGCTCATCCGCATCTTCGAGAGGCTTCGAATCCAGGCCATGACTAATTATGTGCGGTTTTTTTTTTTTTTTTTTTTTTTTTTTTTTTGGTGGTGGTGAAACAACCAGCCAGTTAGTCTTCGACTTTACTTTTTTGCCCTCTTTAAAAATGTTGATCACTCCTAATTTCCATCACAAAAAGTCTTTCTCAATTTTGAAGAAGTAAAACTGGATTTAGTTCCAGTCTGGTAAAATAATTAACAATTACCAAATTTAATTATTTAAGGCTCAAATTCATGTTTTTAATTGAACTTTTGGATCCTAAACTAGAAACTTTACTTGTCATCAATAAAAAATATTAAATTTATTTATTTTTTTTAATAAATCATTTATCTTTTTTAAGACATTGGTCACTTTGTTTCAATATATTTTGGTAGTTTAATACTTTTGGAAAATCTCATCATTCCCAAAGAGCTTCTTAATCTGGAATTCACTTTGAACTCAAGAATATTGCTGATTTTCTTTTGTTTGAATTTGGCACTTTACGTTTATACGTTTATCTTTTATCTTTCTCCTTAAGCAAGTTTCCAACGTCTATAGTTGTGGATTTTTCGTTATAGTTTTGTTTTTGGGTTTTTTGTATTCTAGACTTTCTCGTTGGTAGGAAAAGTAAATGAAAAGTAAAAATATCCTGTGGCCAAATGTACAAACATTTACGGGAATCGTTTGTACAATATAAATATATTTTTGTTTATCGGGGCGAAGGTGTTGTAGTTGCTGATGGTAACCATAATGTTGGCTTTTGACCACATGAAAATATACAAACACATGCCAACCAGACGGTTTCTGGGTGGATGTGTGAGAGTTTACTTGTACACTTGCCTTGATTTAAGACGAGACACTGGCATCAGGCATAGCAATATGCTGTTGCTTATTCAAGTATTAGAAATTGATTTCTTTTTTTTGGTTTTTTGTAAATGGATGCTTTGTGTGTATTTGTTTTTTGTCTGATTGTTTTGTAAAAATAACTTGTTTTCCCAGCAATTTTTGCTTTTATTACTTGGTGTTTTGTTTTTGCTGCTATTTATTTTGGTTTGTGTGTGTTTTTTTTTTTTTTTTTGTAAATGCTTTATTTTGCTTCATTCCCTCCAAAGTTATTTAGCCATAAGAAGGCTTTGGCCTTAAGTACTAACATAAATTTTGTCCTTGGGATTGTGCTGCAATTAGGATTTTCATTTGAAAATAACGGTAAACCGAGCCATGTTAAGCATTAATTTGGACATTTCTTAAAAAGCCAAAGGCTAGAAATATTTTTATATGAAAGAAAGAAAAGAATTTCATTCTGATTTGTATAAGAGGGTTATAAAATTTTTTGTAGGTTTTAGATTTTTGTTTCGTTATAAATTGCTTCATTAAGCAAGATCTTTGAAAATTTCACCAAAATAATATTGCCAACTACCAGAGTTGTTCATATAACAATATAAGTTAATTTTCCCTAAAACTTATATATTAAATAATGACAACAAATTTAGATTTAGAAAGAAAAAACTTTAACTTAGAAATAAAAAACTTTAAATACTTAATTTGCCAAAAAAAAGGTAACGAATGACAAAAATTGTTATACAACGGTCGAATTGAATTTTAAATATACGTTTTCAAGGACACGGTTATATGTCAGGTATTAACAAACAGGTATTAACAAACAAATGATTGCCAGCATCAAATTTCAATAAAAAGTACTAAAATACATTCATATATTTTTTATGGATTGAGTAAAAAAAAAATTAATTCAGGTCGAAAAATGAAACTTTTCAAAAAATGTTTGTTGTATTTTTCAGCTGAAAAAAAATGAAAAGGTTCATTTTTGGACCTGAATTAATACATTTTAATTGGCTCTTAAAGCAAATAAATAATTAAGTTCATATTTGAATAAAAAAAAAATTTTAACAATAATTACTGATTTTTTGTTTTTTCCCACAACTATTATAAAAACATTGCAAAAAGTAAAAGTAAGAAAGGCTCTCATCTATTGATTATTATTATTTTTTTTTTAATAACAAACACAAAACTGCGAAGCTTTTGGCTTGTCTGCAGTAATAAATATGTTGGAAAAACTTAAAAAAAATTTTCTGTTTTAAAATGCAAACAAAATGTATTTATCTGCTTTAATTTTAAATACCACATGAATTTTTCTAATTTGGCAGAATGAAGAACATTAAAACCTCATAAGCAAGAAAATTGAAATGAAGTTTAACAAGCAAATGTTGAGGAATAAATATATCCAATACACACAAGACATCAAATGAATACTAATCGATTGGTTGCGCTTGTTGCTCCGACAACAATTTTGCACAATATCACCTTCTACACCCGTACAAACTCAAGTTTAGTTTCGGTTCGCTTACAACTGGGATTATTAGAAATCTGCTGCGTTAAGCAACAGCCATATTTGCCAGTTTTTTTTTTTTTTTTTTTTTTTTTGAGTAGATTATTTGCTCATTGATGATGGTGGTGGGCTTGTGCAAAAACATTTTTGTTCAAATGATTTGTGGCAGTAGGCATAATTATTTATTATTTCAAATCAACAAAATGTTAGTGTTTTTCTAAATCCATTTTATTTTTGTTTCAGCTTATTGGGCGGAAAATGATGCGCACGATTTGTTTTCATGCTGATGAAGCCACCGCAAAACTCTTTAGCAGTAACTATTGATAAATTATGTGGGTTTTTATTTATCTCTCTCTCGCTTTTCGGGATAAAGTGAAATAAATTTGGCAAATTGATTTACTATAACAGTTAAATATAATACCTTTTTGATGAGCACCAAGGAATATGTTTGTTATTAAAATTCTTTAATTGTATGAAATATATCAGGAAGCATGTGAGTGAGAGAGTGTTTTATTGTTTGTTTGTTTTATAAATGAAGAAAAAGAAGTAATTATTTAAAAGCAAACATACATTAAATATTAATCGAAATAAGAGATATGACTTGAGATATGCTATTTCAATAAAAATTAAAAAAAAAATCCTTTTACTAAATGAGTTTTTGTGTTTGGAATACAAAAAACAACATTTTGTGTGCTCTATTTTCGAAATCAATCAATTTCTTTCAATTTGTATATCTGGAATAAAAAGAAACTAATTAAGATCTTAATTAAAAGCTTATGGTGAAAATCCATTTAAAATATAAATAACTTCATACGATGTGTATGATCGAAACTGTGTGCGTATGAGTAATGAACACATTTACATCGACTGTTAACTAAGATATCGTGTATACGCAGGGTTGGGGGGAGTCATGTTTTATTATCAAATCTTATAGCTGAGATAAAACTGTAAAATATTTTCAAATAATTTTTAATAAGACATAAAATTAAATATAAATAACAAAAAAGTATCAACTAAAACTTAAAGTGAATCATAAAATTAGTTGTGGCTGTATGTGTTCTTTTTTCTCACTGTTTTTCTAAAAAATATTTAAAAGAATTGTTGAAAATAAAAATGGGTCTCCTGCTCCCAGCGCCAGAAAGTCTAAACTACATACTTTAAGGTTTTACAGTTTCGTGGCATGACTGCTGGGACTCATGTTTGCATATAAAATCCCCACTAATCAGATTTTGTTATCACTCGATAAGAAGGGAATCTTAAAAAATTCTTTTAGTACTAAAATTCTACAAAGAAACTGTCTTTTTTTTTTAAATCTCTTAACGCCATTGTGTACTGATTTATTAAAATCACAGTAAAATGAATACTTTTTTTACCATCTTCTTATGAAGAAGATGTCACCTTTAACAAATCACCTGATATTTTTTCACAATAAAATTATGAGCATGAAAATGAAAAAGGTTGACTTTTTTTACATTTTCTGCAGAAAAGGCACTCTAAGCATATATATTTTTGGTACTCCTGTACCAGGCAACTTTTGTTTAGAAAAATGACAGCAATTCTGTGTTAATGCAGACAAAAAAAAAATGTTGCTTTCACAAAGCAACTGCAAAAAAGTACAATTTACTGGCAGACATTAACAAACCAGCTTCACAGAAAAATAACACTGAATAATTTAAAGCAAAAAGAAAAAAAAATAATAATAAAATAATCTATTCAGACAAGCAACTCATTTTTAAATACAAATTTATGTTGTAACCTGGCAAATTGTTAATGAAAAAAGCTTTATCATTCTCATGATGAATTGAAGGGTATGAATGCGTACAGGAGTTTATTTAATAAAAAGAAAAAAAACCAATTGCTGCTGCTTTCCAAAAATGTCAGTTAGAAATATAAATTCATATAAAATTTATAACACACTTTTGCCTCTATTGTCTTGTGGGTTGTGCTTGTACGCACAAGTGAAGCTCACGAATTGTGTCACACAGTATGAACAAATTAAGTTTTAAGCGAATGGAAAAATCTAAATGGCAATTGTATTTTCAGTTGTGTTGTAATTTAAATAATTGCTTAGACAAATTATATTGTTTCATAAAAGTTGATTAATTTCTTAAGCTTAATGGCTGGTAATAAATAAAAGTTAATAAAACATTAGATATCTTAAGTGAAAGAACACAAATGTGGGATGAAAGCTGACATAATGGCATGCCTTCGTTTGTTTTTTCCTTGTACTCGGTTCGATAGTGCCCGATAGGAACTTTATTTCCCCTCATATTACGCAGATGGCTTAGGAGGAAATTTTAATAATCTGCTTCCACAATAAAATTTCATTTCTATATCAAATGACTACATTTTTAATTTTGTTTGACCAACCAAAATATTTCTGATGACAATTTCTTTTGTCTTAGTTTCACTAAAATCTTAAAAGTGGAATCTTAGGAGAGAAAAAACGTGCTTAATAAACTCAGAATTTTGTATAAAAACGAACCCGGCATTAATGTAGTTGTGTTCTGTTTTCGGAATTATAAATTCTTTTCTATCACTTTCCTATGGGGATATCCAATTATATATTTATGCCTTTACTCTTTCCATTACCATCACTATAAGCTTTACGTTAAATTTGACAAACATATTTTGACAGTTTGTGGAACAAAATTAAAAACGACCAAAAAAAAACCACCACAACTCAGAGTAATACCACTTAATCTGTTATGCACCTAATTTTCAAAGCATGTTTTTTGGGGAAGTTTTTAACCCATTTCTTATCCTTTTATGTTTTTATACTTTTACACTGTGTTCATTGTTAATCTGTCAGTTCCCATTCACTCTGGCACACTAAACATTTACCACCCCCGCCAGCAGTCAGTGTTATAGATTCCACAATATTTGCCTAAAGTATTACAAAAATATTATGGTTATTAAAACGCCTTCTTAGAAGGGGTTAAGTTTGTTTATACATTTTTCTGTCCCTCATTGGCTTTCAGTATTTAATGAAGTATTTGTTTGCTTAGAAGTAGCTAGAAATTTAATTATACTTTTCTTTTTCTTTTAGGGTATAGTTTGTACTTGTTTTCAGTTGTCATTAAAATCATTCACTACAAACTCAATACGAATGAAATGCGCAAGAATTTGTTACACGAATGTCTGACTGGGAGCACCAGGAAATATGAAAGAATTGTTGGAGGTGAATTAACAATAAATTAAATTATTTTTTTCAGCCATCTATATGCCATGGACATTTTTAGACATTTAAAAATTTGACTGAAAAATACAGAAAACATTAAAAACTAAAATAATATATTTAAATTGGCTCTTTTAGCGAAAAAATAATTAAGTTCAGTTTTGAATAAATCCAAACATAGAAATGGTTTTGGTTCTTGGGTCAAACATGAATTTCTCTATGTATAGCACTGAAGAGCCAAAATTCCTTTGAGTCATTCAACTCTATAGTAGAACGCCTCGATGCATGAGTTGGCAGATGAGTTGCTATTAACAGTCCTACGGTCCCAATCTTGGCTGTTTACCTTATATATCATGAATCGATATTTTAGACAAAAATATTCTACTATACTTTATTTTTGTTAAGCTTATTTAACTTAAGCAGCTCATTCGAATAAAGGTTTATTATTTATTTCACAGCCAGAATAAATTTTCAAAAAAACCAAGATGTTTTTGCTAATAATTTTATCGGGCTTGAGTTCAACTTTTATTATCCCAAAATTGAGAAAGTTTCTTGTTTGTGATAAAAGTAGAATAATAAATAAACTTAAAGGACACAACAAAAGTAAAGTTAAAGACTTGCTGGCTGGGGTACATAGCATTGCTATTTCACGTCACTCCTCAGCTCCCAAATTGTATACTGTTTTTAAGCAGCTGTTGAGCTCTTCCTTACTGAATAATAATATATAATCTTATTTATCAACTTTCCATTTTATCACTGTGTTTTTATGTTGACTAGAATGTAGTTTATATTCTCTCACCAACAACAAATTGATTTGCAATTGATTTGGGTGTTTGTTGCTATTGCATCAGTGATAACAACGACTCAAAATTAAAAATTTGTCTCCAGACCCAGCAATTTTAAGCTTTAATTTTAACTTTAGAGTCAAACTATGTGATTTACAAGTGTTAAGAATTTTATCAAGTTCGATGGTTTTTTGAATTTACATTAATTGCTCACAAATAATAGAATATGAAGCAGAATATTTTTTTTATAAAAAATAATTTTAAGCAATTATTTGTTTATTTCTTTTGTTTAACCCAAATAATGGCAAAAATTATTTATTTTGGATAAATGAATAATCTCTTAATCTTCAGGAAATATTTTTTTTTATAAAAAATAGTTTTAAACAATTATTTATTTATTTTTTTCTTGTTTAACCCAAATAATGGCAAAAATTATTTATTTTGGATAAATGAATTATCTTTTAATCTTCAGGAAAATAATGAAGATGCCAGCACATTGTTGGCGAAATATTGAAAACAAATAAAATAATTGTTTAAAATTATTTTTTATAAAAAAACCAAAGATCAAAAGTTTGAATAATTAATTTAACAATCTAATGGCCATATTCATAATAATTATTGAAAGTTTATTAAGCACTTAGTTGCTGTATTTCTACGGAATATTTGTCAAATGAAAGTGAATTAAGCCTTCAATAGTTTTTATGAATATGGGTGTAAATATTTTATATATTTATTTTCTTGAGCTAGAGGCTTTTTATTTTTATTTTTTTGTTAAAAATTTTTAATTATTTTTGTCGATAGTTCGCTCTCCTTCGGATAGCTTCTTCAACATAATAATAATGAAAATAGTTTTAATTGGTTTTTTTCCAAAATCAATTACAACCAATGAACACTATTGTCATCATTATTGTCCTGAAGAAGCTATTCGAAGGAGAGCGATATATCGACAAAAATAATTAAATATTTTTAACAAAACACCACCTTTAGCTCAAGAAATTAAATATATAAAATATAAAAACAGGGGTCGAAAAAAACCAAATAATAAATCAAAATATTTTTATAAGTATTTTTAAGTCTTTTGACGACGACATTTTGACTTGCCAAAATCTTATGGGCAGGGAAAAAAACCCCAAACTTTTTTAATTTTTAAAATTAAAAATCTATTATATTCCAGCTGATTAAAACTATAAAATACTAGGTGCTATATTTTCCTCTTTAATTGAGTACCTTAAAGTTTTTACAAAATTTTGAATATACTTTCAATGGCTTAATTTGTATCTGCTTAAAGACGATGCTAGTGCAAAAAAAAACACTTAAAAGTAAACTTACTCTTATAACAACATATTTTCAAAATATATTCTCAACACTAAAAGATGTAAGAAAATAAAAAAATCCCAAAACTTAAGCTCATTAACTTCAAGCATAATTACCATCTGTCCGTTGCAACATTTTAAACCATGTTGCAAAACATAGAAGAAGAAAAAAAGCACTTTCCTTGAACTCATTTCAATTTTTACCGAAAATACCAAAATAAAAAAAACCAACAAAAATAGAAAACTAGAAAAGCAAAATAGAAACAAACAGTAAAAAAATACTGCTGAAAGAAAATAGACTGCAAGCTGTGGTAGACTGAAGGTTACAGTTTTTTTCGTTCGCTCAAAATGTTATGCAGGTGCATTTGTCGGTAACAAGCAAAACAATTTGACCCAAATAATGGCAAAAAATATTTATTTTGCATGATGATTTTCTCTCTACAGCTTTTTCTTGTTTTGGAGGAGATTTACTTAGAGATTTCGAAAAAATCGGTTTATCTTATAAAAAAGTTTAAGGATATAATGTGAGCTATAAATCACAATGCAACGCCAGAGATCAGAGGAGATCCATTGACAAAATTTAAAAACATTGGCTGAAATGGTTACATATTCGCATTGTTTGTGGCATTAAAAACAAAAACAATTTTTGAAATTTTTGCAATTGGATGAGGAATTAAAACCACAGAAATTTCCATGTTGGCGTACGTGACATTTGCACACAAAAAGTCTAGAAGTGATTTTACAAACAAAACAAATGGCTAAAAAATGAGCCAGTGTTTATGTTTTGGTTAGAAGTTTTTATGTAAAAAATAAAATATTTTAAAGTATTGCTCTCAAATGTATTAATTCAGGTCCAAAAATGAACCTTTTCAAAAATATTTGTTGTATTTTTCAGCTGTCTAGATGTCGACATTTCGTTGGTGCTAATCAACTCATCAGTAGACTTGAAAAATTCTTAAAAGTTTGTTTGAAACTTTACTACTTATTCCACAATTCTCATGAACAAAATGAGAATCAGAAATGTTCAAACAAACTTTTAATACAACAAACATTTCTATTTTCGTCTTGCAACTCTTTTACTCTTCTTTGCAACCTTCTATACAACGAGTCACCATCGGTTACTACGATTTGTATTTTTGAAAGTATCAAAAAGTAAAAGTTTTTGAATATTCAAATATGAACTAAATTGTTTATTTGCTTTAAGAGCCAATTGAAATGTATTAATTTTGGACCTGAATTAATACATTTCAATTGGCTCTTAAAGCAAATAAACAATTTAGTTCATATTTGAATATTCAAAAACTTTTACTTTTTGATACTTTCAAAAATACAAATCGTAGTAACCGATGGTGACTCGTTGTATAGAAGGTTGCAAAGAAGAGTAAAAGAGTTGCAAGACGAAAATAGAAATGTTTGTTGTATTAAAAGTTTGTTTGAACATTTCTGATTCTCATTTTGTTCATGAGAATTGTGGAATAAGTAGTAAAGTTTCAAACAAACTTTTAAGAATTTTTCAAGTCTACTGATGAGTTGATTAGCACCAACGAAATGTCGACATCTAGACAGCTGAAAAATACAACAAATATTTTTGAAAAGGTTCATTTTTGGACCTGAATTAATACATTTCAATTGGCTCTTAAAGCAAATAAACAATTTAGTTCATATTTGAGTATTGCTCTCAAAAATATTGACTCATAAAGTTTATAGCAAACGTGACATTAAGCACTAGGGATTTGGGGTTACAGTCGACTACCTCTGGATTTTTCTTACTCTATATCGAAAACAATGTAGGTGGCAAATATATATAAAATAATGTGCAATTAAATATTATACTTTTTGGCTAAATCGAAAGAAAAAAAATTTATTATAAGACGCTTCAACACTTTTTAATAACTCAGCTACAAATTTTAAACCTTAGTTTTACAGTTCATCTCAATATTTTTTGTTTTTTTTTTTGTTTGCAAAAGATTCACAATGTAGCGTATTTTTCATACATTTTGCAAACCGTAAAAAATCTTGAGCACTTGTTTGTAGAGTAATTGAAAAATTCAAAAAAAAAAAAATCTATGTGCGTGTTAAATGTGAATGCGTGCACTTTTGGTCTTTCATGTATGTGTGTTGGTGGGCCAGTCTCAAATGCACGTAACAGTTTTAACTGTCAGCACTGCTGCAAATACGCCAGTGTCGGTGTGAAAAACTGCCAGCAACTTCAAGATTTATTAGAATCAGGATTAACGAATTAGTTAATTTTTCTTGTTAATATTTTTAAAAGTATATTTGTGTGCAAAAATTTCCACAAGAAAAAACTAAATAAATTATTTGCTGCAATAGCAATCCTTGGTGGGTAATGAGTGTTCTAAAGTAATTCCTATATAGTGAAAACGTTGTGGTAACTGCCATTTTAGGAAAAAACATTTCTGTTTCTCTCTCATCTAGCAAACAACTTTCAGTTCTGTGGTTTAATTTAAGCATATTTACTTTACAATCGTTATGAAACGCCCTGGGAATTTGTATGCTTTAATACGTTTTTATCTTCGTTTGCACTTTGTACGACCGTTACAGCGCTCTGGCCTTCGCCCCCTCCATCACAAGTTGTGAACTTTTCCATTTACTAGTTAATTAAGCAAAGTTTATAATTTAATAAACTCAAGGCGATGACTAATTTGTTGTTAAAACATACAAGCAGAGAGAAAAGTTTTATTGTCCAGCATGGTTGGAAGATGGCAGCAGAATTTATTCACTTTTTCTCTCGTCTAACATTGTGTCTTGAATAACTTGGTAAGGGCAGGTTGTGTAAGAAAATTATTTCTAAAAGAAGCCGAAAGCACTAATCAGCTGTATAGATCTCAAAAATGTACATACACACTAGGGAATGGCATCAGAAAGTAAAAGTAGATTTTAGACCAACCAGTTGTCACTGCGATTATTTATTCGATTTATCGTTACTTAAACGCGATTTTCTTTTTTTTTAAGTTGATAAATATATTTTGCATAAAATAAACGCACTACAATTTGAATTTTTACATGGTGCCAAACGAGGCTGAGTGGCATTTTTTTTTTAATATTCACTTATTTTATATTATAAATTGCACGTTTTATTTGATGAAATTTTCACAACCAAAAACTTGCATTGTTTTCTCTTTAATAACTTGAGTGGTGGTAGCTTTCTATAGCAATAACAAAAACTTCTTTTGCTGGCAGTATGTAAGGAAATAGACGTTTTTGTTGACGAACTTCTACAACAGGTAATTTTGTTATGCCGTTTCGATTAATCGATAACAAAAATCAATTTCAGCATAAAGTTGGCAATGCATAATCGATCAGAAAATAATCGAATTTTAGGACTGAAAATCGATTATCGAATGCAACCGACATCGACTTACCATTCCCTAATATAAACATGGATTTTGACAACATTTAGTCACAAACATAATTTAAGCAACAAAAAGGAAGTTTTCTGAAAGCAACGTTTTTCTTGGCTATTTATCTATTCTATGACTTGGAACAAGGCAGATTTAATAGGTACAAGCAATAGCAGAACATAAAAAAATACAACAAAAACAGCAAAAACACTGGCTAATTTTATTTTTTCTTCAATAATAGCTACAAAATTACTTGCACATTTCTTAGAAATCAGAGCACGTTAAACGGCTTGTAAACAAATTTTTGATACTTAACGGATAATGAACAACGAACAGCTGTTTTATAGATTTTACCTGTCTTTGTCTGCCTTGACTTGGAGGCCTTTCCTTGTTTTTGTGCACAGATTATCTAGCCCAGGAGTGGGCTCAAAATATTTTGAAACTAAAATTGGCCTGCAGAACCAAATATATTTAATAAAAAAGGAATGGGCCTTAAACTCTTCATCATCAAAACAATAACAGAAAAATTTTTGATAGAAAAACTGTATGACTAACTAAATAATTAATTTAAATAAAAACAAAATAGATTTCTTTCTACAAAAAAAAATTTTTATATAAAAAAGGATAATGATTTTTTTTATATTTTTTTTTTTTATATTATATATTTATTTTAAATTCACCCGTATCATGAGTGAAGTGGGACATTTTTATTATATAAAGCTCACGCAATTTTACTTTCTATTTATATAACTAACTAACATGATTATTTGTAGTTTATTTTATGGATGGTTTTTTGTCATCTCAGAAGACTGTTAATTGCTCTTTTTATGAGAGCTTTTTCATACAGATTCTGGTTTGCATCCTTGAGATCTAGAGGCTCATTTGATTGAAACAACTTAAATATTTACGCGATGCCTGAAATTTTTTTTTGTTTTTTTTTTAATTTTTAATTTGTTGCATACTTTTTACATGAAAAAGTAAATTATGCTAATGATAAGGCAAGAAAGTATTTTGTTTTACTTACAAGAAACTGCACAGAATTGTTGGAAGGACGGTACTTTGCAGGCTGGCAATAATTAATCAAATAGTGGACATGTCTTATCTAAATGTAAGTCTAAAATGTATACAGAGTTCTTAACACTCCATATACATAAAGTATGCTGCAGGTAACTCAGTTTATGTAAGACTGTATGTATGTTCTACGCATATAATTCAATATTTTCTTTTAGAAATTCAAAGAAGATGTTAAACGCTTTATGTTTCAAACATATTTTCACTTACTCATGTCATTTCTGTTGTTTGCTGACAGCACAAGAAGGGAAAACTACATGTATTGTCGTTTGTCTGACATTCTTTTTCCCTTTTCATATATTTTTTTTTTTTTTTTCTTCAAGGATGACCTAATCCATCGTTCAACCCTTTTTCCACTTAAATATGATTTTATTTACAAACGTTTCGTCCCCAAATATTTGCTTTGACAAGTGCCCTTGTGTTTCCTGATTTAGTTCTTATATGTATGTGCTGTACATATGCAGCAGAGCTGTAAATGAATGTTTTGTATATGCCAATCAATTCTTTATGAGCTGGCAATATTTCAAAGCAAACAATTGTTTTGTTAGAGATATAAATTAAATGGCAATACAAATGTATTGGCAGGCAATCAAATACTTTTGTTAAAACTTGCATTTCATCGTGGTTGCAATAATATGGAAATTTTAAATTCGTAAGTAGTGTTGTTTTGCATATAAGACGCTCAGTGCACACATCGATTAACTCTTTGAAAAATCTAAAATTTAAGTGTGAAAGCCCCTTGGTATAGTCATTACTTTTTATAAATATACATACAAATTATTACAATTAGAGATATCTGCTTTAAATTGAGAATAAAATCAACATTTGCTTATGGATTTATGTTTTATAGTTAATTTTATTTCTTAGACATGTTGAATTTAGGAATATGTAAAATATGTAAAATGCTGGCCATTTTCTTTTTTTTCTTTTATTGAATATTAAAAACAAAAAGAAGGCGATTTTACATAAAAAAAAAATTTTTCGCCATTGATTTGAAACGGAAAAAGATGGATACAAATTGTATACCAAAAATAAAATTTTAGGGTATACAATTTTATTGAAGAAAGGTCTTCCGAATTATGGGGAAATATATGGGCGTAACGCTATAATTTAGGGGGCCAATTAGCCACGCCCAGAGAAAAGCTGAAAGCAGATTTGGGTTTAGAGTGCCAAAATGCATATAGTCTACATCAGACACGGATCCAGATGGGGGAAAAGGGATATTATCCCCCCTCCCCAAAAAAAAATGGTAAATATATTTATTTCGCTAATAAGCGATTTACCAATAATAAGACTTTATTTTATGCCACACAAAATTCCACCCCCCCCCCCCCCCCCTCCCACCAAAATCCTCAGCAGGATCCGCGCCTGCTGTACATATTTTTATGCAAAACACAACCAAAAAGTGTAATTAATTAGCTTAACTAATAATAACTATTGACGGGCTAACGCACGGCATCCAAGATATTATAACTCATGGCATATTTGGTTTGCTTATTACTTCAAAAAACATTCAGTGCTTAACAGCTCTGGTTTGTGTGTGTATATTTGTTTAAGTAGATTTTTTGAAAACATTTTATTTTGTTGTTAGCGATGATATTATTATTAATGTTGTTTGCCTGTTTATTTAGACAACTTTACAATTTGTAGGGTTTTCTATGGGAATAAAAAACAGATCCTTTTTTCTCTGAAGACTTTTATGCAAAACGGAAACACCTTACTGGACCACTTAGGCTGAACCAGAAGTTTGTTGCTTGCTACAGGGCTGGCAAAATAAAAGACAAAATGACGTCAGCTGTCGGTGGTGGCATTTTTCTTTCTTTTTTTTTATTTGAGTAACTCACCACTTTCAAGTTTTCATAAAATTCTAAAGGAACTTCATTTTAAGATCTCTTAGGGTGTCAAACAAAAAAAAAACAAATTTATATATTATATTGTTAGAATTATTTATTTTATTTATTTCATTTTCTCTTGCCAAATTTGATGAATGAGTTGTCTGAATCAGTTGTTGGAAGAGGCTTAGTTTTTCTCGATAACAAATTGAGCGGTGGTTGAGATGAACCACCGCTGATTTGCATATTGCAAGCCAACTCCTTTCAAAGAAATCTTTCGCAAATTTTTGCGAGTGATGAAAGATTTTGAAAAGCTGTTGGTATTAGATTCTTCCAATTTGCAATTTTTTTTTCTATGTTGTAGACCCACTAGTGGGCTTTGAAATGGCTTAGTACGTTGAAAATACAAATTTTTTTAATTTGTGAAGTTTTCGCAAATTTGCGGGGCTTAACATTTGTATTCCTTCAATTAAGACTGTTTGAAGCTAATTTTGCCCATATGTAAATTTCTTACAAATGTTTACGCTTTGAAAACAATAACACCTTTTAATCGTAAAAAGAGGACCGCCTTTAATGTTTTCCGCACATTCTGCCACCAGTTGCATTCTCTGCAATTGTAAAATTGTTTTCCAGTTTGATTCGTTTTGAGTATTGATTACATACTTGCAAATTTTTAGCACTAATTTATTTTATATTCCCTGTTGTATTGATTATTAGTCTTGACCTTGAACTTGACCACAACGACAAAATTAGCACAGACAACAACCCGCCTAAAAGTTACCCGCTGTTGTCAAAATAATTGTTACCATATAATGTATTTTAGTTTTGATATGTAATGTATTTTAGTTTTGATATTTTATTGCCAGTCGACTGCTGTGGCGAATGTTCATATAGCATGAATCACAGCTTTTAAATTTAGTCAAAATTTAGTGGAAAAAAATTATATTTTTCATACAACATTAAAAATTGGCAAAATTTTTTACTGCAATTTTGTATAAATTTTTGAGAGAGAAAGATTTGTTTGCCTTTTTTTCGATTTTTAAAGTTAATTTTACACTTTTTAGAACAAACGTTTTCAGCATAGATTTTGTTACTAAGAACTTTACACATACATATATTTTGTTTTGTTGTGTTTGTAGAGGGGCTTCTAGGTCAAATAATTGACAATAATAATATATAAAAGAGAAATAAATTCAAAAATAAATAGCTATAAATCAAAGTTACGTTTTAAGCTGGAGAAGAACTAGCTGTTGCGTAGTCGCTACGCTTCTCATTAGCAACCAAATTACATACAAGCTGATAACTTTTATTTTTATTATTTTATAGACAAGACTACAACATGCAAGCATATTTCTTTCTTTTCTTAGGGCTTTTATCTTCTCCTTTCCTGCAATCTTTTGGACTTAAAATTTCACTTTAAAATGACCATAATTCCAAGTTACAACTAGTTAAAGTAAATCATATTAATACTTCTCTGGTTTGTTTAAGACAACTAAAGCTTCTATGCTAAAAGGTCGTGGTAGGTCATTAAAAAAAATTATTTGCAAATAGTCATCATTCACAATTTTAAACAACTTTGCTGCCACCTCGTCAGTACATACATATTTCTTAAGGATTTTAACAACTTGTGAATGCAATAAGCTTGATATGAAAATTCTCACCAACAACAGAGATTTAGTTTCAAAGAATATTATAAAAAATAATTTTGAAAATAAAACTACTTGTCTTTCATACACCTTGTTTGAAAGATAAGAAAAATATACACATTTGGATTTTATCACACAAACTGCACAAAACCAAACGAACAGTGAAAAGAAGTCATCACAGGCAAATTGAGTAACTTATTTATTTCAAACATTTTTCTAATCCCAAACACAAGCAGCAATTTTACTTGTTTCTGCTGCAACAGATATTTTTTTTTTATTTTTTTTTTTTTTTTGTTTTTTTGTAGAATAAGGACACTTGCAGAAACAACCCAAGACTATAAACCGAAACCGCAAATATTTTGTTTAATTTTTGTGCTTTTAGTTCTATTACGAGTAGTTCAATCCCAGCTAACATTTTTGGCAATTTTAAATCGAATTCAAGTCTTCTTCGATTGCTCAGCGCGATTAAAATAGTCACTTATGAAATCGCTTTAACGTCAAAGTTTAGGCTTTGGTAAGAGGAAACGTTAGTCTACGGCAATATCTTCTGGAAGAGTCTTCTATGATTCAGGCCTTTGCACTATCACCTGTGAATCATTTTTCATAAATTGCTTTTTTCAGTCACGAAAACTTATAAGAACTGTCATCACATCTGCCTGACTATATTCTGGTTCCGCACAGTTAATATATTTTGTTTTTGTTATTTAAATTAGTCGAATTTTAATCACCTGTATTACCTGTATTTTTACACCTTTTGCCAAAAGGCTATATATAGGTTTGTCATAAAGCAACTATTTGTGAAGCCACCAGACACTTTATTAATCTTACCTTAGTCGTTTTATAAATGTCCTTCCTGTTTATAATTACGAAGATATAGGCAAAAAAATAAATAACTCAATTTTGTACCACATTTATTATTTTATAAAAAAAAAGCAAAAGGAAGGGATCGAACCTACAACATGAAGGTTGAGCCAGCGCCGCTGGCTAGTGAGAGTTTCGTTTTAGATGTATACATGTAGTCTCACGTCAGAATTTTAAACTTTTTCTTATAGGTTTGATTTTCCATAAAACACAGAACTATCTTTACTATGTTAAAGGTTTGTTTCAGTACTTCTGATCTTCATTTGGTTCATGGGAATTTTTGGAATTAGTGGTTAAGTTTGAAATATTCTTTAAAGAATTTTTCGAGTCTACTGACGAGTTGATTAACAAAGACAGAAAATATTTGTGGGGTCTGTTTTTAGACTTGATTTAGTAATTTTGGTTTTATTAATTTTTTTTTATCGCTCTTATATAATTATCTTCTACCTTCTTTTCTTTTGTATGGCAAAGTTTTCCGTAGGATATAAATCGCCATCGTAATAAAAAGGTACATTAAGTAATTTAAATAGATTTTGTGTTGCACTATGCCATGGAATCAGGTTATTATTTTGGTAAGAATTTAGCATGATTTTACTCAAATTTTGTTCATATTCATTTTAGTTAGCAAACATCAGCTAAACGCCAAAAAAATATATATACAAAAATAATATTTCATGTTCGACCCATCTGGGATTCGAACTCGGACCTTTTGGCTTAATAGTTTGCACCTGTATAATGATGACTTATATATATAAAAAAAAAGAGAGCAGTTCATCGTTTAAAACATTTTTGCTGATAAAAATGGTAAATCTGCCAACTATTTTATACAAGTTCGTAGGCAACTATAGAAAAATTGCCGATAACTCACATCAACACCATTTAGCAAGGTGAACCACTAGCTGTTTCGAGACCGCCACACTTCTTGACAGCACCCATCCTTAAAGCTAGTAGCTCATGTTTCTCAAGTGACACTTATGCCACTCAGCCACCCTAATTGCTGAATATTTGCAGATATCTAAATATATAGTTACAATGTAATGCAAGCAATAAGTATTTGCAATACAAGTTGCAAGTGAAGTTTTCGGTGATATGCTACCAACATTAGTTACTAAAAATAGACTGTTCTTTTAAGTAATTTATAAACATATTATTAATTATTTTAAGTGCAAAATTCACTTTTTTTGCTAATGCTTGATGAAAATTCATTATTTTAAAATAGTGCCTGTTTTTCAAATAAACTTTGGGATATCAAAGTGATATTACACATTTATATAGAAAGGCTTCGAATTACACTTTAGTAAAGGGTGTGTAAGATGCGGGACAGTCGAATATAGCACTCTTACTTGTTATAATATTTCTTTGATAGTGCAACTGATTAATCAGTGTTGGGTTATTTTGCTAATATTATCATTAACAAGCTTCCACCTGTTAGCTGGGATATGTATACATGTGTCTGTATATGTGGTATGTGGCTGTGTATGTTAGAAGTTAGTTGCAACAGCATATTGCATACAACAGTTTGTTGCAGCTTCTTATTTGAAAAAGTAAATTTTGAATGTTCAGTAGAGGAAAATTGTCTTCCTGTATAAATTTCATAATTTCCTTTGTTTTAGTCTTGCCAGCAACCAATTTCCTCTTCAAGTGAAAAGAGTTTTCGTGTGTTTTATTGAATTTAATATTGAAAACGAAGCCCTTAATATTAAGCACGTATGTAAAACATAAAATTTTTCATTAAAAAAAATGGCACAAAAATCATTTTGAGTATGTTAATCGAGAGGTTTTAAATAAGAACAGGCTAAAACTGCCCAAACAGCCAATCTAAAATTCGAATAATATTTTAATTTAATTTCGAAATAAATTTATTAAATATTCCGGTCGACTATGACCCATCAGTTCATCGTTTAAAACATTTTTGCTGGTAAAAATAGTAAATCTACCAACTATTTTATACGAAGTTCGAAGGCAACTCACATCAACACCATTTAGCAGCGTGAAAAACTAGCTGTTTCGAAGCCGCCACTCTTCTTGTTTTAATTTCGCCTTGAACTCAGTGGCTCATATTTCTCAAGTGACACTTATGTTCCTACTAACAACTACTAACAACACATTAAACAAAAACATACAGTAATCAAGAACTCAGGTGGTAGGATGGTTAAACGCTGCTGTTGCTTAAAAATAGTATGCAATAGCCATGGCCTGGGCTCGAAGCAATTTGTGTGCTGATGAGCGTCGTGGTGGACATGAAACTGCCATTTTATGCTTCAACTTTACTCTTCTTGTTTTCTATAAAAATGTTCATCACAACAATTTTATCACACAAAAAAAATCTATCTCAACTATGAGCCTATAAAATTTTTTAATCAGCAGCTCTTATTTTTTTTTACCTCAAACTAAAAACCCTTCTGTTTTCTCTAAAGTGAAAATTATTAAATAAATTTTCTGGAAATTTATGTAAAAGCACCAACAGACGAAAATATAATTTCTAAGTTGTATTTTTTTTACATTTTTTCTTTCAATTTATCTACATACATGTTGTCAAAAACTTGTGCTAGAATAGAAAAAGGGCAAAACTAAAAACAAAAAAAAAAACAAATTAACAAATTTAAGTACAACATCATGTCTCCTGTTTCTCTAAAACTGTCTTTCTTAATGTTAAATTTATTTATGATATTTTATGTTCTAGTTTTTGTTTAACTTCTGGTCCTGCTTCCGTTTTACGTCTCTCTCTCTCTCTCTCTCAATCACTCTTACTCACACTACAGTTCTCATTCACGTTGCCACTCCAACTTTTGCAAAAAAAAAAAAGGCAAAAGGGTCATTTGTATGAAACAAACATAAAATAAATAGAAAATAAAATTTTTGAGTTTCATAAAAAGCTGAAAGGGAACAAAAATACACAGATATATTTTGTGTTAAGTGTTGACGCTAATAAAGCATATATTTTATTTTGGACTTCTTTTTTTTTGGTTCATATTTATATACATATATATATTTTTTTTTTTTTTAGATTTTAAACCAACCATTTAAGGGCTGCAAAAATGTTGTAGTTCACGAAAACAGCAACAACAACGAAAAAATCTCAAATAAAATTTATTTGTTTTGTTGGCCAACTACCACAACAGCACACTCCGCAGACAAGGAAATGGAAAAAAAAACTTTGCATATAAAAATGTTTTAGTAAAATTAATTTAGTGTAAGTAAGAGAATAAGTTTTAAAAATAAAATATGTCATGTTTAAGTTGGACAAGAGTAGAAAGATTATGGCAAACTCAACGCATTAAAAATGAAAAATTATCGTACACCAGCCAAGGAAGGGTCAGTTGTAACGACCAGTTGAAAGGCTTCCCTGACACGATGCTTAATATAAATCTAATAAAATAGCTTAAATTTTTTTACTTTATATCATCAAATTTACAAAATAGGAGGTAATGCGGTAGAAGGTATTGAAGCTTGCCACAGATAATACATTAACTTTCGAGGCACGGTAAGCAGCTGCTGCAATCGTCACATTTCTGTCTTTCTCTAGTAAAGTTTATTATGACTCTTGTCCTGTGCAAAAAAGTATTGGTAATAACATTATTTTCCCAGAAGATCATATAGCTATTGATACATATCTAAAAATATAGTTATTGCTTTACTTTTGCTCGACTAAGCTTTTATGGAAAAAATTCCCAGTAACTTGAATTGTTTCTTAAAAAACTATAGATTACAAATATTTTTTGTTTATAATACATCAATAATGTTACTTTGTCATAAAAAACTTAATGCTCTTAAATTAACGTGTCTTTAGCTGTCGAGATATTTACACTTTTACAGAATTTGCAACGAGGACTTTTACCCTTTCCTCAAAAAATGATCAATAACTCTAAATTTCAGTAGTCCAAACTTCCAAGAACTTTTGCTTTTCATCACAAAGTTTTTTTTTAATATCCCATTTTTATTACACCTGTCAAAATGTGACAATAAGTAATCGAATTTAAATGGTTGGGTATTAATTATCTTAAATCAATAAATAAATAAATTGAGTTATCAAGATGCATGCAAAAATAATACATATGCATATATAGAACTTAGTTTTACGCATCATCATGACCCTCTTAGAAGCCCTGAAGGTGCGTATCGTTTGAGTCTTCTGGGCGCCAGGGTTTATTTTATCGGCATGGGAATGTTGTGTTAAGCGAGTTGTATGTTCGAGGCTGCCATGGCGCATGACTTCTTTTTCGGGTTTGATATCTAAATTCGATTTATGTCTTCATCTCTAAAGTACCATTTAGTTTTGACTATAGTTTGTAGTATTTTAGATTGGCTTCTTTGAATAATTTTTAAATTAGTTGTGTTTGCAGTGCCCCAGATTTCTACGCCATACTGACAGATTGGTGCTACACTTGTATTGTATATGAGAAATTTGTTTTGTATTGATAGCTTAGATATTCTCACCCTAGTAGCCAAAATAGTTGTCTAAACCTGTTGTTTAATTCGTTTTTCTTTCCTGACGTATGTGGTCTTTCCATGTGAGTTTGGAGTCAATTATCCCAAGATATTTCGTTTTTGTATCCCAAAGAAGGAGCGATCCATTTATTTGAATTATTTGTCTTAACAAAGTAAATGAAAATTTTATTTTGCCGAGGAAAAAGTTGCCAACAACTAAAATTTCTCATACAAAAATTATCGAAAGTTTTAGTCTTTGACTTAAACTTTATAATCGAACTTTATGATTTACAATTGCTCAGAATATTAACGAGCTGGTATTCGATTTTACTTCCTCAAAGTTGAGAAAGATTTTTTGTGATAAGACGGGAGTGATCGACATTTTTAAAGAGGATAATAGTAATAAAGTTGAAGACTTATTGGATGGGGTACAAACCATGTTTGTTTCACATCCACCACGGAGCTCATCAGCAACCAAATTGCTCCGAACCCAGGCCCTGACTAATTGCATACCATTTTTAAGTAGCAACGCTCAGCCAGCCTTTGACCTGGGCTCTTCATTACCAACCATCAGCATTTAAAGTATTGAGAAATTTTCAATTCCATCAGATTTTTTTTCCGGGGAATTTTAATAGAAAGTATAACTCAAATTTTTATAGAAAGTATAACTCAAAATTTTCGAGATCTTTGCTATTGCATGCCTTTTTGTAGGTATTCTTTTGTTTTCCTAAAGAAATTTTTCTTAAATTTTACATCTATGTATACTGAAATTTCCATTATTTATTTTGAAATTTTCTGTTCATCTCATGGGACCTAGATTTAGTTTTAAAAACTTTTAATGGCATGTAATTGGTGTCCTCAAGTATTTTCTTCCAACAGCTTTGAAATCTAAAACTTAAACATTTTATTGAATATTAACAAAAAAAAAAAAAAATAAAAAAAAAATTCTTTATAAAATTTCTTCACAAATCATCACATTAAAATATTAAGATTAAATGTTTAAGGAATCCTTGAAATTACATGAGGGAATATGGGACTGATGCCAGTAGCATTGTTTCTTTTTTTCCTTGGCTTTAATTCTCCAAAGTAACAGTCACTTGGTGACGTTACACTTTTGTATTGTCGTAATATTCACAGAAAATAGTGGGATAACAAATAAAAAATAGTTTTTATTTTAGCTTTGCATTTCCTCAACAATAACATTTAGGTAATGCTGGATGTGACCTTACACCCAGATCCCAAAGCAATAACTTAACAATGCAGACAGCAGGCCAAACACATTTAGAGATATCAAATGAAAAGAAAAAAATTTATAAAAATATAAAACAAAGCACATTCGTAGAGGTGAATTTGTGTAAATGAGATATGAAGAAAGAACTACGCTTTTCAGAGTGGGCTTAACACTTGCAAAAATTGTGCGAGACAAAGGAGTGTGATTATTTTACACGCTACAATAAATAATTAAGTATGTTTTAGCATAAAGCGATGTAGACTTCTTCTTATGTGCTGTTATCAAATTGTACCGTAAAAAGCAGAAAGGCAAAAACGTTAAAAATTAGCAATAAGCCAAAATGATTTGTATGCCCTCAAATGCTGTTATAATAAAATTTTAATTGTTTTGTAAGGACAATATTAAAGCTTTTTTAACACACACACACAAAAATTTTATTTCAAATTAGCAATTATATAAGAAAGTGCAAACAAAGGAGAACCTGTACTTTCAATTCTTTAAAAGAGATATTGTTACTTTTTATTCTTTGTTAGAAACCATTAGCTGATTTTTTAATTACAAATCAAACTACAATCACACAATTCTATTATCTTGAACACTTTAGAGGTCAAAAGCTTTGCTTACTATTCATTACTGTTAAGCAAAACGCTTAAACACTTGAACATACCCTGCCGGCAACTCAGTTAACTAATAATGAATTACAAGCTAACTTTTTTACAACTGGTGGTGGTTGACACTTAGATTATTTTCAATGGAGATGACTGACTATTTTAACATTACGATGTCCTAGGAGGTAGTCAATTGTCCGACGCTGCATTACTTTTCAACTAACTTCAAGTTAACTACTTCAAAGTCAGTACATACAGAAAAAAATGTACAAATCAAGGCTGATTTTACATTTTTTGGTGGTAATAGTTACTTATATTTTATTAAATTAAATTTCATCACACTTTTTTTTTTTTTTTTTGTTAGCCTCTGGTGGGATTCGAACCACTAAGCCTCAAGACTGGTGAGCAGCCACCTTAACCCATTCAGCCATCGCTACATTTTAATTGAATGCGACAATAGGCAATTTAATTCAAGAGTTATTTACCGTGTATGTGTGTATGTTAGTATTTGAATTTTGAGTGAACTCTGCACTACGTTTCGATTGTATTGTAGCTAATTTGAAGCTAGTCCATAAAAGTTAACGTGAAGTTAATTATTTTGGTAGTCGACTACCAATTTGCTGGCAGGGTATTTAATATGCACACTGTTAATGATATCACAGTTTAAACCAGACTGGTGTACAAGATCGCTGTTAACTAACTCACTAATTAAAAGCGACTAGCACGAATTTATACCCGCACTAGTGTTGCCAGTTTAGGGGGTTTCCCCTTAGATTTAGGGTTTTTTTTCCTTAAGGGGTGAATTTGAGGTGTTAAATTCTTTCGGGAAAAATTTAGGGGGAACAATTTATTTGTGGGGTATTTTTAGGGGGTTTCTGTGTTTGGTTGAACGGCAAAATGACAGGAGTTAAAAAATTTTTCAACTGATAAATTTGAAGACTTTAACACGATTTTTAAAGTAAAATTAAATGAGATATTTTGTGTTCATCTTCAAGCTTCAAGTACAGAATTTTGCAACTGGTAATTTTAAGTACACTAGAGCCCCGATTTGCGTCGTTAATGGGGACCGGGGAAACGCGACGCAAATCGAATCACTTTTTTCTATATAAATGCACTGAAATTTAATTTGTTGGGGAAAATATTTAAAACAAAGCAAAAAATGCTGTATTTTTTGATAAAAAATACAAGTATGAGTACGTTTTTATTTAATTTACTTCAACAAATATTTAGATATATTATAAAGAAATAACAAAACCATAAATTAAGAAAAAAAAAAGACATAAAAATGACTCATGTTTTACGTCCTTAAGGCATATTCTGGTGAATCACACACTAAATTGTTACCATAACCAGACAGCTGCTCTTAGCACCACTTATATAAAAAAGAAAAGAGGATTCCCCTTTTTTCACGCAATCTGAAAATTTCTTAACGTACATGTGACGATCGTTATTGCCAGAAGTTGTAAAAACTAATGAAATCAAGATGCTAAATACATACTACACTACAAATGCTAAAAATAGTAATCCACAATGATGCAGTAAAAAATGTAACCCTGTTTAGGACGCAAATCAAATCGGGGTCAAGACGACGCAACTCAAACCGATGCAACTTGAAATCGCAACGACGCAAATCGAATTTTTGCAGTTTTAAAAAGCGACGCAAATCGAAACGACGCAAATCGGAGCGACGCAAGTCGGGGCTTTAGTGTACTTTCTTTGTTGATTTTAATGTATGTTTTCCTTATGGGTCATTTCTTTGAATATTTTCCGTTTTTTAAGAATTGGTAAAATTAAAATATTTAAAAATCTTTGATAAAATTGAAACTCTTTTTATGAAAATGTCAAAAGATCGTCAAAAGCGAAGAAGACTTAGAAACTCTTAATATTTTTATAGACACTTAATTTTTTCTTGACACGCAGATAACAATTTCCAGCTGCCTATAAATATGTAATTACTTAGATCTCAAAATATGTGAATACAAATAAATCGAAAATTTATAATAAATATACATACGCCTGTAATCATAACATATGCACTAAAAAAAATATAAACATCACTGGTATTCATAAAAAATAAAACATTGTTGAAAATCATTTTAAAACAAATTTTTCATATTAAATTTGTTCTAAAATGTATTTGAGCAACATTTTATTTTTTATGAATACCGGGGATAATCAGTTAATTTCTACTTCTTTTTAATTGGGGAAAGTTTAAAAATTGTATGCATTTTCCGCATTGTCAATGCATTAATATTGGTGATTCGCACACTAAAGCAGAATGTTCACCAAAATGATTTGGGGGATTTTGTAGAAAAACATTGAATTTTAGGGGGTTTTAAAATTTGTCTGGGGGGAAGAAAAACATTGACCTGGGAACACTGACCCGCACTAAGCGGCTGATAGCAACTTCAAGAAATTTCTGAGACAGCTTTCTCGACTAAGAAATTTTTGCAAGCTAAATTGGAGTATAAAAAGTGACACTTATTCAGCTACGAGATCACAATTGTTTTAAACTGTGTTACGGTCAACAACAGGCTTAAAGAGTTATTCTGGTTTTTACAGGTTATTAAAAGTTTTTTGTGGATCAAGTCTCTCTTGCAGCCCAGACTCGACATGTAGTAACAGCGTCAAGCCGAACAAAATGTAAGAGGAAGTGCTAACATAACAAACATATTTCAAGCAACTGCAGAACACAGCTTTCAGCACACTGGGGAAATTGTAGCCTCCACTATTGGCACCTACTTCAAATCAACCAAAAGAAACTGTGTACAATTTGTTTTTGCAATAAATAATATTATTTGCTGCAAGCTGTTGTAGCAGTCACTGACTTGTGTATGTTGTTTGTGGTGGCGGAAATTGTAGTTATTGACATTATAATCAAAGAAGACATCGTCACTATGCGATGGAGTGTGTGTGTGCGTTAGTAAGAAAGTCCTGGCAAAAAATAAGCACAGAAATACATTTATAACTGAAATTCCCTACTAATAGAAAAATGCAACAACAAAACAGAATAATAATGAGAACAAACAGAAAGTGTGCGAGACAAGAAAATAAAAAAATACAATTTAATACTTGTAGTCACTATGGTTGGTAGGAAAGCAACAAATGAGACATAAAAGTGTACCAGCTACCATTTTTCATTCATTATTTTATCGATGCTTTAACTTGGAAAAACAGATGAGTCCTGGGGCTTATGTTATTAGAATGAATTGTACTTTGTATGACTCGTTGGCAATTATTGTGTATGTTTGTATGTATGTGTTTCTTTGTTTGTTGGTGTTGAAAATTGTTACAAACTCAAGAGGTAATGAAGGCAACAATGGTATAATACAAAATAAAATTATGAATATTTTTTGTTAAAATCATATTGACTTTAAAGGAAGTTAAGAAAAGTAAGGCAGGAATAAATTTACAATGTCAATATAAAATAAGAAAAATGTTGGTCACACCAAATTTATCACTAGAAGTCTTTCTCAATTCTGAGGAAGTAAAAATCTAACCAGAAGGCCCTATAAAATGTTTAACAATTCTAAATCATAAAGTTCACTATAAAATAAAAATTAATAAACCAAATTATTTATTTGCTTGAAGAGCCAATTGAAGTGTTTAAATTCAACGACAGAAAGCATTTGTAAGGTCTATTTTTGGATCTGAATTAATATATTAAAATTAATGCTTAAACATCGCTGGGTCTGGCGAAAAGTTTGAAACCGTTTTTATCACTGACACGATAACAGCATACACAAATATCAATTGAAAAACAATTGGATGCTGGTGAGAGAATATCCAGTCAACAGTAAAACACAGCAATAAAGAGAAAAGTTGACCAATAACATTAAATGTAGACAGGGGTTCGCAGCAAATTTAGCATCGTGCTGAAGGTGAAGCAGCCATTGTATGCGCCCCAGCCAGCAAGTCTTTAACTTTACTTTTCTGCTCTTCTTTAAAAATATTTCTCAATTTTGAGGTTATAAAAATTGAACAATTATTATGAAAACTATATATCTTCAATTCATTTCTTCACATTTTACTATTTTTGTTAGCAGACAAAAATTCCATTTTATAACAAAAACTATATTAGAACATTTCTCTAAGCCAAGCAGAAAAAATTGACTTTAGCGTTCAACCTTCAGGTCTTTGGATTCCTATTAATTGTAAACGTAAAGCAATATTTTCTCCAATCGATTCGTTTTACTTACACACACATATTTTGCCAGCCATTCGAATGAATTCAAATAATAACAAAAGGCCAATAAATTTAAGGAAAACAAAATATTTGAAATATTCAAAAGGGAATTTGTAATCCTAAAATGGCAATGACCGTGTAAAGCCAATCTGACAGTGAGTGTGTAACCTACAAAATCGGGAATAGCAGCGAGTTATTTGGCACATGCACAGGCATGCACAATCACACACACACATTCAAACAGTCTATAGATCCAAGCACACAAATCAAGCGTACAAAAAAAAAGCACATGACTAAACCCAACAAACGTGTAGGCAGGCATTTGAGTGTTGAAATATTATTTTCAAGCTATAGCCTGGACCAGGTTTCCCAAAACTTACAAATGTGTATCACAAATAATATACGTACTTCTGAAAAGTTTCCATATAAATACGTATATTATTTGTGATACACATTTTTAAGTTTTGAAAAACCTGCTCCAGTCTATAGCTTGCAAATAATATTTCATATTTGTTGTTTTGATTAGGAGAAGAAAAAAATATTATGCATACTGTGTAAGCCGAATTGTTGTAAATCGCTCGTTTTAAAAATTTGTTTTTGCTTTTGTTGCTCTGTAAACATAAATTTACTTGTTCTTAAACAAGTAAAAATACCTGGTCGAAAGTAAAAACATGTAAGCAATATGGTAATAAATCATGGCAGAACAGCCAATTTTAATTTAGGATTTATTATTTTTTTTTATTTTTAATAAAAAGTCTTCAATTTTAATATGGGGGTGTATGCTGGAAGATATAGTAATTTGGGTAAACATTAGTCTAGGCAATTCATATTTGGCAGTCGTGCTGCAGATACGTGGCAAATTTATTACGAAAAATTATTCGGTAAACCAACGAGTTCTAATCTTGACCTTCATACAGCCACATATGGTTGCCAAAACGAATATTTGAAACCAGTTTCTTACTTTTAAAATGCTGGCCTCGAGAATGTTTATGCAGATTAAAAGAAGTTGCAGTTAATTAAAAGAAACAAACCAGATGAGCTGGAACAACTCAAACAAAACATTCGTGCTGAAATTAATGAAATTTCGGGTGAAATGTGTAAGAATGTAACGAAAAATGAGCTCAAAATGGCTCACATTTGTGAGGCTAAGAAAAGCGGACATTTAGCTGATATAATATTCTATACATAATTGATAACCTTAAATAAAACATTTATCAATACAAGATTAATTTCCTGTCATTTAATCAAAAATTATAAATTTCTAAACAAACAAACTAAATCTTACCAGCGAACTCTATTATTTTTTAAATACGTGCAGTTTACAAAACAAAACGGAATATAATAAATTTTTGTGATGGCGTTTTCTACTTGCAAAATACACATTTGCAAGTTGTGTCAGATGGTGTTGGAGTCTTCTTGTTTGCTGGGTTAATGTTTATGTTTGCAAACTAACAACAACAATTACAGCAAAGCCAAAACGAATACATTTGCTCTTCTTTTATTTCTTGAATGTAACCAGTATAACAATAAGTATTACAGATGCAAACAACAATAGAAATGCTTAAGCGAGCAAGAATGTACCAACTGGTAATAGAAGTTATAGGCACTGGGTAACAAATGGAATGAGCAAAACAACTACAGCGGCAACTACAGTGTGAGCAGCAGCAGCAGTAGCGGCAGCAACCATAATAAAAATGCTAGTTTGCCAGCAATAAATGTAACTATAGTAAATTATTGGCAAAGTTTAACTTTAGCGAAAATGTTTACACACTCAAATACAACAAAATCTGCAAACGTATTTGCATACAAACGCTGGCAAAAGAAAATCACACACATATTTACACATCTTTAGCATACGTATAACGGAAAATATGTAGTATGTATGAATTTAAATCCATAGTGAATACACCGGAAGTGAAAACATGTTAGTTCTTTATTTTTTTTTTGAGCCATCTCTCTTTACCAAAAGCTCTTGCTCCACACACACACACACACACACACACACACACACACACACACACACACACACACACACACACACACACACTCACTCGAAAGTCTATGCAGAGCAAACAATTTCGCATAAAAATATATGCTATTTGGTGTTGCAAAAAAATAACCCAACTTTTTTTTATGATTTTTTTCCAACAAAAAATGCCGGCGCACAAAACAACAATGCAAAAAAAAAACTATAAAATCGAAAAGTTTTCTCATTTCACAAGCGTAAATTTCATTTGACACAGGACTTAATTTTATAAGTTAAGAAATAAAAATTGAAAATGTTTTTTCTCTCCCTTTTTTTCCAATAAAAAAAAAAATTTACATAAAAAAATGGCAAAAGTAAATTTTCAATAGCTGGATGTAGAATTGATTTAGAAAGTAATTCAAACAACGAAACAAGATTTTTATTCAATCTTCGTGCCTCAAAGACTAGAAACAGAAATCGAGCTCCATAAATATATGAAGTTGTAAAAATTATTTTGCTGTGACATAATCATTTGTTAAAAGAAAAGTTTTGGAGGAATATAAATTCATATATTAGAAAGCAAGCAGCGAACGTGTGACTGGAAAAAATTCAAAACGGAAATTATTGTTTGCATTAAGTATATGTATGATTTTTGTATCCACTCCAAACATAGAGAGTTGTGAATTTGCAATTCCCATTAGGCCCACAAAGAAGTCTAATCTATGACAAACTATTTCAAAATTTTTCGAAATTTTGTTCAATTCAGGTCGTAATTCGTAAAATCGCTCACAAATTTTGTAGCATAGTTATTGAAAAATAAATTCAATATTGTAATATCCAACAATAATTTTGTTGGAAAGAGAAATATTTGCAAGCAAGTGTTTGGTTGAAAATATTTTGATGATAATTATTTGTGTGCTCTAGAAGAAAAAAAATCTATATAACGGCGTTTAAGTCACAATCTTTCGAGTCATTTGTTGTACAAACTACTCAAGGAGAAAATGTGTCCGCTCATTAAATCGCTAATTCGTTAATTTCTGTATTCGTTACAGCGAGACTCCACTGTGTTATGCATTTGCTTGCACCTCTCTATGTTTACTGTCTTATCATGGGCATGGATGGGTGCCAAAATCCATAAATTCTGCAAAGTTTCATTTACACTTTAAAATATTTTAATCCAAATTTCAATTAATATAAATTTGCATAAAATCAACAATAAAGGGAAATATGCAAATATGTGTATAATTTTTTTTAATTTTTTTTTTCTTGTTGTTAGTTCTTAAACCCCAAATGAGTGTCAGTGTCGGTGAATTTGTTGTCTTTTGAAATTTGTTGCACAGTTAAAACTGAAATGAGGTGTTACGTATGTCAACAAACAAAACTTTGCAGACTACAATGCCAGCAGACATTCTGTGCCTCAATGTCGACTACAGCCAAACAAAAAAAAATATCAACTCAAGTTTTCAACTAACAAAAATTTAGTTTTGTATTATCCTTTTTTACCGAGTGGAGTATATTTTTAATTTGCTTTTTTAGATTTGGTTTTTCATTATTATAGTAGTACATTTTTTGGGTTGCTTTTCGTTTGTTGTGTACACTACAGCCTGCGCGTGGTGAGAGTAGTTTGATAGGCACAATGCATTTGTGAGACACTCTAAAGGAACGAGATGTATGGCTTTATTAAACAATTAAAAGACACAATATTTAGTTATTTTTACAACAGGGTACACAAACGTTAAAGATGATTTCTTTTTTGCTGCAAGAGTTCCATTTCAAATCTGATCAGATCTCGAAAAAAAATATAATACTAAAATATAATTTCATATTTGAAAAATCTTATTTATTGTGATCAATATTAATTAAATAGAAAAAAAAATTTAATTTATTTAAGGTCAACAACTAGCTGTTTCGCAGCCATTACACTTCTCATCATCATCACCCATATGAGCTTGATCATATGGGTGATCATAGTCACCCAATGATCAGTAGTCATTTGCAATTTCTAACGCTGCCAGTTAAAACCTTCAGCTTACGCAAATTGACGTCTACACAATCAATATTAACCAATGCAAGCGTGCTGATATCACAACAGGTCCTTACTAGGACCCAAGTGATCCGGTCTCATGACCGGCGGCCCACGTAACAAAGTTGCAAACTTTGCCTTTCTTGTCTTCCTTAAATCTCTTGTGATCAACTCTCACTACATATATTTTTAAAACAAAACCCAAAAAAAAAAAAGAAAAAATCTGCAACGAAAACAACAGAACATCACTTTGAATTTCAAAAAGAAAGTCAAGGATATGCAGATTTAATGTAAATGAAAAATGTTGGTGGGTTGGCTGTTTTTTTTTTCTCTCTCAACCTTACTGTTTGGCTTTCTTGTCGCACAATATATTGTTCTGAATTCTGAGGAAGAAAACGGAACTATAAGGTTCGATAAAAGTAGTCAGCAGTCGTATGTCGTTTAGCTCGACTAAAAAGCTAAATTACTGCTTAAAAGCAGTGCAAAAAGTGAAAGCGTTACTATCGCTTATAAAATAGCAACAAACACGCGAATCAGTTGAATATTGGTGAGAGAATAAAAAACATATTTCACTCACCAGCGAAACACATTAATTAAATTGAGAGTGGATCAATGGGATTACATTTAGACGATCATTAATGAAAAGCTCACTGCAAACAGTCGGCGAACGCGGGCATGACCCGGGTTCGAAGCCGACTGCTGACGAGTATCGTGGTGGTCGTAAAATAGCCATGGCGTGTATCCCAGCCAATAAGTCGTCCACTTGAAACCGTTCGCATCGCCAATACATTAGCAACAACCATGAAAATTCGTTTGGAAACAAAATGCCAAATAGCAATCAACAGAAAAACGTAATGATAAAAAACTGCAAAAATTCGATTGAAAACAAAATGATAAAATAGAAAATTGATCATTAAGATTAAACACAGTAAGTCAGTAACGAGCAGTAACAGATACTAGAATGGCTCTAAGTGATGTTGCTTGAAAACAGTAGACAGCAAGTCACGACCTGGGTTCGAAGCAATTTGGGAGCTACAGAGCGTCCTGGTAGTCGCAAAATTGTCATATTATGTTCCCCAACCAACAACTTCAACTTTACTTTTCTTACATAAAAAAATTCCCTCTCAATTCTAAGGACATAACATCCAATTAAAGCAAGGATTTTTGTGTTTTTAATTTTTCATTTTAAAGCAAATTTTAAGGCTTCTCAGCTTCGTTTATGTCCAACAAAAATGTTCCAGTGCGAGAATTTTTTCCTTTTTTTTTTTGGCTCTTGTTGAAGAGTGTTTTCGTTGACATTTAACGCGTGAATACTAGACGACTGAGTGTTTGAACTAACAACGGAATGTGTCTGTCTGTCTGCCTGCCTGCCTGTTCATTTTGGAAAATGTGTGAATAAGTAGAAATGATGTTTACACATACAACGTACAAATGTGACAAAGTCAACGAAATGAAAATGCACTTGAGCGTAACAAATAACTAAACTAATCTCTAGAACAAATGCATACATTTCAACAAATATACAGCAAACAAACATTAAATACATACAGACAAACACATTCCTGTGCATAAGCGAGTAACTAAATTCAGACATTCCGTCTAGTCTATTTTGCCAACACAAGAAACAAAAAGAGAAAAAACACAGAAAAACGAGACACAAGCTTCAATATATTTTTAAAACAAAACCCAAAAAAACAGAAGAAAAAAATCTGCAACGAAAACAACAGAACATCAGTTTGAATTTCAAAAAGAAAGTCAAGGATATGCAGATTTAATGTAAATGAAAAATGTTGGTGGGTTGGCTGGTTTTTTTTTTTCTCTCTAAACCTTATTGTATGGCTTTCTCTTTGAAATAAATTGCGAAACGCAAAAAAAAAAAAAATAATAATAATAATGAAAAGTACCAAACATGCAAATTAACTATTTGTTTAAGAAAACTTTGTTTGCGCAAGTTTAAACATTCAAAATCTTTATTGAATTCTTAAGCGTTTACTGCTTTGTGGCTGTCTTTTTGTTTTGCATTTGGTTTATTACAATTTAAAAAATTTGTCTTGCATTCGCAAGTTTATGCTTTTTTGCACAGTTTGCGAGAGTTTTAAGACCATAATAAGCGTCCTTATGCTCCTTGTATTTGAGGTAAATTTTTATGGCGTATTTAACTTGTCTAGCGGGAGGATTATTTCACTATCCACACAAAGCAACAAACAGCACAGTCTAACGCCAGCCAGCAGCACAAGCAACAGTGTCATCCGAAAAACCACAATTGAGCATTTTATGCGTTGCAAGTTTTTTTTTTTTTTTTTGCTTCTTGTTATTATTATTTCTAAATTTTAACCATTTGGGGGAAAATTTATATTTGCTGCACAGGTGAACTGAAGTGCTTTCAGAACAACAGTAGTCATGGCAAACAGCAGATTAGGGATCAAGTTAATTGAGTAGTGGTCACGTTAAAGGAGTATATTTAATAATTTTAAATATGCTAGTTTTTTCTTTAATTGATAGATAAGCAATCCCGAAGTCAATTTTCGAAAACAACGAAAGTCATCTACAGAGAAAGAATTTTTTTTCATAAATCCAATGTATTCCAACAATAATTTAATTAAAAAAAAAATTATGAATTTTCTGCTATTTCGGTGCTCCTCACATCAGTAACGGCTGATTCACTGAAATTATATTAAAGATCATTTCACTAAATATATGAATTTTAATCATTTCATTTACTTAATTTTTTCCCTTGTTTAATTTGATTTTGAAAAATTATTAAATAAATAAACGACTCATGAAATGTAGAAATTTTTTCATTAATCTAGTGAAAAAAAAAACATAATTAATATCAAGAATAACATTAAGGTAAGGAATAATTTTAATAGCAGATATACTCCATTCCAAAAAAAGTAAACAAATAAAGAGCCGTTCCATGGGTGAAGACATTTTTTAGGTACCACTCGCAAATACACTTTGCAAAATATTATAGAATACACAGTTTTTTTTACAAATCAAATGAGAATTGCAAAGTCTACGAACGAATTCATTAACCTAATGAACTTGTGGATTGGTTAAGTGCATTTCTTTTTTTCACGAGTACCATGATATTTTTTGACGAAATTGTAAAAACTAATGTGCAGTTTTTAATGAAATTAACACACTAGATCTATGAAAACGCATTGTCACAATTTGATTAAACAAAAACTATTTATGAAATAAATTCCTTAGAACTATGAATGAAAATTCTTTCAGTGTAAGTATACCCCTGTATATATACAGGGATGAATAATCTTTGCATATGTCTCAACAAGTTCCAATTATGAAAAGCTATGGATTAATGAAAAACTGTTAACGAAATAAATTTATTTGAATTATAAAATAAAAATTCTTTCAGTGTAAGTGACCCACAAAATACAAGTTTGAATAAACTCTGCACATTGAAGGATGAAGCGCAAATTATGAAGATCTCTCAATTAATGAAAAACTTATAATGAAATAAATTAATTAGAACTATAAATGAAAAAATTTAAGGATGAAGTGCAAATTAAGCAGATCTCTCAATTAATGAAAAACTAATAATGAAATAAATTCAGTAGAACTATGAATGAAAATTCTTTCAACGTAAGAAAAGCAAGCGCACATGTTTCAACAAGTTGCAATTAGGAAGACCTATTGATTAATAAAAATCTATTAACAGAATATTATCATTTGAATTATGAATAAAAATTCTTTCAGTGTAAGTGAGCCATAAAATACAGGCGTGAATAAATTTTGCACATCTATCAACAAGTTCCAATTGTTATAATTGGAACTCTTGATTAAAGAAAAAATATTAAAGAACAAAATTCATTAGAACTGTGAAAGAAAATTACTTCAGTGTCAGAGGCCTACGCATAAGAAACCCTCACACCCAAAGGGTTAATCTAAAGATAAACATAAAACAGAATAATGCACACGTAAATGTCTGCTTGTAATGCAATCCTTTTGGGTATTTACTTGTATTTGGTTGCTCTTGTGTGGCAAATTTAAGCGTGTTCTACTTCGTTAGCAGACACTTTAACGGTGCAATTCAAGCTCTGAACATACGATTATATGGACTTGTAAAAAATATACTCATTCTACTCTTCTTCTCCGCCATTTCTATTTATTCTTTGCTAGTCTTCTGGTATTATATTTTTTACATTTTGTGCATTATGTAAATTGTATGTGTGTGTGTGTGTATGGCTGTGTGTGCTTTTCAACTAAAATGTAAATAAAAATCATGAAAATTGTGTGGCATTTAAATGGTTGGCAATGGATTTTTATTGCATTCTTCAACCGCAACAAGAACAACAAATGCCACTTGACACCTTTTTTATATGTTGCAATAAATAACAAGTTAAAGTTTTGTGACATTTTTAAGGAAAATCATTTGAGTAGTGTCATGTGTTTAGGTTTTTGTGTTACGTTTAAAACTTATAACAAAAAACTTTTAATTTAAGAATTGATAGTGGGCCCTCGAGCGGGCGGTAAAACTTAATGCCTTGTCATTTAGTATAAAAAAAAACTTAATATACATATTTAAAAACATGTAAATGGGAGTTGCCTGTTTCTTTGACATACTTTCTGCAAGTTACGGCCACAAGGTGGTCACTCAATGTGAGCTGATGAAAAGTTATGATTTTTTTTCTGGCTTGCTTTTCGCGCTTGCCTCTAAAGGTACCGTTGCAAGAGCAGCTGACTACTGCTTGTAGCTTTAGGAACTCGCAAAGTAAACAATGCAAACGCACAAACACGAACAATGAATTATTTCTACCAACAAAATACATGAAGTGTATGGTGGGCCAAAAAAAAAGTCATCCGGAATATCGGTTGTGGCTCGCGTTGTTGGGGAGTTATTTGCGCCAGGGCTGGCTTACTTGTATTCAACAGCTGTCTTGTACACATATATGCAAAAGCAGATTTGACATTGGCCGCCAGTTGCAAAAATCAGAGCAACTTCCAATAGGGTGATTTCTTATGGCCGTCCTGTTGCAAATGTGCTCTAAACTGAGTTTTTGGTTCGTTGAGCAAACAAGCCAAAGAAATGACATGTTGTGAAATTTTATGTTTTCGCGTTTTATTTTCTTGTTTTTCCTTTTTATTGCTGTTTCTTGATGTATCCCTTTGCATATGCATTTATCTACCTAAAAAAGCAGTAAATAAAAAAAGTTTCCGTCCAAATATGAACTTAATTATTTATTTGCTTTAAGAGCCAATTGAAAAATGTATTAATTTAGGTCCAAAATGTGTTTAAAAAGGTTCACTTTTGGACCTAAATTAATAAAGTATACCATTTTACTATTGAAACGAATGAGATGTACAATGACAATGCAGAGATAATGAGATAATTAACAAAAAATTAATGTATTGAAAAATGAATGCATTGAAACACAGTACACTTTTCTATGCCTCTCACCTGTAACACTCACAAATTCGATGTTTCTGCAGCAAATGTTTCACAGTATGCACAGGCACTAGTGGAATGTGCAGGAAAGCTTTAAGCAGTGTTTAATGGTTTTCCGATTTAAGTGATCAGTTGAGTGGCATCAAAGAAATGTTGCCGGTATAAGATCAGCTAAAGAACTAGGTAGTAAACAAACTAAAGAGGTCTTTTAAATTCCAAAATAATAAGTTTTATTTATATATGGGATCCAATTTATCAATGTCACTCTGATGCAATTGAATGCATGCAGAAACAATTTCTTTTGTTCTGTCTTAGAAGTTTACATTTTGATCCTCTTAATATGCCCCCTTACACAAATAGACTTGCACTTATCAAGCTGCCTACTCTCAAAAGCCGTAGAGTTATGCTGAATGTATCATTTATTCTAAATACTATTAATGGTGATGTCTGCTCTGGATTTTTGATCAACGAAATCTTATTTAACGTTCCTCAACGTACATCATGTAATTTTATTCCTTTGTTGGTAAAAGTTTATAGAGAAAATTATAATGATGCTGATCCTCTCAGGAGAATGTGTTATACTTTTAATCAATTTTATAGATTTTTTAACTTTTCTTTAAATCCCGCTGCAGTAAAAAACTCAGTTATTCATTTTTTAAATTCATAAAAAAAATTTTAATATGTTTTATTTTTTTTAAAGGCTGTCTTTAAATGTAATAAAATTGTATATTATTAAGTATAACAAAACTATCAATCCTTAATGAAAGAAAGTCATTTGAAAAAATTTTATTTTATGACAGTTGTCATCAGAAATGGTAAAAAAAAAATACACAACCTTAAATTGAATGCAAAATTAAAAGAAAGTATCCTGTCACAATGATCACACACCAACAACCCTTTCACTCAAGCCACTCAAACTGGAAATTAAAGGAACTTTTGTAATTTGTTTAGCAACACCTTAGTGTTGCTTTTTTTCTTCTCTTACTTTTGGACAATGAAACCCTATAAAGGTGTGAAGTCCTTTTTTTTAACTTTTTTTTTTATACTTTTCTTTTTAATTCAACTGACATAACGGGCGACAGACAACAGCAGCAGAAACAGAAACCTTTTCAAAAATACGAGTCTTTTTTACAAGACGTGACAAAAGTTTTATTTCGGTGTGTTTTTAGTCTTTCTGTTTTATTGTCATTGTACATTGACACTTGTTTTGCGTTTTATGTGTTTTGTATTTTTTGTTTTTTATTGTTGTCTCAAATTGTATTTTATTAGGTGTAGCCAGCCAGCAGCAGACTTATATCAAAAATTTTTATGGCCATAAATTCAGTAAAAGTTGTGTTATATTTTTTCTTTCTTGTTTCTTTGTTGGCAAAAACGTGCTTCAAAAGGGTCAAGGTGTTAAATCGCTATTGTTTTTTTAAGTGTTGTCGTTTTATAATGATATTTGTTGGCAATGAAAAAGAAAACCTACAAGTTTCAATTAACACTTAAAAGTATAAAGGACACCTGAGTTGTAGGCGCAATTTTCGCTTTTTCAAAATTAATACAAAAACCCAAAAGAAATTAAAGAAAAAAACAGTAAAATAATCAAATACACTTTTATTATTTTAGGTCTACAAATATACTTTGCCAATATATTCTGTCCTTTTCAGCCGTCTATATGTCGCCCACATTTCGTTAATACTACTCACCTAGTCAGTACACTCGAAAAAGCTTAAAAAAAGGAGTGTTTGTTGCCTTAAGTTTTATCGAATCTGCTGACGAGCAGAAGCATAAATGAAATGTAGCTGAAAAACGAAAACAGAAAATATTTCATTCCTAAAATAACACCTTTCAATTGGCTCTTATAGCAAATAAATAATTAAGTAAATTTTTTAAATATATTTTAAATTTTTTATGTGAATTTCAAAATCAATACAAAAAAAAACATCATATAACACGTATTATTGCAACATTATTTGTGAGCTATAGTAAATAAGTTACGGTCACATGTGAACTTTTATTTGGCCAAGTGGGCCGGTCTCCTGACCAGCAGCCCACGTAACAAAGTATAGAAATGCGAGCTTTTGGATTTTGACTTAATGTGACCACCAGTGGACCGATGTTTCTTATTATGAAGAACAATTTATAGAATTTATTGTGAAAGCATGCTAAAAGAAGTGTTTACATTGATAAGTCATATTACGTGTTAGGAGTAATGAGTTTTAGAATAAAATTTTATACAAGATATCTACTGTTTTCTGGATCCAACTGATTAAAATTTTCCCGCTGGGTATATTTATATGAGCTAACAAAGCATGGCTCAATAAAATGGATTTTACCTTACATTCCGAAATCACATTAACTGTTAACACCAGTTTGTAGAATTATAAACAAAAGTTGTCTAATTTAAAAAAAAAAAAAAAAAACCTAACCACTACTTTTTTGTTTGCCGGTATTTTTGGCAAATGCAGGCGTACACACAGCTAAAAATGCATTCACATGCATAGAGATGCAATAACAAAGACCAATCCAAAAAAAATAAAAAAACCGAAAAACTTTAAGTTTCACAAGAAGCTAATTTTAGGTTATGTCAATGTCGTCGACATTACGTTGGTCGATGTCGTCGGCATATAGACAGCTGAAAAATACAGTAAATTTTTTGAAAAGGTTCATTTTTGGACCTGAATTAATACGTTTCAATTGGCTCTTCAGCAAAAAAGTAGTGGTCACCTTATACATAGCTGAAATTAGTTTCTTTATAAGCTTAGCTTTAAGTTTATTGAATAGCAAGATCCTAGCCATCATTTAATAACAGGTGCAATATTTACGAGCTAGAGCTAGCAAAGCTATAGAGGATAAAAGTGCAAATTGTTGAATAAAAATTTTGGAAAAGGCTCTCATCTTTTTCTGTAGTGGGGCTATAACAGCCATTTGGCAACAGTATTACATAAATAATAGCATATTTCCTTCTTATAGCTCAATAATTATATTAATTTTTAGTACAAATTTCAATATGATTTGAATTAGCAGTTGTTATTACAATCTTATTTGACGATAATTTGAAACCACTTTGCTCATAAAAAACACTAAGGCAGCCATAACTGGCAATCATTATTTTATGGAAAATATTTCTAAACACCCTTTAGATTCCTTCAAAAGCTCACAGCAGGTTTAAAACTATGTATGTAATTCTCCTAGGAGTTTTTTTTCCGCCTCCTCTAATGTAGCAGCTATTGCAAGACAACTTGCTTCTAAAAGACAATTTGGCTTTCAAAGCTGGGGCGCTGCACCATCTTTTTCATAAGAAAAAATTTCAATTTTTCATGTACACAGTACCATTGGGAGACTCAACTAAGAATCTGCCTAAGGACTATATTGCATTGCAGAACATTACATAATGTAGTGCTTAAAAGTGTTTTAGTTTTTTTTAGAAAATAATTTTCTAAAATCTTATTACTTTGTTTTCCAAGTCCACTTTTAATGTATTCAGCGTTTTAAATTCAATCACCATTTGCCGCCAAACTCCATTAAACACATCTTATTTAATTTATGACACTAAAATTGTATACATTACAGATATCTGCATTGAAGATGCAAGTACTTTATGTAGAGTCGTTGTCACAATAAGTTTCTTTTCTGTTCTTAATGTGAAACACATTGAAACAATTAAAAATCTCGCCCTGTTTACAGGTACTCTCTAAAAATTATATTCACTTTTACTGACTTATTTTTACAACCCATAAACCACAAGTTATAAAAACCAACCACAAAATTGTAATTTTCTTCTTGCTTTTTATTTAATGGCATATTTTAATTTTTTTGTTTGTTTTTTGAGTTCTCATACATGAAGCTCGTGCTGTAAATGCAATACGGTTGAAGGAGTCCTTCATGAATATTTAAACACTTGTACGCAGGTAGTAAACATCAGACATGTTAAGTATCCAATATAAAAGAAACACAAATAATTGTGTATTAAGGATTTTTTTTTTTTATTAAAGTTGGCATTGTAATGCCATTTAGCAGTATGCGCAGGACTTTGACAACACTGAGCTTAAAACGAACAGGCAGGTATTAATAGAAATCAGAAAATCACACCGGCCTCTTACATTGTATTGTGAAGGGTCCGCCAAATAACTTTTTTTTTTTTTTGAAAACGGCGCAAAACATCGAGTGTAGCTTCGGCTGTGTGCCACGTAGCGCCGTCCTGTTGAAACCAAGTCTTACCAATATCTTCCTCTTCAAGTTTTATGAACAAAAATTCGTTCAAGATGGCCCGATAACGATCGCCATTTATAACGGCCACTGCTCGCTTTTTTTCGAAGGCCAATTATGCCTCTGGACCAAAATACGCATCGAACAATGACTCGTTTTGGGTACGTCGGCTTTTCAATGTCTGAGTGCGGGTTTTCTGTGCCCCATATGAGACAATTTTGCCTGTTTACATACCCGCCAAGATCAAAATGAGTTTCATCTGAAAAGAGGATTTTTTTTTTTGGCAAAATCGGCATCTTCTGTAGGTCGATTGCAGGCCCACTTAGCAAAGCGTACACACAACCATATTCGTTCAGCGGAAAGATAAAACTAATTATCTGTCAAATCAGACATGAGCTAAGTGTTAGCATTCAACGAAATAAGCACAAGTTGAAAAATAAAGCGTTAGATGGCGGACCCTATATTAGTGGATTTTTAAACCACATATGTAGCAGAAAAGTTTTTGAAAGCCAATGCTGCGTCTGCAGACCCTGTTATAATTTTTACGTTTATTTTTGTTTAACCAGAATCTTCCTTTGAACAAACAACTAATTTTTTCTTACACAACTCGTACTTGCAATTTTGCAATAAAATTTCATTTACTTCTTTGTTGAGGGAAAGAGCAAGTAGCTGCATGGGTGGAAGTACATCCCCTCTTCTATTGCTTTTTTGTGTCTGATTTGAATGTTTGTTGTATGTTTAGCAAATTTATATTCTGTAGTTGAATTTTGTGTTTGCTTTTATTATATTTTTTAATGACATCAAACGCAGTCATTCGGTTCGCTCAATGTTTGGTAGTGTTGTTGTTTTTTTTTCCTTCCTATTTCCCTTGAGATGACATTAAGTAGCAGTGCCCTTGCGGATGTGGTGAGGAAGTTAACTTGAGCAAAATGTCGTTTTGGAGAAGAGCAAAGTATTTTCTCCCGCAAAAGCAAACGGTACTGGAAACTATAATTCATTATAACTTACAATTAAATGTGTTCGACAAAAGTAATACAGCTACAGAGTTCAGTTATAACCCTGTCGGACATTAAATACTAGACTACTAAAATATTTAACTTTAATTGAGACTTCGTTGGTCGTTCATAGTTCCTTCCGTTACAGGCCCCATGCTGCCAAACGCCAAAGGCTCGACAGCTAAAATGTTTACAGACCATGGAGTTGCCGAGACGCTACAACAGCAAGTACTGAAAACCTTAAAAATCTAAAAACTAAAGGGTTTCCTCATACAAGAAACTTGGAAAACTAGCTGTAACGCTTGCATCATAAGAGATAGAGATTTAAAATTCACACAAGGTATGCAGTTGGCAGGTCTATATAACAACATATACTGGTCTTTAACAAAAGATAAAAATTCCCATGTAGCCCCCCCCCCACCCATACATGAGGACACCCTTTAAAGTGAAAGTCAGCTGCAACTTTACAACTGTTAGAGATGGACACTTGATATGTGCACATCATATCTAGTTTCCTGGCCTCTATAACAACAACAACAAACAAGTTAATGCTTAACTAGAGCTTAATACATAGTACTTTAGCCAGAAAATTAACTGTAACTTTTCAACTCTTATAGTTAAAGACCTCAAATGTTCAAAAAGTTACAATTTAAATAGTGCTTAATGCATGGAGTTACCCTTTGATTTAAAAACTATTTCCAACTGTCGTACCATAAGTGATAGAGAACTAAAGTTTTCGCTGGAGATGATATTTCCTAGCCGCTACAACAACAAATCCTAATATAAGACAAAGTTATAATAAAAAGGAGTACCACATACAAGAAGAAATGGTTTAAGACACTTCTACGGCAGTAGGGTACCCTTGCTGTACGAGTCAGTCTCGTCCTTGCCTGAATTTATTAATTGAGTCAATATTCTGTTTCTTGACATAATTATTTCTCTGTTCGTACACATAAAACTGAACTAATGTAATACCCAGTGTCCAGTTGAAAAAAAAGAAATCCTCGCCACCTTATTTGTCTAAATTTTCAACAATTTTAATGTTGCCTCAGAGCTTTAAAGTGTATAGGAAGCCAAATTTATGGTAGAAGAAATCCTTCGCGGTAATTAAAGATTTTGTTTTTTAGTCTCAAAATATTGCGCAATAAAAAAGTTTTGAAAATTTTAATGACCTATTTTTAGGGCTATTTTAAATCTGGAGGAGTAAGTGCATGAAAAGTGATTTTTTTTATAGAAATTGTTCTACTAAATTAATCATTTCAGTTTGATAAAGCAAAGACACAATAAACTGTGGTAAATTTAAGAATTAAACCTCCGATTACGTTACATGGTGGATTACTGTTTGAACAACTTACAGCTGACTTTTTGGTCAAGAGAATTTTTTTTTTAATGAAACTTAATTTAGCCATTCTATAAAATCCTACTTGTAAGTAAAGGCAAATTGTAATAAGGGTTTTTGTAAGGGTTTTTTTTTCTCGCAGACTATTACAAACATGAGCAATTACAACTTAAAGTGTATTCTTAATATGTATATACTTCACGTTTTTTAAAAACACCATATTTCCAGGATTCCAAGTTGAATTTGTTATTCTGTCTTTGTACTAAATTTCCACTGCTTTGCAAACCAATTGATTTATGTCAAAAACAAACATATTTATGTTTCAGCTTTGGTTAATCAATAGCAACCCCTTTGATCCAACACATATCATGAGAAATTCGTCACAAAACGTATGTTTAATTGACCAGCTGTTTGGGTAAGTGCGTATGTGCATATGTTCTTCGCTATTAAACACAAAATAGCTTCTCTAGAAACGAGATTTCGTGCAAACAACTGCCATATAAGTTCATATAAAATGCACCCAAAAGATTTGTACGTTCAGTAACTTTGCAATTTATTTTACATTTTTAATATATTGGGTGGCATTAACGACACTTGCCAGACTACATGCAAACATGGACGATTTCAGTTTGGCAATTACACACACCTTCTGTTGAAATGTTTGAAATAAGCAGCCAGCCAGCCAGCCAGCCCTTCATACCTACAAAGATGCTAAGCCCAAAAGTTTAGATGTAAACGTGTCAATGGCAGTAAAACAAAGAACGACGAAAAGTGAAGAACTAACATTCACTTACTTAACTATAAAATTAACCTTCTATTGGCTTTTAAGGGTTGCACTTTTCATGCCAAGGGGAATTGGTTCACAACACGTCACGCATGCAGAGCCAAGACTCACATTTGCTTGATTTTGTTTTCCCAAAAACCACCAGTATGCATGATTTGCGTGGCTGAATGCGTTAGTATTTATGCCATTCTCTTGGGATGCTTTAGTATACTTTTGCCTTTTGAGGTTGCCTGCACAATCTAAATGAGCAAATAAATAAATTGCAGTGTCACTATTTTATTTAATATAAACTAAACGCAATATACACAATGAGAGGAGAAAGCTTTTACTATAATGTTGGCACTTTTCTTTGGGTGGGGACATGCATCTTTTTGAGTGTGTGTGTGTGTGTGTGTGTGTGACCCAGCCATGTGCGGCAGTTGAACTTTAGCATACAAACCCAGGAATCACTTCACAATATTGAAACCAAAGTTATAATTGAAAAACGAACAAATGTTTGAGCACATGTCTGAGTTAAGACACCTCTGAATAATTTATTTAATTAGTAAATGGTTAAGAAAAAATTTTGTCGCTACACATTTAACGAAAGTGTATTTATTTTCATATGATGAGTAGTGCCACACATCAGGTTGTAAAAAAAACCCCATAAAAGCGCCTTGAATTGAAGGGATTCAGAGAGCTTAATTTTGCATTATGAAAAATTTTCGCGGACTTTACGATCTTGCAACCAGTCTTGCCTTTTGCAACTGTTTTTTTTTTTATTTTTAGCAACTACTGAGGGTTTTCACGTTGGTAGCCATCCAAATATGCTAAAGGGTCAGCCAAATAAACTTTTTTTTGAAAACGGCGAAGCTGTATGGCACGTAGCACCATCCTGTTGCCAATATCCTCCTCTTCAATTTTTGTGAACAAAAGTTCGTTCAGCATGGCCCAATAACGATCGCCATTGGCTGTAACGGCCACTCCTTGCTAATTTTCAGAAAAATGGCCCAATTATGCCTCTGGACCAAAATCCGCGCCAAACAGTGACTCGTTGTGGGTGCGTCGGCTTTTCGATGCATGCGTGTGGGTTTTCTGTGCCCCAAATGCGAAAATTTTGCTTGTTTACATACCCGCCAAGATCAAAATGAGCTTCATCTGAAAAAAATTTTTTTTTTGAAAAATCAGCATCTTCTGTGAGTCGATCACAGGCCCACTTAGAGAAGCGTATACACAACCATATTCGTTCAGCGGAAGGATAAAACTAATTATCTGTCAAATCAGATATGAGGTAAGTGTCACCATTCACGAAATAAGCACTAGTTGAAAAAAAGTTAGATGGCGGACCCTTTACTTGTTTAAACAAAAAACAAAAGTTTTAAACGATCCAAAAAGAGAAATGTATTGGCGCATTCTCAGATTGCATTTCGAAGTTTATGTTGTTTATGATTTTCAGGACATATTGTAGAAATGGAAATACCAATTTAGAAAGCGGATTAGAAAGCCCAGCTAAAATTGAATTGATTCTTACGTTTTGGAAATCGACTTCAAAATTCCACCGTTCCAAAATTCTAACACCGGTATTCCTAAAAAAATACAACGTTGCTCAAATACATTTTAGAAAAAATTGTATACGAAAAATTTGTTGTAAAATGTATTTTAACAATATTTTGTTTTTTAATAAATACCGGTGTAATAATATATTCCTCACGTGATAGCCAACGTGTAGTTGAGTTTTTAAAAATTATGTGAATATCAGTTCCAAAATATTCTTAAAAGTTTGTGAAATCATCCCTTCTATTAGAACTGTTGCAAAAATGATAATTGATGTCTTTGAGGAATTTGTTATTTATTTTCGCTCAAATATTCTCATTACTGTTGCTTTTACTCTTCTTATTACTCTATTCGTGAATATAATGAAAAAGTGCTAAATTGGGCGTTGGGGTGCGATAGTACTTTTCGCTATCAAATAGCGCTGAAAAGAGTACAATTGTACCAAACTTTGCATCACTGATTTGTCAGCTTTATCGAAAAGAAAGAGAGACCACCTTGGATTGCTTAGCGGGAAGTTTAAGCAGAGTTGCCAGGTGTTACACTAAATCTACTTCTCATGTATATAAATTTCGACAAGTTACTTTATGGTAAATAAGTATATTTCGAAACTAAGACAAACGCATCTGAGCCAGAAATTATTTTGAAAAAAAAAATATGCATTAAATTTTGCAAAAAAAAAAAAAAAAAAAAACTCAAGACAGTAGAGTCCTGCAGTTGAAATAAGAAAAATCACCGATGGAGAAAATATGAACTGCTTAGACATTTACACCGGTATTCATAAAAAATAAAACGTTGCTCAAATACATTTTAGAACAAATTTTATATGAAAAATTTTTTGTTGTAAAATGTGTCTCAATAATGTTTTATTTTTTGTGAATACGGGCGTTTGTGTTTTAGATTTAAGAAAGATACAGCATCGAAAATGTTTTATAAAACCAAAATCAAATGCCGAGCTTAAAATTTTTAATTTTCGAATATTCAAAGCGTGCAGGTTCTGCTTTTTATGCATGCAAACTTTCACTATTATTGTATGTATTACGTGTATTATCTCTACTCTTTTTTTTAAGCTAAAAATCTTAAACGAAATTTTCAGTTTTTTATTATAAAAAATACATAATTATTAATTAATTTGTTTAAAGAAAATTAGTTTTATGTGTATATTGATAATAGTATATTGCCACAAAATATGCAAGTTTGAAAAAATCAAAATTCTTTTTTTTTCTGGATGGCTGCTATCTCCAGTAAATCTAAAATATACCACTACTGCGAATGCTTAAAAAATGTGTGCTTGAGTTTTTCTGAAAATGCTAGTAAATAAAACATTTTTTTTACCAACTTTTTTCCTAAACAATTTTAACCACACATAGCAAATCACAATAATGTATGTCCTTTATTCTATCCAGCAATTGAATTACTTTGGAAAGAAATTGTATTTCAATTGATTGCTTTGAGCAATACCCCTGTGTATCACTAAAACTCATTGTACAAGAAACAGCTTTTGAGTGCATAATCCTGAAAGTTCTTAAGTTCTGAAACAAACTCTATATCCGATTAAGGAATGCCATCAAGGAAACGAAAAAAAAAAATTACACGAAACAAAGAAAACCTGTTAACATAAACAAATGCCAAATCTCTTTTGTCAATATACAAAATACAAGACCAATAACAACCCTTTCACTATACAAGGCATACTGGCACACACACACACACACACAGTCCCATATAAGGTATTGTTTTAGGTAAGGAAAACGAGAAAGTCGAAAAAAACTTAGACTTAAAATTTAAAAAGTAATGGAAAAACAATTTCATGGTAAATATGTAAGAAAATCGTACAAAATATTTGCAAATCGTATAAAAATATAAAAATAAATAGAAAATATGAAAACAAAAATGCCACTTTTGTTTGCACAATTTTTGAAAACAGCAGCAGACATTTCACTTAACGCATGCATGAACACACTTCACTGCCACTCACTTAAATGCGCGTGTGTTTGAGTTCATGCACGGACAGACCGGCATAAGAGTCGTTGTCATTGTGTTGGAAGACGAGTGTTGTGGTTTAGTCTTTGTGAAGAAGAGTGCAGAGAAAATTGTCATTCACTTAAAAACAAATCTAAATATGAGAATATGTTCGCTTTAGGAACAAAAAGTGCTGTGCACAGACAGACTCATAGAAAATGACATACACGCGTCAAAAGGAAACGGAAATCGAACATTTAACCAAAAGATGACAACATTCAGAAATATTGTTTTGCTTTTACACCTTAATATACATATACGCCATAACTATACAGTCAAGCAATGTTTATATGTGTGAATACTTAAACCACCAGCAGTGTTATTAATGGCTTCATACAGAGGGCATGATAATAAGTGCTACAGAAACTTCATGAGGCACTACAGATCAATTACTATTGCCAGGACTTGAATCATTATTAAATAAATTTTTAAAATTATAAGAAATTGTAAAATATATCAAAATACTTGTATATATGTATGCAATTATTTAACAATATATGTTTCAAAAATATATAATAACAATATATAATAATAATATATGTATATAATAACAATTAAGAGTTGTAAAAGAAAGATTTATTTAATACATTTATGATGAAGTTTTCGTTGAACTCAGAAGGGAATCGTATCTTTTGCCCAAAACACAGCGACTAAAATCTGCGTATGTAAAAAAATTTTCTATTAGGTCCTGCGAACGTTGTCGTTCGTTCGCATGTGAGAAATAGGCCCTTAATGTTTTCTATTAATAAATTTTTTTCGTGTAATAAGGACATAATAATAAGATGAGGCACAATAAGATGAGGCTTACAAATTTAATATGGGCTTGTTAATTAACCTAAATTTATTTATTTGAAGATATACAGTGATATTTATATATCTGAATGTCACAAATAACACCGACTCCAAACACAAAGATTTACATAGTTCACCACCCTGAGCTTCGAAAGTATTGCTCTGCTCTAAAGACATTGTTTTATTAACTTTTATTACATATAATTTCCTACCTGTTTGAATATATAATTTTTATTGGTACAAAATCTCTTGTTAAACTTTAAATCCATTTCTTGTTATTCTCAGCTTTGATTGTTCTTTTTTATGTGGAAATTTTTTTTTTCTCTTGCATATTTGCTGATACATATAAAGGAATTTATCGTTTTGACGGTGTATAAAAATAGCATCTATGTATGTTCTGAAATAAAATTCAGCGCAGTAATACGGTACTTTTGTCTGGGTACTGTAAACAACTTTCTATTTAAGGGTTACTTACATAAATATTATTTATTTCTCGCTCGTATCGCATTATAGTTATTACATGTTATAGAACAGACGAAACAGAGGCATTTATTTGCAACTACATGTATGTATGTTTTGTATTTATTATTAAAGGGGTAGTTGTAACATTTCTTCATTGTAACAATGCTTCAGAAAATGTTTTTATATCAGAGGCAAAAAAAAAAAATCACAAGGGCGTCTTTTTCTAATGGACTAAAGTGTGTATTTGACGACATAATAAGCCGATAAAGAATATTCTTTTTTCGTTTTTTCAAATTGATACTAAGTGGTTGATAATAAATTGATGTGTAATGCAAAATATAATTTGTTTTACTGTTGATTGTTTACATCACACTGTCAGTTATTGTATATTTCGGTGATATATTAAGCTCTTATAACTTTTATAAGTTATCTTTTTATATCTGTTAATATTATACTTTTGCAAAAGAAATGTGTGGTTTAGGTGGCAATATTTGAAGAAAGTATTATTATTATTATTATATAGCATTTTAATAATATTTAACTACATACATATGTATGTATAAAAACTTACCGCAGGAACTGCTAATACAACAATAATGTAGGTATAAAAGCGCGTGTTCAAAAATAGTTTTAAAAATTTACAAAGGATTTTAGTACAAATGTTTCTTAAAAAATCAACTGTGTAAACACTATCACCGGTATTCATAAAAAATAAAACATTGTTGAAACACATTTTAGAACAAATTTTTCAAATAAAATTTGTTCTAAAATGTACTTCAGCAACGTTTTATTTTTTGTGAATACCGGTGCTTATTCATAATATTGTTTTTTGAGTTCGCCCAAAACACTTCTATAGTTAACGATTTATTTTTTCTTATATTTGAATATTGGCAACTAATTGAGTTCAAAAGAGAAGAATATAATGAAAGGAAAAAGTGAGTTGTTAGAAAATGTGTATAAATATATGAAATACATACATATGTATGTATAGCTATTAAAGATGTTTTTTCTTACCACCAAATATGGCCCTTTTAAAATAATTATAAAAACTAGTATTTGCTCAAAATAAATTATTATTAATTAAGTTTAAAAGAGAATTAAATGAAAAAGCAAGTGTGAGTTGATATAAAATGTATATAATGATGAATATCTAAGATGGTTTTTTTTACCACAAAATATGGCCTTTCTAAAATAATTATGGTACCTACATATCAAAATATATATTATTATTATTTAAATATAAAAGAAGCATATAATGAAAATAAAAAAGTGAATTGATAAAAAATGTGTACAATTATGTAAGATATATAAAAGATGGTTTTTTTTACCACAAAATATAGTCTCTCGAAAAAATAATAAAAATAGTGAGTGTAAAAATATAAAAATAGAAAATTACCAGGAGTACAGTTGCCAGCTTCCAAAAGGGTAAGAGATTCCTTAATTAATCAATTTTTATTAAAACTTAAAACATTTAAATGTGTGGGAAATTAAATACCTATGCCGAGTTAAATATGTTTGACGTAACGATGTAACGTAACTTTATACCAACAGGTTTATTTATGAAAGTAAATATTTCCATAAATATAGATAGGTAACTTATAACTCGTCGAAGAACGAGTATCTAGAACATTTAAAAATATAATTAAAAATCTACAAAATTTAAAACTTGAATTAAAAAAAAAATTTAATTCAAACAAAAGATTGAATTCAAAAAAAATTGAAACAATGACTCGGCGAAAAAGCAATGATTTCTGAAAGAATTTATACATATATAAGCACATTTTTTGAGTGTAACTCAATTGGTCCACATGGAAAAGCAAACCAAGAATGTGGTCTATTTAGTGGTATAAGTGCCATTTTGCAATTGTATTTGAGAATTTTTTTAAAAATTTTTGAAACTTTAACTAAGTGAAAAAAATCCATGATCCTCGAAAGAATTCGGTCATATATGGTTTTTAGTTTTATTGAAATAGACTAAGAAAATGCAAAACAATAAGTAAAACTTCTTAAAATACCAACAATATTAGAAAGAAATGATTGCCTGGGCATAATCTTTTAAAAATATACAATCTCTACCCTTCCTAATACAAATAAACCAGCCCCAAGAGGTGAACATTAAACCCTTTAAACATGACTAGACCCCATTACAATTTACCAATGAGTAACTGTATTATTAGTTTCTCATAAGAAAACGATACCATCTCTTGGCAAAAAGAACAATGTGCAGATACAGTGTGCGTATTATTTTTAAGACGTTTCCCCACTTATTTTTAACTCCTTTAAAAGACAATTATATTATAACAAAAAGCAAAGGGTTACTTGTCTGCCATATGATTGCAATATCCTTAACCGTTTTATGCTCTCAACTAAATGCATGTTCGAATTCAATTTAATTTATATCAAATGAAAATAGTAAATTTGACATTTACTATAAATTAGTAATGACATAAAATCTTTATATGATGCTACGCACCCTACCAGACTATGATAAATAAATTTGTTAACAAAAATGTTGAAAAATGTGGAAATGTTGAAAAATGTGAGGAAACCCTTTTTATTGTTGGACATAAAAAAATGCCAAAAATATATTTAATACTCTCATGCAGTGACACATATTGGCATGCGACCCTTTATTCAATTTAATCAAGATTCACCCTTTTCGCTGCTTAGATTTTTAAAGTAACATCAAGTTTTTCTTTAATATAAGAATAAAATGGTTGTTAAAGATTATTCAGTAAAAAATTTTGTCAATTATTAAATAAAAGGCAAGTCTCTTGTCATGCGCTTTTATTTGGCGATTTTTATAGTATATTTTAAATATGAATTAGCTTAGTCTTGTGGGTTTTAAGTTTTTTTTAGATTGAGAGCTAAGTGTAGTTATTTATATTTAATAAAAAAAAAATTTTTCAAATAATATGTGATCTACTGCTCCTTTTTCATAATCAATTAACAAAAACATTCCTGTAGAAGTTTTCAGGTAATAATTTGTTTCATAAACTTTTGAGTTAGTGAGACATTTTTCTTCCGAAGAGTCTTTCAGCTATTTTCCACAGATTAATGTGTCTATTTTTCAAATTTAAAATACGAGTCAATATCTAATATTAAACAAATTCCGTAAATTGTATTTGCCTTAAATTCAAATGCTCTTCAATATTTAATAAAATGTGTTTAAATGTTGGAAACACAGTCACACATCTACCTTATTCTTAAATTGTATATAAAGCTTTTCAATCACATCATATGTCAAACTATTTTTTTATGTAAATGGCTTTGTGTGCCTAAATCGTTATACTGAAGTGGTATCCTGCTCATTTATTGAAATTCAAATTAGTAACATTTTAAATGCCAAAAATTTTGCTCGCTGTCAACTTTTCAAGCAAACTTTTCACATTTGACTTCAGTGTTTGTAAGTGTGAGGTTTGACATGTCATCAATGCTGATAAGATAAAATGACTTGCAAATCGTTTTATAAATCAAAATTGTTAAAGTTTTTGTACATTATCATAAATTCAATTACAACAATTGATATTGAGTGTTCATTCGCCGAAAGAAAAGTTAATGTTTGTTTTATGAGATTCTTTGAGGTGCTTTCTGGAAAAATTCATGGTAACACTAAAAAATTTTCGTATACTCTTATACACGCAAAGAAAAACTATGTTTAATTATGATTGTGGCAACAATGTTGTGTTTTGTATAAAGATATTATGATTACCGCCATACAATATGATTAAGGCAACCCAATAATGTTGCTAAAACCATATCATAAAAAACCCAAAAATCAATTGCACTTCAAATAAATGTTTGTGAGAAAATAGGAAACCCTATTCTGTGCTAGAGATGTGGCATGATTTACAGGCCAGAACCTGAAGGTGGCTCAAATCACGCAGTTCAATGCTGACGTTATACCACCGTCCCCAAGTAGTGTAACCAGCTACTCGGAGTTAACTTATTTGCCATAGCAAAATCCCTTGCTGGGGAGTTTGAGCTATCCGTCCATCCAGTTCTTTACAAAGCAGCGTCTGAAACTTGGCAACAGCACTAGGGGTCCATATGGACCCCCAAACATAGGCCCGAATGCCACATGATCAGTTTAGTTACCAACGTTGCCTTCCAAGCGAACTTAAGGTACCAACCACAGCTACTGCGTCTCAGCCCCAGAAGGCTGCACAGCCTATGAACGGGCAAGAAGACTCCGTAGTCATTCTGGGGCATAAATCCCCGTACTACTGAGTTGCCCTTCGGTGGAGAGTGTTAGCAAGTACTTAGGACATGCCTAAGATTCCAGTATGCATTATGTGCCCCTGGCGGAATTTCAATCAACAGAAAATCACTGTGAAAAATTTTGAATAAGATTACATATAGACAGCCAGTATCGCTTATTCGATAACCTGGGTACCCGCTGCTGCTTAAAAACAGTATACATTTAGCCATGATTCGTAAAGCACTTCGGGCGTTGATGAGCGAAGACTTATAGCCAGTAAGTCTCCAACATTACTTTTCTTGTCTTCTTTAATAATTTTATTAGAAAAAAAATTTTTTTCTCAATTTTAACAAAGTAAACTCAAACTCAAGCCTGCTAAAATTATTAGCAATTTTAAGTCATAAAAATAGATTATAAAGTTGAAATTAATGTATACGAAATTTCTGTTTCGCAAAACGTTGTTTTTTACATATTGCTAAACATATCACACAATTTGTTTTTTACATTTTCTGTAATTAAAAATTTGTCTAGTAATCACTTTCTTCTCTACATGAAAAATAAATTATTTAATTTTCGCTTTTATTTTTCTTTTATCGAAAATCATTATAATAAATTTATTGAACTGGTACAATCAATGTTGCCGCCAGAAAATTATCTGTCTTGTATCTTCTAGTTGAAGGTTGTTTCTCTTTTATTTATAACAAAATTTCCAAGGCTTGATAGTTAATTTGTTTATTAAAATACACAAGAATAATAAAAGAAAACAATGAGTAAGGGAGTTTTTGTATTACTTACTCCACAACTTAAATCAAAATTATTATGAAAATTTATTTCATTCGCAGTAAAAATAAACGTAATTTCTTCTAGTTCATTTATGCTGAAGAAATCAAAGCGAAATGTAAATAAATATTTTGTTATTTTTGCCACAGAAAATTGTATGTAGGCTATACCAATTTTATTGTCTCAAACATTTATTGGGCGCCCAGGATAAAAGAATAAACAGTCCACGAAGTCTGCAATAGTCATGATGAAGAAATGAAAATAAACAAACATGTTTATTGTGTGACTATTGTAAGTCAGTGAGTATTATTATAGATTTTTTTTTAAGTTTTCTGGAATAATCACGACTTATTAAAAACCATTTATTTAATGATGAAAACTAAACCTGTGAAAATGTATCCTAAGCTAAAGCTAGCCTTCTTCCCAAAGTGGCTAAGACTTTGACCTAAAAGCTCATGTTGCCACCAAAAGTAATCCCATAAAGCAAAATAAGATTACGGTAGTCATCTAGGCCGATTCCCAATACTCTTTACAATTGTCATACTCTCATGTGTAAACTTACACTTTTACTAACTGTAGTTTTAGCATCATATTATGATAATATTGCTCCTTCAAAAGTATGACAAGCTTACAATTGTTTAAAAACTGATCGATTTATCTATTGAAAAAAGCTTGTAATAAGTATATGCTTATAAAAATATTGGACACACCGTATTCTGAGCCTATTCCATAATACATATAAGTTTTGCTTAGACAAAAGTTTACTGGGATACACTAGGGTGAGTGTGTGTGTGTGTATTCATTAAACATTACAGCAAGCAAGTCCTTAAAGTACAGCCAAGCCTTGACTAACTACCCATATCTTTGCATTTAGCCTCCCAGTTGAAAAGAAATGCAAGAAAGGCTATTTTTTATTGTGACTAAATCTCTGGCAGGCAGTATTCGTATGCAGTCGGCATGATGTCTCATGGCGAAGGCAAGCTTCAAGGTTGCTTTAACAGACTGCCCCTAAAGTTGAGAGGTTGCTATCTAGTTTTGTAGTAAAATTAGTCTTGAAGGAATTATCAGGGCCTGTTAGAGACTTCATGCTCTTCAATACATTTCGAGCTCGATTTTTTTTCTAAGAAGAAAAGAAAATAATTCAATTTATTTATGATGACAATAGAATCTAATTATAACAGGTAGGCCAAAAGAAGTGTATGTCATGCTGTCGTTTGACCAGCGGCGTCTTGCGAAAAAATGGCCTGCAATGACTCCTCCAGCCTGAGCAGCGCACCATGCAGTCACTCTTGGAGTGGGTGTAGTGGCTTCTCGTCCATCCATCGCTTGTGGATTTTCGGTGCCCCAGAAGCGACAGTTTTACTTGTTCATGTACCCGCTGATGAGGTGCAAATGAGCCTCATCGCTCATTATATTTTAGTCGAAAAATCCTCCACTTGGTCACATACACTATTATTCCGCTTTCTTGGAGAGTGTATCGCACCATGGCTTATTCACTTTCTAGTTCACAAATTAGCCTCTATTGGCAAAAATAAGAGCAACTTCCAACAAAGTGGTTTCTTTCGGCCCACCTTCTATATATCACACAACACTTTACTACAGAAATAATAACAGTTGTCACTGCAATTTGTATTTGCAATGAGTTTTGGAAAAAATAGAAACAAAATTTTCAATTTAGGAGAATCATAAACAAAATTATTTAAACTGAAACACCCGTAAGATAGATTAAAAACAAAAGTTTGCTTTGGCTGCTTTTAATTTAAGACGTCATGTGGTGTTATAAAATTATGACTTTTAGTTGTCTTGGGAATTCTTTTATTACAAATTTAAAAGATGTAGACGAACATTGGCTTAAGGCTCACAAAATTCTAACAGATGTGTCAATTTTTGGTTACCAAAAATTTTCATATTTCTTTTCGTAACGCTTGTTGTAAAGTATTATTTTACCATTCAGTACTTCAGGCATAAAATATTTCTTAATATATACGAAATTTCTTGCAATTACCTGTTTCTGGCTTTGATGTGTCTAAACAATGAAATTTCGAAACAACCCTTCTTGGTGATTTTGGAACACAATTGGATGCAACCAATTTAAACTTTTGCAAACAATTTATTCATGAATATTTTTTCTTCCTAAGGGAGGAGTGAGTACAAACGTATCACATTGATTTGATATTAGTGTTATCAAATCAATGTGGGTTGGAAATCATTTTTCTTGCACAACTTGAAAATTCTAGTTGGGATTAAAAAGAAATTATTTGTTTTGCTCCAAGTTAGTTTGAAATATTCCTCATTAAGTATAGTAAATATTTTCGCTATATCTTCAATATTTAAGTAGTTATGGCCATTTTAAGATTTAAAAAAATTTTAAATCTTTTTCTTGCTGGCACCGAAATTTGTCTATTTTCGTTGTATCTTCCATATTTAAGGAGTTATGGCCATTTTAAAATTTCTTTCAATTGTATTACAAATTCTAAAGCAAAATAATTTTTTTTTAATTTTTGAAAAACAAAATTTTTCAATCTTTTGTTTTAAAAACTGGAATATTTTTAAGTATAGTTTGGTTATTCAATATTTGAGTTCCTACTTTTTGGCACAGAAAATTGTTTTAGTAAATATTTAATAAATAATATTATTAACTCTCAAGCAAAGCATTCCATCAACAAACTTCCGGATAAACCTGGTTTTATTTTACCTCTTATAAAGATGAATGCTAAAACGATTAAAAAAATCTACACTTAACTTCCACTGCCGCTTTTGCATCTTTTTGCCATAGACAATGAATTCACTATAAATATTATATTAATATTAATAACGCAGTTGCAAAGCATTCATACTTGTTAAATGTGGACAAATTGTATTTTATTACTTCTGTGTTGTCGTCTTCCACAATCAACTTTAAGCAGTTCTGTTGCAAACAGTTTCACTGCCACTTTTAGTTGCACAGCAAATGAATGCAGTTGTCATAAGTAATTTGCCATTTAAATTAAAATGTGTTCGTTCGTTTTTAAGGAACATGCGAAAGGAAAGCGCAAAAAAAAAGTTCCTGAAAAGAACATGTAAATGAAATATTTACTTAAAAGTAGGTACATAAAAAGTGGCTGTAGTGTGCAATAAACTTATGCAAAGAGCAAAAAAAAAAATTATAATAAAACGGGAAATGCAGTTTCCCACGCAGTTAAAGCGAGTCAAAAGTAACAGCCGAAAAAGGAATCTGTTCTTATTCAAAATAAAAATTTTATTTTGCATGATTCTAAAACAAAATAAAGAAATAGTTTAGACTGGTTGATTTTGAGATAGACAAATACCACTTCAAAAATTGTAGGTCATAGAGAATATAACTTCATGATAGAAAGTAGAAATAAGTTACCAGTTAGCTGTACTGCAGTCTTAATCTTAATTTTGCTTTAATTAATACAGTGTTAAAAATAGTTGGGCAATAAGTTTAAAAAGAGACAGTCAGTAATGAAGAGCTCAGGTGGTATCATGGGCATGCGCTGCTGCCTAAAAACACTATACAATTAGAATGAACCGTCTGCATACGTATTTCCTGCCGCCTCATAGGCAGAGACTACACTACAACTGTTCTAGAGCTCTACTACTATTTTTCCCTACACACATTCATCATTTTCTAAAGTTTATGCGAGACACTAGAGCCAAAAAAGTCACTGTTCAAGTTCATAATCGAAATTGGTTTAACTTACGTTTAAACTAGTAAATCTTTAAAACATTATACTTATACTTAAATCACATTTTAGGAAAGAAAGTTTAGAATATAAACTTGAGCCATTAAACCGTGCCAGCCATCAGCTGCTTGATATTTTTTATAACGTTGCCAAATTTCTCTTCCTAAGCAATAAGTTTAAATTTCTGAGCTTGGTTTAATTTATGTTTAAATTAGTAAATTTGTAAAGCAGTGAATACTTAACCCAGGTTTAAACAAAGAAACTTTAACATTTCAACTGCAGCCATTAAACCCTACAACACATCAGCTGCTTGACATTTTTTGCAACGTTGCCAAGTTTCTACTCCTAAGCAGTTATCAAGAAATGTTTACCGATTTACTGCAGTCCAGAAAAGTGTTGAAAATAGTATGCTTCCATTGCCCGCTTCGCTCTCTCAATTACATTTATCAATCACACTGTTTATGTGTTTCGATTTCACTTTTATCTTCAATAAGCCAACATAAATTTCCCATCAATTTTGTGAAGCAAATTTTTCTATATGGACAAAGGAATTAAGTGAAAGTATTGTCCCAAAAAACCTTTTCTATATAGGAATGTCTTCGGAAATGACATTGCAAGGCCTGAAATACAACGCGGAACTTAAGTTTTCTTAAACTTAAGTAACTCCTGAGTAGTGGAGCATTCTTTTAAATGCCTGCCTGTGTTTGGTAACCAAGTAGTTTGTTACTATTGATATTAAAAATTACTTACAATTTATGCAAAAAATTTTACATAAAAGAAATATTCAGTTACACTTGAAGACTTCTTCTTCTTTTAATGAACACACAGAAAACGAGCAGGCAAATAAGAAGCGATGGCAGAATCATTTGAGCTTATAAATGATTTATGACAAATGCTGGTTGGCAAAGAGACATCACAGTACAGTAAGGAAACCTATTAAAATTGTGCGGTTTTATCACTTTCAAAAAAATAAAAATGTTGTTGTACAACAATTTTACCAGGGAAAAGGTATTAAAAAAAACAAGACAGGTGCCATGGCACGTAATCGTATTTTAACTAATTTAATTTACCATTTGAGAATTAAATACAACTAAAGTTAGAGCAGAGTTTTTGTATTAAAAAAAAAAAGGAAAAATAAAACAAATACTTAAGAATGCAAACATGTCCAGACTTGTCTATGGGATGTTTTCCTTTTTTGTGTTTATTATAAATATTTAATGCACTTTGTTGAGTACAAAGGCTGGGGGGTTTCCTTTGCCTGCTTACAATGCAGTAGGTTTAAATTATCAGTCACCCCAAAACTTTAGTCATTGTATGAGTGACAACTAAATTATGGTTTCTGCAGGAAACAAAAACAAAACACGTAGCAGTTGGTGTATCAGTAACTAAAAAAAACACATTCGCACACTTATACATATATATCTCCATACATACATATGTATATGGTTGGGTTTGTATGTATGTATGTTTGAGCTCCTTTCTGCAGCACACTCTGATGCCTGTGCATGTTAAATTAAGCAATGTGGTAAACCCTGCAATTTAAACCCTGTGCAAAGCATTTTAAACAATTTCAAGAAGCTTGTGGCAGTGGCAAGCAAAAGGTAACATTGAAATTATAACGCTTGTCTGCACAAGATTTCATCTACTACATTCATTTACTCATGGCTTTTCTTTCTTTTCTTTTACTTTATTTAATTTGTTCGTACTTGTTTTTTCTGCTTTTATTTCGTTTTTACTTCTTTAACTGGCTCAGACATCTCCTGAGATTTGTTAAGCTTCACGTGCATGTATGGCCACAAACAAAAAAACGTATTTTATAACTACAAAAATTATATGAAGTGCTTTTGTATTTTTGATTTTTAATGCTCTCTCTCTCTCTCTCTCTTTGTCAGTGCAGGCCGCATCACATAATTTAATGAGTGTGTGTATGTGTGTGAACTTCGTAGCAAGTATTTAAATTAGCTCGTGCATGAAGTTCTGTTTTGTTGGGGTGTAGATCGCGTCTGCAGTTCCTTGTTTTATAAAAGTATTTTGTTTACTTTTATAAATCTTAAAAAAAAAATCGGCTTAAAATGTGTAGATGAGGAAGTAACAAAAACTGCAATTTGATATTTTAGCAAAAGAAATGGCTCTGTAATTGGCAGACAAGTAAGTTTATATATAAAAAAAAATCATAAAATAGGACAAGAAAAATCTTCTTTAAAACACTAAACAACGGATGGTTAAATTTTAAGGGCCCATGTTGAATATGAAGAACACATCTAAATGTCAATTTTTTCCGCATTTGGGGACAGGTAGCACGTAGAAAGATGCGGTCTTAGAGCAGACATCGATAATTGCTCTTACGAGCTGTATTGACTGGTGCTTACTGGCACCAGCGATCGAGAATGGAGTCAGTGTAAGTCTGTTGAATGCGTCCTTAGCTAGTGTCGCAATAGACCAATCAGACGACATGATTGTGGCTTTAACGGATCGTTCCAAGTCGAACGCGGGAATTAATTGGGGTATATGTATCTCCGAACTTCGGTGGAGTATCAGTTTTAGACTACATAAGGAGTGCAGCGTCCTTTAGGCCAAAGTTGAGACAATAAGGAGAGTGGTAAGCTGGATGAGGAGAATATCCTAATCTGACACTGACAGCAGGGCTTCCATAAACACGCTAGCAGGTGTTTACAAAACATCTAGGTTGGTATGTGAGTGCCGGATAGCCCTAAATGAGATAGCAAGACATTCATACCTGGAGCTTCTCTGGGTATCTGGACAAAAGGATGTGACCGAAAATATAGTTTCGGGTGAACTGGCAGAAGCTGGTGCCCGCTTACAATAGGAGAACATGGACGAATACGCTGGTGTTCCCCTCAGTAGTTGTAAACAGCTAATACCACGATAGTTGTTAAGAATTGCTCGGGACAGGTGGTCGAATGAGACCACCTGTCGAATATCGGGACTGATGTGGACCAGATATAACTACAAGAGAACTCCAGCTATGTTGGACTTTTCGCGACAAAGGCCCTACACCCAAGTGGCTGTTCCAATAGAACACTGTCATATGGGAGTACATGCAAGAAGACTAAATATTCCATATAATGACTTCCGTAAAGGTTACAGTGTCATCACTGTACGACGACGAAGAGGAGGAGAGTGCCCAGTACTTACTCTGCCGATGTGCAGCTCTTTCTTAGAAGAAAGTGGTGAAGTAATTTGGCAGAGTGACACTACCTGGGTTGGCGGATGTGTCGAAGTGCGTGTTGAACAGGTTGGAATTTTTTATTCATTCATTTGTCTGGTTCAATGCTGAACCAGTAGGTGGTGTGTAGTTTCCCTACCGCATCTTTCAGGTAGAACAACGGGAACTTCTTGGACCTGTGGCAACACTATATTAAATTTTATTTTATTTTACCTGTTTATTTTAAATATTAAAAGTGAATAGCAATCTTAAAATTTAATGTAAAAAATTATTATTGTTAAGAAATGTATTATTATTGGTACAGACCCAACTGGGAAAACCCGTGAAACGCAACATAACATAACTAGGCCTTAGCTTAACAACACCACTGATTGTTAGAATAAATAAAACCCAAATTAAACAACGTTTGCGCATGTTTTATTAATATGCTTTAATTTTTTGCTACTTTATTCAAAGAAAGTTGTACAAATGTACTTAATTATTTAAAACCAACTTGAAGTAATAAAAATAAAAACTAATTGAAGTTGAAGAAAAGTGGCGTATAACTTCAAAAATCTATTAATGCTTTCAAAACCTCATTTAAAAAAAAAAGTATTTTATAAAACTTATAAATATAAATGTAATATAAACCAAAACTACTTTTCAACTTTGCAGACATCAAAATAAATCAAAAGTTGTTTTATATTAGTTTAGAACAACAAAACGAAAAACAAACTCCACCCCAATTTCCAAGTTTACAGCCTTCAATAAACAACTAAATTTTTGTTCTTAATAAAATTTCCCCAAACAATAGAAACTTATGGAAATCGCAATAAATTTTATACTTCTATTTATTTGCAACTACACCAGCCCACCAGAAGAAAATCACGTTTTCCATAAATTTTCCCAAAAAATATTTTGTGAAGAAGGAATGTCTTAAAATTAAATTCAGTTCGAAAAAGAACATTGATAATAATAAAGTTTTGTTTGAATGATATTTGTTCGTTTTTTTTTTTTTTTTTGGTTTGTTTTAATTTTCAAATTTTTCTCGTTCTCATTCAAAGCAAGTATCCTTTGGAAAATTAAAAACGTCTGAGAGGACTTGTGAAAAGAAATGTAGAGGAAAACTAATGCTGATTAATGGCTTGGAAAAATATTTGTTATAAACAAATGTTATAAATTAAATGACCTTTAAATGTTAAAAGTTAAGTAGCTTATCAAATAAATTTTGTATTGCCAAGAAGTCAGAAAATTAGCTGACAATAATGTGTTTACCAAAAGAACAAGGATTAAAATAAAAATAATTTATGACTTTGTGAATAAGCAAATAAAAACAAATTGTTGAAAATAAAAACGTTTATGTTAATCTATTTGTTTTGCTTCTTTGCCTGGAAACCGTTCACAGAAGATTTGCCACAGTTGGTAAAATAACATGATAAAGTTTTACCTTTTGCAACATTTTAGAGACTTTTTATTTTATAGATGTATTTTGTGATGTCTGGTATTTCATAAGAGTGGGTGACCCTGCTTGAAAGTAGATTTCAAAACTTTGTTTTAGGCTAAGTGATATATAAGTGCCACCAGAAACTCCAGCAGGCTGAGTTGTAGTCATCAATGCGGAGGCACTCTGGGGCTAGTTGAGACGATGGGAAAAAATTCATAATCAATTATTGTATGGAAGATCCTCTAAAGATGATGTTACGGTAATGAGAAAGAAAACCCAAAGGGGGCCCGTCAAAAATTGCGAATATTGCTGCTGCATTCTCATCCGCACATTTATATATCTATCCATTAAGAAATTTGAATTTTTCTGTCGCACAATTGTGGGCACGTGAGAAACAAAAATATCAAAGACTTTTGATTTTGCTTCAAACAGAGCCGTTTGTAGGTACATACGTGTAGTCAAGCAAGCATCACCGTACACGCACACCATCGAACTGAGCGACAAGTTAATTTAGTGCATAGATGCCCAAGATAGTTGTATTGATGAACACTGGAAGAAAGCAATTTGCTATTCATTTTATTTAGTGGTCAACGGGATTGCGACGAAACCACATGTGCGGCGGGTGTTGTACATATTTTTTACTCTTGATGAGTGTATTGATATATATCAAATTGTTTTTATTTTTCTTCCCCCTGCAAATAATTCATGTCTTTGTGAACATCTTCAAAAATTTTTTTTTAAACATATTTCTTAGTTTTTTTTTAATGTCTTATGACAAATAAGACATTTGTTTTTTTATAACATAAAATACTTTTCGGCGGACATCATTAATATATCGCAATAATTTGAATTCATGTGTTCCCTGACAATAACACACAGAATTTCTGCAAGTGTAGTGTGTCTCTCCCACTCAACATGGTGATTTCCTATTGCTTGATTGACGATCAAACAAAAGTTCGTAATAATACGTGTGAGTTTAAGTTGCTGATATCAGCCACTACTGGGCATCTGTGATTAAGTGTCTTTTAGGCAATTAAGAGTCTACTAAGCGCTACGATTGCTTCACACATTGTTTTATAATCAGATTGCACATTTCAAAGGTACATATTTTTCCGCATTCGGCCCCACAGTGCGTCGTGCAACAGACCCAATGATCAGTAGTTTCTTTTGACTGAGAAGTATGTTACTTTCTAATGCGTGACGTTTCTTATCCTCTTTCTATACAAAAATATGTGATTGTTTTTTTTTTAATAAGAAAAATATAAAGTTGACTCCTCCCGGCTTCAGTGAATTGCATTTGCTTAAATTTTGTGCAACTTTTGTTTGAGTTCAAAAATCATTTCCCATTGTTATGATTATTTAATGGCTTAAAACTGAATTTGTATGCCTAACTGCTAAACTATACAATTTTAGTAGATTCCATTAAAATAATTCCAATTTCTTTATAATTACAAACATTTAAAGTAATTTAAAGTTTTCTTAACAATAAAAAGCAATTTGCTTGATATAATTTCACTAATGCCTTAAAAGCAATTTTACTTTCTTACTCCATCATTCATCACTCTATTGGGGGGAAACTTATCTCATTAAATATTTTATAAGTTACTTTTGTCTGGCGAACAAAAGATTATTCACTTTCTGGCAAAAAGACATTTGAAAGACATCACGCTAACCAAACTATCAAATATCAATTGAAACAATAGAACCTTAAACTAAACTGATAAACAATAAGAACTTGTCAATAATGTCTTGCCAGTGCAACCGCAGTATGACTACGAAACGAAGAGTTGTGTATTGTGGCTGCGATGTCTATATAATTTGGACACAACGAAATGGTGCAAGCAGACACTAACTCATGGTCAATTTCAGCTTATTGATATGAAATGCCCCAAGGCCAGAGTGTTGAATTGAACGTTTTGTTTTTTACTGGAGTACAGAAATAAACACCAACTGAAGCGTCTAAATGTCTCTGCAATTACGCCAATAGTGTTCGTACCATGTGGTAGATTTACACAGGAATTTCCAGCAAGAAATCGTCTGGTCGACAGAAGCTGCTCAAGTGGAGTTTATAATTTATGAACAATAGAATGTTAAAGTAAATGTTTTACAAACGAAAAAGCCAAAAACAGAAAAATGAATACCAAACTATCACTAACTATTATTTGCTCACGTTGGCTTTGACATGAGTTAAGGGTATATTTTCCATTAAATATGTTCAATGCGGTGTAGGATATATTTCACTGAATTTATGGCCAAGCACCTTTCCCTTGCATGACACCACAGGCTAAAAGTTGCGAATGTTGGAAGAAACTAATAAAAAAAAAAAATAAACGAAAAATTGCTAAAACTAATGAAATATGAATGATTGTCACTTGAAGAGAATTTAGCACCAAGGGACTGCAATGAATACCAGTAAATTTACAAGAGCAAATAAGAATTCTATAAACATAACGATTACTTACTGCTTTATTGAAACAAGGAATTTCAGGTGCAATTTCCTAGAAATTATGATATTCAATAAGAATTGGCCAATAAGTGGTACCAGTCATAGTTGTACACGAATAGTTGTGAAAGTGAGTCCTCTTATAATATAAAATTGAAAAAAATATTGCTTTTAGAAATAAAAGCCAGCAGATTATGGCCCCCCCATAATTAAAGATTGGCTATTGCTCAATTCACCTGAACTCCTATTTCACTTAAAAACAAACGATTAAACTGACATCTAAACTCCTACAAAATTATTGAGTTTCGTTTACTTTTATACACTTTGCAATATTAATGATGAAAAATGTCTGCATGATGATGACGACAATGATGGTTTTTAGCATTTCATGCCACTTATTAAATGACCATTTCAATTGTTGGAATAAAATACAGCCAGTCATGAAATTGATATTCTTTGTTTAACTTGTCATCATACAGTCTGTGTTTTTCAACTCTGAACCCTTTCGATGAAATACACTTACACCCTCTTACACATTCTACACATGCTTAAACATTGGATATATTGGATATATTAAATAAAAATTCCTTGTACCTTTTCCAAACACTCGTTTCTAGTAGTACGTTTGTATGTGTTAGATTTTTCTTGGTATTTTTGCCCAAGTCAATAATGATATAAAAATGGAAAAGGCATAAAAATGTAAAAAAAAGAAAACAATAATAAAAGTAAGCAACGTATGAAATGTGCATTTATTGTTTGCCAATATATATTTTACCAATTATGGTCACGACATGAAATAAAAATGTTTTAAACGAAATAAAGAAAAAGAAAAATATGTGAGTGAAGTTAAGTGTTAGAAAATACAGATAAATTCGAACTTAAATTCCCGGACACAATCCAAGTTTTTTAGCAAAGACACATTTTGAAGTTAACAGACCACTGTTAATGACTTAACACACTCTTTTTTTTTTTTGAAAATATTAAATTTCTGGGGAAGATTAGAAACGTTTTTGGAAAAACTAGCTTTTCAGCGCACTACACATACGGCGCACCGTAGAACTACATAGAAAAACCCCCCGAGCTGCACAACTTGTTTCTACTGTGTTTGCTAAAATATTTCTTATGTACAAAATTTGAAAACGGAAATATTTAGAGAAGAAGACTACAAAACGATCTGCATTTGAAACTTTGCCTTTAATTTTAATTTTTCGCTTTGCTTCTTACTCTTATCAGTATTTTCTCTTCTCTCTCTCTCTTTCTCTGCCCTTTTCATTCCTCCCCATGTTTTCTTTTCTTCCCTCTTCTTTCCTTTTTTTTTGCTTCTCTTTTCTTTGCTCTTTTTATCTTTTTTCTCACCTTTTTGCTCTATCCTTCTCATCTCATCTCATCTCTTCACTTTCCTTTTCTTTCCTTCCCTCTTCTTTTCTTAAATTTGATTTTTTTCTCCCTTCTTTTGTTTTCTATTTGACTCACTCCTCTTCTCTTCTCCTCTCCTCTCCTCTCCCCTCTTCTCATCACTCTCTTCACTATTTTATCTCTTTTGCTTTCTTCTCTACTGTTTTTTAGTTTTCTTTACTCTTCTCTTCCTTTTTGCTTTAATCTTTTCTTTTGCCCTCTTCTTTTTGCTTTTTGACTCTTTCCACTTTTCTCATTTTTGTGAAATTTTCGTTTATTATCTTCTCTGCTCTAGTTCTTCATCCTCCTCTGTACTCTCTCTCTCTCTCTCTCTCTCTCTCTCTCTCTCTCATCCCACCAGACAATACAGCTCTCCTCTAATCCTCTTGACCTTATTTATTTAACACCAGATCACCTTATTTTCCCATATAAGCAGGGTAACTTATAAGTCACATAGTATCATACATGTTACTATATTTTTAAAACTTTCATAATTTGCTTCATCATAACGTGTCAATAATTGACCACAAAACATATAAATAAGACAAACAATTGCAAAAATAAACGTAAATAAAACACCAATTTGAAGAGTTTCAAGTGTTCAAAACTTTTAACCGCAAAGCAAACAAAAAATTGTAGACTTTTAAAAAAATTCAAAGAAATGTATTTATATTTCATTTTGTGCAACATGAAATACATATTTTGCATGAACTGAAACGACACAAGCACTTACTAACTAATTTTTATTTCTCCATACAAACACACAACTTATCACAAAGCACATCTAAACATAAAGTCCAACATTATTCAAACTAATTTGCGTTATACTTTTCATACAATCGTTGCATTTATTTGAATTTAATTTGACTTCATGAAAATAAAAAAAGTACAACTGTACTTAAATGTGCCTATAATTGAGTTATGAAGGCAACTTCATACAATACAAAATGTGGTTTTATGAGAACTTCATGCTTTTCGTCAAACTAACTACTACATTATTTTATTATGTCTTTAGTTATGTATGTTCATTATATGTATATTCAGTAATTTAACCAATAAGTTTTTCCAAGAATTTTCTATATTATTTTTTTCACCGAAGAAATTTGTATTCCATTTAATGCAGACGAGCAATTGTTGTTGTAAAAATGTCATGTTAAATTTATGCGAACAGCCGAATTATTTTGAGTTGTATTCAAATTAGGGTTTTACTTTTAGATGCTTAAAATTATGTAAAAAAAAAATAAATTACATATCCATGCAGTGTTATTGGTTCTTTAATAAGGTCGCCGGACTGTTAACTTACTGTGCTTCTGTAGACGCTTCCCTGCAAGAACAGTGTCGGTCATATGATTCATGATGATGGGTCCATACATCAGCGTTTCTATCATTTTCTTAAGGGCAAAATGAAAAACCTGATGTAATCATTCGTGTACGTGTGATTCCTTTTTTGAACCAGCTTTACCACATCAGCAAAGTGATTATTCAAAATCTTTTTTGCAAAATGCCCACAAAATCCCATGTAATGCTATTAATTTCTGTATTGATAAATAAAAAAAGAATTTTTCAAAAATTTTCAAAAAACAATTCAAAGAGAATATAATAAGCTATATTTAAAAAAAAATGGACACATGAACCTATAAAAACGTTAATGCATAAACGTAGTTCCAAATGAAATTACCAAATTAATAAGGGAAAATCAAAATACTAAAACAATCATTGTAATGGCAACGCTGAAAGCTATAAAATTGCTTTGCATGTGTTAGTAAATAAGCTGTTACTGTGTTAGTTTCCATCAGCCATTTCTTGCAGGGTCATGTGCTCTGTAATATGATTCGATTTATTCATTTCATATATTTTTTTTGATATGAATTTATTTTTAGTAGCTTTTAAAAAAGTATGTCCAGTATGGACATGCTGATCAAACTACTTTCGGTGAGGGCAGCACACCATTTAGGCCGTTATACACTCTAATGCTCAATTGTACGCTTCACTTACCGAAAATTGCTAGATAAATCTGATAGAATTCTGTCATACTTTAAAAAGTCGCCTCAAAACGGTCACATTACTATATTTTTAAAAACAATCTCGAACACTCTGATCGCGTAGAAAAAGACAAACTTGTCAAAAAGCCTTTCATACACATACACCCATATTCATAAAAACTATTGAAGATTTATTACACATTTATTTGACAAGTATTCCGTAGAAATACGTCAAATAAGAGCTTAGTAAACTTACAATAATTATTATGAATATGGCCTATACACTTTTTGCCCAGCATATCACGTTTTTTGGACACACATGTGATTTTAAACAGACCCTAAGATTCAGTATAATTGTGAATCACGGCCTTCAGCGAATATAGTTCGGGCCCTAATTCGTTTTTACTTCCTTAGAATTATGGTAACATTGTGGTAACATTGTAGTGATCAACATTTCTAAAGACAACAATTTGTTCCAGGCAGCTGCTACAAGGGTTAATAAACCACATGCTAAGCTGTTCGATATGCATGACAAACAAGCGAGAAATATCTAAACAATTCACTAAACTCTCAATATTTTACATCGAAGAAAAATTTTACTACTTATAAAAAGCAAAACAGTTAATTATTTATGTTTAAGCATAACTTATAAATAAATACAGCGAGTATTTCAATTTATAATACACAGTTTAAGTTGAGTAGTTTAGCACTCAACGTGTTTGTTTCATTTGTATGACGCACGAATGGCGATTTTAATTAAAAGTTTTGTTTGTCTAATTTTAATTTTGGTCAAATCAAAAAACTGCGAAGCAGATGCTAATGAAATACTAGCAGAGGTATGGTTGGAATTAAAGCCTGTGAAGGCTGGAATTAAACAGGCATTTATCTATCATTTTGCAGACAAATGAGGAATACGATGCCCTATTGCAGTTGGCCTTGTTTGATAAAATCAATAGGCTGATTATTGACTTGAAAAATATTACTTGCGAGTTGGCCGATTTAAAGAAAAGGTAAATTGAAGACCGTCTTATGTTATGTGTAAAGTCGACTTCTTTTGGAATAATTTCGCAGGCAACTGCACTACAACCAAATAGCAAGATACAACATAGATGCGTTGAAGTCAGACATGCGACAAACTTTGCTGCAACACGAAGTCAGAAGTGAAAATTTGGCCGCAGGCTTGCAACAGCAAATAGCAAACAGGTTGTTAAAGACTCAGACGAAACCTTGAAAACTGTTTTTAAAATGTATTCATTTTAGTTTCTATGACCAGGAAACCTTTTTAAGAACCTACGTTTTTAGCACAGAAAATTGGCAAGCATATGAGGACATGCAATTCAAATACAACCGTCAGTGGCAGACCATTTTGCGCCGACAAGATGATTCACTTAGTTTTGATCGCAATTGGTTGGAGTACAAATCAGGCTTTGGCAATATTAAGGGAAATTTCTTTATTGGCCTCGAGGCGCTGCATGCCATCACCACATACTCTGATCCCCAAGAACTTTTTATCGTTTTACAGGATTTCGACAACAAAACACGTTATGCCAAGTATGACGATTTTGTGATTGGCTCCGAGAGTGACAAATATAAGATTCAAAAACTTGGCAATTATCAAGGAGATGCTGGCGACTCATTTTCTCAGCATTTCAATATGAAGTTTTCCACCAAAGACCAGGATAACGATAACTCAACTAGAAGCCATTGTGCCAAAAAATATCAGGGTGGTTGGTGGTTTTCAAACTGCTTTAGTTCGTAAGTAACAGGTGGGCCGAAAGAAGTCAACCGACATGTTGTTTGGCTTTCAGAATATTGGTTGTGGCTCGTGTAGTGTGTGCCATTGCTGTGGCCTGTTGGAACCATATGCCCTCCAGATCTAATTCTTTCAATTGAGGCAGAAAAAGCTCGATTAACATGGCCCAACGGCGGCGTCTTCGAACAAAAAAAAATTGCCTTAGGACTTCTCCAGGCACCATGCCTGGATTTTCGATGCCCAAGAAGCGATAGTTGAGGTGGAAATGAGCATCATCGCTCATTATGATTTTGGTCGAAAAATCATCCACTTCATAGGCCCGATTATTGCTCGTTCTTTAGCAGTATATTGCTCTATGCCCTGTATATTCACAAGTATAAAACAGATGTGACATTGTCCGCCCTCTGGCAAAATAAAAGCAACTTCCAATAGGGTGATTTCTTTTGCCCCATCTTTCGAAATAATTGCAAAATATTTTCTCATAATTGCGCATTTTTTTTTTTTTTAATAACAGACATTTAACTGGCACCTACTATTATCAGCCATTGACGGACAAGCAGAGTGGTACGGGCTTAGTTTGGTACTCATGGCATGATTTGAATTACAGTCTTAAATATGTTGAAATGATGATAAGACCAAAATGAGCGCATAATTGTGCCCAATTTTTGTTTTAAAGAATAAACAGATTATGAAAAAAAAATGTTTTTCTTGAATGATTTTGAATTAAAAAAAATTGGTGGAAGCGAAGGGCAGGGTTTCTCGCTCGGCAGAAAAGCTGCTGAAAAGGTTTTTTTTTAGCAAGTAAACTCTTGCGGACTTGAGGTATGAAAACATTGACAAATATTACTGCACAAACAATGTGAGCATCTCACTCTTATTGACTTTGTTTTGCCGAGTTACATGAATACAAAGAACACATTTCATACATAATCATGCATATGAATACAACGAGAGAATAACTTTAAAATAATAAAAACATTAGATTTTTTAAGATCGTATTTCAAGGTTATGTTTGAGAGAGCAAATCTGTAGTTGCTCTTGCAAGTTTTTTGTAGAATTAACTTTAAAAAAATTAATTAGTATTTTACTAAAGACAATTTATGCAGATATATAAGGAGTACACGATACATCTGTATCCTTTTTTTTTAATTAATTGCATGCGCGCTATAGTCTGGTTGGAAATATGATTTAATTCATCCAGAATGTCGTTCATAAATAGTTGTATGACATAAATTGATGTTCAAATAAATGCTACAATTGAATTGTTTACAGAAACATTCAGCGCAATAAATGCAAACAAATGTGGCACCAAAAAAATAATAAAACATGCAGCTGCATGCCTTTATGGGATATAAAAATTAAATGCTACTACAGTGAAGACAAAATTATGTATTAAATTTATTTCAGCCTTCTTTCGGCTTAATATTGTTTCATTATTCGTGGGAAAGACTCTGCTGTTTATGTATTTGTTTAGCTGGCGATGTTTTGCTCTCTTTCGGATAGCTCTTTCAGGGCAGTAGTGAAGACTAAATAAGAGAAGGTTTAATGTTTTATGCCACTTAATTGTATAGATCCATAATCAATAAAGCAGATTTAATTAAGTATGCCTGAATTTTTTCCCTTTATGTTACTTTAGCCAACAAAATAACTGCTAGAAAATAATTCTGCCCTTACAATTTTAGTGTTGTTTTTTTATTTTGCTCCTTACAGTATGCTATACTCTATTATTATTTTCTCCCATTTGTTTTTAATTTTACCGCATTGCATGCTTAAATGGGGCGCAAATATTCTCTAGGATGTAGACATCAAATAGGCGCCTTTTATTTTGATATGTACACAAAAAAATACAAAAAAAAAACAAGCAAACAACAACATAAGTTACAACTTAAATTGAAATAAACATGAATAAAAACACTTGTTAGAGTTGACTGCATGTTAAATTCAGCAGTGATACATTTTTCAGGCAATGAGTTGAGTTCATTTGGAAAATTGAATGGGCTCAAATAAAACAACAGGCAGAAAACGCACCACATTTTTGTTATAATGAAATAAAATATAGGATACAAGAACTGTAATCACATTTTAACAAATTCTTGGAAAACTAAAAATGTTCATGTTGATTTGTTACGATTGCTGCAGTAGCAATAAAATGAATTAATTTTTAAAAATTACAAAAATATTTCCAGCAAACATCATTGAAATAATGAACATGAAAAAAAACATGGTCATGTTTGCTTTAAAGCATAAAAGACAAAACAAGTGGTAGGAAAGTGGTGTGGAAGACACCAGTTACTGAAGATTTCAAGCTGATTGATCTATTAGTGATCTGTTTTTATTATTTTATCGAATCAGTTATATCAAATAACTGATTTTGAGTGTGGGGTTGCTCCAACAAATATTTGAAAGATAAAAGTATTGAGGTTTAGTCATACACTTGCCCCGTCTGCGGGTACTCTGGTGCTGATTAGTGTGATGGAAGAAAAATCGAAGCAATTGCTTTCATTCTACACTCAATCTTGCATTAAATGTTCGCTTTCACTGGCCAAAAACAATACCACTTTATTGCGAAAGTATTTTTCATTTCAATTTCGCAGACATGTCTCGTTTCATGCCACCAGAGAGATGATTGTTCATTTCGAACAATTTTGCTGAATTCGTTTTATACTTTTTGTTTCAACGTATATATAATTTACACTTGCCAGGCTAAAAGAAAATATCCAATCATAAAAATGAAAAGAAACATCAAACTGGGTGTTGCTTAAAGATAACCTACGGCTTGGCATAGTGATTATCCCGGGATTTTATTGCTGTTGATGTGTTTTTTTGTGGGCCTTGCGCTCCAGCAGTTGGGGCACGTCTGAATGCCATAAACGAGTATGTACAAGTGAATGTATGTAATGAATATGCGATTGCAAGCAAAACAAAAAAAAAGAAAAAAACAGAAAAGTATAAATGACATACAAAACTTCTAGGAATTTTTACATTTTTGTTATTAAAGTGAAATGTTCTACTCATTTTGTAATCCAGTCTTTAGGTTTATGTGTATGTACAATTCCATGTTGTATGTACTTTTTCTGAGTAAAATCGAGCACATTTATTGCATGCCTCAAATTTGCGTTTCAGACTGTTGTTTTGCCACTGTTGACTGTTTGCAGTCTATATTTATTTGCGTTTTTTTTTTTTTGTTTTGTTTCCTTCTCTTACCTTTTTTTGTGTGTGCCATTAAATTGTACTGCAGTTGCAGTGCAATTTTTTGTTTCCTTGAAATACAGATGCAATTTACTGTTAATGCCTTTTTGTTGTATGACGAAATATTTGCACTCATGCCAAAGACTTTTATTGTTTATACTACAATTAGCAGACTAATTAACGAGTTATGAAGCCACTTCCTGTATTGCATTTTTCAGCAGCAATTACAGTTTTTTGAATTTCTTTTTGCATTCAAGGAATAAATTGAGAAAACAAGAATATGATTGCAGATTAAATAATTTTTCTATTAAAGTAAATTGATTTCTAGAAGAAGTTTGTCCGTCAATCCCTAAATTAAGGGCTGCATGATCATGCATGAGCATGCATAAACATGCATTTAATAATTCGTGAATTTTGTGAATGACACCGAGTTCCTATAGAACTATAGATCTAACTGTTCATGGTTAAATCCATGGAGCTCACAGCCAGCCTATACGGGCGTAAGTGTATGTCTCAAGACATGGGCAAAGAAAGCCCCCTAATTAACCTAACCTAACTCTAGTTAAAAGGTGAACGCGATTAAACAAATATTCCAGGTATATTAAACGTTTATTTGGCAAATTAGGTATAGATATTTGCCAAATGAGATTTTAATGAGCATGATTTATATATTTTTAAAAATAAGTCCGCCAAAGTAAACATTCGTAATAGGTATTGTCGTGGTTATTTTTTTTTTTTTGTTTTGTTTCTTTGTATAGTCGAACGTTTTGCAATACTGAAGAGGTTTCGTTAAAAGTTGTTAACTGGATAGTGTCGAAGGTATATACACTGGACACTAAACAGACAAATTAACAACATTTAATCCTGACTTATTTAGATTTGCAAAAATAAATTATCTATTTTTATGTTATAATTTTTGTGCTTAATAAAACGTTCACAAACATTCTCCATTTTCGTTTTTCCACCCACCAAACCCTTTTTCCTATTTTCCCAGTTCCAGTATAATGCAAAGCATATATAGGGATCATCCCCTGAGTACTGGTACCAGTCTAAAAAAAAAGTATAGTTGCTTACCATATGGCTTCCAGATGATTAAATAAAATAGTGTGTGTTTTTTTTTTTTTTGTGAAAAAACTCAAGTATTATGTTTCATGAATTTATTTTATATTCATGATTCTCCCCTTTACTTCAGTAAATTGTTTCCGTTTAAGACCTATTTTTTTCCTTCAATTATCACTTACAAAATTGTTGTCCTTTGCCATGTTCTTTCGTTTGATTTATTTCATATTTAACTTCTTTATAAAGATCTCTTAAGCAGTTATAGTCGTCATTTTGTTGCATCATTATACATTTCATCCAGTAAATTCTTAATGCCACAAATGTCTCATTCAGGATATAACACATTTCTGGCTTTTCATATTCTTTCAACTTGTTGTCCTCTTTATTTTTTTTTTTTTTATTATAACTGCTTTTTTCTTTGGTACTGATGCTTTCTACATATTTTTCAGCTTTTTTGGCTGACATTATGGCAACCAAAAAGTGCTAATTGCTTTGTATGCACTAACACACTTACCGCTTTATGCCAACACTTGCAAAAATTGCATACACAAATTCTCGAACTCGGTTATGCTTGATAGCCAAAAGGGTGTAAGTATCAGCATTTGTTGAAGGTTCTATAATTGACTTAAAATTATGTAATATTATATGGATAAAAATTATATCGATGAAAAATCATTGTTATAGTCAAATTTAAAATTGCATTTTTTTTTTGCACCTCTGGCACTCAAATATGGCAACAACCATCGAAGAGTAAAGGCGTTTTCCAGTTGATTTTAAAAATTATTGTAAATCACGCAAGTGGTTTTCAAAAACTCCTCACTCTTGACGCTAACACAGCAAACTTACTAAAGATAAGCTGTCATAGAATCTTATCTTATGAAAATCGAATTTAAGACCAACTAAAAACTTTTTTGTGCCATGAAATATAATATATGTCGGTTCCTTGCTTGAACTATAGATCGTAGCTCCAAATCGTAAAAACACTCTATACCCTTGGATTTCACTGCAGCAAAGTAATTGTTTTATCGGCTTCAAATCAGATACCGAAAATCTCGGATTCTATGACACCTCCAATTATTAATTTTTTAGCAACCATTAAAGAAATTAGTTACAGTTTGAAAAAATAAAAACTGCAGCTTATTAAAAAATTAATGATTGAGTCAAAAATAATCTTATACAACACTCTTATGCAAAATAAAAGAAAATATAATCTCTGCTTAGAGGGCACGTTAAAACAAATTTTTTGCAGCAAATTTTATCTAATGTGTTTTCAAGTATATTTAATATTTTTTTTTATAAAATAATAAGTCTTTTTTGCAGGTAAGCATTTAAATGCTTACACACCAAATATGTTGGGCACTTTAAATTGCATACTTTCACACACATATCGCCAGTAAAAACACAAAGCTTTATAACTCCAATAACATACGAATAACGAATACAGGAGAGATAAAAAAAGGAATAAAATTGCGAGCACACAACTGAGATAAATTTAGTCCAGCACTACGAATACAATGGAAAAAATTCGTTGCCTAAGTACAAGAAGAACGACATACCGTTTTCACTATTAATGCAAAATATGAAGTGAACATGCAAAAAAAAAAATAAAATTAGTACTGAAAAATTATTTAATCAAATTTTAATTTTTGAAAACATTTAATCAAACGATATATTAATTTACTGCATCCCAGAATCTGAAAATAAATTGTTTTTTTCTACTTTATGCACCTCTGTAAGAAATATCAGCTTTACACCTCAAGTTCAAAGGAAATTATTGTAATTGCTTATTCAAATATGAACTTAATTATTTATTTGCTTTAAGAGCCAATTGAAATGAACTAATTCAGGTCCAAAAATGAACCTTTTTGAAAAGGTTCATAGTAACCAATGGTGACTCGTTGTATGGAAGGTTGCAAAGAAAAGTAGAAGTGTTGTAAAACGAAAAAAGAAATGTTTGCTGTGTTAAAGGTTTGTTTGAACATTTCTGATTCTCGTTCTGTTCATGGGAATTATGGAATAAGTAGTTAAGTTTCAAACAAACTTTTAAGAATTTTTCAAGTCTACTGATGAGTTGATTAGCACCAACGAAATGTCGTCGGCATATAGAAAGCTGAAAAGTACAACAAACATTTTTTGTAAAGGTTCATTTTTGTACCTGAATTAGTAATTGCTTATTATTATATTAAAAGTTCGTTTGATTATTTCTGATTCGCATTTTGTTCATGGGAATTCTAGAATAAGTAAATGGGTTTCAAGTATTATTTTAAGACTTTTTGAGTCTGTCTACTGATGAGTTGAATAGCATCAGCGAGGGCTGAAAAAGACGAGAAACATCAATAAGGCATGTGTTTACAACTAAAATAGTACAATAGTATAACTATTAAAACAAATGTAATCATGTTAGTTATGAAACAACTAAGACACTTATTCACTCAACCATGTAACATCAGTATTCAGACCGGGTTACACTGGTCAAAGTGGAAATAAATGTATTCAAAGTCCGCTGAGTATGACGAACTTCATTTGACGCCATCATGTGATCTATTGCTGTTGGCAGCGAACACTGATCGGTGAATAGTTATTTGTCATTCCTGCCATTCTTAACAACTTGTGGAAGTTCTTACTGTACGTTTCCCAAATCATTTGTTAAATTGAATGTTAATGAAGTAGATGTTCAAGCCTTTGCACGTGCTGCTTTGTGCTACTTAATTTTGCATTTTAGCGTCAGCGAAAGGTTGATTTTTTTTTCTATTTTAAAGTGATGTAATTTGATGAAAAACCTTGGAATTACTAAAAACAGCAAATTTTTGATATTTTGTCAGACTGTTTTTCATTGCAGGCAACGACATGTGCAATGTTTACTTATGCATTTATAAATGAAATACGTATTTGTTGAAGTTTATGCTATTTGGAAGTGTTGGTAGGAAAACGGACATTTTATTTTCTACCACTCAGTGTCAGTTGTTGACATTGGAAATGAATGTTTTTACGTGTGTATGCACTTGTGTGTGTGTGTGTGTGTGTGCGTGTGCGTGTTTGTTTATTTGTGTTTGTATGTTTCTCGACTCTCCAATTTATTTGCAGTATCTCTGCGAATGAACAATTCGTGATACTGTGGTTCTTTCTCTTATGACAGCACACTTCACACAGCATTGTAAAACCGCCATCAGTTAAGGTAGATTTTTTCAGTTTTGTGGTCTTTTTTACTGGCAGCCAGCCATTTCAGCATTTTGTGGGCTTTTTGTTTTTTTTTGTTAATATTTTTTCTTACCTTTTGTTGTTGTTTGTTTTCACTTATAATACTCACACACATACGTTGAGCAACACATTTGCAGCGAATGAAAAGTTTTGTCATTTTCCAAAATATGTGATGCAGTATGAATTGTGTGTGAATGAATGTAAAATTGCATGTCCTAAAAGATTGTGCATCTTTTTATTGTGGACTTTTGCATAAGTGCAGTTTTTATTATATTGGACCAGTACTTAGGAGACTAGCGCTATATTATTTTCTACTGGAACTAGGAAAGCAGAGAAGTGGCAACGGGCCGTGAGGCGAGGAAAGGTGCAAAAATATAGAATGTTTGGGTGTGTTTGATAAAGAAAAATAAAAACAATTATGCAATAGAACAGAACATTAAATTTTGAAAAGTTGAGCAAGCCAACTAAGCTGCTAAAAAAATATTTTTTGTGATAAAATTAGACTAATCAACATTTTTAAGGAAGACAAGACAAGTAAAGTTGAAGACTTACAGGCAGGGGTATATGTGAGGGCTGTTTGACGACCACAACGTCACTCTCATCAGCAACCAAATTTGCTGAATAATTGTATACTGGCAGCAGCACTTAACCCTGCTACCAACTGAGCTCTTCTTTTCTGACTGCCTGTATCTATTATATTAAGCAACTTACAATTTTGTCACAGTGATTTTCTGTCGATTGAAATATATATTTTTTTTCTCTCACTAACATCCAATCGTTTTTCAATTGATTTTTGTCTTTGTTGCTGTCGCATCAGTGATGAAAATGTTTTTAAACTTTGTCCTGGGTCCAGCGAGAGCATATTATTAAATTACATTGCTAGCGCCAGCAATTAAAAATTTTAATTTATGATCTCGTTTATTTTTTTGTTCTGATTAAAGAAACGCCAAAAGTATTAAGAAAGAAAATAAAGAATTTAAAAAATTACTCAATATAAATAACTGATCTTATACCATGTTCATACATGCGCCTTTATTGAGATAATCGCAATAAAGTCCATTATTGAACTCAATATTCCATACAAAAAGTCAATAAAGTTATTGCTTAATAAACTCGAAATTGCTTTGAATATTGAGAAAAAGATGAAACACAACACTGTAAAAGATGTGTTTAATAAGCAAAAGTATACAATGCGAGATGAATGATGAGATAAACGTCAACAAAAGCAAACAAAACAAAATAATAAAAAAAAATGGAGAGTCCAGTGAGGGAAGGTAAGATTTTTATATTAATATTATGTCTTTTTGTTCTATTTTGTTTCCATATCTTATTTTTTGCTTCCATTTTTCTTATTTGAAAAAAAAACAAAAACAACAACTTTTTTCCAGCTGTCAAATACTAATTGAGTTAGCGCAATATTTGTATGTATGAACGCAAAAAATATTATGTCAATAAACTGAATATTATCTGGATTAGAAATGCATGTATGAAGAAGGTATTAGGTTTTAAGATGATACCAAAAGTATTCTGTTTTTATAAAATACTAGTTTTCCTTGTTTCATTGCACTATACTCTATGGCTCTTCTAGCAATAAAACAACAGCAACTGTTGCACACAAAGTGTATGCTTCTTGATATTTCTAATAATTTCATTATATTTTTAACTTTATAATTGCTGTTAAAAAACTTAAATATTCATACTAACCTCTTAAGTATACTATCAAGTCATTTTGTTTATAAATATTTAACTACACACATACACACACAGCACCACACTTTTCTTTCAGTTCCAGAGGATTAGAGAAGTGAAGAAAAAAGAAAATCTTCAACTATTAAACTAATTAATCAATCAACAATTTACTTGTAAGTTCCTTGAAAACTTTTACTTTTTCCTGTTATTTTAGTCTTTTAAAAGAGAAGAAAGAAAAAATACATTTTTGATCACTGTAAACCACTTAAAAGCAACCACAAACAAATCAATTATCAATAATAAAAACAAGTTAAAAGTACAAGCAAAAACTACAGCAAAGTACTTAAGTAAAAGTAAAAAGTAGCCTGAGGAAACACACTCTACAACACTTGCGTACTTACAAGCCACACATCTGAATATTAGAAAACAAACATATGTATTTGTATAGAAGATACAAAACTCCATTGAAAATTCAAGTGTGTGGAGAGGACTTAAAGACTTCTTGGAAAGGAAGAAATTTAAAAAACAACCAGGCAAAGTTTCTCTTAAGAAAATCAATGGAAAAATATAGCTGGAGAAAAGATTCATATAGACCTATACAGCTCATGAAGCAGTGAATACAGTGTGAAACAAAACATTTTAAACAAATTGTATCTACACAATAAAAGTTAATTATAGGCTAAAAACATTAGGTACAAACATAAAAGTAGCCAAGACTACAGTATTCACTTAGAGAGAGCTTCAGTGGAAAACTATTACATAGCAATAGAAGGTTTCCGCTGCACAGTGGTGTCAAATAGAAAAGAGTGGTAAAAAATTGAGTGGGTCATTCCGTATTCACAGGTTTTTAATGAGAAATTTTAATTTTTGCTCTGCATACAGTAGCTATTTCTTGTTATCATTATTCATTTTATATTTTCACTATTATAATTTATAATTTTATTTAAGAACAAAGCTGTAAAAACAAATGTTTCATTAGAAATAAGTTTAATCGGTTTTTAAGGTTTGGGATTTGGCAACCATAGTAGTGGCATCTGACAGTTGACAGCTCCATCGTAAAACTAAACATTTTCGAGTTTATACGTACTCGGAACGTTTTTACATACGAGCATTATTTATGTTGTTTACAAAAGCTAAAAAATTTATCTTGGCCCAAAAATAGTAATGAATCGTAATCATTTTCGTGCAATTATTTTTTTTTTTTTTTCAACTTTTGACGTGGGTTAATTGACCAACAGTGAATTCACCCACAGGGACTTAAAATTTCCTACCATGGGTATAACAGAAATGCATAACTTTTAACTTTCTTTATACGACTAAAGCAAAAATATCTTTGGCACTGTGTCTATATGTGTTAGAGGTTAAAAAATTTTTAGTTCCTCATTCATTTAGTTTTGGAGTTAGAACATATTTACATGTTCTAGCAGCAGATTTGTTTTGGTTTTTTGCATTGCTTTAAACCTTCCATAATATATAAAAATACTAAATTTTGTACAAAACTTTAAGGAAAATCAAGTAAAAATGTGCTGAAACATTTTAATATTTTGTAAAAAAAAAAATAGTTAATAATTTTAGCTCTTTGTTGTTTCTCATCAAATTCAAGGGAAACTGCGGACTTTATACCCTTCACTGTATCTTTCTATGCTTTGGAAAATATCACAATTTTTTTTTTCTCCTTGATTACATTTTATTTTGCCAAACATATTTAAGCGAAGTTTTAAAACATATAAATCTTAAAAGACAGACCATAAATCTTTAAATCTATATGAACATAAACGACGAGTAGGTGATTTCTCCTTTCCACCAAATTCATTTCGTTGTTTTTTTTTTTCTTCGCTAAAGTTTGAAATAAATAGACAAATATTTTGCAACTATGTTTGTAGTTTATGGATGAAAGTCGAAAAAGAAAGAAAAAATGCTTCCAAAACTTTTTTGGTCATGTCTATATTGAAAAAAAAACTGGTGTAACTTGTAGCATTGGCAATATGCTCAATTGAATGTGGGTTGCCAAATGTTGTTGCTTGTTCCTTTTATATAATTTAGAAATTGAAAATATTTTTTATCACTCTGCTTGTTTTTCTTTGCGAACAAATAAATTGCATATACAAATATTTTATTACAGTGAAATATTTAAGGTTAATAGAATGAAGTGAGCAGTGAAACTAGAGAGACAGTGTTAAAATTTATTGCAGTTTAAAACAGGATTTTCTACTTCAGTTTTTTTAAATTAATTTTTTTTTTTTGCTTAAAATGTCAACTAAAATTGAGCTAAAAAAATATGCACCGGGTATATAAAGAATAAAGGAGTATGTAGTGGGTGTTTTCCATAAAAAAAAAAAAAATTTCTTTTCCCAACCCAACACGCTGATAAGCAATATAATTGTTAATAATAACTAAAATTAATTAAATCACATGCCCAAAGTGAGTATTGTAATCAGGTCACATCTTACAAGTGTCCGCTGAACAAAAATTTATAAGTTCTTTAAAATTAAAAAAAAGATGGGTCCAAGTCGTTACGCTCGTAATCGAATGAACTCTGATACATATTGTTACTTTCAATTCAATTCAATTCTTTATTTATAAATATAGGTTTTACCCGTTCAATAATTTTCTTAAAGAGTTTATGATACTTTATCCTTTTCTACTTAGATATTAGATAACAAACATTTTATAATTATCTGGGCTTAAACTGTTTTTAATATAAAGGAGAAAATTTTCAAAAACCTTTGTGTGAAATTTTTGTAGGGTTTATGATAAAATCTTAATACTAAGGATAAAAGTTATGATGAGATTATCTCATTGATATGGTTAAACTCAGAACTGAGGCATCTGCTATTGCAGTTAAGAGTGAGGCGGTTTATTTTCTCATTTACGGGTTCGACGTTTGCCATCTATTGTATGAAGATGTTGGGTAGAGTAATGCCAAGGCAGATTATGAATCATTTTTAATAATTTATTTTGGGCTATTTGCAAATTTTTGTTATGACAATTAGCTACTAAGGACCAAGCTGGAGCACTATATAACGTTATAGCCTGAAATATTAACTTGAAGACTAGCATATTATTTTGTTTGTTTAGCTTGTTACTACTGTTAGAAATCATGATGTTTTTATAACCCCTCAGTTAACTTTAGTTCAATTATGAAATGCCTATAAATATGCCTCTTATATTCAGTAAAGAAGTCTAACTGAAATAACTAGTGAAGTTGCCATACAAACGAAGTCAATAGAACTGCTTTATTGTAAAGTAACGGAAATAGAAAGATCTAGAAATATAGAAGATACTCTAATGCAAAAGTAGATAGCACTGGCATGACATCTTGACTTAGAAGCTTAGGTGGAGCATAAATATTAGCACGAATTTGCGTTTAAAAAGAGTATTGTCCTAACTGTGCTACAATCAATAAAAAGTTTAAGCCGTGAGTCTGATTTTTACTGCCGTGGTGTAGCAGTGTTAAAATTGTTTATGTCATTTGGTATAGCGAGCACGATAACGTTTTGATCGACTTCATTTTTGAAGAAGTATGGCTCAATGAGTAGACAACCACAACAACCAGTCACTCTTTGTGGATGCATCATCAATGCGGCAATTCTGTCTGCAAACGAATCCACTAAGGTGCGAGTAAGCTGGTCAAAAAAATAAAGCAAGAGCTGCACAAAATGCATTGCACTTAAAGCTATCATTTTTATTTCATCTGCAATGAATAATATAAATAAAATTAATAACTGGTGTGTTTGTTAAAATTGAAGTTTGGATAGGAAATATACAACAACCTGATCCGCTGAGTTCAAAAACGTAAGCCAACGAGAAGTGTGGCGACTTGAATGCAACTAATTATACCCCAGCTAAAGGTTTTTGATGTTTTATTTTTGCCTTGTTCAACTATTATCGTAGGAGTGTCGTTTCCCAAAAACGAGCCCCTAAGCTCAAGAACAACTGCTGTCAAGAAATTTTGATGGCTCCACAGCAGCTAGTTGTCCCCCAGCTTTCTTCCTTTCCTTGCCTTGTTTTTGTAATATTAATCACAGAAATAATATAAAATGAAATTACTCATTCAAATTTTTTTTTTTATACAAAATGAAAAACTTGTTTTGAGTGGTTGTCTGGGACACAGCACCCTGTGGCGTATGATTAATAAGCAAATTCGTATTCACTAAACACACGCACATGCTGCATTTTGATGTTTAGTTGTAGATATTTAAATCTTATTTATGTAATTTTTCTTTATTATTTAATTCTTTGGTTTAACTTCCTTTCTCAATCTGGCGTAAAATTTTTGCAGAAATAAAAAAAATATATATAAATTTAAAAGAAATGAAACGCTCACTGAAGCACATCATTTTGTTGCAATTCTTGGTTTTATTCCTTTTCAAGTTCTTTCTTAACCCTTATAAGCGTGACAAAAATATGGCATCAATTGCACTGGCATCAATTGTACCAGCAGTATTGTATCATATCTCGCTTTTTTCATCCTACACAACACTCATTAGCATGCAAATTGATGCGAATGCAAGTTATAGCTAATTGTGTACTGTTTAGAAGCAGCAGCACTTAGCTATCGTTACCGCTTCGTTGTTAGCTGTCTATATTTAAACTTTTGATCAAGTTTTTAAATTATTATTGTATTTTTCGGTTGATAGGGGTATAAATTTTGGTCCCTCCCCAATATCTAGTTGATTTTCAATTTATTTTGCCATATTTCAGCAACAGGTGAAGTTGACAAAATTTACAGTGAACACTAGTACAATGCACCAGAAAAAGGACACAGATATTTGTTCGGTTTTATTTCTATTTTTATGTTTATGCTTGACGTTTTTCTTTTATTTATGCAGGTAAGATGTTAAGATTAAACTGGTACGTTGCAGGAACTAAAGAACTTCATTGATTTAATGAAAATGTTCATTGATTTGATGATGGTATTTTTTTAAAGAAATTATGGAATTTAATGTATGGATTTTAATGAAATTTATTTATGAGATCTATGAAATTCCTTGTTGTGATGAACATTTTCATTAGATTAGTAAAAAAAAATATTAATTAATAATGAAATAAATTCATTAGAACTGTGAATGAAAATTCTTTCAATGTTTGCTTCAAACGCCAAAAGACGTCTGCCACCCAAATGCACTTTTGGTGGTTAAATGCAATAAATACAAATTGTTGCCACATTATAACATGAGCTGTAAGCACAAGTATTACTTTCATTCATACCAACTTGTCAACACTAAAAATAAAATACAAAAAAAATATTTATGGTGCTGGAAAAAAGTTGCGTTGGCAAAATGCCCGTGAAAAGCAAATTAGAAGAGACTCAAGAAAAAAGTATGAAAAGAATTGAAACCAAACACTTTATAGCATTATCACCGTGACAAATTAAATATATTAAAATTTAAATTCGCTTTCTAATGAAATTGTAAACTACTAAAACAATGTTTGCCAGCTCAACTGTAATTAATTTTACCTCATTTTCCACCAGCAAAGAATAAACATTTCGAAATAATTTTACTTTAATATTATTTTCTGCGACACTTTGTTTTTTTGTGGAATAAAAAAGAAACTTGGCGGTCATGTTAATGTATGCATTTTACAAATCATAACTGCATCAACACCAAGCCGCATCTGTAATAAACACTTATGTACCACTCAGTGTCCACTTAACATGCTGAGCGAGACAAACTAGCAGTCATGATAGGAAACTTCCAGACAAAACATACAACTAAACTGTGTGTGTGTGTGTGTGTGTGTGTCTAAGAGATTTTTTTTTTTGTGGTAGAACTACTGACTACTGTTTGATGTTTGTGTTGATTATGTTTTTTTTTGCTAAACACAGACATCATGTGGGGCTGTGTTTTGTTTTGCCATTGTTCTTAAATGAAGAAACAAACTAAAAAAAACACAACCTACTGTGCAACAAACAATAAGAAAATTTAATGTACAAGTTATGAAGGCAATTGTTGCCACCATTAAGTGAAACTTTCCAACTCCAACACAGACAATCACTACTGGCTGAACAGAAACAGAAAACAAAATGTAATCTTTAAATCTGTAGTGTACAATAATGACGGAAATAATAGATAGAAATATTATGTTTGGTTTTACAACTTACTTTTTTAGCAACAAGAAAAATTCATGGACTTGAATGGGAAGTAGGAAAAAAAACCAATTTTTATTTTAAATGCTGTTAAAAAATGAATTTACCTTGTAAAATGGTATACCCACCACAATGACTTTGTTGGTAATGATGATGATGATCATCAGCAGTTCGCCAACTTGGCTGACGTTGACATAAACTGTTGGTGTCCCTATAGTAAGAACTTTTCAGACATTTGTGTTATCTTTTTGATATCCGTTTTAGCAATTGAAATAGATATTTTTTTTACTTAAAAGCAATGGTACACAAAGTGAATGAGTGCATAAAACTAAAACATACAAGTGTCTTTGCAGTGCTAATGTAAATGATAATGAAGGGGATGGCCTGTTTTTTTTTTTTTGGTATTGAAAAAAAGAATATGTTTGAAAGTGCAGAAGCCACATTTTTATTTTTGCTTAAAAAGAAGTCTAAATTTGTTTTATTGCCTTAAATTCAAGGGGCTTTCCCTGCAGAAATTATTCGATTACATGTTTCGCTTTAAGTAAAAAAGCAATAATTACAACATGGTCCGTTGTAACACAAACATGGAACGTGATGAATAAAAAAATATTATCTGGCAATACTCGCAATACATGATCACCATGTGGTAATACATGTTGTAATCCATGCAGTAGTGACATGAAGTAATTTCAAGACTAACCCTGTATTAATAATGTGCGGATTAGTTATTTGGACTAGTTTTTGGATTACTCTGACATAATTTTTTAATGAATAAACTAATTTATACAGCTTCAGATCGTTTTTAATATAATAATTTATTAACAATATTATTCAATATTACGCTAACAGTTTGTTAGCATCTTCAGGACAATATTTTTAATCTGAAGCTGTATAAATTAGTTTATTGAATAATTAAAAGGGTCAAATAAAAATTATATATTTAATAATTTTTTAATTTTGTTTTGATTACATGGTCCTCTCCTAGAATATTGTAATGTAAAATGGAGCATGTTTTTTCCATATACTTTTGGGCTTGTCCTGGTCCCTGAGTAAGTGCCCTTTACACGCATGTGAGGAGTAGTTAAGATTTCTGCAGAGTTATAGTCCATAGTCAACAAAAATTACGCTTTAAGAAACTTTAAGTCGCTGCTAAATAAAAGTGAACTTTTTGTGTGTGCTGTAGAAGAGTAAGGCCAACTTTATCCTCAATGGTCTATTCGAAACTTAAAGCTAGCAGAAGTTCTTCTTATTACCTCACCTAACAACAGGTTCAATCAAATAAATGTTGTGAGTGCTAAAAGCAAGAATTTTCTTAGTGTTGTCTTGCCCAACATGCTCGTGATTGATGAACACCATGCATAGAGACCTGCATTTACTTACAAGGTGTAATTCCGAACGTCATCAATGATCAGAACGAAGGCAGAAAATGGCAACAGTGAATGATCAATTTTCTGACAAAATCACTTTCAGTGATGAGCCACATTTTCACCTCAGTGATTTCCTCAACAAGCAGAATTACCACATCTGGGCGAATGACAATCCAAGAGTGATTATCAGAAGAACAAAGGATTTTTATTAATGTTATATATTGAGTGTTATCACAGTTTAACCCACTGGAGATCCAGTCTGTGCTATAAACAGGTTAATAGAAACCATTTTATGACAATTTTGTGCACAAAAATGACGACATCATCATTAAGTATCATAAGCAGACAATATACTTAGAAAATAATAAAACTTTTTAGAAAGTGGCAAACGTTTTTTTTTCATCTCAAAGATAAGCATCGCTAAATTACAAAAATTCTAGAAGAGAAAAAAAGGTTGCAGTAAGGATGTACTCATGGCCGCTTGAGCCAATAAAACACCCATTATAATAATTGTATATAGACGGCAAAGAAAAAGTAAAAGTTTAGATAATGGGTTGGTCACTCAAACAACACCTCTCAGATGAGAAATTCATATATGTATACGTATATGTGTGTGTGCGTGTGGTTGTGCGTTTGTGGTGGCCCCACATTTGTAGTTGGCCATTAACGACACACAACATTTGTAATCATAAAGGTTTGACAAGCTAAATTGTTATTTTTCTATTTGGCTCTGTACAAAACATAAAGAAAACAAACAACTTTTACTTATTCATGTTCTGAAGAAGAAAACTAGAAAAAAAGTATGTGTTACGAGCACAATTTGTCCATTTAAAATGAAATTTATTTCAACCTGCCAGCATAGAGTATTTTTCTATTAAAGTTTTATATATGAAAGGGGAATGTAGCCCAATGAGAAATAATTGAATTAGAAAAATACAAACCAAGGACGCTGTTTCCATGAACTTTGCAGACTAACTCACGATGTTGTTGCATTAACGTTTGTCTCTCTTTTCGAGATCAAACAAATATTTTGTAGACTGTTTATGAACGTTCATAAACGTTACCTGCTCGCAGTCAGCCTCATGATGTTCAAGAAACAAACAAATTAGTGTTGGTAAATTCTACTACTTTTCATTATTCAGCCAGTAACTAGCAATCGATACTTCTAATGGATTATTGTACATCTAAAGAACAGGTAGGAACACAATTGTTTGAGAAATTTTGCCATATCTTCTTATAACGGTAACCTCCTCCATCCGGTGGTCCAACTTTTCAATGACTCTGAGGCGTAATTGAGGTTCTATGCCGTTAATGTGCCAAACTCTGTCATTCTTTAGCTTTTGAATTATTGCTGGCTTATCAAGGTACACCTTTTCTTTTAAACAACCCCAAAGAGAGAAATGCAACGGTGTTAAATCACTTGATCTTGGCGGCAAAGTGACATCGCCACCATGTGAGATAACACCGTCATTGAACTCGCCGAGTAAAAGAGCCCATTGTGTTGTTAGCTGTGTGGTAAGAGGGGACGTCCCGTTGAAACCATATATTGTCCACATCCATATCTTCCGATTCGCGTCATAGTGAACACCATTCACAGTAACTGTCTCAGTTTGGAAAAAATACAGCCTGATGAACCGCACCGAACTTTCACTCTTTGTGGGTTGTATGGGGGTTTCGACAGTAACTCTCACATTATAGTTTGCGTATCCAAAAAAAAAAACTATAAATATTAATTACTTGGTGCCCTAATAACCAAAAATTTACCAGCACTAGTGCGAATTAGACAGAAATATATTCAATATTACAAAAACTGTTAATGGGGTTCCATCTTTTTTTCACCCTTGAATATCACACTTTGCTTTTCTTTTTCTCAGAATTTATTCAGTAAATAGAAAGTGAAAGGCCAAACATATTCTTTATTTTTCATCTTCAATTTTTGTGTCATTCATTTATTTTTTTCTTTTTTTATTTTTTCGCAACAACTATTAAAAAACTTTTAGCATTTTCTCCACAATCCTCAACAACACTCACATACAGTAGGGTGGCGCTTATAAAGTAAATTAAATTATTTAATTAGCTGCATTGTACACTTGCTATAGAAAGCAACAGCTAAAGAGGATAGCAGGTATTTTAAATATAATGGGATACTATATACATAGAGAGAAGAATTCCCAATTGGGTCTCCAGCTTCTCAAATTATTGCGCACATTGTTCTTGGCACGAATTTCATAATTCGATGAATGAATGTTTTCATTAGTAACAAGCTGACGCTGCATATCATGCCTCTAATAAAAAATGTTTCATTGTTATGAAATTGTTTATAGAGAGCAAATAAACAATTTAACTCACAGAAAAAAGTGTTTTTGCTTTTTCCTTCACAGAAAGTAAAACCTCGTTCTAACTGTAAGTTTCTTCTATGTACTTGATTTTAGTATGACATGTACTTGAAAATTTAAGCAGGCATAACAAGTATACTTAAACCAATTCGAATAGGGATTATCAAAGATAATCTACCCTGTCAAGGCTTCAAATGAGTATGAAATTCTTGGGTGTATTTTGTAACCAGCACTTGTGTGTGTTTGTTTAAGTACTTATGGCCCAGCCCAGCCCTAGACAGGTCCCATTGTACTATATTTAAGTACTTAATTTTGTTGAAATTTCCTAAATGCTACGCTGCCGGAATTGGTAGAGTGGCTGGACTGGCTGAACTAGCAGCAAGCGTTTAGTTTTGAGGTTCAAATCGGTAAAGAGACAAACTAATTTATAAATTATGATTGAATTGTGACAATAGAGCCGATTATTTTATGCATGAATTTGGGATCAAATAAACTTCGCAAACATCGAGCCAAACGCATAATTAATCATTACATCAAAACAAATTCAATCCTTCCGTACTTAAATCAATCCCAAACGGTGGCAAAAGTATGTTAAGTACCAAAAGTACGGCGTGCTTCATATTCAATTCGAAACCAGTATTATATAAGTTTGTCAAAGACGGGTGCTGACGAGAAAGTGTGGCGGCTTCGAAACAACTGGTTGTCCACCCTGCTAAATGTCTTTGATGTTTTCTTTGTCTAATTTAATTAATATCAATCACAAAGATAATATAGAAAGAACTTGAGCCTGATAAACTTAATCCAAAATTAATGTTTAGTGCTTGAGAAATTCGTACTTAAAAAAACGAAACGTATTTGGTGTAGGAAAATCCGTACTTACCGTACTTCTGACACCGCTTGGGATCGATCTAAGTACAAATGGATTGAATTATTTCGTGCTACTTTTTTTAGTTGTGACTGTTCTTATTTAAGCTACTCTAGCTTTTAAACGCTTACTTTTTCTATATATTCATCTTAAAAAAAAGAAAGACAGAAAACACTAAGCTATATTTATAGTTTTAAAATAATACATTTCAATTGGCTCTTAAAGCAAATAAATAAGTTCAGCTGTTTACTAATTTTAAATTTAAATGTCTCACTAGCTTGGTTTCATCTTTTTAATGAAGTTTCTCAGAAGGAAAAAGTTGCACATATGATGAACTCTTTTGATTGACTCAATGAAATAACTAATTGATTTAATGACTCCCAACATTGACTAGTAATTGGTGCAATAACTCGTTTCTATTTATCCTATAACATTTTCAGTGTAAAACTGAGGCCAGAGCTTGAATGGAAAATCCAAAAAATAAATTTATTGAATATTGATTTCTTTGTGCTCAGGTTCACCCTAATGTGCACACACATTCGCTAACACATATGCACGTTTGTATACTTCATCTTCTTCTCCTTTTTTTTTTTTTTTTGTAACCTAAGGTCACCCAAGCGTATGTTTAACAAGTCTATTAAGTTTATATCTTATCTTATGATGACAGCTACTTTCATTGCTTTGCTCTATTAGCTTTTAATGCGTATGTTAAAGTCAAGCAAAAGCATCTACACAAACAACAGCATCAAAAGTTTTTACTGATTTTTGTTTCTGTTTTTTCTTGCCACTCTCCATCAAATAGGCGTTTTTCTTCAACCAAAAACTTTTTATTCCACTCCTGCAATTTTGCGTTTTCCTCCAACGGCGTCCAAATGTCGCATTTTATGCCACCAACCGTTTAATCATCCAGCAGGAGTAGTTACATTGCGGGTAAACTAGAAACTTTAGTTTACAGCAACTTTATTCTCTTCAGATTTTTATATCAGTTTGCAACATCTTTTTTCTTCTCATTTCTCTTCATGCATACAAACATCAGAGACTCGTGTGGCTGACTGACTCACTGGTTTGAAAAGTTTCATTTACTCCACCCACTTTAAGTAACTACAAACAACACATGTCAATCATTTGTTTTGTTTGTTGGAAACAATTTTTGCCTGATGTTGTTTTAAGCGTTTTCTATTGATTTTATTTAAGATATGAATCTCTGCAAACACTTCACAGCATCTTGTTTAATAGACAAGTAGTGTGGCTCATATGTATGTGTGGTACTTGGTACTTGTCTGAACGGTAGGAAAGACTTCAAATTCATTTCCGTTTCCTTTTTGCATTGAGTAAAATTGATTTCAACATTTTACTGCCAGCAAATTCATGCCAGTATTATAAGCTCTTTTTGTTGTTACTGTTGTTGGTGTTGTTGGTGTTCGCCGGTAGAGAAAACAATTCGTGGCTTAATACAGATTCGTATATAAGAAATTGTTAATCAAAGTGATTTATCTGGGGCTCATAAAAACATTTATAAATGTCGAACATAATACTTGACATTAGATTGCTTATTTATCACTTTATCAGAAGCATGTATGCATGTGTGTCTAGCAAATGGAAATACATATATATTCAATTAGTATTTATCTGGTTGAATTTTTCTGTAATTTCACTCTCTTTAAAGCGCTAAGATTATTAATGAAATTATCTTTATATGAATGAGCATCGCGAAGCCAAAAAGTTCCATCTTCCATGACTTAAGAAACCCATTAACGGATACAATCCGTCTATGAGTATCAAAAGAAACAGCTGATCTGAGTCGACAGAGAAAAACCTCTATCGCTCTTGAGTGGCAAATTCAATAAAATAACGTGTAAATTAGTTTCCTTTAACAAAATATTATGTGTTAAATTTATCGGAACAATAATCCAACCGTTAAATTAACGGGAGGTTTGGCTTTTGCATTTACCATATGTGGTAGTGTCTTCGCTATATAAAACTGAAAACTTTCTCTAAAAAAATCGTTTTTCATGCTTTTTACTTTTTTTACTTTTCCCCTAGACTTCAACCTTTCAAAAGTGTTGCCACAAATTAACGAAAAAACAAATTTTGCTTGCCGCTAAATTGTAAGAATGAAAACTGCTTGTCAGCCAGTTTATCGCTCACTTCAATTGAGTCCTTTTGTTTGAAGCATAAAACCTTAAAGCAACTATTTTCTGATTATTATTTTTCTAATTTTTCTTAACTGTACGTTTCACGCTTCACCCGCTGTTCACAATTAAAATTAATTTAGACCAGTTTTTGACACTTTAACCTTTTGCCTTGGTATAAAACTCAACACTCAAGACATTGATTTATTTGCCCAAGAAAAACAGCCAACTCGCACAAACATACAGACATATGCCTGCTACATATACAAGCCAACACATTATTAACTCATTCATTATAAACATATAACCGCATCCGGAAATTTTCAAAAAGTGTCAGAACTTGTTTGCATGTGTGCAAATAATTTCTCTTTTCCACTTGCAAGCGGCCATAATAATGAAGCGCTCTTGTATGGATGATGTGAGTGGATGTGCAAGAACAAAAGTTTTTAAACTGCATATCATTTGTGTCACATTCAACTATTTGAAACAATACTTCATAATTTCTCAACGGCACGTTTTATTTTATTGAAACACTTTAACATGCCAGTTACCGAAACTCGGCTGGACGTTTTTTTAGTATTTTTTTTTCTACATTCTTTCGACAGTGTAAGCAGAAAAGCAAGAAAGTAGAGAAAATCAAGGTCCTGCTTTTTGTCGTTGTTTTGAGCCTTTAACTGTTGGTCATTGGTATTTTTATTGGCTGCTTGATGTTGGGTTGGTAGAATTAGTTTGCTTGTTTTAATTCTCAAGTTATAATTTCTGTTGCCAGTGAATTGGTGCATGTGTATTGCAGAGTGCCTGCTTAAATGTTTGCTCCTTTGGCTAAAAGTGTAGCTGTTGTTGTCATTAAGTGCTGATGTAATTTTTATTACAATTTTTATATTTCTGTTGTTAAACTTGAAATGTACTCAAATTGTTTGATACTTATGAATAGTGCTAGTTCATATAGTTTGAAAGTTAAAATTGATGCTTTAAAATTGCTCAGCTCGGCGAAAAGTTTGAAACCCCTGTTGTCACTGCTATAACAGCAGCCAACACAAAAATCAATCAAACGGAAATCAATAGGATATTCGTAAGAGAATATAAAATGTATGGCAATCAACAGAAAAACACAGTTATAAAATGGATAGTTGATCAATAAGGTTAAATATATGCAGTCGTAGGATGGCTAAGCGCTGCTGCTTGAAAAACAGTATGCAATTAGTCAATGCCTGACTTCGAAACGAATTTGGGTGCTGATGACCAATGACATGGTGGTCGTGAAACAGCCATGATATGTACCCTTGCCAGTAAGTCTGCAACTTTACTAGATCACTCCAATTTTATCACAAAAAAATTTTCTCAATTTGGAGCAGTAAAAGTGGAAGTTGAAACCCCAATAAAGTTATTAACCTTCGTAAGACCATCACCCAATTATATTTTGTCCTCAATATTTTTTTTTTTTTTTTTGGAATACAACGACCCCATGTCACACCTCATTTTCCTCTTTAAGAAGCTCTCAAATAAAAATACACAGAAAAAACCCGGAAATTGGACACCACCAGAGTGATTTTTTTTTTGACATGTTGTGGTATAACTTTTTTCCTCATACCAAATGCTATCGAAAAATCAATTGCTAAATTGATTGACCCTTATCAGCATAATATCAGTTCACGCAGAAAACCTATATATTCGAGGAGGAACATATTATTGTTGAAATATATGTATGTATATGTTTGAGAAATTTAATTTTTGTAGCTTCAGATCGTTTTTTTAAATAATATTGTTAATAAATTTTATTTAAAAAAACGATCTGAAGCTGCAGGAATAAGTTTTCTCAAAAACTAAGAAAATCAAATAAAAATTATATGTGTTGAATTATACAACCATAATATGTTTGCCAACCATCGAAAGAAATTATATGAAAGCCTTAATCAAGCCATATGACTGTAGTAGCCATATTGCAACCATAATATACTATATATATAATAAAGCTATGCAGAACACAACATTGTTGCCGCAACCATAATCAAAGACGTTTTTCCCTTACGTGTTAATAACTTGTTAAAACGTTGTGGTTGTATTTTTAGTTAATATAGATTAAACATAAAACTTGCAGTAATACCTATACTATAAGGCTTGTATGATAAGATATGTGCAAAGAAATTCCTCGAAGCTTCTTAGAAGAGCATGTGATTAAATGGTGGTACAATATTTTATTACAATATTTAATAACAATAAAACTTTACCAATAAATATATTGAAACTGTAAAAATGCTTAACATGTTTAAGCAAGTTTGGTTGAAAAAAATACAGGCAGGCCCCAGCTACAAAAAGAAAATCATAATAGTATAACATAAACACATAATTTGCGTTTAGAGAAGAAAATACAAAACAGACCCATACACACACACAAGCTTACACTAAGAACGACTACATTCACTTCAAGCTTAAAAACCATGATAAATTATAATAAATGCTGTCATGTTGTCTGACATTTGTCTGCAGTGATTTAAAAACTACTTAAAATGTTAATAATATTATAAATAAGTGTTGTGTGTGTGTGTGTGTGTGTGCGCGTGTGCGTGTCTGGTGAAGTAACAACAAAAAATGTAGTATAAATGAGTTTGTATGCGAGTTTGTTTAAGGATAAATAAACATGAACATTTCACATTGACATTGAAAAAATATTATGCAAAAAAGCGCCAACAACAACACACAAAAAATATCATTAAACTAAAAACATACAAACTCATACCAAAAAAATACTAAAGCACTGCATACCAATGCTGGCACATTATTTACACTCATTTATTTACACAGGCAAAAGTAACAAAACCAAAACACACACACACACACACAAAACCAACAAAGAGAAAAGCATAAACTGTTACTGCACAAACAACAACAACAATAACAAATGTGACTGATGACATGTCATCAACTTTTCTACAACAAACAATCACTTGTTAAGTAGAGTTACATGAAGCAGTGATAGAGAACCAAACAGAACAGAGGAAACAGAAAAAACAAACTCAATTTAACATACCATTAACAAGAGTATTTATCAAGTGTATGATGATAAGAGTTGTGGAGCTGTGGTGGGGGGGAGTATACAAATTCTATTAAATATGCAAAATTTTATAATATTTTTTTTTTTCCATTATATAAGACTTAATACATTTGTTTCAAACGCTGTATGTCAGGTTGCTGACAGAAAATCTTTTATAAATAAAGAAGATTTTAAGCAAAAATCAGACTTTATTTGAAAAAGTGTTCATTGAATTGAACAACAATGGCAAAAAGGCTGTTGCAAGAGATAATCGACTGGCTTATGGCTTTTGCTTTCGCTGATGAATGCAGTAAACAGCACAATTGCATCCAATCTACTGCAGCAAATTGTCAGGCATTCCAAGAACAACCACACAAAAGCATATTGACTCTTTAGTGACCAACTAAATTTAAATGTTTATAATTATGTATATTGAATATTTGGTTTTCGAAAAATATAAAAATAAAACATATTTCGATAAATACCCCAAACAAAACCATATTCAAATAAAATTTAAGCAAAATTAACAAACGCAAAGTCGTCGTGTGTTTAGCAAACAACCACTTAAATATCCTCAAAACGTGCGGTAAACAATACCGCGACTTTATTTGTGCAGTGTAAACCCTACGGCATGGCATGATGCTTAAAAAACTGGATGTATTTATATGCATGAAAGAAAACAAAGTTTCAAAAAGGGATGTTTAAAATAAACACTAGCTTGATTGAGGTTCATGCGAACTCTTTACAAAGTTGGCTTCCAAAATCCCTCTTTCTCACGTTAACTGTTAAACCTCTAAAAAGTAGTTCAAATATTTTATTCAATAATTTTAGGGTTAAAATCAGTCCATCTGTGCGAGCTTAAAGTGTTCCACGAAAACCATATTAAAATCACTAATATAAAATCCCCCAAAAATCCATTGCAACCCAAAAAATATTGTATAATAATTTACAAAAGCTAAACTAGCAAAATGAAAATAATTTCGTTATTTTATAGTTAATTTACATAATGAACGTTGTACGTGTGTTGTGTGTAGGGGGGGGACAAACAAATAGATTTGTGGTTGGGAGGAAAACCTCACGTAATTATGAAAATTACTTTAAGCAAATGCTGTCACTGTTATTACTATTATTGGCAATTGTTGCACACACACACACACACACACACTTATATAATTCTACGTAAAAATAATATGCATACTTTTTGGGGTTTAACAATCACAATAAAGTTGCGGTGGTGTCAGGCGTAATGAAATGCATTTACGTGTGTGCTTTCTCCTCTCTCTCTCTCTCTCGTTCTCTCTCACTCTCCGCCTCTAGTCTTATTATTTCTCATGGTTTGCAGCAAAAACTAATCATTTGGAATTTGAACAACTTTTTTCATTTGCCATTGTTTTCAATAGCCAAACAATGTGTTACTAAACCAAACAATTTTTATGGCTCACAAATATGTTGGGACTTGAAGCTAAAAAGTCATTTAGTGGAAAACAATGTTATGATTTAAGTTCATTATAAGCTTCATTTTACTTTTATTGTTCCGGAATAGTTGGTAAGTAGACGTAAACGGTAGCTAAAGGGTGATTAGTGCAATTTTTCAGTTGTAATTAAATATACATATGTAAGTAGTTCCCAAAACCTTATTTGCTGATAAAATTAAAACTAACTCAAGCGGTATTTTAAAAATTAAAAAGGGGAATGGAAATACTCCAGGGTTCAGCTTTACAAAATTTATAAGTGTTTCATTTTTTTTACGAAAACAAAAAACCCAAAAGCCATGAAATGACCAAACGCCTCCACTTTTTTCCTTTCTAGCCTCCCTCAATTGCTTAGCTACTTACCGTGCAATACAGTGCATATAAATTTGTTATTTTGTGAATAGTTCCCCAGTAACTAGTTCACAATATAAATCTTGATTAAGCATGTAAATTATGAGTAGCAGATTTCAGATTAATAAAAAGTATTTTCACAGAATTAATTAATTATCACATAAAAAATCTTTCTCGATTTTGAAGTAGAAAGCCCGTTAAAATTATAAACAATTGTAAATCATATAATCACTATAAAATCAAATTAATGCCTAAAAAGAAAAAAATACATTTTTGTCCAAATAGAGAACTAGCAGTTTCAAGGCCGCCACGCTTTTCATCAGCACTCAAAAGAACTTCATATTCCAGCTGCTCAATTTCATAGTTCTCTGTAAAACGTATGGCTATTTGTATGACTTGACGGTAAGGCTGGAAAGATACCTTTAATTGAAGTGAGCGATAAACTGGACTAGATCACAAAAGGCAATTTTAGTTAAGCAATTTGCCTTTAAACTTGCTTTCGAGTCTACACACAACAATTTTTGGCAGCAATGCTTGTGTTTCCTTTAGCTGTTATTTTCATTCAGTTTGTTTTTTTTTACCTCAAGAAAAACCACAATAATATACGAAACTCTTAACAACTACACCCTTATAAATTTAATAAGTTTTTGATTTATTGATTTACCATGAATATTTTAAACTCGTATATGTACTACTATACTTTTATACTGTGTAGCCAACGAAAAAACCAGCGAATGGTAAATCAAAACAAAATCATCGAATATGGACAATTAATTTTCCCTTCTTACACCCCTTACCAAATACTTGATCAAGCTTAAGAATTACCCAACTAAAATTGCCTTGTGTCATCTTCCTCCAAGTAATTTTTATTATTACAACTTACCGCTAAGAAAAATTAGTTTTTTTGCTAAACTGTGGCAATACTTTTGAAAGCTTCTGGAGTCTGCAGAAAGAGTAAATACCTGAAAAATTAATTTTTTTCAGGAGAATTTTTCCAATGAATTAACCATTTCACCATTTTATTGCAGCGAAGACACCAACAAATATGTTAAATGCAAAATCTAACCCTACCATTAATTTACCAATTGACTTATTCCTGGGATAATTTAACGTTCACTTTTTGTTAAAGGAAAGTTTAAGTAATGAAAAATGGTTTATTTGTCTGATAAAATCCTGCTTTTAAAGTTTTTTGTAATATTTTGCAAGCCCAACTATTCTATTTTATGATCACCCTTTTCGACTTTTCACGTGCACATATTGACGCAAACATCAGGATTTTTTTTTCATGTTTATCACTTGCAGTAACCAAAAGTTGTGTGAGTTATTCCATTAAAAGCCATAACCCACATTTTTTGTAAAGTTAATAGAGGCAACTGAAAAAAGTGAAAATTAACCGCGAACTTAAACTGTATGAACAGTTGCGAAATTAATTTGTGTGGCAATGAAGAAATCCATTACACGCTGCCATAGTCATCTCATGGGTTTTTATGCTAAAAATTATAACAAAGTTAATTGCATCCGAGCGACATATAGATGGCTATAAAAGCTGAACAAAAACAATTAAAAACATATTTTAAAATTCGAATAACATAGTTATAATTAAAATAATATAGTTAAATTAAATAGGCCTTTTCGATTTATATGGACAAATATTTGACTGTATTGCTTCATCGAATTTCCTATAGTTTTTGGTGATTTTTCAACAGCTTTTTTGGAACAAAAACATCATTACGACATATCAAAGAATCATATTTGAGGCTACCGATTTTCAATTTCTTGTCTTGTATTTAAGTATGCGAGGAGGTGTGGTAGGGGGTCAGTGTGTTCGAAAAGTTATGAAGGAGGTTAAGTTATTGAGGGTTGGTCATACATACAGACTCTTTTCTACGAGCACCCTGAGGCAAGTTAGTGTGATGAGGAGAAAATCGGATTTTCGAGCCACTCAAATACGGACCCCTGGAACTGATAACTGGCCATATCAGAGTCAAGTATATTTATTTTATTTTATTAATTTATTTCCATTTAATGTACAACAAGATTTCAATTACATATATTTAAAGTACAGAAATCCGTTAAAGGGGCACAACTGGTTTTAGGCACCACTGGAGAAAAATATTTTTATTATATAATTTAAAGCAAAAATTAAATAAATAAATAAAACAGTACAAAAATACAATATAATAAAAAAATAAATTAAATTAAATTAAATTAAGTGAATTTATTAAACAAAAGCCTTTTGAAACTTTTTGCGTTGCTGTTGAGTTGCTGAGTAGCTGGTAGAAGGTTCCAAAGACGCGCTGCATTCATAAAAAACTGCCACTCTGAAACCAGACAACTATGACGCGGAATAATGATTTTTCTGCCTCTAAGTGATCTGGTAAATTTAATTTTGTCGCAAAGGTACAACGGAGCTTGCATATAAATTATCTTATGAAGAAATATAAGTACAAGTATCTTGAGTAGAATATCGAGGGATACACCGTAAAGTTGTGAAGAAAAATTAGAAATACGGTCATGCTTTCTTTTGTAGGCCATACACATACCTCACGGATGCACAACTTGTTTCTACTGTATTTTCTAAAATCCTTCTTCTTCACAAAGTCTGAAAACGGAAATATTTAGAAAAAAAGACTACAAAACGACCTGCACTTGCAGATCTGTCGGCACTTTCGCGTATAACTCGTAATTTGAGAAATACTCCAAAAAACCACATAGAAAACCCCTCCCCACGGATGCACAACTTGTTTCTACCGTAGTTTCTAAAATCCTTCTTCTTCACAAAATCTGAAAACGGAAATATTTAGAGAAAAAGACTACAAAACGACCTACATTTGCAGATCTGTCGGCACTTTCGCGTATAACTCGTAAATGGTTAAGGACCTAGACTTTAGCGGATTCAGCAACAGTGGCCATTGGGCGGTATATGACCAAAGCCCAATATTTATTTCGAACGCATCAACCAAGCAGCTCACCTCCTTAGCGGTGCTCCCTCCCAAGACAAATGAGAATCGAACACCTTGAAAATAATGTTTTTGATATGCTGTCGAAAAATCGCTGGCACAAAAGAAGTTATGCAATAAGACATTATTGAGTAACTATTTATTTCTCAAATACACTGGACAGCTACGCAATCGTATAAACCAAAGAGCTTTTGTGCTTTCACACACATACGCACACACACAGTACAGCAAGCAATCGGACAATTTTTTTAAGAGATGTTTAATTTAAATATACTTTGTTTAATAAGTTTGTTTGTAATCCTTGATAAGTATTAGTACGTAAGTAATTTTGTGTTAATAGTAAATAGAATAAATTTAAACTTTGTAATATTTTGGAAATAAATCAATCAGAATCAGAAGCAATCGGACAACAATGATTCCTAATTATTCGGCAAAGAAACCATGAAACATTTCAAACCTGTTTAACACAAACTCAAATATCGGTGTATAAGTGCTTGCACGTAACTGGTGTAAATAATTCGGCCTTAATCAATACAGTCATATGTATCACTTAACCCAATATACGATCACGTAAAGTTTAAACATAATTAGGAACAAACTTTTGTTACAAAATTGGCAAAACAAAAGTATCTGCAATGCAACTGCAAACGTTAAACAGCGAATAGCAGTGTTAACAAGTCATCCGCATGTTTAATTCAAGTTAGTGCACACACACTCACAGAGTTTAATCACACCACTACAGTAAAGAGAATATTGCTCTGGCTCACTTTCTATATTTAAAAACCTAAATCCTATTACAATGTCAGCCAACCCATTACCGTTAAGCAGAGACCTTTTACTTTTAAATAAATCGAGTTTATAATTGTATGTGAATGTCCTTTTTATATTTTTGCTGTGCTTTTTTTCGCACGATAATTGCATTGTAATTGTGGTCATTTAAGCGTTTAAAAAAGCCACTACCATTAGTTTTTTTTTTCTTTTTTTCTGGTTTTTTTTTCGGAAACAACATGCCGCGAGCTACCATAATTAGGTTAACGCCTTTTCGCCACCTTTTATTGTTCTAGAATCATGCATCGATACAAATAAATTGTCATACGCATAGAGATACTTGTAAACATGGTATTTGTAGGTTGGAATGGTTGGTTACACTTTTGTGTTGCTGGTCAATTTAATTAAAACTTAATTATTTTAAAAATCGATAAATGCGCTTTTCGGCTGCTGATGTAAGGTTACATGAAATGAACATAATTGGTTTTTGTGCTTAAAGAGTTTAAGGCATGATAATATACTGTTAAGCCAAAAGATGAGAGTTGAGTTTGAAATCAAAAGTTTCTGGCTTACACTTGGAAATATTTAATTTAAGGAAATTGTTATAAGAGTATGTACAAAATTAAAAATGTCATTAAATACAAAAATTCATAAAATGTAATATTTTAAAAATGAAAGTCAAATTTGTCTGCTTTAGAGTTGTAAGCAAAGATTTTTAATATAAAATAAATTAAACAGCAAAATAAATGCCAAATAAAAGTTACAAAAAATATAATTGCCTGTCACAATGTTCATTTCTGTTAAGTCACAAAAAAACATTATAAAGCTAAACAAAGTATCTTAAAAAACACAATAAAGCTGTATAAAGTATATATGTATCTGCTTGTATTCTAAACAACACACAAACACATACATATGCGTACTTATACTAACACAAATAAACAAAACACTTTCTTGCAAGTTTAAGTATCTATTTATTATTATCTAGAATTCAAGCTCTCTGCAGTTGCTGGAAAATGTCAGTCATTGCCATTATCAAATGTTGACATAAGAATTTAAGCTTGTACGCAGAGCTTTATGACACGTGTAATACGATACAAAGTATGCAATTAAACAAAAACACAGCAAACACCGACGAACACACAATACAAATCAGCATACATACATACATATTAAATATAAACACGAATGACATAAAAATAAACTCTGCGAGAAATGAAAACTTTTGTTCTGTTTGATTTTCTAGTTAATGAATTTTTCGTCAGACATCTCTGCGCCACCCACCACTCCTCACCCCCCTGAAATCAGATAAAAACTTTTGCATTCATACACTTGCTGCTTTTGATATCACATCATACCACTTGAATTCAATTCACTTGCAAGTTGAAGTGTCTACTTTAAGGCGCTGAGATATTTATTTAAGCACAAGCGTGGCAACGGCAAACGAGCACTTGGAAATGAGAAGTAAACATGAAAATAAATTGCAAGAATATTCAAATTAAGTTTTCAGAGTGAGCTAAGTAAAAATCGTTGCAGCGAACATGAAGCAGGCATGGTTGTACCCCAGCTAATATGTCTTTAAGTATACAGTTCTAGTTTGCTTTAAGCGGATTGACGACAACAAAACATGTTTTCGATTTTTAGGTAATTAAAACTGTTCTAAAGCCTATTTAATATGTAATTAGCAATTTTAGTTTTAATCAAGACCTTCAGGAAAACAAAACAGACTCACAACGTGGTTGTACCGGGTGTCTAGTTGTAGTACTACGCAGCTGTATATTTAATTAGAAATATATTGCCACGTTCTTACCCGTGAATAAAAACGGTTTTGGGGACTCTTTAGTATCAAATAAAACACACTCAGCACTTTACAGTACAATATTTATTCAACTCTGTTCAAAAACTGTTATACCACGATTGTAAGAACCAGACTCACTTTATAATCTTTTTTTTAGCCGTAGCACAGTTAAGATAATACTCATCAGAAACTCGAATGCATAACACTATTCATACTCCAATTTAGCTTTCATAAATTTCTTAGTCGAGAAGCATCTACCCCTGATCCCAGTATAATCGACTTTTGTATTGCAGCATCATTTGTATTGTTCCAGGTCCTTCTAATTCCCTTACTTTACGATGCGGCTTTACGATTCTATTGACTTTGTCTGTATGGCAAAACCACTAGTTATTTAAATCAAACTTCTTTACTAAATATGGGACAGCATACTTTTAGGCATTTCGTAAATGAACTGAAGTTAACTGGGAGAGTATAGAAACATGGTGATTTCTAACAGTCGTAACAAGGTATTGAAATTTCTATGGCAAATATACACATTAAATGGCGCTTAAAGCGAGTTTTCGATGTTTCCACACTTGAGAAAAAAGTTGCTTTACAAGAAATTCTGCAAAACATATTTTTCTCAAAACAAAATTATTTCCAAAAAAGATTCATAAAGAAATATTGAAATCAATGGCTAAAAATCGTAATAAATGCAAAAGTGATCAGAACCAAAACTACCTAATGCAACCAATAAGATTTTCTCTATGAAACATTTTTAGGCTGAGAAGTCTGCCAACAGAAAGAAACGACGAGTTTTCTATAAGTATGCCTTATTATTTTATTTATTCGTTTTAGCAGTATAAAACCACATAAAATGGAAAAAAAAATCATGTTCATGTTTTTCTCAGTATTCTTTATTTTAGTTATTCATTGTTGACTCTTTGAAGTTTTCTTTTAAGTATTTAAAATTGTTGCACTTTTATGTTTATGAATAAACTTTATAGACATTCTGCTTATTAAGGTTTTATGCAACGTGTATGAATTTAACTGTTAGTTTTGGTGGAATGCGAAAGCAAAACAAGCGGTGAAGCACTTTCTATAGCAGTGTAGTAGGAACACACCATTTATAGCGTTTTGTCATCCCTGACTTTGAGAGTGTTATAATACTGTAACTAAATTATGACCCTGTTTTGGAGTTGTCACACTTTTCATCAGTTTGATAATAAAATGATTATTTTCCGATTTCGGTTTTTGTATTTTTAATCGGACAAATACCTGCAATTGTTCCCCAGTTGCAGTCATAAGTTTTCTTCTTACTATTTCTTGTTATTTGTAATATTTATTACTAATGTCAGTAGTCGTTTGCAGCCTGTCAACCGATTCAATAAAATTTTCACATTCTGAAACATAAAGAAGCATGATTGCTTTCAAACAACTACTAATTGTAGCACTGTATTCTTTAATTTATTTCCGTCACAATAATCATTTGAACTAAAACGTTACGTATTATTATTACCATAGAAATATTTAGACAAATTTGCATGGCTTATGAACCCTCGTATTTTTCGCTTGTAACTACTTTTTATTCGGATTTGCATCTTTAAATGATTTGAAGTATTTAGCAAAACGAGTCATTAAGACAAATCCTTGTTGATGTGTGATAAGGCTTGTTGCTCTTCCCACACCAACGCACACGCACACAGCTCTGCAATTACTTCTCTACTCAGCAACAGCTACAATTATTTGTTGATACTCGCATCTCCAAAATTTTGTTTTCTCCTCTACCGTATTGGGTTGTGTGGGTATTAGTTTTTGGGTAGCGGTTTGGTATTAGTGTAGTGGTTAGTGGTGGTTTTTATTGTGTTTCGTAGTTTAAAACAAAAGCACACAAACACATATGAAATTATATTTACATGTAAGTGTGTTTATTTGTCACCATTAACAAGAGCAAATGATGCTACAACAACATTATGCTTATTTGTCACTTGTAACTTTGATAGTTGCCCTTTCATTCAAGACCCTGTTGAACTTGTTCGCCTTCCAACAGCAGTTTGTTCTTCATTTAATAGCACAGCAGCATCATGAAGCCAAACTACGAAACGAATTATGAAAATCTTCTTTGTTTTTAAACAAGTTAGGAAATCTTTTGTCTTTTAAAAGCTTCCCTCTTTCTCTCTCTCGCTCTCATGCATTTGCATCAATCACGCAACCCAACACTCATCCATTCATTCATGCTTTCTTTCATTCTTAATTCATTTACTTCATTTAAATGTATTTTTTGCTTTTATTTCGTTAGGTTTTGTAGTTGCTGTTTGTTACTTTTGTGATTATTCCCTGTTGTCATGTTGTGTCAGGATTGTTGTTTATTATTTTCTTTCTTTTTTTTTAAATGTAATGTTTTGCAGGGCGGGCGCTACAAAAAGTAGTTTAAAATTTTTTACGAATTATGTATGGAATTATACATTCCAAAAGATTTCTTTAGGGGAGGAAAATTCATTTCCATAAAATTTATATTAATGTATAAAACTAAGCATCTCGTCGTTTAGTGAAGGCTTTTTTTCATAAATCCAACGAATTCCAACATTAATTTAATGAAAAATTCATTAATATTTAACCAAGGTGGGTGTTTATTGACTCAGTGAACTCTTTTATTCATTATACCCTGTTCACATAGACATTTCTAATTGAGTCAATATTCAATTTATTGACAAAATCATTTCACTGTTCACACATTCACTCATATATAATTGAATTAACGCTATAACTCCATAAATTGAGAAAAGAACGTCTGCCCACACCCTAGTTGTCAAAATTTCAAAGAATTTTTATAAAAAAAAAAAAAAAAAAAAAAAAAAAAAAAAAAAAAAAGTTGAGAATTCAAGTGGCCATGGTACTAAATTTGTGCTCACTAAAGTATGCTAAGATATCTAAAATCTCACTTTTTATAGTGTTGCATTTCGATTTCACTCAACATTTTTAACAATTTTGTACTAATTGAGCAATATCTTATAGACTTTTTGTATAAAATATTGAGTTCAATAATTACATTTATTGCGATAATCGTAATTAAGGGTCATCTGAATGAATATGGTATTAGCTTTATATTAATGATCGTTTCAGAAATATCTGAATTTGGCTCATTGATCTAATGAAGTTTTTCATTTGCTTAATGACTAAAGATCTTTATCCTAATGGAATGATTCTTTAAATATATGCATTTTGGCTTTCAGCTGAGCACAACGTTGCCTGGTTGTCTCTTAGAACTCGTACGCTAGTAAACATGATAACAATTGACTTTTGACAAACTCAAAAAGCTCTTACAAGTCGACCTTAGCCTTTTTCGCTTTGTTTCTTTTTTTTTTAATTTTAACACTCTTACGGAAGCCTTTTAGTAACTTGAACACATACATACTCCTTTACTGTATGTTTCATCACCATAGACATACACGCTGTCTTTGTTGTTCGTAAAAATCCTTAACAACACCAGAAGTGTGTGTCAGTTTGTAAGACAAAAAAGATTTTTCATGTTTATATCAAAGTGATGGATCGATGCGGTGTTACGAGTAGTTTGTATACATTATCTTTTTACCCATTTAAATGGAATGGAACAGCAATTTTAATACAATATCTGCACATGAAATTATTTTATTTTTATGCCAAAATATTCTCTGATTTAGTCTTTCTGCACACATTCATCATCACATAGAAATAATTTGATTAGATAATTTTTCCTTTGAAATTCACTTTATTTAAGAAAATAACTTTTAGAAATGGTTTTAATGTTACGAGTGATAAAAAGTCGAAATTTCTTCATTTCATTTCACTAAAAATTAAAGATAAGCTTTTATTATTTGGGATAAGTGGAAAATACTGGCAGCTGGTTTGGCAAAAGAAAGCAGTAATTTATTTTTTTAAAGCATTTGGTATGGGAGAAAAAAAATCCCAAAAAATTATTTTCCAAAAAAAAAGATTTAAGGAATTTAACTGTTGACCAGTGTCGATATGAAAAACTGGCAACAACTTCAAGATATTTGTGATCGAACTATATGAATTACATTTGTTGTTAATTATTATTTAGCGGGCTTGAGTTCGATTTTGACATTTGTTTGAGCACAGCTTTTGCTAAATAATTTCAAGACAACTGGTTTTAAGTTTAGAGCGGACTGTTGCGCGTAAAGTCGCTTTTGTTGTTGTCTATAGTAGACAAAAAGTATACTTTTATTTAGCAGTGACTTAAAACTGCTTAAAGCATACTTTTTTTGTTGGCTATAATTATGGCGCCATGTTTTTACTGTTTTTTTCATCGAAATATAAGGAAACAAAGGCAAGTAACACATACAATTACTTCGAGGGAATAAAATTAAGTAACTTTATTATTTAAGTAACTTAAGAAAATTTTTTTAGAACAAAAACCTTGACGCCTCTTCAATTTCAATTAACAGGCAAAATAAGTTTTATTTCACACAATACTGCCCTCCAGTGAGAAGTAGACGAACTATAACCTGAAGCTGATGTCTTTAATAAATAACGTCGGAGAGTTACACTACTGGCCACTTGGTGGCACTAGTGCTGGCAATATAAAGGTGTCTTTACTAATTTATTCCGGGGTTCTGCAGTGACTATTGCAGTGATATATCTAGGAAATAGAAGTTGCGCAGATTTTTCCACGAATAGCTATTTGTAAATAGTTAAGCTACGTATAGACGTTTGTAAGATCATAAAATATTGTCAGAAAATGTATAGAATATTTTTAACCAATCGTGAGAGCTTACAATTTCTTGCTGACAATATTGTCAGCAAAAGCATTGGCAGGCCACCTACCCAACTTTAATGATGCCACTTTGGCATCATCATTTCTAGTGCAGTGTCAGGCATTGGCATATTGTAAGATGCATAAATTCTTAACACATTAGAATGGTGTCATTGTCAGAGTAATGACAAAGAATATTAACGCAAAGTGTGTTTATACGAAAGGGAGAGAAAAAACAAGAGAGTTGCAAAAAGAGATTAACAAAATTAAAAACATGGTTATTGAGCGAGAAAAATAAAGAATGAATAGTGTCATGTATGTGTGTGTGTGTGTGTGTGTGTGTGTGTGTGTGTGTGTGTGTGTGTGTGTGTGTGTGTGTGTGTGTATTTTGATAATGACAATGGGCCGGCAATTTTTGATACGTAGAAAATCTTACATCCGCGTAAGCTGATAATTTTCGTTGGTAGCTAAATTTATTGTCAGGCAATTGTCTGGCAATGAAATTGTCGGATTTTCTTACAACTGTCTGAAGTGATAATTTTCTTAATGCTGACAATTTTGTATTTCTAGTAAATTGCCAGCACGTTGTTAGGTCTTATAATATTGTAAGATCTGACAACCGTCTATACGAAGCTTATAGGCTTTTTACACTTACTCAATTCTTACATCTTTCATAGTTTTGGCAAGATGTTAACATCTTCCTTGTTGTTTTGTTGTTATGCCTGTTCTCAGCTGGCTTCTCTAAAGGAGAAATTCCTTGTGTGTGCTTATATTTATGGACGTTACTGGCACGTGTTTTTTTTTTAAAGGACCCTTATTGAGATTGCTGGCTTTACTTAGATTGCTGTCTGTGCTACATTAAGAAAAAACCACTAAACACAACTGCTAAAAGTAATAGCCAATACAAATATCCGTTTCGTACAACTCTCCACATTTGTAGAGATTATTGTTGGCTTTGAAGATGTATTGGTGGTGGTTAAATACGATTTTTAATCTGGATTTGTATTTGTTCTGCTTCAAATGGTAAAAGATGTGTTTTTTGTAATGAAAATTAGAGTAGATTGGAATATATTTTATATTCTCTTACCAACATCCAATTGAATTCCAATTAATTTTTCTCTTTCTTACTATTGTATCAGTGATAGCAAGGCTTTGAAACTTTTCGCCGTGCCCAGCGATTTTTAAGCATTAATTCGAACTTCACAGTCGAACTTTATGATGTACAATTGTTGATAATTTTATCAGGCTTGCGTTTGGTTCTACTTCCTCAAAATTTGATGCAAAACTAGCTAATTGTTTTCGGTATTAAAAATTTGTCTAAATTTTGGTAATACTCATTGTGCTCATGGGAATAATAGGATAAGTAGTAAAGATTTAAACATTATTTTAAGTGTTTTTTTTTAGTCTACTGACGAGCTGTGAAGCCTCAGCAAAGTGTCGGTAACAGATGGTCCTCTGCAAAAGATGGAAAACAATTAGCAAAATCTATTTAGACTTACAAAAATTCTACTACTTTTATTTTATTTATATATATTAACATTTTATTTCATAATAAATTCGTTTCTATTAAATTCCTTTTTACTTTCCTGGCTATTCTTTCGATTCTATTAACTGCTCCTCTTTTAATCGAGTGATTTCCAGTTCTTTAATCACATCGTCTTCATCTTCATCAAATACTTTTAAATTTTTAACATGATACCAGACACCAACATTGCAAAAAGTGCTGAGAGCAACAAACGAACCAGCCACAATATTCAAGGTAAATCTGCAATTTTTCAAATAATATCATATTATATATCATGTAATTTATTGTGAGTTTGGTAGCACTACCTTAAATTCATGGAGTCATACGACCAACAGTTGCCTTTGTTCGAACATGTTTTGCCCCAAACCAAACAATTTTTATCAAATATCCAACCATAAAATATGGGAGCTGGCACAAAACACAGAAGTGAGATCAACATCATGCCAAAACCCATGATGGCTGATTTATCTTCTGGTGCCACCGAACGCATTGTAATCAGCAGATTCGAAGCCCTGCCGGTGGCAGCAAACAATTTGACGATACACATGACGGCCAGAAAGGTATAAAATTGTTTGGTGCAATTAACGGGGCAAGAGCCGCCAACGGCCTGACCACCACTACCCAAAAATTGCTAAAATAAAAGATAAACATACATAAATATATTATGTTTTATATCTATGCAATAAAGCTTATCTTAAAAAAGCAAGTTATGCATATAATAACTATTTTGAGAAAAAGTCTGAGCCCTGAACCCCAGATATATTGGTGCCAGGCCCAAGATGTCACTCGACATCGTCCATTTGAACAAAAACACAAAAAACAGTAACAAAATTTAAAAACTTGTTATTGTTTTGCATGTAACCAAGCAAGTGTTCGATGTGGAGTGATATCGTGAAGTGGTTTCAACAGAATTGAATCGTTAATAAAGTGTTGTACTGTAAAGTGCTATAAATCACAAAGCTAAGTCTGTTTTATTTTCATTTCCAATTAAATAATCAGCAACACGATTTTTGATCAAGGCTAAGAACATAACAATATATTTTGGAACAACATCTTAACCAATGTACTGTCTGATGGGTCAAAATTACCCCTCAAATGGCGTGACCACTGCCCACTGGCTGAGCCATGCAAACTATAAAATGCAAACTATTAAAAAAAAGGTATACATACATACATACATGATATATGTATACATTAACAAACATCAAGAAAAATAAAAAATAGGAAGAACACATAAGCACATAAAATATATAATAAGTTTAAGTTTGCTCCTTGAGCAAATAAAATATTTAAAGCGAACAGTTATTGGTTCTGGTAAGAGCAAGCGCAAATTTGCTCATTTAGAAAACATAACCTAAAAAAATTTTTTAATTTAGTTCCAAAAATAAACCTTTTTAAAAAATATTTGCTGTCTTTTTCAGCTGTCTATATGCCGACATATCTAAAATATGTTCTTATTAATTTTATTGTAGTTAAGGTTTCTTCTACCCTTTCTTTTCATCGTTGTATAAATTTCAATATCTAGATAGCTTTAGTTGCCTGTATGCGTTTGTTTGCCCAAAATAATGGTCAACAAAAAAGTAGTGGTCACGTTGTTTTGAGCCAAAATGGTCCTGTACTTGCTCATATATAACTGTACCTTTAACAGAGTTTATGTAAAGCTAATCACTTACTTCGTTTGCTTTATCCAAAGTAGAGTTGCTTACATCCGCAAGCGTCAAATGGTGAAAATTTGCATTGTCATACAAAGTTAAATTATTCGCCGTTATGCAGGAACAATCATAAAAAGTCTGAGATTCAAAAAAGGAGGAATAAATTAAATAGAAGAAAATAGTTAATATTATTTTCATTACTTTTTGACCATTTGCATGCATATGCTCCTTTTTGCAACCGGCATGGCAGGGCGATATATAGGTCATTCGATCTTCACCACATACCGGCATATAGCGCACATAATCACAATGACAAATGCTATTGCAGCTTAGAGATGCATTTAAGGTACTATGACATAAAAGAAAGCATATTTGAAACTAAATCAGATAGTAAATCTAAATCTAATTGTAAACGTAAAAGCTGCTATCAACCCTTACCTATCGTACGAATTATTTATCAATGAATTATCGTTGGCCGCACAGCCAATGAAAGCATAAGCAAACATACCACAAACTGTCACCACATCAACCAACACGTTCCAGGCAGCCAGGCAGCGAGCACTTGGCTTAAATTTTGATATGACAACACCCGATAACAAGACGCCAACAGCTGAAAACACCAAAGCTACAGTACCGGTCACCATGCTACACAAAGAAACCATAAACATATGTATAAAGAAGTAGTAATTAGTCATATCACACGCAAGAATTGTTAACGCCTGGTTAAGAAAATGAAAAGTCATTTTATTATGCTGCTTTACCTTGAAGTGGCCGCTGACTGGCGATATTGTATTTCTATATATTTGGCAGTAAAAATCCAATACGGAAGATAACCAAAAAAGTATAAAATATTTGCAGACAGATTAAAGGTGACAATTCTGTTTTTGAGAAACCGTTTAAAGGTTTTCAGCATATCCTTGAAAGAGCTTTTAGTTGCTAAATTTTCCACCGACTTGCCATGGTTTTCTGCCTTAGCTCTAATATACTGTTGCTTGTGTCTGGCGGCTGCTAGGGGCAACTCTTTGGGAAACATACAAAGAAATATGCCGGTTAAAAATATTAAACCAGCTATTATTAGCCAGCCCAGCCACCAGGCACCCAACCATCTGGAATCGGTTTGGTTGATAATTGGTGTCATGTACGGCGCAATGTACAAACGCAAGCAAATCGAGGCCAAAGTGTAACCCAGAGATGGTCCCAACAGGCCAAAGAAATAAGATAAGCCTAATGTTGTGTGCAATACACCATAAAATATATTCAATTATTATTTTCCGTTAACTTTCAATTACAACTCACTCAACATGGCTGGAGCTTTGGACTTCTCGGTATTATCGTCCATATAGGAAATGCCCAAAGTGTGATATAGTGATCCTCCTATTCCGGCCACAAACTGAGCCAAAAATAATAATATTTGTGGCAATAAAATACCCTCATGAACTTCGCACTCCACACCAGTACCATCTGTTCTGCACAAACGTTTCTGTTGCTGTTCCTGTAGATCTTTTAACGATATACTTGTATCAGATATGGCGCCATGTTCTATGGTCAGACCTAAAGCATCCTCGCCGGGACCATAAATGAAGTGGGGCATTACTGTCAGCAGGCAGAAAACGATCAATGTCAAAAGACCTGCACAGAAAGAAAACTAAGTTTAAAGCATATAAAAAAAACAAGGTTGGGTCAGAGAGCGTTCATTGTCATGCAATATTATTTTATATTAAGCATATCGACTCCTGTCGATATACCCATGCAATCAAAACTGAAATTGCAAATAAATTTTGTTTACTCATTTTTTGTTCGATTGCCTTACTTTATTTTAAAGCATTTCTTATTACACTTGTCAGTAAAGTGACAACAAGTAATTGGATGCACTTAATTGGGGTGCTAACTATCTTAAACCAATACTTTATATCGTATGTTAATAAAAATGTGATATACATATAAAATTATAAAAATCATTTATTTTTAAACAGCAACTTAACCGTTACTAGAAGGGTTCACTAGTTCTGATGGCGCATATCGCTTAATTCTTCTGGGTGAAAGAGTTTAATTAAATTCATTTTTATTATTAGTAATTTTTTGTCTATAATTGTTTTGTACGAGGTTTACCTTTCATGCTTGGGTATTTGGCAACTCTGGACTGCTCTATCGCAAAGTTTAACATTTTTGAGGTTATACGTACTCAGAAGGTTTTGCCATACGGATGTTATTTGTGTTGTTGGCAGTAACTTAAAAGATTCAGCTCGGCCCAAAAAGGGAATTAAATCGTAAACATTTCAGTGCGATTACTTTTTCACAAATGCTTCGATTATTGGTGCCAACGCATGAAAAATTGGGAATATTTTGAAAACCAATAAAGTGATTTTCGACGATTAATTTTTGTTCTCTAATCATAAAAAAACCCAACCCTCGTATTGCGTTTATCGTGCCTAAGTTTATGCCGTATTATTTTTGAGATTGATATTAATTGAAGAGGACAAAGAAAAATACCGCAGACTTTTAGCTGGATGGCAACGCTTCTCTTCAGCACACGTTCTTCAATTCAAAGGCTCAGCGATAGTCAGGCCACTTATTTATTGGAGTTTAATTTCCATATAAAGCTATATCTCAAAAACTAAAGCTGATGAGATTAGGCGAACCATTTACAAATTGTAATTATACCAGAGCTCTAGTTTTAAACATAAAGCTTTAACTCAAAAGCTAGAGCTGATAAAAAAAAATGAATATTTGATTTGAAAAATTATGTTCTAATTATGCTAAAAGTAAGCTAAGCTATGCCTCTCTATTACATTGCCTTTTCCTGGGAAAACCACTTACCTGAAGCCTGTTGCATAATGTGTATGCAGATATGTTTGGTTTACGCATGGATGTTACCTACTAAAATATATAGACTTCTAACTTTGTAGTCGAACTAAATGATTTGAAATTGTTACTAGTTTTATAGGGCTTTCTAATTAAATTTTTAATTCCTCACAATTGAGAAAAAATGTTTGTGATAAAACTGTAATGCTCAACATTTGTAAAGAAGACAAGTAAAATGCTGGCTGGGGTACATACCATGGCTGTTTCACTCATCCACAACCAAATATTTTCAATCCCACATCATGACCAATTGTATACTGTTTTTAAGCAGCAGCTCGTAGCCATCCTACCGCCAGAGCTTTTCATTTAATCTTATTGATTTATCGAATTCTGTTCACGAACAAAAAAAAATTGCTTGGCTCCCAAGTTGTTATTTTGTTGATGGTGATCTTTAAAAGCCAAAAACGAAAAATTTCCGATATCAGCCCAATTATAGAGGAAGCCCAACTGAGCCCGTATGAAAACTAAAACAATTGTTGGTGCTACAAAGTCCAATTTTGGTAATAAAACAAAATTACGAAGGCCTCAAAATTATAAAAAGTCTAGTAACGCGCTCAATACATGCAGTCTGATATATTGTATTAATGAATTTTTAAAACGAAAGAGCCCATAACAGCTGATTGCAGCTGATTTAAAATGTAATTGTACAGATAACAAATCAGCACATCATACGCGCTGTCTTTTTCAAAGGCATACTTTTCATAATCGATTTTTATCAGCTAATTTATTGTTTTGGCAATCGAGATGAGAGTGAAAAATTTGCACTGTCGCTTATCAGATTCATAACTATTATGGCCAGTGGCACCAAGTCCTTGGTGACTGCAATTGGTTTAGCGCTCGCTCTCTGCCTCCCTCTTTACTCTACTATACCATTTGATAAAAACAAATAAAGCTTTAAAATAGTATTTAATAAACTTTTAGTCTTATCAAACTAAAATCATGTCGTAACCACTTACCAAAGCCCATCCATCTGGGTCTGTGCTTTCTGCCCGCATAGTAGCCCAAAAATGCCGAACACAACACCTGGCTGATGTCATTTCCCACCATTATTATGCCAGTATTGCGGGTGGGAATCTTGTAGCGCTTTTCAAGAGTTGAAATTGTGCCATGAAAATATGAATTTGTGGCAGCAAAAACACAACCAGCTAAACCATAAACCACTACATAAGCCGTTTGGTTAGCAAATCTAAGGCAATAACAATTAAAACAATAACACACAACACATTATTAACTGCATCACTTTTTTCTATTTTTTTTTTTTTGTTTTTTTTTTTTTTTTGAAATATGTATGTATATAAATTTTTTCAACATTTTAATTACTTTTGCAAAAATGCACCTTTGAAACAACCAAAACCGCAGGTTGTATCTTTGGTCAGAGGCATGACATTGAAGATTTGTCTCAATTCTGCATTATCATTTGATTTTTGTGTGGCCAACATCTTTTTTCTGGCTTCCGCATCGCTGAGTGGAAATTTTTCCTCATCCGTCATTTTTTGTTTTTTTATATAACTTTTTTATTTGAAGAATTGAAAAAAAAAACACCAAGTTACATTAAGTCAAATATTTGTAAGGAAGAGTTGTTTTATTTCAACAGTTTAATAAGCAATGATATGTAAACGGTTTTCAAATTTTTATAAACAATATTTATTTAGACCAGACTAAAGATATATTACATTTTTTTCAACTTATTCTTATCAATTATTTGTTTTAATTTTGTTTTTTTTTTATTTTTATTGCAGGTACCCTACAGCCGACGAGTGGGCAAACAAGTGTGCCCCACTAGGCACGTACAAGACATTATTATGAACCCAGGTAAGTGACATCTATCAATCAAAACATATATTTCTTTTTTGCCATGTAAAGGTTATAAATAACAGTGATAAGTAGGAAAACAAAAGGAATAACTGTTGGATTGTATTATTGTGCTTTATAAAGCGCCATACATACCGAAAACAATAAAGAAATTTTTAATTAAAAAAATAGTGATATCAACTAAAAGCTTATTAGGACTTAAAAATATAAGCAATTACTATAGCAGCTCGACTTTGATTTTTCGCTTTTGACATGGGAAAAAAAAATTCCACTACTACAAATAAAAAAAATCACTTTCGAGGCGTTTGATTTTTGTACGGAAGTCCATCCAGTATTTGAAGCAATATGAGAGAGAGAAAAATTGGACTGATTAGTACTAATGACCTTTACTAAAATCTTCTTCCCAGGGTGCCCGTAGAAGAGTCACGAGTATAAGCAAACATTCTCTCTAACTCTCGATCTCCATTTACCAAAAAGTCACTGGTTGATTTCTTATTTTCCTTATTCCTTACGGAACTAGATCACCTAGGAACTACTACAGCTCCTTCACGCCTTTTCAGATCTTGTTCACCCCGCGTATATGCATTTAGTAACCTATTTCTTCTATATCCAAGTGCCATGCAGTCAGCTATCAGGTGTTCCATTGACCCCTCTCCCATACTACCAAATCTGCAAGTGTCTGTATTAGATAATGATATTCTGTATAGGTGCTTATGGCGGGTGTAATCACTGCTGGCTGGGGCACTTACAGGTCAATCAAATGTTCTTTTCGAAGCTTAGAAACTTTTTTGAATACTCCAGGCCGCTAATGTCGTCCGATTGCTTCGTTATAATGGATATTATTTATTTCTCTAACTCTCCCTTAATAAGAAAATGGAGTGTATTCTATAAATGCTCCTCCACTCCTTTCGTAGCATATACATAGATCCGCCATCTCATTGCCAGTATGTCCCTCGTGTTATTTGATTTTGGGTTGCCAGATTATTTTGGCTACTGTGACATTCCAGTATTAAACTGGATGTAAAAGTACTATTCCTTAGGGCCGTGAGAACAGATTAGCTATCCGAGAAAATTTTTATTCTCACACCAATGTATTTTCTGCCCCATATAGCACACTAATCAATCCCAGGCTGCCCGCAGGAGAGTCAAATGTTTAGCTAACCATTCTCTCCAACGGGAGTCTCTATTAGCCCATGGACTTGGAATGACCATGATGTCGAACATTGCTCATGCCGAATGAGGAGCGCTGAGGTTCATGCTTGATCCATTCTGGGGCCTGTCTCAAGCATCGATATTCGCCCTGAAGCCAGGCAAAAAATTTCATTTTCTGTTTGACAGTTTGCCTCCCTCTCTCTCTCTCTCTTTCTTTCTTTATTTGGAATTTACTTTCTAATACAACACGATATGATAGCTTAGAGCTTAGAGTATTAGAATCAGATCGTTCAATCTCACAAATAATACCACAATAAAGGAAAAAAAAGAAAAATTAAAAACTAAAAAAAAATGCTGTGAACTTAAAGATATAAAAATTGAGGGGAAACATTCATAAGATTCTGAAATAAAGCAAACATATGAACGAAGTAAGTACTGCGGCAAATAAGAAATTATGAACATACATTTTCTCCGTGTGCGTATGAATACCGTTGCTCTACCGGCATCGTGCTTATGTCCTGTGCCAGTCGATAATTGGTGAAGGTGTCGAGTAATTTCATTTTGAATACACCGACCCCGTGCCACGCCTCCTCAGGGAAGCTCCCGCCCAAAAATACAAAGAAAGAAACAAAAAAATTAAGTTTCAACGCCTCGTAAATGATGTTTTTATGCATCGCAGCGGCGAACCTTTTTTTCCTCATACCAAAAGAATGTTGAGAAAATATTAGGTAGTTGCTTATTAAAACAATTTTTCATTAAAAACATTTACACTGGTAACTTATATAAAATTAGAATTTCCTTGTTAGGGTGTATCTTAAACACTTTATATGTACTTAGAAAAATCATTATCGTCTAATTAATGTATTTGCACAGACATATCGGTTTTAAATTTTCTCATTGATTGTACTTTCTGCTATTTAATATAATAATTGTTGATATCAATTTCAAGCTCTCACCATCAATTCGCTGTGATTAAGTTTTTTGTTTATTTTTTTTTTTAGCCCTCAACAAACGATCGTTGATTCGACGATACATTTTTTTGCACAAGTTTCAACAATATATTTTAACATACACGATCACTTTTAGTCGAATTCTGTGATAGTGTTAAGGTAGTATTAGTAAGATTTCATCGTAGAGTTGTATAGCAGCTGATCAAAAATGTTGCATTTACAAGACTTGTCATTTGTTAGAGCCTTGCAAACGTAGCACTTGTTACAGGGAATTTGCACAAGGTGGGTTTCTATGCATCAAAAGATACGAAAAAGAAACAAAGCGAAAACAATTGTTAATAATTTTATTGTTAATATATTTTATATCCCTTTTTAACTATAAAATTGTAGTCTTCAAAATTTTTAAAGAAGACAAGAAAATTAAAATTGTTGAGCTATTGGCTGGGGTACAAACCATGCCTGTTTCATGTACACCATGACTATCACCAGCACCCAAATTGCTTCGAACTCAATAACTGATTAACTGCAACTGCACCTTCATCTGAAACTTATAAAATTTATGAGTTTAATTTCAAAAGTGGTTCAAAAAAACTTATTTTCAAGAAAAGCGTGTATTAAGCAGGGTATTTTAAGCAGGAACGGGTCAAAAATTTTCTTATGGGTCAAACTTTTTTCTTATTTTTAACATACACCCAATCCCGAAAAATAAGTTAAAGTTAAAACTCTGGAATGAACTTATTTATTTGCTTTAAAAGCCAATTGAAATGTACTACTTTTCGAAATACAAATTGTAGTAACCGACGGAATTTCATTGTATGGAAGTTGTTAAGAAAAGTAAAAGTGCTGCAAGACGAAAAAAAATAATTTTTTGCATCAAAAGTTTGTTTGAATAATTCTGATTCTCATATTGTTCATGGGAATTTTGGTATAATTAGTTGAATTTCAAACATTCTTTTAATAGTTTTCGAGTCTAGTGATGAGTTTATTAGCATCAACGACATGTCGGCGGCATATAGACGGCTGAAAAAGACAAAAAAAGGTTAAGATGTATTTTTAGACCTAAAACAGTTAAAGATCTGGCTTAATAAAAATTTCTTCTGATTTAATTACAGCTAAAGCTTCTCTGAAGTTATTCGGTGAACCGTTAATTGCCGATTGTTTTTGAAAACAGAAACTTGGCAACGTTGCAAAAATATCAAACAGCTAATGTTTTACACTGTTCCATGACTGAAGTTTATCTTATTCATTGATTTAAAGATTTACCCCCTAATTCATAAAAATTATAACAGGCTTATAAGACTGTTATTTGACATATTTGTATGGAAAATCTGTCAAATAAGAGCTTTATAAACCTGTTATAATTTTTATGAATTAGACGGTTACTATTTTAAACGTAATTTAAACTAAACTCGAAGATGAATAGCTACTAGTTTTTTAACAATAGGGAAGCCTTCTTCAGCGGATTATGAAATTTAATGACAATAAGATCACGTGTTAAGAAAGTGCAGACCCAATTCCACTTGTTAAAGCCCTCCATTTGTGTTGCAAAACTTTTCTTCCTTGTAGCAAAAAATATCGCAAATTTGTTAAAAAAAGGTGTCATAAAAACTGTCGTAGGCATCAACAAAGGGAATAATTAACAATTTAGTACTTAAGGGCGTTATCTGCACTTATCTCTTAATCTCATCTCAGATAAAAATTTTTCGCTTTGCGTACTATTTCTAGCATTAACCACAAAGAGTAAGGCAAGGGGTGTACGGTACAGGAAAAACTTTGACAGCAGTCAAGTGTTGTTTTTATTTTCACTCACAATAAAAGCAAAGATTTGCTTAGGCTGACTGTCAATGCCAGCTAAGAGTAATTTATTTGAGTAATTTATTTATATTTCGTATAAGTATGTAGTACATTTCAATTTAGATGACGAAGGGAATCTGTAACGCAACCCGAAGCAATAGTTTTAATAAGCACTGCCTTTTCACGTCCGTTTCCAAATTCAGTTTTGATTGCCTTCCGTAGTAAATAAGCAAGCCATGCAGTCCTTAGAACAGGACAATATTCATAATTATGATAGGACAACCTCTGTAGATAAGCCAGTAATAATTAAATAATTCTATTAAATTTATTTTTTTTAATACTTTCATTTTATTTTTTTATTATGGCCACATTACAAATGTTAATTAATGTTTTAACACTTAAAAAGTATATGAAATATTATTAGCAAAACAACATGTTTGATTTGTTTACGAATCGCTTAAAAACTTAATATATGTATAGACGAACACACATTCTCACACAGGCACCGCAGCTGTCTCCATAAATCAACGAAAAATAATAATAAAAAAAAAAAAATTAAACACACTCACACAATTACAGAATAACTGATTAAAAGCAATTAAATTCATCTAGAGCATATTAAAAGAAAAAAAGAAAGTGAATTTGATGCGATTAGATTTCAGTTTTCATTTCTTCCTCCTCATGCTTTACAATTTCCATTTCCACATCTTTGACTTCTTCATCGAAGATTTTCAAATCTTTGACATAATACCAAACACCAACATCAAACAGAGCACCAATGGTGACAAAAACCGCCGAAGTCATATTTAAAGTGTACCTGAAAAAAAAAACAAAGAAAATAAATTACATTAATCTATTCCTGGCACCTGCTACATTTCCTTACCTTAAAGACTCTGGATCATACAGCCAACAATTGCCTTTATTGGAACAAGTTTTACCCCACACCAAACACAGTCTGTCCAATACCCAACCAAAGAATATGGGACTTGGTATAAAGGCCATCATGGACATCATCATCATGCCAAAACCCATGGCAGCGGTTTTATCTTTTTCTGGCACCGAACGTACGGAGACCAAAAAATTTGAAGCTCTGCCCGTGGCACCCACAAATTTCAAACAGCACATTACTCCCAGAAATGTTACGAATTGAGGAAAACAATTAACGGCACAGGCGCCGGATAGGGCTTGCCCACCGCTGCCAAAAAGAAACTGGAAAGACAAAAATCACTTTGAATTTGAAACTTTTTTTTTCCGACACATGGAGCACCCAGTGGGTAAACCTAATTCGGGTGCGCTGAATTCAAGGGTGGAAAAAAAAGTGACCAACCAAGGGTTGAACTTCAGCCAGTTAAAAAGTCGTTTAATATAAATATAAATCACACTTACATTTGAAAATTTGGCAGGAGAAGTGGTTGCGGACGGTGTTACCAATTCGGTTGTATTTAAAGTAACTTCAGTTAAGTCCATTGATGTTAGACGTTCGAAAGCAGGTCTGCCGGCTAAGCTGGCATTAACACTGGGTATGCAGGCACAGTCATAGAAATACTGAACAAGAAAGAGCAATCGGATGATAATAGAGCACATATATAAATCAAGTAGCTGATTTAAAGCTTTCGATCAAAAAATTTTAAACTTATGTATTAATAAAAAAGAACTAAATTATCTATTTGCTATAAAAGCCCATTAAAATGTATTATTTTAGTTCTAGAAGTAGACCTTGATAATTGCTCTCTGTCTTCTTCAGCCCTCCATATGCCGCTGACAATTCATTGATGCTACTCAACTCGTCAGTAGATTCGAAAAATCTTAAAAGAATGTTTGAAACTCAACTACTTATTCCAAAAATTGCCATGAATAAAATGAGAATTAGAATTGCTTCGTATTATTTTAGATCTAAAAATAGACCTTGCTAAAGATTTCTATGTTTTTCAGCTCTCTATACGCCGCCAACATTTCGTTGATGCTACTCAACTCCTCAGTAGACTCGAAAAAGAATGTTGGAAATTTGTGTTTGAACACTTGTGATTCTCATTGCATTCATGGGAATAATAGCAAAGTTTAAAATATTATTTTAGGGCTTTCTTAGACTACTGATGAGTAGATCAGCATCAAAGAAATATCGAAGGCATATACTACATGGCTGAAAAACATAGAAAACATTAAAATTGACGTTATTTTTAAAACTAAAATAATATTTATGTATTGATTATTGCCATTAGTGGGCAGTTTCCAATTAAGAAATATTAGAAATATTTTTCTAGCTAATTGCGGCAATAAATATTAAAAGAATTATAAGAAAGCTTATTTGTTATTAACTTATGTGCTGGGGGACAGCAGTATGCTTACATCCACTACTATTTAATATAGTTGGCACCCACATCAGCTTTGAATACCATTCACGATAAATTTTCACTGGTTTGTAGGCCACTAAAGACGCGGAAAGCCTATTCTCTATGTGTTGAGCTTGAGGCTTTTAGTTTAAAACTCAAATATTTCTTACCTTTCTGCCACTGCTGGTTATGTGTTGTTTCTTACATCCTGCATGACAGGGAGAAATATAAGTCATATTATTTTCACCACAAACGGGAGAATAACGCACATAATCACAACCACATGCCGAATTACAAGTAGGAGAACTGCTTAGAGACCTGAAAATTTGATAGTTAAAAAGAATGTGGTATTTTCATCATCATTTTAGGTTTTAAATTATTTTTTTTTGTTCCGAATATTATTTTAACTTACTTGTCATGAATATTTACCACCACTGACTGCTCATTGCCGGGACAGCCAATAAAGGCATAAGTCATAATACCCACAACCGTTAAAAAGCCCACCACCACATTCCAGGCAGCCATATACCGGGCACGGGGTTTATATCGAGAAATTACAAAGCCGGACAATAACACGCCCACAGCTGAAAAGGCCAAGGCCACTGTGCCAGTAACCATGCTAAATAATAAATTTTGAAGTGAACAATTTTGAAAAGAAAAATACATCTCAAAAAAACCTCCCACCTTGATGTTGAGGCCGATTGCCGGTATTGAATCTCAATGTACTTGGGCGTAAATATCCAATACGGGGTATAACCAAAGAAATAAAATACTGATGATAAATTATTATACATAAAAGTCTTGTTTGTGGTCAAACGTTTAAAGGTGATCATCATGTCGTTGAAGGAGGCCTTGTGTTCTACGTTGGGCTTCTCTTCCAGCTGCTCATTAAGTATTTCCTTTTCCGCTTTCTCTTTGTCTTTCACAGCAATTTTTTGTTTTCTACGTTGCTCTTCTACCATGCGGCGTGCAGCCGCTCGGGGCAACTCACGAGGAAACATGGTCAGGCAGGTACCGCTAACTAAAATCATAGAGCCAATAATAAGCCAACCCATCCACCAGGCGCCCAGCCAACGGGGATCTTTCATTTTAATCACCGGATGCAATTGTGGGGCTATGTAAATCCTCAAACACAGTGAGGCCAAGGCATAGCCTATGGCTGGACCCAACATGCGCAAAAAATATGATAAACCTGGAAATGCATTCAGTTTGTTTTTTTTTTTTTTATTAGTTTCTTAACCTTGAAACAATTATTTCCATTTATCAAGATATAAATAAATTTTATCATGCCTTATATTAATGTAATTAAATAATGTTTATCTGTTTCTCAATCTGTCTTTATGGCAGTCAATAAAATTTGAAATGTAAAAAATAAAACAACGACACAAAATTCTTATCAGTCTAAAACTGCTTCCATCTTCTGTTGGCTGCTACTTTATAGATTTTATAACTAAATAGTATAAAACAAAATAAATGCAACTCACTTAGCAAAACGGGTGTCTTGGATTTTTTGATATTGTCATCCATATACGCCACGCCCAGCGTATAGTACAGTGAACCGCCAATACCTGAGATAAATTGTGCTAAAAACAGCACCACCTGGGGGGCAAAATTTCCCTCGCCCTCTTCACATTCTATGTTGTCGCCTGATAAACGACACAAGGTTTTTGAACGCTGCTTTTCCAAAACTTCTAGGGTGGCATTTTCATCGGGCAGCGCACCAAATTCTGCTGTCAAAGCCAAAGCATCCTCTCCGGGGCCATACAAGAAATGGGGGGCAGCTGTCAGCATACAAAAAGCCACTATAGTTAAGAGACCTTTGAATAGAAATATGAAAATCTAATTTAAAAAATCATCTTGGAAATAATATCTTTGCAATCTCACCAAATCCTATCCACCTTGGGCGATGCCCTCTGCCCGCATAATAGCTTAATACTGCTGAGACCATCATTTGACTTATGTCATTTCCCACCGATATTATGCCGGTATTTTTGGAGGGTATTTTGAATCTCTTCTCAATGGTTGTTATTGTGCCATTAAAATAGGCATATGTCATAGAAAATATACAGCCCACCAGGCCATACAATACAACATAAGATGTCTGATTGGCAAATCTACAAATAAAGAGCATTTCATAGGATTTTATGTAACATAACAGTGGAATTAAGCATTTTAAATTATTGATTTTTGTTTTAGGTGGGTTCGAAGTTGAAATTAAGCAAAATAAATGCAACTAATTGCAGTGTTTGATATTTTGAAAGAAAATAAAAACAAATTGAAAGCTAAGTAGCGCTGCTGTATCCTTTAACTAGTAAATCTTCAGCACTTAAATTGGCCTCGAACTCTGCTCATGGCGGACATGCACCACCATTTTTATTGCAGCAATGCTTAGAACACTCATGCAACTAAGCCTTTGATATACTTGCGTTCCACATTTAACTTTTTAGTCATCTTTTTGCGTACCGTACACATAGAGTGAAAATAAAACTTTTATACTGAAGCTGCACTGTCTGTCCGTCCGTCACACGCCTCAACCGCCCAAAAACGTCCAAAGAGCTAGATAGCATAAATCCTCACAGAACATGTGTTATCCGGTCTACACAACAGCAAATACTAAAAACAACAAAAAGTTGAAAACTAAAGGGGGTCCCCATACAAGAAACTGTGAAAATTAGATGTAACTTTGGAATCGAAACAGAACATATGTGGCTAAATAGGCTCTACAACAACCAGTACAAAAACCCACAACATTCCGAAACCTAAAGGGTGCTCCTATATAAGAAACTAAAATTAGCTGTAACTTTTGAACGGTAAAAGCTAGAGATTTGAAATTTGTACAGGATGTGCAGTTGCCAGGCCAATACAGCAGCATATACAAAAAATAACAAAATGTCAACATTTAAATAATTCCCTATACATGTGGACACCCTTTAGATTGGTAATTAGCTGTAACTTTTGAATGGTAAAAGATAAAAATTCAAAAGTTTCACAGTGTGTGTAATTGTAGATTTAAGTTTCAAAATTAACTCTAAATTTTGAACCGTAGGAGATGCATAAGTCTGCGAAGTACACTGCGTATGTAGATATTGATCTGGCCGCTATAACAGCAAATAGTGGATTCAACAAGAACAGGAAAATCTCATACAGGGCTCACTCTTCGTCTGCCAAGTGAAATGGATAAATCCATTAGCACGCTAGTAAAGAACCCTTGCTGTTCGAGTCAACCTCGTACTTGGCAGAATTTATTTCTTATTTGTTTTTATTTTTAATAGTTTAATTGTTCGAGCATTAAGGTCACTTGTTGTTTTTTAAATGTTTATTAAATTTGAAATTTCGATATCACAATGGATATCTTTTTCAGGAATGTTTTGATGTTTTTTCAAAAAAAAAAACATTTTTTTTAAACATCAAAACATTCCTGAAAAAGATATCCATTGTGATATCGAAATTTCGAATTTAATAAACATTTATAAAAAAAACAAGTGACCTTAAGGCTCGAACAATTAAAATACTAAACAACAAAGGTTGGAAAATTAACATCAAGAATTTCTTTTTCTTACGGCTAAAAAATTATAACTAACTTTTAAATTAAAGGGTGTCCCCAAGTATTAAGAGCCATATAAACTATACATTATTGTTGTTTATTTTTGTTGTTTTGATGTGTTTTGTAGTCGAGACCAGGCAACTATATATCCTAAGCAAACTTCAGCCTCTATCTCTTGTGGTTCGAAAGTTAAAGCGGAATTTTTCAGTTTCTGGTATGGGAATACCATGTAGTTTTAATTTTTTTTTTTAGTATTTATTGTTGAACCGCCAGAGTAACCATATACCCTGTGTATATTGTAGCTCTCTAGCTCTTACTGTTGCTGATGGACGAGCAGCGAAGTATCAGTAATGGCATTCCCTTTTCACTCTATGAACGTGCATCATTAAAACCCACTTTCATATTTGCAGCCAATTGAAGTTTACTAATCTAGGTCTAAAAGATTGCTTTCAAACATTTCATTGATGCCAGCCTAATTTATCATTAGGCTGGAAAAACTGTTTTAAACTTCACTTGATATTCTATTACTTTAAATAAAAAAAATAACGAGAGCTCCAAAAACAAAACACAGTTTCTTTTATGCCTTCAGTACCGAAAACACTTTATGCACTTTGCTTTACTTCAAAATTAAATGTGTTAAATCGACTCTAGCTTCTAGTAAAAACTTAACCATTAATATGAAAAATGAAGATCATTTTGCACCTGGTGAGCATGCTTGTGCTTGCCACTGCATTACACTTACCTTTGGAAAAATTTTCCCTTTAATATCCAAAACCCGCAAGTCATATCATCCGTCAATTGCATGTTGCTTAATAATTTATTTATGTCCTCTGTCATTTTGCGATCCTGTTCCGATTTGACACTTTTTTGTTTTTTCAAACCATTTCTGGGCGCGCTGCCGTTACTATTTTGATTTAATAGTTTCGACTCTGCACTTGTTTCGTCAACAATATCACCACACAGATCATTTGAGACATTTTGTGTGGTGGTTTTGGCAGCGACATCCATTGTATTGGATGTTTGATCTTCAATTTCAACCATCACTTCGTGTTGTTTTCACATTCGATTTTTGTATTAAATTTTTTTTTTTTTTGGGATATTATTAAAATGGCGTTTATGTTAAAAAAAAGAAATTGAAAACTTTTTACTGCACTTTGGTGTAATACGTTTTTTTGGTTTTATTTCTTTTATTTTGTATTAACGCTGAACTATTCACGCAGACAGTCACTGGAAAAATGTTAATTTTTGCTTAAAAATAACTTTATTAATAATAAAACTTGGTAAATGATAAAGATTATTTTTATTGCTTTATTATTTTACAATGTGTGGCTGTGCTCTCAATCAAACAACCAGAATCTTTCTTATGTAAATCTCTGTTTTTGCTCCAGTTTTTTTTTTATTTTAATTTTTTTTTAATTTTTCTTATAAAAGTGTTTTGGATATTTTGACAATTATTTTGGTTTCGCTTCCATATTATCATTTGGCATGACAGTCGTTTTGTTGTCTTAAACACAGAATAGAATAAATAGAATAACAAGAAGAGAGCAGAAAACGGCGTTATGCAGCAGCATCAAAAGAAACAACTCTGTATGTACATATGTATGTGTTTCTAAAAACAGATCTCTCAGTCGCGTTGGGATCTATTTGTCCGTATACTCAATTTCATAACTGTCATTTGTTTAGCTCGCACATTTGCAAATATTGTCTGACACTAAATTAGAATTATCATTGTCTCACATACAAAAGCACACATGCTCCCACACACACTCACACACCTACAAAAATAATCTAATTTGTTGGTTTCATTCAAGTGGGAGTCAAAACGCCACACGATACCCATCACCCACTTGTCGGAATGGGAATTTCTTGTTATTGCTTGTACGTACATTTGTAAGTGCTTGCATTAAAGTATGTATCAATGTGTGTTTGGTGGGTTTCTTACAGCTTTTAATATAATAAATTTAAAAATATTCTTCTTTAAATATATTTATACGTATGCATGTATGTATTGTCAGTATAGTTTGTTTGCCATCTTCATGTACGACATACAAAAGCTTATCTTTGGATTTATTTATTATTAATTCTATTATCAAAAGAAATTATTTACAATTTCTTTGTTTAACAAAAAAAAAAAAAAAAAAAAACTTTTCAAACGTGATTGACATTAAACCATAAAGATTCAAAGTTATAATTTTTTTTTTGTTGTTTTTACTTCTGCGTGCCGTCAGCCAAAGAGCCGGGAATTGTTTAAATACCATGACAAAGCAAAAAGTAAAAAAGTAATTGCAAAAAAAAAAGTAAATAAATGGTGGAAATCCATTTATGTAAATAAATTCTAGGAATAAGATTATCATTTAAATAAGTCGGAAGTGAATATGAAATAAAACAAAAGCACTTTGCTTTACATTTTAAAGCTTTGTAATTTATTTTATTGCCGTAGATGCGTTTTACATGTGGTTGCATTAAACCACAAATAACAATAAATTTGGAATGGCCTTAAAAATTACAGATGACATTAATAAAAGTGGCGATTTATTAAGAGTTGTACCAATTTTCTTGAAAGTTAAGGTACCTTTTCAAAAGGTACCTTAACAAGGTACTTTTTTTAAAAGTTCTCTTATAAAAGATACTTCTGGAAAGAGACATTTTTTAATATACATATATACCTTATCAAAAGGTACCTTAACAAGGTACTTTTTTTTCGTTCTCTTTTAATTAAAAAGTATTATTTTAAAGGTAAATTATTTTAAAGGTAAAAATCATAAAAGCTACTATTTTGAAAGATACATTTTTAAAAGTTACCTCTTTAAAAAGTAATTTTGAAAAACGTAATTTTTAATAAGTAATTTTTTAAGAGGTACTTTTTAATAAGTAATTTTTTAAGGGGTACTTTTTAATAAGTACTTTTTTAAGAGGTACTTTTTTAAAAGTCACTTTTTTTAAAGGTAGTCTTTACCATTTGCCTTTTTAAAAGCACATGAAGAAAAGTACTACTTCAGCACTTTTCTTCAAAGGATTTTTTTTTAATGTGCCAAGGATTTTGAAAAGTGTTTTTCAAAAATATGGTTCTTATGAGTATTTTTTCACCAAAGTACTATCTAAAAAGAAACATATTTAGTATAAACTTTTTGAAAAAGTACTTTAAAAAGGTACTTTCTTAAAAAGTACTTTTTAAAAGGTAGTTTTTCACAACGTACTTACTTCAAAGGTACTTTTTCAAAAGGTACATTTTTAAAAGTTATTTTTTTAAATGCATTGGCAATTTTTCGAAAGGTACCTTTTTGAAAAGGTACCTTTTAAGAGGTACTTTTTTGAAGAGATACTTTTTCAAAAGGTACACTCTTTCAAGAGATGCTAATTTAAAAGCCACTTTTTTAAAAGGTAGTCTTTAAAGGGTACCTTCTTAAAAGCACATCTAAAACAGTCCTATTTTTCAAAGCACCTTTTAAAAAAGTACTTCTCAAAAGTACGTTAATAGAGCGCACTTTTCTAAACGCTACCTTTTTCAAAAAATAAATTTTTTAAAGGTACATATTTTTTTTCAAAAGATACTTTTTCACAAGACACTTTTTTAGAGGTGCTAACATTTTTTTGAAGGTATTTTTTTTCAAAATATACTTTTTTACAAGACACTTTTTTAGAGGTGCTACCTTAAGAGGTACTTTTTCATTATTTAGTTGTGTTAAGGTTACTTCCCTAAAAGGTGCTTTTTCGAAAGGTACATATTTTTTAAGACACTGCTCTAGAAGGTACTTTTTCGAATAGTAATTTCTTGAAATATGTTTTTTAAAAGGGGCTTTTTCATATGGTAAGTTTTTGTAGGAATAGCTTTAATATACTATTTGTTGCGGAAACCAGTAATAACTCAGATGCTTATTGCATTAGTTTTGTTTTCAAAATATTATCTGGGTAGACATTTAATCTTAGTCAAAAGTTTCTTATCTAGATTTTGGAGACTAAAAAAACACACACACACAAATATAAAACTTTCCGCTCTAACAAAGTACTAAAACTTTGCTTAATGTGGATTTCGTAAAGGCTGTGTTTTATTGTTAAGCAGCATTAAGTTAATAAAACGTCTATACTAGTGCCACACACACACACACACCCCCAAATTAGATGCACCGTTTCTGTTTATTGATGGCACCTTTAAAGATTTATGTGCATTTGTTTGCTGACTTGTCTGAAAATTATTTAAAAGTAGTTATTAATTAAATAACACATTTTTAGATAAGATAGCAAGCAGAGTTGTTAATGTTAAGCAAAAGGATTATTTAAAGTTCACACAAATCTAAATTAAGATCACAAATAAAACTTAATGAAATGCTTTATATTGCATCTTTGAACTGTCTTGTTTCGTTTAGAAAATTCTGGTTTCAAAAAGATGAATTTCACAATGTCTAACAAACATTGTTTTCGAATTGTTTTTTCATCAAAACAAGCACAGCCAAATAAATACACATTTTCGGTTCAAATTTTATATACATTTTGGAACGAAGAAAATAACTTCTAAAAATGCGGAAATGAGATAAGTCATGTTAATTGTATTCGTTTTAAAGACGTGATGAAGTCTAATGTGAAGGGTGCTCCATGGTCAGTATGAAAACGTTTACTTGTTTTGCAAGGACTGCCGTAGATATACAATGTAATTTTCGACTCTCAATAGAATTTAGCATGCCAGTTGAAGCAGTTAACCTTACACTTTACAGCAATGCCTCCTCCAGACGTAGTGTTAGGAGATACATATATTTATGGTAACTATTTCCATACGATTTATAGGTAAAAATAACGCTATGGCTCAAAAAAAAAAAAGACGAAAAACACAGCCAACAACAACAACAACACATTATTTTTAATAGATCTATTAGAATCCCAGTTTAAGATCACAATGAAATGAGCTTTTAATTTAAGCTTTATTATCACTTGAACTTCACTTTAATTTTCTTTGATCATTGCTTAGCGGCTGGAGAATTGTCATGTGTGTGTGTGTGTGAGTGTGTATAAGTGTGACTGACTGACAAACTGGCAGTGTTAAGCGGGGTTTTTTTAAATTTTTGTTGTACTCTTTCTTGACAATAAAAAAACGTACTTTTTAAGTACTCTCGCTGGCTGGCTGATCGGTCTTATCTACTCTTGATGTTGGCTGGTGTATACTTTGAGATTGTCGTCACTAAATCAGATACACACCCATCATTTATGTGTGTAATTTTTTTGTTGCTTTTTTATAGAATTTTGCGTAAATTTTTATTTTTTTATTTTAATATGTTTTATATTTATGTTTTTATTTGTACCTAATTTTTTATGTTGTTTTTAGTTTTTCAAACTCTTAATATGCACTTTGGCTTAAAAAAAAAAGTACTCAATGCAGCAATGATTTTCTTTGTCAAAAGCAAAACGTTTTCAACTACAGAGTTTGCTGTAGATACATTTTGAAATATTTTAAATTGCTAATTAAACAATTTCCTTTGAATTTTTTTTTTTTTTTGATGGCCCCTGCCAAAGAAGTTTTATGTTTTAAATGAAACTATATCACATAAATTGTTTGTTTATCAATGAAGCACTTTAGAACGATGTTTTTCATATATTATATAATAATTTAGGTATTTAAAATTATCTTTTGAAAATTTGCAACACTGTCCAATTCATTATAGATTAATTTTTAGTTAAAAAATCTTATTATATGCAATAGTTTTTGATTTTTATTTTAACAGAATATTTCATTTGTCTGGCTTTTCAATTTATCACATATCAAAGATTTTATTAATTTTTATTAAATGAATTTTTCTTGAGAACTTTTTTCCTTTTGGTTGGATCTAAAACGCGTTCACCGCTTGACTAAGTTAAACTAAATCCACATTTTACATTTGTATTATTTTACCTACAAAACAAACAAAAAACAAAATAAATAAATTGAAATAAAAATTAAGCTCACAAAAGTAAGTAAGCAACAAGAAAAATACAAATCATACATAAATAACAAATCAAGTGAAATGTGATATCTTCTTTGAAAAGTAAAAAAAAAAAAAACTAAACGTAAAAAATGCAGTTACTAAATTTTATTTGTAGTATTTATTCTCTTCTGCTCTTTGGCATATTATAACAATGATGATGATGACGATGATGCTGTGTGTGATAATTAATAATGATCATCAAAGTCACAAGTAACATTTTTTGAATTTCTTTTTGTAGATGGTGATAAAGCCTTCAAACTATAAACGATGGGAAATTTTGTGCCATCATGTCAATGATGGTTGCTTGAAATCATAGTAGTTGGAAAAAGTACAAGAAATTATGTATTAATTTCTAAACAGCTAATAATTATTGTGCAAAATTGGTATAAGTTCAAATTAAGCAAGATGTTGGTAAAAAATTGTAGTGATTAAGATTGTGTTGAAAGAAAATGTGACCAGTAAATGGGGAACAAATAACTGTTTCGTAGACATCATGACTTTGGTTTCGAACTCAGTTCGTGGCAAACATATGCTGTTTAGTGCAGCATTAGTTAAACCAACTGAGTCTATTGTCGTTTCCATTACTACACAAAATGGCACATTTACTTTGCATGTTTTTTTCCAAAAATCTAAGATTAAAACAAAATGTCATCAAAATATAAATAATTAAAAAATAATAACTTCCATAACTCAAGTCACCATTATCCCAAAAAATGGTGACTTGAGTTATTCGAGTTACAGAATTTTTTGCCAAAACAGAATAAAAAGTTTTTGTATCATGTATTTTTATTTAAAATAGCCTCTAAGGGAAAACTACATACTTAAGAATATAAAAGAACAAGCATATGTACTCATATACATATGTATGTATTTAAAAATTTACAGTTAAGTAAAATATTCTGAAATAAGTGACTGAGCAAAAATAGCATGTAAAGTATGCAAACCAACTCAAGCAACCAAAGAGAGTAAAACAAACAAATTAAAACTAAAATAAAAAGAAAAACAAAAAACCAATTTAACAAGCAAAATTCATCGAGTTATAGTGCTCATGTGTATGTTTTTTGTTCGAGTTATGGAGAACTTCGACTTATGGCAGTTCGAGTTACGGAAGGAAAATTGTATGTGATTTGTTCTTTTAACGCTACTGCCAACAAAATTAGTTCGAGTTAGAGAAAATTCGAGTTAGAGAAGTTCGAGCTATGGAAGTTCGACTGTGATATAACACAAAAAAAAAAAAATAATTAAAAAAAAATTTCAAAAGCAATAAATAATTAGAAAAAAATTTGTAAAACAATGTTCTTTAGAGGTTTAGTTGTCATATAAAATTAAAAATGTTTTTTTTTTATTTATGATTTACGTTCGATCTATACAAGATTCCATTAAGAAAATTAAATAGCGTTGAACCTTTTATTGATCAAAATAAAACTGAATGCTCAATAAAATTTGCAAATTTTTGGAATTTTGTTTGAAATTGCCCACTGAATTTTAAGCCTCAAATTTAACTTTATAGTCTAAACTAAATGATTTACTATTGTTGGTAATTTTATCGATCTTTTTAGTTCGGCTGTTACTTAATCAGAATTGGGAACAACTTTTTTGTGATAAAACTGGAGTGATCAACATTTTTAAAAAATACAACAAAAGTAAAGTTGAAAACTTACTGACTGGGGTACATACCGCATCGCTGTTTCGAGACCACCACGTCAATCATCAGCACCCAAATTTGCTGTGATCGCAGGCCAAGACTAATTGTACAATGTATTTAAGCAGCAGCAGCAGCTTATGGCCATCTCAATTAATTACGGACTGTCCATTTTTCACTGTGTTTTTTTTTTCCTTTCCCCGTAATTTTAAAATTTAAATGTGGCTGGGATTCAATGCCAGGTCACATCTGAAACAAAACTAAAATTTTCATGCCCAAAACTGTAAAATATAATAATGAGGTTGCAAAAAATTCGTCATACGCCTCGAATTTGAAATATATTTATTTATATTTCATACGACCGCAAACAACGAAGAATTTGGACTGTGTGATCAAAACTTACAAATGCGTTTTACAAGCAAAGTACGCACTTGCAAAAACTAATCATATTATCTTTTGTTTTCTGTTTTGTCAAAGATAACAAAACACAAAAAATTTAATTTAATTAAATGCGTATTATACCTGTAATACAACACTTACATGTTTAGAGAATATTACATTGCTAGAAAATATCGAGGAGAAAAGATTAGCTGGGGGCGGCTAATCATACATTTAACTAAACCAAAATCACCCTGGGGCTGATTGAAATTTAGAATATTGGCAAATTTATATTTTCTTAATGCGAATTATCGATTATGCAAATGTGTCAGTCACGATGTTGCAGTGGTGGGATGAGCATTGCTCGTTCTCTATTTAGACATTTTTAGGAGTAATGATTCCTACGTAATTGCTCATCGAATTTTTTTATTCCAAATTTGGTTTGTGCTGAATGTGAATTAAATTCGTTGGTGGCTGCAGGTATTCCACACAACGGCTACGGCTACGACTGTTCCACAACCAGGGTCCTGTCTATCTTCAAGGACTCCCAAAAATATTGAACTGGTTGAAGGCACTTCACGTGAAAATCTGGTGACTTTCAATCTGCAAAAAGCAGCCTTACTGAGACATGCAAGAATGATTATTCATGAAATTATAGAAAAGTATCGGAAGCTCCATCATTTTCAAATTTAAATCGTTCAAGAACTGCAAGCAGTGACTTTGATTTACGCAACCATATTTGTAAAACGATGCTAAAGCGTTTTCGCACTGTAAATCTTTTTTTTTTTTTTATTGAAGAAGTTCATTTTCTTACTTTAGGTCTAAAAAATAGACCTTAATGCTTTCTGTCTTTTTTTCAAGCCGTCTATATGCCGCCAACATTTCGTTGGTGCAAAACAACTCATCAGTAGACTTGAAAAATCTAAAAAGAATGTTTGAAGACCAACTACTTATTCCAAATTCTCATGAATTACAACTTATACGCTAAAATTCTGACAAATATGCAAGTGTAGGTCGTTTTGTAGTCTTCTTCTCTAAATATTTCCGTTTTCAAATTTAGTACACAAGAAGTATTTTAGAAAATACAGCAGAAACAAGTTGGGCATCTAGTGGGGGGGTTTTCTGTGCAGTTCCTTCGTATGGAATATTTGTCAAATTACAACTTATACGCTAAAATTCTGACAAATATGCAAGTGTAGGTCGTTTTGTAGTCTCCTTCTCTAAATATTTCCGTTTTCAAATTTAGTACACAAGAAGTAGTTTAGAATCAAAATGATTGAAATGAGAATCAGAAATGCTCAAACAAACTTTTTATACAGAAAGCATTTTACGTCTTGCAACACGTTGCAAGCTCATTTTCTTTTAAATGTCCCTGTCAGCAAGCATCTTCTATTTGACGTGGCTTGACTGGTTTCCAAGAATAAGCATCCCTCAAATGAAATATCAAAACCCATTGCATTGCCCCTGTTTGGCATGAGATAATTGTACAATGGTTTTTTTCAAAAATTCTCAAGTCAAGAAGACGAATATCAAATGTAAAAATTATCGGCTCACAATTATGGATTTTTTTTTGCCAAACCTGCGAGCTCATCCATGCAACTGCACCCACAGCCTGAGCTTTAACGAACTCTCGGGAAAATTTACACCGCAAATTGATCAGTTGCCTTGGGAATATGCCATGGCCCCCGGCGTTGCTCGATCTATCTTCCATGGATTTTGTTTTATGGCAAAACCTCATCTATGGTGGTCTTAAAAGAAAATATTCTTCGCGAACCAAGTTTAGTACAGCATCTGGCGCAGAACGCAAGGCCTCGTTTTGTACAGTGTGCTCAATTTGAAGAAAGGCATCTGCATGACATACTCCTTAAAAAGTTAAATCCGTATTTCCTCTGTTTTTTAATGCAATTAATTAATGCAAAAAAATTCATTAAATATATTCTACCACATCTCAGTCATGTTATGAAGATCTGTGTGACTTAATACCTTTCAATATAATTAAATAATACCTAATAAGAAACAAAATTCGTCTTGAACAAAGTGCATATACTTGATTTGTAAAATATAATCAACCCTCCAGACATTTTTTTCTTTATTGGGATTTAGTTTGACATTCATTATCTTTTATAGACATATTAAGTTACATTTCATTTCCTACTGTTTTGGTGGAAACTTTTTATGTGTTTATTATTAAAAAAAAAAAAAAGCTTATAGAAAAAGATAATAAATATTTTGTTGATTATTCGCAGAGCTTTTGCTCCAAAGCGGTTAGCAATTGCTTTCAAGCAGATGAACAAGCAATTTTTTTGAGAAGCCTTAAAATATGCTTTAGATTTAATAATTTGTTGCTGGTACAAATAGTGATATAGATTTTGTCAACTGCGAAGTAAAACCTCGTGTACAAAATAAGTGAGTTCCGTGTTCAATATGAATTCTGAAGCTGCCTAAAGAGCTCATTGACGTCTCCTATTGAGAACGAAGATATTTTGTACAGATACTAAATACATGCATGAGATGTATTTAAAATACGAATACAAAATACGTATTTGTATTTTATATACGTATTTCAAATACACGTAGATCAACTACTGCCCAGCCCTGGTCATAATAATGGCCGTTAGGAGGCAAAAAGTGTTAAAAACGCGATAAAATAGGGCGAATTGGTAACTCTGTATCTCCGGGCCTAATGCAAGCAGCACAAAAATTCGAAAGTGACTTTAAGACCGACTACAAGCAATCGGACAGGTGTTTGATACTTTTTTTTTTAAATTCTGAATTCTATTCTGAATTTTTTTTGTATGGGATTTACATACAAACTTGTTCGAAATCCCCTGATTTACCAGCAATCTTATAACTGGCAAGTTTAAAATTTGTCGCGAAACGTTTATTCTATAATTCCGGGCATAGCTCGTTTTATCTGGTACTGTTTATTAATTCTCATCTTTAAGAATATTCGTAATGTTTTTAATTTGTTTTAGTTGCGTTGCGCTGTTTCTACAAATAACTAATGTCTGGGGGAGCTCGTCCACCTGAAGCCTGTTTGTCCGAAATACTGCTGTTTATTTTTGTTTTTGTTTTCAAGAAAACAGTTTTTCTACTTGTGATGCAGCACTTGTAAGGTTTGAGAAGAAAAGCTTTAGTATCTTATATTTTAATTTTTCTTCATTTTAAATTGTGTGTAACTTTCAGAAAAATTAATTAAAAAAGAAATTCATTAACATTGGCTTTCTCAAAGGGAACGAACGATAGATTCCCTCAAATGAAAAATTCTGTACAATAAAAAAGAGCGGACTTCTGGGGCCAAATAGTGAAGAATTTCAAATTCCCCATATTATTTTCCTGTATTCAATTCTAGGCAGTTGTACATATATGTACAACTCATGTCTGTACATTTAAAACTCTTCATTAAACTAAACTATTGTGTATTTTTTTAAATACATATTTGAATGGCTGCCTTTCCTTTTTACGGGATTTGTGCTCTTGTAATTCCTGCTCTGTTTATATGTATGTACATCATCTGTGGTTTTCGTTTTCATTATTAAGACAAATCTTAAGTATATTTTATGTCTAATACCACAAACAGCTTATTGACACCATATTCATACTTTTCCGCTTTTAAGTAGCAACAACAAATAAATATTCACATGTGTGCCACATACACATGAATACACAATTTAAATAACAACAAAAAACAACAGCAACAACAGGTAATTGAAAACATCTTTAAGCAGTAAGATGTTTGTTGCGTGCGTGTAACCCTTTTTTGGTTTTATAATATTTCCTTCAACTTTATTTTGCAGGCTTTTAGCAACCCTTCCTCCGCTCTACACACATGTATGAATGGTATTTATTATACTCTACACTGATTTAATAAAATAAAGGAAAAGTGTGTTAAGAATAAGTCTTTCAAGGAATTTTCTTAGCGGAAAATTTGTTGAACTTTCCTTTTATGCAAAGACTTAATTATGAAGGGAAAAAAATATTAGAGTTAACAAATGTAAGACCTCAAACATGTGAAATGTTACGCATTAATTTTTTGAATATTTTGATAAAAAAAATAGCTTTTTTTGCATAAACAAATATTTGTACATAAATAACTGGATGCTGATGAACGTTGTGGTGAAGGCGTAACAGCCATGGCATGCACCCCAGCCAACAAGACTTCAACTTAACTTTGCTTGTCCTTTTTCAAAAAAATTTTGATCATACCAATTTTATCACAAAAAAATTTCTCTCAATTTTTCTCACAGTATGAAAAAATCGAACTCAAATCCCATAATTTTTTTTTTTAATTGGAAATTATATAGTTTGACTATAAAGTTAAAATTAATGCTTGAAAGTGCTTTTCTTCAGTATCACCATTTCTGTTGGATGTTTTGATCGTTTTTATGCGTTGTATGATAGTGAAGCGATCCATTTTCGTCAATGTCAGACTTTGAACTGAGAAAAAAACAATTTGTTTAACAACTTAGTTTGACAGATGTCGAATTCCAGTTCTATACTTTTGAAACTATGAAATTATTTCAAAAAATTTTGTTCTAAAAAACAAACAAAAAATAACACCAGTATTCATAAAAACATAAACAGCTCAAAATATATTTCAGCTGTATATGTTTTTCTTATTTAATTTTATCTATAATAAAAAAAAACAAAAACAGCTCAAAATATATATTTCAGATATCTTGTTTTCTTATTTAATTCTATCTATCATGAATATCGCTACCAGGGTACATTTTTAAAGGTTGAAAGTTTCCGGATTCTTAAACAAACCATATAATTCTTCCACTCAATCAAATTAGAATAGAATATGAAGAGCCTTGTTTATTATCATCAAATAAATCTTCAAACAAAAATTTACATCCGCCAGCCATATGTTGTATGTCAATAGAAATCAAGGGGTTACGATAAAGGGGTTCTTTAGCACAAAATTGAGACACATAAGCCTAAATTTGTTAGACAAATTTTTTAGCAAAAAAATACACACACACACACACAAATAAAGCATGAATATAAAATTTGTTACGCCGACTTAACGACATTTCATACTCTTACAAGCATCTGTTTGAACAAAATGATACATGTGTGCTTAAAGGAAAATTAACTCTAAGTATAATCAAGTGATACGGAAACGGAAATCACATACAAAGTGTTGACATGTTTGCATATAACTGCTGTTATGACTCACATTATGATACACAATTACACAGCAGTGGGTGGGTGTGTGTGCTTGTAAGATTCCCTTTGGCAATAGAATGCGCCACAAGGGAGAGTTATCTATAGAAATGAGTGAGTGAAAACTTGTCTTCCAATAATGGTGAGAAAAATTTTTATCAAAGACAAAAAAAAATATAGGTCAATTATATCAGTTATTAAAGGCATATGCAGTTCAACAATGTTGTGCTTACAAGCAATAGCCGATTAAGCTGACTTTTAACAAACTTTACTATTTTTGTTTTCAATCTGCTTTAATTTTAGAGCTGACCTTTGCCACACTTTCATTTAACATTTTTTTACGTTTTGCAAATAAATGTTGGTATTCTTATTTGCAAAACGTATAAAAAAGCCTACGACTTTCGTAAAGTAAAGAAAATATATGAAAGGGCTAGCGAAAAAGTGTGACCATATTGCAATTTCCACGAATCTGCTCTTTTAACAAGGCTACACGAAAAAGAAATAAATGATTGAGATGACAGTGCTATATAAGCAACATGCTACTAGTTATTTACATAAATGGTTGAAGACAAACATAATATGGTTGTAGGCCATGAATTTATATGCTTTGGTCTTATATTATATGCTTTTGTCTTACTAATTATTGTATGTAAAGGGTGCTTTACTACTCATTGTAGTGCTACTTATTGTATGTAAACAAATAAAGCGTGGTTAAATTTTAACCCCCTAATTCATAAAAATTATTTCAGGCTTACAAGACTCTTATTTGACATATTTGTATGGAAAATTTGTCAAATAAGAGTTTAATAAACCTAAAATATTTATTATGAATAAGATATTTATTATGTGGTGTTGATCACCACAATTTTATCACGATTTTATCGTTCAATTCCGATAAAACCATTTTTTATTATTATTTTTATTATTATTTTTATTTAATCGAACACTGCTTCTTCTTTTCTTTTCCCCATAACCGATTTCATCAGTGGATAAGTAAATGTTGCTTGCAAGATACTGGTGCCAAGGAAAAAAACTCGAACTTTTTGATTGGAAAAAATCGTTTATATTCGGAATTTTAGTTTGAGTTGCTTTTGACTAGACCATTATTTTCAAACAATATTTAAATAATCTTCAAAAGAAAAAACCCTAACAGACAACTGATTCGAAAAAAGGAAGAAATTCCCTTAAATAAACTGTGAGTGCATCAATTTGAATGAAAGCAATGCTGTTAGGTACTGTTTATGTGCAAATAAAAAGCCTATGAGCATCATATGCTTAAAAGCAGTCATAAAAATCAAGAGGCCTAATTTTATGCTCTACTTTAAATGTTCGCCTGAGCACAAACTGAAAACGGTTTACATACTAAAATCTATCCATATGTACGATTCATAAAAATCTATGCAAAAAATATGGTTGTCTGAACATAAAAAGCAGCCAGAAAAAATTTAGTTTTTCAAATAATATTCTGAAAATATTTTCTATACTCAAAGCTAAAGCTTAAATAAACTATTTAAAAAAAATTAAGAACAAAATATTCAGTTATATTGTTGGGCATATTTTTTTGGCAAAAAACTAAATCTAAATTTTCAAGCAATATACAAAAAAAAATTTTAGTTAACAAAAAAAAACGCTGTTCGACACAAATGGTCCAATTCAGGAGGAGAGAACCACTGTTCGCAACAAATGCTTCAATTTAGGTTGAAAGAGAGAGAGAGAGAGAGAGAATTGGATTATCCATTGACATAATATTTCTAAACAACTCTTAACAAATTGAGTTAGAGCTTTTTTGCATTAAACTAGCGATATGCTAACGCTCCCTTTAAATTGCTAATTTAACTGCTTTGAATTCAATAGAAAACCAATAGGTTTTTAAATGTTCATGTTACTTTTTTATTTATTTATTTTTTTTTTGTGTTTTGCCAACCAAGAGCTTAAAAAACCATACAAACAACAGACTCATACGTTTAACAAAGAATAAAAAATAACAATAATGCTTTTTTAAGAAGCAAACAAGTGAAAAATTCCACTGAGAAGTTGGGGGATACAAATTGTGGTATTTGGGAAAAGAAAACCTCGACTTACTTATCACAAAAAGTGTTTGTTGTTCACAGTGGGAAAAAGGGAACAGTTGTAGTCACATGGCTGCGTACATGTGAGGATGTATTTGTGCGTGTGTGTGTAAGTATATGGAAAAAGAGCTTAGCATAAATAACCACAAATACCAGTTAAAATTAAATTTTATTGGTGTAAAAATAAGCTGAAAAAATTCAAGCAGGGCAGTAACATATCTTTTAGTAAGGGCCTTGTGTTTAAAGGGCTCAGAAACTGCTTATATTATTGAAAATTAATTCATCACATGAGCTATCACATTTTCAGATTTTTCGAAAAGCCATCAGTGACATCTATAAAGCGATATTAATTTTTGGGCCATAGACCCTTTTTGGGACATGAGAATTACTTCTAGTATAGCTAATGTAAACTTTCAAAAATTAGTATTTTTATATTAATAATGCTTTGTTGAGCTTGAGGTCACTCTTATCAGCTTTATTTTTTTTTTGCGTTATTTTCAAAAACGAAAACAATTTTCCTGACGTAGGTTCACAAAGGGGTACCGAAAATAACGCCAAAAAATAATGCTAATAAGAGTGACCTCAGAATATGGAAATTTTTTTCTTAGAATGCCTGAAAGTATGCAACACTATGTAAACTACATGATGGTGCTACTAGTATTTTTATGATAAGCTGCGAGTAGCAAAGAAAATACAGTCAAAGCCCGGTTTAACGAATGATGTAATGTTCAGACCTTTCGTTATTCTGAGATATTCGTTATATCGAACAGTAATTTTTTATCTTAAAATTTTATAAAAGACGGTGGTCCGCAGTTTTAAAAACATCAAAATTTAATTGTAATGACAACTCAGTGTAGAAATAAAACTTTAATTGATATTTTAACGTTCAATAAGAATTGTTTTTATTTCTAATATGTAAATTCATTAAAAATCATAAATGTACATAGAGGCATATACATATTTAGCTATGTTTGGATGCTATTAACATGTGTAGGTTTATCATTACATTTCATTCATATTATTCATTTCTTAAGAAATCGACATCTCGTTTTCACAATGAACCAAATAAAACTACTAAAATTTTAACGAAAAAAGCAACGCATCACACGTGTTCTTTCAATTCAAAGAAAGAAGCCAAAAACACACACAATCCAACGGTATTTGCATATATGGTTTCGAATATTTGTCAAATTACAACTTATACGGGAAAGTGCCGGCAAATCTGCAAATGCAGGTCGTTGTGTGGTCTTCTTCTCTAAATATTTCCGTTTTCAAATTTTGTGAGGAAGAAGTATTTTAGAAAATACAGTAGAAACAAGTTGTGCCTCCGTGGGAAGGGGTTTTCTATACAGTTTTTTGGTTTTGAATATTTGTCAAATTACAACTTATACGGGAAAGTGCCGGCAAATCTGCAAATGCAGATTTGTAACAATTTTTTAAATGTATTTTGCTTTGCCGTTCGTTAAATCGAGATTTATTTTTTTTTGTCATTCGCTACATAAGACAGTTAATGTAAAAATTTCGCCATTCGTTATATCCGATATTCGTTAAACTGAATATTCGCTATACCGGGCTTTGACTGTAAAATAATTAACTGAGAAGAAATAAGGAACAAACAAAAAATAGACAAGAGGAAACAAACCACTGGCTTCATAAATGTTCATTAATTTATGATTAATATCTAATTTTTGAGTGAAAATGATAAAATAAATTTCGTTTGGAGCCTTTTGTGAATCAGTCTTGGCAATACTAAATTGTTTGGACAATTTTGTGCTCTAAAATTTTGCTAAAAAGGCCCCATGTGAGGCTCAAATGGCTTCTCTCAGCAGACGAAAGAAAAAATAAAAAAAAATAAATAAATAAAAAACTAAAACTCAAACCACATTTAACCAACATACAAATCAAAAACATTAAGCGTAAAAGCCACAGGAAATGCCACCATGATACGACTTCTTATCGCAAAACAATAACCGTAAACGAATGAGGGTGTTGTTACCCATGCACTCACAAACCAACGAACGGCACTTTAAAAACAAAACAAAAAAAGAACTTCAAGCAAAGAAAGAAAAAGCGATAAAGGACAAAATATTTTGGCATGCTTGGTTTTTTCCTTCTTTTTTTTATTGAAATTGATACACGCTCATATGCAAATTATGTTTTTTGTAATAAAGATGTAACGTTCTTAGGAAAACAATACAAAATTTGTTTGCCTCAACAAATGCTGAGTGTAAAGCAAAAAAAAAAAAAAGCCAACACCATTTGTAAAATATTTTAATAATTTCAAAAAATATAAATTCTGTTTTATCGCTTTTCTTACCACAGAGCATCCGCGTAAGAATGTTACTTGAAACATGTAAACACTGCTGCTGGTATTTTGTGGTTGGGTGTGTGTAGCTGAGCGTATATTAAACGTGCATATGCCTAAAAGTAGGCCATAAATAATATTTTCGCAAATCTCTGTAAATGAAAATGTTTGAATAATAATCATAAATTAGTGAACATTTGTGAAGACAGTGATTTGTTTCCTCTTGTTTATTTTTTCGGCTTCTTTCTTTTCAGCTACTCATTTTATTTCTTTTGCTTTCCGGTTGTTTATTTGCCTGCTACTCGTAGCTTATCATAAAAATACTTTCGAAGCTTATCTAAAAAGTAATAAAAGAAAATTTACATACATAAAATATAATAAGTAACTTTTTCTCTCGGTAATAAGCAGATCTTAACACTAATGTCTTATTTATTTCGAAGAAAAATTATATTAGTAGATATCTTAAGTTTTTGTGGAAAGTTTTTTAAAGCTTATTTTTGAATCGGTAAGTGCCGAAAGAAAGCACTATTTTTCAAAACACATGTAAAATAATTTTTGTAAATTCTTTTAAGTTAAATAAGCCAGATGCTTTGTCGAAAGCAAAATGTTATTAAAATAATACTCATAGTTTTAAGTTTCCTGATCAATTATGTTGGCTAATCTTTTTATGTAGAAAAAATGAAGTCTCAATAAAAACTAACTAACTATCTTATTTTTGACTGTACCGCATTATTTGACTGACTATATCATTATTTGACTGACTATGAACAGACATATTTTTTTTTTTTTGGTGTTATAGAATCCGATCTTTTCGGATTTTGAAACTCATTAAATTAGTTACTTTGGTGTTATGAAATGCAGTGGTATCGGTTTTTTGTAGAAATTGCAATTAGTGTTTTGTTCGAGCACAAATCCAATAAAACTGTTATATGTGTTATAAAAAGTTTTTGTTTCCTTTAGATCCTAAGGGAATGCAAACTGAAAATTTCCTCTTGTGAAACTTTATCTTCTATCCGTTTTTCTTTTCAATTCGTCTCGTTGATGTCTGCTGCTGCATCGCTGTGTTTTAACTGTTTGTATCTGCACCCTTCATCCAAACAAAAACCACCACGAGAGTAGTGGTCACGTTGGTTGTTAGTAAATATTTTGCAATATGCCTGTAGCTTAAGATGGATCTTATTATGACAAAATTGTGCTGGCAATGGACTACATTGATACATTTTAGAGGTCATAATCAGCAAAATATACGACATAAGGCGCTGTCTTAAGATCTAAGCTTTTGAGAGTAACGCAGGATTGTTGAACAAACAAACAGTTTGCTAATGTATCTGCGTGCTACATGAGATAGTAAAAGGTCTTCCAAAAGGCATACAAATATGATTGCATATATTTGACATAATAAAAAATTTAAAAAACCACAAGCAATAAAAGCATGACAAAAATGGGTGGTGATAAGAAGCGTAGCAAAATCGAAATAGTTAATAATTACCCAGTTAGACGGGGATTCAGCTAAAGCTTTATGTGAGGGGGGGGGGGGGAGGGGTAATTTTGTGCGGCATAAAATAAAAACTTATTATTGGTAGATCGCTTATTAGCGAAATAAATATATTTCTCATAGGGTGGGGGATATCCCTTCCCCCACCCTGGATCCGCACCTGTCATAATTTTTTTCCACTTTATATTTATTACTATTTTTATATAAATAATATATAAGTAATAAGAATTAATATCAATGATATTAATTATTGGAATTATATGCGGAAGGCCTGAGTTGCCATTGCCTAAAAATATTAGCTTTTAATTTTAATTATAAGGCTAATAGAAAAATAAATAAATAAAATATTATTTAAGCTAGTAGCCTATCAGCAAACATGGTAAAGGTAGAACATCATTTTTCGAGCAGATCACTGCCAAAAAACGCTAGAAATAGACAAATTGTGATTCTCCGCAACGTTATGGACTAAAACACCAGTTGTTCTTGTTGTATATAGATTTATGGATTTATGGGATGTTCAAGGATTCCATTCTTCATACCAGTACCACGTCACATCAGTATTTTTCACCGATAAGGTGCTCGACTATATAATATGTTTTGCTAGCTTGGCTTTTATAGAGTTTTCTTTTGCAATCTTAATGGAATCTTTGATCCCATAAGGTGCTTTCATTTTACTTCCAACACAAAGTATTCTGCGTTAAGATTTTTTTTTTATTTAATTCAATTACATTTAGGCTTGATACTCTTTTATCTTTCGCTGTTCGCATTTCACTAATTTTATTTATTTCAACATCAAATGCCACCAATAAAAGTCAATCATAAATAACAACAAATCACGCCAAGATATAAAAATACTTAGGGCATATAAAACATTAAAAGCAATAACATTTATCATACAATTAAGAACGTATTACCCTGCTAATAGAATAATTAATGCAATTTCCCACAACATTAGACACATGAGGGCATCCTTATGCCCGCAGGCACAGCAGCTACACAAGTATTTAACAACTGGCCAAGGGGTAAAACAAACAACAATGAAATCAACAAGGATATAATGCCCAAATCGAGATTGCAGAAATTAACCCCCAAGAAGGACCAATTTGCAGTAGAGCACATACACACACACACACACATGCAGAATTTCTTTCAATTCAAGTGAATTTGTTGTGCACTGAGATATGAAACTAAACTACTAAAAACTGACTTAAGTACATACAATTGTATTCAAGGATTTTATAATACATTTAGAAATTAAGATGCCAGGGGCGGGTTTTCGCACAAGCTGTAACTATAGTACTTTGAAACACACGTACGAGAACAATTCAAAAACCCCGCATTCAAAGTTTGCTTTCCTTCTTTCACTTCGGTAAAATGGGTATGTTTATCTGAATATATTTTGTTTAGTTGTTGTTAGACAAAATAGGATAGGAAAAAATTAAACAGATAGAAAACCAACATCCTGCAATGGGACAGGACTTTTGCGGGCATTCGTTTATGCTAAAAGTTGTTTCTTTCAATTGATGCTTTCAAGCTCAAAAGTTGCTTGTTTGCTTTTGTTTGTGTGTGTGTGTGTGTGTGTGTTTGTTTAATATTTTTCTTTATTTTTATTTTGTGGCTGGTGTTTGAGTTGAAAATGTAGCTGATTGTTGGGGTTTTGATGACGATGACGGCGATGATGTTGCTGATGATGATGTCCTTTTTTATGATACTTAATGAAAATGTCAAGGAAATTCCTGCTTTTTGGACGGAAACTGCATTTCTAGATATCGTCTTAACTATTTTACACCATAATGTGGTTTGCTCTTCTATTCAACTGCCGCTGATAACTGAGGGTTTGCTTGGCATCAGTGGAGCCGGTGTGCGTCCATCGTTGATAGACAAACAAACATCACAAACAACAATTTGTTGTTTACTGGCATGGTTGCATGAATGAATGGATGAATGAACAAAGTAATGAAGGAAAATTAAATATTAAGTCTTGTCATAAAAAAGTTCTCTTTTTTGTAATTTATTAAGCAGATTTTCTGAAGTTAGAAATGTCATAACAAAAAAATAAAATATTTTCAAATCTTAAAACGAGGCACAGTCTTAAAGATAAGAGAATGTAATGAGCCCAGCAAGCACTTAAAGTCGTTTTGTAAGCAGGTAGCTAAAGCCTGGTCTGCTTCGCTGCGAAATATGTTCACTTACAAAATCATGGCTTTAATTAGCGACATCTGCTTAATTTTAAGTAAGTCAAAATTATGTAAACAGAAGAGCCCAAAGTATTGTAGACCAGCTCTGTATTTGACTCAATAAAAATGGTTTCATTAAAATTTTGTTAATTTAAATGAAAAAATTAGTCATAGTTCTTGTGGCGCTAAACTAGCAAAAAAAATTTAAATAACAAAGACAAGTTTTAGTATTGATAAATTCAGACTCAATACGTTAAATCAGCGCACTAAGCATACATTTTTCTGTCGTATACTCCCAACTGTTATTTTTCCCCCATTGTGCATATAATTTAAATGTATGTTAAACAGGCATGTGCTTTATTTCAATGAGATAAAAGTCTGCTATTCCAGATTTCAACCAACTTAATTTTAGAGCAATCATAAAAGCTTTGCAAAAAGTCAGATTTTGAATAGAAGTGGTTCCAAGCAATTTCAAGCAATGTAATATTCAGAATAGACGTGATTAATTTACCAATTTTTTACTACATTTTACTTCAATCTTTTTTTTTTAATTAATTTTAAATTTTAAATTAAAATGTTGCACTCATTTTTAAGCAATGTATTATTAATTCTTTTGTTTCTTTCGCTTACCTGTAATGGGACTCGAACCGCAGCCTCATAACTGTCAAGCAGCCACTATTCCTACTCTGCCATCGCAACAATTTTATCGTTCCAAAGACGTTTTGTGCAGTTTATTTTATATTTGTATAGACTTGAAAAAATGTTTTGAAAGAATGTTTAAACATTTATTTCTTATTATAACGACTTAGGCATTTCGTGGTTTCAAAAGTGTGGGAATAGTATGCAACATCTGTTAAAACTAAGTTGTTAAACCAATTTTTTCTTCTCACTTAAAAGTTTGATATTGATGAAAATCGATCGCTTAACTCTCACACAGGGCATAAAAATTGTCAAAGCATACAAAAAAAAATGGTGATTCTGCCACAGCCACATATCGTTCTGTAAGAGGAGATTATCTTCCAACTAAGCAAGCAATTAGCAAAATTGTGAAAAAATTTTCAGATACTGTAGCGGCTACAAATATTTTAAGGCCTGTGCATTATCGTTTCGCTCGTTCCACTGAAAATATCGCTGCTGTAAGTGAAAGTGTTGCCGAAGATCCGAATGTGTCGATTCGTCGTCGTTCTCAGGCACATTAGGGCGTATTTTGCATTTAGTTTTATACCTACATCCATGTCCACGTCACACAACAACTGAAGCCAGCTGACCATTCACAACTTCCTAGATACGTGGAATGGGTGAATGAACAAGAGGCGGTAGATGCCGATTTTTCAAACAACATTTTCTTCAGCGATGAAGCACATTTCTCACTCGGTGGATGTTTGGGGTTCTGAGAATCCTCAAGTTATGGCAGAGAGTCTATTACATCCAGAAAAAGTCACTGTTTGCTGCGCTCTTTGGTGTGAGTGGACCTCACTTCTTAGAAAAGAACGATGGAACCACTGTCGTCATCAATTCGGAGCGTTATGGTCATATGATAACCGACTTTTTTTTGCCTGCTATTGAAGAATACGATATTCGAAGAGAATATGTTGTTTCAACAAGACGCTGCCACATGCCACACAACTCGAGCGAATATGGCTTTATTGCAAGAGAGATTTCCTGGCCGCGTAATTCCGCATAGTGGCGATATTAACTGGTCACCAAGATCATGCGATTTGACCGCATTACTCTTCTTTTTTGCGTATATACGCAAAAGACCTTGTTTATGCAGATAAACCTTTAACTCTTGAGCAGTTAAAAACCAACATTCGTCAAATTATGGCTGAGATACCGCCCAATATGTGTCAAAAAGTGGTCGAAAATTACCTCAAAAGAATCAATGCTTGCAACACTTCGCGTGGTGGCCACTTAAATGATGTAGTGTTTCACACGTAATGTCAACGTTCGTTCAAACTTTATAATAAAAAAGAAATATCATGAAAAAAAAATATTTTAAATGTGTTTTATTTACTTACGTTTACTTTTGAAACCGCAAAATGAATGGCCCGTTGCATTTCTGTTAGAACATTTTTTTACAACTTTTCAGGTCTAGAGACGAGTTGAATAAAACCAAAGAAATTTCAATAATTTCTTTTTTCTGAGTTATTTTCATCTCAATTTTTTTTTATTAAAAATTTGTTTAGAGTAACTTTGAAATCCCCATAAACTAACCCCCTAATTCATAAAAATTATAACAGGCTTATAAGAGCTTTATAAACCGTTTATAATTTTTATGAATTAGACGGTAAATATATAACTACTAAAACTATATTTGTTTTGCAAATTTTACCATCTACCCACTTATACATGTATTTTATCTATTAGTCTTGTTTAAAAATTTTGTTAAATTTTTGTGTATCATTCATTTATCTATTATTTTAGGTTTTCATGTTGGCTTTTACTTTGTTATATTTATGTGTTCCTTACTAATGCCTTTTAATTTAGCCTTTAATTAGTTTCTTGTATTCTTTTGACAATCTATTCTAAAATGTAAATCCTTTATAAGACTTCATATAAAATTAGTTTCTTAAACTTTTTCCCTGAATTTTTATTCAATACCCATCAAACGCTGTCGTTTTGCTACACATTAGTTTTACTCAACCGCAATAACAACCGGAGCATTGAAGAATACAAGAAATATACATTTAAAAATTCCAAGAAATTTTTCTTAAAAAGAAACCACAAAAGCAAAAGAAACAAATCCTTTGCTAATATTTTATTTAAAATGTGTAAATAGTTGGTAGCGGCAGCTGTGACGTGTGTTTGTTTTCAATTGCTAGGATTTTGTTTTTTTTTTTTTTTTGCTCCAAAATACATCCAAGATGTGCAAATTTCTAGTATTTTTGTTCTCAAGCTTTCAGTGATACCATCATTTGCATCATTTTTGCACATGAAGAGAAAGTAACACAAGAACTACATTTGAAAATACCCAGATTTACATACACCTTTTGCGTTTTAAAACTGCAGGAGAGAGGAAAAATAGACTAACGACTGAAAAACTTAAGTAAATTTTTAACATAACGAAACTAAAATGTTTTCTTGAACATAAAGGGTTCATCAAAAGGAATTATAGTCGGCCTGGTTTGCCAGATTGTCTCCTATTAAAAAGAAGGTCATGTTCATGAAACGATTCGCCAGCAATGTCTCTCAATAGAGCTTCTTAAAATACTAGCGAGATGCTCTGGAAACAACAGCGAACGAAACGCTTTCATTTCGGTAAGGTAACGATTTTCACACAGTGCAAGGCCTTTGATTTTCAGGGCAGCATTTGAGTAGAACATAAAGTAACATCTTTGAGATAAAGAACTTTTAGATATGCTTGGATGTATGAAGAATCATTTGGTGCTGCCAATTTCGCCTTGCAATTTTGGATATCCCAAGCTGAGAGCATCTGGCATCATGACTGAGACCTCAGCTAAAGACTTAATTGACTCAGATGCAAAAGTTTAGCTGCCTTATGTGTGTATATACAGAAGAGAAACTTAACACTACTTTACTATTGCTATGAATGATAGTATGTATTTGAAAACCATCTTCGTCTCCAAACACTTTGAAGACAAACAAGGTAAAAATAATGTTGTAGACAACGACGAATAAGTTGAAAGCCAAGAAAATAAGGACTTAACAATCTTGACAACTACTTTCCGGTTGACATGCAATTTTCACATAAAGATAAATGTTGTTTATGTTGTGTGAGTGAGTGCATGTCTTTAGTTTAGTGTTTAGTCTTTTTTTCTGCAAAAAAAAAAACTGCTTGTAAATTTTAAAACAAATATTTAAAAAATCGGTATTTATTTCAAACGACTTAGGGTACATTTACACATAAAACGAATTTGTTGGAAAAAACTATAGTCAGACAATTCGACTTATCAGGCCGTTTCCCAAAATCTGCAATAGGAAGAATCAAAGGGGAAGTTTGTTGTAAGAATTGTTCGCAAAGCATACTCCAGAAAATAAGTTAAATTAAGCAAAAAAAAAAAAAAAAAATCCAAAACCTTTAGCTGGGGCACCACTAGCCGTTTCAAAGTCACCACACATATCATCAGCACCTGTATTTGAGCTCAGAAAGAAGTTAAATTAAGCAAATAAAATATGAAAAACCTTTAACTGGGGCACTTCTAGCCATTTCAAAGTCGCCACACTTATCGTCAGCACCTGTATTGGGACTCAGAAAGGCATGTTTTCAAACTGATACTTATGCCAACAGAATTATGAGCCTCTGAGTTCAAGGCCGGGTGCTTATGACCAGTGTGGCAACTTCGAAAAAGCCTGGGTGACACCCCAGCTTAAGGTATTTAATATTAAAAAAAAAAACAGTTTGCAATTAGCTGTGAGCTGTGCTCGAAGCTATTTGGCTGCTGAGAAGAATTGTGGTGGCAGTTAATTTTAACTTTAATTATTTTTACAAATGTTGAGCACTACAATTCGAAGACCAACAAATCTTTCTTAATCTTTCTCTGAGAAACTCAAAACGATTTAAAACCTAATAAAGTAATTAACAATTGTTAGCTATTTATTTCGGCTATAAAGTTAAATTAATCAATTGAAAATGTTATAATAACTTTTTTGCTGATTGAGGAATACACAGTACTAGTATAAAGCGTGCTCTGTAACTTTAAGCGTCCAACGCGTATAAAGCGAACACGCTGCAGCGTGCTCCTTGAAGATTGTATTTAAGGGAGTTCCACATTTCTTCAACTGACAGTTTTTGGTCATGCCTGCTTTAAGTTTTTAATGTTTTACTTCTTTCTTAATTAATTACAAGTTATATTGTGCGACTCTCTTTTTAAAGAAAAAAGAGAGATAATAAAATTCCTATTCGTTCTATATACAAAAATATTTTCCATTAATAGGGGCATTCAAATGAAGCAAACAAAAGGCTTTAATAAAGTTTTAGGACTCATTTAAATTATACAATAATAACTTGTAATAAGAATGTTCTAAACGGCAACTGTGTGTGGCTCTGAATATTCCAGAGCTACTTTAAATTTTCTTTTGTTTTATTTATAATTCCTTTTGTTATGATTTTTTTTTTTTCTTTTTTTGTCATCTTCATCTTTAATGTTATGAAAATTTGATTAATCTTATCAAGATGCAAGTCAATAAGAGCGTATAAAAAAGTATGAAACACACGCTCTTAACAGCAACAATAAAGTAACAATCCTTTCTACACCTCTTACAGCACAAAGTAACTTCCTTTGAAAACTTTTTGTTTGAATCTTGTTTCTTTTTTTTCCTCCTTCTTATTTATTTCTAAGGCACATCATCATCATCATCATCCCGTCATTATTTAACAGGATGAAGTAAAATTGACGAAAGACGGAGAGAGCGAGAGAGAGAGAGAGAGAGAGAGAGAACGAGCGTGAGACTTATATAGTGCCTAGTCAAAAGGGTTATATGGGGTATTTAGCATCAGTTAACAGCTGTCAACGTAACTGACATCTTGTGTCACATTTTTTTGTGTAAAGATTTTCAAATATGAAGCGTGTACTTTACTTTATGCTGATAATGGGGAGTTTGGTTTATTGTTATTGCTTCTTGAGATGCTTTTTACATGCATATTTTTTATTAGACAGCAGTGTGTAAGTAGGTTGTAATAATTGAGTTAATGGTTAAAAGGCGTTTTAAAGGAAATTTTATTTAATAAATACATATTCTTCCTTAGTAACGTCGTCGTCTTTTTATTGCTGTCGTTAGTTGTTGTCAGTGGCTGAAGCATTTTGGAGATTGCACAAAATGATTGTGGGTGACGGAAGTTGCTCAAGGGTTAAAGACAAGTGGAAGAATATGCAGGAGCACATTTAATGGGATACTTGATTTACAGAAATTATGACAGTGATGATTTAGTAAATGATAATATTAAATTTCAGTTTGCTCAAAAGCGGAAATGGTTGAATAATAAATTCATCTAAATGGATGAGTGCTAAAAATATTTTTTATCATTGCTTTAGCTTTACTGTCGAACTATAAGACTTACAATTGGTAATTATTTTAATTATATAAATTACTTATTTGATCTTTATGTGCTGCAATTGTTGGTGTTCTCCTCAGCTTAAGATTTTTGTTTATTTATTTTTTAATATTGTATAAATTTTATCCCTGTCATTTCTCATTTATATCAATACCTATCATTTTGTCTCCATCTGCTGGTAGAACCCAATCAGGTTGTACACTGGTCATGAGTTTAATACTTTTTTCATGTGTCTAATCTGCTCAACACTACACTATTCTAACGATTCATAAAAATGAGTTTTAAGAGAGCTAATTATAATTCATAATTTTAGGTCTCAAGAGCTGTTTTAGGGTTCCGTACTCATAGAGTAAAAATGCAAGCATATTAGTGAGACGTTGCTGTAGTGCTGGTGAAGTATTAAGTATGCTGGTACCGAGTACTTGTACTTTTTTGGCTATTCCATGCTCAAAAGCAGTTACTCTTCAGAGTTGCACTTCTTGAGAAAGTTAATAAAAAAAATAATTCAAAATAAAATAGGGCACCGAGTGCTAATTCCAGTTACTTTTTTTTTTGGCTACTCAGCACTCAAAAGCAGTTACTCAGTACTTTTAGGGTTGAATTTTTGGTACAAATTTAATGAAAATTTTAAAATGAAATGCTGTGTTACACATTTATTTGAAAAGTAGCAACCGTCACATTAAATAAATATCATTAAAAACGAAAAGAACTACTCGCTTTTATTTCTTCTCTTTTTAAAATAAAAAATTTTATATATTTTATTTTTTTACCCCTTTTTCTATATTTTGTATTATTATTTTGTTGTACGAGTATACATATGTATATGTTTTTTTCTTAAATAAAAAATAGTATTTATATGCATGCCTCTGTATTTATTTTAGATACATACTTGTACATATAAGAAAAAAGCCGAAAACTATCCTGAAGGAAATGTCAGTATTAAAACTCGAATGATTTACTATTAACATGGTCATCAGTACTAGTGACAAATTATACCTCATGCAATGATTTTTTCTGTTGACATTCAATATGTGCTTGTCATTGCAAATCAACTGCTGACGAAGGAACTAGTGACTAGGTGGTTCTAGCGCGACTATATGACCGTGATACTATTGTTTCTCTATAGACATTGTCGCTATCCTAATAGAAATGTCAGTAGAGAAACTCAATTGAAAAATCAATAAATAAAATTTGTCTACTCATTAACAATGTTGTCAACTCAATGTTTTCTTTCCAAATAAAAACGGTTTTTATTGCATGATTTTGGTGGGCTTACAAATTTCAACAATCACAACACTGTTCATAAAACCAAAATGTGGAGACACCTTGTTGACAATTTGATAAAAAAAAAAAAAGTCACCAATATAGGCGAAAAATGTAGTGACTTGAAGCCACTCGACCCTAGAATTCCTTCAGCGTAACTATTGTTTAAACATTCAAGAACCTGTTAAAAGTATTGATTAGTATTGAGTACCCAAAAGAAAACTATTGAGTATCAAAGTAGTGGACTTCACCAGCCTTAGTTTGCTGCCAGTCCGTCCATACATCACAGCTGTAAGAGGTAGAGAGCTGAAATTTTCACACTGCTGCTGCTTTAACATAAACTGCTAAAAACAGCAAAAAATTGGAAACAAAATGATGCCTCCTTACAAGAGACTATGAAAACCAGGGGCCGAATGAGCTATCGAGTAAAAATAATTTAAAACAAAAATCAAATAAGTAACAAAACCACAGCATACGTGACGAAATTCATTTGATCAAAAATGCCGTAACCCGGCCCCAGTCGTAACTTTTGAATCACTGGAGTTAGAGAATTAAGGTTTGCGTCTAATTGTCTGACTTCTATAACAATAAATACCAAGAATCCCACAGAATTGAAATATAAAAGGTGCGAAATACATTAAGGCAACCTGCCGCATAAAAATTATGTGTAACTTTAATTCTTTTTCAAATATTTGGGTTCCATGTATCAAAAATGTTTAAAGAACAAAAAACCCCTAAACAACAACTCAGGTCTGGCGGGGTACGTGAGTCAGTACCTTGTTATTGTAAATCCTTCATTTGCTATCACCACTGGACATTGTAAAAAAAAAACAAAAAATATTGGACCACTTTGCCCAATTGACTAGAGTTCATTTTATCGTCTTGCAAGCAAAAGACACATAAAAAAAATCACCCATCTCCCAGTGTATTTATGCCAACCACCCCTAGAGAAAAGAAAGTACCATAATAAGTCCGCTACATACAAATATTAAGTCCAATAAAGCTACTTGCAACACAAAGAACAACAAAAAATAAATATTATCCTATTTGAAAACAAACTTTTTCACATATGATATGTTGATAACCTGCTTACAAGTCAGCGATAAATCATTTTTTTTTTCTTTTCAAACTCAAACTCCATGCCCAGATACCACAGGTTTGTGTGGACATGTGGACACAAAGGGAAAAAAGTATGTATAAGAAATCTTATGTTTGAATATAATCGAATTTTTATTGATACAAGCAGCTTATAGAAAATATAAATACACACTCACTCCTTGGTACGTTGCTGGTTCTTAGAGAAAAGAAAGCTTTAAAGGAAGCACACTAATACAAATATGATATCTTCACTATAAATATTAGTCCTTTGAAAGGCAAAAAACATAAAAAACAGCAGCTGCATTGTACCGTTTGACTTTCTATGATTTTTTTTTTTTTTTGTATGTACAAAACATATCCTGCTTCTTATAAGTAAGGCTAAAAAAGCAGAAAAAAATAAACCAAACTTTATAGTAGATAAATTGCTTATGAAATGCCAGCCTCTGCCATGCTGCTGCTGCTTCATCTGCCTCACAACAACTTAACTTTTGATCATTCTTTTGATTGCCTTGACAATTTCAAACTTAAGCAGAGTACCAGAATCAGTATCAGTAACATCTCCATATTTATTTTCAGTGTCCTTTTTGCAAGTGGTCAGTATTAGTTTGTTCCCCCTTTTGGACATGGGGTGGGCAAAAAAAAAAAAAAAAAAAAACTCTATGACTTTTTAAGTGGAATAATAAAATTGATATTCTATTTGGAAGTTTTGGCCATAAATATGTTAAGCCTTTTATTTATCGTTAATATGTGAACATTTTTATTACTAGTACTGTTTTATCTATTAAGTATTCCGTTTCTGACTGCAAGAAATACAAATTGGTCATTTAAGTGGATTATTATTATGTGTATGTATTAAAATATACATGAAGGAAAATTGTTTTATTTTAAAGCGGTTTAGCAATAATAAATCATGATTTTCCTTTTCACTTAAGATAATAAATTTTATATTTATTTGATTAAAATATTGAAAAAAATATATTTTATTTATGCAATAATTTTTTTAACTCTATTAAAATTATACAATTGTTAGTTACTATTTTGGATCTAAAAATAGAGCTTAATGTTTTCTATCTTATGCCGCCGACATGTCGTTGTTGCTAAGCGACTCATCAGTAGGCTCGAAAAATCTAAAAAGAATGTTTGTAGCCCAACTACGTATTCCAAAATTCAATTTGCTCTCATAGCGAATAAATAATTAAGTTCATTTTTGAATTTTTAATTACTTTAGCGCGGCTCAGTTTGATTTTACTTCCCCAGATTGGAGAACGTCTTTTTTGTGATGAGGTAGTAGTGATCAACATCTTTACAGAATATAAGTAAAGTAAGATTTATTTATTTACTGTTTCACATCCACCACGATGACCATCAGCGCTCAAGTGGCCTCGAACCCAGGCAATAACTTACAATTGCATACTTAGCCATTGAACTAACTGAGTTCTTTATTACTAACTTTGTATATTCTATTGATTTATCAACTTTTGATATTATCAATGAAATTTTCTGTTGAAGGAAAAATACTTTTTATTCCACCATCAGCATTCAATTGATCTCTAATTTTGTGTATCAGTAACGAAATACAATGGCTACAAATAAAAAATCAATTGAATATTGGTGGAGGAATAAAAAAAATTTTAAGAAAATTAAAACTTTGAGCCGGTTTCAGCAATTTTTTAAGCTTTTAAGTCAAACTTTGTAATATACAAAAAATCATTAATTACTTTGTCGGGACGTGAGAACGTTTTTTTTTGTGTGATAAAATTGGAGTTATCAATATTTTTAAAGAAGACCAGTAAAGTACAATTGTAGACTTATTGATGTGTGTGAAGATAAATACGTATCTAAGACTCAAACCACAATTTTCAGCAAAGCCACATTTTGAAGTTAGCAGAGCACTAATAACGAGTTAACAGCGCTATTTTTTTAACAGATGACAATTATGGACTAGGACATCTTCTCCAGAAATTTCTTAAATGGAGTGTTTTTAAAAGTCATTTTGTGGGATTCCAAAGATAATTTCAGACATCCCAGGTTCCAGAAGTCACAGCTAACCCTCCAGACCACCATTTTCATATGGTCAGTACCTCGCAGAAGTCTGCATTTTTCCATGAGCCCACTCATCTTCTCCAGAAATTTCTTAAATGGAGTGTTTTTAAAAGTCACTTTGGAAACTGCTACTCAACTTGTTCTTAGCAAATTTTCCCTTGTTTGGCAAACATCTTGATATTTATCCCCGTTAGGCAAAACCTAACAATTCTTTAGTTTGAAAGCGAATTTCCAATATGAATTTTCCAAAACATTTAACTCGAAAATGAGTATCTAATTACAATTAAAAGCTTGCGTTGGGAAAAATGTATGAAATAAATAAATACCAATTAATCCCGTAATATTAAGAAGCATCCAAAGTTATTTGTATTCTTTTTAATTCTTCTTCTTGGTTTTTTCCGAAATACAATGAGAATAGCAATAACAACCCGTTCGCTTCGCTGAATAACTTACCGTTCTTAATGCCACACCAAATGCTTTTGCTTTGTTGCGCGCTGCTCAAATTAAAGATGAGGCAAGAAACCAGTAAAAATACCAGCAAAGCCAAATCAACGCTGAGTTAATGAAGCTGGCAAAACGTTATTTGCGTCTTAAGACTGTGAATGAAATGACCGTCACGAAAAATATTTAAATGCTGTGAGCGAGTAAGTGTGCCTGTGTATGTGTGCATTCTACAAGTATTCATATTCTAAATGTTAAGCACAATAATGGGAAAATGAAAATCTAAGAACGTTGGCCAAGTGCGTTTTAAAATTCGCTTAATGGATGGTGAAAAGAATTAAAAAACATTACAAAACAAAAAAACAAAACAAAACAAAAAAAGCATATAAATTGAAGGCTTGTGAAAGCAAAGGATTTAGAAAAACTCAAATGATTCGTATGGAAGAAGGCTGAGATTTTCTAATTAAAAATTTGGTTTCTTTGTTTCTAATGATTGTCTGAATTTTGTATTTAATTTAAAGCAGTAATTATTTCCTATTACTTTTATCGAGCTTAAATTCATGATTAATAGTAAATTGTGGTTGATATTAATTAATCAAAAGAAAAAAAAAACCAACGTTAAGGACCTTTAGCTAGTTTACTTTCAAAAACAGACGCTTCTCAGTTCAAGGACGGGTCCTGACGAGAAAACTGGAGGCTTTGTAAGAGCTAGTTGTCCCCTAGCTAAATGTCTTTGATGTTTTCTTGCATGGTTTAACTAATATCAATTACAACAATAATATAGAATGAACTTAAAGCCCAATAATTAAAAAATTAATTTAATTATTTATTTACTATAAGAAAGACTTACGTCAGTATCTGGCTTTTCGCCCCAAACCCGACGGTGCATCAAACCACTAGTGAAGATTGTAACTCTACGTCAAAGCCCCTGCATGTCTGGCAAAGCATGACAGTTATCAATATTATTCATATTCAATTGCATGGTAAATTTTCAACAGCCCCTTGTTAAGGGAGCTCAGGCTATCTCTCTTTATAACTCAGGCTATAAAAAGTGTACCGGATGACCTGCCGGATACTCCCAATATCTCACATAAGCTACACCCGATATGCCATCAAACCATGATAGACTTAACTCAAATCCTATATTGAAGCTTACCAATCACAATTTTTATAACAAATTAATTTCATATTAATTTAGCGCCTGCAATAATAGAACCTGAGCTCCATATATCATCGATCCCATGTCGTCTTTACTTGGTACCTTATCGTAACAAAACCACCACGTTTCAATCAAAGTAGACACCTCAACCACAATCAGCAGGGTTCGCTCAGAGGAGCCATCCTCGGGCACTAATCCCCTTGGTACCAAATTACGAAGACATGCTAGGAGCCTGCTCTCTGCTAGAGTTTTAGTCACCATCAACTAGGTACCCATCGACCTCTATCTGCGCCAGTAACACAGCAAAAAGTTGGTTACAAGCAAACGGAGAGGTATTCTACTTTATTTTCTCGCAGGTTTAGTAAACATTAGCCTTCACAGTCTTCGTATTTGGCAGTCGTAAAGTAGAGATTTGACAAATGTAATACTACGCAGCTATATCGTATACAACCAGGATTACAGAGGAATTACTGTGAGACCTCTTTCCACAACAACTTATGGCAAGAAATGATGATGCTGATTGAGCTCCACACTCGCCTGATTTGGCTGCTCTGGACTTATTTTTGTGACAATGCCTGAAAACAAAGTTTCTGAAAAAAAAAAATTCCTCCCATCACACGAGATGACCACAGGATGCCCGTAGAGGAGGCAAATATGTGACCCACCCGCAAAAATATGTTTCCCCCAAGGTTGTTTTCTAACACGCCGACGCCGTACCACCCACGCCTTCTTTGCAGGCTATTCAATCGAAATACAAACAAACAAACAAAATTGAAAATCGGATTTCTTGAAAATATTTCTTTATATGCCGTAGTGAATATTCTTGAAAAATCGATATCACAATATCGAAAAATTCTTTCCTTGCAAATCCAGCCAGCCCGGTGTTCATGCTTGAAGTATATCAATTATCATGGCCAAAAATTTATCCACCATCCCCAACCTTTTCTCTGAGTGCATCATTTTATTTCCCAATTTAATTTAATAGTTATTTATGTATGTACGTTACTCCACTTTTGATATGTTCAGTTTTCTGCCCCTTCTTTCACCCTTTTTATGGGTTTTTAATTTCTGTCGCTTGTCAGTGGGAACAAAGCAACACCAGAATCCTTTAATACCGTTTAATTCTGGGGGTCACGTACTTGATTACATTTGTAATTCTTGCTTTCATTTTTCAAACGTTTATTTTTGCCACATGTTTAATTCTTTTTTTCTTCTGTTCTTTTTCAAATTAAAAATCTTTTCGTTTTTAAGTGTTTTTTCTGACATTTTCTCTATGATTTCTTTTCGTTTGCTTTGGCCAATCTATTTAAACATTTTCTTCTCTTTTACTTTCTTTATTTTTTTCCGTTTTTATAATTTGAGAAAATAAAACATTTGTGATTGCAGCGCTAAATATTTCACGCCCACTTTAATATTCAAAGCGTGTTACTTAATCCCAGCCATTATAAGGAAAAGTAAAATAAATATCCCACAGAAAAGCAATTTCAGAGAAATAAAAGTACGAAATATAATGATAATTTTTCAAATTTTCTTTAGCTTTTTTGAGCTCAAAAAAACAAAAAAAAAAAGGAAACAATTTTGTGTGATTTTTGCCACCCTGTAAGAGCAGCATCAAAACAGCAGGCTGTTTATCGTTTATTTTTTTGATATTTAAAACCTGTCCTTTTATAAGCAGCTAATTTAATAGAGTTTGCTGGATGTTTTGAAAGATTGTTAAAACAAACTTTACATTTTCTAGCAGTTTTTTCTTTCTGTAAATAACTTAAATCAATAGTATAGTGAAATTTGGTTTTTGCTTGTGTTTTAAAAAATATATTTTTAGCTTCATAATTCCTGCCAGCCCCACCCTGGAGTTATTTTTGTTTTATTTTTAGATGAATAATAAATAAAACGTTTATTTGCTTATTTTAAAATTGTGTAAAATTTAATGTATTCATAGATTATTGCAGTTTATTTATTTTTTTAATTTCTTTATATATTTACTCCATCTGTTAGGGCATATTCACACGTGATGAATATGATGAATGCAAAATAGCGACGAGAATAATTTTTGGTGGAATAAATTTTTATCACTGCCTCAACACCAAAGTTTAAGGCTCTTATGCATAATAAATATTTTCGGTGTATTAAACTCTTATTTGACAAATTTTCCAAACAAATACATATACCAAATAAATAATTTTTAATTGCCTGAAATAATTTTTCTGAACTAGGGGGTAATACTATAAGCTATTAAAGCTGTGCTAGACATGATTTCTCAGCATTTAACTAACACATGCATTTCAAAAGAACTCCTGAAGGGGAAAGAATTAGTGAGCAGGACTTCTGGAAGCCGGTATTTGGCAGGCACAAGGGCTCACTATTGAAGAGATTGGCCTTCTAGAGGGTCCGTATTGGCAGGGCTCACTATTCCATTCCCTACTTACAAAATTTTTTACTTACGATACCCTAGAACGCTAAGGCCTTCCAGAAATTGGCCTTCTAGAACGCCTGCCCAAGAAGCCGGAGTCTCGATTGGGTTATTGTGGTTGCAAATATGGATTGTTGCCTTTTATCTATAAAAAAAAAACTAAAATCTCAATAATAAGAATTGCTTTTTGGAAGGAAATCTTATTTATTTTGCTCTAATTTACTAGATGTTTATTAGGCACTACTTTCTCTGTGTATTACAATTATAATCACCGCGCAAGGTGTAGAAGAAGAAAATTTGTGGAATATTATACGAAAAGCATTTAAAAACACATCCTTCTTAGTTTTAGCAACTTTTGCCCTTCATTAATAAAAAAAAAAAAAAAAAAAAAAAAAAAAAAAAAAAACATGTGCAAAATTATACGAAAAGCATTAAAAAACAAACCCTTTAACAACTTTTACCCTTCATTAATAAAAAATAATCGTGTAAAGTTCCTGTAAAGTAAATTTCATGTTCCTGGCGACATACAAACTAAACGTTTGAACAATCATTAGTCTGAATACGAAATGCATGAACGAAAACTGAACCTTTTCTCAGCATCGAGGAAGCAGGAAAAATAAGAAGAATACTGTAGAAACTATGGGGCTGGCAAAAGAAGCAAATCTATATGAACAAAACGACAAATCATATGCCATTGCAAGCAGCAGGCAGCAGCAGCACCACATACCACACATATTTCCTTCAACTGCTCAATACTTTGGCCAAAAGATGTAACTTTTAGTGATATCATTAAGACAAAAAGATATTGGATGACGATGAGGAAGCCGGTGGCAATTACCATAACTATTCTTTCTGTATGCCACTTAAATATCTTTCTCTTTGTCTTAGTAACTTTATTTAAAATCATTGTTTTTTTTTTTTTGCAAATAGTTTTAAGGTCTAAGGAGTTTTTATATGCCAGTTCTCAAGGCTTCAATATTTTTGTGAAAGACCAAGAAATTTTTTTCATATCGTTATTGCGTTTTAAGCTGCTAGAAAAGTTATACTTTCTTCTTTCCATTTCTACTCATTTAATGACTAATTATGAAAAAGTTTTTGCTTTTTTTTCCAGTTGATCAATTTTTTTTCTTTTGCTTTTTCAATACTTGCGTTACTTAATATTTAAATAAATATACTTTGCAGGAAAAAAAAGAAAAGCTAATGAAAAGAAAAATCGAACATCAAAGTAAAAATTAAGCATATTAAAAGTAAAGATTAACAAAACTTGAGCAAATAAAATTGTCACAAAGGGACGAAAAAAAAAGTTTTAAAATATTTGACATTAATGAGCGTCATTATGGGAAGAAATAAATATTGGCATTAGCAAATGGCAGTGGTGCTCATTGGCACTTAGAAGGGGGGGGCCCACCAACTACTTGAAGCTATGAAATAACTTATATTTCGATGACCTGAGGACAGTTGTCTTCAGCCTTCAATCCATTTGTTTTGCCCCAAAATTAAATAATGATTAAAATAATACAATTCAACTTTATATAAAATTTTATAAAGCTTTTAAATCCCTTTTTAAAGAGGTTTTCATGCTTAGAAATTAAAACAAAATAATGGAAAATGTAAACGCATAAGTTTCAAATAAACAATGGAATTGTTTTGAAGAAGAAAAATTAAAAAAAAAAAACTGAATTAAAATTACAATATCAAAACCGCATTGGAAAAAATGAATTCCTTGCATTTAAAATAATAACAAAAATGTGTACTTAAACACAAATCCTTATTAGTGATGGTTCAACGATGATGATGATGAACTTAAGATTTTCGGCAGGGTATACAAATATGTATGTATACACAATTAAAAAGTTGGAAATGTACAGAACAGTCAGTATCAGTGAACGAATTATGTAGCTGCTATAATGCTAGTGTTGATAAAAAATATCTTTTGAAGAATTATCTATATATGATTATATGAAAAAATATTTTTTAGAATTGCAGGACCTAAATCAGACCAGAGATACAGGGATATTAATACTCAGAAGACAGCATTATCTTCTCATTATGCTAGATCAAATCATATTATCCTCATTTTGAAAATGCTTCAATATTGAAAACAGAAAATAATTATAAGAAACGTTTTATGTTAGAAATGTTAGAGATTATCAAAACTCCAATATCACGTAAAATAAATTTTAAAATAGAAACAGAGAATGTAGCACAGAATTATAGATATTTAGTCAGCAGGAAATTAAGTACATAATGTGAAATGTAATATTATAAAGGTAATGTTAACACAGTTCTTAGAGATGTAGAGTTCTATGAGTAACATTTGTTCTTTAAAATTTAAGTTAAGACACAACAAGGTTGAGATATTAACAAAGCAAATGTTATACCATGTTCATATATACGCCTTTATTGAGGTAATCTCAATAAAGTCCATTATTGAGCTCAATATTCCATACAAAAAGTCAATAAAGTTATTGCTTAATAAACTCAAAATTGCTTTGAATATTGAGAAAAATATGGAACACAACACTGTAAAAGATGTGTTTAATAAGCAAAAGTATACAATGCGAAATGAATGACGTTATAAATGTAAACAAAAGCAAACAAAACAAAATATTAAAAAATAAAAATAAATACAATAAAAATAAAAACATTGCAGCCTTTTAAAATTTTTATTTCTCTTTCTTTTTATTATTGCCGCTTTGGAGTCATAACATGAACGCACTACTTGTACAAGTTCCATATTTTTATTGTACAACACTAAAATCTTGTTAATAAAAGGCAGTTTTTCTTAAATTTTTCTTATTGGAAAATATTTTTCACTTTTTTTCTCACTACCAAAACAAAAACAACAACTTTTTTTCAGCTGTCAGATACTAATTGAGTTAGCTCAATATTTGTATGTATGAACGCAAAAAATATTATGTCAATAAACTGAATATTATCTCAATTAGAAATACATGTATGAACAAGGTATTAGTCGTAGAATTAAGTATTATTTGTTGGTTTGAATATGCATGAGTTTTTCATTAAAGTGTAAATATTTTTTAAAAAAATTTTTCTTTGAGCTTAAAATTTTTGAATTTTTATAACTGAAATTTTTTTATTGTTATTGTTTTTTAAAATAATATTAAAAAAAATATTCCTAAAGAAGCCAACGAATTGTGGGCAAAATATTGAAATAAATAAATATTTGTGTTTTGTTGCAAAAATTGTTTATAAAAAAGATCTTAAGCCTTCAAATTTAATTTATTATTATTAAACAAAAAAGATCAAATAAACTATACGTTTAAAAAAAATATCTTTAAAAAAGTGTGGCTTACTCATAACCTTTAAATACAAAATATTTTCCTTTCAAATTTTGTTTCATAACAATCTGTAAATTGAGCTCAAATCTTATCTGTTTTTATTTTTTAATAAAAATCGTTTTTCATTTGACTTAATATTGCAAAACCCTTTTTACGCGGGTCCCCTTTTATGTTTACCTGCTTTTAATTGCGTATAGCAACAACATTTGCTTAAAAAATATAAAATGCTGGCCATTTTGATTTTTTTTATTGAATATTAAAAACAAAACAGACAGCGAATTTTGCATGAAAAAAATTTTTTTTTCGTTATTGACTTCTGAATAAGTTTGAAAGGGAAAAAGATAGGAACAAATTGCTGGTATGCAATTATATACGAAATAAAATTTTATAGCACATCTTTTGGTGGGACATTCACTAAAATTGGAGACGGGTCTGGCGAATTATGAATAAATATATGGGCGTAAGTCTATAATCCTTACGTGATAGAGAAAATCTGAAAGCAGATTTGGGTTTAGAGTGCCAAAATACATACAGCCTACATATTTTTATTCAAAACACAACCAAAAAGTGATATTTTGCAGAATAGTGTTATTAATTATAATTTATTACTACTTTGTAGAAGACCATGTCTTAACTGTTTCATGTACGCCACACTGATCATCAGCACCCCAATTGCTTCACTCTTAGGTTATAGCCAAACTGTATACTGTACTTTAAGCACCACTGTATATTCAAGTCCATACCCAAGGCGTTGAATATTTGCTGTGTATATTTAAGCCGTTGATCAACTAACAAATTTTATCATTCTAAACTCTAGCTTTTAATTGAGTTTTAAGTCTATTGCTTTTCACATCACTTATGATAAACGATTACTATAGTGTTCCCAAAAGTCGTTTAATATGACATGCATGCGAGAAAGGGTACACAATAAAATTATAACCTCCAAGTGTTCAGCAAAAAAAAAAAAAAAAACCGAAAAAAATCATAAAAAACAAGTTAATTCTCAAACCGGATACAAAAATATACATATTTATTTAACAAGTGTGCTGTTGTTGGGCATCAAGGTGGCCCTTCTATCTGACATTCTCATTAATTTTGGTGGTGGCTTGGAGTGTGTGTGTGTGTGTGTGTGGTACGCATGCAAAATTACACAATATAATAAGGTAAACAACTACAAAAAATAAAGAAAGCATAATATTCTAAAATTTATACAATTTTTTTCCATTATTTTTTTAACTCATCTTTGTTGGTTTTTTACTTTTCTTATTAACAGGATAATGATGAATGATGTGCTGAAAAGCGAAAAAACTTAGTTTATTTTCCACTTCTTTTTCGAAGTAAAAACCGTACAAAACATGTTGTTTTTTTTCTAAATAAATATTTCATTGTTTGATAATCGGTAATCCCGCTTTTGTTTACTTTTTTTTTTTGACATTCATTACAATTGTCCAACGTCAAGTGGGTGGTTGGCATAAATTGTGCCAGCATGCAGCAGCCAAGAGGGTAATTCCAAAAAAGATTCACTTATAAATAAGTTGTTTTACATTTGTTTTTCCTTCTTTTTCTTTTTGCATTTTGAGGGGCTTTATTATTTAAGGATTTATATCGTAATTAATGATAATAAGACTATTATTCGTTTAAAATATTTCCAAATAAATGACCGCTCATAAGCGAAAGCAAATTTTCAACATAAATTTTCATTATTTTTCAAGGATTTTCTTTGTATTTTTTTTTCCGAGTCGAGAACTTAGAAAATGAAGCAGCTTCTTTCATACGCTTAATTTATCACAAGGTTTAATGAGTTTACGTGCTGTGTATATCGATTTGATGTGCATGAAAAAAAAAATCTTTTTAATTCTTCTTGTTAGACGGAAAAAAAAAATGTTGGTATTTTTCTCTTTTTAAATTGAGTTTAGCACGTTTTATTAGATGAAGCTTAAAAATTAGAAAAATAAAATTCCAATTACACGCTGAGCTTGTCAAAAAACTAACAAGAGATCTATTTTAAATTAACTTTAAATACCAGAAGAGTGCAAGTAGCTGTTTTTGCTTGTTTTTATAATAAAGTACATTTGAAGGCAAGCAAATGAATTTAATAATTTTAAAAGAGAACTTATAATGATTTCAACTGATGGTATACGCTGAAAAAATTTGTATGCGAAGAGAAACATATTATTGTTGAAATCTATGGTTGTAGGCAACCATGTGTAAGGGATCAAGTGAGAGCGAGCGAAACGAAAATAGCAGTCTTTGAGCAAACACCAACATAGACGGTCACAATCGCGGAATGTTATTTTGAAGTTAATTTCTTTATATATTTATAATTTTTATTTTTCATTAAATACTATACATATTCATTAATGTACGTGTGTGTGTGACTTTTATTATCCTTTTACATGATATGTTTGTTCACCAAACTGTATGGCTGCCATATGGCTGTAACCATAATGCAGTCATGCAGAATATAATATTATTGCAGCAACCATATTCAAATATGTTTTATCATTGCGTGCGTCAATAAGTCTTCAGCTTTACTTTTCTTGTCTCCTTTGAAAATGTTAATATTTTTCAATTCTAAGGAAGTAAAATCGTAAAATTATAGTTTCGATAAATTATAAATTACGTTTTCGATATAGACCACAAATGGGGTATATAAATTGGCAAACAGTAGTAGTTTTAGGAAAGTTACAACTTAGGGTCTCAATGATTCTTTATTAGAAAATGATATTTTATTGAAAGACATATAATGGAATTGAGAAAAAAGTGACTATTAAAAAACGTTTCATCAAATGCTATATAACTATATATAGTCTATCCAAGTCAACATTTGATTGATATTTTTTCTCTTGATCTACATACATTAAAATGTCGAACGCTGTTTTTCTTCGTTTCCTTTCTTTGTTTTACTTTTTCATTATTTAACTTTCTGACAGCTTGGCGACTTTCTCAATGTATGTGCATTCAGTTGCGTTTTCTTTGCGTTTTCTGCGGGTACTTTGGTAATTAAATTGTGGTATTGCTATTTCTTGGAAATAAGACAGCAGGAAAATTTTCGATTTTAGTTGATGTATGAATATATTTTAACACAAATTTAAAAAAGTATTTTGAAAAATGTATTTTGAGAGCACGAGTATTTGAAATACAAAATACTCAAGCGCTTAGTATTTAAAATACAAATACATTCATGAGACGTATTTAAAATACAAATACAAAATGTGCTTTTGTATTTTAAATACGTATTTCAAATACATGTATTTCAAATACTGCTCAGCCCTGACTACAGCATAGTTGCTGTACGAGTCAGTCTCGCACTGGCTTAACGGGCTGCCAGCTCTAAGTAAGAGCAGTGCTAAGACGTCCCGTTGTGCCAGTTTAGCTGAAGATTTGTCGACTTCTTGGAATGTACATTCAAGATAATAATATTGAACACAAGATTCTCACGCTTGGCTGAACTTATTTTACTTCACTATTAATATTAAATTAGTTATTCAAGCTTATGATCTTTGGTTTTTTATAAAAAATAATTTTAAACAATTATTTATTTATTTTTAATATTTCGCCAATTATTTGTTGGCATCTTCCGGAAAATAATTGTTTAAAATTATTTTGTTATAAAAAACCAAAGATCATAAGATTGAATAAACAATTTAACCATCTAAAGATCAAATAATATAAAAATAAATATTGAGTTATAAAAAGTTCACCTTATCTAAGATTTTAGCATTATTTGTTTTTGAAGATTAGTTTTTTTTTCTTTTTATGTATTTATTTTTTTTTTTTGTTCTGGCATTTTAAGTATGTTTAAAATTTTGATTATAGTTTTCCATTAGACCTCACCTAAAACATGAAGGTTCTTAACATTTTTTGAAATGACTAAATAACAACATACATACAAATTCTAATTAGAAAACTCCATTTAGCACTTGAAAAATTAACAAAATGCAAAAAAAAAATAAATAAATAAATAAATATAAAACAAAACATTCTAAAGTAAAGAAAAAGTACACAGTTTAACACAATTTCAAGAAAACTTTATTGATTTAATTGATAATAATGGCATTGTGTTAATTTTGTTTAAATTTCTATTTGCACTACACAATGCCAAAAAAAAAAAAAAAAGAGAACTTCCACACATGTACACAAACTTGTAGGCACAAGAATGTGTTGGTGGCTTTTAATAAAAAATCTGCTAAATGAAGCGAAGCCCAAATAGAAATGGGACACAAAAAAAAGGAATTCCTTTGGAGTTTCGAAATTTAGCTCATTGTTAAAAAAATAATTTTATAATAGACCATTTTGACCAAAGCAAGATTTGTTAGATTTTAATTAAAATCTATTTTGATTTCTTCATTTTAATACAATTTCAACAAAAATCGACTACAAGGGCAATAAAGTTATTGAGTAAAAGAAAACAAAAAATTGCTTGGATTAAAAAAAAAAAATTATTAAAATAAAGAAAGAAAACATTTCTTATAAAATTTCACATCATGACTGAATAACTTGAATTTTATAATTATTGTTTATCAATCATAACCACATCAGTGATAACATTTCTTTGACAAACATTGTTTTCAAAAGAAAAAAAAGAGAAAAAAAAGACACAACTGAAAATGCTTTTCATTTAATGCCGCTACCGATAAGAAAATACAATCAATAACACAACGTATGACAATGTTTGGCGGCATTTCTTCAAATCATCTCAAAATCTGAAAATAAAGCGAAACAGAGATATCATCGGAATACATTTTCTAACACAAGTCTCTTTTCATTTGTTCTACAAACACGCGTACATACACGCATTTTTTTTTTTTTGTGATTCTGTGTTTATCACCTGCTTAGCAAATGACATGATTTCATCAACGAAATCTAATGTTAATTTTGGAATTCAATTCAAATGCATATGCTTAGAAAGCTGTGTGCAAACGAATATAGTATACATGTATGTGTGTGCAGGGCGGGTGGGGGTCATCGGTTTTCAATAGCTTTTGGCATGAGAAAAAAATACCTCGACGCCATATTACAAAAATCATTATCGAGGCGTTTGATTTTCTATTTTTTTTTTTGTTTTTATGTGGGAGCACCTCTAAGGAGGCGTGATGCAAGGACACCACAATTTTCCAGGCGGAACTATATGCTATATTGGAAGCTGTAGGGATACACGGGAGTCAGAATCAAGATATTCTCCGGCAGTCAGTCGGTACTCAAAGCCCTGAGCAGCTATACGTTCACATCCAAGACAATACTGGAATGTCACGACAAGCTAAATGAACTGGCCACTTACAATCAGATTACTCTAGGATATGGGTGCCAGGTCATGACGGGCACAAGGCTAACGAGTTGGCTGACACTTACGCAAAAAGTGGAGTCAATGGGGCTTTTATTGGACCCACTATATAATTTGGCTTTAGCAAACTCCTCCTCTAAAACAAGGGGGAGATGAGAAAATGGACAATATCCATCACAGAAAAACTGTGGAACGACACTACGGGTCTGGAACACCCAAAGAAATTTCTTAGTTTTGATGCTAAGAGAGCGGACCTCGCTCTAAAAGTAAATATAAAGAATATAAAGATACTGTGTAGGGCGCCAACAGGCCACTATACCTGCAAGAAGCATCTATATAGAATGGCACTAGGCCACAGAAGACACAGGCTGTTGCAGGCCTTTACATTTGGTTCACAGAACTTGCAAGGGCTTCCACAGAAGGAACTAATACTGTTTCTGGATGTATTAAACTCGTGAGGGACAAAGGTTGCACAATAGATCATCTATGGTCGCAGTGCAAGGGGCCATCCTGGACCAACCTAATAATAATACAATACAATGAGGCGTGATAAGGCATCAAAGTGTCCGAAAAAATTAGGGGAAACAAAAATAATTTGTTCATTATTTTCATTACATTAATTATAATTTCACTCCTCTGTGGGCACACTGGGACTGATTAGTATTAAGGTCCCTAAACCATATTTTCTTTAATCTTGATTTAAACCCCCCACATTTTCACTAATATGACGTAGAGTGCCTGTAGAAGAATCACATGTATGACCAATATCCTGTGGTTTTTTCTCTTATGAAAAATCGTAATTGAAAATAATCACTTCTGATTGTGAAATGCGCTGTTTATGAAAGAAATTTCTATAAATTCTACACCTATTGAAATTTCACTAGGAAACTTTTGCAGCATAGTAAAACACCCAAAGCTCGTTTTGTTAATAAAGAAGAAAAGATAATGAGCTAAAATGGCCGCTCCAAAGAAACTTTTGCTCTTTGATACTTTCAAGAATACAAGTCGTGGTAACCAATGGTCACCCCTTGTAAGCAAGTGCTAACTTGGGGGTTACACGATCAAGTTTTGCTTTTCAAGTTTTAATACATTCACACTTTTTTACTAATACACTCAAAAATTTGAAAATTGATGCAAACTTGATGACAATTTTTGCTTTCCATAGAGAGCATCAGGTCACAATCAATAAAACAGCTGACAACAATTTTTTTTTTTCGTTCTGTCTGCAAATTTTTTTTTTTGTTTTGTTTGAAAGTTGCAATTAAAATTGAGAAAAATTAAACTGATTCAAGCTTTAATTTAGAAATAAAAATGTTTACGTGAAAACCCAACAAAAATAATGATGTGCTGCGATTTATAGAGCATATCTACATTCATTATAATTTTTAAATATTTAGGGCTTCACCCAGTATTTCCTTTCTGCCCTCCAGTTTTTTTTTTCTTCTTTTATTTTCTTTATTTCTGATACTACGTTTAATGAAGCAGCAGAGTCTTGAAAACGAATTGTTATGAAATTGCGTGCAGCCTACGTCACAGCTATCAATTTTATTGAATTTTGACAAGCAGTATGTGAAAAAACTTGATAGCAAAACTTGGTCGTGTAACTGCAGTGTAAGAAAATTAAAAGTGTTGCAAGATGTAAAATGTTTGCGGTATTAAAAGTTTGTTTGAATATTTCTGCTTCTCATTTCGTTTATGAGAACTTTGCAAAAAACAGTTCTGTTTCAAACATTCTCTTTTAGATTTTTGGCATCTACTGATGAGTTGATTAGCATCAACGAAATGTCGGCGGCATAGAGACGGCAGAAAAAGACAAAGGCATATTTTTAGACCTAAAGAAATAAATGGTTATTTTTATACAAAACTAAAGTTTTGTATAAAAATCACTAATTTCGATTTGATTCCCTGGGAAATAAAAAAGATGGTTTTGTGATATTATTATAATATTTTTAAATAAGACAAGAAAAGTAAACTGGAAGACTTATTGGCTGGGGCACATACCACGTCTATTTCACGTGCACCAGGAAGCTTATAAGCGTACGAATTGGGAGTTTATCACAAACAATCATTTTCAATTCTGAGAATGTGAAATCAAACTCCAGGCTGATAAAGTAGTTGGCAATTAGTAAATAATTGTAAGAGCTGTTCAAAAATCCACTACTCGAAATCTTTTTCTAACGCTTTAGTGTTGTCGGTCTCAGTGACTGTTTAGGTCTTAATGAAGATTTTCTTCGCTTCAGTCTAACTGCCGTGAGTGTTCAGAAAACAAAAGTCAGCTAGCTGAGAGGCTCTTATTTGGCAAATTGCCTACCAAAAATCATTCCCGAAATGTACAATCGCCCTCTTAATTGTACTTCTCTAGTTCACCAAAGCCCCCATAAACACAATACATTTTATCACTAGTTTTCCATCTATATTTTTGAAACTCTATAAATTTTAATCTCACTACGAGTTTTTCATTTAATTAAAAGTTCATTACAAAAGACCGATCTTTTTTTTTGTTGTATTATAAACAGTCGTCTTATTTTAAGACTTTTTGAGTGTTGCTTAATTTTGAGGATTATTTTTTCCATATTTTTATTTTTTGGACAAAAATAAACTGCAAATACATAAACGACAACCACACATACACTCTTGCAACTGACAGTATATAGAATAATTTATATAGAGACATATTTGTATGTATGTATGTGCTGTATATAAAAATAAATTATAATTCGAAATGCGCAGGCGCTTATTAAAACTTAATAAAAACAAGAAAAACTTCTATGTTTTAGGGTAAAAAAAGAACTTATTTTTTAGGACATTTCTTTTGCATGGAACCAACAAAGTTCACAGCAGATATGTTTAGCTTCAGCTTAGAATGTGCATTTCATCAAAAATCTTTATTACAAGAAATAAAATAAAGATATAAACCACTACTTCCACAAAAACACACGCTATATAAAATTGATACAAAACGTTGAGCGGAAACATCAACTTGACATTTTTTTGCCGGAAGTAAAGGTAAGCAACCCGAAGTGACAGTTAAAGAAATCTCATTGTTATTTAATGCATAATAAGCTGGATGGATGGTTGGAAGGATGTTTTGGTGCTGCAAAAGATATTTAATGTTTAATAAAGGTTTATTATTTCTTATCAGCAGAACACTGTTCATCATCGACAAAAATTCTGCCGCACATACAATTATCAGCCAGGAAAAGCAAAAGAAGAAGGTGCGTTTTGTGGGAAGAAGCAGACTTGAAATTTGGGGTGGTCTTCAAAAATCTTAAATGGGAAATCAAAAATTTACAACAAGTCTTATTGTTCATATGTATGTATATTGCTGACTCAAACGTTAATGATGCGTACCTACTTGAAAATGACGCTGTGATGCTGCCAAGACTGGAACCAGCCATACAATTAAGTGTCATAGAGAAAATAAAATAGAAGTTTAAAGGATTTGTTTAAAACTTATTTCAGTGTGCATTAAAGAATTTAAGTTTTAAACATTTATATTAAAGTGTAAAACGAAGGACAGTGTAACTGATTACTTTTTTTTTCATCCCATAATGCTTTGAAGACCAATTTGTTGCAGTACTACTGACAGCCGCTGGAATTGATGATGTCATTGTTGGCAGACAACAAAAAAGCATCACAACGTTTTGCCTCACTTGTAAGCGTTTCAGATGTTTTAATGTTTCCTGCTACTTTTTTTAAAAGCATACTATGCTGATGTGTTTTTTTTTAGAAGAGTTTATATGAAAGTCAGGGATGGAAAACGGAAATTATAAAATTATAATACAAATCACCAGTTTGAAGGCATTACAATTTTTTTTTGTACAAATTTAAGCAATATTTGAGAATAATGTCGACACGAAGTTGGCAGTGCAATGTAATGGAACTTGAAGAATTTTTTAAAACAATCCAAAATAAAAAACTTATCAAACTAGAGTTTTACCACTTTGTGATTTTTTAGGCCTTAGAGAAGCAGATCATTATTGAGTGTAAGGCTATGTACCTTACATTCAATAATGTTTTAGTATTATTTGTTTTAAATAAATTGATTTTTTCATTTTTATCATTAATGGTGAATTGAGCAAATTTTTTATGTTTGGAAAGATTTGATTCCTACATTCTCATTCCTTCTTTGGAGACAACAAGCTGGAGCACATTTTCAAAAGGTGTCAGGTCCACTGAAGAGTAGAATGACATCGGCGAGATATAACATTGGCTAATTTTATTACAGTTTTCTATGATTCTGAAAATAAAACAAACAAAAATTAGTGGCATATAAAATATGTTTGTACTAATTTTACCATACCTGATGTGTAGAGCAACCATTTGCATATTTCATGGCTTGTCGGTCCCTATTTGGTTTTAAAATGCTGCATGCAAAAAATCAACTTATCACAACTTAATTTAGTTACTTTTTTAAAACTGAACAAAATGCCATGTGGCAAATTTAATGGTATTTTATTGATTTTCGCTTGACCAAATATTCAGTGAATGCAATGAATTCTTACACTTTAGAAGTAAAAATATATTACAATAAAACATATTGTGTAAATTTATTGCTATAGGTCTAAATAGACCTTATTCATATACGGTTGAAAAAGACAGTTAACAATTAATGATCATTTCTCGACCATTTTCAAATTTTTTGGTAGTTTTTTTATGGCAACACTCTTAGAAAAAATTATTGGAGTTTCCTCATGTAGTTGTATTATCCACGGGCACCCTGGCTTAATATTAAAAGTGACTTGAAAATGAAAATCCCCCCAAATTACACTAACTTACCCCCAGAGTAGCGATCTAGGAGTCCAATGTATGGCCAACCTCCAACAACTTTTTTCCCGAATATTTCTTTCCAGGACAGGATGGCTCCCATATAAAAATAGCAAAATATTTGATAATCGAATGGTCTCGAAAATCATTTATTTTTGATGTGTCGTAGTGGAGCTTTTTTCCACTCATGGCAAAAGGTTCTAAAAAAATCTATAGCATAATATCGCAAAATTAATTTCCATACAAATCAACCTGAATACATACTTATGTATGTGTAAAACTAAACATTTTTTTTAAATAACAAAAAATGAGCTGAAATTAAAATTTTTTTTAAATTTCTTTATTATAATTTGTTTAGAGTTTAGATCAATTCTTTGTCTTGGATTTTTCAGTTTAAACATTATGGTTTTTATATTGACTTTAACAAACATATTGTTACAGTTTTCGCTAGTGGCTTATTAAGGGTTAATCAAATAGGAGGGTACTGCCACAAGCGACATCTGTTACAGAAACAACACTCTAGTATATCTAGTGTAAAATAAACAATAAGCTCTGCCAAGTTGAGGATCGATTGGCCTCAAAGGTTTATCGAAAATGCTGTCACATGTCTCTAGCTTTAGCACAAGTAACTATGGTTCTTGTTCTAGAACTTTCTGGATTAGCTTCTCGATTGACCGCTGTAATTTCCATGACGCACAAATAGTTAGTACTGACATTAGTCGTTGTAGATGGTTCTTGACTGAGAAATCACTGGCAGCTAATTTGGAGTGTAAATAGTGGAATGCGTTCGAATTTGAGTCGAGTCTTGCCTTGACTGTGCTCTCAATCCACACAAAAAGCTTCTAAGGTCAAGCTGGTCTCTACAGTGCTGAAAGTGTACAAATAAAGTGTTGTTAACAGAGTTGAATAGTTGGTAAAGGCCGAAATGCAAGGTGCTATAAGCTACAGAGCTGAGTGTGTTTTATTTTCATTTGCAATTAAAGAATACGCAAAACAGTTTTTATTAAAGGCTAAAAACGCAAAAATGACCATTCGTTTTTAATTTTCTATTGATGATGGATGAAATATGCAGGCTATTGAGAGTGTAAACAGGGTTTTTTTTAATTTCCAAATCTTTAATGTATTTCTCTAAGACTTAACTATATGAGGCAAATGAGCCTCTAAGGTGTTTATATTTAAGTCATTAAAATAGTTAATCATTGCAGTATACTGATGTGCTTCTTGGGCTTCAAATAACGTTCACAGTAAACACAATATTATTACACATTCAATTCAATTGCATGCAGCATTTTTGGCTGCATACTAATTTCTTCCATTTGCCAGCTGATTAAACTTAAATTACAGAAGATATTCATAATATTTAGACTTGCCTTTAGATTAAACACATGTTCTCATCATTCTTGGCTGCTAAATGCTTATGTATATATGTGTGAACTTATTGCTTTAAAACAAACTTATTTTAATTATTATTTACCATAAAATGTATACATATCATTATTTGCTTAATTTACTGGCAAATTGCAATGGATCGCATTTCATTCCATTTTGAAAACATACCTTGTAATAAAATTTAATTACTTTAATTCATTTATGTGTTATAAAATGCAACTTTATTCTAACTTTTCAAATTACCTAATGTCAGCATGTAGTTTCATGTGAGCTTGTATGTCAAGCATGCAGCGGCATGTTATGATATATAAAGCGAAGAGAAAATAATGGCTGTTCTTTAAGCAACATTAACAACATTAATTATTAGAAATAAACAATATTATTAATTGTAATAGCAATTTTATATGTTTCTATGCTTTTGCACACCCAAGCAAATAAATATATTAAACTACACATGTCTTTAGAATGGAGATAGAAATAACAGCCATCTTTTATCTAAACAGCCATGAATAAGCACATATGAAGAATAAAACAAAATTAAGCTTTTAGTATAATGAAATTTTATAATGAATTAGAGAATGGCATTGTGCATGTGTTTATATATTTTGTTGTTTCTGTGAACTGCTAATCAATTTAACATCCACAGATTGTTAGTGTTATGAAAAGAATGCTGTCGTATGTATGGAGAAAAAAGAAAACGAATGCAGTCATGTATGAGGCTGTAAAATGTGGGCATGGAAAACTTGCAGCTTTTAAATGTGTATTTAAATAAGTATATTTATATTTGTTTAGGGCAAGACCCGTACACATCCAGTGCCTTGTATTGGAACTAAGAAAATATGCAAAAAAAATATATGTATTCTATTTAAACTGCACATTAAAACTAGCTTTTCCTAGACACATTTTTTCACCACTCAATTCAAGTAGACATTACTTTTTTTAACACTTTATTAATTTTCATTAATTACTGCCCTACGTTTTCCACAAAAGTTTCAAGTCAATTACCCTTATGACTATAACTTACGGGTAAATTACAAAATATAGTTTCTTGAATGAGGTGAACTCATAGTGATCCATCTTGAGTTTGCCTATTAATCCAGGAACTATATATCCTAAACAAATTTCAACTATATACTTTATTACATTGTTGTAGAAAATACCCATAGTCAGAGGAATTGTGCCGTAATTTTTCCCTGGTTGCAACTGAATTGCTTGACTTCCAGCACAATCAATTCACCTTGCATAATCTTATTTACAATCTCGTTTCTTTCAAGATCACTTACTTTAAATCAACAATCAATAGTTCTGTTTTTTATCGCTACAGATTTTAATTATCTTTAAGTATGTTTTTATACCTATCACGATTACTAAATCAAATTCTCCAAAAGGAAAAAAAAACACAAAAGCTTATCACTATGATTGAAATGGATCTAATTAGATCTTAACAAGTCTACACAATAACTGAACAAATAAACTTTTATTAAAAAAGTCAATACAAATCGATAAGTGTTGTAAGTTCCCATTTCGACATGAAGAAAAATATTAAAAATCTTATCGATAAAACCGAATTTATTTACACGTTTCAAAGTGAACCAAATCGATCACATAATGCCGTCAATCGCTTAAGCAAATAATTACAAATTATCTATAGAATAAATGACTTTACTGTGAGTTTTTTTGAAATTTGAAATTAAATATTTAGCAGATAAGTGGATGAAGTCATATACTTGAACTAAATAAGGAAATTCTTAAACAAATGGAAAGCTTGTAACTTGTAGTAGTTATTATTGGTTTATTTTTTAATGGCGCTGGAAATTAATATTAAAAATGATGATTGCAACTGGTGAGTGTAATTATTTACTTGAACAAAAATTGCTCATCGATATTTTGCGGAAATGCACTACCAAACAAACATTGCTTTTACTTTGAATCGGAATTTTTAAAAAATTTAAATTATTTATTTAAAATTATTTGTTAAGCTTTTCAGTTCGGTTTTTCTCCCTTCAAATCGAGAAAGATTTTTTGCAGTAAAATTTTAGAGAAAAGTAAAGTTGAAAATGTCTTGCCTAGGATATATATCATGGCTGTTTCAAGTCCACCACTCATCAGCAGACAAAGTGTTTAGAATTCAGATGGAGACTAACCGTCTAATTCATAAAAATTATAACAGGCTTATAAAGCTCTTATTTGACAGATTTTCCATACAAATATGTCAAATAACAGTCTTATAAGTCTGTAATAATTTTTATGAATTAGGGGGTAAATGTTTATTGTTTTAAGTAACAGCGCTTCTTAGCCATCTTTTTAGCTGATCTCTTCATTACTGGCGGTCCAGTAGGCCAGCTCGATTTGTATGTGCCAAACTGGTGCGATGTTGTATTGAGCAAAGACTACACTATACCATATCAAAAAAATTTTATTTTCCAGGCATTCGATTTTAAAGCTTTTTTATATTAAAAAATGAATTTATATGTTCTAAGAACTAATCGAAATGCATTATTTTAGGTCTCATAATGTTTTATGTCTAACATGTCGTTGATCACTAAGGTTTTGTCACAAAAATATCTTTTTTATTTCTAAGCGAATCAAATCGAAATGAGTGATTTTTATACAAAATTTTAGTGTAAAAAAAAAAATTTTTTTTTATTTAATAATTATTTTCTTGAGCTAAAGGCCTTGTTTTTGTTAAAAATATTTAATTATTTTAATTATTATATAATTATTGTCCTGAAGAAGCTATCCGAAAGAGAGCGAAATATCGACAAAAATAGTTAAATATTTTTAACAAAAAAAAAAAAAGACTTTTAGCTCAAGAAAATAAATATATACACCGGTATTTATAAAATTTAAAATGCTGTTCAAATACATTTTAGAACAAATTTTATATGAAAAAAGTTTTCTAAAACGTATTTAAACTACATTTTATTTTTTATGAATACCGGCAATAAAATATAAAACCAGGGGTCGTAAAAAACCAAATAATAAATTTTTTTATTTAAAAAACTGAAAAAAAATCCAAAAAAAAAACCATTTTATTACTTTAGGTCTAAAAATAGACCTGAATGTTTTCTGTGTGTTTTTCAGGCGTCTAGTTGTCAACGACATTTCATTGATACTAATCAACTCGTCAGTTGATTCGAAAAAGTTAAAAAAGAATGTTTGAAACCAAGCTATTTATTCCAAAATTTTCATGAACAAAATGAGAATTAGTTCTAACAAACCTTTAGCACAGAAAACATTTGTTTCGTCTTGCAACACTTTTTACTTTTCGTAACAACTTCTATACAACCAGTTACCATGGATTATTTTTTGTGATCTATAGGCGTAAAGGCTTTATTTAAAAAATATTCCATGTGTATTAAAGATGGCAAATTATGTTTACATCTTTGCCAAATGAGATCTTAATATTGTATATAATATATTTTGTTTTTAAATAAGTCCATTAAAATTATACATCCGTAATAAGTCTTATCGTCGTTGTGTCGTCCCTTTGTTCTGTATAGTCAATGTTTTGCAATATTGAAGAGGTTTCGTTAAATGTTGTTAACTGGATAGTATCTAGTGTATATACACTGGACACTAAGCAGACAAATTAGCAACAGTCAATCCTGACTTACTCAGTCTTGCAAAAATAAATACTCTATTATTATGTTATAACGTTTTCGCTTAATCAAACATTTCGTTTTTACACCCACCAACCCCACTTTCCTATTTCCCAAGCTCTAGTATACAGTACAATGCATATCATGCCCTGTCATGCCCCCCAGAGTACTGGTCCCAGTCTAACGAAAAAAAAACAGCCTTCCACAGCAAAACTCCCCTACCAATATCCATAAATTATTTTGCTTAATCACTTAGTTTTTCAGATCATTAAAATAATGACATTTTGTTGTTGTTTAAATCGATGACCAAAATTGGTAAAGCTCAAAAAATAAACCAAAAACGTTTTTAATTAATTTTAAAACATTTCAAGTGCTGTATAAACTTTTAAACCATCGTTTCGTGAAATGCTTAAGAGAGGGAAAATTCATGTGTAAATCAAAAAAAAAAAAAAATTATCATTCTTACGAGTACGTTCATAAAATATGTTTAATAACCAGCCACCAACCATTTCGCTTTGATATTTTAACAGGCGAAAGCTTTTTATTTTTCCAACAACTTCAGAGCAGGTTTTGCAGAGTATCAGCAGTTTTCAAAAGTGATTTTTTGTTTAGCCAAAATCAAGCACAGGTCACTTGGGACAAACATTTTCAATAACACTGACCCACTTGATATGCGTTTACGTTACAGTTTGTTTGTGCAAATTGTTGACAGTTTTTTGTTTTCTAACAAACAAAAAAAAACTTTACGCATAAATTTATTTCTGTTTTAATCTTTGATGTTGCGAGTATTAAAGGAAGGACATTTTGATGGGCACATGGTAAAAGTTTAAAAGGAAGAAAAACGGTTGCACATAATATTTTATATGGGAATATCTTTATTGCAGAAATATTTTAAATGTAAGTTGGAAAACTTTTTTATCAAAAGCTTTATCTATGCGACAGAAATATTTTGAATATAAAAATAAGACTTTTTAAAAAAAAAAAAGGCTGTAGTTTTGCATTAATAGATAAGAAGTAGAATAAACAGTTTCGTGACCCTAAAAAAATTGTATCAATGCTCTGTGAGAGAGTTCAGGATTTTTTGGGTGTAGAGTTAAATAATCAGTTAAAATTCTGTCGTTTTCTGAATTTTTGATTTACCAGTCTATGATTTTTGCTAGACATTTCATAAAGAACACCGAATAATGGACACTAGGTTGATTTTAAATGACAAAAATTTTTCGATATTGGGCAATCGATTTTTCAACAGCTTTTACCATTAACAAAAGATTGTTAATTATATTGTTAATTGTATTATCGAAATTGAGTTAAATTTTACTTCCTTAGAATCGAGAAAGGGGTTTTTTTTGGAACAAAATTGTAGTGATCAACATTTTTAGAGAAGACAATAAAATAATATCTGCTTGGACATGTCAAACAAATTTCTTTTTTTTTACCAACGTTGGAATTCATTGAATCAATAAATTCTGTTTCATTAAATTTATATTAATGAGCGTTTCATTAAATATATGAATTGTAGTCATTAAGCTAATGGAGCATTTCATTGGTTTAATGACTAAAAATCAGTTAATGAAAAGATTCATTAAATATAGGAAGTTGTTCATTGTTCATAATTCTAAAACAGAAAATAATTTTTATGACTTATATTATTAGATAAGGTTACAAATAATCTTATTGTTATTTCAGATATTCCAAAAAAAAATGCAATTTTATGTGCGATGCCACTTTTCAGGTGTAACTCGCAGTAGCCTTCAAACCACTTGGAAAATATTAAAATATATTACCATATATCGAAAGTTCTTTACAAATCAAATGAGAATTGAAACCTTAATGAAGGATTACATTGATGTAATGAAACTGCTCATTGTTTGGATGACATTTTTTCATAAATCCAATGATATTTTTTTTTGCGAAATTACAAAAACTAATGAAACGTTTTTAATGAAATTGACTCACTCACTCGATCTATGAAAATTCATTGCCGTAATGAAAATTTTTATTGGATTAATGAAAAACTGTTTATGAAGTAAATTCATTAGAACTATGAACGAAAATTCTTTTAGTATATAGACAGACTTGTGGAATTTATGTTAATGATGTTAAATATGATTTTCTGACTGGTGGCTTTAAACAAACACAAAGCTTTGTGCTTGGCTGCAGAAACAGCTACAGCTTTCGTCACGAATCGAGCCTGCGACCTCCTAGACTGTGAGTACAGCACTCTTACAATTCATGCAACGAGGCTGCAATCTATATCTCCTTTAGTCTGTGTCATCTCTGAGAAGAGTGTGGGTTAGGCCATCAGCATCTACAGTGGCTTCGACTCCAAATAGCTCGTATGGCTCTGGTAGTACAACAAAATTTCAAAGTACATACCAACAAATACGTTTAGTTGGCATTCCTAAGCACTGGAATGTTATTATTGACATGATCCATTATGGTTTTTCCTCTCTTTCATTATTGCTATATTTTTGCTATCGTGTAATACTTGACTACCACTCGGAAGGACCTTTCAACTTAAAATTTTTATGGCCATTAGTTATTTTAATATCATTAATTAAAATTTGTATATAAACTAAAACTATTTAAATCTTTTCAAGTATTGTATAATGGAATGAAATGAAAAATGAAGTGCAGCGATTCAAATTTATAACCACCATAATGGGCTAAACTTTTTTATTTGCATCTTTTTTGTTGGTGCTTAAAAGCTTCTTAATAAAGAAGTTGCTTCGTTTTGCTCGTGCGGTAACCAAAACTAGAGAAAAACATTTACTGCTTGCCAAATAAAGATAGCAAAAAGATAAACAAAATAAATAGTAGAAAAACGTACAAGTATAATTCCACCTAAATAGGAGCTTATTGCAATGGCAGCAGGCAACATACTCCATTCATTTCGTACAGCATAAAACTTTTTAAGTGATACAAACCAACCAACAGAATCCCCATGCAACGTTTTTGGAATGGGAAAAATGAAAATGTAAATAAAAGTAAAAAAAAGCAGAGTTCCAAAATCCGTTGAAATGAACACAAATACATTGGCACATTTAAAAGTGCATGAGTATGAATGCAAGAGATAGAAATAACATATTTATTTACTTACACCCACTTGGTTGTCAAAGGTGGAAACAGTTATGGTACATTTTGGCAATCAAAGGGAATTTTGGTATTAAAATAGTTTTTAGTAGAATCGAAATTATATAGAAAAACTAAAGAGGCTGATTAAATTTTAAGGGCCGATATTGATTTTGAATAACACTCAAATTATTTAGGAAATTTTGTCAAATCATTTTATGATAATACATATTAAAATGGTTTGATTTGCATGGCACAAAATACCGGCCAAATGGCCACCACGATTTTTGCGGCATACCTCCATCCGAGGGTCTAAATTTTCAATGACGCTGAGGCATAATTGTGATTAATCTTCTCATCGCTTAGCTTTGGAATTGTTGCTGGCTTATTGACGTACACCTTTGCTTTTAAATGATCGCAGAGAAAGATCTTGGGCGAGTTCACATTCACCACTACGTGAGCTAGCACGGCCATTGAATTTGTAGCGCAAAACTCATTTCTTTCAAATCCTGGCTCCTTGTTCGGAGGCTTTCCCAGTTTTATTAGTCCTTGGTTGATTTATGAATTAGAGATACCATCGAGAGGTCAATATTCATTATTACCCCAAGCTGTGAGACTAGATTTCATTGATCTTGAAAGGAAAATAGACTAATAAAAATTACCGAAGATAAGCATCTACCAATCGGCAAGACCGACAAATAATTAACAAATAAAAATTTGTGCTCATGTGTTTGTATAAAAAGATATTACACCATTTATTCAAAATTTTTGTATAATAAATTTTTATAAAATCCAAAGTGTGGAAAAGTGTCGCTCCAATTTTCTTTATCCATTTAGTACCTTCAATATGGGCGATTAAGGATGTTCGTCCTTATTGTAAATGAGCGTGCAAAAATATTTGCTTTATTACATTTTTACATGCATAAATATCCACACACACACACACACACACAAGTAACACACATTTAAAGAGATAAACTCTACCCCACACTTCACAGTCAGGATATACAAATGTAGGCTGGTATAAACATTGGTATCCTACCAAATACCAACAACAGCAATAACTTTGTATTTAAGTTTAATACTCGAATAATACAGTTATGTATTAATATATGTTTGTGCTGTATGAATATAAATACAATACAGAAATCTTTAAGCCAATCAAATTCAAGCAAAGGCGGGGCCACAGTAAAGCAGGTTTTTATACAAGTTTGTTTTTTTTTTTATTTTTCTTTTCATTTAAAACATTTTTTTTTTTTCTGTTGTTGCCTCAATATTACACTTGTTTTTTTATGCTTATTCAGTGTTGTTCTGCTTTGTTTTGTTTAATTTTTATATGCATGTGTTTGTGAATTTTTTTAATGATTTCTTTCACATGAATGTGTGGGTTTATCTCACTCTGACGCTCTTTAAGCACCGTTAAGCAAGCACTAAACGTACTCTCTCTCATGGGAGCACAATAAATAACTGTATCAGTGTGTTTGTTTGCTGAGGAGACACGAACAACGACAGCAACAACAACAAACGGATTTTCTTTTTTGCTTAAAAGCGAATGGATGTGGTTGAGTGTGTGTTTTAACATACTTTTCTGCCATGTGATGAAGTTATTTTTATTTTTATTGTAACAAATGCTGTTGTTGCTTTAGCTGGTTTAAAAGTAAACTTGTGCTGAATACATGTGTATGTTTGTATGTTGCTCACCAAGTTGTTTTGTGTGTACATATATACATACATACATACTTAGTGGGAGGAGGGATAATGTTAAAGAAATGAAAAAATAAACCTGTGTGATAATCTGCGCCAATACGAAAACAGCTACAGCGCACTAAACCTCTTGACTTCGAAGTATGAGTGATATTTGTATAATTTGTAGGTATTTTGATTTTCGATTAGTTTCTTTCTGTTGTATTCGAATTTCCAATTTTAAGAGAGCACAAAAATGTGCTTTGTATTTGGGAGTTGCAGCAAGAGCTTACGACGAACTTAGTAAATGAATTTATTAAGAACTTAATAAATGTATTTTACTTTTAAGCAAATAAATGAGAAGGAGAGTCAAATGAGTGCGGGAAAAATTCGCTGCAGGGAGAAAAGGTATTGATGATTTTGCAAATTTGGTAATAAAACAACGCCTTTAAAAGTGCTTTTTACTCAGACAAAATTTTAGAAGTGAATTTTTAATATGAGACCCAAAATATATGTATGTACATTTTATATTGATACCTAAGACATACATACATACATACATACATACATACATACATACATACATACATACATACATACATACATACATACATACATACATACATACATACATACATACATACATACATACATACATACATACATACATACATACATACATACATACATACATACATACATACATACATACATACATACATACATACATACATACATACATACATACATACATACATACATACATACATACATACATACATACATACATACATACATACATACATACATACATACATACATACATACATACATACATACATACATACATACATACATACATACATACATACATACATACATACATACATACATATGTATCTTACTTGCAAAACTTACATATCATATTTTTCATCGACTTTTAACTTTGCACTTTCCAGCATACTTTCATTTAATTTGGGTTATGCAAACAGAAAAGAGTTTGTTGGGAAAATCATTAGGCTGGTGAAGTCTTACTTGAATAGGTATATGAATCTCTTGTTGTTTAAGGACATTTCAGACTGCTATAATGTACATTAATACTTGTCAAAAGTTCAAATAATACCACCGAGTGTGATAGTCTGAGTAAAATGCATTATACAGACAAAAATAATTCAATAATAATTAAATTTACCTTAATAATTCATCGTTTTTTTTTTTTTTTTGGAAAATATTTAAAACGTTGCTAATTTTCCTTAATTTTAATTTTTTGTATCTATTGCGTGGAGAACTGGAATTTGACATCTGTCAAACTAAGTTGTTAAACCAATCTTTTTCTTCTCACTTGAAACTCAGATATTGATGAAAATAGATCGCTTAACTCTCACACAACGCATAAAAATTATCAAAACATACAAAAAAAATGATGATTCTGCCACAGCCACATAAGAGCAGATTCTGGTTTACGTAATCGTCCCACTACGCAAGCAATTGGCAAAATTGTAAAGAAATTTGAAGAGACTGGAGCGATTACAAATGGTTTCGTTCATTTCGCTGAAAATATCGCTGCTGTAAGTGACAGTGTTGGCGAAAACCCGAATGTGTTGATTCCTCGTCATTATCAGGGGTTAGGACTGTCTTACGGCAAGTTATGGCGTATTTTGCATTTAGATCTACACCTACATCCATATAAAGTCCACGTCACACAACAACTCAAGCCAGCTGACCATTCACAACTTCCTAAATACGTGGAATGGGTGCTTGAACAACAAGCGGTGGACGGCAATTTTTCGAACATAATCTTCTTCAGCGATGAAGCACATTTCTCACTCGGTGGATGTTTGGGATTCTGAGAATCCTCAAGTAATTGAAGAGAGGCCATTACATGTAGAAAAAGTCAGTGTTTGGCGCGCTCTTTGGTGTCAGTGGACCTTACTTCTTCGAAAACAACGACTGTCACCGGCAATTCGGAGCGTTATGGTCATATGATAACCGACTTTTTTTGCCTGCTATTGAAGAATACGACTTGAAGAATATGTGATTTCAACAAGACGCTGCCACCTGGCACACAACTCGAGCGAATATGGCTTTATTGCAAGAGATATTTCCTGGCCGCGTAATTTCTCGTCGTGGCGATATCAACTGGCCACCAAGATCATGTGATTTGACAGCATTACTCTTCTTTTTTTTTTTTTTGTATATACGCGAAAGACCGTGTTTATGCAGATAAACCTTTAACTCTTGAGCACTTAAAAACCAATATTCGTCAAGTTATAGCTGAGATATCGCCCAATATGTTGCAAAAAGTGGTCGAAAATTACCTTAAAATAATGAATGCTTGCAATACTTCATGGGGTTGGTTATTTCAACGATGTAGTGTTTCACACATAATGTGAACAAAAATGTCTGGCTTGGTCATATTTTTTAAGCTTTGCTCGTGCAAGTCTAAAAACTAGGTTTTACATTAGTGTAGCTGAGTTCAGTATTCTGTTGATTAGCCCGTTCTGCAGATAAGACCCTAAAACGAAAGAATTTTGTCCTAGATTTCAGCGCTATGTCCTTACCGCCATGGGTTTACAGCTGTATGCGGTTATGTTGTACCGCAGCTTTTATAATCTGAATACGCTTAGTGATTAATCGTGTTATTTTGTTAAACAAAACTGATGGTATAAACCTTGTTTCCTCAATTTCTAGTTAGTAATTATTTACGAAATCGAACAGCCCAAAAATATACGGGCTACTTTTGATTATTGAAAAAAAAAAAAAAAAATATACCAGCCAAACATAATCTGACTCCTCTTACAGATGATTTTTGGTCAGATGAAAATTGTGAAAAACTGAAAATCAATAATAAGATTAACTTATATCATACTGCTGTTATTAGGTTTGTTTTAGTAAACTATGAGTATAACAACTTTTGTTGTATTAGTAAGAAGGCTACCAGTTCAAATGATAAATACCTACTTGTTTTTTCGGCAGTGGATGGAAAATTGCTGCCGCATTATTATTAGATACTGTCATTACAGTTTTGGTATTTAGGGAAATTTGAGACATTTCATCCATCCTGGAACTGTTCTCTCATTGCTTCAGGGTTGGACTCTACTTTTGCTCCTACAAAGCCGCTGCTGTTGTCTTAAAATTGTGTATCTACTGGGACTCGTTTCCATCATAATATGCAATATGTTTGCGGCAAATATTTTGCTATCGTTTTGTTCTCTCATGTGGAGGTCCCGTCTGCATCTGTCACACCTAAAAAATGCGTCCTCTGTGTCATCCACACAGTTGACTTCATACATTAAGAGATCTATGTCGGCGTTTTTGCATCCGATGGGGGTACGCCTGGAAGTCCACGCAGAATTTGGGTTAAATATTAGTTTATCTCGTAGTGCTTTCTTTTTGCCTGCTGGTCTAGATCTGCTATTAGTGTAGCTGTTGTAGTGGTAGTAGTTAAAGTCGTTAGTTAAAACACAACAAGTGATGGTGTTGCCAGACTGTCGGCGTCGCTGGCGTGGCAGCTGTTGCTCCGGCTGCGGCTCGTCGGGTGGGCAGAGTTCTTGCCGACCAGTCTGGCTAGTATTACTACAAAAAAAATATGTTACACACCAGCCTTTTTAAAAAAATAACCCGAACAAAAAGTTTATGGAATTGTGAGGCCCGAAAGTGAAATCTGAAATAAAAAAGAGAAAAAAACACAAAGCTGAAGAATCCCACCGCTGTTGCCCCCGAATCTCCGAAATTTACCCCGCCACACAAACTGTGCCGGCTGTTGGTAAGCCGGCTGCGACTTCCCTCCCTCTAAAATACAATTAGGGTTTCTGTGTCGCTAATAATTTGTAGAAACCCTCCCTTAGATCGACGTTACCCCCGCCCCTTACTCACCGTCCCATATTTTAATTAAATTATTCCATTATGAAGAAAACCAGCTTAATTTCTCGCATGATTCATCATGTTGAATACAAAAAAAATTGTTCTTTTATTGCTCAGAAACTAATAACAAAAAACAACAAATCTCTTTTAACTTCAGAACAAATAAAAATTGCCGGACTTAAAAAGAGGAAACCCGGTTATGGTCAACCCTACTATGGCCGTAGAGAAAAGGGGCCAAAATGAACAACAGACGCTACCCAGAACTTGCCTAGTGTGAGCTCACCCTATTCAGAATCTGTAACCGACACCGCTCAAACGAGCGCTAAAATCCAACTAGTAGTTAACCTGAGCCGAGCTCTCCCCGTTTTTGGCAAGAAGAACTTCAAAGAAACTTGTTTAATTTTTGTTTTACAAGTATGCAAATAGATGAAATGCAATAAAAATTTTAAGGAAAATTGTCTCACAAAAATTTTCGAGAAAGGTATAAAATTAAAATTTATACATGCACAAATAAAAAGTATAAAAAAAGGCAATTAAATTTATAAAAAAAACAAAATTAAAAAGGCTCGCGAATCACATCAAAATAATCAAAGAATTAAAATGTTGCCTGTTTGGGGTGGGAGTCCTCCTCTCCCGCGCTGAACCTTTGGAGTAGTGTAAATTGTGGGGGTTTCTCCTTTCTGGTCAAGTCCCGTTTTTTTTTCTTTATTTACCAGGTGGTCGCGGGGACTAGGATTTATCGCTTAATTGGTGGTAATGGCTAAGGGTGAAAGGGTCGGTAACACTACAGCAGCCCTTTATTGCTCCTCATCAATTATTTTTTTTGTTGTAGTCTTTCACTTTTTCTTTGTATCAATAAATTTGTGGGAATGTGCAAAAAAAAAATTTTTTGTTTAATTTTTCCCTTTTTTCTTTTTTTTGGCGTGACTTTTGTTGGGAAAATCTTAATATTTGGGGTTGTGACTTTTTCTTCCCCTTTTTTTTGAATTTTTTTTTTTTTTTGTCACTCTTATTTTTTGAACACGACCACTTGCGCGCCTTTTACTCTATATACACCAAATTCAATTCTTTTCCTTTTTTACTCGCGCGCCATCTTCACTCAAAAAACCCAACAACAAAATTTCCCACCACTCCATCTTTTTTGGCATACAACTTTTTGCCACTGTTGGCAATTAATTTTACTAATTGCCCAGTTGTGTAAGCCCGCCCTCGTTGTGCGTGGTTTACACTGGCCATTCCTGTCTTGACAAAACCTGCACATGACACACCTAGCCATTCTGGAGGTCATTTATGGACCCAGAATGGAAAGGAGAAGGTGCCTAATTCATTGCGTTCATTGGGTATTTTGGGCATTTTCGTATGCGTTATTGGGAATGGAGGGTTTGACCTGATCACACCCAATTCGCCGTAAAAGCCTTTTGTCGATCTGGCCACCTCCATTTTACGCAAAAGAACAACTGTTCGTACTACAATAGAATGATGAATGAACGATCCGCATGAGAAGGTATGTATAAACATGGCTCTTGTTTTATGCATCATAATTTTGTTAAAAATGGTTTTGTTTCTTTTCAGCACAATGGACGGACTACACAACTGGGCTGGAGTGGATGGGAACGGTAAGTAAGTGTATTTCGGTGGCGTTCAAGAGTTGGTGGTCATAGTTGTGGTGTCATTCATGTATTACATGAAGAGTCCGCCGCCTACGTGTTTGACGCCGTTGTCCTGCCGTCACATAGTGAATATATATGGTGGTCAAAATGATGAAAATTGTTTTATTTTGTTTCAGGCCTGCTTTGGAGAATTGGCAGATCTGCCCTGTTGGTGAGTGTGCCTAAATCATGTTTTTTTTTTTTTTTTTTTTTTTTTCTTTAATTGCATTTTTGTTTCTTTTTCTTCCATAGGTTTAACGGCCGAACGGTCAGCGCTAACGTGCTGCCAACATTCAAATATTGAGGTAAGTTCAATGCATATTTAAAAAGGTATTCTATTGAATTTAATTTTATATTTTCACAGGGTTCACTAACCGCAAAGGAAGTGAAGTTGCGAACTAGTTCGAAGCATTTCTCGGACGGACGTAATGCAGATTAAAAAAATTAAAAGTGAGTACCTATGAATGTAACTACAGCCATATGTAAGCAATTAAATTTGAATTTGACAATTTAGTATGGTTTTTTTTTTCTATATTCGTTAACCGTATTTGTAAGAAAATGAAATGTATTATAAATATCAGTATATTTGGCTATTTACCACCATATTCAATTTAAACAAACGAAAGCATTTCATTTTCCTGCAATACGTGTCACAAACGACCAGGCTTAAGTAAGCTACAAAACAAACAAGCTATTGTTACCGCTATGTCTTGTGACATTTTTAGTTGAAACGCAAGGACTTAGTACACCCAAGGTGCTATGGAACTTTGGGCGGGAAAAACCCCTTGCGATTTCTAATTTTAAATGTTCCATGGGAACAAAAACTTAGATTTAAAAAAATTTTATCAAAAAGGTAATTCGTATTTAAACAAAATTTTCTCAAAGATTGGAAAGACTAGAACAATATTGTTTCAAAAAGCTTATAATTTTTTATTTTATTTCGCTTCACAGATTACTCGATGTGTCTCCAACCAATGCCTGGTGAGAGTCTTCACCTACCGGTGTGCACTACCTTAAAAGTTCAGGTAAGCAAATGTATTGATAAAAAAAAATGTATTGAATTCTAATACTGTGAAGCCCCAGGGACTAAAGTCACCAAAGCTTTATGGCTAATGCCTCCAGCCTTGGCGTTCAGTACCCCCTGGGTTACTTCCTGTACATGTATATTTATGCGTAGCGTATCAGGACTGCATCTGATTTGCACAACCCTTCAAGGCAGTTGCTATTTATAAAAACAAAAATCCAAAATCTGATTGAAAAGTTGTCTGCGGTTATTCCCAGTACGCTAGAAAGAATGTAGAGACTAAAATCACCAAATTAATTCAAAGCTTTGGCGAATAATACCCTCTGAGAAAATTTTTATTTTGAACGAAAAATATCTTTAAACATTGATTAAACTTAATGTATTCCAGGCTTTCAATAGAAAATAAAATATTAATATAAAATGTTAATTAACTACATAATGAAATATGTACCTGTGTATACTAATGCTGTTTTTTACACTCCCTATAGCTCCTCTAATTCATAAGGCCTTGATGACAAACCGTGGGTTCAGCCATCATCATGCGTGGAGTTCTGCCGGAAAGCGTAATTATTATGAATTCATTTATATACGTATAAAAACTAAAGTCTTTTGTTTCTATTTCAGGTAGCTGTTGTTGGTTCTCGACAGCAACGAGCTTTCTGGTCAGCCACTCGACCCCGACATACGGTAAGTGTTAGATATAAGATATTTTATTATTATTTGTTAGGCTATTTTTATTATAAAGTGACATTTACACCGACGACCTACGCGTATCTTAGTCCCGACCCAAACATGACTTGTCCCTCCAGTGTTCACCTGTGCTCACTAATGAAAGTCTTACGAACGCTTTGAGTCGCCATAAGACGGACGAAATTTGTGTTATGCCCTAGGTGACTAAAGGCCTCTTCTCTTAATGGCATAGTTCCCCAGAGGTTAAGGGGGCCACACCAACGATGGTGCCATAACAGGTTACAAATGTAACTAAATTCGCAACGCTGGCTAGACTTGGCATGTAAAACTTTAATGTTGAATTTGAATACCATACGAATCTGGTTTTCACTGATAAGACAATTCATGCTGCGCCGGGGCCAAAATAATGCGATTTGGGTATGCGGGTAGTTATACGACGATTTATATTATTATACTTTGTTATTGAACTAACCATTAAATTAATTAATTATTCCATACTAATAATACGCGCTTGTATTTCGATGTAGTTAGAGATTTTTACGCGACGCGGCTGTTTTTAGTTCATTTATTGTTTCAAATCTTTCGCGTGAAAAATGCCTACCGAATGCCCTTTCAAATCCTCTATTTCGTACAAACAATTTCCAACAGGCTTTACAATTCTACATCGTATGAACTTTTTCGCCAGTTTGGCATTAAAGCCGCTTTTAAAATCGCTTTGTTGGAAATTGCGACGAAATACTTCTTGTCCCGGCAAGAATTTTACTTGTCGGCAGCGTGTATTATAACTTTTTCGGTTTCGCACGTAGGCTTTATGTAAGGCTGTTCGTATTCTATCCCGTATTAGCGCCATTCGTTCCGATTTCGTTAGAATTTCTAAATCCGGATCGCCTAAGCTTTGTAATTTTCTTGCAAGCTTATACGTACTGCCATGTCCGATCATATTCATCCCGAACAAAGCAAAATAGGGTGTAACGCCTATAGAATTTTGAACGGATGAGCGTAGTGAAAATTCGACTTCGGACAAGTTTTTGTCCCATTTTGCGTGATCATCTGACAAATACGACCGAATTGCCGCCAAAATAGATTGATTCACGCGCTCTGAGGCATTTGCCTGCGGTGAATATATTGCGGTGCGTACGTGATTGACACCGAAGGCCTTCAACAAATCTTGGAACTCCCTGCTAATAAATTGCTTGCCATTATCTGATACCAGGGTTTCGGGTGTTCCAAATTTGTGAAAGACCTCGGTGATCAAAAACTTGACAATGCTTTTTGTGTTGGCTTTGGGCAATGCTTTCAGTAATACGTATTTTGTCAGATGATCTAGAACTATGAAAATAAAGCTATTTCCGTTATCCGATCGCGGGTATGGGCCGAGAAAGTCAACGAAAATACGTTGGAACGGTCGTTCACTGGCGATTTCACTTCCCATAGGTGGACGGAGAATTTTATTCGCGGGTTTCGACTCCTTGCACACGTTACAGTTCGAAACGAACTCACGCACTTGCACAGCAACGTTTGGCCAATAGAAATACTCCCGAATGCGTCGAAGAGTTTTCCCAACACCCCCGTGAGATGCTTGCGGTGGACTATGGGACTTTTCAATGATGGCTTTGGTTAGTTCGTGAGGCACCCATAATTTCCATGAGAAGTCCTCACTCGTAACCTCGCCATCATAGGGTCGAACTCTTTTGTAAACAAAACCCTCAACTACCTTTAGATCAGGCAATCGTTCAGAATTTGCTTCTATGGTAGAAACTAGTTCTAAATAATCACCTGATCCAAACGCGGCTGAGTCGAGATCGATCAGTCCTCCTACATCTGCAGAAATTTCCTCGATGTTTTGTCGTGACAGGGTATCGGGTACTACATTTTGTTTCCCCTGCCTGTGTTCTATCGTAAAGGCAAATGACTGCAGATGAAGGCTCCACCTAGCTAACCGGCCACTGAGGTCCTTATGCGACATAAGCCACTTCAGACTACTGTGATCGGTTATCACGGAGAACGGCATAAGTTCTACATAGGGCCTAAACTTTTTAATCGCCAGGACCACTGCCAGACATTCACGCTCAGTCACGGAATAATTCCTCTGCGCCGGAGTGAGTTTATGCGAATAATAGGCAATTGGGTGCTCCTCTCCAGAATCATCTTTCTGAAAAAGAACAGCACCAATGCCTACATCCGACGCATCACATTGAATGTAAAAATGTCTGGAGAAGTCCGGGTGAATAAGCAGCGGGCTCGAAATCAGAGCTTTCTTGAGACGATCAAAAGCCGCTTTGGCTTCATCCGAAAACTTGAATTGCTTCCCCTTCTTTAGCGTGTCAAAGATTGGAGCCGCAATGGTGGCATAGTTTGGTATAAATTTTCTATACCATCCTGCTGCCCCCATGAAGCTCCGCACTTGCTTAGCTGTTTTAGGGTAGGCAAAACGAGTGATCGTTTCAACCTTAGCTGGATCGGGCTTTATTTCACCATTTCCTATTATGTAGCCTAGATATCGTAGTTCCCTAAAGCAGAATTTAGACTTTGCCACATTTATGGTCAGCCCTGCCCGCGCTAAACAATTTGATACACGTTTCAACAGCTCCAGGTGTGTCTCGAAATCTGGAGATACTATCAAGAGATCGTCCAAGTAGACAAAAACTCTATCACGTATTGCCGCGGGGATCACCTTATCCATTAACCGGCATAACCTTTGAGCTGCATTACACAACCCAAAAGGCATGACAGTAAAATGGTAAAGTGGTCTACCAGGCACCGTGAATGCAGTCTTTTCTCTACTTGAAGGATCTAGTGGTATCTGCCAGAAAGCGTCTTTAAGGTCGACACTGGATATATATATCGTGTCTCCCAAGCGACTGAGCAAACCCTCTATATGCGGAAGTGGATATGCATCCTTAACCGTCAACGCATTGAGCTTACGAGCGTCCAAACATAGTCGATTTTTTTCGCCTTTGCGAACTAGGGTCACTGGGTGACTCCATGGACTCTCACTAAGCTCAATAACGCCGAGACCAAGCATGCGATCCAGTTCAGCATACATAAGCTTTTGCACAGCCGGGGAGACTGGATAATGCTTATCCTTCACTGGGGCTGCATCACGCGTATCAATTGAATGCGTCTCTAAATTTGTTTTACCTAAGCCTTTCTTTGTATAGCAGGGGAACATAGCTATGACACAGTCTAATTTCTGTCGCTGTTTAGGCGTTAAGGTATGAACTACGACATCTAAGCTACTATCGGGCTCTTCAAAAAGACTAACGTCATTTGTCGTTAGACTTCCGATATGAGCGAACATTCGAAAAGCCTTCATAAAATCGATCCCCAAAAATAGCTCACGATTTAGAGTAGGCACTAAGTAGAACGTTATGACCTGTGTTGTGTGGTCAATCGTTACTGGTGCTCGCACGCGTCCTACAATGTTGTGTCCGGTTCCGTCAGCCGTCTTGATAATTGTGGAGAAGTCGTGAACTTGAAGTCCAGCCTTCTCAACAATTTCAAGACAGTTGCGGCCTAGACACGTTACTGTGGCACCGCTGTCTAACAGCCCTTCGATTTCTTGACCCCCTAAATTAATTCTAGTGTAAAGACGTGTGTCTTTACCCTCATAAAGGGAAGCCGAAGAAATTTCGTGCCTTAACCGCTTGCGTATTTTATACCGTTCTCGCGCCTTTTTAATACGATTTGATACCGTACCGAAAATTCGTTTTTTAGCCTCGACATATTCTTTAATTCGAATGTGCAGCGGTCTAAGCTCCCTGAGCTTAGGCGGCTCACATTCGTTAATTAGCCTATTATTATTTTTCAAAATCTTAACACTACCGTCGCCGAAGTCCAGTCGCTGAGCAGTTACTGGGTCTAAACTGCCGTGGACCTCGTCTCCCCAGTCTGAGACGGGTATCGCGCCCTGTTTCCCTGGCATCTAGGGCATTTTGGCGTGACAACATTGTCACGTCCGCAGCGGAAACAAAAAATTCGTCGCGTTGGGCTCGGGCAATCCATAAACCCATGGCCAGGTTGTTTGCAGTTCCAGCAAATATAATTGCTAGGAGCTGCCACTGCGTCTAATTCCAAATTACTATCGCCACCCTCGTCTTCGAAGTCTATTTCATGCACCCTTTGTGGCACATATTGACGCTGCGGGTACAAAGTACGCTGCGACGCCATTAAACTTTCGGCTCTTTTGGCTTGTTGGCAAAATTCATTGAGACTGCCAATTTGCGCCGCAAACAATAAGTGGGACAGCGAAGGTTTCAAATTTCCGCGCATAATTTCGACCAAGTCTCTCTCGCTGTAGGGTGAACGTTGCTGATTACGTAGCTTCAGCACGGCGTTGAAGAAATCTTCAAATGACTCCTGAGGCCCTTGCCGGCGATCCATAATTCTTTTTTGGATCTGGAATTCGCTCTCGTAACGTCTGAATTGGGTCAAAAACGCACTTACTAAATCCTCCCAAAACATGACTGGATTTAGCTTGCGATAGTTCCAGAACCAGTCCAGGGCCTGGCCTTCGAGCAAGCTGTGAAAATTACGCCTCAGGTCGTCGAATGATAGGCCGAAATCTGCGCGTAAAACCTCCACGCGAAAAATGAAGTCTTCGGCACTTAAAGATTTTAACGTGCCATCAAATTTAACACCCCATTTCGACAAGTCGACTTTGTTGCGCGAGAAACCGAAAGCCTCCGCCGATGGTAAATCTTCCTGACGAGCTTGTGGCGGGTTAAAATTCATTCGTTGTGGCTGCTGTGGGGAACTAAACGGCGGAACTCCAGAATATTCGCGGCTGTGAGTGGGCTGATGAGCAAGCGATCCATGAGGTGAGTTAGCTTGAACTACATTATTCAACCTTTGTTGAAAATCAATTTCTAACGAGTTTCTATCTCTAGCTGGCATTTGTGGTTGAAACTGCGCATGATTGGATACTCTGCCACTTGGATCGGCTTGTTGACTCAAAGCCCGTTCTACAGCCTGCGATATCTGTTGTTGCAATACGTTTTGAAGCCCTTGCATCTGCCTTGTTAGTTCAGTTTGAATCAAATGGCCTATATTCGAACTCGCTGCTCCCAAAAGTGGATTACTTACACCTGCCGCGCCCACGCCTGCAGTGCTTAGCCTTTCACGACGAGGTTCTTGTTGCTCGTTTCTAGTGGTAATCTGGCTATATTGTGGAGTCGTAATGCTGCCTGTCGAACTGTGGCTTGCGTTATGCGACTGACTGCCACTCCCCTGTACGTTTGAAAGAAATTGTTGAACCGAAGGGGCTATATTGTCCGTAGGGGCTACGACTCCAGCTGCTGTGCCTGTGGGAGCAGGCTCTGGCATTGCAGTTGCTCCTGCATTATTCGGAAAGTTTTCCATGTTGTTCTGCTCTGCCAGCCTCTGATTTCTCCCCGAGCGAGTTAAAACCATTCGGTGATATAAAATTGCAAGTAGCAAAAAAACTTACTTCAAAACGCGGTATTAACGTAAACCGTACCGGTATTAAATTGTCGGTTAAAAATACGCCGGAAATAAAAACAATTTGACCAAAAAAAAATAAGGTATATAAATAAAAAAAATGAAAAGCAAAAGTAAAAAAAAATAGGTATGAAAATTCAAAATTTTTCTATTTATCCAATGTTACTTGGAAAATAGAAAGTTTTAGCGTTCTGACGAACTAATAAAAAAAATATAAAAATCCAAAAAGGAATAAAAAAAATAAAAAGAAAAATCGAAAAATATATTTTTGTTCTCGAAAACAAAAATAAAAAAAATGAAATAAAAATGAAATGATCCAAAAAATCAAGGAATCAGACCAAAGATATAAATATATCAGCCAAATTCTAGCTGAAAAAATTAATTTATGTAAAAATAAACATAAAAAAAATAAATGTATATAAAAAATATAAATATATGTATATAAGAATACTAAATACATATATGAAAATATTAAAGATTGAAAAAAAAAGGAATAGATAGCTATTACCAAAAACTATCCTACGTATAAAAAGAAAAAATGTAATATTCCCAAAAAGGGAGAATAATAAAGTATAAAAAGTAAGTTTGCTGATTTTTAATTTTATGGGATTTTCAGGTGAGTAAAAAGGTAAGGGCAACTGATCTTGTCTGTGTGACGGAGCATTAATCAGAATTTTTATTTTCAGATTGCTACAGCGGTGGGGGTGAATTATGGGTCAGCTCGGACACAAAAAGATCTTCACATTAATTGCGGCGCTACTGATTCCAGAGACTTATGGTCTGTTGAATCAGGACTAGCCTGCCAATTAACATGGAGGTTGGCACACATATGTAGTTTTAGATGTAATAATCGTTTATGTTTTATATTTGAAAGTATTTATACATATGTATGCCTGTGTCCTCGCTGGCTTGGGCTATTGAAAAAATTAATTGATGGATGTATTTCCAAAGTTCTGCAGCGGCTGATGCAAGTTCTAATTATGTAAAAAAAAACATTTGTAATTCAGAAGACTCAACCGCTACAAAACTCTGAAAATTTTACTTTATCTCTCTGCTGAATTGCTTACCATGTCAGTAACCTGTCGCAACGCGGTATAAGGTTATATTGACCGAAGTCTACCGGGACTTACAAGTTACTGAACACTACAAGACAACCCAGCAGACGACAAGTTATGGTTTATGCTAAATTAAAAAAACTGAAACTATGGTTAGTGGTCATGGAGCGAATTGCTGACAACTCTGTGTCGCAACGAGTTAGGGACTCTTGATCCTGACCTAACTGGACTTACACAGGTTGCCCACAATTCGTCCCAGGCACTGATTGCTAAACCTTTTCACTTTCGGGCCCCACGTTGGGCGCCATTTTTGTAGTGGTAGTAGTTAAAGTCGTTAGTTAAAACACAACAAGTGATGGTGTTGCCAGACTGTCGGCGTCGCTGGCGTGGCAGCTGTTGCTCCGGCTGCGGCTCGTCGGGTGGGCAGAGTTCTTGCCGACCAGTCTGGCTAGTATTACTACAAAAAAAATATGTTACACACCAGCCTTTTTAAAAAAATAACCCGAACAAAAAGTTTATGGAATTGTGAGGCCCGAAAGTGAAATCTGAAATAAAAAAGAGAAAAAAACACAAAGCTGAAGAATCCCACCGCTGTTGCCCCCGAATCTCCGAAATTTACCCCGCCACACAAACTGTGCCGGCTGTTGGTAAGCCGGCTGCGACTTCCCTCCCTCTAAAATACAATTAGGGTTTCTGTGTCGCTAATAATTTGTAGAAACCCTCCCTTAGATCGACGTTACCCCCGCCCCTTACTCACCGTCCCATATTTTAATTAAATTATTCCATTATGAAGAAAACCAGCTTAATTTCTCGCATGATTCATCATGTTGAATACAAAAAAAATTGTTCTTTTATTGCTCAGAAACTAATAACAAAAAACAACAAATCTCTTTTAACTTCAGAACAAATAAAAATTGCCGGACTTAAAAAGAGGAAACCCGGTTATGGTCAACCCTACTATGGCCGTAGAGAAAAGGGGCCAAAATGAACAACAGACGCTACCCAGAACTTGCCTAGTGTGAGCTCACCCTATTCAGAATCTGTAACCGACACCGCTCAAACGAGCGCTAAAATCCAACTAGTAGTTAACCTGAGCCGAGCTCTCCCCGTTTTTGGCAAGAAGAACTTCAAAGAAACTTGTTTAATTTTTGTTTTACAAGTATGCAAATAGATGAAATGCAATAAAAATTTTAAGGAAAATTGTCTCACAAAAATTTTCGAGAAAGGTATAAAATTAAAATTTATACATGCACAAATAAAAAGTATAAAAAAAGGCAATTAAATTTATAAAAAAAACAAAATTAAAAAGGCTCGCGAATCACATCAAAATAATCAAAGAATTAAAATGTTGCCTGTTTGGGGTGGGAGTCCTCCTCTCCCGCGCTGAACCTTTGGAGTAGTGTAAATTGTGGGGGTTTCTCCTTTCTGGTCAAGTCCCGTTTTTTTTTCTTTATTTACCAGGTGGTCGCGGGGACTAGGATTTATCGCTTAATTGGTGGTAATGGCTAAGGGTGAAAGGGTCGGTAACACTACAGCAGCCCTTTATTGCTCCTCATCAATTATTTTTTTTGTTGTAGTCTTTCACTTTTTCTTTGTATCAATAAATTTGTGGGAATGTGCAAAAAAAAAATTTTTTGTTTAATTTTTCCCTTTTTTCTTTTTTTTGGCGTGACTTTTGTTGGGAAAATCTTAATATTTGGGGTTGTGACTTTTTCTTCCCCTTTTTTTTGAATTTTTTTTTTTTTTTGTCACTCTTATTTTTTGAACACGACCACTTGCGCGCCTTTTACTCTATATACACCAAATTCAATTCTTTTCCTTTTTTACTCGCGCGCCATCTTCACTCAAAAAACCCAACAACAAAATTTCCCACCACTCCATCTTTTTTGGCATACAACTTTTTGCCACTGTTGGCAATTAATTTTACTAATTGCCCAGTTGTGTAAGCCCGCCCTCGTTGTGCGTGGTTTACACTGGCCATTCCTGTCTTGACAAAACCTGCACATGACACTGTCATATAATTGATAAAAACAATAACAATAATAAATAATGTTAAGATCTGGAGAATGGCTTGCTGTTCCGAGTCCGCAACGCTTCTCATCAGCAGCTATTATGGTCATAAATTTACTATTTTTGGTATTTTGCTTTTTACTATTTAGCTCGAATAATAAATTAATATTAAATAGTTTCAATATGCTTTTAAACTGTATATTCTCAGGAATTTTTTTTAAATAAATTTTCTTAAAATCAAATTAAACCGCTTTTGGTTTTAAGTAAAAATCAGCAATTTGATATAAATATGCATATCAACAATATAAAAATATAAGCCACGGCACTTCTACGCTAACCAGTCTATACTTTGACATGATTGGTTTAGCTTTTCTCACATAAAAAAATGAAATAAATATATATGTATTTCTCCAGTACATAAGATTAATACAAAATTACAATTGCTAGGTGGTCTTCTTAAAACCCAATACATTTCTAAGCTGCCCCATGTGGCAGAGCTACCATATACATACTTACTCTGCTTATACGCAGACAAATACCAACCCAAATATTTAGCACATACGAAAGTAAAAAAAAAATTCCTTTATAATGGTTGGCTAAATCCTTCATGCTGGCACCTAATCGCATGTAATGCGCGCGCATTATCGTCCTTCTTATCTGCCACTTCACACACACACACATACACACACAAGTGCCAGAAAACATGGTCAGCAGAAAAGGAAAATAAAAAAACGAAATGAAAGACAAAACTAAAACAGACAGCCAATTAAGGAGCCGACGGTTATCTGCAGTTGTTAGCCAAAAAAAAGCACACATATACTGCTAAAACTTTTATTGTATAAATGTGTTCGGTTCACTTATACATACAGCATGTAAACATGTGAAATTCTTAATACCGTTTTGTATGTGTGCAATGCAGTTGCTGTTCTTTAAACTGTCAAGACTCGAAAAACAACAACAACAACAGCAGCAGCAACGATTATGCTTACCATTTAAAAGGTGCCAAACGGCAAAGTCAACATGGAGTGGGAGTTGCTCGCTTGCTTAACCAGGCATAACGAAATTTTTTGGCACCAGCACAAGCACAACAAACAAATTTTAACTCACTTATAGCAAATACAATATTGTATAATATATACTCTTCATCCGCACTAAATCGTTGTATATAACAAAAGGTTTTTGTAGCAAACGCTTTCTCGCCCTCTCTCTTTCTCTCTCTAGCATGCATTTATCACAGCTTTAATAAAAACCCACCACTACCATGACTTTCAGATGTACGCTTTTACCAACACAGCTGTAGGAGATGACAGCAGTGTTTTACAATGTGATATGTTTTGCGGTTGACATGACACAACCCACCCAAACCATTCAAAACCGAAACTGCTTGCTAATACCAACAATAACATGAAAAACTTTAACTTGTTTTGGCACCCAAATGCAGCAGCAACATTGGTTTAATGTAATTCCCAAAATAAAGCAAAATCCATAATGTTTCCCTCGTTCTACTCATTGACTCGTACGCACAACTCGTTCAGAATTTATGTCTGCGATGTAGAAAATTCTAACACACATACCGCAACAACAAAATCGTATCTCTTCTAAGAGTTAATGTACAATTTCTCAGCCATCAGCACTAATGGAATGTGGAAAAGGCAAAGAAACTGGTTCCCAATGGGTTGTTTTTTTTTTTTTTTGGTATCCGAAATGACGAAGTTGGTTTTTTTTTGCCATTCTTAGCATAATCTTTGGCTGTGGCAAATACTCTTGAAATCATCTCTCTCTCTCCGTCTCTCAAAGAATAGCTTTTGCAGCAAATAATTTGCTCTCTGGACATTTTAAACATGTATTAGTTCTGTTTTGTTTTGCATACAATTACAAGTTTGCCGGTTTTCATTTGGCTTCCTCTTTAACATTAACCCTGATAGATGGAATTTTCTCTTCAATTTATTATGTACGGCAAAGGAAACAAAATTAAGAAGGAAATATTTTTCTTAAATTGTAAATTAAGCTCATTATACTTTGGTGTATTGAAAAGGAAATTTCTTAAATAAAATATTTAAAGGGTCTGTCTCACGGCTGGCAATTTTTAATAAGATTTAGTTATTGTTATGCTCAGGGAAAGCGAACATGAAATTATGCTTAAAAATGGGCTAAAATAAACTGTCACAGGATCTCGAAAATATGGCATACAAATTTATCAAAAGTTAGAATCTTCTAGAGCTAAAGATTCTTTATTAAAAATACTAATCTATAAATAAAAATGAGTTTCTATTTCCCTTGGCCACGTAATCACGAGCAACAGGCTGCAACGATCTCACATTCCTTTTTTTTTATTTATTTATTTTTGTTGCATTTGTTATTCTCTGCATAAAAGTGATGGGAAATAAAAAGTTGAGAAAAGCGTGCGAAACAACGTTAAATTTAAGAAATGTCAATGCCAATATTCAATGTTATGATAGGACCATTATAAGAGGTCGAATAAAACTAGATGTTAACGGTCTAATTCATAAAATCTTTGTATGGCATACATCATCCACAAATTAGTAATCGAACAATTGAGGCGTTATTAGTCTTTAACAAAAATTGTTATTCATAAACGAACAATAGCAAATGAGTTCAAATAGTAATTATTTAATTTTCTGTTCTGGCAATACCCCTACATTCATTCTGGCAATACTCGATTCGAGTAATCATATATCGGTATGAAATATTTGTATTATGTCTTGTCATATTTTTTAAAAAGTGATTAACGATAAGAATTTAATTTTAACTTTTAAACAAAAAGGAATAAAAACGAAACTCTTTTGCTGGTTTTTTTTAATTTTATTCTTGGACATGTACAATGCATATGCTACTGAATGTTTGTTTTCAATAAATTATTGATAAAAAAAAACACAGCCATTGTGTTAAACACTTGTAGGTGTTTACATTTGCAGAAAAATAACGTAGAGTAATTAACTTGATGATCGAGTTTGCTTCTTCTGATTTGATTCATTTGTTTTGTCTACATTTTCATACATTTTAGTTCGTATTCGAAAAGCCAATGAAGCTGATTCCTTCATTTCAGATTCCGCACAAAAGTTTAATAATTTTTTTAATTGTGTAAAATATAATTTAAATTGCAAAAATAGTGAAGGCATCAGGCTTCAATTTAATTTACAGCAAACATTTCTAGGCCTCAAATTTATAGAGAATAATATTATTTCAAATAAATCAATTTGTTGTATGCTTATAGCAGGGTCTAGCCTACAAAACACAGTCGGTGATAAAATGTTCGCTATTGCGCGTTTATGAATACAATAAAAATTTTGTATTGCATACATTTGAGCAAACTAATTTCATAAATTTTTGAAACTGCTTGCAAAAGAAAAAAATGTGTCACTTTTTTCGCAAAAATATACGTATAAATTTAAAAAATATATTTAATTGGGTGTTATTAAATGTATTACGTTTGGTCGAAAAAAATTTACCATTTTGACTACTTTCTGTCTCCTTAAGCCGTCTATGCGCCGTTTATACGCCATCGACATTTCGTTGATGTTATCCAATACGTCAGTGGACTCAAAAAAAAAAAATAAGCTTTTTCGAGGCTATGGCTGAAAGAGGTACAATACTAAAAAAAAAAAAAATACACTACGCATGAACGCGGAATAATTGTGTCTATGACGAAGTGGAAGATTTTTCAACCAAAACCATAATGAGCGATTGAGGCTTATTTCCAGCTCAGCGAGTACGCGAACAAGCAAAACTATCGCTTCTGGGGCACCGAATATCCACAAGTATTCACCCGCTCAAAGTGACTGTATGGTGCGCTGTTCACGCTGGAGTAGTTATCGAACCTTTTTTTTTTTTGAGGATGCCACTACCCTTTAGGGCCATGTTAGCCTAATTTTTTCTGCCCTAATTGAACGAATTAGGACTGCAGGACATGTGGTTTTAACAAGACGGCGGAGCAAGTTTGGCTTCTAAAAGCCAAATAGCATGGGATGACTTCTTTTGGCCCACCTGGTATTTAAGAGCACGTAAGTCGCTTATGGCCATCTAAAAAAAATTTTTTTTTGGTTTGATGTACTTGAGCCAGGCTTTTCATTATAAATGTATATATTGGCATATCTTAAGTAAGCCTTTAGAATTATCAATTTGCATTATAAATTACTCAATAAGCTGCCTCTGCACTTTTGCTTGAAATTGTAAAAGAAAAAAAACTACTTAATCCTTAATCCGGCCAAAAATGTAAAATGGAAGTGGGCACATCAACACAATTACACCATACCACCAACTCTTGTTTGTGTCAGTAGTGGTAGAGAAATTAAGAGCATTATCTTGTTGGCAAAGAGAAATTAAAATAGTACCAATACCTAAGCAGGCACACACGCACACATCAAAAACAATACATTAGTGTGCGAGAAGAGTAAAACTTCAGTTGTGCGACAACTTGCATTAGGTGAGCATGTTGTTACGCGCGTTTGCACAAATTTTGTTTTCTTACTTTGTTTCATTTAAAAACAATTTGTAGCCAAACTATTTTAATTTGTTTTTCCGAAATGTTATTATTAATTTCTAACACGCTTAAGTTGAATAAAGAATAGCAAGCAGCAAATAAAATGTAATAAAATTGATACTGTCTGTATATGCATACATATACATATGTATAATTTTTTTGCTTTAAGTAACAAGAACACAGAGAAGATTTCAACTTAAAGAAAAAAAATTTGAAATAAAATTAACGTTACTTATCAGAAAGTAGTTGACATTGCGTGTTGCCAGTCATTGTATGGCGCCCGGTCGATCAAGTGCGACAAAAACCACAACAAATTTTCTAACACTTTTCCTATATTGTTTTTGGTTTAAAACTCACCCTCCCGGCAATTAAACGCGACTCTGTTTATTGGCATGTGTGTGTGTGTTTGTGTTCGAGCGTTTGTGTCATCAAATGTTTTGAAGTGTTATTAATTAATTAAATTTTTTTGTAATTAAAACAATTTTTATGTTTTTATGAAATTTTTCTTTTGGCGCAGTGACGAACTTGCACAAAACAAAAAAAAAATAAAAATTAAACATTAAAATAAAACTGAAGAATTTGTGCTGCTAATGACAATTTTTGAGTTCAGTTGTTGTGTTGTAGTGAATTTACCCTGGCGGCTGATAGTTTTTAATGTTTGAGAACGTGTTTACTCTGGTGTCACCTGTATTTGACAAACACAAAGCAATAAGAATGCCAGACAAATGAAAGAAACATGCAACAACAACAACTACGGCAACCAGAAGAGAGGAACTCCTAGCAGCAGCTGTCACAATACTGACTATTAGCCATAAGCAATGATCAGAAATGACTGAAACCAACAACAACAACAACTAACTACAACTAGTGAAAATAAAACACTACAAAAATATGATATTTTTCTTACTACCTGGCCGTCAGCAGGAACTACCATACCATACCATACACACTCTAACTTGGAATTCTTATGGTCCTGCATAAATAGTCTCAAGCCAAAGACGACGAAGTAGAAAAACTAAAATTGCCGGTTTCTAATCATTATTTGGACTAATTGGTTACACCTACTAAATATTGCTAGAAATCAACAACTCCCGCACACTAAACAGTCCAAGTTTATGACTTTTAAAGTTTTATGACTGTTTTGAATACCATTAAGGCGGCTTAAACAACCGCATAGCGGCAGGCAGGCAGGCAGACCTCATCAGTAATTCTTTTGCATTTTCTTCATTTTTCCTGGACCTGCCATGCTCAACTAAATAATTGAGCCTGCTTATCGCAAACAGTGTGCTCTTAAGTACATGTGTACATGTGTCTGTGTGTGTGTAGCTGTAGCTGTAGCTGTAGCAAATCCCTTAATTACATTAAATCGTTAAAATCCATAACAAACCAAGTGCAAAATATTTACAACAACAACAAATGCTGTAAAGAAAAATAAGAAACTAAAAAAGAAGTGTCAACAAATGCGCTCCAGAAAAGATTGAAATAAATTTTACTTAAAAATTGCACTTTACTGCAACATTCACTTCTGCTTTTCAATGCGTTTGTCAAAACTTGTAATTAATTGTTTTATAAAATATTAACACACATCCGCACAAAAAAAAAATAATTGAAAAAATTAAAAATTGTTAAGCAGTGCGCGTATGTGTGACAGTGTTTGTGTTTGTGAAGAAGTTTATCATGGATTTTCAAAGTGCTATGGAGACTTTTGCCGAAGCTTGGGTTGCCGCCAATGCTGGACAACAGGTATGTTGTAATTATGTACTTCCAAAAGGAATGGCCTCTTAAGATATTCATAACAAAGAAGAAAGAAAAAAAAAACAACGACCTGAATATTTTATCTTAAGGTGTTAATTATAAACCATCACAAAAATTTTAATATGCAATTTATAAAGTTGATGAAAAACACAAATTGACATGTGCAAATTTTTTTGGCAGACAAAATTTTGTAATTCAAATGTTAAAATATGATTAAACATAAAAAAGATGATGATTCGAGACACTAAAACATAAAAAGCTTGACAAAATAATGCTGTAAGCAGTTCTTTTTGGTAGCGGCTCTGTGGCGGTCCCGTTAAGAAAAAAAAAACTAGTGCAACATCTAAGGCTCATCCCAGGATGTCTCGCAAAAAAATAGCATTCGCCTTCAGTTGGAAGGTTGAAAAACGAGTTTACGAGTTTCTTGTGCAATTTTCACTTCCTTACAATTGAGAGAGATTCTTTTTGTAGTGATCAACATTTTTAAAGAAGACAAGAAAAGTAAAGTTGAATGACTTGCTGGCTGTTTCACGACCACCACATCGCTCATCAGCCTCCAAGAATTTACATATCATTGATGAACTACCGCTTTTTGTGGTTCGCTTAGGAGAGTATTTTTTTTTTATTTGCTGTAGATTATCCAGGAAGCGGGTGGAAGCTGCTGACATCAGTAATATTTAGGGCAAGATTAAACTTCCGGCTCAGAGCAGCTACTATTTATGTATATTGCAGCCGCAGTGACCTGGGAGCTCTATTATAGAAAACATTTTCAAATTTTAACGTAAAACATATGTGGTAGGAAGGGAATATTCTTATTCTTACTTATTTTCCTTAACGATCTTCTTTCTTTCTTTCATTCTTTTGCATATGACAACAACATTTGCCACACGAACTCACTTAGTCATAGACGTAGTACAGTGGACGTCACACTGAATTTTCATTCCAACAATATGTACAAATGAAGCAGTACAAATGAGGCAGTGTCGGCGACCTTGCGTCTGTGCTTTAAATACTATCTATTTTGGGTGCTACGAGGGTTAACATTAACCCTATGCTGTCTCATTCATACTGCTGATGGATGGTATAGATTGTGAGAAATGAGAAGCTTTCAAGATTGCTGGATTGAAAATTCAGTGTGATGTCCGCTGGACTGAACACATTTCTATGTCATAACAGAGACTCTTAGGTTGATTGGAGGGATTTATCTGTCCATATTTTCCAACACGCTTAGTCTTAGCATTCTTAAAGAGAACAAGGAAAGTCAAGTAGTAAACTTAGATTTATTGCCTGGACGATCAGCAGGTTTCAAATGGTGTCGAACTGGGGTCACATCTACTTGCTGACTGTTAACTGACTGAGCAGCAGTGGTCATCTATTCTGCTACCAGGACAAAAATAGATTTGGGATAGTTTTTTTACGGCAGCGTATCAAATATTTCGCTTTTACAATTTATTTGCAAATTTTGTTACGGTTTTCAGCTGCTATATTTTATGTGTTATATATGTTTTTTGGAAAATTTTGGAACTAGAAAAACTTAAGTTTGCTTAAAAAGAGAGATGTAATGATTCTCTTTTACATTCCAAGTGTCAGGAAAAATATCTGCTGGTAATTTATTGCATGCCAAAGACAGGGCTAATAGTTAAAGAACAAATTTTTTCTGTGATGCCTTAAGCAATTCACTGGCCAATCGAATACGAATGTATGAGATCGGCATCATGCACTTGAACCGCAAAAAAATATATACGGATTAAGTTCATCCATCCCATCAGATCAGATCAGTCCGTTATAGTAACAATAAAATAACACAAAGACAGCTGCATTATTACAATATCAATCTAATGAATCAATAATTAAAGAGTGGTCTCACATAGAACCACTTTTAATTATTTTACCTGGTTTTACTTACAACAACTTCCGTTTCAGAGGTACCCACAGCTTTTGTTTTTTTATTATATTTCCCAGCTCTAGAGCTTGTTTAATACTGTACTTTCTTTTGTTCTTCAGGAAATTTTCTCAATTTTAGGCGAGAAGAGTTTTTTATAACTGCAGGTAGGACCACAAATATACCAACCTTAATTTGATGTTGTTTGCTCTTTAATTTTAAGCAGGTTTCTGTGCACAGCAAACTGAATGCCTTTTTTTTGTTGTTTACTTTATGAGTGTAAACAAAATACCCTGAATTCGTTGTACTGCAGCTCGTCTTACTGTCATTATTCTCTGCCATGTCCTTGAAAGGTAATAAAATTGTGCGTTTTTTCATTGCTGTTCATGGCAATTGTCCAAGAATGTCACATGTCTTCGACCTCTTCGAAAATTTTTTCTTATAATTAGTTCTTACTCTTTCTGGGATTTTAAATTGGATTTCCGCAAAAAGTTTTTAAAACTGCTTAGCTAAAACTATAAAAAAAGATCCCATATCCTTCATATTTATATGTAGATCAAACTCAATATTAAATATTAAACAAAATGTAGACACCAGTTCTAAGGAAAATGCAGTTGAACAACTCTGGAAAAAAAGGTTGTTGATGAACTTCGTCACGGCTCAATAAAAATACTAAGTTATATTTTAGTTTATCTTACTTCAGCCTGCTTTTTCATCCTGTGATTATAAACGATATGATTTGCCAGCAGTTTATCGGGAGCAGAGTTTCAAATGCTCAACTGAAGGAAAGCAGAAAAAAAAATAAAGGGTGGGTAAATTTTAAGGACCGATATGGATTTTGAATAAAACACACTCATATTTATAAAAACTATTGAAGGTTTATTACACGCCTATTTGACAAATATTGAGTAGAAATACGTCAAATAAGAGCTTAATAAATTTACAATAATTATTATAAATATGGCCTAAATTATTTCGAAAATATTGTCATATCTATTTACTATGATAATACTGGCATTATCAACAATATTTTTTCTATTCACAAGCAAAAACAAAAATCTTCTTTGTTAAAGTGATAAATCTTAACTTGCACTATCTAAAATGTTGCCTGAGTTTATGGTTCTTGATGACTTGGTGACAGTAAAAGCTGGGTTGTGAAAATCTAGAGTATCGAAGACGTTCTATTTACGACTGAACTTGAGCTATATTTACACAACCTAATTTCTAATCTGCGTTGGGTACATGAAGTCTACTTAGATAGTTTAATTTCAAAGTTTATGGCTTAGCTTAGAGCTTTTCGTTTAATCTCAGTAGGATGCATGACGTTTTCTATTTATAACTCCTTTATTATAGCACTTCCACTGCCATAAAGCCATTAGCCATGATAAACGTAGTAGAGCAGCTAGAAGGTGTATTTGTATGTATGTATACAGCTTAAGTTTAAGTTGAGACGCTATGACGCTTGTCGCGCTTTTCCTCTAATCTTTTTCCATAAATAATTTCTATGTTGCTAAAAACGAAAGTAGAAAAAAATGTATTAGTGCAAATAAATCTTCGGAATATTTCTTTGTTGCCTTGTGAAATGAACTATTATTAACTCCAACTTTTGGGTGGCAGCGGAAAATGTCGCTGATGTTGTTCACGATGGAGGTGGAGTAATAATTATAGCCAGCCGTACGCGATCAGAATTATTTAGGGGAAAAAAGCGTGAATTTCTTTGGTTTTAGAATTGGTGATGTGCTTATCTTCTTTTAGAGAAAAATTCATATAAGATCATTCTGATCATCGTTATGATCATTTTATTCGAACAAAAAAAGAGGTAAGGATTAAAACCTGTTCTTTAGGTTGTTTAAATTTCGTAACATAAAAGGCAATCCTCGTATTGTGTTCACCTGTTTTAGTATTTCTAAGTCTTTTTTTTATTTTTTGCTGGGTCTCTACTCTGTTAATCAACAAAGCCTTTTCTAACTAAAACCAGCTGGACTTGTTCCCCATGGGAGCTTACTGCGTTTACAAAACTTGTATATATGAAGCTTTTGATTGCTTTCGCTCATGTATTCGATCGAATACTGTCACAATTTAAACAAGATCGACAAATCCAATAACTGCATATACAAAAAGATTTATCATGCCTTCAAACACTGTTTAAGTTTTCCTTGACCCAAAATAAACCATTCCTAAGAAAATTAGTCAAATTATGAACAAATAAAGTTTTACACAACAATTAAACGAAAAAATAAAAGCAAAATGCTTTTGAACGCCCCGACGGCTTATCAACGTATTTATACGATTTAGATGTTCTGCTTTATTTGCCGCCCTGTTTCAGGCCATTTAAAACAAACGAAATAGTATTTTTGCCTTTAATCGAATACGGAAAAGCCATGTTATAAAGCAATGTTAATACTTACAAATATTTGTGACAGATAAAATTAAAAAGCTTAATCACTTTATCACAAAAGATTAAGCAACTAATTAATTAGTCAGCCAAAATAGCAAACAAAATTTAACACAGAATTGGAGCACAATTCGTTTTCATTTAAACCTACAGAGAGAGAGAGAGAGAGAGAGAGAGAGAGTAGAAAACAATAATTTGTCATGAGTGTAACCAAAAATGTACAACACATGCACACACACACACACAGTGTACTTATAAATATGGTTTGATATCTATTCATAATTAACACAAGAAACTACAACAACACTTTGGTAGTTAATAAAATTAAACCAAATCTTATCTCTAAGATATTCAGGGTATTTATGAAATTGTTCTTGTACTCGATTGTGCTGGGTTTGCTTTATTAATTTAACATATTATCACTGTAATAAAATTAAACGTTTTATAATTGGTATACATACAAACGTTAGCAAAGAATACCATGATGAAGAAACGCATGTACGTATGTACATATATACATGTATTAGAGAACTGCATGGGTGTTTCGATATATCTTTCTTAATTTTTATTTTTCTTAAAGCATTGTAGATCCCTCGACCCTTTTAATTTTGAAATAGAAATGCTTTATTCGAGCTTGAGGGTTTGTATTGAGATATTAGTTTTTGTACAAAATACTTTAATGAAGAATATATGTATATTTTCGTGTATCTTTAAGGTTCTCTAAAACAACCACACCTCAATCCCTGATGTTGCCACCCAGTGGTTGGCGAAATATTGGAAATTTTAAAATATTGGACCTCTAGCTTGAGCAAATATTTAACATTGTCAATTTTTTTATTTTTTTTTTTTATTTTAATGAAGCACATATTTGCCCAATTCACAAGCTGATCGTATTGTTGTTAAGTCGTATATCAAAAGTCAAATAAATTTTCAAACAATTTATGTTTCTCTTTAAGAATTGTGTTTGAGATTTTCTCTCACGATACAACTTAACAACGATACGACCAAGCTGGTGAATTGGCCAAATATGAATTTTTCCTATAAAAAAAATATTTTAGAAATATTTAAATAAAATGTTTCTTATTCGAAATACAAATAACATAATAACCAATTATTATTCTGTATTACATTTATCAGGCTTAAGTTTGCTATATATTATTAATATTAAGCATGATAAACGTAATACAGAATAATAATATAAGAAGGAGTTTGAATAATAAAATTAAATTAATATAATAACCAATTCAATTTCCATTTACTAACGACAACTAGTTTAGTCAATTAGAAGTTGATGCTTTTGCGATTGAGTTTTAGTTCGTCTTTAAAAAAATAAAAAGCATTTCAAAAAATAAAAGAAGATAAATAACTAAATAAAGTATACATTTTTACTGAAAATTTTATAAATGTATTAAATAAAATATATTTAAAGCAAATTGACTAATTTATTTATTTTTTATATTTTAATATTTATATTAATTGTGTTGAGCACTACCATAGTCCTCATATCATAGTCCTTAAAAAGCTGAGGCAAAATGAAATAGTTTCTAAAACGTACTTAAAAACGAAACTGCAGACTCTTCCTGAAAGATTTGAGTCATGCAAAAGTTTACTGAGAATAGTAAAAAGTTGTGAAAAGAGCAACAGCACGCAAAGCACCATAATTAAAAAAAATTGCTAAATATTTATTTTTGTTACATTTAATTTTTGGTACATTTAAATTTTCTTTAAAATATTATTTGGTTTTTTTTCGACCCCTGTTTTTATATTTTATCACCGGTATTCATAAAAAATAAAACGTTGCTCAAATACATTTTAGAAAAAAATGTATATGAAAAATTTGTTATAAAATGTGTTACAACAATGTTTTATTTTTTATGAATACCGGTGTATACATATGTATATTTATTTTCTTGAGCTAAAAAATATTTATATGAAATAAGTAGTTAAGTTTTAGACATTCTTTTAAAAAAAGACGGCAACAAAATGTCGGCGGCTTATAGACAGCTGAAAAAGACAGAAAGCTTTTGAAAGATCTGTTATTGGACCTGAATTAATACATTCCAATTGGCTCTTAAAGCAAATAATTAAGTTCCTATTGAATAACTTTCAATTTTATCACTGTGTCTTTTCTGCTGATTGCAGTACATTTTTATGCTCACACCAAAATTTTAAAACCTGCAAGCGCTACCTTACAATTTGGGATTCAAAAATTTTTGTGTGGTAATTTTTCCAATTTTCGAAGCAAAAAACTGAGTAGAATTTAATAAATATGTACACAAAAAGAAGCTCAAATCAAAATATGCACTCATGTGAAACCACAAATCGTTGCCAAAGTGCTTAAAATGTGATTTAGATTAGATAAATTGTCCGTGAAAAGTTATCTATAACTAAAATAAACATGCATTTGCATGAACGTTCAAGTCCTGTTTAGAAAAATTTTTCAATAAACTGTTGAAAGACGATGGTGTGAAATTTTTCATCCGCTCATCTCTCTAGTTCGGGGCAGAGCCAGTAGGTGGTGTTTAGGGCTGTGTCCCTATCGCCTCTTCGGGCAGCACAACGGGATCTTCAGGGACCCACGTGGGTCTGTCGGCAGCCCGTAAGACATGGCATGACATAACATAACATCCTGTGTATTCATACAAAAATCTAATTGATGTCTTTATTAGAAATAATGTTTGCTAAAATATATTTTAAGTCGCCAATAATTTTTTTAAAATGTCCCTAAAAGAAATTTGAAGATTTATGTGAGAAAAAAACGAAAATCAAGACGATTGCAAAACCTTTTTTTTCATTTTCTTGGTTACCTAGAAAATATGTACAATTAAAATATTATGAAATAAATGAGCTGACTAAGTATACCAAAGATATTGATTAGTATTTATATGGGTAGTAGACGTGTCCATTGACAGATTTGTAAATGATTGCATTCTTTAAAAAAAAAAGTATATTAAGCCAATGTGAGAAATTTTTGAATTTTGCAACATCTCTTTTGTATATCAGTACCATCCTTCAATTAGTGAGATTCAAATACTCTTGGTCGTATCCCCATTGAGAGAACTCAAGTCACAGCTTTGTCACTGCAATTATGTAAGTCATCTCTGTTGTTGTTCTATTCTAATCATTAAGGTTGCGATATTTTGATGTTTGTGTAGGTTGTACATTTATGGGAGCCATATCTTCACTTTTTCTTTTATCTGTTAAAGTTTTAAAGTTCAAAGCTTTTAGTCATATAGCAAGTGGTAAAAAACGAATGTAGCGAAGAAACTTCCACTCAAATGGCAGATACTGTTTAAACCTGTGTGATCATATGCAAAATTATTTTATTTTTAAAGAAAATTACCCAAAATTATTCGAATTATCAGACGTTAGCATTGCTAAACCATATCTAAATGACAACTGATAATTTTTGAGTATTTCAGTTTTATTTGATAATCATACTATATTTTTCCGGCGGCATTTCTAAAGCCTACAAAGTTAATGCCCCTGATTAATTTATAGACACGGAATATCTATTTATTTTATTTTTGTACATTGGTGTCTAATCAAGGGAATGAAAATCTAAATTTAAAAGTCGTTAAGACCTACAATCATGTGATATATTTCTTTTTTGAACGGAAAAAGAACTTAATTAATATAAACATTTTTGATATAAACGTTAAAGATATGTACATTTTTGTACACGAACTGCTACCTGAATTTTAAAAAAGTTTTAAGAGATATTTAAATTAGTTTTGTTTTTTTTTTCTTCAATACTCTAGGGGTGGTCTCCTTATATAGTAGTGCATTGTACTGGAATTGGGAAAATAGGTTTTGGAGAGAAGGAAAAAGGGAGCAGTGTTTGTAGCCATTTGATTTGCTGCAATATATTTTAGCAACAACAAAAATTATTTCAAACCTGTTATTTTACATAAAAATAGATTTTATTTAATTACCATAATTACCATTACCATTAATTACATATGCAATAGTTTTATTATAGTTTTGTTATCCGCTTTATGCGCCTTACAATTTACTTCCCTTGCGATATTTAAAAATATTAATCATGCATAAAATCTTTCTCGATTTTGAGCTAGTAAAACCGAACTAGAGTCCATTTAGTATGTAACTGATAACTGTAAAATGTCTTACGAAAAAAACTAGGTATTTTTCTTGTTAGTTGGAAAGCCGGCGTTACACTCTCGAAGTATTGGCAGTTCTCGAATATTTATCTTTTAAAATTTTTACTCAATTTAACATTTTCACATCAGTGAAGGACAGAAAAAGAACCCTGTATTATAGATGAAAGCTCAGTACAACAACAAAAATATAAAAATATCCGCAGCCCTTCCGCTTTGCTAAAATCTTTATAAAATCATGTGGGTTTTCCAGCTTTTAGGAAAGTATCGAGTAGTTGACGCCCTTGGTGTTCTTTGGTGGTGAATTTTCTTTTGGCTTTTTTTTATGTTGCTAAACACAAAATAATTTTGTTTAAAAACTGACTATAGCTCTAACTGGCTTGGCCTATACACACCAGAATTATTAAGACTACTAATTATGTACAGTGCAATCTCGATAGTCCGGCCAATTGAGGGCAGACTCGATCTAGTGATGAAGATTTTCAAATTTCATTATTGTTTATGTTTTAATATTATTCTGTTGATTCAGTTGAAGGTCTTCTTCTTTTTAATTATTTATTACTTACATATATCTTTTGTTTTTGTATTGCAGTACAAAAACAAAAGATATAATAAACTATAATTGATGGCAATACAAAAGAAGAATTATTAATTATTTATATTATTTATACAGAACTTAATTATTTGCTTGACAATTAATTTATACTATTTTAGTCCTTAAAATGGACCTTATTAATGTTTTTTGTCTTTCTCAGCCGTCTATATGCCGCCGACATTTCGTTGATGTTAGCCAACTCATCAGTAAACTCGAAAAATCTTAGGAAAGGCAAAAATATTTCAAGTTGAAAACATGTTTTCTGTTTTAAAAGTTCGTTTGAACATTTCCAATTCTCATTTTGTTTATGGGAATTTTGGAATAAGTAGCTGGTTTTCAAACATTCTTTTAAGATTTTTCAAGTTTACTGGTGAGTTCATTAGCAAGAACCAAATGTTGGCGGCATATAGAGGGCTGAAAAAGACAAAAAAAAACATTAATAAGGTCTGTTTTTAGACCTAAAATAATATTTTGTTTATATTTATATTAATATTTCGCTCTGCCTCAGCCAGATTCTTCAGAACATTATAAAACACTGCTGCAAAAATTTTGCTCATGATAACTGCTGCAAAGTTTTTGCAACAACGCCCATAAACAGATGTCCAGTTCACCGCTAACGGGCCCAATCGTTCATTTGCGTAAATACATTAAAGAGTAATCAACACAATTTACAATTAACAATTGCAAGACAAGCAAATTTTATAATATGTTTTTATTTCCAAAGTATTTATATGATAAAAGACATGCTCCATATCGATGAAGGAGCAATAGGCTTTTGCAGGAAAATTAGTATTTATTTATATATGTATATTATAAGTAAATATTAACTTAATTCAGGTCCAAAAATGAACCTTTTCAAAACCTTTTCCTGAATTAATACATTTCAATTGGCTCTTAAAGCAAATAAATAATTAAGTTCATAGTAAATATTAACTTTACACCCAATAATGTATTCCTGCACTACCGCTTGCTATATAATTGCAAGCAAAGCGGATTATAGAGTACACAACATAATAACTAATGATGTGCGGCTCCCTGAATAATCTAGACTATCAAGGTTTTACTGTGTGTTTTATTTTAGCAGCTCTCCACCTGCTCGCATTCTCTTACGCCTCATTAAAGAAAGCTTCTTCATTAAGCAACACACTATATAAACGTTTATTTGAAATTTTTTGAAAAAAAATGCCTGTAAAATTTATCTTGATCCACTTGTTTACAGCAATATATTTTACTAAAATATTATTTATGTTTATTCATATTTGGATTTTACAGCCATTTTATAAATCATATTATAAAAATTAAGACCAAACACAAACACACAGCATATAAAATATATTAATGCTTTTTTTCTGTTTGACAATCATTTGGGTATCTATTTGGTTCGTTTAACAAAAGTGTTGAAAAAATAAATTAACACGCCTAATCATTTCATAATCACCTACGGGACGAGGCACACCAAATATAATTGAGAGGAAGAAACAAAAAAAAAAACATTCCAACATTTACAACAACACCCGCAGCTCCCAAATGAAAACAACAACAACAAGAACATTCAAAAAGGCCAAACCGAACACGATTTAGACCGACAAGTCAGTCAAAGCAAAGACAACATGCCAACCTCCCAAAAAAAAAAAAAAAAAAACAGAAAAACGTCACTACACACAAGCAAACACGCTTAAAGAAAAAAGTCATATGTGCTTGTGTGTTTTCATCCCATATACAGCATGATGCGTAGCTGTTCGCACATAAAAATAGACTAATGTGAAATTTCACTATACCAATTAATGATAGTCGTGTCAACTAGCGATGTAGGGTTGCGGTGAAAATGTAGTGTCAAGTGTGATCGTTATTAAATTTTAGAAAAATTACGCACGACTGTGTGAGCGTGATTTACAAAATTTCGTACGTGATAGCTTTAAAGTAGTTCCGATGACATTGCCATATGAATATGGGTTTTTGCGACACTATTTTCACCTTATTTCTTTTAAGCAATTCGAAAAATTTGCATCACGAAATTAAAGGAAAATTTATGTTGGCAGTGTGATTCATAAATATGACTGAAAGAGCGAACCGGCGATTCAACTCGTAATGAAAACATAGTAGGTATCAGTTAGCACCAGTAATTGTGGTCATATATCACAAATGATATTTATTTTAATCGCTGAATTTATCTATAACAAGTGAATTGTACTACTGAGCCAAAAAAAAAAAAAAAAAGACTCACCCGCTCAACTCTATTATCAACTCTTGATTTGTGTTCATACTTTACCATCCACCTGTAGGAGCATAAACAATTTTACAATTCAGCCAAGGAATTCATTGGACTTATTAACTCTGTGCGAGATTAAGTATCAAATGAAATATTAATAAAAACAATATACATAAATAAAAAATCTCATATTGATGCAGCAGCACCAGCCATGGCACAACATCATACTTTTTGCTGTTAAAAAAATTTTGTTTGTTTGTTAATCTGAGTGAGATGCGAGATAAAATAAAAGAATATGATTTAATGATTTGAAATATTTCTTTAATGATATAGATTTTTTATGTGTCTGCCTGTGTTTATATGGTTATAAAGGAATTAGAAAAATGCCATACAGTAGCCAAAAAAAAAAAAAAAAATTATTAAGAGTTTTTTTTCGTAATATTTAAGAAAAAAAAAACAAAGCTTACCGAAAACGAAAAAGAGCATTAAAAATGATTAGTAAAACTTAGAAAAAAGGGATACATTAAGTAAGAGAATTTGATGTCGAGAAAAAAAAAATTAAGTGTGTTGGCAGTAAAATGAAATAATATATGAATTTGTTTAATAAGCTCTTGCCACTTGTTGCCGCATAAAACATTTCAAAATATCTTCTAAATCTTAATGAAAAAAGTTTTTCTTTTTTATATTTATAAATGTAGCAACAGATGTTGAGATTTCTTTTAGTGAGTATGTATGCTTATGTTTCCTATGTTAGACATAAGTAGGTTAGATCATGATACAATTAACAAGGTAGCCTCGTCAGCTAAACCGTTAATCATCTAACTACTTTAGGTTGTCAAGAGATTACAGAGATGAAAGGCAGCCAAAACGAGATAGCTAATCCGCGTAAGTTCAGTGCATCTCTCTTCTCTAAATGTAGAAGTGGCATCTTTTTGACAGTTTGCATAAGTTGTACAAAAACAAAATGCATGTTATTTTTATTGAAGTTGTTCTTATTGTAGCGAAAAGGTTACCTTGTTAGTTGTATCATGGGTTAGATTAGAAATGTCACTAGTGAAACTGGCTACAGTTATCCGATCAATCATGATCTATCATTGTATTGTATGGCAGGATGGGAAAGAAAACAAAGAGGAAGAGATGCAGAGTATGCAAAGGGAGAAGTATGATGCAACTAATTAGGTAGCCTCGTCAGCTAAACCGTTAATCATCTGACTACTTTAGATTGTCAAAAGAATGCAGAGATGAAAGGTAGCCAAAATTAGTTGTATCATGCTTAAAACTGCCAACAGAATTACAGAGATGAAAGGCAGCTAAAACGGGATAGCAAAGCAGCGTAAGCTCTGTTTATCTCTCTTCTGTAAATGTAGAAGTGGCGGCTTTTTGACAGTTTTCAAAAGGTGCACAAAAACAAAATGCATGCTATTTTTTATTGAAGTTGTTCTTGTTGCCGGCAAAACGTTACCTTATTAGTTGTATCATGGGGAGAAGAGTAAATATTGGATGCAAAAGATAAAGACCGAGAAAAACATAGAGTAGAAAGAGATCACGTATTGTTGATTTTTATTGGAATCATAGCCCGTGTTAGGGTCCAGCAAGTACCTGCTAAATGCTACTGAAAATTGTAATGCATTTTTTTTTTTGCTTTGGTAACTTTTCCGCCAAACTTTTTTGAGTCCCAAAAGCTTTGAATTTAATAAAATGAGTTCATAACACTGCCTCCTTAGGGGGTGGATATTCTTTCAGAAAACAGCCAGTGCTCGTTTTTTTTAGATATAAAGGGTGTCCCGTAACGTTCAAACGAAAACTGGTCAAATGATGGGTCAAATGATGACTGAACCCAGAAAAATTATGGAAAAAAAAAAATGTCGCGTAGCTTACGAGATATTGCCATATTGAAGAAAAAATCAAAAAATATAAATTTGTTGCTTATAGAATTGTAGTTTCTCAAGAAAAAATAAAATAAAATAAAAATTTATACTTTAAGACACCCTGCATAAGGGATCGTTTATCGCACAAAGTCGACTCCACTACTGTTGCTGTTGCTATTAGTGCTGTATACCATTTGAGGGTCTATATTGGTTGTACTGCCTTCGTATTAGCCGGCATTCTGTAATGAGGTTACGAGACGTGTAAATTACACTGAGAGATTTTTTAGTTTCTATATTCCCTATACTGATCATAACTTCCCTAAGCTACATTCAATAAAACATTAGCCAACCTTTTAATCGATGCATATTTGATTTAATTGGTCAGCTGTAGGTCTGTAGAAAGTTCCCAGTGTAAGCTGTTCAACTAACTGCACAAAAATATTAGATCCATTCTAGCAACTTTTTAATTATGACATAATTTTTAAACTTTTAAACGTAAGCGAAGTGACTGCTTTCACTCTGGATTTGTCATACCTTGCATTGACGGCTTGTTATAATAAAAAGTATAACTTGATTTTTTTTCAAAGTCTGCTTATTGCTTAATCTGGTAGATAAATGTTGGCATGATGCATGTCTCAAAAACTGAGAGTGATATCGATTTGACTATATTTTATATAGTCTTACTTTTAATTAGCAATTGTTGACAACCTTATCGAACTTTTAGTTCCTGAAAAATGAGAAAAATAATGTTTTATGCTAAAGTTGTAGTAATTAATATTTTTCAACAGGCTGGGGATATTATTACAAAAAATCCAAGCTGAATCGTTCTGAAACATACAATTTATTAAATTGTTTTTTTATAGTACAAAAAATTATATATGTATTTGTGAGTTTTTCTAATAGGAATTAAATTTGCTTTTTCAAATAATTTACTTTTTTGATTTTCACAAATTTTATATGGAAAATCAAACTGAATCAGTACCCAACGAAAAATAAGCAGATAAAATAAATATATTCCGCATAATCAATTATAACGTTTAATACATACGTAAAGACATGTGCGAGTACATTAGTATTTTTCAGTTTTTTTTTTTGTTTTTGAAGAGATAAACACTCCACTGACATTAAATAATACCCAGATACATGTGTACACACTGACAGATATACAGACAGCTAGCTCATTACTTCTTTTTTTTATAAGGAATGTGTATGTGACAATGTGTTATTTGTTTATAATTTAAGCTTTACTAAATGAAATCAATTTTTATCGCACCTTTTACGGATTAATTCTGATATCAGCCCTCGTTCTCTGCATATAGACATACATATGTATATAACAACACACACAGACGCACACATGCATAAGTGTGAGCTCACTCATACTTTTAAACTTTAAATCATGTCTGCTGTATTGGCAGTCATACCCTTGCGAATTATAAGTTCTTAACTTTGCAGCCTTAGTTAAGCTTTAGATAAAAATTAATATTCCATTGTCAGCGATAAATAAACATAAAAGTGGGAATTTTGTTCGATAAAAAGAATTTACGAACTGAGCGTATGTTTTCCAGTTGGAATCAATATTAAAAATATCGCATCTCTTTATCGTTTTTCTTACTTTATAAATCATTTACTTTATGTTGTTTTAGTTTAACCCTTTAACAACTCAGTAGTACAGCTACTCGTCCCAAGTAATATACATTGAGTATGTGTATGCTTGTTTTAGCTTTTCTTATTTGCTGCGTGAAAAGCAATAAATAGAGCATTTGTTGCATTGCACCATCAATGAAATGTGATTCTTTTAAAGTGTTCTCATCTAAATTAGCTCATATATTTAACTAGTTGTTTTTTAGGGTTCTCAACTTTCCAGCAAACACCCTGTGTCTTGTCAAAAAAAAGTCAAATTTTTAGCTTCAAAAAATATTTTTTGCTTGGAATAAATAATTAGGATTTTAGCAACAGCTCTAAAATTCAATTTTCACCCAAAAAAGTTTTTAAAAGTCAAGTCATCGCTAAGAATCGCTTAGGGGCTGTTCACAAATTACGTAACGCAATTTGTGCAGATTTAATAACTAAATAATAAAAAATTTTATTTAAAAAAATAATAATGTAATTCATGAGTATGTACATAGTATATACAAATATAACTCAAAAAATTCATGTATTTAACGTGTAATTTAAAGAAAATTCTATCGATAAAAACTAGAGATTAAAAATTGGCACAATTATCGGTCCCTGGAAAAGTAAAATATGCATCCATTGATAAAACATACAAAACACGAATCAAAATTTTGCATACAATAAATAATATTTTTTTGTTACGCAGCAGCCCTCAGTCATCCACTGCCTGAGCTCTTAATTACTAAATTCCAAAAAAATAGATTTTCTACTAACTCGAACATTTCTATACCGATTTTGAAAACTATCGTTGATAAGTAATATGAAGACATTTATTTTTATATATAATATGTATGTATGTATATATAAATTTTAGCATTTATTTTAACTTGGTAATCGCACTAGGTGTTTAACAACTGCTAGTAATTTTATCAGGCCTGAGCTTGATTTTTCCTTCCTCAAAACTCCGGTTCGAAGAAAAATCCAGAGTATGTACCCTAGCCAGTAAGTCTTCAGCTAAACGTTTTTTGACTTCAGTAAAAATGTTGATCACTACCATTTTATTGCAAAGGGTATTGTAAGAGCCAATGCAACACATGAACGGGTGAGCTTCTATAATGTACAACTTTCACCTGATAACTTGTTGCCCTTCTTGTCAATCAAGCGCTCCATGCTAGGAAACAAGATTATTAAGACTAGATAAATTTTCTTTGATTTCTATTTACCTAGCAAGATAATTGTTAAGTGCAGCGCTGCAAACTGTTGAAAAGCTATCAATTAAGTTATTTCAAATGTTCAAGGAATATCTAAAAATACCTTCGCGTTTTCTTATTAATCCGCAAAATATCTTATTACAATTGTTTGTACTTTTTTCAAAACATTTATTAACTATTTGGTTTTTTTCGAACCCTTTTTAATATTTTATGGGTCTTATTCATAATAAATATTTTAGGTTTATTAAACTCTTATTTGATAAATTTTAAAATATGTCAAACAAGAGCCTTATAAGGGTGAAATAATTTGTATAAATTAGGGGGTATATATTCATAAAATTTGAAATGTTGTTGAAATACATTTTGGAACAAATTTCATATGAAAAAATTTTTCTAAAACGTATTTAAACTACAATTTATTTTTTACGAATACGGGTATTATTTTCTCAAGCTAAAGGTCTTTTTATTAAAAATAATTAAATATGTTTAATAAAAAAGACCTTTAGCTCAAGCAAATAAATATATAACATTTATTTGGCTTTTTTTCGACCCCTGTTTTTATATTTTATATATATATTAATTTTCTTGAGCTAAACGCCTTTTTTTAAATATTTAATTTTTTTTTTTTTTTTATTGGTCTTTTTTCCAAAAATTTTTGAAAAAGAAAACCAATAAAAGCTACTTTCATTATTATTGTCGACAAAAATAATTAAATATCAAAAAGAGTAAAAAAGAAGACCTTTAGCTCAAGAAAATAAATATATACTGTCTAATTCATAAAAATTATGACAGGTTTATAAAGCTCTTATTTGACAGATTTTCTATACAAATATGTCAAATAACAGTTTTATAAGCCTGTTATAATTTTTATGAATTAGCCGGATAAAATATATAACATTTATTAACTAAATACTATCGCTTTTTCTAACTCGCAAGGGCAATCCAGTTTCTAGTGAATCCAGTTTCTAGTCCTCCAGTCATGTGAAAACTTATATCACTTATTGCCCGTGTATGCGCATGAATAAATGACTAAACTTACACACGACATGGAATACCTTTAAGTATTTAGTAGGTTTTTGGGATTATCTTATCTGTTAGTATATTTTTTATTTTTCATAATATTTTTCATGATACTGAGGGGGAACGCAAACAGTTGAGCCAACAAAAGTAGACATACGAACAGAAAGAAGAACAGCCAGCGCACATACTTTTACACACAAAAAGGTTGCAGACGTCAACACGAAACGCATTAAGTTATTAAAATTTAACTTAAGAAACGAAAAGTATTATAAGTTTTACTGCTTTATATTTCTGTTTTTTTTTTCTTTTGTAGCTTTTTGCCTTTAATATGCGTTTTAGATGTTTGAGTGGGAATATGTGAACTTAACTGACGCATTAAGCAAATAATGTGAATAAATAAATATTGTGTGACATTATTCCTATTTGGCTAAAAAAAAAAACGCTTTTTGTGCTTTTATGAGTCAAGGCAGTTTCATTATTATTTACTCTATTTTATGTATTTTTTGTATTTTTGAAATAAAAAATGTTCTTTGCATTTAAAAAGTTCAAAGGGATCAGAAAGAAGAAAAAAAAATATGAAGTAATTAAGGCAAACACAGGGTGTTAGCTATAAAAAGTGTTAAACGATATGTTTAATGTGCAGGTACATGCAGTAAAAATATGTCCACGAACAGGAACATATTATTTTTAAAATATAGGGATCAACATATTATGGTTGTCGATAATCACAGCATGGTTGTAAGCAATCGAATTATGAGACTGTAACCATATTTTTATCATACTATACGGTTAGTTTTACCTTATTATATGGTTGCAACCATAAAAGTGTGGCACATAACATAACATTGTTGCCGCAGCCATAATTAAGCATGTTTTTTCTTTGTGTGAATATTTATATATACTTGCAACAAAACCTGCCACAGCTAGATCAGTGTCGTCTTTTCTGGCTTTTTAATATTTACGTAATATAAAATTAAGAAAACATAACTTTTTTTTATATTTTATATATTTATTTGAGCTCAAAAATAAAATATAAGAAAAAAAGGGGTCAAAATAACTAAACATTAAAACATAACTTTTGTATTGCGCCGCCAAACAAAGGCGATGGAGACAATATTATTCGCCGAGTCAATTCAAATTCGTATTCAAAACGAAGCGGCGGGCCTACAAGTAGCAAAATGCCTAAATGTGATAGATTAGTGGATCGATCAGAAACACAAGGTATATTAGCAACAAATTTTTGCAACCATAGATAGATTTCGACCGGACAATGTGATGTCAGATTGCATACCGGAGACCAGACCAGACAAACCTGATATTCTTTGCTGGTTAACCGACTGTACGAATCAGATTTCCATGGGTATACGCTGCTATGCGATTGAATCAACGTCTAGGGAAAAAACAAGACTTAATCTGGAGAATACCAATACAGCACTTTTAATCCATTTGCCAGATTATTGTGTATAAGGGTCAGCCCCTCAGTACTGGTCCCAGTTAAAACAAATAATAAATAAATCACTTATCATTTAAAATAAAATTTTTGTTAGAAAACACAATATTTGGAAACACCTTTTTATTTAGTTGGCCTGCATAAGCAGCGAATAATTTATATGGTTGATTACCGATGTATTTCTCTATTTTGCAGCAGGTTTAATTTTTGTTTAATTTTCTTGCCTTGTCCTAGTTTTTTTTTTTTTGTCTTTTTAGCTTCATCGTTCTTATCTGCTAATAAAGATTATATATATCTCTGCCTAAATTAAATATTTATAATCATCGCCAAGATTAAAATGTTAGCCAGACAGACAAAAAAAAAACCAACAGACAATTTAATTACTGCAGCATTATCTTATTTTCATGATTATTTTTATTCCCATCTGTCTAGGCCAAAAATAAACAATATCTTTAGATACCTATCAGATACTTTTGTATAGACTTTACAAAGAGTAGAAATTAAAGCGTTATAAATTTGTAAACATCACATACAATGTACAACGAATTTAGCATTGTTAAAAGCTATCTTTACAAGCTATAAAATCTCAACGACTAACCCATTTTAGGTGTAAAATCTAGCCTGTGTTGCATGCCTTTCTCCCAAAGTTATCGATTGCCCTGCTTTAGAATAGCTAACATTTTCAAAAATTGTAATAACACTACAGGGGTTTTCATCCATGTGGGACTAAATAAAAAAAAAAAATCATTAATTTAACTTTATGGTCGAACTACATGATTTAATAATTTTGTCTGGCTTACGTTCGATATTGTGTCCTAAAGTTGGGAAAAAAAACTTTTTTGTGATAAAATTATAGTGATCAACTTTAGAGATAAAAGAAGAGAAAAGTAAAGTTCAAGACTTATTGGGTGGGGTACGGACCATGGCTGTTTCATAACCACTACATCGCTCATCAGCACCCCAGTGGCTTCGAAACCAGGTCATGACTAATTGCATACTGTTTTTGGGCAGTAGGGCTTAGCCATTCCGCCACCTGAGCTCTTCATTACTGACTGTCTATATTTAAGCCTTTTTTGATCAATTCTCCATTTTATCACCCTTGATTGGAATATATTTTAACATTCTCTTACCCAACATCCAATTGATTTTCAGTTAATATTTATGTTTGTGTCCACTGTGTCAGTGCTAACAATGACTTAAAATTCTACACGATTTTTAAGCATTAATTTTAACTTACTAATCACCAGCGATAGCAACTATTTCAAACTTTTGGCCGGGCCTAGAGATTTTTAAGCATTCATTTTAATTCTGTAGGCGATCACATAGTTCATAATTGTGAATAGTTTAAGCAGACTGTACTTAAGTCTTAACCTCTAGGTACTTGCTTAAGACTGAGACAATTTTTTTGTGTGAGTGTCTTCTCTAAAAATTTGATCATCAAAAAACTTTTTCTCATCTTTGAAGAAGTAAAACCGAACTTAAGCCTGATAAAATAATATGCATATCAATGTATAGTTATAAACTATTATAATAATAATCTTACAATTGTTAATTGTTTTAGGGGGTTTTGGTTCGATTTTACTTCTCCGGAATTCAGGAAAAGTTTTTCTTATAAAACTGTAGTGATAAACATTTTTGAAAAAAGCAAAGAAATTACACTCGGAATATTTTAGCGGGAACTGAGCTTAGTTTATTCCAGAAGTTTGGTTTTTAATGATAAAATTTTTGAAAATTAATGATACTTCAATTTGAACTGATTTGTACATTTGCTTAAAAAACAAACTACAGATATACATGGATTTTCGGTCACAGTCAGTAATGACAGCAGTCACTTATGTTACGCATGCATGAAGAAACCAAGTTGTTAATATGTACTTACATATTTATAACTTGATTTCTACATACTTAGGTTCATTACTTAAATCGCTTGCTGCTAAATTTGTTCTGGTTGTTGCGTTGGCTGAGTAGATATGGCAGCTGTCTTGCAGTCGAGATGTTGAAAGTTCGAATCTCATCAAAAGGTTTCCAGTACATAAATGAAATAAGCAAGTTTGGAGGAGGAGATAATACAGATAGAAAACTATAGTTAAATAAAATAAAGCGAAGAAAAAAACATTTTTTTTTGTTAGGTACAATAAATGAAAAATCATTACTTTTACCGATTGGGCTTCGTAGATTTTTTAACATTTAAATTCAAATTAAGTTTTTAGTAAATTTAAAGGAAAAGTAAGTAGATCGGTTTTTAATAAAATTAAATTTATTTCAAGCAGGTTTTTCAGTTAATTTTACTGACAAATTTTTCTAAGATTAACAACACACTATTTTTTAAAGCTTTAGGTATTTATATTTTTCTTTCTCAGTTGTTCGATACTTCGCTAACAATTTGTTAGAGATATATCGAACAATTGAGAAAGAAAAATATAAAGACCTAAAGCTTTGAAAAATAGTGTTGATAGTTTTAGCAATAAAGGTCAAAAATTATAAATAAAATAAAGTTTTCTAAGTGTAAAAATGAAGACTTATTGGCTGTACCCCAGCCAACCATGGCCGTTTTATGTCCACCACGATAACCAAAATTATGCAAAATGATACTAACTGAGACATACAACAATAGAGGTACAAAAAGTGGCCAGCTAGTAAAAAACAAAAAGATGTTGCAAGTCCGACTTTAGTCCACAAACAATGACACTGATGAGGGGGCAGCCGTTGAAAGATTTTGTTGTTACACAAAATTTTGATGGAGCCACCAACCACTAGAAATTAACAACAAATTCGGTTGTTATAATAAATTTGTTTTCTCTGTCTATATAATTTTTATAGAGCAGAAAATCACAAAGGGTCATTCCACCTCTCAAAGCAGAGCCATTCAAGTTCTTATCTCTAATATACCCACATTACATACCGATACAAAAACACACATGTTGTATTTAGAAAAAAAAAACCCAGTAATGAGTCTAAAGCCTCTTAGAACATGTTGCACAGTTATTCATTTTGTTTGCCATCACAAAAACAAAAACGATAAAAATTTCTCCTACATTTTAAAGAAAACACAACTGTTTATTGATTTAAATCAATAATTTTAAACTAAATACAAAATGACATTAGGATCGAACAAGTACAGCAAATACAACATGATTTTGTTCTTACCAGCCGAGTTATTAATTAACTTAAAACGTTTTTATGGTTAGAAAATCTAAAAGACAAGACACAGTTTTTTCTTTATCAGTGAAGCGGCAAAATAGCAAAAGAAACCAGAGTGTTAGAAATATTAACAACAATAATACCTACCAGCAATAATAAGACGACAGCAACAACAACAACAACAGCAAAAAGTGTAACACAAAAAGTCATCAACATTTATTGTTTGCTAAATGAAGAAAAAGGAATTGTGGTTGTTGGTTGTTGAGAATTTAAACCAACTTAGACTCACACAAGCACACGCACACGCACTCGCACGCAAAAGCAGAGCAGTTCGACACACAGTGACAAAAAATGACAAAACAAAAAATAATTGCACGCGTGACACATCAATTGTTTAAATGTATTGAAACACACCTGAGAACACACTCATGCTTATATAAATCGAAAAAAAGAAACGAACATCATCGTTAAATGAATATCATATGAAAGCGGTTGGTTTTCAAATAAAATTATTGACAACATAAATTCACAGATAATCACTTACCCACCCACTCAGGCACCTGCAAACCAACTTACATGCAGTACAAATATTTTAACTCATACATTTTGTTATTCGGAACTTATTCGTGTGCTGGAGAAAATTATTGTTCAGATTAACAGAATGAATATATTTGCTGAAAAAAGTCTTAACCTCAAGGTTTGTCTTGCATTCGTTCATTCATGTGCTTGACGACTGCTTAATGACTGAAGAGCGGGAGGAATAAACTTTACATACAACAACTCGACTTGAAATGTCAACGAACGATTTTTGCTTAAGTAGTTAATATAATTATAATTATTATTGTTGCTTTAAATTTGAAAAAACTCAATATGAATGCAAGCCCGCATATGTATGTATGTGTGCACGTAATTACACTTGTATGAGGTACTCTATATTAAGCAACTTTAGTGAAGCACTGTGATTCGTTAAGTCTACCAGGGAAAGAAAAAAGGTCTAATATTTTTCTTAATACTTGTATGGGCTTTTAGGGAATTTATGATAAAAACAAAATTTTTGTATGGAGCAAAAGTTTTTGTATTTTAAATAAAGGGTCCGCCAAATAATAATTTTTTTTTTTTTTGAAAACGGCGCAAAACATCCAGTGCTACTTCGGCTGTATGGCACGTAGCTCCATGCTGTTACAACCAAATGTTGCCAATATCCTGCTCTTCAGATTTTGTGAACAAAAATTTATTCAACATGGCAACGGGCACTTCTTGCCCATTTTCGAAGAAAAAGGACCCAATTATGCCTCTGGACCAAAATTCGCACCAAACAGTGAACCGTTTTGGGTGCGCCGGATATTCAATGTATGCGTGCTGATTTTCTGTGCCCCAAATGCGACAATTTTGTTTTTTTTGTTTTACTTACCCGCCAAGATCAAAATGAGCTTCATTTGAAAAGATGATTTTTTTTTGCAAAATCGGCATCTTCTGTAAATCGATCGCAGGGCCACTAAGCGAAGCGTATACAGAAGCATATTCGTTCAGCGGCAGGATAAAGATAATTATCTCTCAAATCAGACATGAGTTAAGTGTTACCATTCATGCACTAATTGAAAAAAAAACGTTAGATAGCGGACCCTGTCTAATTATTTTCTTGAGCTGAAAATTTTTTTTATTATAAGTATATGTTTGATATATATTAGAATATTTTTGTCGATATCTTGCTCTCCTTCGGATAGCGTCTTCAGCACAATAATAAAAAAAACTGCATAGAAAACCCCCCGAGATGCACAACTTGTTTCTACTCTATTTTTTAAAATATTTTTTGTGTACTAAATTTGAAAACGGAAATATTTAAAGAAGAAGACTACAAAACGATCTGCATTTGTAATTTGACAAATATGCCATACCAAAAAACTGCATAGAAAACACCCCGAGATGCACAACTTGTTTCTACTGTATTATATTAAAAAATGTTTTGAGAAATACTTTCTTCGTCAAATTTTGAAATGTTTAAAGTTACAAAATTTTTGTTTAAAATATGTGTGCCGTTATGTTTGTTTTTGGGAAAAAAAAAGACCCAATCAAAACATTTTTCAATATTATTGTGCTGAAGAAGTTGTCCGAAGGAGAGCGAAATATCGGCAAGAATATTCGAAAAAATAAAAAAACGTACGCTCATGAAAAAAGCCAAAGAATAAACCTGCTTTCAAAACCGCTGCTGACGTAAATATGTTTCGAAATGCCACTATCAAATCTTATAAGAAAGCAAAACGGTTTAGGGCACTTCTAAAGCTTATTCGACGGCCCAGTATTTACATCTTTCTTGAGCCCAATCCACACAAATGCTGTTCAGCATTTAACGTATTAACTTTTGTATGAAAGAAATATTAAATGTTAAGAAACTATATAAAAGAAACAATAACAAAAAAAAATCGTGCATAAATACGACAACTAAGTATTATAAATTATTATAATCCAATCGGATTTGAATAATTAATAAATTTTTATAATGACTGTTAAGACGTTTTTGAATGTATAAAATGAATGGCGAAACAAAAAAAAAACACACATACACACACACACACACACACACACACAACAATGAGACAAAAAGAAACGTGTAAAGTAAGAACATGAAATTGTAAAACCCAGCGAAATCTAGAAAAAGGAACAAAAATAATAATCTTAAGTCAAAGTAGCAATAAGCGGGTAAGGTGTATGTGAAAATAATCCCAAATAAATGTGACGCTTCAAGCAGCAAAAAGATTTGAATAAACATTTTTCTTTTTCAAATGCAACATTTGCTTGAAATAATGTTAAAAAAAATAGAGAGAGAGAGTACGAGGCATGATCAGAAAGGCTTTAATTTCTAAATACTTACACCCGTATTCCAGCAACATTTTATTTTTGTTGCATATCGTTATTAAAATATAATTTCAGTTGTTATAAGACCATAGACTTCGCAGTAAAATTATTATAAAAAATTTATAGCAATATTTATTTATAGAAGTGCACAGTAGATTAACGACTGGTCGCAGTGCAAATGAGCCGTGCTCGGCATTACATTATTTATAAAATCTTTAAATAAATTTCTAGAAATATTTTATATATTTATTTTCTTGAGCTAAAGGTCTCTTATTAAAATCATTTTATTATTTTTGTCGATATTTCGCTATCCTTCGGATAACTTCTTCAGTACGATAATAATAATGAAAAAAGTTTTTATTAGTTTTTTGAAAAAACATATTTGTAGGTTTTCCATCTCTGAGCCATTGTGCGCTGACACTGATTTCACAGAAATCAACTAGGAAATTTTTTAAAGCTGCTCTAAAGGGCAAAAAATTAACAAAAATAGTGTGAATGGTAACTGACACGCATTATTGTTGGTGTTGTTAGAGCTGTTGCCTGTGTTTTCCTTAACAAAGGCAGAGACGAAAATGAAAAAATAAAAAAACATGGAAAAAACTCAATCACATTAAGACACATTATGGAAACCATTAAATGCATATTTGACTACTGGTCTTGAATAAGAAAACAAGAAACAACAGCGTGAAAGGACTGCATACTGGGAGTCTGATTAAATGCAGCATAAATTAATATGTTTTGTCTCAATGTTGATTTTTAAAGATGTTTGTTGTTATTCTTTCGTTATTTCATAAACTTAGCTTTTGTTTTTACTCTAATTTTCATCTAATGATAATCAAATTTAAAATAGTATTTCGTCATTTTTATTAGTGTTGGTAGTCTGTTTACCTTTCTATAGGTCATGTCCAAGAAGGCATCAGCCAAAATTTAACTCGTTTTTATTTTCAGAGCGAGGGTTTTTCTTGGTGTTTTCACATACTTCGATTTACACATTTTCTTCCTTTTTTTGTCATAGTTATAGAAAATAAAAGCAGTTTTGCTGTACAGATTACTATCTAGTTTTTTTTTGATACACAAATAAAAAACTGCAGGTCTGTTTCTTTGTGTGCAGATTCGGCACCCTCGCTCGATTCAGAGCCCTCCTGATTGAGGGTAGGATACGTCCATGCTTCAAGGCGCCAGAATCTGGCGCAAGCCACTGCTTTGAAAAACATTGTAGCAGCTGGGCCAAAAAAAAAATGCATCCAATTGGACGTTGCTCTTATTTTTGCAAATGGCGGTCAATGTCAAATTTGTTTCTATATTTATGAGCTAGTCTGTTGTAGAATACAAATGAGCTAGCCGTGGAAAGATACGCTTTTCAAGAACGCGGAATAATCGTGCTAATTACGAAGTGGACGATTTTTGTACCAAAATCATAATGAGCGTTGAGGCAAGAGGTTCTATTACGGGCCAAGAACAGTAGCAAATAAATTGCTACCGGAATAGTTGGACCAGCTATTGGAAGCTGTGGCGTAATGTCACAGCTACACCATGTGGTGTGATCCGCCATCTGAATGGAGAGTCTCGCCGAGTACCGAAGTAAATCAGTCCACATCTCTCCCTCTCTCTCTCTCTCCCTTAAAAAAGAAAAAAAAAGTCAAAGTAACTGAGGTGTAACCTCAGAACTAAAATGCGTGGATTGGGGCGTCTTGTCAGGTAGCCACGTAAATCATTCCCCATCTCTATCTCTCTCTCTCTCTCTCCCAAAAAGAGAAACGTCAAACTCAATCAGTTTGTTGCGAAACCGTCTGTGAGTCCAGCTGACCTGATTATGGCGTGAGTCCGTGGTGTCAAGCGTTATCAAGCACACATCACGCCATTTCCCATGCTTGGCCAGCATTTACTACATTTATGGGGGTCTTGCAAAAACTTCTCGTTAAAGAGCATGAGCTATCTAATCTTCCCAGCGGTATTTGTTATTTTTTCTTTGACATATGTTAATTTTTGATTATATTAGATTTTTTTCTCTCTTTATTTTCTGCAAATACTCTTAATCTTTATTGGGGCAAACCTGTATTTATTTAAAGCTTATCTTCTTTTGCCGCTTGTATTTCTCATATGTATTTTTAATGAGCTTTTGGGTTTGTTTCGATAAAAATATACTTATTTCTCGTTATTTTATATCAACAAACCACATTTAAAATATTTTAGATAATTTTTATTGATTTTGTTTTATCAATAGTTAAATGTATTAATTTGCGTGTGCTTACGCGAATGTCATTGTTGCTGTTTTTGCTTAGAAAGAAACGTAGTTGCTAGCAGATATCGTACAATCAGGGATTTAAGTTGCAAATGTATAGAAGAATGAAGCTTAAGCGAATTTTGAGTGTTTGACATAAAGTATTAGAAAAATCTCAGCAGCTGGATTAAAAGTCACGCAAACTGCTCAGGTATTTGCTTAGTAACGATGATGATGATGATGGCAAAATTCCGTAGTGTTTGGTTTTTATCGATTTGTTGGACATTTTTTATGACCATGTGACCTTTAACATATGGAAAGCAAAAAAACAGAACAGAACAGAACAGAACAACCAGATAAGAATGGTAATTGAATTAAAAGTTTAATGGAATTCAAAGGTGTTATCCAGAACAGGGCAAATTAAGGCGAACCTTTTAATAAAGCTAACTAAGTGAATTAAACAACATGCAATTTAATTAAATCAAGGGGATGATTGTGTAAAAAAAAAAAGCTAAATCTTCGTAAGCAATATGTTGAATATCACTTTGGAGAGTACCTTTGCTTGCAGCCAAACCAAGTTTACATGTACTCGTACTTCAAGAATCATTCGCTGGTGCAATTAATTTTCTAAAATCTGGCTGACAATCAATTTATTTTCAGGCGAAACTAAAGTATAAATTGGGCACCATCTATTTCGGTTTTATGTTAAATAAAACAAATAAGATGGCTGTATTCAGCCCATAACGCATCTTATAGACCCTTGAGCAAGGTGTATAGTGAAACATACACCTCGTTGGAACATCCGCTTCTATTAATTTTGTATTACAGCTGGAAAATTATGTGTCCCCATGAAAATTACATTGTGATGACAAAAGATGATGAACACTTTCACAAAAATATTCTAATATGGATGCACTTCAATTGGTGCACTTCACATGCATATTATTTTGGAAAATAAGAACATTTGAATATGTTGTCAAAACATTACAAATTTCTGCAGCCAATAAAACATGCAACCAAAAAAAGAATGGACCGAAACGGCACAAACATTAACGCACAAGAGAAATGGGGACTCATTTGTATAAACATATAACAGGTGGGCCAAAAGAAGTCATCCGATATTGTTTGGCTTTCAGAATATCGGTTCCATCCTGTTGGAACTGTGTGTCCTCCAGACCTAATGCCTTCAATTGGTGCAGAAAAGAACTCGGTAAAAATGGCCCTATAGCACGTTGTTGTTTGGCCAGTGGCATCCTGGAAAAAAATGGCTGCATGACTCTCCCAGTCACTTTTAACGGCTGTAATGGCTTCTTGTGCATCACTTTTTGGTGGCCCAGAATCAATAATTGTGCAAGTTAACGATCGGCTGAGGTGGAAAAGAGCCTCATCGCTCATTACAGTTTTGGTCGAAAAATCATTCACTTCGTCATACACACAATTATTTCGTGTTTTTAGAGAGTGTACCGCTCCATGGCTGGTTCACTTGTATTCTACAGCTGTCTAGTCCGCAATAGTAAAATCAGATTTGCCATTGGCGGTCATTTGCAAAAATACGAGCAACTTGCAATAGGGGGATTTATTTTGGCCCATCTTGTAGAGAGGTGCCAATTCCGCCAGACAAATGTTGGGAAAATTTAGAAAAATTGAAAACGTTTTTTATTATTCGGATTCAATGTCTTTTGGTTTTGTGGTTTTTGGCTTTAGCACAAAGAAAACAGCTGCTCGCTTGTTTTCCGTCAGCTGAGAACCACATTAGGAAGCACAATAAGAGTGCGATTTGCGGACCATCACTAATTATGTTTTGAATAGCACATGTGTTTTGAAAGGCCATGGTTTTAGAGCAGGCCTGCACAAGTATAGTTCCAAGATATCCAAGATTTCTTATTTTTTTTTTTATAAAAGAAATGCTACTAATGCTATGTACATATATATAACATTAAACCGCTTGCGATCAGGTCAGAGGGATTATATATCCCACTTAATGCTTGCCACACATTAATGCCTCTTTGCCTCATATTTTTATACGCTTAATTTTTCCATTTTTTTTTTTTTTTTTGCTTTTTGTCCAAGTGTAAATGATGATGATCACTTGCAAGCATTCACAAAAGAGATTAAAATTTATAAACACAAGAAGTCAAGACAGTCAAAAGAAGAAAAAATATTTATTTCTAAAAATTAATAAACATTTTTCGTTTTGCTCTTTCTTTTGTAAAACTGAAATAAGACTTTTCTTAATGTTGTTGGCCTAACAAACATCGCTTATGCCTTAGAAGCACTCACTGTAAGATGAATCGTGTCGGTTGGGTGTTTGTTAAAACGGAGTTGTTGAGCTGCTTAACTAAATCCGGCTTAAAGCAAAAAACTGACAGAAAATTAATGTTGACGCATAGCCATAGTTTCTTAGAGAGTAATATTGTTGTTGTTGTTGTTGTTTTTGTATTTAAGAAACTTAGGCTCAGAACGTAGTTTGTACAAATAAATAAACACTCACACGCGCGCACACACACACACAGCCGAACACAGAGTGTCGTTTTGATTGCACAGACATTTGCTTACCAACACACGTTGGACTTAAGAGATAAACATTAATATTTATTTCATTTATTTGAAAGACATTTAGCAAAATAAAACGATGTGGAATAAAATCACAGCAGTTAGTAAAGTGCATGTGATATGTTATTTGGTTGTTACGTTCTCTCTCAGAGCGGTTGTGCTCTTTTTCTTCCCTAAAGGTTTAAGAGAGAGAGAGAAAGAGAGAGAAATTTGAAAAATATATTTAATTTTATTGGAATTATTTTTTAACAAATTGTTTAAAATATTCAGGAATTCAATCTTTGGCGAGAAAGCTCCATCCAGGGCCAGTGTTTTTCGATGGCATGGCGAATTCAATCGCTGTCGCAGTTCACTCCCAGACAAATTTCGCCAAAGTCATGCAAAATTGGCTGTTGCTCCGAAAATCATTGAACTGCTGCAGCAAGAGCGTCATGGATCTATCGTGAGTTCGAGAAATCATTAGTCATTTGAATTGCATAAACATTTGGATGCCAATAAAATTTATTCAATTTAGATGCCACACAATTTGTCAATCGGTTAAAAAAGGCTCTCGTAGATTGGTCAAAAGAAATGCTCCAAACACACGATCGCCATGCTTCGCAGCAAATCTATGATATCGTGACATTCAATATCAATATAATTTTTGAATATTCAAAAAACCGATGTAATCCGTTGTATAGAAGTTTGGTAAGAAAAGTAAAAGTGTTGCAAGAAGAAAAAATTTTTTCTATACTAAAGGATTCTTTGAAAATTTTTAATTCTCAGTTTGTTGGGGGGAATTATGGAATAAGTAGCTGGGTCGCAAACATTCTCTTAAGATTTTTCGAGTCTACTGATGAGAGCGTAATATTGGCAAAAATATATGAAGATATAAAAAAATGCATGTAATAACGAACCATTTTATGGCATTGTATATAATCATGGTATTCGACTTGGCTCAGTCTTAAGATATCACACTAAGAAATTAAGGCTAAGCCTAAATAACACTCCAAAACGAGCAATTATTTAGCGGCCTTCTATTTGCCGTCAAAATTTTTATTTTGATTAAAGATAAGTGTTTTCTAATTCAAGGAGTGTTTTACTTTTCCACCTTTGTTTTATTTTTGAATAACAAAGATTTTAGACGATTTTTGTTATTTTTAGATAAAAGTAAATAATATGTAATTCGCTGTACACGTGTTTACTAAATAACTAAGTTAAACTTATAATAAAGATAATACCTACATGTGTTTTCGACTTGTTTTATATGTTTATGACGTAAATAAAAAAAAAAAATATATATATATATATATACATATATATATAATTTTAATTTGTAAAACAACTGAAAAAAATTAGTTTTGGTACAATTAAAGCGATGTCATCAATACCATTAAAAATTTCAATTCGCAATTACTTTTGACACAGACTGAAGAGCATCATCAGTACATTACATGTTTATTTGAGGCGTCTCAAAAAAACTACTACAAATAGCGAAGAAACAGCACCGTTGTACAACTGCAATGCACATACATACATATAATTTCTTTTTTTTTTATTTTCTTTTTTGTACTTTAAACGTTTATTGTATTTCCTCAACTGTGACAAACCGTTAACGACAAAGGGAAGTTAGACGCCTTCTGGTGATGATTATGCACACAGAAATATGTTTATACATGTGTACATTTTTGCATATGTGCGTGTGTATGCATGTTTTGTAAGTTGTAAGTGGTACTTACAATCAACAAACTTACACACACATGAACATGTTAACAACAAGTAAATAACATTTGGCTGCACCAGGATCACACATGTGAGAAAGGGGACCCTTTAAATGTAAATAACAATGAAAAATATTTCAAGAAATTAAAAGCCAAAGTCCTGCTTCTGCTTGGTAATTTAAGACAAATATTTTAATTTATTTTTATTTATCAGTTTACACGTGTAGACTTAATACAACTTTTAACACAAACCGTTCGCTTTTATCTGACACAGGTATTAAAATTTTAATTCAAAGTTTTATTTAAAGTTATGAAAAAATTAAACGTTAATAAAAATCATAATAAACAAAACCAAAGCCATTGAAGTTGGCTTAAATTTATTGATTAAATAAAAAAATTTAAAAAAATATGGCGGTGGACGTAAAACAGCCGTGGTATATTCCCCATCTAATAATTCTTCGACTTTACTGTTGTTTGTCTTGCGTAAAAATGTTGATCACTGCAATTTTAATACAAACAACATTTTTTCGCAATTTTGGAGAAATGAAATCAAACCAGTAAAGTAGATAACAATTAAAACCAGTAATGAAGCTGTATTCAGCTGTGCTGAATTGTTTTTTCACATCCCTTGCTAAAGGGACTATAGCAAGGGATGTGAAAATTGTTGGTACAACACTAAAAGAATTTTGTTCATAAACCCAATAAATTCTGATATTAATTCAATGAAAAAATTCTTTATTTTTCAAGCAACGTTGGGGTTTATAGAGTCAATGAATTGTGAATCATTAAATTTATATTATTGTTTGTTTTAGTTTCAGTACATAAAAAAGTGAATGAAGTAATTTGAACAAAATTTTTAATTACATCAACAAATATGATTTCGATATTATTCAAGTAAACATAAAACAATTAATATTGAACGTAAAACAAGTTCATTACATTCTAACAGATTGTTTCATAAAATATATGAATTTTAGACATTAAGCTAATGAAGTATTTCATTGCGTTAATGACAAAAAATCATTAAACAAATGAAACGATTCATTAAATATAGGAATATATTGCTTGGTCTAATGAAACCAAGGCATAATTTTTATGACGCATGTATATTATTTAGTTTACGGATAATTTTATTATTAACAGATAATTCCAAAACAAAAGGTGTTACTCGCAGTAGACTCCAAAACCTTTGTGAAATATTAAAATATGCCGCCATTTATCCAAATTTCTTTACAAATCAAATGAAACTTGAAACCTTAATGAACGAGTACATTGATTCAATGAAATTGTTCATTAAATTGATGACCTCGTTTTTTAAATTCAATGATATTTTATTAACGAAATCATGAAAACTAATGAACAGTTTTTAATGAAACTTATTTATTAGCTCCATGAAAATGCATTGCCGTAATGAACATTTTCATTGGCTTGATAAACGAATTCACTAGAACTAAATTCATTAGAAATATGAACGAATTTTTTTAGTTTTTTTTCGTATTCGAGTACTCTAATTACATTCTGGATTAGAGTACACTAAAGCCCCGACTTGCGTCGCTTTTTAAAACTGGAAAAATTCGATTTGCGTCGTTGCGATTTCAAGTTGCGTCGATTTGAGTTGCGTCGTTTTGATCCCGATTTGCGTCGATTCGATTTGCATCGTTTTGATTTCGATTTGCGTCGCTAAACACGGTTACATTTTTTATTGCATCATTGTGGATTACCATTTTTAGCATTTGTAGTGTAGTATGTATTTAGCATCTTGAGTTCATTTGTTTTTACAACTTACAACTTCTGTACGTTAAGAAATTTTCAGATTGCGTGAAAAAAGGGGAATCCCCTTTTCTTTTTTATATAAGTGGTGCTAAGAGCTTGTTACAAAGAAATATATCAACAAAAAAATCTTTAAAAATTCAACAAACTTTAGATATTTTTGCTAAAAAAAAAAAAACAGTAAGACCATCCAAGTGTTGTTGATTTAGATGTATCATCTGAAGAGAGCCCATTGTGTTGTGTTGCTGACGTGGGAAGGTTCCCCAACATCATTCACTGTAATAATATCAAACTCCAAGTAATTATGATTCTCACTCAAATGTGGTAGACTTTTTCCTTCTGCATTATATTGTTCCGTTATATGAGCTGAATGAAGATCCTTTTTTTTTATTTAGTCTCCGTTCGTTTTGTTAGTAAATTTTTGGCAATATTTCGCTTTAACCAAGATTTTTTTTCGGGTTAATAGTAGTCATTCACTTCTGATCAGAAACTTTTTTAAAATATCTAATCAAGTCTTGTACTTGCTTAAGTTTATGAAGGGTTAATTTCGCTGTGAGCTAATTCAAAATTTTATTTTTTATTTACGCGAAAATATGCTTTACAAAAAAAAAAAAAAAACAAACAAATCAAATATGTATCCAATATACATACACACATGTTCTTCTTTTGTGCATATGAGTTTTATTTGGTGTGTCTTGCAGCTTTGACTATAATCAAACGAAATCTCATTTGTTTTTCAAATAGCAAGACATGATTTTTTGAAATACATCTACAGTTTCCTTACACAATTTCCTTTTATATCATGATGCCCCTAATCAGGAAATAAACATTAAATAGGATTATCCCATAATTTATGTTCATTAACGACAAGAAATTTTATTTGAATAGGCAACCAACCAGGCACTTATATTCATTCACATGACAAACAAAACTAAGTGAAATAAAAAAGATCATTAGAGCACCTTTTTTGCCTACAATATTAGCACGATCATTGAAAAGACACATAAGAAAAAACAAAACAAAAACGGATAAAGAAGACGAAACAATGAGGTCATGTGACATTTAGCTGCAGTAACATATAAAACATCAACATTACTTGCTTGTTTTTTTTAAGTTACCTACAAATAATTTTGTTATAGAACAGTATGCAATGAAAGAAAAATCCAACAAATATAATAAACTTAATGATACTCACTCACACACACACACATACGCACACACAGAGAGACACAGGAATACGTAATTGTATGCTCATGAAACCGGAAGAAGGGTCAAGTCACACAAAAACCGATCACAATTGTTGTCAGCAGGAACGTTAAACACAAAAACAAAAACCCGCGTTGATAAAGTACAAAAAGAAAGAAAAGAGAAACGTCTGCGCCACAGGAAATACTAGACAAATAGTTGTGAAAAAAAAACTATAGAAGATTAACTTATCTTTTTTTGTTTACGTTGTTATGTCAGTACCCCTGCCAGCAGTATCGGCTAATTCTCATATGTTCGAACAAGAAGTTTTTAAACAACTATTCCAATTTTTTGTTTTCCTTAAATACTCACCTGTTGTTTAATTCAATGCCGGGCCTCATAAGTGTTTTTGGAAATGTATAAATTAAGTGCTAGCAATTTTTCAATAGCTTGCCTACACTTTTATCACTTTGAGCGGAGAGAGCTCAGATGAATATTGAGACAACACAAACTATGCAAGAGACTCCAAACAGAGTGTTCGTGTCTAAAAAGGAGCACAAATTTTAAAGTGAAAATTTTTAAGTTTAATACTGCAAGTGATCTCATAGATTTTCGTGAACAAGCCTTGAAAGCCTGCTTGATAACATAAAATCCTGTGAAGTTTGTGGCGAAGTTGGCTTCATAGCACAATAATCACTGACTTCATTAAGTACTGGTTTTTAGAGACTATTAAACTTTTTCCCAAAATTTTATTTCGCCGTCTTGCTGTATTTCTATTCTTTCTTAATAACTTTCTCTGCCAAACTTCATTCTCACTTTCATTGCTGCACCTTTGACAGCAGCATCTGTCATTCACATGTTTTCTAATATTTAATAAATTTTAAAATTTCAAAATTACAAAACATATCTTATTGACAAACTTGAATTGAAATTGGAAAATTTATCAAATATTTACTTTCCTGAAGAAGATACATAAATGAGTATCGAAATATTAAAAAATTTTATAATAAAAAATATATTTATTAAAACAAAAGTGACCTCAAACACAGTCTATTAAACCAAAGAAAATTAAATAGAAAAAGGTCGAAAAACTAGTATCCAGAACAGATGTGATTGAATATATTATGGTTGTAGACAACTGTAATATGGCTGTGAGCAATCGGGTTGTGTCATATCATATGGTTGGCTTAACCATTTTTTATCTGTCTCTCTCTCTCTCTCTGTCTGTCTGTCTGTCTGTCTGTTTGACTGTCTGTCTGTCTGTCTGTACGTCTGCCTGTCTGTTTGTCTGTCTGTCTGTCTCTCTGTCTCTTGTCTGTCTCTCTGTCTGTCTGTGTGTCTGTCTGTCTGTCTGTTTGTCTGTCTGTCTGTCTGTCTGTCTGTCTGTCTGTCTGTCTGTCTGTCTGTCTGTCTGTCTGTCTGTCTGTCTGTCTGTCTGTCTGTCTGTCTGTCTGTCTGTCTCCCTGTCTCTTGTCTGTCTCTTGTCTGACTCTCTGTCTGTCTCTCTGTCTGTCTGTCTGTGTGACGTACCTATATCATATGATTGCAACCATGGTCTTGTTATACAGATTATGATATTATCACCGTGACCATAATTAAAAATATTTTTTTATTTGTGTGTTGTTCTTAAAAGATATTAAACATCTGATAATTTGCACTGTCTTATGATTAAAGTTTAAACTAGAAATTATGTTCTTCGTTAAATGTTATTCAAATATTCACTAGCTTAAAGATTTAGTAGTTTTAACGTAAATTAAAATGAATTCAAAGTTGAGCCGCCACTAGCGGATCCAAGTACTGGCTGCCCCATAACAAAGGAGATAGCCGAACGTAGTTGCACTATTGTCATTTTTTAAACGGAGCCTCAGCGTACATGCCTCATCACGGACTGCTAGTCGCTAGACCGACCCACTTGGGTCCTACAAGGTCCGGTTGTGCCCGGTTCTGAACCAGTTTCTCGTAGCGGTGGTTTAGTCTCCTGCACAACTTATCTGAGTTAAAGCATATTAAAATGAAAGACAGTAAGCATTTTCCTACTAATGTTTTTTCTGTGTGTATTTAAGCTTCTTCAGAGCCATGAGCATCTTATTCAAGAACATAAATTTCTTTTTCATTAACAGGTTGCCATACTGCTCACCCATTTGCAAATTTAGCAAGCCCTTTCAAGCAACAATTAACCTGCCCTTCAAAAAAGAAAAGCATTTCATACTTTAACATTTTTTAATTAATTAATCTTTTAACTTTAACTGCTCGCCATATTAAAAAGCAAAACTGCTCGTTCATTGCTTAAATATGGTAATGATTACCATGGTTAATTTTTCACCATTTTTCCATTAAAATAAAATGGAGATAAAAATACGCGAAGAATAGGCATCAGAATCTTTGCAAACAAAACAACAATCCTGTGCTTAATTTAAAGAAATCTTTAGACAAATAAAATGAGGAGCAAAAAGACAACAAAAAAAAAATCGCAGAAATAAAAAAGCAGAAATCAACAGAAACAATAAATGTCACATTAAAACAAATCATTTACACAAAACTTTAGCAAAACCTCAACCATATTAAGTATAATTTATGAAAGCCCTGCATAACCATAAATGGGGCAATTAAATCCATTTTGATATCCATTAACCAAAAACAATAAGTAGCTATTAGTCAAGAAATGCTACCAATGCGATGCTCCTGTACTTTAACAGCCAACCAGCCACAACACACAAATAGTCACTAAATGATCACTAGTTGATCGTACGTCATACAGACAGACAGACGGACGGACGGACGGACGGACAAACAAATAAAGTTTTCTTTATACATATACATAAATAAATAGTGGTAGTCGTCAGACGTCAAAAGCAGCCACTAGAAGGCGAAGAAACAACATCATCTCCGAGGCGAAAGTATGTTGTACTAGTAGCATTTACTGCCAGCAAGGGAATGATAAAGCATGCATGCAACCAGCCATTCCAACCAACTGCCAGCAATAGCAACAATTGCAATGCAACACATTTATGATTATGATGGCACGCGTACAATTGTCATTGCAAATTGTTAGCAACAACTACTCGGCAGCCAGTGAACGCAGCCAGCACAACATGACATAATGCTTGTACTGTAATTCTTCATTTCATTCCATGCTTTCAATATTTTATATTAAAATTTTGAATGGAATACACCAGCAGCAGCAGCAGCAACAACAGCTCTCCTAAATGCGTAGTCAACGACTAAGTGGTGCATGAGACAGAGACATACTTGCCACATGATTCGTTGGTGTAGTTTCCAACACACAAAAGCATAGCAAGAATATTTCTTTTTACACTGTAATATGTTTAAAAACTTAAATGAAATTAAAACAAAAACACATCTAAAGGAGTGCAAGCAAAACAGCAACTGAAAGAAAAAAGAAAATCCATAAAATAGGCGACAATCATTATGATCATTCCATCCATCCATGCATCCAGCCATCCAGCCAGCCATCCATCCATAGACACTCGTACGTATGTACGTTAAATACTGTGGCACATCAGCAAACTCACACTAACGTTAATTTGTTTGTTACTGCTGCTGCTGCTGGTGCTGGTGCTGTTTGTTGCCTTCAATTGCTTGCGGTATCTGGGCACGTTGCTAAATATGTGTGTTGCACGTTGCCAGTTCTCATGTGTTTGGTGGTGTGTATTTTTATTATTAAATCAATTTTGCTTGTTATTCAATTTGTGGCCTTTCTTCTTTTTCTGTTGGCATTTAATTTTTTCTTCTATTTACTTACATACTCTCTATACCATAAACTTCTAGACATGTTTCGTTTTTTAGATCAACTTTACACCTTTTTTATTTATTTATTTATGGCTTTGTGTTGTTGTTGTTGTTGTTGTACTTACACTGCGTACATTTGTTGAATGCATTAAATAAATTGTTTTGGTTTTTATACTCTGCTCTTTTAATATTGGTAGTGAGAATTAATTTTATTACTTTATGCATTCACAATGCAGAGATAAACTATCGAGGGCACTATAATTAAATCGGGACGCAATGATTTAAAAAGGAGCTTTACATAAAATAATTACATCAGGATAGTGATCATAGCTCTGTTAATTATGCTTGTAATCCATTTAAAGACAAATCTTATCGGCTCAATTCAAGCAGATAACAAGATAACATATCAGCTTTGCTCAAATTAGTTGCAAGTGTGGCGAGCTGACTCTCACCTCACCACATCCCAGCAAACACGTGGGCTTGCTGAATTCAGTGCCGTTGAATTTAAATTTTATTTTGTAGTCCAAGTATTCTTTTATAAATATGGAACATTAAAATTGTTGTACTTGATTTTATTTGCTTATAGTTCTTATATCTTGTTTATGGATAATATATATGTACATCTTTGGTGATTTTCGCATGACCAAAACGAAAATGTGCTGATACTTGGTGGGTCCTGTTTTTGGTTTTACGGGTGTTGCCTATTCGATGTTCTTTTCTATTAAATCCCAAATCATTTTGTACATAAACATACATATGGTATTTCATCACAACGTCTGAAGTTCAGTTTTAAAAATTTGAATAATGCTTCCAATTTGCCAAATTTACTTGCTATATTTTTTATTAACAAAGAAAATTAATATTGTATTATTTTGGTTTATTTTTTATTTTTCATAAATTATTTTGTTTATCTTTAAAAATGATTTCTATTAATTTAGGTCCAAAAATATAACTTACAAATGTTTTCAGTCTTTTTCAGCCGTCTATATGAGGCCGGCATTTCTGTGATGCTAATCAACTCATCGGTAGATTTTGTTCATGGGAATTATGGAACGGTTACCGACAGTGGTGTAAATTGTGTGTGTGTGTGTGCTCATGAAAGTTTGGTATTTAAGCCAGTCTCTGAATAACAAGTACGATCAGTTTGGGTCATAGAAAACCAGTGTAAATAGTTGTGAAGTTGTAAAAAAGCTTAATATCGGTAAACAGTCTATGCTGGGAACAAACATACAATGGCTGTTTCAATTCGGCCACAACAATCATCAGCACTACTGAATTTCACAAAACCGCAGTTTTGATTTTACAAAATGTCCGATTTCAGCTCATTCTGTTGCTCTTAATATAAAGGCTTACAAATTTCTGTGCTGATAATATCTACTTTCTTCTGGTGCTAAAATGTGCTTACCCATCCCTGCATTTTGTACATACTTATTTTAGCTTAATAACATTTTCCGCCTAAATTTTTATAGGTTTTACCACATAAAAATATGACAAAAACATTTGTAGATGATGTGTATGTGTGTGTGAGAGTGTGTTTTGAATTCTTTGCTGTCATTTGACATATTGAAACTATTAAACGTTTTTTAACCTGAGCACCACCAGAACTGCCACATTTTGTAACGCATTCGTTGCGAATCATAAAATGTCAACAAATTGTTACAACTCGAAAACAGTTTAGTTGATATTTTTAAAAATTTTATTGCTTTTCAAAAATGTAAAGAAGGAAAAAAACCGAACGTGAAAAACCATTTATCGTATTTGTAGTTTAAGTGTAATAATAATATTTTTGCTTGTTTGTTTGTTGTTTAGTTTAAAGAAACATTAAAAGAAAGCATTTGCCATTTAATGCGGTTATGGCAAATTTATGGATTTTTAAATTCTTTTTTTTTTGCAGCGAATAATGTGTTTTTAAATATTTGGTTAAAAATAAATTTTACAAGTTGAAGGAAAGCAGGAGTGATTGGTCTTTGGATATTCATTCTGTTATTAGCTTAAATCAAGCTAAAAATTATTTTCGCTAGTTTGTAATTTTTTTCGTGAGCGAAGCTGCATGGTTTTGCAACAAAGTTAGACGATTTTTTATAACTACAATTTGGTCTAATACAATATTTTACTGCAGTACAAAAACTGTTATAAAATGCTAAACAAATGAGAAAAAAAACACATTCACTCGTTATTATAATTGTTGTCCTGTTTATGCTTAAAGTGTTATTTAAACATGCAAATTTGTATTGCATTTTCTAGATAAGCAAACGTAATTATTGGAATATTCACAATTATTTGGTTAAGGCCGCATTTTGTTTGCATTGAATAGCTTTTGATTAGACAAATTTTATTAATTAAATCTCAAGCAAATACAAATTAGAGGGGTATTAATAATATAAAAAAATAATTTGCTTAGTGCCAGGCCAACGACGTCACTTCAGCGGTCCAATTCTGTTACTAGCTAAAATTAGAGACATCATCAAAAATTTCGAAACTCAACTAAGCGAGTTTTAGCGGCGACCGTATTTGCATAAACTTTTATGAGAGAAAATTGCATTTTAGCGTCGTTGCTAAAATCTTAATTTTAAAAAAAAAAAAAAAAATCAAATTTTTAGCTTCAAAAAATATTTGTTGCTAAAAAACTGATTTTCTTAGAACAAAAAACTAACGCCGGTATTCATAAAAAATAAAACGTTGCTCAAATACATTTTAGAAAAAATTTTGTTTAAAAAATTTATCGTAAAATGTGTTTCGACAATTTACGATAAATTGTTTTTTATGAATTCCGGTGTAAGAGTTTATTAGCAACAGCGCTCAAATTAAACTTTCGCCTACTAAAAATTTTTAAAAGTGAATTCATCGCTAAGAATCGCTTAGTTCAGTTTAGAGATTTTTAGCGATGACTCTAATTTTAGCGAGTTATAGAATAGGGCCGCTGATCGAACGAATTTTAAAAAAAAATTTTAAATTCGTTGTCTTAAGACTGCGACTAGTACTCAGGGGATGACTCTTATGTTCGCATTGCCTTATGCTGGAACTAGGAAAATGGGAAAGAGGGATTGTTGAGTGAAAAAACGAAAATGAGGAGTGTTTTTTTGGATGTTTGTTTAAAAAAAAAATTATAACAAAAAGAAATTATAAAAATTAAATGTTGTTAATTTGGCTGTTTGGTACTACACTATCCAGTTAACAACATTTAACAGAACCTCTTCAGTATTACAAGACCTAGACTATATAACAACGATAAAACCTATTACGAATGTATACTTCGACGGACTTATATTAAAAAACAAATCATGTTTATTAAGATCTCATTTGGCAAATATCTATATATAATTTGCCATATAAACTTTTAATAAACATGGAATATTTTTTCTAGTAGACCAATAACAAAAAAGCACGCGTTCACCTATTACGACTACACATCACAAAAAACACGTCTGCTTTGATCAAAAGTTCACAAACAATCATTTTGTTATTGTAACTAAGCAACCGAGAAATATGGAATGAAACCACAGACAATTGTAGAATGAATTCTCGGGTGCTCAAAAAAACTTCAATAAATACAGAAATATTATTTAAGATATCACGCGTCAAGAGTAGTTTTGCTGTCTAAGCTTCCCTACTCCATACAAAATGAGTGGTCTAGGTGGCAATGTTACCCTTAGCTGGGACTGCATACAAATATTTGATTTGCAAAAGATGTCTCTGAAGCATCAAAATCACTAGAGAAAATATTTTTAAATTAGTTTTGTGGAGGAAAATATTTTAAGGACATCATAGAAGCAAATATTTCACGCGTTATTTGTGACGTGTTGGCTTTAGAATAAAGAACTAAAGCCTGGAGTGTCTGGGTGGAAATGTTAAAAAACTATAACTTGCTTAGCTGAAAGAGGCGCAGTAAGGTCCTTTAGAGGTCTAGAATCGTTCTGCAGGATTAACAACAGTTTTAGGGACATCATTCATCAAAATGGGAGGGGGACAACCTTGCTGGAGAGCCCTAAAGCGCATGTAGCCAATAATGGGCCACTGTAAGCTAAATTGCAATCTAAAAAAACTGAAATGGTGATTTCTGCAGACCCTATAAAGAGGAAAAGCAAACTGCCGAACACCTGCCTTGCGAGTGTTCTGCTACGTACAAACCTGCGTCATGCCACCTACCTGGATGCTGGATTGTTGGATCTCAGGCATCTCGGTAATACCAAACTTATGGCCGTAGCGAAGATTGCTAATAGTTTAGGTCTCGATCCTTAGGGTATAAGGGCTGTACAAAAGATCTTTTTGGTCGAGGTGCACAACTGTCCCCAAATAATAATAGAAAAAAAAATTTTATAACAATCATGTCTTCATGAATTCCCTTAAATTAATGCTTTAAAGCTGCCACAATCCATTACACCCGATAACTGTTTAAGAGAGTTTTTTTTTAGAGAAATTTTAAACAATACAAATAAGTAGGCCACCAAGGTATTTATAATTTGTAATAAATTTAAAACGGAGGGTGTTTTATAATAAAAACTCAATGAAAAAAATGAATTTGCAAAAAAAAAAAGAAACATTAACTTATGGCTTATTTTATTGCTTTATATCCTCGAGACAATTTTTGCTTTCATACAGTAAAGTGACGCTATACTTTATCTTAATCTATTAAGAAATCGAAAACTCTCCAGCACCTTACATTCATGCAGTCGCTGCTGCGAAATGTGTTTCCTGTCTGGCAGTGACTGCGGGGCAAAAAAGTAAAACAGGGAATTAAAGTGTTGCTTGATCTCGCACAAATGAATGAGTTGTTTAGTTTACGCACATGAAAGTACATTTTAAGGGTGGTTGTTACAAAAGAAATAAAATAAAATGTTAAGAGAACTTTATTTTGTTTTATTTTTTTTTTTGCCAAACAAGATCAACGTCATTTGTTACTGCAGTTCTTTGTTGTTATCGTTTAGGCGAGATCTATTTTTTTGTTTCTTCCTCTTTTTTTTGTATTGCCACGAATAACATTTGTCTGAAAAAAGTGAAAACTTCAACGGCAGAAATAACACAGGAAATAATGACCTATCTTAATGTTACACAAGTTTAGTACAACAAAAAAAAAAAAATGAACGAAAACTTATAGGCCTATGTAATTTGAATTGAACTAAATTTCAATTGCAAATTACAATTTAGCAAAAAAAAAAAATTGCTTTTATTTTCAAATAAAACCTTCTTGTGAAAAATATTTAAAAATAATTCCAAACTCTTTTTATTTCTTTTGCAGGTTAGTAATTTCAAATAAACTTGTAGTGTGGAACAAAATCTTAAACGCGGAAACTGTTGAGCTTTCCAGGTAATAAAGAATTAATTATTAAATTTGTTTCAAGCAAGAAATTCTGCAAATGTTTCTCATATAAAATATGAAAAAATTTAAACACCTTCATTCTTTATTTATTTTCTAAAGCCACTGAAAATGCAACAAAATAGGTATAGGACATGTTTAATATTTCTAATTATAAGTTGATCTGATACTTATATAAGTGTAAGGATAAAACTAATTATCTGTCAAATCCGACATGAGCTAAGTGCTACCTACCATTTACGATATAAGCACTAGTTGGACCCTGAATGAATGAAATATTTCTGTGCTTGTTTTCTATACCTTTCACCTTTTTCTTTACTTTCTTTTTGCTTATATTCATATAATATTTTTAGTTTAATTCTAATATTTACAATTTTATTCTCAATTTTAAAAATATTCATACGATGGCGTTTTAATAAGTCCATGACTTTTCGATTTTCCCTAGTATTTACATGACATGCAATACGGTTTCCCTTAAGTATGTCCTGTTAATAGACTACTCTCAAATCTTGGGCAGGTGTCTTCATTTACTTTGCTGTTTAATTTAAACAGCATCGTTTAAAGCAAGAATTTTGAAACATAATTTTTTTCGAAAAAAAAAAAATACTCAATCAAATCAAGAACATTCCTTAAAAATACTATAGAGGCCCTGCACCATTGATTTCAGTGCTAAAATAGTGTTCTACTGACTTGATTAGGTTGAGTATAGTAGCGAATACCGTTCTAACTTTTCTTCACTTGCTTATTTTAAAGGATACTATTTCGTCTGGGAGTAACCCCTCAATAAATTTCTGGATCCCGCCCAATCGCATAGAATTGTCGACTGTCGCCTGAAATAGTGGTCTTATCTCTCTCTCTCTCTCTCTCTCTCTGAAAATAACTAGAAAATTTACATAAAATTTCAGCACAATAAATATTTTTTAATTCCAATACTTCATACAACAGACTAAATAGTTGAAAACCTCTGCCTGTTCCAATTTCCTATAAAACCCTTCATTAAATTTTAATACCTCACATTTCATTTATAATTCTCTAATTTTATTGATGTCTACCACCCTTGAATTATTTTTCATGATCAATTCCAAGAAATTTGTTTATGCTTTTAGATGCTTTTTATGTGAAATTTGTGCAATCTTTCTAACGTTTTTTTTTTTTTTTTTTTGGTTTTGTTTAGTTTTGTCCTGTCTGCTAATTGTCTGGCTGTTTGAGTGAGTTTTGCCTATTGTTTTTGTTATTGTTTAGTTGCACATATCACATACACAAAATTAAGTTAACTTCCTGTGTCTGGCCAATAACAGCAAATTAATAAGGACTTCCGTTTATTTATTTAGCAGTCAGTTGTTTTTTCTTTCTTCTTCTTATTTGCTTTTCTGTGTTTTTAGACCATCTCTCTGTCAAAGCGATATCTAATTTTAGTTGCTCTCTGCTAATTTCTAGCCCAATAGGTTGTTGATTTGCTTAGTCAAGTTTTAAGCAAAAAGTTTGAGTAGGTGAGGTTTTAGTTATGGAGGCACCAAAAAAAAGAAGAAAAAAAAAGTAAATAAATTTCAATGCTTTTAAAACAGATGAAAGGGTTTATTTTTCCAATGAAATTAGATGTGCCTGATAAATAAAAGAGAACTAACAAAAGTTTTAATTGACTAAATAGATGGCTTTTCGTTTAATGGTAGCAACAAGGCCTCCATGCATTTCTTTTGACATACAAAAGAAAGACAAAAAAAATTCTGTTAGTTCATAAAAAAATAGCAGGCCTGCGAAATGAGTTTTAAGAAATATTATTGTACGGCAATTTTGAAGCTAAACTTATTTTAGTTTTTTTTAGGTATTATTAATTAATTTACTTTTTATAAAAAATACCTAAAATTTTTCAAAATAATACCTGCTGCATTACAGCCAGGGGTTACCAGTACAAAACTCCGAACTCTGAATGCTCACAGAGGATAATTTGTTGCAGGCTCTTCGGCTGAATTGGCGGTCATTTATTTAGTCTATTTTGTCTTCTTTGAAATAGTCCACAATTCATCTACTTAACTATCTGCTTTAAGATTAAAAAAAATATCCATTTTGTATTAAAAATTTATTAAAATTGTGCTGCAGATACCCACATAAATTGTTCTACTCAAACTTGTAACAATTTGTTATGCTTCGCTTAATTTATGGAAACAAAATGTAAATAAAAAATAAAATCTAGAGACATTTTAAATAGAATTAAAATACTTCTTGTGGCAACAAAAAAAAATGCATGTTTATGCATACATGCGGTTTGTATGTACAAATTTATATATTTAGTTTTAATTATGGCAACAATTACAACATAAAAAACAAGACTTTTAGCGCCAATTTGTTGTGTAAATGTTTTTACAAACAGTAACTGAAAAAAAAAACACCTCGGCGAACTTACTTATATGTAGGTACGTAAGTAGACAGACAGACAGACAGACAGACCAGCCATTAAGAGCACTGGCACTGAGAGAAATAATTTTTAAAATTTTCTAATATAGAAATGAAACAGGCAAACCTATAAAAGGATGACTGAGTTAAATCAATAAATTAACGAAAATCTACGCTTAAGTAGTATAACATAATCATATTCTTACCTTCACAATTTTGATTTCTCTGAGTGTAATAACAGGCACTGGCAATATTTGAAACAACAAAACCCCAACCCACAATAAACAACAAGTGCTTTTTTACTTTTCTCGCAAATAGTTAAACAATAACAACGGCATCAGCAGCCAAATGCTTCTTACGAAGTTGTAGAAGGTGATTTTTTAAAGGCATCAAGTTTATTTATCCGAAAAAGAAAATACTGAAAGTAAAAAAAAATGTATTTGCATACAAATTTGTATAAATCCTAATGCTAATATGAATTTAATTATTTATTTGTTCATGGGAATTATGTAGTAAATAGTCAAGTGTCAAACATTCTTTTAAGCTAAGCATAGAGACCTACCGAAGGGGAATAAAATCTGAATCTCTCACTTACCGATATATAAACTTTAATCTATATTAGTGTGATCTCCCCACCAACGAGGATACAAGTATTTCAATGAGCAACTTCCTGGGGAGAATTAATTGGTAAAAAATTACTTTTTGCCAGAAACGCCTCCGATAATTGCCTCCTCGTAGGTGTGGATAACTCAGTAAGATAAATTTGGCATCAGAGGCTGTATACCTATATACTATATACGATATGGTTTCCAGTATTGAGGGACACGCTTAAATGAAGCAGTGAATCGTATTTTTGCTGGGCGCCTTTACACAAAAAAAATGTTTAGAATCATGATATTTTATAACCATGATTAGCTATACCTATCGGCAACTCTATACCCCTAAAACAAACACCCTTTATTAGTACTATTACTCTATTCTTCTTTGCAGTTGTTGCTATGTTATATTTAAGTACATACTCGAGAGTGGAGTGATAGTAGATCAACAATCTTGGTTAAACCTTAAGAGTAGATGTTAATAAACATTTTTTTTTTATTGTTGCAATTGCTATTTCAGTTGCCCTGTTAGAAATGCTGTAGTTGCTGGCACATTGCTGTTGCTGTTTCTTTTCGATTGTTGTCTACTTGTGTTGAGATGAAAAGTGTAAACGTTTATGTTGCAACCACAAGCAATTCGTCTTTATAATGCAGGGATGTGTCAGTGTAAAATATATTTCACTATGTGTATAAACTAACAAACGTTTGTATGTGTATGTGTAGATATTTTTTTTTTCAAGTTGTTGAAGTACGTACATATATAAAATTTTAGTTATAAGTAACATACTGAACACTGATTTTTATCCATTTGAAAATGTAATTGTTTATCGTTTATAAAAAAGATAACTTTTCAATTAGAAGAGGAGAATAGACAAAAAAAAACATTACGGCCATATCGCACCAACAACAAAGTGGCAGTGAGACAATTATCACTTTTTAAGACTAGTAAACAGCAATTATGTAAAAATTGCTAGCAATTTTTCGTGAGAGTTATCATTTAGGCTACTAAAATATTACACCGCTCCGACTGTCGCCATTGCTACGAGATGCAGCGACCCAGTCTGCTTATGAATTGTTTTTTTTTTTTTTTATTTAAGCCAAGATTTTATTTTTTTTTTATTTAATTGTTAATCAAATAAGCCAAGTTTAGGTCAAAATAGTAAATATACCCGTCATAAAAAAATTAAATTAAAAAGCACACACTGTGTCCAATGGTCAGGCCAATTAAATGCTAGATGAGTGTTCTAATTATGAATTTTTATGGCTCCACGAAACGCTTCCTTTCTTTCTTTATTGTCATAAAAGCATAATCGTAAGAACGATTTAATTCTGACAATTTCTAAATTGATTAGATTAATCGATCGTGTGACTCAAATTTTTCACTATTTGTAAGAAACACAGCTGGATAAATTATTAATAATTATTGCCATTTGCCCAATAGAAAAATTCATCTTTTGAAATTTATTCATGTTTAAACCCTTTTTACTATTAATCAGCGTAGTTTAAGGTTAAAAAAACATTAATTCTACATCAAAACAAGAAAATTAGATATGAAATGAGTAGAGAAGAGAAAACAATAGAGGAGAAGAAGAGCGACGAAGAAATAAGCAATGAGAAAAGGAGTGAGGAAGAGACTAGAGATGAAAGGGGGAAAATGGAGATAAGAGAAGCGCCTAAGAGAGAAGATAAGAAAAGAGGATAAAGGAGAAGGAAGAGTAGAGAAGACGAGAGGAGAGGAAAGACGAAAAGAAAGAAATAGTGAAGAGAACGGAAAAAAAAAATTAAATTGAAATGAAGAGAACAGAAAAAAGGGAAAAGTAGAGCAGAGAACAGTAGAGAAGAGTGGAGTAGAGAAGAGAATGAGAACGAAAAGAGATGTGATGAGACGAGTGGAGAGGAGAGCAGAGCAGAAAAAAAGGGGAAAAGAGGAAAAAAGTGTTATGAGGAGAAGAAAAAAAACTAAAAGCAAAACAAAAGAAGAAACAATTAAGAAAGTATAAGAAAAAAAATACAAGGAGTCAAAATTAAATAAATGGAAAAAAAAGAAAAAAGGACAGATGGAAAGAGAAGAGAAGAAAGGAGAATAATAGAAAAGACAAGAGAAGAGAAACGAAAAGAAAAGAAAAGAAAAGAAGAGAAGAGAAGAGAAGAGAAGAGAAGAGAAGAGAAGAGAAGAGAAGAGAAGAGAAGAGAAGAGAAGAGAAGAGAAGAGAAGAGAAGAGAAGATAATTAAATAAAAATTCTTAGCCGCTTGCCAATGATCTTTAGTTACTTATATCCCAAATATCACTGCCAATAGCATGTCCTTCTCGACTCAATGCATGTTTAAACTTGCAGTTGTGCACAACAGTAAACATTTAAACTATCATTAAACGAAGAAGATTGCGAGTCTAGTTGACTTCAGATTTATTTAAATAAAATGAAAAAATTTTGCTTAACCAGAGTTTTAACTCCCAGTGATTATTTTGGACATTAGTATAGTTCCTATAACAGATAATATTTCATTTGCTGGGTTATATCTTTCATAACTAATACTACTTAATATTTTGCACTTGAGCAAAAGCTGTAAGAATTACAGTAAACAAACATTTGATAGAAGTATTGCGTTTAAGTTCTTACACTGCTGTTGAATGTAAAATTTTACTAAAGCTATAAATCTACTAAGAACTACAATTAAGTAGAAGAAACCAACCTGCAAATTTAGTTTATTCTTGATACATTTACGAATACATGTATAAGCCAGTATTTCAACGTCATCATTACCATTCATACTCATAGGTTTTGTTGCTGCAAGTACTTTGTTTATCTTAAAACAAGTAAGTAAAATAGGGTTTTTTTCGTTTGCATGTATGTAGCGTTGAAGCCACATTATATACATAAATGTGTTAAATTTTGTACAAAATGGCAATAGCTTAAAAGCATTCACGTTACATAAATATATTAACCAGTTACTACCAAAGCAAGTGGTACAAATTTACCTTCTGCCTTATGTTAAAGCATCTTGTGGAAAAACAAAAATAACAAGAAGCACAAGAAAAAACCTATCAACAGTATGAAAATGTCTATGGATTGAAGGCATGCCATGGCATAAAATTATCTTGCTGTATTATCGTTTAACTAGCAGGAATTTACAGGCTTTGTGTGGTAAAATACAAATAAATACAAAGAAAAAACAAACTCCAACAATTTTCAAAATAAAAAACAAACAAAAAGTTGTTTGCAGACGTTTAGGCCTATGGTTGTTGCAACAAGAACTGGTCTCAGTGAATGTAAAAACGAGAAAAAAAACATTTTAAAAGTATAAAGATACAATGAAAATTAAAGTAAAACTCCCTTGTAAATATTCATTGTTTTAGAACGCTGCCGTTCTTGCTCACATTTATGTAGCAGGTATGACTTTGACACATTTTTTTTTTCTTTGTCTACATTGTGCTGCTTTTCCCATTTGCTTTTTGCAAATTTGTTCTTTGCCACTTTCCCCGGGTAATTGGCATTTGTTGCTTTTTGTGCTCTTTAATAGCATTTGCAAGTGCAAGTGTTTTGTAAAGGTGTACACGAGTAAGTGCTGGCTGGAGTACTGCCAAGGACCTCTGCACTTACAGGAAGTACTCTCTTACTTACGTGGCATATTCAATAACATAAAAACAAACAAAAAACATTTGTTGCCTTATGTTAAAATGCGCTGTTCTTATCCTCACACAGTTGTCTTGTAACGCATACAGTTTGCCGACTTCATACTTGGAAGTCCCTTTTTTACTCCTGTTCGAATATTTTATTGATAGATAGCCCAGCGCCCTACTTTGATAATTTGAAGGCTTGATACAATAAAAAAAAATGTTTGTGTTTTTTTTCGAGGAACAATTTCTTAAAAAAAATAAATGTAGTAACATTTGGCTTTACCACGTTTAGAGCAAAAACGTTATTTATATAAATATGTATTCAGTTTTTTTTTTTCTAAATGCAAAAACGATTGATAATGTAGGTCAAGGACAACGTGGAGGGCGTGTGGGTGTCAGTGTTGTGTGCTAAAGCAATATGGTTTGAGTATGACAAGTAAGCACCATATGTCCGCAATAATTTACGCAATCAAACAAAAAACGATTATTTTGTCAGCTCCTTAAACAAAAGATCACAATTGTGTAGCTGGCTCTAGTATAGCAGGCTTGCTCACACTTTTTGCCGATCAATAAAAGTAAACGAACAGACTGAGAAAATTCAAGACCTTTATAAAGAAACTATAAGCAAAAATAGCGAAATATCGACAAAAATATAGAAAAACATTTTAAAAAAAATATGTATAATAAAGGACCTTTAGCTCAAGAAAATAATAATATTAAATAAAATTGGTGTTTAAAGAAAAGAAACATTAGATACTACAGGACCTTTCTAGGACCCAAGTGGGTCGATCGCAAAAGGAAGCGATTTTTTATAATAAGTAGATAATATAAGCCTATAATAGGTAAACTAAGAGGAGAAAAAATAAATTTTATCAGTCGCTGGACAGAGTGAACTGTTAAAATCTTACAATCACTCATATGCATATAAGATAAGCAGTTGCAAAATCCATCTGCAAAACAATAATTTCATGATCATGAAATGAACAAATTTAGTCAGAAAATAAAAAAAATGGGTGTTGATGAGATGCGTGGCGACTTCGAAACAGCTAGTTGTAGTTCAGTCACTAAGTCATAAATTTGCTTCATTTTTACTTATTGTATTCTTTTTTTAATAATGTTTTGTTAGTAATTTATAATAAACAATTAAGAAATTTTTCTTTAAGCCGAAGTCTAAATCCATTTTTGTCGTCAACTGACGAGTTGAGTTGCATCAACAAAATAACGCCAACAGTAGGCTTTTGGAAAAGTTTAGAAATTATTTTAGTATGGTGGCAGAGTTACGAGGTTGGTATGTTTGGAAAAAATGTTGACAACTAAAAATAACGTAGTTATAGTACATTTCCTTCAAGTTGGGAGCATAATCGCCTCAAATTTTGCATAATATAATTTTTTGCAACTGATAATGTTTTTGGTGGAAGCGACGTTGCAATTTTTTTTCATATAAAAAGTATTCTAATATACGGGGCTACACAAGCGGCTTATCCAACAGGATTTCCTTAGCAGCCTGTTACCTTTTCATAGTAAAGTTTTTCTGGCAGAGCAACTGAGCGTAATAATTTAAAATTTTCCTTGGATGTCTGTATAGCGCTTTTCAAATACTTTGTCATGCAGTAGCAGTAAGCAAGAGTAATCTCTTAAGAGAAGGCTAAACAAATAATAAATTTAATAGCTAGTTATGCAAAATTTAGCTACTTCACAAAAAGCCAGTTGTTATTATTACCTTTTAATTGGACAGCCAAAAGAAATAAACATACTACTACTGACCTCAAATAACAGCTGACACTGTCTTTCTTTTTCCTCAACTATTATTTGGCTCTAAAGTCACCACCACTGTTCCTTTTTTTTTTAATCATTTAAAAACTCATTTCAAAGTAGGTGCCCTTGCTAATTTTAATTTTCAAGTTCAACCAACAAATGAAATATTCTTTTGGCGCAAAAAGCAAGGCGTTTCGAATTAGTTTTGTTATACAAAAAAGAGCACAAAATAAAAAAAATTCAAAATCATTCAAGTAGAACAATAAACCAAACGACAAATGCATTTTCACATGTCTGTCATTGTACAAAAATAAATAAGTTAGCAAAACCAAATAGAGGCAACATTAAGTCAACAGTAAAACCTTTTATGCATTTATTTTTCCTTTTGTATTTTAAATTTCAAAACTATCCATATGCTTGCACCGAGATGAGCCAAACTGTTTCTTTTATTCTCTTAGTTTCACTAACAACAAACCAATTATAAGTCAATTAAATACCATTGCATTCATTTGTGTATAGAAATAATTGTTGGCCCTGCAGCTAAATTTATAGCGCATTGGGGGACGGTACTATTACAAGCTGTAATAAGACACAAATAAAACAAATGGCGAATCATCGACTGTGCTGATTAATAATTAGCTTTTTGTTATTTTTTTATATAATTATTTCTGTATTAAGTTTATCAGGCTCAAGTTCTTTCTATGTTATCTTTGTGATTGATATTAATTAAATTAGACAAAGAAACAATCAAAGATATTTCGCAGGGTGGACAACTAGTTGCTTCGAAGCCGCCACACTTTCTCGTCAGCACCCGTCTTTGAACTCAGGGACTCATGTTTCTAAAGCGACAACCATGCCACTCAGCCACCTGAGTTGTTGTATATTTGCTGTCTCAAAACATGAGCCCCTGAGTTCAAAGGGCGGCTTCGAAACAACTAGTTGTCCACCCTGCTAAATGTCTGTGATGTTTTCTTTGTCTAATTTAATTAATATCAATCACAAAGATAATATAGAAAGAACTTGAGCCTGATAAACTTAATACAGAAATAACTAAATAAGAAAAAGTTAAAATAATAGAAATTAATTAACTTTTTTTTTTATAATTAAAACTTGTCTAAGTTATAGTTCAGGCATATTAGCAGGTCAAAACCTATAGTTTGAAAGTATTAAATTACCATCCCTGCATGAGAATCTCTTTCTTCCGAGGGTGGCGATGGCTGAGTTGATTAAATGGTCGTCCAACCTTCGAGAGCTTGCAGGTAAGCAAACAATTTTAGGAGCACGTGTATACAGATATGAATAGTAAAAGAATAAAAGAAATTGCAGAACATTTTTTTTTTTGGTTTTTTTAAGGTATGTAAAGTCACCTTAAAATATTTTCCAAATTTCTACATTTCCAACATCAATACTCTGAAGCGGAAGATTTCGTTGTTACAAAGAAAAATTATTACTTAATTCGTGCAGTTCTTAAAAGTATTTTTTGATTAAAGCTTTTGTACTATTGAGCAAAACAACAAAGGAAAAGAAAACTATTTTAATCAGAAGAGCATACGCCACTTGTGTTTATGCAAATTTATTTTTAATACTACAAATTGTTTCTTCATTGATCAATCATTTGAATCATTTACAATGACATTAATGATCTCACATCCACTGATGGATGGTTGGGTAACTTTTATTTATTTAATTTTTTTTTTTCATTGAATGTAACCACACAAAAACTTTGACTGGATATTGATATCAGTGACAATTCAACAATCTGTTTGTAGTTATATCTTCTGAGCTCTGAAGCAGAGAAAGAGTTTAAGAAAATGACTTTAATTAAATCGCACCAATTAAGCATATTAAGCTGAACAACAAAGAAATCTACTACCAGAATGTTTGAGTGGTGTTGTTTAAAATAATTGCCAGCAAAATAAAAAAGAAAATAAAAAGGGCAACCGCAGCCGCAATATGGAAAGTAGTAATAAAAACTACAGCCACAGCCAAATTATTATTGATGCTTCGTTGCTTAAGTTTGGATTTATTTTTGTATTTGCTCCTATGCAAGATTCTGATTACACATTTTCATGTGTAGACAGTTTTTATCTTTCATTTCACAAATTTGTTCTTATTTCGCAGTCGTTATAGCATTTCACTTCATTAATATTTTTCTGTAAAATTCGCTTGGTATGTAAAAACGTATGTATATTGCAAATGAAAGAATTGTTAAAATAAATATGATCTGCTAAGAGTTTCCTCAAATTCCCAAAACTATTTCACAAAATTCCTAAAATTGGTTTTTTTTAAATATTTATAAGCCGAGGGTTAAGGCTAAGTGTTCTAGTATTGAAATACATACATATACATATATTAATACAAATGATCTGTTAAAAAATTCACAGCTCTCAAAGAGTTTTGAAAAATGTCCAAAAGTGTAATGCTGGGACGAGCGAAGAATACGCCGGTTAAAATTCGCCGTGTAAATTCGCCGTATGAAGCACAATAACGACGAAAAATAAAAACATCTGTTATAATTGATAAAGTTGTTTATTGTTTGTTCATAGATAAGAAAAAATTCCATGAGTCAAAGAATTTCAAATTTTGTAAAAATAATTAAAATAATGAACATCATGTTCATTATGGTGAAAGCCTTAAAGTTTAAAATTTTTTATTATTAATGCACTTGTATGCATTTTCCCAGCTTTTTAAATTTACGTTATTATAGTTGAACAGCTGATGGGGTGACCATATTAAAAGAAATTGGTTGCTAAAAAATTTTGCATTACCAAAAACAAAAAACATGTTTTATAAACGAATACGTTGGCTTTTTATTTTAAATGCAAAACTGCAAAGCTTAGCGCTTAAAATAAAAACCATTAAAGTAAAAATTAACTGTTTTTACTAAAACACTTGAAAACAAAAACCAAAATGGCCACATGGTACTGATTTATTCGTCGTTCGTTGGCGTAAGAAATGGAAATAAATCTATTTCAAGTTTGCCGCATACAACGAATTTCCACCGACGCTGTGAATGTGTGCATTTTCATATACACCAATGTGTTTTATTTTTGACGGCGAATAATCGCGGCGAAAAATTCGTTGTGTTGCCAGCTTAATTTTTAAATATATTTACTGCAAACAAGTACAAACCTTTGAAGCTTTAAAATACCAGACTAAAGTGAACTGAAAAATCAAAGTTTCGTTTGTCAAATGTCTGCTAATCCGTTAATTGTTGTCTAACCCCCTAATTCGTAAAAATTATTACAGGCTTATAAGTTTGTTACTTGACATATTTGTATGGAAAATCTGTCAAATAAGAGCTTTATAAACCTGTTATAATTCTTATGAATTAGGGGGTAAGAATATATTAGAAATTTAAATTATGAACATCCACAAAGTGATGAATTTTCGCATCAAATATTTCTCACTTACGATAGTGCCTTTGTAAGTCACTGACTTACAAAGTGACTGAAAATTTCTCCTTAAATATCATAAGTTTTAGTATTAATTCCTACTTTCTATGTTAGTAGACACTGAACAACAATTAATGCATATTTTCGTATTGAAGCTGCTAAGTAATAGAATGAAAATAAAAAAAAAATTAAAAAAAAATATATATGAAAGAAAGAAAATTGACAATTTGCGTCACTAAATGCGACCTAGTGACTGTAACAAATTCAAATGTCTTTCTAAACAATTAATAATAATTCTTTTTCTTTACGATTTTGTTTTTCTCTCTCTCTGTGTTATACAAATTGTAGTCATTGTTTTCTTAAACTTCCAACACTGTCTTTTTGAATGGTTATTTAATTTGTCAAAGCTTTGAAACAAAATATCTTTTGTATGTTGCCTGCCATACATACATATGTATGCATGCATGTATATATCTATGCACATGGTTAAAAGGCATATAAAGATTCATTAAATTGTCATAAAATCACGCACATCTACACATACGCACATGCCTGGGTACTTTGCTTCACTGTGACCGTATAGTTGTAGATTTTATGGGGTTTTCTACGCATTAAAAAGCAAATTAACGATCACATTGTTCCCATTTCAACAAACACCCATTTAATATTAAAAAAAGAAATGAGATTCAATGAATTCCTACACTTTTTATCTATATGCAATTTATTATTATTATGATCATTTTATGAAAGTGGTACTTGCCACAAAGTTTCTTAATAACCGCAAACATTTCTACTAATCTGTTAAGGTCAATCGATGTTAAGTAGAATCACGAATCATCAACTGAACCAATTCTACATACCAATCAAACCATTTATTATTACAACAAAAAAACAATAACAAAAATGCTTTCTGCAGCGCACCAAAAGGGAGTAGAAATTTTAATTGTTTTTGATATACGAGTATGATGAAGTAAGCATTAGTCACACACACACACACACACACACATGCACATTACAGAAATGTTGCAACTTGCTGTTTGTGTGATTATTTGCTCTGTTACACAACACATGCTGGACACCACCATTAAGATCTAAAGATCAATCTGTTTGGCTGATACAGACGAATATTGTGCGTCCCTGTTGTTGGCTTGTATCACTTGGCTGTCACAAGTTTTTTTTCTGCCTGATTATGAATGAGATTTTGATTAAAATTAATTCAAAAACAACATTTTTTTAATGAAGTACATGAAAGATTTTTTTCATAATAAAGACAAGTTGGGAGAAAGAGAGAGAGAGAGAGAGAGAGAGAGAGCGACCTGCCAAGAATGTTTCTTAACACTGCTGACAATTAATAATGGAATTTAAGAGATTTGTTGCAATTCAAAAAGATTTTAGTTTACAATTTATACAGATCGGGAGAATTAAACATCTTACAATATGCTAAAGGCTTAATTCGCAAACATCATTAGCTTTGTATTTTAACAAAATAAACGAAAATATAAAAAATCCCAAACACAAAATGGAAACATTTTTTTTACAAAATTTAGCAGCGAGTTCAATATATAACTCAGAACTAAACCCTAAGGCCGCGAAAATATGAAAATATAATGCAGCAGTTTTTGGATTTTTAAATTTTTAGCAGCTAAAATCCGAGAAAAAAAATTTAACGATATATTGCCATACGTTTTTTGAGAGCTCTTGAAAAAAGTTCCACTACGAAATATCACAATAATCGTTTTCGAGGCATCCCACTTGCATTTCTTTGTATTTTTGTAAGAGGGCTTGGTGTGTTCGAAGAAAGTATTGAGACGAAAAGTAATGGGGATCGGTGACACATTGACTTATTTGTGATGAAAGTTTTCTTTCTAATATTTTTTTCACATACACCGACCCCGTTCTACGGCTCTTATGTGTGCTCCCACACAAAAATAAAGCAAAAAAAAAAATATGGAAAATTGGACACCTCGAAAATAATTTTTCGACATGCCGTAACGGAACCTTTTTTACAAAAATGCATATTTTTAAATGGTTTTCGAAGAGAACCAGAAAAATTCTTCCTAAAATAACTGAGAACAATAAACTATTTTTCAAATCATGATGACACATTGGTAAAACTGGTTACTGAAATCTGGCCTGCAATGAACCAGCTCAATATTATGAATACCGAGTGCTTTGGAAAAGTGGGAACGCTACTGTGTAATCAAGCCATCCACACTTGTCACCTGTCTCTGCAGTTTTGTGTTGTTAGGCATGCAACATGGTGTAATACAAAGTCAAAGAATTTTTGTCTGAATTGCCAGCATAACTGCAAACTACACGCGAATGAAACTGTAGAACAGAAGCTCGCACAAAACCTTTTTTTTTTGTCAAGCTTTCAGCCCTTTTTCAAGCCAATTGAAAAGTGCACATAGAATTTGAAACAAAAAACAAGATGTCTTGCTTTTGTTGATAACGGAGGGATCACTTCGTGTGCTGTTTAATTGTTTTCGTACATGATTGGTAATCAAGCAAACGATGATCATTGCTAATTTCAATTTTATTTTCAGTATTTAACAACAGGCTTCAGTTAAAAATGTGTTTTCTTATGGGCTCTTTATGTAATCATGATAAAATTCAATATTTATTTTGTAATTCGAATTACAAATGCCAACTCATTTAGACTGCTGCTTGCACATTTCTGTTATGGCAAAGATTGAGTTGAAAACATTTATGGTTTTTTTCTTCTTCTTGTTTAGCATTCAAGACCATACTTTACAATAATAATCATAAAAGTTTCAAACCGATTGCATGCTATAATTATGCTGCTTACTGTCACTAAGTTGCAGACCTGGCATTTTTTTTTTTTCTTAACTTACGTTTACTTGGTCTATAAACAAATATAATTTACACGTAGAGAAAAAATTTAACAAAAGAGTTTAGAAATAATTGTTAATAATTTTATAGGGGGGACTTGGGTTCGTTGTATATTTCCTCGAAAAAGAGAAATATGTTTTGTGTTAAAATTGGAGTGATCATTTCCATTTATTGCGATTTCTCTAAGTGTATGTTTTGCTAAGACATTTTATGGAGCAGCATATGCCAGCACGCCTCCAGTTTAAGCTTGTGGCAAGCATTGCCGGCAGAAAAACAAACTATTAAATTTTTGCATGTTTTGTAGAGCAAAAGATGCCGGTTTATAGCAACATATGTAACCAGTATCTGGTATGAGTTGCAAGTAAATGTTTGATGAATTGAAAAAATTATTGTACACGCACATCAAAAGTTTGTTTACTTTTCCTAGTTTTCTTATTCAAGTTTCTCATTTCAAGTTAATTCATTTGGAAATAAAATGTTAATAAAGTCACTTTTTTCACTATATTTGTTCGGGCACGTTTCAAAGGTGTTAAATTTTTAACATAATTTTATAACAAATTCTTAAGGCTGTATGTAATAAGGTTTGTTGAAAAAAGCAAAAAAAAACCTTTTTAAAAAACAAGCGAAGCCTTTTCTTTAATTAATTGTTTAAGTGCATGTGTCTATAACATTCAATTCATTGGAATTATTATTAACTATTTTTCATTTGAAGCAAACAAATATCAACGTCATTAATAAATTGATGCAAAATGTCGCACACACACACACACATTAACACATTTATGTTCTAATAAATTTTTATTTCAACAGCTGTATCAATTCAAATTATTTAAAGACACTTTAAAACATTTAATTTAGTTCCATAATTTATTTGGTTTCGTTATTCAAATAAGAAGTGGTTAGTTTAGTTTATTACTTGTCTTCCATTATATAAGCAAAACGTTAAATAAGTTATTAAAACAAATTTATTCAAGGTTTAAGAAATTTTTATTTCTAAATTATTTCAGGCAAAGGTCAATCGTAACAAACAGAATTTAAAATCTGTGTTTTTTTTTTTTCTTTAAACAGTTTTAAAAGCGAATTATCGTCATCAAGATCACAATTGAATGATGTCAATTGTGGAACTTTATTTGTGGACTATTTCTCAAGACTTTAATAAATTTTTGTTACTTATAATTATCGGGTTGGGCTAATTTTTTTTAATAAAAATTCGACTTTTCTAAGAGTTAGGAATACAAAGCACCATTATCCTGGTTAATGTAATGCGAGAATACAAAATTTTCCATATAATGAAAGATGCAAAGGAGGAGGAGGAGGAGGAGGACAGCTTCGAACACTTCCTCTGCCGATGTCCAGCTCTTGAAAACAAGAGAGCAAATTACTTAGGCAGATCGACACTACATGGGTTGGCGAATGTGTCGGAATGTGAATTAAACAGGGTGAAGAAGTCTTTCATCCGTTTATTTAGCTGGTTCAGGGCAGAACCAGCAGGAGGTGTATCCGACTCTTAGGGTAGCTCAGCGGGGCCTTCTCATGCAAGCCGTGATGTATAAAGGTATTGTCTGTAACTCCATCCAAAAATCTGCATATTTTTGTTTTTGTTTTTACAACTACAAAAATGCCAAGCTCTTTATTTGTCTCCAGAAGCTTTAGCAGAAACCGAGCCTGCGACCTCGGATACTTTTATTAGGGTGCTCTACCATCTCATCCAGCTCAAAGCTCTCTCTTTTCCCACATTTTTTTATTATTTTATAACGAAAAAATATTAGCAAATGGTTCATGCGGCCAATACGCAAGATAAGTTTACTGCCTAAAAAAAAGTCATAAACATTTCAGACCCCATTACGATGGCTACATTTTATGGTTCTATCATCTAAACAAGATACGCACATGATTAATGCGCTCATCAAACTATTGTTCTTCTTTTTATTAACCATCTAAGTTACATAAAAGAACGGAAAAATCTGTGATTTAACAACATAAAACTGCGAAGCTGTATGCTTGTCTCCTGAAATACCCAGAGCCTTCGGCAGGACTCAAACCAGCGATCTCGGGATCTCTCAGAAGGGTAGTCTAACAATTCATTCATCGGGGCACTCGATAGCAACTTTGTTGAACTGAATTATAAACTTATTTCTGATTATAGTTACATGTCAAACATGTCAGGCGTGCTTTTAATTTTGGTGCTGCAAAATATAGCTGCAACCTGGTTTTTAAAGCACACAGGTGATTTGTTTTATATAACAAAATTATTTTTAGTAAATATTCAAACTTTACAGGACAAGTCTTATGCAAATATTTTGAGTTTTCTAATGCTGAAACTCCTTGCCCTGCTTATGGCACACATCAGCAAGTGCTGCTCGAAAAAAGTAACAGGCTAAAAGGTAAAACACTACTTTGTTTTGCCGCCATTTTGGTAAACATTAGTGGTCACAGTTTATATTTGGCAATCGTGAAGTAGATACGTGACAAATTTATTAAAACGCTACTACATCGCAAACAGCCAGGATTACAATGGAATCACTGAGAGACCTCTTGCCACAACAACTTATTTCAAGAAATCGAGGCGTTGATTGTTCTTCGCGGTTGCCTGATTTGTCTGAAAAATAAAGCGAAAGCACTATAGCAACTCTAGCAAAGTATTTGCAGTGAAATAAATGAAATACCGCATGAAATGTGTGAGAATATAAAGAAAAATGTGCTCAAAAGGGCGCGCATTTGTTGGGCTAACAGAGGCAAACATTTATCTGATATTAAATTTCATACATAATTGTCGACATTAAATAAAAAAATTATTGATATAATATCTATTCCCTTTCATGTAGTAAAAAATTATAAACAAACAAAGTACTATGACCTCCCGGCGGACACCCTTTATGAAGAGCTATACTTCCAAAATCCTTGTCAAACTGAAATACTTTGTCTAAAAATTTTTTTGATTACTTTAGATCTAAAACTAGACCTCATTAATGTTTACTATATTTTTCAACCGTCTATATGCCGCCGATATTTCATTGAACGCCTCATCAGTAGACTCGAAAAATCTTAAAAGAATATTTGAAATGTCGACGTCATATAGACGGCTGACAAAACAGAAAACATTAATAAAGACCTAAATTAATTAGACCTAAAATTATATATTTCAATTGGCTCTTAAAGCAAATAAATAAATAGTTAAGTTCACTTTTTTATTACAATTTATGTTTATTTGCTTTTTATTTTCCCGACAAAACGGGCTGCAAAATGACAACTTTATTTCCCTTTCTGTGTCCTAAATCCAACAATTACTTCTTATTCACAGAATATATATTTAAAAATCCAATTAAATTGAAAAAATTCGCACCTTTGTTACAGCATTTTTGTTTGCGTTTTAAAAAGGTGTTGAGGAATTAAAATATTTCAAACATTTTTAAATAGAAACTAAAACGAAATATGTAGTAGAAAATTCCCTGCAATATTTTACTTTATTGAAACAATCGAAAATATTTGCTAATTACGTTTATCAAGTACCATTTTTGGTGCCACATATCACTAGTCTTAATTAATCAAGCCCTTTTATGGCTTAAAATTCTTTTTCATCTCTTTTACACACGGCGAAACACTCCAATCGAAGGGTAATTGCAACATTACAAATTCAAATCAAAGCTGCGACTTTAATCATCATCATTAAAAAGATTGCTGGCAACAATTTGCAGTTTTATCCTTAACCACAATTTAACGACAACACACGCAATTTGTGTTCCTACGGCTCTGGCTTATTTTTTTTTTTTTTTTTAGTTGGCGAGTTTAGTACTTTAATTATATAATTTAAAATTTTAACATTCTCTCTGACACATTTTTAAAAGAATAATTAAATTTTAACCAAAGAACTTCGATAAAAGCCAAGTAGTTACACAGGCATAAAGGAAACAAAAAAATAATAATAATGCGAAAAGCTACAAAAATGAAACTTTATTAATAATATTTATCAGCTCAATTTATTGCCTTAATTCACATTTCATCAAGCAATAAGAAAATCACGGCAGGAATTGAAAAAAAATTGAATAAAAGTAAACGATAAAAACACCAAGAAGATATAAAATCAAGTTGATTTCAGCCACTACTACAAATTTGGTCATCAATAAAAGCAATATTGAAGATGCAGCACAAGCACACGCACACACACACACACACACACACGGGTACAGTCATCTTCAAGCCACTGCTGCTAATTCTGGTGCTGCTGCTGCTACTGCTGCTGCTACTGATGATGATGATTTTATATGTGACTTGTCTGCAGTAACCACATTGTTTAATTTTTAATAAAAAAAACACAGTTTATTTTTGCAACATACAACAGTAGCAAATATTTACTGCTGGTCTTTTGTTTTTGTTATTCTTTTTTTTTTTTTGTTTTTTTTTTTGGAAAAACAATAAAAACAGGGTAACAGAAAATAACAAGGACTTATTCAATAGACTTTATGCCAGAGATTGATGGTTTTGTTCAGGTTTGAGGCCAACTGTTGGCTGCACAGCTCTACTCTGAAGGCCTCATGTAGACTCCATGAGACTCATGTTGGCCACCGTACTTCTAATTGTCCAGAACGAAGTGATATAAAATGCAGCTATGCCTCCTGCAAATAATGTCTGTCCACGGAAAATTTATAGTTTATATATGAATTGTCATTTATTTATTTATTTTTTGAAAGTATTTTACAAAAATAAATTTATAAAATACGACACAAGAAATAGTGTGGACCACTTGGTCATTACACTCTATGAATTGTCATAAATTGCTGTGATATTTAACAGAAGAAAATTAAAGTTGACAATTCAGCTAAATATGTAGTTCCTTGCTTGGAGAAAATATCAAAAGCAAATTTCACAATCAAAATAATTCTTGCATTCTTTATTTCTCCATAGCATTTCAAATTTTAACAGCTTAATTAGTGGTGAAGAGAACAGCTTCGACAGGCACTCCAATGGCGCATGGCAAAAGTTGTCTCAATATGCAAAATCATCTATTCGCTACAATCATCTATGCTTTGTGTCCAGGCTCATGGATACCATTGAAAGATTATTTCTTTACCAAATTTCGGTTTTCGTATTTTTTTTTTTTTTTTAATTTTTAAGCCGTTCTTGAGTTAAGGAAATATATGTTGGCCTATCCCTAAATTTTTAAAATAACGGTATATGTTAAAAACAAGAGCTAACCTAAGAAAACGGTTAGCACCACTGCAATCAGCGCACACGAATTAGGTTTACCCACTGGGTGCCCCGTCTGTTGGAAAAAATGTCGCAAATTCAAGCACAGTGTTATTATATATATTTCTTCAGATTTCAGAAAGATTATTTTTAAGAAAAAAAAAATTTTTTTTCATAATCCCATTTTTATTACACCTGTCACAATGTGACAATAAGTAATTGAACATAGTTGGGTGTTAATTGTCTTAAATCATTTAAAAAATAACTTATGTCGAAGCAAATATAATAAACATACCTAAATAAAACTTAATTTTACGCATCATCGTGACCACCTTAGAAGCGTTTAACTAGCTCTGAAAGTGTATATATTTTGAGTGTTCTGGGTGCCAGGGTTTCTTTTGCGCCGCTTTGGAATATTGTTTTAAGTGAGTTGTATGTTTTAGGCTGCTATCACGGATGACTTCTTTTACTCTTTTGATATGTAGCTCCAGGTGTATGTCTTTATATCCAATGTACCGTTCACTATAGTTCACAGTATTTTTGATTGGATTCGTTGAATAATTTTTAAATTAATTGTGCTTGCAGAAAACATTGATTTTCGTCTTCCTGTATTTAACCTTTAATTTGAGAAATTCCGATACTTATTTTGTTCATTTAAGATATGCAACAAATAGTTAAGTTTCAAATATACTGTTAAGTTTTTTTTTCGATTCTGTTGATGAGTTGATTAGCATCAATGAAATGTCGACGGCATATAGACGGCTAAAACCGACACATTAATATGTTTATGTTCAATTTTTAATGTTCAGTAAAATTTTTTGAAATTTGGACTTTCTTTATTTTGTATAAAAACCTCAGCTAATAAAGTTCCCTTTGAATTGTTTCTCCTATCATGTGTCACTCTGTTGATATATAAAAATTTTCATATAATTTCTTATTCTTTAGGGGTTTTTTTTTCCTCCTATACATCTCTGCACATTGTCCACTCACTCAAAAACATGCGTTGGAGATGTGCGTTTAATGATTAAAACACATTAAAAATCCAGTAGCTTTTATAACGATGATCGCACTTGCCATATTATGTTCAACATGCTGCAATGAAATGCACAATCGAATGCAGCCAGCAATAAATACTTACATATGTATGTCTATAGGTAGATAGATGCAGCACAGGCAAGATGGCACAAAAAAAAAACAATATATTGAAAACAATTTTCGAGGGCAACACAATTTTTAGGAGCAATTCATTGGCAGCAGACTGTGGGCTTTTGAAAACAATGTGTTGTATAAAGGTAATCGTCACGTAATGGCAGGAACATGAATTTTTGTCATGCTTAAAAATGTTTTTTGTTGGTAGGGATTGTTGTTGGGGTCTTAACATTTTTAGCCAAAACTTGACAGAAATTATTCATAAAATGAAACATTTGAACAAAATGAGCTCAATGAAAAGTCTTGGTTTTTACATGCTAAGATGTGAATGTGTCTTGTTTGGATTTGAAATTAAATTAACGATTTATTAAAATTATATTAGTTCTTAGTGCTAGAAGCTACATTTGTATGTACAGGCAACTCCCGGTATAACGAACGATATAATGTCAGGGGCATTCGTAATACCGAATAATTCGTTATATCGCTCTTACAAATTCAAGTAAAATCCCATCTCTAATCAGATGACTCTCAAAAATTATGTATACATGTAAACTTACACCTACATAAATGTAAGATTGTATTAGTAAGTATTATAAAAAACATCAAAGCGAATTGAATAAAAGTAAAATTTTAAAGAAAATTCTGATTAATAATAGTTTTAAAAAAATCTTTAATTTAATTATTTTTAATATAAAAAATATTTACATTAAAAAGCTTTTACATATAAAAGTGACATTTGTCATTTGAGCAAAGTTGTTGCTAAATAAATTAAAGACAACTTCTGCTGGTTTTAAGTTTAGGACAAACTTCCGTCGCCTTTTTCTTGTCTATAGTAGACAAAAAGCATACTTTTATTTAGCAGTGACTTAAAATTGCTTAAAGCATACTTTTTCGATGTCTATAGTTATGGGCCAATATGTGTATTAATTTTATTATATTTATGTACACATGTATATGGGATGTCAACGCCCAGCCCCATCGAATAAAATTAGTGTTGAAATTTGTTATCTGAGCTACTGATCTTCGAATGCATAGATAGTAGTGTAACTTTCTAAAAACCAAACTAACAGAAGTTCTTAGAAAGTATTTCACAGAGAACAACTTCATGCTCAAATGTTCTTAGTACCTCAGTTCCCTTTCACTTCCACCGTCCTCTAGCAACTCTGATTGCATTTTGTCATTTCGAGCCATATGCTTTTTTTAATGAAATGCCAATGATGTATAATCTATAATAACCATAAAAACTGTTATCTCATGTTCGGAGGTAGTTTTTTTTTTTTTTTTTTTTTTGGCGAAATAAAAATTATAATAATACCTGCATTACAAAATATCTTTGCTGATGTTCAACGTGTGCACTTGTGTGCAAGAACTCAAAAAACAGACCTTATAAATATGCGTATGTCTCTTTCAAACTATCAATTATTTATTATACGAACATACAAGTTTGTCTGCTAAAATGTATTCCTCTTATAAAGATCATGCCCAAAATGATGATCACGGTGATCAGCCAGAAAACACGCAGCAAAAGGATCAAAAATTCATCCCAAAACACAATGTTTAAGAAATATTCTTCATCATTATACGGCGACATAATATTCCCAATACTCACACATACCAAAGTGAAATTACACAAATACTTAAGCAAAAAAAAAAAAAAAAAAGAACAGTAGCTGAAAGAAAATATTCTCATTTAAACGCATAAATAATTAGACATGTTTAAATGTCCCGCAGGCAAAATTGCATTAAAAAATACAAGGAGAAAAAAAAAGGAATAATTTCATCAAAAAATCTGATTTTATTAAAAGCGAAAAAAAAAGTAAGACGAAACATAAGAACTAAACTGGCAATCAAAGTGATGATCGCTAAAACACGTACACCAAAAATTGAAGACGGCGGCCACAATACCCCAAGACTGATGATCACAAACAAAATAAAACAAAACAAAACCAACAACGACAACAACACCGAAAAGTCTCTGGTCAATAGCATGACTGGAGGCGTTCCATAGTAGTTCATTTTTATTTAAAAATTAACGTTTTTGATTTATTCCTGCGGTTGTCCTCCAATAAATTTATATGGATGGGGTTGAATTGTTGTCGAACAGCTACTGTTTTGTCACACAATCTTTTTGCCAGCTTTAGTATTTTGTTTGTCTTAGCAGTAGAAGAAACATCTTATTGAAATGATCATCATACCTCAACGCAACTCAAACTCATCATCGATCATTTGACATTGAAGGAGGCAGGGAACTCTCATCTTTTATGTTGGCCAACACTTTTTCTTTTGGTGGTTTGTTAATTTTTATATTTTGTCCAAAAAAAAAAAAAAACACAAAAAGAGTTTGCCTTGTTATTTAAGGTACACAAATATTTTGCAGATTTGTTACTTAACATAACTTTAATATGTTCAAATGTCATCTTTTAAATTGTGATGATCATCATCAAGCGATTGTTGCCCGAGTCCTTTTTCATAACAACACATTTGGCCAGTAACGAGTTAGTTGAGTTTTACTAAAGTGACAAAACTGATCTTAATCGTAAAATTGTTTTGTGTTTTCAAAAAATATTTATTGGCATGTTCGATGTGAAATAAAACCAATGAATGTATCAAGTGGGAAGAAAACTAAATAAGTTGGCGTGAAACGACTGGAGAAAAGACTACAGATTTAAGTCTTAGATGCATCATGAGAAGAATGCAATGTTGTTTTATATCATCACAACAAAGTCAAATTTCAAAACAATGTCGTGAAATTCAGATTATACCAGTTATGCTTAGAGACACAGGAAAATTATACCACACATGACTCGGTGTTCAAAGCCAAAGAAACATTTTAAATGACAACTACCATAAGCTACAGGTATTGGGGTATCTGACTGGTCAGATAATTGATTAAATAGCCAGAGGTCTTCAGAAAGTGATCTCTTATCATTTCTGAGATAAATACTTATAAGAATTTGCAACTTACACCACCTAAAGTCGCGAGAAAGAAGCCTTGTTAACTTATAACTGTGGTGGTAGCACATGCCCCGCCTTAGAGGTCTACACATACCTTGAGCTGCTATCATCTTGCAACAGACTCGTGTCTACAAAGAAGTTGTGCTAGCGGACAAGCTGGTCTAAAGTTAGGTATGGACGATTGTAAGATCTTATAATATTGTCAGAAAATGTATAGAATATTTTTAACCAATCGTGAGAACTTACAATTTCTTCCTGACAATATTGTAAGCAAAAGCATTGGCAGGCCACCGTCCTAACAATTAAATGTCAGTCAATCGTCTGAACACTTTGGAATCATCATTGCTAGTACATTGTCAGGCATTGATATATTATAAGATGCATAAATTCTCAACATCTTACAAGGCGTCATTGTCAGAGTAATAACAAGGAATACTAAAGAAAAAAAATGTCTGCTTACGAGAGGGAGCAAAAACAAGAGAATAATAAAAAAGTGAGTACGAGAGACAAAAAATTTGCAGAAAAGAGAACAAAAAAAATTTAAAACATAGTTTTTGAGCCAAAAAAAAAAAAATAAAGAATGAAGAGCGGCATATGTGTGTATATTTTGGTAATGACAATTGCCTGACAATTTTTGCTACGCAGAAAATCTTGCATCCGTGTAAGCTGACAATTTTCGTTGGTGGCAATTTTCTGGCAATGAAATTGTAAGATTTTCTTGCAATTGTCTGAACTGATAATTTTCTCAATGCTGACAATTGTATATTTCTAGTAGATTGCCAGCACGCTTACAATATTGTAAGATCTGACAATCGTCTATACGAAGCTTTACTGTAAAATACGCAAAGTGTAACAGGGGCTCGACAAGTCTAAGAACACCACAAATCTAGGTGTAGGTGCTTCAGCTGCTCAGTTTTGTGATGCTGTGACAAAGTTTTCAAGTATTGCTTACGCCAAGTATTCATATGGATGGTTTTATAAACCTACATATGTATGTACTACATACAATACTATTTGTTTTGTTTACTTTGTGTTGCTTTTTTATATTTTTGGCGTTTTAGTAGGAGTTTTTTCATTTCTCTTTTACTTTTTTTTTGTGGGATTTTTCAACAGTTCGTTTGATTTGTTTCGAATTTTTGCTCTCTGTTTGAACTGTTTAACTTTACCTTTATTTTTGTTTTGTTTTGTTTTTTTTTTTTTTCTTTATTCAGTTGCAACTATTTTAGCTGTTATTGTGTGAGAAGTTTTGTGATCACTGGCATTTTTGAATGTCTGAGATTATGTCTGGTTGGAGTTTTTATATTCATTTTTATTCAAAAACTGTTAAATATTCGTGTTTATCATTGGCTGTGGTTTAAATGTTGAAAAAATTTCATTTAGTTTTTTGTGATTGGATAATCAAACAGTTTTTGTCTCATTTTTATTTTTTATTTTTTTGTTTTCTTTTCATAAACGTTTTGAGACTTTTTCTTAATGTGGTCTTTTTCCAACATAATAAACGCATGAATCATGGCCATCATGTTATGGTTGTTTGGGCTTAAATACGCGTTAGCTATTTGTTTCTTTGCTTTTTTTCGTGCGCTATTAACAAAAATTATAAATTTTTTAAATGTTTGCACAAAAAGTGTATAAAAAGCATTGCAATATAATTTTATGAAATTAGAGGGAAAACTAAGAATAAGTTTTTTGTTTGCAGTCTCTTTGCATGAGGTTTTCGTATGGAAAAAGTATTAAGAATTTTAGAAAATTATTAGGAATTTCAAATTGCCAGGTTATTACTGAAAACAATACCGTTATTATTTGGCTGTTAGTGCTACTTTTATTAATTGGTACAATTTAGCAGCACGCTCTTGTAAGAATAAGACCCTAATGAATTTAATGATGGGAAACCGGGAGAATTTGAGAAATTTTTTTTGTTAAAAAAATGTGTTTTTTTTTCGAATTTAATGTTCTCACAATATGCAGAAGCCATAAAATAATATAAAATTTTAACTTAATAATTCGAGCTTGAGGTCACTTGTTCTTTTTTTTAATGCTTATTTAATTCAATATTTCGATACCTCAATGGGTATCTTCTTCAGAAATTTTTTTCGGTTTGATGTTTTTTCAAAAATTATTTTAACAATTTCAAAAAACAAAAAAAAAACTTTAAATTGTTATTTTTTTTTTTTTTTTTTTTTAAACATCACACTGCAAAAAATTTCTGAAGAAAATATCCATTGAGGTATCGAAATATTGAATTAAACTGGGATTAAAAAAAAAAACAAGTGATCTCAAGAATTTAGAATAATATAAAATGAGTTCAAAGACGGGTGCTGACAAGAAAGTGTGGCGGCTTCGAAACAACTAGTTCTCCACCCTTTTAAAAGTCTTTGATGTCTTCTTTATCTAATTTAGTTAATATCAATCACAAGGATAATATAGAAAGAACTTGAGCCTGATAAACTTAATACAGAAATAATATAAAGTGTTTAGATTGTGGATATCTTTTTCATGTCAGCCGAATTTGCATATGGAGTCTCCTGGTAAAGACTATGACCCCCAGCATCTTGTTAACTGGTAACTGCGGCTTAAAAACAGTATACAGTTAATAATTACCTAAGCAATATGGGCGCTGATGAGCTGCGTGGTGGACGTGAAACAGCCTTGGTATATACCCCGGCCAATAAGTGTTCAACGTTAATTTTCTTGTCTTATTTTATTATTATTATCGTCGTTTGGCGCCAATTGTAGAACTCAACCAAAAAATATCCTTTGTGCAGCCCTTGTTCGCTATAGACCGAAACTTAGAATATTAGCAAATCTTGTTGCGGCAGAAGGTTTGATGTTATCTAGGTCCTTTTTTGGTTCTCCGTTTATATGCAGCGGGACATTCGCAAAGGTAGTGTTCCGTCGTTTTATTCTGCTCATTGCAAAGTCTATAGGGATCAATGCTTGAACACTTTCAGGGTTTTTGAGAAGGTAATTTAGCTTAAAGTACTTAAAGTGGTTCACAATAGAGTTGAACTTCATTTTGACCAGATATATTGCCCTCCTTGCCTACCACATGCCTTTTAGGGTGCCCCAGTAGTCAGCTAGGATATCCTCCTCCCATTTTCCCAGAATGCTGTCTTTAAAACGTTAGAGCGCCGGCTAAAAGAAATAAATTGTATATATTATGCATTGCAGTTTCTAATAGTATGGTAAAGCCATTGCAATAAATAAATAAATCTTGTTGTCTTTCTCATAAAGATATGCCTCTATTTAAATAACACTTTTTTCTTTGCTAAAACAAACGTCCAAAATTTGCAAAAAAAAAAAATAATTTGCAAAAAATAACATCATGATAACAAATCAAGTTTCGATATAATAATTTATTTGAAGACTACAGACTACCTGTTGTGTTGTATTATTATGAGACAAGTAACCGTCAACGTTGGAAGGTAACAATTGATGAATTTAAAACTAATAACAACAGCAAAAGTAGCAGCAGCAGCAACAGCGACAGCGACAGCAGCAAAAACTCATATAGCAGCCAAGGGAAGCCAAACATTCCAATCAAAGAAATTACAAAATTTTGGTAGATGATGAAAATCCGGCTAAAAAAAAAATTGACCACTTCAGCAATAAGAAAGAACAGCAGCATAATAAATGCTTAAATAAATGAATATTTTTGGTGGCGCAAAACAGAAGCTAAAGTATGAAGACAATTTTGGTAGTTTTTGCTTGTTTAGTACAGCAAAAAATAAGAAAAAAAAGCAACCAAAAATTAAAAATTCTAAAGCTCTCCAAAAAGCTGTTTGTAGTGGACGTTGTTGCTACAAGTGATACAAAATTCTTAAAGATAAACAAACATACATTTCTGTTTGCTTCGTGTTTTTTTTTTATTTTATTCTTATTGAACTAAAGCAGGCCTTAGTTAAGATCAAAATCTTAGTACAGAAAAAATAAATTCTTAAGCAGCAACAGTAGTTGCCATAAATGATTGGCAGCTTATATCATGAGGGCAAAAAGTAAAACGAAAGCGAAAAAAAAACGAAACAAGAAAAGTACAAAAAAAAAAAAAGAAGAGAAAAGCTTCTTCCATAAGTTATTTGTCAAGTTTTGGTTTAACAACCAGCCAGCGCCCAAATACACATTTAGACACATTGACTCGTTCATCATAAGAAAAAATTAACTCTGTTTTTGGCCACAAAAAAGGACGTGATTTTCAAACTAATGAGGATTATAAAAATTAAATATGTATGAGTCTGTTCTTGTATGGTTTTTTTGCTAAAACAAAAAAATAAATAAATTTTTTAAGACAGCAGGGACTTAAGCTTTGATTATATATATATTTAAATATGATAACAATCATTATATTTGAAAATATTCAGCAACCAGTAGTATCAGCTCACTTTCACGTTTTTAAAAGCTAATTGTTGCTCTGCTCAAAGGCATTCAAATATCCGGCAAGATTTTGTGTGCAAGCGCCGAAATATTTCATTACTTTTGGCCATAAAGCCTTACAGTGGCCTTACCAATATTTGCGCAAAGCTTTGTGAGTGTGTGTGTGTGTGTATGCGGCACACAGTGATTCAGAGTAGTTTTTTAGCGGCCAAAACTCTGTAGCTTTTGAACAAATGAAACTGTTTTGTTAAGTCATTTGTTGCTAATAGATAGACAACATCTTAAGCTTTTACTTCGTTTTTGTTTTACTGAAATGAGTAGTCGTTGAAGATCGATTTGAAGCTCTGGATTTCTTTTTTTCTTCTCATTTTGCTTAGAAATGCAAATGTTTGCATCGTATGGTTATGCTTTGTTATCTATCGCTGGAAGCCGGTCATGAGACTGGCCCCCTTGGTTAGTGGAAGAGACCCCTTGTTGCAACGTATAGGCAACCACAAACTGTACAGAGTGATAAAAGTTTATTTAAAATGGCAAAAAAAAGCTGCAGCTCATTGTCAATAATAGTTTAAAGAATTCTTAATTTTTTTTTGCAGATCAAATTTTGATTTTTTTTATATATATAAAACATTCGCTTGGACATATTTCAATTAAAGCTCTTGGCTACTTTAGTATTGACAGGTTGCGTTTCCGATGGCAAAACAATTTTAAAAATCTACAATTCTGAATTACTTTACTGGGCTTTTAGCTCGATTTTACTTCCACAGACTTGAGAGAAAAATTGTTTAACCAAATTGTAGTGCTAAAAATCACAAGACAAGAAAACTAATGCTTAAGACATATTAGCTGGGGAATATAATATGGCTGTTTCACGTGAGCCACGATGATCATCAGCACCCAAATTGTTTCAAAGTTAATGCTTGAATTAAATTAAGGTTTAACACCCATATTCATAAAAACTATTGAAGGTTTATTTGACAAATATTCCGTAGAAATACGTCAAATAAGAGCTTAATAAACTTGCAATAATTATTATGAATATTGCCTTAAAAAACTATGCCAGTGAAAGCTACAGGCTCAGGCCGATGCATTTAGATTCTGCACCACTGTGTGAAACAGCGGCGGTATGAATCCCAGCCCATTAATCTTCAATTTCAGTCTTCTTCTTCTACTTTATTTAGAAATGTTGATCACGAAAATTCAACTGAAAAAAAAACTTTTTGGGAGGATTGTCTTTCAGAGGAAGTAAAACCCGATAATATAATTAATTTTTAAAATATATTTTTTATGCCTACTGATTTGCCATTGCTTTAATCTCAACTAAATGTTCGCTGGGCTTGCTCTACAACCAGTACAAATACACTTTTACTTACTTTAATGTTGGGCATCACTGTGCTAAAGTGATATTCAGTAGCATTTATAATCACAATCTCTATCCGGTCAGCACCAACACAAACACTGTGCATATGCATGTGTGCTCGGCATAAGAGCACATAAACATTTATGAGCGTATGAGCAGCAATAAACAACCATCAGCATGAGCATAGGAGCGAATGTACGCACTCGTAAGTATATGCTAAAGATCAATTTCGTCATAACTGCAGGGCGATCAATTAAAATTTTTGTTGATCGAATTTTCGTCAATTTTTTGACATGTGCGTATCAACAACCAACAACTATAATAAACACACATAAACCGAAATCGTCTGCCACAAAATAAAACAGTTCACTGAAATTCAGATTCATTCATGGCCGGAGAGATGGATGGATGGATGGATGGATGCATGGTTTAAGTGCAAGGTTTTGGTCTTTATTTTAGCTTTTTAAAACCTTAAGGCCAAAATAATATGTAGGTAATAAGTAATAATACAAGAACACAAACTGCCAAAAACAACATACAAGTATAATAAATTGATTAAAGCGTAAATATGTGCTGCTTTTTGAATTTTCCTTCATTTAAGTTTCATTTGAAAACCTTTCAGCTCATAAGACACGTCCGGCAGATTTTGGTAGTCTCATTGATTATAATATGAAAACAAAAAGAGCAAGAAAAAAATGTATGATTAAAAAATTCTTAAAAGATCAATTACTTCTGTCGTTGATCGCTAACTTGTTGGGGCTACCGTTGAAATGTGTTTGAAGCGCTCATCACAAGTTTTGTCAAATTTCATATTTTTAAGTTTTGGATCTTTTTAATTTTCTTGTGCTCTTCTCCTTTTCAGCTTAAATTGTCTTGAGGCCATTTCGGTGGAATTTCAAAAGCCAAAATATAATCATAAGGGTTAATCCTGATGATCTGTTAGTGTCTGTGTGGAAACTACCGGTTTTTGTGGCATGCATTTTCAATGCAAATTTGACACCGCTGGCACTGGTTTATCACAACATGCTTACCAATACATTTTTGGTGGAGCAAAAAGTTAATGAAAAATTTGAGAAATCTGCGAAACACAAACTATCGACCATGCTTTCCCAAGGTGGGGAGAAAATCGCCAGAAATAAATAAAATAGTGAACACAGAAAAAAAAAATCAAAAAACACAGAACACAAGAAGAAATTTAGCTTTTGTTGTAGGGATTTTGCATCACAGTATTTTTAATTTTATTCAAACTAATTTCGTATTCAAGAATCGTAATAAAAATTAATACTTATGAGGTAGAAAGAAAAAGTAAAATCGTAACAACTTCTGTAACTTCATTTCGGTGCTGACGACAAGTGTGGCGGCTCAGAAACATTTGGCTGTCTCCCATGCTGAGAATTTGTTTTACATTCAATAATCGATATCAACTGAAACAGCAACATTTTGCTAAGAACTTATTCATTATTACCATTTTATGCGCACACTTAGAGCTAAATGGCTTTTTGACCTCGACCAGAAACATGTTTTGTGCTGCTTTTGTTCCCCATAGACCTAATCTGTTAGCAAGTCTCGTAGGTTTAGTGTGCCTGAAGTCCGTGGCATCTAACAACCCTGAGCCCAAGTATCTAGTTCTGCACCAATACTTATCCATATACTCGCAAAGGATTCTGCAGGCTGCAGACCAATATCAGGTTTTGGAGATGGAAATTTAGCTTGCAGTACGCCATCCTTAGTCCTCTATATATTCTAAAAAGTTTTATGCGGAGGTGCTCAATGTAGTCGATCTTAAAAAAAAACTTAAAACCTATATAAAAGATTTTAAAATATCACTATTTTTTTAGTGTAATTCGCCATTTTGTTCTTATTTAACTAAATTGTTTTTGTTATAAATCCTTTACTTTTTATATCTTACTTGTCACGTTTCCACACTTCAGAGTCTTTCGTTTGCTTCGAACCACAACCTCACAATTGATAAACAATTACCATATCCGCTCCGTCAGCACAATAAGTAGAACAAATGAATTAACAACAATTTAGCTAAAGAGTTGGTTTCAAGTCAAATCATTAGTTTTTATAAATTGAGTATAATTTTAAATCAACATTTTGCCATGTTAATTTTACATTGCGTTTTTTTTTCTATCTGTGTAAGTGGACAAATTTATTACTATAGAATGGTTTTCTTGTTCCTAACATTTTGGCTTCTTTTGCGAAGACCTTAAGTTGTTCTAATATAGCTACTAGATAGTTATGCAGGCCACTCTTAAATTTTCACAAAAATTGTGTCAAACGATGCTCATCAAAGGAAGAAAAAAATTCAGTTCTGAAAAATTAGGTCAGTTATGCTATTATTGTGGTTAGGTGTCGTTATTAAACACAAAACAAAACTGTTTTCTGGGACTCATTTTTCCAGGTACAAATGTTGCAATTAAATCTTTAAAAAAAAATTACTGCAAAATTTTATAAAATTTACAATAAAAGAAAATTATTTTTCAAAATAAACATCGTCTGTTTTTGAGTGTGTCTGCACTACACCATTTTGCAATGCTTAATTTCATTTCCCAATACTTTTGTCAATTGTCTTAATCAATAAATCTTCAATTTGATGCGCCACTTCAACTTTAATAAATAAAAAAAAACCACACACTAATCAAAGAAACGATCATTTGTGATGCTAAATTCAACACTTTAACCACACAAAAGAAGAAATCAATACAGACAATTAAATAAAATCTTATGAATAAATTGAATAAATCAAAAATAAATTAAGCCCAAGTCGAGACTGAATAAACTGAATGAATTTTAATTTTGGGTATCTTTTTTTATCAGTGATTGACAGACAATTGGTGATAAAAAAAAGCGAGATGATCAAGAAGAAGTGAAAATTTTAAACGATACACCATCTTCTAAAATACACATCTCTTTATGCTTAACACAATAAATAGTCAAATCAAAGAAAAAAAATTAATTAATTAAATCAAGTTTATTTTGAAGCTTCTTATTCACGTATTATTTAATTTTCTATTCTTTTTGCAGAGCCAAGCTTTAGCTTTGACACGTGTGGCCAATGCAGCAGCAGCTGCTGCTGCAGCAAATGCCAAATCTCCCACAACAGATAATCTTCACCCAGATGTGGTGGTTAAGCGAGAACATTCTGCAACACCTCCAGCGATACCGCTGCCGCCGCCACCCTCAGTCACCTCAACACTGCCACCACCTTCAACAACCAACATTAATGCCTCTGCATCCTCATCGTCCTCATGCTCAGCACGTCATTCCCCTGCAAATACTAATAATAATATTAATACAAATGCACAAAATCCTGCAACTACAAATGCGGATGAATGCCAAAGCAACACTTCACTACAGCACAGCAGAAGACCTTCATTACAGGGTGTACACGATAAATTGGCACAATTGCAACAATTACAGCAGCAGCAACAGCAACAGCAACAACAGCATCTTCATTTGCACCATCATCATCAGCCACATCAGCATCATCAGCCACAATCAACTGATGAACAACTACAACGTAGTCCTAGATTTTCATCCAGCAATTTATCAGCGGCTCACAATACCACACCATCGCCCAGGCACGAGTTGGCTCATACACCTACCCATCACTTAACAGCCAATACCAATCCAACAACGTCTAGTCAAAATAGCTCAACACCAAAATTATCCACTGATAGAGATGACCACCATCACACTGCACTTCCTCATCAACTGCAACAACAACAGCAACAACGTACGGCAGACACACATACGCCCCGAGTAATGGGCAGTATAACTTGTTTACCTCCATCGGCTTTAAATGCAGTGGCGGCAGCGGCTGCTGCTCAACACCAGCATCAGCAACAGCAGCAGCAGCAGCAGCAGCACCTGCAACAACATCAACAACACCAAACGACAGATAAACTACTGGCCTCACCAGCTGCTCCAACGCTGGACCAACGTAAAGATTTTGATGTTACAAAAGTTAATTGTAAGTACAAAGTATGTTTTTTTCTTCTTTTTGTCCAGTGGTAAAAACTTTAAATGCCCCGTAAGAAAAACGAAAAAAACAAATGCGTTCTCTATTAAAGGGATTTCCAAGTATGTATAGAGGTAACAACTTTGAAGTGCCTCAGAAGGAAATGTGTGCTATACAGAATAACACAAAAGAATTCTGTTTTGGTGGAAAATATAGAGAATAGCGTTACTTTTTTTTTGTCACTTCGGAAAAGGATTTTATAACGGGAAAATGTAGTGAATAATGGGATTTGTGGCATTTTTAAATTGAAAGAGTTACATATATCATTGCTACTTCTCAACGGATTTCTATAAAAAAATTTTTTTGTTCAAAGAATTTAATATTACATATCAAACAAGTTATAAATATTTTTAATCGCATAATAAATAGATGAGTTATAAAGGTTTAAATGCAAAAAAAAAACACATTTTCACAAAAAACTGGTTATGTGATACCAAATAATATACATATATTTTTATTATTGCAAACAAGGAGCATTATGTGAGCTTTACATAATGATTAACTAGAATTAAATCCATCAAAAAGTAAATGAATTATACCATTTCTTTCAAACACACTTTTTTAAACACCAAACTACTTTTTAACTTTATAGCGTTTTCACACTGAACGGTTTTACCACGAAATTGGTTTTAGTGTTTCAAATAGTTTGAACTATTATTAACTCCACCTTTTGAGTGACAGCTTTTATATGGTGCGAAGAAGATGCCAATCATTAGGTGGATGAATAATTATAATCACTCGAAAGCGATAATAATTATTTGGGGGTTAAGGGAACCAAAAGAAAAAAGGGGTTAATTTCTTTGGTTTTAGAATTGATGATGAACTCACCTTTTATATTATATTTTTCTTCAGGAAAACGGACAGGTAATTCTACCAACGTTATAATAATTTTATTTGATTAAAAAAAAATGGGGTAAGGATTACAATTCAATTCCTTTAGATGTTAAAAAGCGACTGCCCAATGATTTCAAAAAATGGTTTTTTATTCTGGTTTTTCTTTCCAATAAATTCAACTGAGCAGAAAATTAAGAGAAGGCAAAAACTCTATTATGAACACACGCACAATAAAAATCAGTCTACTCACTTTGTTTAATAGCTTGTTCCCACGATATGCGCTTCGCTCTCTATTCATGCTTAACACCCAAATCAGGAGTGAAGCAACGTGCTTCGCCATACAAAATTTTGAGAGCGATTGAAATGGCTTCGTATTGAAGCCACATGCGAAGCACAAATAATAACGGTCTTCTCTAATTTATATCGCAAGTTTATCTGCACTATCTGTCAAACTCATATATTGTAAACAAAGAAAACATAATAATACATAAAAATAAAAGATAATTTTAAAAATCTATAAAATAATAAAACGTTAAAAATAATGGAAAAAAAATTTATGAAAAGCATGTTTCAACTTGCGGATGGAATGAAACAAGAAGCATTCCCGGTTTTTGGAGCAGCTGCATCGTCGCATTCGATATCGAACGATATCGAGTGTTTGTTGTTTATTTTGCTTTTGATTTACATTGTTTTTGCTGGATAGTTCATTCAATATCGAATGCGACGATTTTGCCCCTGATTTATTGAAAGATGTATGTTTGCTTATTGAAAACAAAAGTCAAATCGAAGCACATAGACGAGTTGTGTAAACGGTATGATTCATAAACACAATTGTGAGAGCCAAGCAGATGATTCAACTCGTAATGGAAACATGCTATCACTCTTTCAATATTAGTCGATATGATCGATTTGACTTCTCTGCTGGACAAAGCGTGATTGCATTCCATGGGCCACACTGGCCTGAATGCCCTAATAAAAGGAAACCCTTGAAATTTCAATTTGATGCATTTCTACACTCGATTTTAATGGAGTATTTCACGATCTTCATGGTGCATAAAGTGTTATTGCGTGCTATTGATTCATATTCTTTGCTTGTATGTAGTTTTCAAAATAGCCGGGCTAAAAGGAGCTGGTTAATATGTCAGGATTTGTTGTGAAATAATAGAAATAATTTTAAAATTAAAAATATTTTAATTGCCCACAGAACTCAATCAATTGCGATGCTTAGCGGAAATGTAACGAGATCAACGAGATCTTTCGTAGTGCACTGTGGGTAAATTTTTCTACCATTATAATTTTGAAAAAATCCAATTGCTTTAGCAAACATTTTTTAAAAATTGTCCCCTTAAGTTGTTTTAATGCTTCTCAGTTCACTTTTAACATTCATACCCCTTCAATCAAGCAACACAATTGTGTATGTGCAACCCTAAAACGCACACAGAAAAAAGTCGAACCTTTAAATTCTCAAAAACGCAATTTTTATTTCCCTCTACTCCTCTTGCTCAACCCAAACGGCGGTTTTACATCGCTTAATCCTTTAGTGCGCTTTAATCTATTTAAATGCTTAAATTTCTACTTACAAAAAATGTCTGTATTTTATTTCGTAGTTCATTTTTCGTATTTAATTGCTGCCCAATTATTTTTCCCTTTTACGTTGCAACTAAAGCAAACATGATTTTATAGTTAAAGCTTAAAGTATTAAGAAGCGGATTATGCCCCGCCATGAATACGCCAGGCAATCAATGTAAAGCAAATAAATGCGTAATGTTGAATTTTATACACGTAACTTCCCCGAAAAAAACAAAGCAGATTCATTGAGTTGTTAAAACCAGATAAACATCAGTTTGATAGTTGCTAGGATTTCGTTGGCAGCTTCTTCATCTAACAGTTGTAGCAAAGCAAAACAAATGTATAAAAAAAAAGAATGATATAAAACAAAAACCTTTGAAATTTGTCATCGATACGAGTATTTGTGAGATATACAATCGTGATTTTTAAAGAGTTACTTAACGAGTTGGCAATGAAGTTGCAGCGCAGTTTCTAGGAATGAGTTCTTTCATTAGACTTTTTTTTATATTTGCATCGAGAAAGAAGATTGGTAGTTGGGTCGATAAAATATTAGTTGGCTTAATTATATTTCAGTTTGCGGTGAATGTGAAGAACGATTCATGCTCATTAAAAACATCTTCCATCTCGCTCTTGCTCTTTTCCTAGTTCCAGTACAATGTCGGGCATATGTAGGGGTCATCTTCTGACCTTTGGCCCAAGATAAAAAAAAAAATAGTCAAACGTTTAGGATTTGGAAGCTCCTTTAGGCAGCTCCTGTACTTTTTTTCAACCAAATGGAATGCCTTCATTTTTCCAAACAAAGTTGTGGTGCTTTAAAAATTAAACGAAATATTTTAAAGTAGCAGCCTCATGGTTACTTACCCCTTGAATACTTTACCAACAACTTTAATTTTTTACACAACTTGGTGTGCGAATAGAACGATTGTAAGGGCTTAGAAGTAGGACTGTCTTGGTAATAAAAAAAAAAATGTTTTATGTCTTTTATACATAAAATCACATAAATTTTGTGTGGATTTTGGTGAATAGTTAGTACATAAAACTTAAGCTAATTATAATTCAATTTCTTTTTATTTCAAAAGCAATATTTTTGGAAACATCTCTTCTTTTCATCAGCATTCTTTGCAACAATAATCAAAGAAGCCCACACACAGTCTTTCACAGACTTTCACAAAACCTGCTTCTGAGACCGCCTATAAACAACTAATACAAAAGCTTTAACAAAAGCTTGTTTATACCACAGCTTAGGTGTTCTTTTGTGTTGCTGCTTAAACGTAACAACCTGTAAATTATCGTATAAAACCAATTTCATTACTCATAAAAAAGTTCAATTCCAGAGTTTTCTACCCTTTTTATATCTCTAAATAAAACTATTTTAAGCAGTTTATAATCTTACTATCTATAACTCACTTAGCATGCATTGAATCCAAAATACATACACACACACACTCACGTAAACAACTAATACAATAACACATATGCTGACATTTAAGCCTTTACACCAACACACACACGCACTCAGTGGCTGGCGTGTGAAGGTGGTGTAATATGAATGAAAAATGTGCTTTACTCACACAAAGTTCAAAAAGTATAGCATTTAGCAAATGTTTTTTTTTTTTTTTGTATAACTGTATAGCAACAATAAACATATAGAGAAGCTTAAGTCTTAAGCGTTATAGGTTTCTAACAACAAGAGCAAGAGCAACAGCAACAGCAACAACAACAACAGCCACAACACTTCTATTACTCTATCATTCAATATTACAAACAATCCAACAAGCTGCAAGAGTTTGTATAAAATTAAAAGAAACGAATAGAAATACACAACAACAACAACAACAACAACAACAACAAAAAATAGTTCAGACAAAATACACATATGCAACGAGATTTGCACACAAAACTATTTAAGTCTTATACTCTGGAAAGGATTTACAACTACAAGCAAACAAACAAATAATCCTACACTCATGCACAGAAAAAGTAGCAAAAAATCGAACAGCAACACACACTTTAAATTATGCTTGATAGCAGTAGCAGTAGTATTTGGAATTGCGAGAGAGAGACACATTTACACATACATACATACGTTGTTTAAATGTAAATAAATGTAATTTTTGCCAAATAAATACAGTTTGTGGAGTGGGGCCAACGTAACGAAAACGGGGGCATAAGGGTAAGCAGTGCCAGTGCTTTGAACAAAGCAACAGGAGTAAATATATTCGAATTTTTCAAATCGAAAATAGAAGAACAAAAAAAAAATTGCTTAAAGGATTTAAACGACAAAATAATATTACTCATATTTACATAAACAAGCACAGTGGGACGAACACTTATGCCTAAAAAAAAATCACTGGCAGCTAAAACTGTGGCTAATAAAACCACAATATATATTCAGTTTAGATATTGCATATATTATTGATGCTGTTCCAAATACTGAGTACCGGCAATGTTGCAAATGTCAATTCGTGCATGTATTTGCAGTGTATTCACATATAACTAAAGCTTACTGCCTCTTCCTCAATGTCGAAGTTGTGCGCTTGTTTGCATTCTAAGCGAAAGAAAATTATTTTGGGTTCCTCTAGGATGTTCTTTTATTCGAACGTAAAACGTAAGTGTTTTCCTACAAAATCCGATTCCTCATACAAAATTTGTTTCTTAGAAACTTTTATATGTTAAATCAGTCTTCCTTTCTGGTGTTTAATAACAAAATCTTACCCATAGTGCTGTTTAAATACACTTCACAGCCCCAGCTTCTCCCAAGGTAATAAAACAAAAAAAAAAAAAAAAAAAAGATTTTTTTTATAAATTTTCACATATGAGAACAGATTCAATGTATGGATTTGTATTTTAAATAACAGCTATACAGTGTGTGCACGTGTGTGTGTGTGTGTGTGTGTGAAGTAGTGTGCGTGTTTAGATACCTTGTTTAATATAACTATAAATTGATACGAAAATTCTAAAGAATTCACCTGGTATAAATGTTTAGTGTCAATGTTAGTTGCTACTTTTTAGTATAAATGTGTTAAAGTATGGAATTGAAAATATGTTTCGTGCATGCACAAACATGCACACAAGAACACACTTGTACAAATCCTTAATCCATGTTCAAACCAAAAGATCTGTTACCTAAACTTAAGAGCACAAACATTGCAATATTATACTTGTGCAACAAACTTTTAACATTAATAACAAACATGCCTTCAGGGAGAAAATTATCAGAGATGGAAAGATAACATTTGAAATTTTTTTATATAAAAAAATACCACCATTTATTTCTGTAAAACTAAAAATGAAATAAAAAAATTATTGGTTTAAAAACTACAAACAACTGAACTAAACCAGTAAAGGAATATAAATCCTATGGTGGGCAAAAGTTTCGTTTGTTAAAAGTTACTTTGTACAAGTAAAAGCTTTAATTTTCCATTACCGCTATTCTTTTCTTTGCTGTTTAATCAAACGTCCAAAAATACTCTCTATTTGCCCATTTCTCGCTGGTTCCCACAAAATTTGACAGTCCTAGTACAATGCAATATATATATGTGGGTACTAGTTCAAGTTAAAATATTTTTGTGAATTCAATGTTTTCAATCAATATATATCAACAGCATAGTGCTAAAGAGCAGTAGTATTGTTAATATTTTCATCGGGCTTTCTAGTACGATTTTTACTTTCTCAAAATTGAAAAAGATTTTTTTGTGTAGTGACCAACATTTTTAAAGAAGACAAGAAAAGAAAACCATGGCTGTTTTACGTCCACCACGACGCTCATCAGCACCCATATTTGCTTCGTATAGTGTTTTCACTTCTATCACCTACCAGTAGTATTATTTAAAAAGAATTTGATATAAATTTTTGTTCGGTCTTAACAGCTCAAAATTGAGAAAGAAATTTTTTTTAGTCAAATTGTAAATTTTAGGGAAGACTAGAGAACCAAAGTTGAAGACTTATTGGCTGCGGAGTACCCCATGGCTGCTTCACGTCCACCACGTTGATCATCAGCACCCAAATGGTTTCGACCTCGGTTTAAAACTAATTACATAGAATTACATACAAACGTTATTCATTTTTATTTCATCGTTCGAATTTTACTGTAGTTGGTGATTTAATAAATTCTTTATCAAGCACAATTGAAGACATCATTAAGTGTGAATTAACATTAATTTAGCACTGAAGGAGTAAAAGTTTTGCTTTTTCGAAACCAGACTTATAAAAAAAAATCAAATTATGTTTTAAGTGCATTACAAAACAATCTAATTACATGATCGCCATTAGAAATTTTCTTAATATCATCAGTATCATATTTTCCATCCCTGTGGTGTACGTCGAAAAGGTCTAATGCAGCTATTGTATGGCAGCTAGTGCGCTTGTTGGTTATTATTCTTAAACTTGTTGTAGTTGTTTGTATTTTTGTCTTCGTATTGTATTTGCCGCACAAACGGCTCGAACTTTAGTTTACCAAAGCCTAAGCAAACGCATACTTGGAATATGCTACATCTCAACTGGGATGTCAAACATAAAATAAAATTTTTCCAGATGTTTTTGAATTTCTTTTCAACTTAATCTAGGTATTAATTTAATGTTTTCTTCAATGCATTCACAATAGGTAAACTCATATCTACTCATCATGAGAAAAAAAAAAATTTTTTTTTTTTATTTAAAGGAAAGACCCATTTCTGAGTGACAAGAAATTATCATTAGTAAAGGAATATTGCAGTTAAAATTTTGCTCATTGTTATGAAAAATAGTTGAAAAATATTATTTTTGACAACGTCTCAAAAAATCCAAGAAGCCTAGAGCTGTTTTCTGCATTTAAGCTTTTAGCATGCCTGTACGCCGGCGACATTTCCTTGGTGCCAACCAACTCATCGGTAGGCTTGAAAATATTTAAGAAAATATGTTCTAACATTCCAAAAATTTATAAACACAATTTTACGAAATATAGAATACAACCCAATTGCATTGCTGCAGCATATATACATTGTACTTTTTTTGTTTTTTTTTTGAATGTACATATATAGTAGTACGATTTTCCTTTACTTTGTTTTGCTGTGAAATTGTGTTTTTGGAATTTTCATGCACTGGTTACAGACAATAAAATGTGAAGCATAAAGTTTGGAGATATTTTCATAAGTGTTTTTAAGTCTCCTGACCACGGTTGGTTAGTAATAACGAAATCTCGATGCCATATAGACATGCAGAAAGCTTGAAGACAAAAAAACTGTACTAAAAGTTTTAGGTTTTTTTTTTTGTTTTTTTTTTTTTTTTGGAAGTTGACTCTGATCCTAAAGCAAACAATGAACTATTATCTTAAAATTTATTTTAAAAAAAAATTTAGTTTTACCTTACATTAATATAACAAAATATTTAAAAATAAAATGTATTCCTACTGCGTTCCGTGGTTTGGCCAACTCAGTAGCTCTTGGGTTTTTTTTTTCATATTATAGTCATACCTTAGAATTTGCTATACAATATGAGGAAAACTTATTTCTAATTTTAACCAAATTTGTCTTGCCATTTAAATGGATAAAGATACTCACAAGCACCAGCATATTGCACTCACTAACACTCCTGAACACACGTACACACACACACACACCACTAGACTCATGCTAAAAAAACTGTTGCATTTTGCAGGGTTATAATATGAATTTCACATATTTATCTGTTGGTATGTAGACTTGTTTAGTGCGTATTATAAACGGATTAAAATTTCTGATACTGTTTGAAGTTATTTGTATCAAGACTAACAGATATTTCTATCAAATCTTACCAACAACTCGTATTTAAGAGAATAAACACAGGGGCGAGAACTACACACACAGAAAACAAAAATAATTTGAAAATTTTTTTAAAAATATACAGAGCCGTAAAACATTAGTTTTATTTTTAATTTTAATTAATGGAACTACAACTCAAACAAAAACTTAGTTGAACCTGTTTGAGTAACAATTTTTTGTCGGAATAACTTACACTGGTATTCATAAAAAATAAAATATTGCTGAGATACATTCTATAACAAATTTTTCGTATAAAATTTGCTCTAAAGTGTATTTCAATAATGTTTTAATTTTTATGCGTCCTGTATGCTCAGCCGTCTGTATGTCGCCAACATTTCCTTGATGCTACTCAACTCATCAGTGTGGACAAGAAAAACTTAAGGAAATGTTTAAAACTTTAATTTATATCCCAATATTCTCACGAACAACATGAGCATCACAAATATACAAACAAACCTCTAATGTAGAAAAAGCAATATTTTTTCAGTTTAGTTGTTCGAAATATACATACATACTTTTGTAACTAAATGAATAAAGACACAACTTTTCATATATCTTATTAAAATTCGGAAAATAATTAAAATAGGCTGTGCCAAAATTGTGCAATTTGACACGTCCAAAGTTCATAGGGTGCTGATGATGGTATAAAAATTTTACTTTTCTTTACTTAATTAATATAATTAATATAAATGTATAAAATAGGTCGAGTTTAAGCTTTCTTTGTCATAATTTACATAAGTACATCTCTTTTCAGTTGTGCAAAACTTAAACTGAAAATCAATTGTAATTTTGTTTAAGACTAAAGCCCCATAACCTTTTTTTTAAGCAAAAGCTTACCTGTTTCAGGCAAAACTTGCAAACATTAGAATCCTAAAGACGTATATTTTAGTTGCATAAATTTTGCTCTTAATGTTTTATTTTCACTCTGCTCTCTATAAAGCAACTGTCTCAAAATAAAATCCAGTATTCATTTTAAATTTCCTAAATAAACATTAACACTATTCTAATTTTGTAAATATTGCTGTGCGATTGTAACTACAGCAGCCGGCATTAGAAACAAAACTCAAATAACACAAAATCCTTAACAAAATTTGTTTTAATTTTGATTATAAAATCGTAACATAATATTAAGGATTTAGTTATCAAAATTTTACTTACAACTGCGAATGCAAACAGGAACTTAAAATATAAACCTGAACACCAACAACTGTACACTAGATACCAACTCCATGTACTCGCTCAATACACATGCGAGCACTGAATATTGTTTAGTGATTAAACCTTATAAACAACCTATTGATCTGTCACATGTTTATCGGCACAAAAAAAAAACTGCTACACTTTGCTTTCAAATCTAAACATGAAATGATGTTTCTGTACATATGAATGCAAAGATGCAAAGTAGTATTTATCTGTCATAGATGTGTGAATTGTATGTTTATGAGGAGTAAACTTTGTACAATTGTTATTTATTAAATGTTATGAATGCAAAAGAGCTTTTTGTATAAATCCTTAATCCTGCTGCTAGAATCTTCTTTAAAATGCATCTAATGTGGCCAACACAGGGAGCGCAAGAGAGACAATCACAAGGTACTTCTATAACGAATAATTTGTATTTTCAATGCTGTGCTTAAATTAGGGGGTGTATGTTTAGGGAAATTGATGTGACTATACAATATCAGTGTGGCTACAAAAATACTCTTTTTATCCATGTGATTTGGCCAGCTTCATTGAAAGTTTCATTTAATTTGCGGTTCAGTTTGAGTTTAAGAAAAATTCAAAAATTAGCTTAATTATTTGTTTGCTATAAAGACCAATTATGTATTATTCCAGCTCCAAAAGTAGATCTTATTAATGTTTTCTATCTGTTTTCAGCCGTCTATATGTTACTTCGCTCGTGGTATAAGTAGTTAAGTTTCAAACATTCTTTCAATAACTTTTCAAGTCTTCTGATGAGTTGATTAGCATCGACGAAATGTCAGCGGGATATGGAGGGCTGAAAAAGAGAGACAACATTAATGAAGTATATTTTTTTTCGATCTCATAATAATACGTTTAAAATATATTTTATTATTCGAACTCTGGGTTTTCGCATTTCATTAAACTTTCTTAGCCGGTATTTCGCTATCCGAAGGAGATTTACAATTAAATAGAAGAAAGTGCAATTAATTTGAATAATTATTAGAAAAATATTTATTAAATTTAATGCCTTCTTCGCTATACTTCAGGGTGATAGGTTTTATTATTTTGCTACCTCCCTAATTCCAATACAATGTTAAACAGTTGTAATACAAACACTTGCATAAATGCTTGTTGCTGCAACAATGTTCGAATGCACCCTGTCGGCAACGCAGTTAACTTCTAAGGCATGCTATATTAATTTTTTCAGTATGACTGGATTACTCTCAAGGGAGTTAGCTGACTATTTCGACATGACAATGTTCTAGGAGGTAGTTAATTATTTTGCGAATCGGCATTATTCTTCAACTAGCGGAAAGCAAATTACATAAAAGTTAGGATAAAAAACGTCATGGTAAATGTCAACAATAGCGTTTATTAAGTACCTTATGTATTTTCCTTAATGCTACCCAACTCGTCAGTAGACTCGAAAAAAACTTAAATGCATATTAGGAAGCTGACTACATTTCCTATTATGGCCATGAACACAACAAGAATCACAAACGACGGTGGCATATAGATGGCTTAAAAAGATGGAAAACAATTACTAAGGTATATTTTTGAGCCTAAAGTAATTCATTTCAATTGGCTCTTATGGCTAAAAAGTAATTTCACTCATTATTGTAAATATTAACAAAATATAACAGGCAATAAGAATTCATAACTATGCAAACGAGAACATAAAAACAGAAGCCAGTCTCTTAGGACGACAAAAAAGCGTCAAAAAACAGACTATCAAAAAAAAAAATATCCTACTTGTTGGTTTGGAAAATAAAATTGTATGAGATTTGCCAGCCGATTGTTTTAAGCAGCAAAACTTAAACTATGAAGTTTCGTACTGCCAAATTTCATAAGAACTCTGAAAAGAGATGTTGCGATTTCGAGACAGCCGCTTTTTTTACTTAGTTCAAATAGTCATTTGACTGAAATAAATAAAGAAATAGACATTGTATGTACCCCAGCCGATAAGTCTACGACTTTACTTTTCTCTTCTTAAAAAATGTTGATCACTTCAGTTTTATCAAAAAAAATTTTTCTTACTTTCTTGAGCGAGTAAAAATCGAACTCAAGCCTGATAAAATTACTAACACTTCTAAGTCATGTAGTTAAACTATAAAGTTAAAATTAATGCTTAAAAATTGCTGGGCCTGCGAAAAGTTGAAAATCGTTGTAATTTCTGATACACAAAATCAATTGAACATCTATTGGATGTTGGTTAGAGAATATAAAATATATTCCAACCAGCAGAAGATTACAGTGATGCAATGGAAAGTTTATCAATAAGATTAAATATAGACATCCAAGGTATGTACCCTAGCCGATAAGTATCCAACATTACTTTTCTTGTCTTCCCCAAAAACGTTGATCGCTAAAAAAAAAAATCTTTCTCAGTTTTGAGGAAGTAGAAATGAAAGCCCAATAAAATAATTACCAATTGTAAATAATTTAGTTCGACTATAAAAAATGTGGTTTTATTTTATCTTAATTTGTTTTCTATAATTTCAATTATTTACTTTTTGTGTCATCTACCTTTGAACGCTAAACCTCACGGCTGATGAGCAGCCACCATACCCACTCAGCTACCACAACAGCAAGCAATTTAAGTAGAGAATTAACCCTGAATGCGTGCTTGTTATTATTGGGATGTTGGGTCATTACTGCCTTGCTTTGCCGCTACCTTATAGTTAGTCCGTAAAACAATGAATTACAAATCTATCTTGCTTGTAGTCTCCTACCTAATTGCCGGCAGGACATTGAGTGTATACTCACACATTCACATAGAAAACAGCTAGCTCATGTATACAATAATAAGCACAATTTCAGATTTGTTCGTTGTGTGATATATAAACCTTGATTCAAATACGAAGCTGTTCAACGCATTCTCGTCAGAACCTTGGGCCTTAAAGCAGTGATTCCCACAAAACACAGCTCATGCTCATGAACGCTGCATGAACTGTTAACATTTCGAGCCACTGTATTTATAATAAAATATTTCATAAAATTTGTATTGGCTAAAGCCAAACAAACGCTTACATTTATATGCTCAACCAATGTATGTATCAGGCAATATTCCATTGATGATGAAGTATTTGCAATTGATGGCGATGATGATGTTGATCGAATAGAGTAAAGGATTTGCACTAAAAATTAACACAGTCCAAATCGTAGTTACAACAAAACATCAACAGCTGTAGCAAGACAAGCACAAAAGGCCATAAAAATCCAATGCAACCACATGCAAAGCTATTTCAACATCCCAGACAGCATTTAGAGAACGAAATTAGTCCATAGAGGCTTTAGTTTGCAAAAAAAAAAAAAAACAATAAATCATAAATATGCTGAAAAAGGAGTCTTTGTTTGAAAATTTTATTTCTTAGAAAAATAAGTTTTCAAGTTTCCAAGTATGGGATGGGAGCCAGACATGCTGACTGCAGCTAGTTCAGGGGTTTTGCAAAGCTTCTTAAATCGTTGAAAAGCGTGAAATGTCAACTATCAATAGCAATTCAAGTATTTATAAATAGTTGCTTTTACTGCCAGTTAGAGTTTCACTTTCACTTTTAAATCGTTATGATCAGCATATTCTGTAGCACATAGATCAGGGATGGGTAACGCTGCACCGGGCTTACGCAACTGTTCGATCACTTTTTTATTCTCTTCGTGTTTATTTTACCACCAGAGCTGCTACAAAGGCAAATCTATTCCTACTGAAATGTTCTTTAAGGTTGTACTAAACTATTTTTTTTTTTTATTTAAAAAAAAATAAACCTAAATTCATCAACAAATAAATAAAAATTCTATCAATAACAGCATGTGTGATGGTAATTTCGCTCACACAAGGAACATCTTATATTCCTTATTTTTATGATAAATTCTAACAACAGCAGCCCTACATATAACAAGAAAAAGATAAAAACCATCAAATTGGGCTCAGTAGGTTGACTAGATTAGATTTCAATCAAGCAGGAGTGTTGCGGATATATTTATGCTTTTGTTGTTGTACACCTACATTCGCCGTAATTCAAGGCTCTCTAGCTGCTCAAATAATAATTCTATTTTGCATCAATCTACAACACATTTATGCAGCTAAATTCGAAGTTTATTGTCAAGTTCATATAAAAATAAATCTTTCTGAATTCTTCATGTTTTACAATTTTTTATTGTTGGTTTGAGGCAGCCTTTACCCGTCATTTAGACGGGAAAGTAAATGCTTGAAAGTTGCAATACGCTCACACTTTTTTGCCAACATTCTCACAACGTTTCAACTCAGCTTTCAGCAAAATTTTGCTGAAAGTAATTTTTGGACATTTACTGACAGTACAGTGACAAGGTAGTAAACACGGTTGCCTACACCACGGCACATACAAATTTTCAGGATTGCAGTAGCATAATAATTGTGAATTTTAAATTATTTTGTACATTAGAAAACATTTAAAACATTTTTACAGCAAATATGAATAAAGAACACAAATGAAGAATATTTATAGTGTAATTATTAAATAAATTAATAAAAGTTTAGCCATAAAAATTATTTTCGAATGTTGCCCTCTAAATTTATGTTTATAGTAGTCTCAGCAATTCTCTTTCAGCAATAAACGAAACTAAAATACTTGCAACTCTTCGCTTTGACGACATTTTTAAAATGGACTTTCACGTGCCTTTGAAATTGAGCAAGAAATTTTCATGAAAGTCACAGATTTTATTGAAATTTTTATGCATAATACGTATGTATAAAAAAATTTTATGAAGGTTCTTTTCTCGTCTAAATGCCGGGTTAGTTAAAAAAAAAAATTATCATAGAACTAGTTTTCTTTTCCTCCTCGAATCAAAAAAGACTCTTCTAGAAGATAAACACATTTATTTTCACAAAAGCTGGATGTTCTAAATGTAATATAATTACATTTATTATTATGTTAATGCCGAAATGTTATTTAATCAAAATGTAAACAAAATTCTCGCTGGCACATAAAAATTTATCATAATGCTTCTGCCAACCAACACTGCGATGCAAATATGATGCAGAAAATTTTTTTGTTACAATTTTGCTGTTATCATTGTTGGTGGTGTTGTTATATATTGGTAACTATTGGGCTTTAAAACTTGACCAGGCTACATGCTCTAAAACATAAGTTGAGGATTTTGCTAAAACAACAGCAACAAAATCTCTAAACAACAACCTTTTCATTCATATTTGTGTTAGTGTTTTATAGGAAATGCAGCAGGCAAGTATTTATTTGTATTGAATGAACGAGCAGAGAGAAAGAGCATGTGTTTAAATGGGTGTGTGTGTGAGGATAACTGTTGTTTGGTATCAACCAATGTGTCACATCACTTTAACAATTTTATACGTTTTTGTTGATATTTTCGAAAGTATTTTCAATTGGATTTATACATGACATTCAATACAAATCTTATTTTGTTACTCTCTCTCTCTCTCCCCCCCCCCTGTCTTCCACCAGCCAACATTTACATTGGGAATTTTCTTTCAGTATTTGCTATAGAATTTGAACAATATACTAGATATACATATTCCTTTTTTATATAAAATCCTTGTGCGAATGTTTGTTTTCAAAATTGTTTTGAATATCAAGTGAAATGTAACTAAAATATGTTTGCATGATATTGCTTTTTTTTTCTTTCTACAAGCCATATGTGTCATTACTAAAGCTTTGGCGAATGATTACTATGCACACTTATGAATAAAAAAAGAAACAAGGACTTAGCATATATCGATGAAATTTTTGTAGTAAAATTTCTATATTTACTGGCGTTTTTAATTTCTACATTTTATCATTCAATTAGTATTTGCTTAAGAAAATTCATTTCAGTTGTTCGAAAGTTCATTCATTAAACAAAAGTTTATCGTTTGAACTTTTCTCTGGCTGCTGTGTATCACAAGAGTTTAAATCTTAATCCAAAAATCAATAACAAGGAAATTCAAGCAGAGATTTATTTAAACCCACTTTACAAAGACATACTAATGTAAAGTAAGCAACTGGGGAAGGTGAGGTGATTGAAGCCCATACTCGACGCTTTGAAATAACAAAGCATATATTTATAAATAATTCTATAAAATATCGACTAGTCGATTAATAAAGTCCTAAGAAAGTTAATTATCCAGGTGGCCTTAGCCTATATTTGCATATCCAAATTTAAAAGTTCGCTTAAAGACTTTCCGTCGTTCATTACCTGACTGAAAATGTGATTTTTGCACGAATTATTTTTTCACTTATTTTTGGCACTCTGACCACAAAAGTTTGCAATGATTTCTGTTTTTATTAGTTGATTAAAATTTTAAAAATCATACTAAGCTATGATGGAGATATTCAAATCAGTCTTGTTTTTTTTATATGTCTTAATTTATGAGCCTTGAGTCATATCCTTTTTAGTCATATCCATATTCATCATATTTCATCCCATTAAAAATTAACGTAATTTTTTCCAAGCTTCCCAGAATCTCGGAAGTGATTTTTTTTACTTCAAGATTAGAAAAAGTCAAGCATATCCTTTCAATGACATTTTATTAAACACTTTGTATTGCTTTTCTATATTCTATCATGATAATTTCTGAAACAGTTTTCATGTCTTTAAAAAAGTTTTTGAAGTTGTTGGAAAATATTAATTCAGGTCCAAAAATGAACCTTTTCAAAAAGTATATTTGCTGTATTTTTCAGCTGTCTATATGCCGACGACATTTCGTTGGTGCTAATCAACTCATCAGTAGACTTGAAAAATTCTTAAAAGTTTGTTTGAAACTTAACTACTTATTTCATAATTCCCATGAAAATGTCGTCGGCATATAGACAGCTGAAAAATACAGCAAATATATTTATTGAAAAGGTTCATTTTTGGACCTGAATTAATACATTTCAATTGGCTCTTAAAGCAAATAAATAATTAAGTTCATAGTTGTTGGAAAATATTATAAAAATTTTCAATTGAATTAACAACACAAGATTGATATTAAATATAAACAAATTAAATTAAAAAAAAGACATGCAAATGTAAAACTCAGTACCTTATCCTTAAAATATTTATGATGATTTCACTCGATTTTTCCCCTGAAAAAGTAAAATTCCTTTTATGACAACTGAATGAAATTTGAAAACTTTTATCAATATTTGCCACATGCGGACTAAGTCTCCTTGGTATGCGCTTTACTTCCCCACAAAAACTTACGCACACGACACTTAATAAAGACAACAATAACAGCATTTAGCCAAACAAAAAGAACAAATACTTCAAGAAAGCAAAATAAGAAAAAAAAAACAAAACAAAAATAAATACGAGACCATCAAAGGATGAGGGAATAAATATGAAAGGATAAGCAATACTGTGATGCTAAAAACATCCTTATAATTCAAGTTTAGCCATGAAAATCATGCCAAAGTATAAATAAAATGTACTGCTTTATGTCTACAGTGTAAAAGTGTAGGTTTGTGTAGATGTGTATTAGAGAATGTTGCCTGTGCCATGGATTAAGGCTGTATAATAAAATACAATTCATTATGAGCTGTCAGTTGTTGTTTTTGTTGCCATTAAATTTGTATCAAACCCATCAAGGATATACTATTTACGAAATCCTTAACACACAACAACAGACTCATGCATAAAATTGTGATTACTATGTGTATGTGAGGCTGTATGTATGTATACAGCGAGTATTCAAATAGTTAAATCCCCAACGATGCCACTCATACTGTGGCACAACAAAAACACAAACAAACTAACTCCATATTCGCAAACAGCTTAAGCTATAATAAATCTCACTGCCGGCGTTAGCATTGCCGGTTTAACTGTAAAGCTTAAGCCCTTTACATGCATTTGTGTGTGAGTGGGTGTGTGTGTGTGTTGGTGTGTTTGGAAAATTTGCGTATAAATGAGTTTTTTTTTTTTTTTTTTTTTAAATTCGCCACCCACAAACGTTTTAGCACATTGTTGGCAGCCAGCAAGAAAGTATATGCATCTAATGTTTTCAGTTTATCAAGGATAAAGCTTATACAGTTATTTAAAGAGCAAAGGAAAGGCCAAACAAAAGAGTGGCAAGAGCGTAACAAACTGCCGGGTAAGAGACATAACCGTTCTTAGTGTGCGGGTTGGCACACACTTGCACAACAAAATACCAAGCATTGTACGTATGTATGTTTGTTTGTTTGTAAAGTAAAGCCAAGGGATTAAGCGTTGTGGCGCCATACTTTGTTTTTGTTTTGTCCCCTCTTACACCCCATTAAAGCAGCAACCAGCAGACACACAAATAGCAGATAAACAGCATACACAAGGATAAAAGTTCTGCCGACATGGGCAGCATTGCAAATCCGTCGCCGACATAAGCTCAATGGAGGATTTAAATTCGATTTTACTTTGTGCAAAATTCGTACAGTTTTTGTTTGTTCTGTTTCGTTTTTCCAAGTTTATTTGTACGCTACTGTGTGTTTATGGTCTTTGTAGTTGTATGGCAGGATATATTCTGCGTTGAAGTGTTCGTTAGGTTTATCCTTATCTTCGTGTTTGTGCAAGTACATGTGTTTGTGCTGCTGTTGTTGTGTTATTTTAGCACCAGGATAAGATTAGTAGCACAAATAGCAAGAAATAGGTTGTATATTTTGCAGTTATGGTAGGTAAGCAAGTTGGAGGAAAGAGCTTCAGAACAGTTGAGTCTGTGTCTTTTGTGTGCTGCTTTGAAAAGGTTTATTGAACTCTTCTCGTTTAAAGCAATCTTTTTCGATTAAAATGTAATGTTTGAATGAAATGCATGATGAATGTTTGTGAAAGTGACAGGGTGTTCGAATGTAATTTCGATTGTGAAAAGAATCAAGTGTTGAAAGAAGAAATTTTCAAACAATTGAGTTTCACGCGGCTACTCAAAACATCAGTAGGGTACAAAAATCTTTAAGTCTTTACTTCATATTACATCATACTCAAGTTTAAGCACAATGGGACCTTCTAGGAGCCAAGACAGCCCGTGAAACACAGGCTTAAGCCAATTCAGCAGTTGTAGCTTCAACAAAATGAATGCTGCCAAGTGCCAAATTTTGCTAGTCCCTTTATGATGACGGAGTATATACAGGGTGCGCCATTTAACTTTTTTTCAACTAGTGCTTATTTCGTGAATAGTAACATTTACCTCATATCTAATTAGATAATTAGTTTTATCCTTCTGCTGAACGAATATGGTTGTGTAAACGCTTGAACAACGCTGGCAAATATTGCGATATTACTTTGAAAATCATAGTGATGATTATTTCATCTTTCAGATGAAGCTCATTTTGATCTTGGCGGGTATGTCGCATTTGGAGCACAGAAAACTCGCACGCATACATTGAAAAGCCGATGCACCCAAAACGAGTTACTGTTTGGTGCGGATTTTGATCCAGAAGCATAATTGGGCCATTTTTCTTCGAAAATGAGAAACGAGTGACCGTTTCTCATCGGCATGTTGAATGCAATTTTGTTCACCAAACTTGAAGAGGAGGATATTAACAACATTTGGTTTCAACCAGATGGCGCTGCATGCCACACCGCTGAAGCAACACTCGATGTTTTATAGTATTTTCAAAAAAAAAAAATATATATATATATATTTTGAGAATTTTTTACACTAATATATAAAAATATAAACTTCATTATAATCAGGCAACAATGAATATCACTATGGCATAAATATAGTGAAAAAATGTATGTGCCTATATATACATATATATATGTATATGTAGAAAAAGTTGATATATTAATTACAGTTTTGTATTAAGGTGGCTATTTTTTCCATTTTTCTCCAACCACCATAAACAATCTTTCAAAAGCAGCCAAAACAGTCGCTTATAGTTGGCTTAAAAAGTATTTACACGTCTTTAACAAGCATTATAATTTTTTCAATTTTTTACACGCCCCTAATAAATTCAATATATTATTTTGTATGAACGCTTACTCTATGCATATGTTGTGTGCAATTGTTATTTTTATTTACGTGCGAGTTTATGGATTTGTTCGTATTGCATTCGTATGTATTTGCTTAAGTCTTATTTGGGGTCTACATTTTTAAATATGCATGTGAACTTTGGAACGTTTTTGTGTTGATGTACATCGCACATAAATCCTTATGCATACACCAACATCATCGATACATGTCCATTGTTAGAGCAGATGGATTTGCGAAAATGCGATCATAATACTTTCAATGATGACGTTTTCATTCAGTGCAAACTGTTTTGTAAAATCTATGTAACTATGAAATTAACATGGCATGAAAATAAGTGGATGGAGAGGAAGCTTATCGTTGCCATAAAGTTAATTGTAGGAAAAACAAAATTTTTTAAACTTTAAAACATTTGAATATAACATATTTTAAAATGCCAGAATTATTGGTGTTCTTTTGAACAAAAGTGGTACATAAAAAATTAATTTAACAAGAAGTACCTCCAAAAAAAGTATGTACATATATTCAAAGAGCAGGTTTTAAGAGAAATGCCTTCAATAAAACCACTTCCCGATAAAGATCTTGTAATATCCTGAGAATAGTTTTATTTTTTTCGATCTTATGTTCTCTAACCTGACAATAGCTTTATACATCATTTTGTAAACATAAAACAAAGGGGAAAAAGATGAAACTTGAAGTATTGAAAAATAAAAAAAATATTAATTATTGTTATGGAAAACATCAAAATAGTTTCATTTAATAAAAAATAATTGACCTTGAGCCTAAAACAAATAACTAAATACTTGAATTCTAATAATATTTTAAAACAAATATACCTCTTAAGGCGATACCTTTAAGAGAAGCATCTTTAAGATTCTTGCCCGTTGACACAGAATACTTTGAAAATTGTCCCCTTTTTTAAAAAAGTTATATCCTAACAAAAATATATATATTGGAAAAATGTCCCTTTCAAAGTTATATGTAATACAGTACGTTTAGTTTTTAAACGTACATATTAAAAAACGTAATATTAAGAAGAACCTTTTAAAAAAGTACCTTTTTTAAGACCTACCTTTTAAGAAGGTTGCTTTTAAATAAGAATCTTCTAAAAAAAAAAATTATTTGGCAGACCATTTAAAAAGTAACATTTAATGAATAGCCTTTTATAAAAGAATCTGTAAAGAAACTACCTATAAAAAAGTACTTATTAAAAATGTACATTTTAAGATATTACATTCAAATAAAACTACCTTTAAAAAAACACTCTCCCAATACTACTTCTTAGAAAAAAACCTTTTGAGAAAGTACCTCTTCTAAAATTACTTTTTATAAAAGTTCCTTAAAAAAGTACCTCATGGAAAAAGTACTGTTGGAGATAGAATTTTTTTTTAGTTATGAAAAAGTACCTTCCAAAAAAGTTCATTTTTATAAAGTACTTTTCCCAAAAAAAAAAAAAAAAAAAAAAAATACCATTTAAAAAAGTACTCTTTGCAAAAGTAACTCTTGAAAAAGTACCTTTCCAAAAGGACCGTCTAAAAACAGTAAAAGTACTTTTCAAAAGTAGCCGTATTTTTATTAAAAATTATATTTCTTAAAAATAATTTTTATGAGAGCAACTTTTAATAAAGTACCTCATTTAAAAAGTACATTTAATAAAAGTACCTACTTAATATAATATTTCTTTAGAAAGCACTTTTTTAAGACAACATACTTTTGAAAACTCCACCTCTTGACATCGTACATACTGAAAAAATTTTTTTTCTAGTATTTGAAAGCCCGTTGAGCAAAATTACCTTCTACAAAAATTCCTTCTAAGAAAACTCTTTTCAAAAACTATATTTTAAAAAATTACTTAACAAAGTACTAATTAACAAAGTTGCTTCTCAAAAAAATTGAGCGCTTTTGAGCATGATATTTTAAAAGGTACGTTTTGAAGGTAACAATAAAAAAGTACCCGTCAAATGAGTATATCAAAAAAATTAATTTAAATAAAGTATCTTTGGAAACCTTGATATTCTTAATAGTATATTTGAAAAAATGTCTTTCAAAAATTTACCATTTTCAAAAAGAACCTTCCAAAAAATTTGTTTAAATAGCTGCTTCAAAAAGAAATGGGAAAAGTGTGTTAGTACAAAAAGGACTAATATTTGAAAGAAAAAAATTATTTTGGAAATAGTGCACCACTCTCACTAAAGTACATTCAGTTGGGTCTCTGAAAATTCAGAAGCGAAAATTCAGAAAATTCAAAGAAGCGCATCTTTAAAGAATGCATTCTATTTCACAAATTTGTATTTTTTAAAAGCTAAGTAGTTAGCAGAGTTTTCTTTAATAGCCATTTAATGTTTCTTTTTAAATTATTTGTCATAACATAAAGTTGATGTTGTTTTAAGTTTCACACTTCATTAAGCCGTGCTAAACAAAAACTATGAATATAAATTCAAGGTCTTTTCAAACGGCATTTTTCCACGACTGCTATTAAATCATAATTTGCCCTGGCATCTGCAGTCATTTAGTTTTCATCCACTGAGTGTAAATTTTTAATCCCAAAGAAGGGAAGTAAAAAAAACGCAAAAACAAGTTACGCCAAGAGTAGCCAAAGCTGTGTAAACACACACTCACACACACACACACACACACACATACTGGCTGATTTAAATACGCAAATGTATTTCTTTTGTGTACATGAAAAGACTAAAGGATTTAAAAAAGCAGCGTTTTTCTGAATGCTACAACAACAACCACAACAACAACGCAAAACCTATAATCCGCAACAACTCACTTTATCGTATGCCACCACATTTAGTCTTCCTTTTTATCTTTCTACATCTTGCGCTCTCTTAATGCCCCCTTCTTCTGGCCCCTTAGATATCGTCATCATAATGCCACGTCTGAATAAGTATATACAACTTTCTGCTTATAACTACAAAGCAATCTTTAGAAATGTGTGCCGTTGCTCAGAGCTGTTGTTATTGTTCTTGGTGTTGAAGTGTACGATGGAGAGCGCGTTTGTGTGTATGTGTGTGTTGTTTTTATACTTTTGCGTTAATCCTTAAGCCAAAGCATAGTCAGACAAATACCGCCTCACACAAATGCAGCATTCCTTTAAAAAAAGCCCCGGAATGGATTTATATATGTATATGTATGTATATGTGTGTATGAGTGTATATGTGTATGTGTGTTTGTATGAATGGAGGTTTTATACGCTGCTTGCGCTCAGCCGTTCACTTAAAGCTTAAGCTTAATACATTTTGCTGCTACTGCATTTCGGTGAAGATAAAACCCAAACCCATGTCGCTAAACGCAAAGCACAGTGAAACTGTTAAGATGACAAAAACATAAATCTTGATGATTTTAAGTGAACAACCCTTTCTTAAGAGTTTTTCTTTGATCCTATTTCATATTAATTATGTGCGCATTCATTGATAAACAGTAGTGTAAGAGCAAAAGTATTTTTATTTCTCGTTATTGCCCACTGTATTCTTTAAGCATAAGCAAATGGGTGAGTGTGTCAAATTGCCATTTCCCTTGTCAAACCCGCCAAATATTGTATATCCATCCACACTTATCCATTCAAATAAGAAGACAGCAGCAGCAGCAACAACAACAACAACAAACAATACCAATTACTATAATCGTATGCTGTTTAAGCAGAGTGCATGGATACCAGATACAGACAGACTTCCAAATGTAACAGCGTAATGTAATTGTTTCTATGCGCCTGATGCTCGTGCTGGAGTTGTGAACGTCGCATGTAGTGCCAGTGGTTGGACTGAGTGTAGGAGCTCGCATAATCCATTTGTGCTTAGCTGTTTGCGTGGAGCTTAAGCATTTTTGGGCTTATGCCATGGCATGCTGCTTGCTGCTGGCTGCTGCTGCTGCCACTACCATCACATTCAGTTCTTGTTTTTTGCGATTTTGTCCGTCAGTCTGTCTGGTTTAATAACTGTCTATTTGTTTGTATGTCTGGTGGCTGGTTTTTGCTTAACTGCAAAAGTTTATTTTTATGTAAGTGCGTGCATGTGTGTGTGTGTGTGTGTGTGAGTTTTGTACTGAAACTCTGTATTATTTGTCTCTCTCTCAGTCTTTTGGTTTGCGTTTTGATGCGGTGTGGGCGAGGGATTTAATTTCGTGCGGGATTATTATTTTGGATTTAACTCTTCGTTTTATGGATCGTTTGGTTATTATAAGTAATAAAAGCAGACACGCAAATTACAATTCAAGCAAACATAACAGTGACAGTCTGCTGTGATTAGTACGAAAAAAAGGGAACTACTTAAAATTAATGAAGTGATAACCCTCCAAACCGAATAAATCGATTTCGAATCGAACATATTACAGCAATGTCTTCTAATAAAGATATATAGTCATGAAATCATTCAGAAATCTCGGAAACACTCTAAACGCAAACCTCACAACTGTTGATCAGCTACCATATGACACCAGTCTACTTAAATAGGATGTTTTGAGTAGATTGGTGCCAACTCCAGAAAAATCAATAAATTTTTGAGTGATAGATCCATAGTATTGTCATAGCGATATTTGGAGATCACATTGGACGTAAACTAGCTTTAAGGAGAATAAGATAATGGCATTGATGGAAACCCGCAGCACTACAGTGCCTTAGTCACGTGATATTGTAAAGTATCCTGCGCAAGCGCTGTGTACATTTCTATTATGCTAAATATGCATATGCAGAGGCCGACTAAAATTTCAATTAATATTACTTGGGTTTTTGAGTCAAATGAGCTGAGAAGAAATTCTTCATGCGTGAATCACCGTGATTAAGTTTTAGAAAATGCGTGATTGAAAAAATTTTGCTCGTAAGCGGGCGTGACGTGAGACTAGTGTGCGTGGAAGTTCGTGAGGAAAATTATTTTGATCGTGAGCGTGCATGACATTAGCCCAAAAACACTCTCGCACACATCTCTAGTTTAAACCTCAATTTTCGTACTGAAGATCTTCTTTTTTTAATATTTTTCATATTTTTTTCGGCACTTCAATCTACTTCAAATTGTTTCTTCAAGTCAATGTTGTATACACTGCTCTGAAGAAAATATAAGCATGAGAGGGAAAGGCTGGCAAAAACACACAAAAATTAAAAGCACCAAAAATAGAACAAAAAAAAAATTAAAAATGGTAGAATATTTAGCTTGTATCTTACAACGGTTTTGTTGTTCTGGTCACTTAATTAGGCATGAGAAATGATTATGTTCCGCCTTTTCTTTAAATTTTCAGAATAGCTCTTTTTAAAAACGTTTTCACCAATCTTTTTTACAACTTTCGAAGCTGTTGCCACGATTTATTTTCAAAACATACACAGACTTTAGTTAGAGTGCATGTAAGTCGTATATGTATATCCCACAAAGAAAAATCTCGATCGATAAAAATTCTTCATTCTATGAAAATTTTACCTTGACACCTCCACAGATTGCTTCGTATTTGTCTTATATGATTGCAAAAAATACTACAAGCTGATGATGATGATCTTAAACATGATCCAACTGGTCGATGTGAATATTATATAGCTTGATTTTCAAACAAGCTAAACCTTGGTTTCTTATATCATTTCTTTGAATTTTCCAATTTCTTCGATAATAAGACATTAGAATTCTCATAATTATATAATCTAACAACTTTTATAAATTAATTGATAAACGATTTTTGATGTCGTTTTTAAGAACAACCCAAAGAAAACAATTTTTCTTCTAAACTCAATACCAAACTTATGTTAGAATCACCTTTATCACTTACTTGCCTTTGAGGAAATGCCGACAGTATCTGTAATAAACAACGTGATCATGTTCATATTTAATATAAACAATCAATTGATAACAAGAAACAGAACAAATGACAGACAAATGTTGCTATCAACTAAAGTGCATGAGCATATAACAAGGTATGTTCTAATGAATATCTTTATTTTTTTTTAAAGCAGCTTAATAGGTTTTAGAATTTTATAGTAATAGATAAATCTATTGTTGAATAAGCAGAATCAGGGCTCGTTGCAGAATCTAAAACAAGTTATAATTTGGTTGCAAGTTTATGAATGAATTACGCAGACATGTGTACTTATTGCATTAGCGCTGAACTGTTATAAACAAAAGCCGCAGTATTATAATAGCATTATATTCATTCTGTATATAAACAGATATAATACACAGGCAAATAAATACATGTACGCGGGCTAACTCAAAATGTATCTTAAATTGTGGAGTTGGTAAATTTTTAAAAGCAAAAAAAAAAATTTTACGGTCAAATCGACTTAAATATAAAATGTTAAAGCCAGAAATACGGTACAAATAATAAAAATTTTAAACTGAAATTACTTTGATTTTTGATCCCCAAAAAGGCAAAACCTTTAGCTGAAAGTATACAGTATATGGCAATTGGAAAATATATGATTTCTGATACTTCAATAAAATTGTATTCCATGATTGACATGACCTGAGTATTTTCTAGAAATTTAGGAGTCAAAAAATTTAATAGATGTGGCATACTTGAGAATCGTTAATCAAATTGATATTTTTTTTAGTCCACTTTGTTGTGCACATATATAGAATTGTATATTAAAGCTAAATAATTAAATACAGAAATGTGTATTCGATTCTGAGAGATTTTCACAAAATCTGGTAAATAAATACATGCGGTTTAGGCTAAGCTTTTATCCATACCAGAGTTTCTTTGTGTTACCATTTCCTAGCTTTTATTATTTAAATTTTTTTTTCTATCACAAACTTCATTAGAATAAAGTGTTTTAAACTGTGCTCAAATGTTCTGAATAATGTGCAGTACAATCCCAAAACTTTAGAGCCTTGAATGGCATATAACGTTTTGCTATTACCATCAATAGACTAGGCATGAGAAATAGCCTCAATTATGTGCCGAAATAATAATTAAGTAAGAAATTATATTCGTAGACAAATGCATTTTTCGATCTTTGTAAGTAAGAGGTGGAAAGTTTGCTTGTTATGCAGCAAAAGCCTTTAGTGAAGTAGAGAAAATTATTCTCCACAAGACTTTTAATTTTCTAATGTTTTGACCTTTCATTGAACAATTCAAAATGCCATATTTAACTTTTCTTGAGCTAGAGGTCTACTATAAATAATCTACGCTTATATTAAAAAAAAATTAATATCTTTTTCATATCCAAATTAAAAAAGTTTTGTATGGAAATTTTCAAATAAAACACATATAATAAAGACTTTAATTTTTTTTTTTTTTTTTAATACAAGCATTAATCTTTATTATTTAATATTTATTTAATTTAACATTTGTGCTTTTCGCTTATAAGCTGTGCTTATGCTACTCGAAGTTATGGCGAAATATTGTCAAAATAAAGATGATATTATTTGCACCAGACCTGGAGCTCCAGAGAAGATAGTACCACAAAATTTTTGAAAACCTTATAATGCTGCAGCCGAATTACGGCGACTGCACGCTTACGCGTACAAAAATAAAACTATATAAGACTAAAATATAAGACTACATGAGCAACAAAGCAACACGTATCATTCGATCACGCACTCATTCGATTACGAATGCCGTCATGCTTCAACTTTGTCGGCTTATTAGTCATGTGCGTCCTAAGAAATTTTACTGCTAACCCTGCTCTCTTTGCAAAAAAATAAAAAAAAAATATTTCAACAAAAAAAACCTACTTTACAATAATACTACTGAATAAACTCCCTGAACAGCAACACAGTACCAGTGTAAATCAACTATATGAAACAAGCGAACGTACAATTTATTCACTCATACACAAAATCATTAAGACAAAAAAGACAGACAGACAGTGTGACCTACGGACATGCAGCCAGCCAGTTAGACAGACCAACTGACAAACAGGCAAACAAACATGCATGCCAACGAAATAAACGTAGTGAATATCTACTTATAAAAGGAAATAAATTTATTCGTGTATAAAATACAAAACAGTATTATCTCAGTATAAATGACATCCCTTCGAAATTAATCCTTAATTCCCTGTATTCATTCATTTATACATTTTGCATAATCCCTGAGATATGAGCCCAATAAGACTTAATGTTTGTGTTTGTAAATGTATTGGTGTCTCCATTGAAAATATACGAATGCACGGGGTATGAGAAAGTACCCTGCCGGCAACTCAGTTAACTAGTAATGAATTATAAGCTAACTTTTTTACAACTGGTGGTGGTTGACACTTAGATTATTTTCAATGGAGATGACTCACTATTTTAACATTACGATGTCCTAGGAGGTAGTCAATTGTCCGAGGCTGCATTACTTTTCAACTAACTTAAAGTTAGCTACTTCAAAATCAGTAGCCACAGAAAAAAATGTACAACAAATCAAGGCTGATTTTACATTTCTCGGTGGTAATATTATATTTTATTAAATTAAATTTCATCCTATTTTTTTTTTTTTTTTTGTTAGCCTCTGGTGGGATTCGAACCACTAAGCCTCAAGACTGGTGAGCAGCCTCCTTAACCCATTCAGCCATCGCTACATTTAAAACGAATGCGACAATAGGCAATTTAATTCAAGAGTTATTTGCCGTGTATGTGTGTATGTTAGTATTTGAATTTTGGGTGAACTCTGCACTAAGTTTCGATTGTATTGTAGCTAATTTGAAGCTAGTCCATAAAAGTTAACGTAAAGTTAATTATTTTAGTAGTCGACTACCAATTTGCTGGCAGGGTATTTACAGTAATTGTATTAAAGACTGCCAGAGAGATGGAAAGAGTAAAGCCAGATTCGCTACTTAAGAGTATTCTAGTTATTTCCTCACAAATGATAACACCTACAGTGTATGTGTGATTAAAGAGCAGAAAATGTACATAGCATTTCGAAAAGAGTATTAGTAAGAAAAGAGAGTGAGCGAAGAAAAGGTGGTGTTTGTTTTTTTTTTTTTACTTTTTTCTGGTGAACAGGCTCCCCTTTAGTATTTCTGTAATGTTTATCATTGCTTGCTTGTTGGCTGCCACATGTTGCTTGCATTCAATGCACACTTTGCACGGCCAAACAATCCTCAATAGTGTATGTGAATAGCTTTGTGCTTTTCAACGATTATGCGTATACGTATAGAAAATTGAAATGCAATGGTGCTAGTGATGGTTTGTTTGGCAGTCATTTGTAAATGGGTTCTTCAGTAGTGCGTGAATCATGATAGAAGAAGGTTGGTGAGCTCTTTTCATTTCGTCAAAATAATATTTTATATCAAACTGAATATTTTTATTCCACTGAGTGCGTATCTTTGCTTTATTCGCCACAATTGCGTAAAATCGTTTTTAGGCGGGATTATAAAATGTAAAAGAAAAAACAAAATGAGATACGAAACCGAAAAAATTATAATGTGATTATATAAATTTATGTGCGTGCTGCTTTAATCGTATCAAATCCATGTGTGAGTGTTTGCTGAATGATTATGTGTGCTTGGGAGCGTGTGTTGTGTTGTGTTGTTTAGCTCTGAATGTTGCGGAATGATGGATTATAGGATTAAATGATTAAGTCTTCAGATATGAAAATGCGTACAAAAACTTTTATTTGTTTTTTTCTTTTTCAATGAAGTGCTTAAGAAGCAAATGATAATTGAAAATAATTAAAAAAAAAAAAAATATGAAAAGAGAAAAAAAATTATTAAAAATTAAAAAAAAAAATAATAAAGAACTCTGAATGGCTTGTAAGACATAACGAAGATTGCCCAAATAGTTTTAATGAATTTTTAATTTCATATATAAAGTTAGACTGCAAAATTGGCGGTCCTGAAGGCTTTCTACAATTTCCCTGCTTTTTGACACAAAGAAGTTTTGTTTTTTTATTTAATAATACTTTCAGGTTTCTGTACTTAATAAGTTGCTAAGCATACAAAATTTCTAAATCTAGAAAAAATCTTGTGTTTTGAATGGAAATTTGCTTGAAGTTCCTGTAACAATTAGTTGAACTAAACGGTTTTACAGGCTATTGGTCGTGAAACCAGTACACTTGGTCCGGCCGCTGCAACAAACATTGCCTTGATTGATTTTCCGGAAAGTTCAACAGAAATAATTTTTCTGGTTTGGTTTCAGCGTAAGAGATTATAAATTTCTCCTAACTAAAATATAATTTTTAACGTGGTTGATGTACAATTCAAGTTTTTCTTCATTAACAGTGTGAAAAAAAAATTTTTCAAAATATTATAATAAAAGCTGTTACCGAGTATTCAGATTGAAAAAATTGTTTCAGTACAGGCATAATAATTGCACTAAAAGAATGTTATCGCTAAAAAGCAACGCAACAAACAACTTCCCATTTTGGTTGGACACCATAAAAGGAATCAATTTATCTAATTTAAAGAGGTCGATATTAATATCGAAATTTAATAAACTTCTGCCTTATTTATAAACGTATTGCTTTTTTATTGCATTGAAATTAATCAAACCTGGTAAAGTACTCTCACAGTTTTCAAACAATATCAGTGAATAAAAAAATTTCTCGTTACAGCTTTGCTTCAACTTGAGGTCAAGCATTTTCGCACAGAAATACTCCTATTATGCCGATTTCTTTTCTGGAAAAAAAGTCTGCACTCTTTTTGCACTATTTTTTTTTTTAATGTAAGTTTTCGTAGTTCAGCGAGGAGGAAATCAAAAGAAACAGCTATCGAAACTATGAATAAGTAAAAAAATGTACGTTACAATGAAAATCACGGACATCCACATTTTTTTGTTTTTTTTGTAAAACAACATTTAAAATTTTGCACATATTGGAGAAAAGAAGACGGCATAACAGAACACTTTTTCTTAAAAACCCTTAACAATTTGAAGAGAGTATGAAAATTATTGTTGCTACAACGTTGGCTCAAATTGAGATATTAAGGAACAATTTTTCTTAAGAAATTTATAAGTTTTGATTTTTCCAGATAATAGAGCATCAGCATAGCTTTAATCCTAAAATATAATACAATAAATTCACAAATTATCGACGGAAATTAGACATCATGTGTTCAGGGTGTATTTTTTTCTTTATTTTTTTAATGAGCCACCATTCACTTTAATCGATGGGTAGATACTAATTTTATTTGAGCTAAAATGAAAATATCTAAATATATCGAGGAAAATATTATAATTTTGTGTAATTGTACGCTTGAGATATAGGCCCCACAAACTAACTAAAGTATCCTATTTGGATACTTTTACTTGTCTTAAGTAAAATAATTATACACCCGTCGACCTTAATGAATTATGGCTCATTTTACTTATACTATATGTAGCTGTGTGAGTTAATAATATATGTAACTGGGAAGAATCTTAAGTTTTCTGTTTTAAGAGAGTTTTTAAAAATTTCAAGATAAAAATAGTTTTTGAACACTTGTTTCCCAATAGTTCCATGAAATATTTTGTACGCCCAAAATTATAATTAAATTAATTTTAACACAATTTAAAAAATTTTAAAATGACATATTTTGTAGTGAAATCGAACACAAATCCACACGCACTATTTTCGTTCAGTTATATGTATTACACACTGTGTATTTTTGCTGCACCTGAAGTAAAATCCTTATTTGTTCATCGGTGTGAATAATTGAGTAGTGACTCACTTTATATACATTTCAGTTCACGCAATGAAACATCGAAAAATTTTGTTTGTTATATTTTTGTGAATTTTTTAAAATCGAAAATTTTAAATTTTTTTACGAAATTAATTAATTTTTATTATAATTCATAGTTTTTCTTTTATAACTAAATTGTATAACGTTTATTGGGCTCAACCTCGTTCTGTACTATTACTGCTGTGATTGGCGATTAATTAAACAATACAAAGTAGTTATCCAAGACCTTTAGCTAGATGACAACTGGCTATTTCGAAGCCACCACACTTCTCATCAGCACCCATCTCTTAAAAACATGATCCCTTGAGTTCAAGGACGAGAAGTGTGGCTGCTTTGAAACAGCTAATTATCCTCTAGCTAAAGAACTTGAGCCCGATAAACGTTATGCAAAATAATTTTTCTAAAAAAAAAATTAAAAAAAAACAATAAAACTTTATTTATTTATTTAATTTAATTTCATTAATTTAAATTTAAGCCTGTTTTCTTTAGCATATTATATAAATTTAATATGAGAAGTTACTGAAACAAGTAATATTCATATGTAAAACATAGAGCTGCTTCTCCAAAAAAAAAAAAAAATGTTTTAAATAACGAATATCATATTAAATGCCAGGTTTTGTATTTAGTTTTAGTTTTAGAACTTTTGCAATCAACCAGCCTTTCATTGTTTACTCTAACATTGACTAAAAATTATTAAAAGTCTGAAAGAGTTATTTTAAAAAATCTATAAAAAGCATTTTTTTACTGTTAAAATTGCGAGAAAGAAAAGTTCTGCCAGGGTTCTTTTTAATTCTAGGTCACACAGTTATTTAAAATTTTGCATAATGCCTTAGTCATAACTTTGACAAATAACATTTATGGAGTAAATGATTCACATTTGAACTCAATATTTATGGCTTAACACTTTTTAAAGGGAATTAAAAGCTCCGCTAATGAAAGAAAAAAGATTAGTTCTACATGACAAAGTTGTAGATAAGCGTAATAACATTTCTTCAAATAAAAAGCAAAAACAAAAGCGATCACATACAACAGTATGAGAATTTATTTGTTTATAAAAATTTTAAGAATAAGCAAATGGGTTTACTGTTTGCTATTGCAGCCAATTTAGTATTACGAAACAGATAAAAACAATTAAGGATACTTGTGTTTGGACATAGTTTGGTTTCCAGCTTCACTATATATGTACATATGGACACGTCGTCGGTGTCCGGGAATTCGTCAAGCCCGTATGATACTTCATGTTTCTTGCATTAATTGTTATAGAATTGCTGGAAAGAAACAACAATTGCCTGAAAGAACCAAATATACAAAACGTAAACAAAACTGACATCTGTTTTTTTAAGTGTTGTTTTCTTTTTATTTTCAAGAAAGCGCTAGGAAATAAAAATGAACAAAAAAAGAAGCGTTAAATCGCAAAAATTGTGCATAAACTGTTGACACAGCAGCATTCAAGTTTGAAATGTCAATTTTAAGTTAAAAAATTTAAAAAAATGTTTTTTTTTTACATAACCTGATTTCTTATCGATAATTTCAACAAAAATGTTGACAGTTACAGTTTTGCATTTATCTTAATATAGCTGAACTCTTTGCACATACTAAATTCTATTATATTTGCTCTGTTCTCCAAAACTTAAACAATGCAAAAAAAATAAAAAATGTAGTATCATACGGGCTTCAGTTAGCTTGTGAAAAATGTTCAAACATGCTGTTTGGCATTTGTATACATACATATGTATTATGCAACGAAGCTGATCAACTAATAGCCAACTAACAGCCGCCGCCGGCCAATATTTTAATTTCTCAGTCACTGCAAGGAATACAGCTGGCGAAAAAGTAGGCCAATATGCGATAAATTAAAAAAAAGCATTTAAAATTTGTTTTTGTAAAAAGATTGCAGGAATATTCGTAGTTTAAAATTTTTACATTCTCATCACGATAAATGTCAAATGAAAAATGTCAGTGTTTAATTTACATTGATCCAGACAACTTTTTCAGAATTTTATTATACTGAATTGAAATTAGTTCAATTGATGACCACATCAATAGTAAAGTTTTATTACGAATTAACTTTTTGCATTCATTCAAACAATTGTAACATTAATAACCCGTTTAGGCCTCTTCCGCCAACAAAACGTATGCAAATAAAAAGATGACACACAAAAAAAAAAATACATACATGTATTCCATTTAACTCTTTAGTTTCCTTTTTTTATATGAAACCGAATGAAGTAGTAAGACCAGGACTTATTATGGATATATCTATTAAAGAAACATACAAACAACAGAAATAATTTTAAAAAACATGCAGAAACAACAAAGAATTCAAATTGAAAAGGAAATCCAGGAATTGAGAGAACAATGACAACAGCAAAAATATAAAAAAAGAAGAAAAAATCCAAAATGAGGGAAAAGCTTTTAATACTGATGCTTTCATGAGGACTAATCTCTGTGAAGTTCACTAGATTTGTTAGCATTGTTTATAAAGTGAAGCTGTTGTTTTATACATTTAAATCACTCACTGAGTTTTTGTTGTGTTTAAAATCCTCACTAACCCAGTTGGCCAAGGCAGGCAGTGCGGAAGATGCAATAATGGCAAGCTAGTGACTTTTTTTTTATAAGCTAGTGCTTAAAGCCAGCTTGCAAATTAGTTGGTATCTGAGTGCGAAGAAAATTGGTTGCTGATGAGTGTTGTGGTTGTCCACTACTTGGACAACTGGGAACGGACCATTGAAAGAGACTCTCAGGCAACCAAACACACATACGCACACAATTACTTAAACTATGTATGATGTATGATGTATGAGTGTTTGTTTATATATCACTTAATAAAATAACAATAAAAACAAGGAGTAAGTAAAATACGTCATCTGGATACAAAAAAAAAAAAACTAACAAAAATCTGGCATGCGAAATGACAATGCTGTTGGTACAGCAGTGCTGTCAGTGCTGGATTGTTTAAGCGCTACAATATGCATCACTTGTTAAACCCCAAACGAGGGTGACTTTGAAATGTGTTTATGGCGGTTATTTTGAGCATAGAAATGTATCACAGATTTTCCACTGCAATTGCCCCCAAGTTCGGGATAATTAATGTTTTTAGCAGATGTTATTATGTTTTATTGTTAATAGAAATTGTCAAGGAATGCGCCAGGACTGAAGCTGTTTATCCAAAGAAGAATTTTGCCTCGTTGGAGTAGGTTTGGCCTTGGCGTTTTGCTACATGTAGAAAAAAGTATGCAACTAAGTTGGCAGTTTTCAAAGAGCACTTTAAAAATTTGGATTAGAAATCTAATTCTTATGAATACATTTTAGAATATTTCCCTTGAGTCCTCGCTACTAGACCAACAGCAATCGAAAAATGCTATAACATTTTCTATATTCCAACAAAGCATTTTGTAAGTAACCAGCAGCTACCAAGAAATATGCTACACTCAGCTTAAAGTGTCTGTTCTGTTCTACTCTTGTGTGATTTTTATAACAATACCACACGTCCTGCTCCCTGTTGTTGTCGCATTTATTTCGTATTTCTGTGACACTTGTATTTGTGCTTGTACGTATGCACATTTCTTTCTGCTTGCTTTTTTTTAATATTTAGAGCTTTTTTTCTGCTTTTCTTAACACTTATGCCGGCTGAAGTCTTGGGGAAAAAATCAGAGAAAAAATAAAAATAAAATAACGCGTATTAAACTTAATCCGTCAGGATATGTTGTGGTTACGTTGTGAATGCTTGATGGTTTATGGCAAAGTATGTGTCTCTCTGCTGTGTGAAGGAGAATGTGTGTGTGTTTTGATATTATGGTTTGTATAGCATAGAAGAGAAGGGTAAAAAGTTCAATGGGTATCAAAGGCAGTTGCGTAGTTTAAAGAGGAGAAGAAAGCGTAAAACGCAAAAATCACCAGTTCACATTCATTGCCCAATACAGATAGACAAATTCACAAAATAATAGATAAAAAATATGGCTGCCATATGAAATCCAAATCATTATGAATAAAATTTCAAGTGAAAATTTCTCCAAAAGTCGCATGATGCTAATTAATTTATTTTTTGCAAATATGTATGTAGTTATTTGGTTGCTTTTTGTTTATGGCTTTGATGTCAGGTACTTCACTGTCAGTTACTACTTTGAGTATTTTTCTTTTAACTTAGACCTTTATCAGACTACAACCCTACATATCTAGTTTATTATATAGAAACTTGGAGGGAAGATTATGAAAACCAGATCACCTACTTCTTGAACGATTCGATGTCCTGATGTCTGTATCGAAATATTGGCGAAACCGTAACGAATTTTATATAAAAAAATTCGGCTTAGACTTATAACGACACATTAAAAAAACTAAAGAAAATGTATGAACGAAGAAGTCTAATTTTCAAAAAGGTCGCAACTTTTGGCTTAAAGACTAATACTAAGCGTTGCTTATCTGGTGTCATTTGTTAGTTATTAAGGGATAAAATGTCCTCAGTCGGGCTTAAGACATCAGCATATCCAAAGGTTTTATCCTTGCCATTTCTGTGAGAATACGCCCCATAAACTTCTGCAGTCTAAAGAGTAATTCTTCTTTGAGCTAAAGAAGCATACCAAGAATTACTCTAGCTATTAGTTATATCCTTTATCATGGATCAGGTAAAAAACATGAAAAAGGGTTATATAGTTTTACTATAAAACCTACTTACTATCTATTTTATTACCAGATGACTATTAGATCTTATAAATCAATATCTCTTTATTCTGAAAATGGTAAATAAAAGAATACCTCACTGTTCGAGAATGCAGCTCGATGTTGTTGCAGTACGATTACATTTTAAAACAATGGTCGAAAGCCAATGCTGTCAACATTCCCTTAAGTCAGTGTCCGACTAGTTATTTGTCTGAGTAATTAGGTGTTATTTAATATATCTGAGAAAATTTTACATGTGCGCCTTAAGAAAAAAAAATCGTGGTCATATCTACACACTCTAAAAATCTCACATAATTCCATCTACAATTTTGCGTTACAAAACTTCAGTTACATACCTCCTGGTAATACAGGAACAGTGTGAAAAGGAATTGTGTTTCTCTGCTGAAAATTTTAAAATTTTTTGTTGGCTTCCCATAGAGAAAATATTTGTCTCTATGAGGTTCCTGTCTTTTAGCAGCACCGACCCAAACTCTCGTGAAATTTTTTCTTAGAGAATCTTGATTACGGTAGAGTTGCACGTAAAACTGATAGCCCCATAATTGCTTATGATGTAGTTTGTACTGTTATACTTCCCTTAAGAAATAATATAATCTAATTGGTTAGAATAAACTAACATTAACGGCCGCTTAATGGCTTTTAAATGAGACTGACATTATCAGATGACTAAAATAAAATTACCATTTCTTATTTTTATCTTGCTTTCACTAAGCCAACATTTTATTTATATAAAAACTCAACGACATTTATGACTGAAATGCAACCCAAATAAATCCTAACCAAATATGGTAAGAGATCCACTATAACAATTTTTTAAATTTATGTTCACAAGCAATGTTCCCCATTTCAATAAAGTCACAATCCCCCCCCCCCCCCCCCGGCGTCACTGCTTAGTTTGCTCTTAACGAAGTGGTTGTTAACTCAGCTTAGCTTACCACACTTTTATGTTCGCTAATTTGGGTATGAAACTGTAGAAAAAAATATATATTTAGCAACAACAAAAACAACAAGCCAACTGAACCACTAAAGTGTTTTATAAGGTGTAAAATAGCAACAATAACAATACTGCAGAAACTAAACTAAACCTCAGTATGGTTTTAAAACAACAGCCAAGAATTAAAATAGAGAAATAAAGTAGAAACCAAAAAAAAAAAAAAAACAATAAAAATAAAATACTACGCAATACTCGTGCAAACAATACCAACAAGAATTTCAAACAAAAGTTTTCAGTAAAGCAAAACAAGAAATTAGAAGCTAATCCTTCTGAATTGAAATCCCGACAGAAAGAAACAAACGTCAAAGAAAAACTAAAGCGAATAAAGTTTAGAAGACTACATACAAGACGAACTATTTAAAGATTTAAATTTAAAAGAAAAGACATTAACATTTGTACAGTTTTACAGCTTTATACAAGCCAGCACACATGACCGACTCTTTCTAAAGTCATTTAATACATTTAAGTTTTAAGAAAAGCTTTGTTCAAAAATTTTTGATTTTCAAGGGATTAAGCAAAATGTAAGCCGCTTCAAGTTATTAGTATTTTCTTTGCATGTCTGAAGAAATGCATCGATTGTTTTGAATCATATTTCTCTTTAAGTTCGAACTGCATTGAATGCGAAACATTTAATCTCGGCAAAAATTTTCTTAATCCCTTGGCAGCCACAAATACTTTATAAAAATAAAATCTGGGCTTAATCCTCTTCCATATTAAGCAGTATTTTATAAAAAAGTATCTGGGTTGCTCAAAGCTTTGCAGTTGAACGCCAAAATTTTTATAATATGTATTTATATTTGTTCTTGTTTTTGGTTCCAGCACATTTTGCCTCCCAGCAAACAGTTTAAGAGAGCTCTCAAAAAAAAATTTGCATGCCTGATTGCTACGTACTTTGAATCACACAGCTGCCACATATATATTTTAGGAGATTTGTGAGAAACAAGTAAAGGAGAAAAAAAATTAACGGAATTAGAAAAAATTCTTGGTGCTAATTTTTCGACCTTTGTTGTTTAGCATTTTAATTGTTCGAGCCTTTTTTTTTAATCAAAACATTCCTGAAGAAGATCCATTCGAATTTAATAAACATTTATAAAAAAAACAAGTGACCTAAAGGCTCGAACAATTAAAATACTGAATAATAAAAGAAGAAAAGAGCAGTGAGTAGTAGGGATGAAGGGAAGAGAGAATAACAAGAGCAGAGAAGAGAAGAGAATAGAAGATAATTGAAGAGAAGACAACAGAAGAGCAGAAAATAAAAGAAAACAGCAGAAAAAAGCGAGAAGACTGGAAGAGAAGAGAAAATGAAATGAAAGAAAAGAAAAGAAAAGAAAAGAAAAGAAAAGGAGAAAAGAACGGAGGAGAAAGAAAAAAAGAAAAGAGAAAAGTATGGAATAGAAGCAAAAAAAAATAAAAGACGAGACAGAAGAAGGGAAGAAAAGAAACAGAAGAGATGAGAAGAGAAGAGAAGAGAAGAGAAGAGAAGAGAAGAGAAGAGAAGAGAAGAAAAGAGAAGAGAAGAGAAGAGAAGAGAAGAGAAGAAAAGAGAAGAGAAGAGAAGAGAAGAGAAGAGAAGAGAAGAGAAGAGAAGAGAAGAGAAGAGAAGAGAAGAGAAGAGAAGAGAATAGAAAAGAAGTAAAGAAAAGAAAGGAGATGAGAAAAAGAAAACGAACATAGAAAAGAAGAGAAGAGAATAAAACAGAATGAAGTAGAATAAAAAAGAATAAAAGGGAAAGAAGAAAATAGAAAACTTCCCTAGAATACGAAAAAGCTGAGGGTAGTAGAGAAGATAAAAGACATTTCTTCTTTTAGAGAAGAAGAGAAAAAACATTTGGTGGACACGAGAAAATAGGAAAAAATAGTACCAAAGAAAAAAATTGTATCACAATGTAAAAACGATCATTGACAGCTTGTCCTCTTCGTACCAATTTATTGCTTGACATAAGTAAATTTAAAACAAAAGCAAACTTATGTGTTTGTTTTCAATGTATTTGCTTAAACACGATCGATAGGATGAAATAAAAAATTGTCACTAAAAACTAACGTATTTAAAATGAGCTTCAAGCTGTTCTGCCACAAAATATGATGCTGGGATATCTCCAACTACAAAACGCTAACTGAAATACTCATAATGTCCTACCAAAAGATTTATAACTAATGCAAAAAACACCAAGAAAATGTTTCAAGAATAAAAAAATTTATAATCGTTCATTGATTCATTTATTCATTGTAAAATCCATTGAAATACATAATCTCAAGCTGAACACACACTTATTTTAACTTATGTATCTCTACTATTACCGCTGTAAACAACGAACGATGTCAGTCAATTTCTTGAGTATTTGAAACTAAAGGTACATACTTGTCTTAAAGGATCAAATTTCATCCCCATCAGTTGAAATGCAAAAAGCAAAAATAATCGAACTGCTTCACATAATTCCTACACCGCCAGCTTTTGCTTTATTCAACAGTATTGAGCTGTTTATTATGGCCTACTTTAGAGGTTATCATTAGTTATAATTGACAATACGAGACGAAAGAAGGCAATAAAAATATGTGCGAGTATTTCTCGTTGGAAAAAATCCCTGCTTAAGCTTTTCATTTTATGTATTACTTTTGTGCTGTACTGATGAAGGTTAAGTTTCATTTCTTACCGCTAAATAATACTTTTTTTCCAAGCGCAAACACAATGAAAAAAAAACCAACAGAAATCTTAACCTCCTGCATTTTGCGATTGAAAAGAAATTAAATCACCAGCTTAAGTCGGTTTAATTTTTTTTCATCTTTTTTTTTTCATCTTATAAATTTTGCACTTATAAAAAGGAGAATGTCAATCGTCGTATCATCAATACTTTATTTTTTATTTTTTCGAGTTGCTGTTAATATGCTTTGTACGAAATGCAAATACTTATTCGTATTTAAACCAAGCCGAGAGCTATTAAATTGTTTATAGAACTGATTCACTTTTAACAACTGGCTGGCTGGCTGGCTGGCTGGATGGATGGATGACTGTCTGGTAGTTCGGTTCATTGGATGATTGACTGATTTGATGGGGCATGTTAATATGGCCTGGTATATATGTACATATGTACATATGTATTTATTGGTGCAAGTATATTTTTGCTGTTAACTTTTTTTTCAAATTCCATCATCATTATCTTTTGCTTCCTCTACTTATGTTTTGTATTAAGCCCAACAATATCTCCCACTATTCTAGTTATTTTTTATTTTTGTTGTGGCAAACGCTTAAGAAATACATATATTTTAAAGGCAAAGAAGATTATATTAATCAAATCTTTTTACAATGTGTTTGTCTGTGTGTTAGAGAAATGCCTGCGTGGAAAAGGAGAAGTTTGCGATCTACAAGGAAAAATGTCTTGTTACTACATCAATTTTAATGTCTCCTAAAAAAAATTCTTAAATATTATTATTAACCCGTTCCTCTCATTCTATGAAAAGTGTTTTTGATGACATACACAGTATTTATGTATTCAACTTCCAAAATGTTTCGATAGAAAAACTTGCGATAATATTCTTACAAACCAAAAATCCTTTACTTAAGCCATTTCTTGAGGACTTTTTTTTAGCCACTTTGGGACAATTGGTTGTAACCTTTGAACTACTAAATTAATTTGCTAATGCACAAATAAAACCTTTGCATCTTTTGTTTTTCTTTAAAAAAAATTAAGTATTTTTAAAGCAATTTTTAACCACATTATTCATATGCACAAAAATGTAATCACATGAGTACAATTATGCATAACGTTTATTGACATTTTAATCTCTGTTTTGCTGTAACTACTCATTACGTACCACTTAAATTTTTTTTACTGATTTCAGTAAAAATAAAGGCATTGGTTTCAGTAATTTTTATTTATTTTTTTTGAATCCGTATCCTTAAACCCTTTAAATGCAGTTTTGTGCAGATGTCAAAAATATGCTAAACACACAAAAGGGATAAAAAACCAGAATGATATGAAATGGAAATCAGTGTTGCCAGATAAAATCGTTAAGCTAACTAACACACAAGTGCAAGCAACTCAATATATTGAAATTTTTTTACTAATACAATCATACTTCTGCAAGTTGTGAGCTTCATTGCAAGAGATTTTGATTGCTAGTAATTTATCATTTTTTACTTGCATGTCGGTAAAACGACAAAAAGCCAAAAGAATTGGTAATTTATAAAGATTGTGTCTTGCTGTTCTAAACAGCATATAATTAGTCATGGCCTTCATGGTCCGAAGCAAATTTGGGTGCTGATGAAAGACGTGGTGGTCGCGAAACAGCCATGGCATGTACCCCAGCCAGTAAGTTTTCAACTTTACTTTTCTTGTCTTCTTTTAAAATGCTGATCACTTGTATTTTTCACAAAAGCTCTTTCTCAACTTTGAGTGAGTAAAAATCGAAGTCAAGTCCGATAAAATGATTAACCGATTATATATTTTAATTTTAATAGATTTTTTATACAATATTAGTATATCTTGTATAACGAAAAATAAGATTAAATATAAAAAAAAAAAATTTAAGAAAAATTTAACTTTTTTCTATTTGTAACATAAATTTACGATTTATTTTATATAGAAAAGCCATTCCCATAAGAGTTCGTATGACAATACCTTGGCAGCCCAGGCATCAAAATGTCAGGTAGATAAGCAACACCAAGAAAAAAAATACACAAAAAACGACAAAAAATATTGATTTGTGATTTTGTAGTTTTTTCGGCTTTTTTTTTTTTTTTATTATTATTATTTTCATTTAAATTTTTCAATTTGTAAAGTTAAGCAATTTCCCTTAAGATCATTTTGAATATAAATAGCACTTGCCCGTGTAAACAATCAAGCAAGCAGTAATAGTTTTTATTGTCATTTTCGATATATTGGTTGTTAATATGTACACAAAACTTGCAACAAGGTACTTGCAAATGTAAATGGTGTGTTAATGTAATATTATTTTCCAGAGCTTACTTCTTTTAAGCAGTTGTTGGACTTTTCAAAATTCTTATTCTCTGATATGTATGTCTTACTAATCTACATGCAGGGTTTGTTTTATTGCACTCTTTCAAATTCTTTCATGTTTGACAATGCTTTTATTCTTGTATTTTGTAGTTGTGCAGTAAAAGCGCACTTCTTTCACCACTCCCCAGCAAACTCAAGCTCAACAAAAACTGTGATTCAGCGAAAAGTAGTATTAGTTGCCATCAACTTTGGTAGATGAAATGCAAGTTTTTGGTTTAAACAAATATTGTAGTATTTAGTCTAATGACCAAGTAGTCCACACTACTTCTAAATTTTTGTATTTTATAAATTTATTTTTGTAAAATACTTTCAATAAATAAATATTTTAGATATACACCCATATTCATAAAAACTATTGAAGATTTATTACATGTTTATTTGACAAATATTAAATAGAAATACGTCAAATAAGAGCTTAATAAACTTGCAATAATTATTATGAATATGGCTTTTATTGTTTGATTTTTTCTGACCCCTTTTTTATATTTTATGTATTTATTTTCTTAAATTGAAGGCTTTTTATTAGAACTATTTAATACTTAATTATTTTAGTATTTAATGAAATTTCCTCAAAGCGTTTTGTAGATCCTTGAAACTGTCCAAACGTTGATAAATCAGGAAATCTGGCAACCGTAGCAGGGTTGTGTACATTTCAAGCAAATCTTATTGTGGTTTTTAATATACGTAATAATATTCCCCCTCTTCTTCTACCACGGGTACTTCTTATAGCAGCCAATCTAAAAGTCAAATACAAACTTTCTTATACTGCTCAAAAAAAGTAAAAAAACCAAAATCTGTGTGTGCCTGTGTGCAAACAATCAAGCATTCCTGATTTGTGCATGTATAAACTTTTTTTTTTTTCTTTGATTTTAAGATGATTTAAATAATTTCATTTGTATGATTTCATTTCTCAGTTTTTAATGGCATGCATGTGTGATGTGAGTAAGGATTTGTTTTTGTCTAAAAATTATCCTTAATGCAAAAGCAAACTTAATCCCTTATTTTTTTTCTGCTTGAGACTTTAAGCATATTTTAACCCTAAAATAAAATAACAAGTAAACATATTGAGGTTTGCTGTTTTATGCATGATTTTTTTTTTTTTTTGTTTTTTTGTTTTGTTTTTTGTTAAGTATTTTATCTTAAAAACATGCATAAACGATTTCAGTTTAAAGAGAATTTATGGAAGAAAATGAATATGAAGCTTTGTAGCAGACCAAATTAAATATAATCTTTTATATTTTATAGCTAAAATGGTGCAGAGATTGCAAGAAACTAATAATAAACATGCAACAATGTGTTTTTTATATATTTTTTTCCTTACAACTTATGTACTTATGTTTATAAGTACATACATTAGGCCCGTTCGATTTGTATGGAGAAAATTTTTTCGATGTTGTGTTATCGGTTTCCATCGATTTTATGGGGAAAAAAGTTCCTAGTCAGCATATCAAAAACACCATTTTGACGGCATCTGATCTTCAAATGTTTTGTGTATGTTTGTAAGGGGCTACCCTAAGAAAATGTAGTACGGGGTCGTTTAGACTTTCATTTTGACTCCACCTGATTTTGAACTTTAGCATCAATATGACAATATTTTTTTCTTATTTAATTATATTTTTGCATTATATTTTATTTGCTTTTCTATTTCTTATGTTTTACTATTTTTGTATTGTAATGTCGTTCGCTACCTGTGACTGAATCCGAAGAGCGAACTTTACGATTGCTGCAGCAGCCATCGCATCCTTTCAGCCACCACTAGAATTTTGTAGGAATGTTACAACACACAATTTATGCTACGCCTTCATCAGCAATTTATATTTCTGAGCATGAGACAGAGGGACGTTAAAAAGTTTGACAGTTGTTAAGTAGAGAGTTAATTTGAAATTAGTTCATTATTTTTGTCCAAATTTTATATGATTTTCAGAGACATTTTTTTTAGTTTGTTGTTAATTTTACATTGCGAGATTTTTTTTACTGTGCTTCTGAATATAAAGCATAAAGTCCCTCTTGTTATAATACATGTCGTTCCACTTTTGTGGCCCACAATATGGCTAACTTGTAAATACCAATAAGCAGCTAAAATATTAAGCACAAAGCTTTAATTTCCTTTGAGATGGTTTCACTTACAGTTGTTTCTCAGTTTCTTTTTTTTTTTTTTTGTATTTATATTTTTCTTAACAAGAAAATCCATTAAATATGATTAAATACGAAACATAGAAAGAAAGAAATCATTTAGCCATTTGTAGCCCAGTAAACAACATATAATGTAAAGTTGTTTGTTTTCGCGCTCGTACATTGATAACAATTGCATTTTGTGTGAAATGAACATAAAAATATGAAATAAATAATAAATAGGATTAAAACTCGCAGTGGAATGTTTAAAGACGAGGCCACCCCTGCCACATTTACATACGTGAGTTTTTAGATTCGATATAAAACCAATAAGAAAACAACACCTCCAGTGAGTGAGCTTAAATCAAACACTGTAGTGTTTAAGAAAAAAGAGCGAACAAGCAACCTAAACTTAAGCTTATTTGATATAAGCTATTGCACTTATTGCACTTTTTTCTGCTTACAAACACTGTTTTTAATGATGCAAGTTTTGAGTCGAAAACAAATGAACGAAAATAGCAGTAATTTTTTCTGGTTTTGATTTCAGTTTTTTTTTATTAAAAACTAAAGTTTTTTTTCATTTTTAAGTCATTAAAAAGCGACCTATTGGTAAGTTTGTAAAATATTGTCTTGAGCCAGCCATAATGATATTATTGTTTAAAATTTTCTCACTTCATGTCTGGTTTATACTGAGCGGTCTTCAGGCCAAATGACAATATATACTCAAATGAGTATATAAAATACTATATAAGATTGGTATTCACTATACGACACAAATTAAGTAAAATTATGAGTTCGGCTGAGCTACAACTAAAGGGTGTTTTTTAAGCCCGATAGAACTCGAAATTGTAAAAAATAACACAAAAAATTAAATTGTAATCAAAATTTTTTTTTTATTCGAAAGATCGATACGTGACATTAACATTTGAAAATGATTTCGGGCATATGGACACCGCGGCTGTTCTTGACGAAGTGCATTCTGGACGTCCAATTTTGGGCCACTTTTTCGAGCACTGCTGGCCGTATGTCACGAATAACACGAACAATGCTGGCCTCCAAGGCGTCAATTGTTGCTGGTTTATCAGCATAAGCCAGTGACTTCACGTAGCCCCACAGGAAATAATCGAGAGGTGTCAAACCGCACGACCTTGGAGGCCAATTCACAGGTCCATTTCTCGAAATCAACTTATCGCCAAATTTTGATTTCAATAATTCGATGGTTGCGTTCGCCGTATGGCACGTAGCGCCATCCTGTTGAAACCACATCTCCTCCGGATCAATGTCATCCATATTTTCAAACAAAAAATCATTGATCATGGTGCGGTAACTATCTCCATTGACCGTAACGCGAGCTCTGGCCTCATTTTTGAAGAAATAAGGTCCGATGATGCCACCAGCGTGAAAACCGCACCATACGGTGCATTTTTCTGGATGTAATGGAGTCTGTAGGGTCTGTTGTGGATTAGTCTCACTCCATATGCGGCAATTTTGCTTATTAACAAACCCGTTAAGCCAAAAATGCGCCTCATCGCTGAACACAATTTTGCGATAATAAGTTGCGAATCGACGACTGATTTTCAAAGTAAATTTGGATAATTTCGTAGCGTTGTTCAAGCGTGAGTCTATTCATGATGATTTGTCAGAGTATACTGAAACAAAAAAAAAAAAAAAAAGTTTCATTAAAATTAAATTTTTTGTGTTACTTTTTACAATTTAAAGTTCTATCTAGCTTAAAAAAACACCCGATACATAAATGTTTCGACGCCGCCTCGCTTCTCATCAGCACTCATTTCGCTCACAAACCTATTTTTTTACTTTCGTTATATTATTTTATTTTCGTTGTATCATATCATATTGTAACAGCATTTGCTAACTCAAAACTATATATATTACATTGAGGTCTGGCAGTGTGTGATGTATAGCAATTCGAGTCCTTAGTTCTTCTTTATATTTGCATGTTATATTTTATTTCTTATATTAAAAAAAAAAAAAATAAAAAAAAACTATTGAATCTTGCAATATCATCTAACATGAACGAGAAATTTATAAAAACATGCGAAAACAACAAAAAAAAGTACTTGTTTGATAGTGAGAAATAAGAAGGGAAAAATAATGAAATGAATTAATCAAAGCGAGCTTTGATTAATTCATTTCGGTGCTGACGACTCAGAAATATCTGGTGGCTCAGAAATATCTGGATGTCGACCGGTCTCAAATTTCTTTTCAGTTTATTATTCAATATGGACTATTTCAGCTCAACGAAAAGATTTTATTAATATTTTCTGTCTTCAAATATGAACTTAATTATTTATTTGCTATAAGCGCCAATTGAAAGGTGCTAACTCAGGCCCAAAAATAGACCTTTCCAATGTTTCCAAGAGACCTTTCGAAAAATCTGATTTTCATTTTGTTCATGGAAATTATGGAATAAGTAATAAGAATAATCTACCGCTGGGATGAGCCACCGACATAAATATATTTTCTTGCTTATCTCGGAACAGTACTCAGTGGATGTGCAATGCATTGCACGGTAACCAGGAAAATTAATCCGGGCCTAGAAAGAAGAAGTAGCGTTTGCGGTTGCTGGCGTAAACAATTAAAAATAAAATTTATATATTATTGTTTTCTGCCTAAAATATGTATATCGTCGTTCGCAGCAATCACGGATATTTCGTTAGTCTCGAAAACTCTTAAAAACTCTTAAAAAACTTTTTATACCTTCACTTTATATTCCATTACTGCAAGGCTCATTATTACAATCTACTGATAACTAAAGGCAGTCCCATTTCGCAGCATCATCTTATAATTGGAACTTTTAAACATGCGTGTAATTATTGAGAAACCAAAATCTCTTGCTTTTGAGAATCTAAGGTTTTAAATAATGAAAATGTTATGCTCTATTTTTACATTCCAAAATCTTCGTATTAATCTTTTCGCATTTCTTTACATTTTGCTGGGTTTCTTTGTTCTGATTATAATTATGCGACTGTATTTGTAAGTAACATAAACCGGTTTCTGACCTAAAAATACTTGTTCTTAGCATTAGTACTTAAAATTTATTTATGTTGCTTTGGTTAAGTTGGTAAGAAAACTAACTAACTTAAGAACTGGACATCTAATTATAAATAAAGCCAAACGATATTATAGTTTTACTTGCCATCTGTCTACTTGTCATGTTTTTACTTACACACACACACACACACACTCTCCCTGATACAGGCACATTCATACTTGTCCAAATTACACATGCATAAATAGTATGTTGATGTGTTTTACAATATTACCCTGTAGCTAAATTTGTGTCATAACAAAAATTGTATCACGAAAAAAATAACCGGCTGTATTGCATATTGAGTCGTTAAGAAAATTCTAATTTAGCTTCACTTCTTAGATCAACATGCATGAATATGAACTTTGAAGCTAGCGGTGGGAATTAAATATCAATTGGAGTACTGATGACCGTTGTGGCGGTGTTGAAACAGTCCTGGTACTTCATAAAAATTATAACAAGTTAATAAAGCTCTTATTTGACAGATTTTCCATAAAAATATGTCAAATAACAGTCTCATAAGCCTGTAGTAACTTTTATGAATTAGGGGGTAAGTCTTTAAATCTACGTTTCTCACTTTCTTTAATAATCATGACAATTTTATTGCAAAAAAAGAAAAAAATTCTCTCAATTTTGTGGAAGTCGAACATAAGCAATTTTCAATTTAAGCTGATGTAAGCTGTCGCAAATTACTTGTTGGGTATTTATAAGCTCTGCATCAAATGAGATGATACATGTTAATTTCGAATGTAGGGCAAACAAATTGGTCCTCGGTTTCTTCACATACATATTTTCAAGCCATCAGTGTACATTGAAAAATCATTTTACAATAATGGGCTCCACCAATAATAAGTTAGAATTTTTCACAACCTTATCATAAATTGAAAAACTATCACGTAATAATTTGCTAACAAATCAGTGTTTACGTTGTGAAAAGTTTACATAATAGAAGGGACGCAATGCAGTGTATCAACTTCTTCAAAGTATTTTTCTCGTTGTTTAAAGTAAATTAAAATTAAATGAAATAAATGCCTGTATGCTGTTTAAATACTATGACTTTGCCAACATTTTTTTTATTTATTTTTTTTACGTGTATGATATGAACCACTAGACCCACGATGTCACTCGAAATCGATCGTTCGCTTAGTTGCATGCAAAGCAACAATAAATAATAAATTTTTGCTGTTACATGTAGTGTGTTTGTTCAAGCTAATGATGTCGAGTGACATTGTGGGCCTGGCACTGAATTTCGATGCAAAGGCCAAAATAAGTCTTAAAGCCCTAGATGCCTGCTCCCCTGACTCAGCCAATAAAATATTACTGAGTATTTTGCGCAATTAAATAGAGCACTAAGAAAACAAAATATAAATTGTTGTAATAAAAAAAAGTTGTTTTCCCCATGCAAAGAACATAAGTGGTGTAAAGACTACTAGTACGCCAACTAGTTACTAAACAAGAAATCTACCAGTCAGGTGCCTATGACATTCTTGTGCTAAAATTTATTGATCATTATATTAAAACAAATCACAATTTCAACCAGTCCCAAATCAAAAGCCTAACGAGCATTTTAATGGTTTTATCTGCAGGGTAATGTCTCCTAACTGCTAACTTTAGAAAAGTAAATAAGCAAAGTAAGTAGCTTAAAATTCTCTGTTGTTTTTAATAATAATTTCAAAAATTTTACAATTATCATCATGCCACATTGCATTCGTGTGTGTGTGTGTGTGTGTGTAAGAAAGAAGAAAAACTTAATATTTAGATTAAATATATTATTATTTGCTTAACAATTTATCAATTTTAAGTTGCATTAAGTAGTTAATATTGTTTGGAAGCATTATTAAGTGTAATTGGATTAGAAAGGTAACAACTTTATTTGGAGCAGAAACTGTTTTTTTTTCAGACAAGGGACTTAAATTGAAATGTCACTTCGAATCACTTCGCTGGGTGATTTTGAGAGACATTATATTACCGATATATTTAAGTTTGGTTGAAGTATATATCAAAGTAATTTTTTTACCAAAAAAAAAAAGAAAAATCCATGTGCTCGTATTTATTTCAATATGTTTTTTTAATATTGATTCTTGAATAGCAAACCGGATTGGCTTAAAATGAAAATCCTGCGGCGCAAATCTGGTGTTTATTTATTTTATTTTTAAGGCTTCGTCCAGAATTATTGTCTATAAATTACCAAAAAAAAAAAAAAATCTGTTTTTCGATAGTTTTTGGCTTGAAAAAAAGAGACATGTCAAAAACAAATAATTACTTTTGAAGAGTCCAAACTAAAATTGTTTGTGGTTTTGCATTTTTGTATGTGAGTCTTCCCAAGGAGTGGAAATACTGGTCGGTGTGTTCGAAAAAAGAAGAGACATACATACATTTGACTCCTCTGCGGGCACCCTGAGACTGACTATTGTGATGAGGAGAAAATTAAGATTGAATAAAATACTGGTTAGGCTCTTCGGAACCCTTCCGAGACCTATAATAATTGCGATATAGTTTAGCTACATGCCTCTCTGCTTCTTTGAAGGTGATTTTTTGCTTTTTGCAAAATGAAAAAAAAATTGCCAAAAACGAAAACTTTCCTGAAGAGTTAGAAATATTTTAAAGATATTATATAGCAAAAATCTGAGAATCATGAGATCTTTTATACTTTTCCTAATACACATGGGAAGAAATTCAACTTGGCCGTAAGCTGAGTCTGAGATGTAAACTTCTAAAACTCCAATACAATTGCTTAATTTTGGTTATACCCTCGGTAATATTCATGTGGCAGTTATTATTTAGAAAAAAAAAATCATTTTGTAGCACAGTGCAATTAGAACAACTGGAACAATAAATAATTTGAGTAGAATGTTGTTTTTAGTTTATGTCATAGTTTTTTTTACAAATTTAAAGCGAATTTTAATTAAGTTTTTTTCATGTTATTTTATATTTCTCGGAAATATAAAAACGAATTATTAGCTGCTAAATTTGTTATAAAAACTTAAGGACCTGAGGCTCCATATCCTCAATAAAAAAAGGAATATTTAAGTGCAAGTTTTGATTAGTCAAGGCCTGGTAGTGCAATTTTTTACTAGTTTTTGCTTTTAATTTTTTTTAAATGAACCCCAATTTTCATAGTTTTTATCTGTACAACTGAAAAATAATGCTTGGGTACGATGCCGGCTATAAACAATTAGTTTTAATTTCTAATTATTATTATATTATTGTAAGCTCTTTTACTTATCATTTTGCTAATAAATTAAAATATTGCTTTAAGTATTTCTTCAGCTCTTTTGCTATTTTTCTAATAATAATTTTTCCAATTTGAATTTTTAAGTTGCCTTAAACGTTTTGTTTCTTTTCTATTTCCTGTACAAGTTGCAGCTTTAAATTCATAATTGTTTTCAATTTATAATTGATGTATAGTTTAAGATTCTTTGTTTTTTTTTTTAACAAATATAGCTTAAGGACTAGTTTTGCTTTTCTTTTACCAAAGTTAAAAGAGAAAAAATTAATAACAACAAAAAAAAAGCAACTATAACCATAAAATACAAACACACACACACACACAAGATGAACACAGCTTGTAAGAAAACATTTTAATATCCTTAAAATTTTCTTTCTTTTAAGCTGCTCAAGCATGAAATACCTTAATAACCCTGATTGTAAGTTCCTTAAGAACTTATAAGACGCATGTGTGTATGTATGTATGTATGTATGTATATTCTTGTATTTCTTTATGTATGTATGTATGTGTCTTGTGCTGCCAACCAACCTCTCTCTCATGCCACACAAATTCTTAACATGAAATGACCAATTGTCCGGCCAGTTGTTTATGCAAGCAAAATAAAAATCATCATAGCAATAAAACAGTTCAACCCTTCTTAAGTGAGTGGCCAAAGCTCCTGTTTGCTCCTTCTTTTATCATTTTGCCTAAGAAAAACTTAACCAGGCTATTTAAAGTTCTAATCTTATGCTCCAATTAAAAAGGTTTGTTTGTAGGCATGTTTGTGTTGGCCAGCTGAGGGTAAGAGCTTCGAGTGTGTGTGTGTGTGTGCGCATGTGCCTGTGTAGGTGTATTTGTAGGTGTATGTGGCAGCTTGAAAGTGGTAATGTGTTGATGTTTCGGAGTTCTTATTGTTTAACTGGAATCCTTAAGTATTATAAGTTTTTAGAACAACAATAATAAACTTCTTAAGATGTTTCTTCTTTATTTTGTAAAATGTTGGTCTCAAAAATAGTTTTCCTTTCACACATTTACACACACGCACACACTCAAGTTAAGGGAAGCTGGAAGCCTTAAGGCATACATGCATTTTCAGTAGTGTTTCAGGGTTGGCGAAACTTGTTTATGTTTCTTTTTTGTGTGTGTGTGCGGCAATTATCCATGTTATGGTTTCTAGGTAATTATAAAATTTTATTTAAATATGATTTTAAATTCTTTATTGTTGATTCATTCACTTTAATCTGGACCTGGGATGCGTGTCATCCTAACAAGGGTTTCATATCACACAAACACATGTCCACATGATTGGTCGGTCATCTTAAATAAATCTTTTATATAAATGATTGCAGTTATTAAGTTGTTATATCTTTAATTTACTTATTTATTCATTTAATAACAAACAAAAAGCCATAAAGTTTCTAACTTGTTTCTTTCTATTTTAAGCTTGAGGCTAAAAGTATTTTATTGTAATAAAAAATGTCTTATCAGCGAGTGACCACTAATAGATTATTAAAATTCCTTCTTGAGAAAAGTTCAAGAATTTTAAGCAAAGTTAACAGTTTGTTTTAGAAAATAATACGTGTGTATGTGGGAAAAAATAGAACAAAATTTTTTACCTTCTTCCACTTCCACAAAATTTATATATAAAAAAATGTATGTATAAAAAATATTTTCAACAATGAACTTAATTATTTATTCGTTCTAAGAGCCAATTGAAATTTATTACTTTAGGTCTAAAAAAATAGACCTTAATGCTTTCTGGCGACATATAGGCGGCTGAAAAAAGACAGAAAGCATTAAGGCCTATTTTTTTTAGACCTAAAGTAATAAAAAATATTTTCGTTAATTTTTGTTTTTTTTTTTTGTTTCATGTGATTTTCTTTTTGTTTGTTTTTATTGAAACGCCAATTATGTTCATTCTTTACTTGGCAGCTTTTTATATACTACATCAAAAAAAAAATCCAAACAGGTTTCAAAACGGTTTTAGCGAAATAATTTTGTATGATAAAACCAGGTTTTAAGGATTGAATTTAAGTTTAAAACCAAATTTTAGCAAACAAAACCGGCCAGTGTGAAATTTCTATTTCTAGACTTGAAATAATAAATTTCAATTGATTCTAATTTTTGTAATATGTATTTTTAAATAAATTTATGTTTCACACAATTGTTAGTCTTTTACGTTGGCTTCAATTTGAGGCATCACTTTAAACCATTTAAATACGCTTTTTTCTGTACACATTCACACGCACACAAACCAGATGCCGGCATAGTTGCACTAATAGGCTTAACTCCGGTAATAATGTGCATTAATTATTCCAATTATAAATCGCTTTTAGACAATATTGTACTTCTAACGCAAATTCCATTCGTTCGATTAAAAAATTGTGCAAAATATAAAAATCTTTTAGCGCTCCTCTTCTGCGCATACAAACTTGACCATTTATTTGTTGGATTTATATTTACCCCATTTTTTTTTCTCTCTTTTTTAATTATTAACACTGTGCTTTTAGTTGTGTTTGGAAAATTCGCTTTTCGGCAGAACACAGAGTTGGACAGAAATGCATTATAGTAATAAGATTTTCTTCACACATTAGTGGTGAAACTGATTACTAAAAACAATCTGTGCAAACACTAGGCCTTTTATTATTATTTTCTCCAGTTTGACCGCACAAAACTAATTTGCCGGCCAAAGAAAAACATTAACAGAAAAATATGCATTTTAGCCTTAATCCTGTGAGGGGTGGAGGCAGAAAGGCGGCGATGGCGGCCAATTCATTAGAATACAATTTTAGTTTTAAATGCCGCTCTGCGCTCAGCCATAATTGTTGTTAGGCATAATGCTAAATAACAACAACCACAATACTCCAACGGCAAACACAAAATATAATTTTGCCCAAATCCGCTTTTGTTTTAACCTCAAATCATGTTGATGATAAAAAAAAAAATAAATAAAATTTTTCACTTGGGGTTTTCGGCTGCAGGTTGGCTGCTTAAAATATGAGTTGTGCAATTGTTAGAAAACATTTATTGTTAATGAAAATTTGTTTTTGTTCAAATGCGTTTGTGCGCTTTCAAAAAAAAAAAATAGGAGATATTCCGCCAAAAGCATAGACAGCGAAAAAGCATGCTTTAAGCAATTCTAAGTTACTGCTAAACTAAAGGGAACTTTTAGACTACTTTAGCCAAAAAAAGGACGAACTCAACTAGAAAAGTGGTTCTTATTTGTATTTTTAGTTACGATTTCTCTACACACACCAATAGAAATTGCCTACCAACTCTAGGATTGCAACTTATTCCATCAGACATGCAACCTTGTTAGTAATTGAATTATTATTTTCTTATACCCCAAACTGGTAAAAGTATTATGAATATAAAACTGTTTACTTATAATAAGAAAACAAATTTCGGGAGTGATTAAAGTAATGAAGAGCTCAGGTGGTAGGATGGCTATGCGCTGCTGCTTAAAAACTATAGTGTACAATTAGTCATGACCTGGCTTCGAAGCAAAGTTGTGGGTGCTGATGAGATAAGTGGCTTACAGGCTACCCCAGCCAGTAAGTCTTCACCTTAACTTTTCTTGTCTTTTACTCCAATTTTATCACAAAAAACTTTTCTCAATTTTGCACCGCTTGAATTTGCCAAAATCTACTTACAATGTAGAGTCTCATTTTGTGTGGCAAGATTCATTCAAATATAGTAGATTTTGATTGAGACCTCTAGAATTCGTTTTGTGTGCAAATAGGGTACAAAAAACGTCGATCTTTTAATTAATCGTTACGCACGGGCTGCACAATGCCCATGTTTGCTTGCATTTCGTGTTGCGCAAGTGCATATGCTTCTTAAGTAAATCATATTTTTAAACAAGCACTGAACAGAAAATTTTAAAACCGTTTAGAGCTGGGGTGCAACCACGATTGTTTATTACTTTTCTATTATTTATATTGCTATATATCTTAACATTTCTGTGTTGAATCGTTTACTTGCTATAAAAGCATTATGATTTACTATGGCATTTGTGATTTATAAAATAAAAAATATTAAATAGTATTTAATATTTTGTGCTTTTGTTGTGACAGCAACAACAAACATTAAATGAAATTTTAAGGAAAATTTTAAACATTGATTGTAATAATTTAATTAAATTATCAATGTATTGTCGGAATATGCGGAGTGGTGGAGGGAAAACATCTCTCACGCACAAATGATTTCTCTCTATGCATATTTGATTCATAATTCCGCAGATACATGCCACTTAAATCCTTTACTATTGCTGCAACTACTGCGGAGTAGCAGGCTGGCATCGGCTTAAACACAATAAAATGCGTTTTATAATACGCATTTACCCATTATGTTTGTTAATTTTTTTTTCGCTAAAAATCATGACAGATTTTCATTTGTAAGCACATGTGTGTGCGTGTGTGTGTGTAGTGATATTTAAAAAAAATCATATTCTTTCTGTTAATTACTTTTAATATTCGACAATATGTTTAAGGTATTTAAAATAATTATAACAGGCTCTTATTGGAAATTCTATTAATTTATTAAGGATTCCGTTTGTTGTTTTGCATTCGCAAAAAGGGGACTACAATTGTAAATAAAACTTAAATGTTAATTTTGTGGGAAATTTTTTTAATTTTAAGGTGAAAACTACAGCTCAGTGTTCAAGAAAAAAAAAATAATTATATTTCAAACTATTTTCACAATTTAATAGTTTTTCTTTAGGATTTTGCTTTAATTGCTTTTCAAGTTAAAATATGAGGCTGGCACAATAATAAATAAATGCAATATAGTATAATATAGTATTAGTTCGTATGTGTATGATGATTAATATTTAAAGAAGATGGAAAAGTACGCTGATAGACTTGTTGGCTGGGGCACAATTTCGCTATTCGGCTCTGCAATCAGTGTAGTATAATTTTTTTTTTTTTATTTTTTAAAAATTTAAAAATTTTTTGCTGGGGGACAACTAGCAAGTTTCTATCCACCATAATGACATTTGAAATCAGGTTCTTGCCAGACGAGCAATGTCTTTTGCAGTCAGTCACTCTTATGTTATTAATTTTATCAATCTGATCGTGAATTAAAACACTAAATAAGCAGTCAGTTGTCCCCCTGCCAATGAAGCTAGAAAATTCGTCTTTTTTTAGTGCTTACTTGCAAATCAATGCTACAAAAATCATGCATTACATTAGCTTAAGGTCAATTTATGACTCCAATTTATAATAAAAAAATCTAATAAGAACTTTAGATTAGTAAAACCAATGATTATAAGAAAATATTCATCCTGAATTACACATCTTTACACTTTCGACTCTCAAATATTTTTTTATCTTATTATTTGATTTGATTGATGAACTTTTCTTACACTTGTTCTAACCTAATTAACTCTTTTCTTTTTTTTCTAGCAAAATCCTTACCATTACATTGTGTCGTAGAATCGGTACACTCCCTACAAGCCTCTTTAACAATAGACCAGCGCAGCCCTTGGAAACGAAGGCCAAATGTAGAAACGGATAGTTATGTGATTATAGCAGCGGCCACACCCTGGTCCGAAATAGTACAAACAGCTTTACAAAGATTGGGTTATTCGCAGGAAACATCATCGACAGCAAGAGGTAAATATTAAAAAATAAAAATAAACTGTAACTCCAATATGACCGATGGAGTAATAAGAGAAGAAAAATTATTAGAATATGATACTAGGTCCAGATAAACCTTATTAAAAAGCTATCGAAAATTCAATGGCACAATATCAACAGCTAAAACGACCAACATACAAAAGTACACAACAGATTTGTGTGTATAAAAACTGCTGCCAAGTCCCACTTTTTACTGGAGAGCGTAAATTTGTTTTGGCTCCAATTTCAATGCTAATGATCAGAGTTGCCAGAAAATAACATATTAATATTGTTCTGGGACCGAGTTTTTTTTTTTTTTTTTTTTAAACAAACACAAAACTGCGAAGCTTTTTTTGCTTGTCTGCAGAAACTGGAATCGAACCTTCGACCTCGAAGACTCTGGGTAGAGCTCTCTACCAATTCATCCATCGAGTCGCTATTAAAAAAAAAAAAAAAAAAAAATTACGGCATTCGTCACCGAATGAATTCATTAACATATGATGTGTGTTTGTTGCTTATTCGGTTTTTGTTTTACATTATTTTGACTCTATCGAGTATTTTTACTCGATCACGAGTGCCGTAATTGGACCCCTGGTGTTACAATTACAGTACCAACGAATGTTTCTCCTTAACAATTGTTTTATGCTAAATAATTAAATTTCAATTAAACATTAAGGTGATTGCCTCGCAGAATGGCATTTAAAGATTTTTTTGTATTTAGATTATACCAGCAACCATTTCCACTTGTCGTTTTGTTTATAAGACCAGCTCCTTGTCCAAATGCGACAAACTTTTTTAATAAGTTTTAAATTTTCATCCTTCCTTTTGTTGCACAGGTTCGCTCATCATCAAAAATTGGAAACCAATACCTCTGGAAAATATATCGGACAATCCTGTGGTCCCTGTATGTGATATTATTGGTGAACTAACATCGGTGGTCACTTTGCGCATAGTTATATTGCGCTGCAAACCCTCACCGTTTGGTGAAATTAAAGATAAACTCTTAAAACTACTTGTACTGCAGTCACATGCTGTGCTGAGATCTACCGGTTGCCCCTTGGATGAGGTAAGTTTTGCCATTAAACAATTTCTTACTTTTATAAGCCAGGCAAAATAAAGTTTAAGACCCAAAATGTCAAAAATAACAAAAAACACTAATTAAAATCTTATAAATTATGCTTTTTGTTTTAAACATAACAGAAAGTAATCAAAATAGAAGAAAATACAATATGAAAAAAGAAAAAGAATAAAACATTTTCGATAAACCTCTTAAAATTAAAATCCGCCCTCATCACTTGCTCCTTTTCTTGTTTTTTTTTTTTTTTTTGACAAAATACGTACAAGAACCTGCCATGAAAGTGTGAGATATTTTTCTTTGTGTCTTAATAGTTTTCTGTTGTTGAAGGAAACTGTTATTTTTTCTACTTTTTGTCTTTTGTTAAATATTCATAATCCTTAAATGTCTTTTTTGTAATAAATTTTAATACTTTTGTACATCCCAGCACATAAGAAAAGCTTAAGCTGGTATGTGGATGTGGATGTGTATGTAGTTACGCATGCATATGCATGCGTCTGCATGTTTTCTCTTTTCCGTTTTTTTGTCTGTTTTTTTTTTTTGGTTTTGCAAATCAACTATAGTTTTCTTTTGTTTAAAGATAAAACTTAAATATTTTTCAGACATTTGCAAAAGCCTTTCAGTTGTCTGTCTACGATTATAGACAAAAATGATTGCTGAAACCTCACGCAGATTTAGGTACATATGAACAGACGTGTAAAGTTAATTAGTCTTATTAAGAAATAATTTCTCATTAGAAAAGTATAAAATTAAATATTTTTACAGTGTTTTCCAACGATAGGCGTGTACGTAACAATTACCTCAAATTAACTTTATTAAAAAAAGTCTTCTTCAGTGCTAATGGCTTTTGCAATTTGTTCTTAATCCCTTTCAAATAATCTTTATTATTTTTTTTTTTTCACCAAATACCATATGATTGATCACTTCGCTGGTTTCAAATTTATATTTAGTCGCTTGTTGTTACAAGCCGATATATGTTTTGAGTAAATACAGCAAAGAAATAATTATTCCAAGTATTATCTAATGCTCTATAATATTTTTATGGAACCTCTTTTCTTAATCATACGACGCCATAAAAATAATAATTTTTTAATGAACTGATATCTATAATAAATCAACACGAAAACCTCACAATATAAATGAGTTTTATTGTTTGCTAATTATGGAGTATATATTTTAAAGTGCTATAATTTACCAATCAGCAAATTTTCAAAATTTCCATTATAATTTACAATTTATTGAATAATCAGCACATAGATATTTTTAAGCTCGTTTTATATTCAATTCAGATTCTAGTCCCACAGGAAATTGCGGAATTTTCGGTAATTGTTTATGCTCATAGTATCACAATCACTATAACTTGAAGTCGCCTTGAAGCAAGTTAAGCAGTTTCGATTTTTAGTGCCAGGCTCGCGATGTCATTCGACATCGTTCACTTACCAAAAAACGGGGACAGCAACAACACACCTCCAAACTTTGTTATTGTTATTTTCGATGTAAACAAGTGAGCGAGAGATGTGGAGTGGCATCCGGAGCCTGCCAATAATCACCTGAAATTTATACATTGATTTGAGTAGTAATGTAATTTCAGCCACGGAAGTGAGCCATCACAGAAAAACCAACAAGTTAAAAACTTAGAAAACAAGACTGATTTCATATTTTCCAGCGCAAATAATCATGGAACTTTTATTTTAATCACACCAAAAAATCTGTGTACTAAAATCAAAATTGTGTTTTTTAAATTTATTTTTTTAGTTTTCATATTTAATTGTATTCTCATTTTGTCTTATTTCTACTTATATTTCATTTGATCCACGAGTTTTGTGCTGTAAATATTTCTGCTACCTCTAAGTAGATCCGAACAGCAATCCTTACGACAGCTGAGCAGCCGCCTCAGCCATCACAACAACTACCATGAATTGTATATCCAGCAATTTGAGTAGAGAGTTGATTTTAAATTATTTCGCTAATTTTGTACAAATTTGTTATGATTTATTGTCAACTTTTTTTCATGTTAATTTCACATTGCGGTTTTTTTCTAAGTGTAGAAAGTGAAAATTCTTTTTACTTAAAAACCATAAGAACTAAGGAGTTCGTCGTTTTATCTCTGCTCACGAAGTTATCACTGTCTTATTCATCTCCTCTGTCATTTGCAAAACTCTTACCTAAAAACATGCCAGCTTTTAAAGAACTAAGACCAGTCCGCGAAAGAATTGGCTCCGCAGTCAAGAATCTTCTCATTAGAAACCTTTAGTAATTTATAATTACTTTTTTTCCCGGCTAATCTTGCTTAAGTTGGGTTTGTAATTAATATTAGTTGAGCAAGCCAAAAATATCATCAAAACTTAGTGCTGGGGGACAGCTAGCTGCTTGGAAGCCATCACACTTCTCTTCATTACCAGTTGTATGATGAAAAATTTGTTTTATATTAAACATGCACCGCATAATGAAATCAAAATAAGTATTTGGCTGCATCGTGAAGGACGTGAGACAGTGGTGGTATGTACCCCAGCCAATAAGTTTGCAACTTTATTCTTCTGTTTCCTTACAATTGTTGAGCACTACAATTTTATCATGAAAAAAATTTCTTCTCAATTCTGAGGAAGTAAAATTGCGGATTTTCTGCACCCTTTTATTTTCTTTTAACAGAAATTGAGGGTAAATGGTATTAAAAATGGAATCGCATCACCCTGTCAGAATAATTTTTCGTGAACTGGTGCCTTCGTCTTAGTTTTTTGTTGATTCGTAGCCTGTTCTTCCCCTTTTACTTTACTCGAATCTGTATGTAATGACATATTGCTAGATTAGACTGGAAATTTTCTAACATTCTCTAATAAAAGTTCAATAATTTATTATTTGTTTTACTACTAGTACTGTACTTCGTACCTTATTACTGCAATCAGCTTGCCGAATGACATACTATTTGGGATTTTGCCTAAGCGAAAGGAGTACATTTTCTAGCCGTACCCGATTTCGTACGTAGTATTAATTCATCCCCTAATTGAAGGTCCACTGTTTCAACAGCAATAGTTTTAAAACAGAATTTTTCAAAGCAATCGCAGAAAAACAAGTGCTAGTGAATATTCATGAATCGATTGCGGAGCGCATCAGTAGTGAAGCCAAAAACCAAAAAGCATTAAAAAAAAGCTCTCAGCAACTTGTTGATAAATTTGAACAGCAAAAAATGTTATCTATGGCTCATCAACCTTTTGATTAGAAATCAATTTTCCCTTTTTTGTGTTTGCAAAAAATGGCACGTATCGCTTTTTAATCTTTGTGTCAGTCTCAGCGAATATCAAAATTTCATTTGATTATATTTTTTATCGCTATCAAATGATCTTGATGGAATATTTGTCCAATGGATTTGTGAGTGTATATTATTGCAATAAGAACTGCATTTATAGTGGAGAATTACCTCAATTTTGATTTAATAAAATTTGTGCAATCGATTGCTCTACAAATACGTGAATGCAAACACTTCGCAGGGCAAAAACATATGCCTCTTTACACGTTCGTTGTTTGTATATTTTAATAACTTATTGAGACCCCAGTACTTGAGAATTTTATTGTATAAAAGCCCTGCATTTCAAAAAAGAAAAAAATGGATTGCTGTGATTTTTATGGCTTCCTTTAACACTATTATTATTTTAGCGATATTCATAGCGAAACTTGTAATTCATTCGCTTAAAAAGCAGCCAAAGGATTTTCTGATTTTCATAACTGACTGCTGCTGCTAAATGCAGAGGGGAGTACATGTGTAATACTGGCATAAATTTAAGCTGTTTTGTTTTTATAAAATATTGTTATTGATTGATAGAGACTAAAGCGAAAGATTTCCTTCCTTATCAAACACATACCCCATCATAGATTTCTAAGCTCTGATAGCGGCCAAAAAAGTTGGCAAAAGAAAAGATATGGGAGTATCTCAATACAACACCATTTTGTAGTGATATCATTTAAACAGTACATGTTTCTCAAAAATATGAAATTTAAAATGTAAATGAAATATTGGAAAAAAAATAAATAAAATATAAAAACTTGGCCCAGAGCTTGGAAAAAATCATATCTATTTAATTTTGTAGATCAGCAGCCTTAAACACACAACTTGTTTAACACAACATTCCAACGTGGAACTCTGACAGTGGCCGATAAAAGGAAGCCTGACTGACCAGAAGACTCAAAACTAAATTACCACTTCTAAGGGGGTCATAATGATGCATAAAATTAGGTTTTATTTTTGTGTATATGTATTATATTTCATTCGACTTAAGTTATCTTACTTCTTGATTAAAATAACTAACACCCATTTATGTGAATTCAATTACTTATTCTCACATTGTGACAGGTAGAATAAAAGTGGGGTTATATAAATAAATTTATGTTTTTGTGTCGATTTCGATTTTACTTTAGTTCCAACTGATTTTGTATTCTAGAATTAAAATGAAAATTACTATTATCTTTTTATTTTTTTATTTTTCTTATTTCATTCTATAACCGTTCTATTTACTGCCTTTTAAATTTTGCTTAGGTTACGATTTTTGTGCTGCAAATACTTTCATTACCACTGACTGCACTCGAAAACCGAACACCTTACAACTGCAAAGCAGCCGCCAATCCACTCAGCTCTCCCCGTAACACTGTGGTACACTAAAAGACTTCAGGGGTTCTCATGTAATAATTCTGTTTTCTTGGAGTCCATAGAGAACCAGAAAAAAAACTCTGATTTTTTAGGTCACTTCGAAAGGGGATTTTATAACGGTAGATATAGTAAATAATGGGATTTGTTGCATTTTTGAATTGTTGTTTCCCAACAAATTTCAATCAATTGTAAAAATTGGTTTAGGGGTTAAAAAATGGGTTTGGAAAAAATTACATAAGTCTTTTAGTTTTTAACCGATTTATTAATAATTACCGATTTGGGAAAGCTTACATAATGGTATTATTTTACAATGATAAATATATATACTGTTTGGTATCACTTTAGCAATTCAAAGCCCGAGGTAGACCAATTCTTGGGAAAAATTTTTACATTTCAACCACTATTACTTAGCCGTTTATCACACGATTTCCAACGACTTTAACCTGTTTGAAAGGTAATATAATGTTATTTAAAATGAAAAAAAATTGCTAGAGATCTGTTGGAAAACGACGAAGATATGACTATTTAAATTCAAAAATGCAACAAATCTCATTACTCACTACATTTACCATAATAACATCCCATTTCGAAGTGCCCTAAAAAACCAAAGTTATTTTTATTCTCTATGGACTCCAACAACATAGAGTTGGTACATGATAACCAATAAATAATTATTTTTTTTAACTTTTGTATCACCCTGTAGTTAGGAAGAATGGTTCTGCAAGCTATTGAAATATAGAATTGATTTTAGATTGGATCATTATTTTTGTTTAATTTTAACAGTGCAGTTTTTGTTTCCTAATATTTTTCATGGTATTTTATGATGCAATAAAATGCAAATAATTTCCGATTATCGGCAAATCACGTGCTTTTAATTTAAATGATTTCTAAGCTCAAAATGATCACTGCTTTGACAACAGAAAATTCTTTATTCGAAATAAAGTGTGGAATGTCATTTGAAACTACATAAACATTAGAGAAGTGAAAAAATATCAGCCTATAAACAGTCTTTTTTATGTAATTTCTTTCCGTAAGTCAAGTGATTTCAAGCAAAGGGGTTTCTGTGTGGCCTGTGTGATTATACAAATATAAAACGAATAAAGAATTTTCGCAGATGAACGTTTCTGTGTATGAGATTACACACACACGCAAACATATTGGCATTGAAGAAAACTTACCACAAGCGGTGAACTTTAACCATAATTATGCCAACATAAAATATGACCCAACTTAGCGACCTGGCAGAGAAAAACACTGATTTCATTCACATTTTTTTATGAACTAAAATGCATAATAAAATAGTTTTCGTCAGCCGCTTGACTTGCCAAATATATACATAAATCCTGCCTACAAAATAATTATATTTAACTCTAATACAAAATTTAAAAACTTCACTTTTCAAACGTATGCAAGATTTTCATTATGTTTATACACTTCTTTGCAGGTAACACTATCGCAAATTTGCCGCAGTTCTTATCAGAACCCGTTTTCCTTTCCGGGCGGTGATATACCTGAAGAGCTGCGTCGTAAGTTCGATCAATGGTGGTCGAATCAATTAACACCCCAAACCAATATGGGACCCAAACTTTTGCCCTTCATGAATGCTCCTCCGGCGGGTGTGAACAATGATATGGAACACAGTATGGGTACAGCAGCATTGGCGGCAGCTGCTGCAGCCGCTGCCGCAGCACAAGCTGGTCTGCATGCCGCCACCTCAGTGGGTCCGAATGTCGCCAGCAGTATAAGTGCTAGTCGCGAGTCATTGCTGCTAAACGATAGTGGCAGTCATCATGCGGGACCTGTGATGCCCGGTGCTAGTGGCAGTCATCATGCCAACATGATGGTTCACCCAGCCATGCATGCCAGCATGCATCATCATGCCAATTTAGCAGCACATTCACAATTCTCTAATCAAAAAACACGCATGCGCACAAGTTTTGATCCCGAAATGGAACTGCCACGCTTACAGAAATGGTTTCAGGAAAATCCTCATCCTTCGCGTCAGCAAATACAGGCCTACGTAGTGCAATTGAATGCTTTAGAGTCTAGGCGAGGTCGCAAGCCCTTGGATGTCAATAATGTGGTGTATTGGTTTAAAAATGCCAGAGCGGCTCAAAAGCGGGCAGAGATGCGCGGTGGTTTTGGTGCCATGCATGTGGCCATGAATGGATATTTGGGCCAACACAGCCAATTGGGTCAAACTTCAGGCGGCAGCAGTACCGGCAGCATGAGCAGTCAACAACAGATAATGGGTTCCAGTATGGGCAATCTTTCCCTATCAAATGATTTCATGAAAAGTCCTTTGAGTTTGAAATCAGAGGATATCGATAACATGTCACAACATTCTGACGACATGGATGAGGAGAATTCAAGACCAAATTCGCCACAGCTACCACTTTCGCTGACAATACACGAAAGACATCAAACCACCCCTCTGACGGACATTAAAGATGCCAACAATGATTTGCTTAACAAAAGCTCTCTGATAGATGACAACAGTGGCGATGATAAAAATATCATGGCAAATGAAAACCCAAATGAGCGCTCCCATTCGGCCAGTTTCGAAGATGCGGATAAGCTAAACAATGATAAAAATAAAAGTTATGACGAAGCCCATACCACCGAAAATGCCCACAACGAAGAAGCCCAACAATCGCAGACAGAAAATGAAACCAATAACAATTCTTCCAATTCGCTGAACAACAATCAAGCGGCCAGTGATTTAGGGCAACAAACACAATCACGTCCCTCTTCGCCCAAAAATTCCTCTTCCAAGGAGGACGATGACGACCTGGATATGGACGACGACGATGACGAAAACGATGCCAGTCACTTGGAGGACTTTCGTTCGCCCTCACCCGACATGAGCAACGCCATGTTGGCTGCCCAACGCAAAGATTTGCCCTTTCCCATGGTGCCAAACAGTATGTTCCAGCAATCCTTTATGTACATGAGTCATTATATGCCTGGCTTTGGTCAAGCCGCAGCAGCTGCTGCCCATCCACATGCTGCTGCGGCCGCACATCATGCCGCTGCCGCCGCTGCAGCGGCGGGCATGCAACAAAATCCCCTGATGGCAGGCGGTGGCTTAAATCTGTCCAGTATTTCAAATGAAGAGAGGCGCAAACGGAATCGTACATTTATAGATCCGGTCACAGAGGTGCCAAAGCTGGAGCAATGGTTTGCCATGAACACACATCCATCGCACAGCTTAATCCTGAAGTATACGGAGGATTTAAATACCATGCCCTACAGGTGAGTGTGCGAGTAAAGTGGAGGTTTTCTATGACGAAATATTGCAGCGTTTGCATCACACCAGAGTTTGCTTTGCATCACCAATGTATTTTGAAAAAAAATATCAAATTAGACAATAAATGCACAGCAGGTTTCCTACTTTCATTAGCATACAACAAAAATGTATCGCCGGGCAAGAGCTAAAAAATATCAAGGGCATCGTTTTGTAATTCACAACATAAATTTAGTACGAGTATTTACATATATAGAAAACAATAAAAAAGATTGGGAAATATTTTTCAAATTCTTGTTAGTTTGCACACAAACATAAAACTCCAACTTTATCTATGAACGCCTCTTTTTTTGTGGCGTTGCACAGTGGGGCCCAACTAGTAAAACAGGGTAATAAATCTGTATCTCTGAATCATGCTAGCTGATCATAACACAACATATGAAAGAATAATAAAGGAAGACCCAGTGTTTAATAATATTGAAATTTGAGCTGCCCTGTTGCAACACAGGCTGACCTACAGGATGTCAAAGTTGACTATCTCGGATATGAAAATGTTTGTTCGATTCATAACTTTTGTCAGTATAATCTAATCTTATGAAATTCAAATTTTTTTGAAAATAAATAAACCGATAAGCAAATCAGTTTTTGTTGATATCACAAACAGTTTAAAAGATATTTGGTTTAAATATATAAAAAAAAATTTTTTTTTTGTTCTTTACTCTGTTTCTTGCTTTATGAATATCTCCGGTAATAGAATAACCAAAGTTCTAGAAATTTTATTACACAATTTCTAAGATATTTTGTAATTTTATAAATTTTGTTCATAAATCCAATGAATTCCAATATTCATGTAATGAAAAAGTCGATTATTTTTCAACCCACGTTGGGGTTCACTGCATCAAGGAATTCTGACTCACTTAATTAATATTAATAATCGTTTCAATAATTGTATTAATTTTAGTCATTGAATTAATGAAGCTTTTCATTGGTTCAATGCAAAACAAAATCATTAACTAAACGAAACGATACATTAAATATAGAAATTTTTGCATTGATCTAATGAAAAAAAAACATAATTTTTATGACGTATGTGTTTACGTGTAATGTTATCGTAAACAGATATTCCAAAAAAAAACTGTTTTATGTGTGGTGCCATTCTTTAGGTGTTACTCGCAGTAGTCTTCAAAACCTTGGCGAAATATTAGAATATGTCGCCATATATCCATATTTTTTACAAATCAAATGAGAATTGAAGCCTCTATGAATGAATGCATTAATTTAATGAAATTGTTTATTGATTTGATGGCATTTTTTCATCCAATTCAATGATATTTTTCAACGAAATTATGAAAACTAATGAACAGCTTTTAAGGAAATTTATGCAGTAGATCTATGAAAATTCATTGAACATTTTCATTGGATTAACAAAAAAAAATACCAAGGAAATAAATTCATTAGAACTATGAACGAAAATTCTTTCAGTGTTCTAACAGCAGATCAACTTCAGATCTTTGAAAAATTGATGAGAAATGAAAGAAAATTTAACGAATACAAAATTTCTTTGACACGGTCCCAGTATAGACTTTAAAATTAACCTTATTCTTAATTTTAAATTGAGAAAAGCATGCACGCTGCATCCAGCATCGAATCTGGTCAAGTTTTTAACAAAATTCTGGCCCCACTGTGCGTTGAAACTTTGATATTTTGTGTACAAAGCAACATCAATTCCTTTGGAAAATTTTCAAACGTGTTGCTATTTTTCATATACATAAATTCTGGCGCTGCATTGTGAAATACAAAATTATGGCACAAGTTGCTCTTGGATTTCGTTTTATAATGCCATATAAATTATTCTAATAAATTGTTAAACATTTTTATTTTCTTTCCAGACAAAAATTTCCCCGCTTGGAGAGCAAGAATGTGCAATTTTGGTTCAAAAATCGACGGGCCAAATGCAAGCGACTCAAAATGTCACTGTACGACACGAATCAGTGCTCCCAATTGAGCGGTCTCAATTCCTTTGTGCATAAATACGATGAACGTGATTAAAACGTTGAAAATAAAAATAAAAAAAATATCTTGTTAATGGCAATATTATTTGTAAAAATTTTAAAAATACAATTTTTCCGGCGAAACTCAAAATCATAAACTAAAACAAAATCATATCAGATTAAATTAATAATTTTTTTTTTCTAGCACGCAAAAAATATTTCTCTTCTTTTTTTTCTTGGAATTATTACTAATCTAACAATTAAAAAAAAAAATCCAGCCAATTTTGTAGTATTTAATAAACATAGATTTACTTGTAATACAGCAATTACAATTTGTAAAATATAAAATTATTTTAAACTAAAAGTCCCACTCTCACACACACACATACACACATAAACTCACTCACATTAAATTAACAAACATATTTAAAACTCTAAAATCGATTTAGTAAACAAAATCCCAGTTACGAATGCTTTCAAGCATTTAATTTAGTATACGTTTTAAGAGTAGTAAATAAATAAATTTTAAAGCAAAGTTATTAGCAAATAATTAAGCAACCAAAGATGGCATTTGATTTTAGTTTTTTTTCTTCTTCTTCTTTTTCTTCAAGAGAAGTTTTCATAATGAATTTTTTGTTTTTATTTAATTTTATCGGTTTAGTGATGTAGTCAAAACGGGCCTTATTTGTTTTTAAGTTTAAATTAGATTTTTAAAATAGTTTTGTTTAGAGTATAAAAGCTTGAAAAATTATTTATATAAAAATTCATAAAAAATGTTTATTTAAAATTAAAGGCAAAATTTGATTTTTGCCAATTTAATTTATGGGTATAAAATGCCAGTTTTGTTTTCAAATTGATTTACAATCGCTTCATCATTCAGTTTACATTTGTTTTATTAAATGTATTAAATTTATTCGTATGATATAAAATTAATCAAAGCGCACGTATTTATGTGTTGTTTTACATTGATTTGTACATTAAAGTTTTTATGCATCGCAATTATCCGATTAATTAGTTGATAAGTATTATTAGTGATTTAATTTTCTCTCTCCCTCTCTCTTTCTCTCTATCCCTCTCTCTCTCTCTCTCTATATATTTCTTTGTCTCTATTGCCTTTTTTCTTGCTGTACAACTCTAATCCCTTCCGTTCATAAATAAATATTATTCCACGAATAAAAAAAATTATGCTCTATTACATTTAAATAATATTAAACAAATATAATTATTAAAGCCACACACAATAATTTAATGATAAGAATTATAAATCAATTAATTTTATTAAATCGGATTAAAGAGAAAAAAATTAATAAAACAAATTTAATGTCAAAATTAAAAGTTCAACACAATTTTGTTTTATTTGGGAAAAAAGCAGTGGTGTGAAATTTGGCAACAAAATGAAAATTTTTTTTAAAAAATTACAATGATCTGCCATTTGCTTCTTTTAGGGGGAACTACTTAAATAAAAATAAACGTGTATCGGCATTTTTGAAACTTACACTTCCAACTCTTTTTACGGCCTTCTTAAATGTCCGTCTTTGTGCTGTGAAAATTTCTGTGACACCCACGTTGCTGGTATATTATGTCCTTAGAATATATAACGAACTTTATGTTTTATTCGCCATAAGAGCTAATTGAAATGTGTTATTTTAGGTGTTCAAATCATCAGTGATCAACTAATCAACTCATCAGTAGACTCAAAAACCTCTTAAAAGAATATTTGAAACTTAAGAAAAAATGTTTTCTGTATTAAAGGTTTGTTTGAACATTTCTGATTATCCTTTTGCTCATGGGAGTAGTTAAGCTTCACACATTCTTTAAAGGTTTTTCATTATGTCGGAATGTTGGCGTCATATAAATAGACTGCTGCAAAAGGCAGGAAACATTAATAAGGCTAAATTTTAGCTCTAAAATAATACATAACAACAACTTTACACTCAGAATATTTTTTAGGAGTAACTGAATGTAGTTTTTTCTAGAAGTATTCAGTTCAGTTATTTTTAAATGATAAAACGTTATTTTTAAATGACAAAAACGAATGAAATTTTAAGTTTAACTGATTTGTTCAGTTACTTAAAAAACTGACTAGAGATAAATACGGATTTTCACTGACAGTTAATAATGACAGTAGTAACTTATGTTACACATACATGAAGGAACCAAGCTGTTTCTACATCCATATGTAGCATACATACTCTTTACTTAAATTGATTGTTGTTGAATTTTTGCTGATTGTTGTGATGGCTGAGTAAGTATGACAGCTGCTTTCAAGTCGAGATGCTGCATGTTCGAATCTCAGCAGAGGCTTTCCAGTACAAAAATTAAATTAGAGAATTGCAAAATGAGATAACACAGATAAAGGGTCCGCCAAATAACTCTTTTTTTTTAAACGGCGCAAAACATTGAGTGTAGCTTCGGCTGTGTGGCACGTAGCGCCATCCTGTTGAAACCAAATGTTGCCAATATCTTCCTTTTCAATTTTTATGAACAAAAATTTGTTTGAAAAACTAAGTACCACACAGTTTTCCACTTTTTTTCTGCACTAGAGTGCACATTTAAAAAGGCCATCAAATGCATTTCAAATGTAAACTTTTAAAATGCCAGTGCTTATACATGTAAATTTTTTAAGTCCCACCAATAAGATTCAGTTAACAGATTATTGTTACTCTTTTATGTTACACAGTGTGTTCGGGTAAGCTTATTGCCTATTAGTCTGCAAAGTGCACAGTTTGGCAGAATTCAAGAGCTAAAAAATTACAGGAAAAATAAGGAGCACTTAGAACTTTTCTTAGAAATTCTGTAAAATATTTAGGTTAAACAAATAGCTTATTTATTCTGGTGAAAACTTGTAAATTATGCCGACTTTAAATGGTTCAATTATAAAATTTAGTAAAACGTAACTTTCTGGAGTTATTGAAAATAAGTTACAAAGACATTTTTCTGAGCAAACGTGTTAGTTTTTTATTTAAAATATTAAAAAGCAACCCCAAATACTACCTATTTTGATTGTACAAAATTATGTGGCAGCTAAAAAACAAAAAATAAAGACAGGAGTGACTTAAGAGATCAATGGGTAAATACTTATTTTACTTTATACAAATATATAAATATATATAGTATGTGCTCTTGCGGGTGTGAATTAGTGTAAAAAATATGATCAAGTTGTGTAATAATCCAAAAGCTTTGGTAGCTGAGTGGCATTGTCCAGATTATAAGATTATTACCACGAAAGTTCAAATGAAAGCTGCTGACAAACGTTTTCTTCTCTAAGAAATTAATTCATTAATTTGCAAACCTTTTGCAAATTGATTTTTAGCTTGACTGAAAACTTAAAACGTTGTTGATTATTGTTAATAAGTTTCTATAGATTTTCACTGTTAGCGAGGCCAGCCTTAGTATTCTATTTTTTGTGCTATCCCAAAAATAGTGATTTGCGATATGTGTAAAACTATAACTTTTGAATCGCATTACCTCCGATCACAGCTTAAACAAAAATAATTAACAGCTGTCGTTTACAAAGTTGGACTATAAAAATAAAATAAAGATTTGTGTGAATAAGCCAACTCCGTCACCATCAGCTCAAAAAGTATATGCAAACCAAAAAGAATGTCGTTTAAATCTGTCTTAATATCTCAAACTGTATGTGTAGCTTGATTGTACTTCTGGAATATTTTGCAAAAACTTATCACTCATACGCTCTGGATTTCATGAAGAAGGGCACCGAACGTATGATTGATGCCAGCAATATGAAACTGTTGGATGAAGAGACAAACATTCTGTGAAGAAAAGTGTGATCAACAATACAAATTTGCATTTCATGGACCGACCCTTCCCATCTTCCCAGACAAAAATATTAACCACCAATTCTATTCTAGTTTGCAAATTTCACTTCCACAGATTTCTGCTCTCTTTCAAATAATAACGTCTTCTCGATTTAGACATCTGTTCAAATAGCCATTATTTTTTTCTGCATAAAAGCAGTAATTTTTAGCGCTAAATAAAGATGGAAAAGAATACAACAGTTTGAAGCGGCAAATATTTTCATTTCATGAGAAGCGATTTTACATTATTTCCTATATTTTTAATATTTGGTTTATTTGGTGCTTTTTGATTTGGTATTAGTATTTATATTAATAAAACTATTATTTTTAAAGCTTTAGGTCTTTTATTTTTTTTTTTATTAATTTTTCGATATTTCGCCAACAATTTGCTAGCATCGTCAGAAATCTTTAAATGTTTGTATTTTTTATTATTTTGTATAAAAATTTTTAAATTTTTTTATATTTCAATTCCGGACCAAAAATGAACCTTTTCAAAATTGAATTAATACATTTCAATTGGCTCTTAAAGCAAAGAAACAATGAAGTTCATATTTTTCTATATTTCTTTATATATTTGCACCGATATTTGACACTCCTTTGCATTAACTCTTCGGGGCAGTGATATTAAAAATTTGGTTTTTGTACTAAACACATTTTAAATTTCTTGTTTCCAAAACAAAAAATTCCAATTAAAATTTTCAATATTATTGCTCTGAAGAAGCTGTCGAAAAAACAATGACGTGTGGTTACAAATATACAAAGTAAATTAGCTCAAGAAAATACTCACATGGAAGCGGTATGTGAGTGAAATTTGGTCAAAGAATGCAAGAATCATGTATACAAAGTATTTATAGCATAAGTTTCATTCATATCAGGAAAAATCTTGTAAAAATAATTCCTGTGGAAATCTTTTAATTATCTTATATATGATTATTTCTGTATTAAGTTTATCAGGCTCAAGTTCTTTCTGTATTATCCTTGTGATTGATATTAATTAAATTAGACAAAGAAGACACCTAAGACATTCAACACTGTGGACAACAAGCAAATGAATATAAATGAAGTTATTTTTAGTAACTTCTTGGTTGTTTCAATAAATGAGAAGAAGCTGAATATTTTGTTTCATTTTAATTTTCTTATTTTTTTAAATCCACATTTTTTATTTCTATAACTCTTAGACTAAAACAGCCAAGCAATTTTTTTGAGCTTTTCCAATAACTTCCAGGCCAAATATTGCAATAAAAAGTGATATAAGAAAGGTTTATTGTGTAACAAAATCGGAAACGTCATTGCAAAGTAATCACCAGACACATGCCGTACACTCTTTAAATATCTCAAATTGTAGAACAAAATCTGTGCTTAGAACGTGAAACAGTAATGGTATTTATGGTTAGAGGTTTAAGAAACATCACAAAAATGGTAGACTTTAGTATAATGGTAGCAATTGCCATAAAATGAGAAAGTATGCTGCCTGATGCTTACAGACTTTGTACGCAAAGACGACAGATGAGAAAATTCCTCAGCCCCACTGAAGGCCGCTTGACTATGAACTGAAATAAAAAAATATGATTTTGGCTTCATAAACCCGTTTATGAATTCGTGATTTAACGTTGTGGGCAAAAACTTTCCTCTAGCAGGACTCTTTTACCAACATTTTAATATTTGCTTTAGGGAATTCTGCAACCTCAACATTGCACTATTAACAAACTGAAAGCCACCAGCAGCATTTGACTTTAGTTTTGGACATCCGGCAACCCACTCCAAAAACCTATAAAACTCATTTCTTTTAAAACGTGGCTCCTCCTGAATGTAATTAAGGCTAATTGAGGATTAGTCCACAATTTTTTCATCGCTTTTTGAAATGCAATTAGTATTAAAAAAATACCTAGCTATCCGAAGGAGAGCTAAATATCGACAAAAATAATTAAATAATTTTAATAAAAGACTTTTAGCTCAAGAAAATAAATATATATATACCGGTATTCATAAAAAATAAAATGTAATTTAAATACGTTTTAGAAAAATTTTTTCATATAAAATGTTCTAAAATGTATTTAAATAGGCTTTTAAATTTTATGAATACCGGTGATAAAATATAAAAAAGAGGTCGGAAAAAACCAAAATAAAGTACTAAAATATTTAAAAAATTTAATTTCTCATTTATTTTTATATCATAAATTTTTATTTCAATCTGGCTAAATCTGGGACTTATTTTCAAAAAACTTGCCTCGTTGCAAAAGCTTTGGAACTCAATAACCAGAAGTTAGCTGTAATGGCCATGGAACTAATGTACACATTCCACAAAATAGAAAACGAGTCAGTTTTATTACCACATATCCTTTTTGACTGCCGTTTTATGCCTTTTAGCTCAAGTAAAGTATTTAAACGTCCCACGTTTTTGCTACAGCAAATAAACAAATACATACTTGCTTATATGTATGTATGTATGTATGTACATAAGAACACAAATCCCTCCCATAAAATCGAAACGAACTAAATAAACAAGAAAACCAAAACTACATGAACTCGAATTCACCCACTAAAGGCGTGTTTAACGGAGTGGCAAAAAAAACAGACAAATAAAACGAAGTGAGAAATGTTGCAAAAACTTCACTGCCAATAACAACAGCAACATTAATAACAAACACAACAATCGCAATACAAAAATAAATTTTGAAGTCAGTAAAAAAAAAAAAATCATGTTTATTTTTATGAATTAAAAAAAATAAGCATGAAAATAATTAAATACTTCTGCGAAGAAATAAAACTCATTTCAGGGAAATTCTATGACTTGTAGTTATTCTTTGTTTCGGTAGTTATGGAAGGAACACTGCGTTCCTGAACAAAGATTTTTAATTTCACAAATTTCTCCTCAAAACAAAAATATTTAACAAATGTTGTATTTTCCTTTGTTTTATGGGAGAGAAAAAATGCTTAAAGAAAATGTTGTCTGACAAATTGTATATTAATTAAAACAAGTCCAACAACACAGTGTATTCAGTAAGTTTTATTTGGTATATATATTGTTTTTATTATTTTTTTTTTATTTTTTTTTTTTAGAAAAACATTATAAAATAAAGAAAGCCGTAGAGTAGTCAAATATTGCTGCACAATTTTTTCTCCCCAATATTTTTTAAACACTAAGAGCCCGCTGTAAAGCGTGTCTTTACAAAATGAAAAAAAAATAAAAAAAAATTCCAAAAAAAAGTAAAAAATAAAAGCCTTGAATATGATTTCTTTGGTAGACTGCACTGGCCAAGAAATATGTCATGTGCTCACATCGAAAGCTTTTGAAATGTCGATGTCCCAACACAAGCCAAAGCAAGTCATCCCTTTTTGAAAATCTTTCATCCTAAAGGATATTTATGAACTTGTTGTATTTTCTCATATCTGTTGAAATAATAATTCACTTTGTTTAATAATGCAAGAAGCACAAATTTTGTTGCCACAAAAGAAAATGAATTATGTTAGTTAGAAGACTGCAAAAATCATATACATTTAACCAGATGGGAATGATAGCTAAATAAATTTACAAATATGAACTTAATTATTTATTTGCTTTAAGAGCCAATTGAAATGTATTAATTCAGCTGCAAAAATGAACCTTTTCAAAATTTTGGAAAGGTTCATTTTTGGACCTGTTTCAATAAATAAATTTACATAATTTCAAAAATCAAGATACTGATTTTCATTTCTGTGTGGCTAAACGAATGCGCAAAATTTGGTCTCTACTTCTATAAAAAAAATATGGATCTATATTTGTTTCACCATTTGTTTTCTAAACAATATATGGAATGTATTATAAAAAATCTTTTCAACCTCAACTTTTTTTCTTTTTTAATTTTTTTTTTTATGCACAAACCTGCGAAGCTTCTTGCTTGTCTGCAGAAACACCCAGAGCCTGCGGCAGGAATCGAACCTGCGACTTCGGGGACGACTCTTAGTAGGCCGCTCTACCAATTCATCCATCGAGGCATCATATCAAACATTATCATACAAGACAATCATGACTATTGTTAATTATTTGATCGGCCTGGAGTTCAATTTTCACTTCCTCAGAATGGAGCGGAATTTTTTGTGATCAAATTGTAGTGTCCCAGAAGCCATTACTGCAGTGCCATCAGCGTAAGTAACTATTGTAGCTGCTGCGTTTAGCACTCTTTCATCATCTATTCTGCCATAAAACGATGTTTTTTCTCGAGATACGATCTTAGCAGCAATTAAAAAGAAGCTGGTAACACTGTGTTGACTTTGAAAAGCAAACCCTGATGCCAAACCCTAACAAAGGCCCACTTGACATCCAGAAACACTGCCAAACAATATAATTTTCTTGCAAAAGCATCAGCAACTACGTTCACTATACGGTAGCATGGCTCACGAGTGCCAGGCTTGTGATTGAATCCGAAGTGGCGATCCGGTATTCTATTTGGGCTTTCTAAGATTTCCAGAATTAATTTTGTCAAAAAAGTTTTAAAACTCATCACACCGGGACCTTTCTAGGACCCCAGTGGGCCCGCGTAACATGGTAGCCAAGTAATAGGTCTATATGAAGAAATATTATTTTCGAGTTTGTTTGACTCGGGGATTATAATGATTGCTTTACATTTCCCCGGCATCGGATAATGTGACAGTTTCAAAGTCGAGTTATAAATTAATGTCAAATTTATTACAGCTTTGTCTGGCAAGTTCTTAGCAACCGTAGAGTATGTTTTTCCACAGCCAAGTGATTTACGTATTTCATTTTTGAATTCTTATAACAAATAAAGGGTTAAGTTAATTTTACACATTTTATAATTCAAATGTGAACTTAGTTATTTATTTTCTTTAAGAGCCGCTTGAAATGTATTAATTAATTATTGAAAAAGGTTCATTTTTGGACCTGAATTAATAGATTTTATAATTATTAAATTGTCTTCAATTTTGAACAAATGGGCAAATTTTTAGCGGCAAGTGCTTATATTTTTGTATCTCTTAATCGAGAAAATAGTTTTTCAAAATATATTAATTCAGGTCCAAAAATGGACCTTTTCAAAAACCTGAATTAATACATTTCGATTGGCTCTTAAAACAAATAAATAATTAAGTTCATGTTTTTCAAAATAATTTGTATGTTTTTGTAACTTAAAGACTGCAATTTTTTTTTATCTCCAATGACAAAAGCTGGTAAAAAACTTCTCGCCTTTTTGTCAATTTGTAATAGGGACTTTTTCTCTGAAACCCTTTTCCCCATTAAATTTTTACTCATAATAGGAGGAATGGCGAAAGAGAAAAAGCTCTTAAGGTATTTTTGTTTCGATTTCGAACGATAGTAAAATATTTGTAGTTTTCTTTTTTCCACGAATTTCAAAATATTCTACTTATACACCATTCCCTGTAAAGTCATACTCACATGAGTAATGGAAAAGCAAATCATAGCGGAAGCGGAACTAAAGATGCACGCACCCCCATGGTAATTTAAATATCTTTAATATATTTCTTTTTACTTCTTTTCATTTCGAAACGAAACAAGTGCGAGAATATTTTTTTAATACAAAATGCTCATACGAACAGATGAAAATGAATGGAAGAATGTGAACAGCATCAGCACATGTTTCTGTGCAAGCAACAAAAATATACGCGAGCAGTCTTCTACCAAATTGTTCTCCTCCTCTAAGAAATAATGCAATCTAATATTTGTTATTAATGTGAGAAAACTGAACAAAATTGGTTTTTTTTTTTCTTATATCAAATGATAAAAAGTTATGAATATAAATAAAAACACCTAGAAGTGAAGTTTGAAAATGAGTTTGGAGTTTGTTTTTCTTTTCTGCTTCTGCTTGTGCATCTGAAAAGATAAATTGGTTGCCATATTAAGGTTATTAAATCATGTTAATGTAATAGAGATATAAATGAAAAAGGGAAATATTTATTATCACAGCAAGAAATTTTCTCAGTAAAAATATTATTACAAAAACAGTCAGGATTAGTAAGTGAATATGTGGGAATGCTATAAGATTGAAAATTAGTTTGCAAAGAAATTTTTAATTTATAAAATTAAATAATACATACAGGGATTACTGAAAAAAAATTATAAAAATTACATTTAAATTGAAATTAATTAATTTTCATTATTCCTACTTCTTAGATATATAGTTATTATTGTATTAAATTTATCAGGCTCAAGTTCTCACTACATTATTTTTGTGATTGATATTATTTCAATAAGACAAAGGAGACATCAAACACTTCGAGCACTTATTATTATTTTGATTTTGTTTGCAATTTATTACTTAAAACTGAAAATCTTATTTTTTTTAGCAGGTTTTGGACTAAAAACTCCCAATATTCATCATTTGCTTCAGGTGTTAGTCTTGCACGAGCACTCAGGACTGACTTACATCAATGCATTTAGATGAACCGGCACTAGAAAAACAGGAGTAGCAAAGAGAAATGGAAAAATAGCGAGTTTTTGTGCCGGCTTGATTAAACAAAAAATAAAATAGCGGAAAAATAAAATATTTAGTTTTGCCAAGTTGATTAACTGTCACAGGAAAATATAAGCCATCGAAATGTAGTCGCTCGATTTCAAATCAAATTGGGTTCTTAATTTCGAATTGGAAATATTTCGTTTAAAAAAATTTATTTTTAATGCGTTTGCCTTTGCTCTAGACTTGAGCCTTTCAGAAGTATTGCCACAAATTAACAACAAAAAAAAAACTAATTTTTCTTGCCGGTAACGGCCGTTTTCACAGCGTATGATTAACGTTTACTTTAACGACAGCTTCTGTATGGCAATCTTGCCGTTAACATTCACTTTAAAATTAAATCACACATTGTGAAAATGACGGTAAGTCTTAATAATGAAAATTGCTGCCGGCCAGTTTATCGCTCACTTCCATTAAAGGTACCTTTAGCTAAAGTCAACCTTATCGTCAAGTAGTAATAATGGCCCCAAATGTGCTAAATAGCTTTTATTTTATAGGCTTAAAAAGCTAAAGTTTCTTTATAAATAGCTCAAGAAATTTTGTGAAAATATCCAGAGGTACTCCTCTGTAAAACTCGGAAGTTTCTCCGGTCCATTAAACAAGTGCAAGACACTGCTCCATTGTTACCTTTCAAAAAAAGGCATAGTTGAGGCATAGATTTTGAGCGTCAAATAAAACGGCCAGAAATATATGAATCCAGTTGTGTATTTATTTTAGCATTAAAATTCCTATTTAGAAACTATTTTTTAAAAAAGTTGGTCTAGGGTTTTTTCCCCGCTTTCTAAATACTTTTTTAGGGTGTAAATTGAGTACAAAAAAAAATTTTGGTTAATTGCATTCCAAATTGATTGATTTAGGTATTAAAATTTAGTTCACTTAGTTTTAACAATCTTTGAACAATAATTTAGTTCATAAATCCAAAACTCTCCAGAAACGAAACGCTGTTCCTTAAACTCATGAAAAAATGTGCTATTTTTTCCTCCTTAGGGATATAAACCTTACATCGCTCATCAATTGTAGAATATTTAAAGCAAATAATCGATAAACGATAAATGAGACATTCCTGCAGAACCTGGTCGACAGTGGCTTTAACAATTATTATTGAAAAAAAAGGAACATTATGTCGGCTTTCCAGAATGGGTAACTTCAATCAAATCCGTTAAAAGAAAATGACTTATGCTCGTCGTTAGTATCGTATTAAAGACCTTTAAAGTCCACTAGCATGCTGATTTTATTTGTTCCCATATAATACTTTTAATATATCCTAATGAAATCGTTCACCTCATTCATCATCATTCATGTGGCCTAACTTTGATGGAAATCTTTCCAAATGAACAGGTGGATGGTGCAGTTTTATTGATCTGTTCATAATTTTTACACTTTGGCTTCGCAACAAAATTTTGCACACACCGAAACAAAGCCACTCCATGCATTTGATTTCAGGTTTCATTTGTTGCATGAAATTATCATCTTTTCCGAAAATTTCCGTATTTGGTTTAACACAGTGTCATTATTGTGTAGGAACTTTTTTGCCAAACTCAAAATCGTCTTAAAAATGTTCACCCCCTGGCATTTAAACAACAAAAAAAAGTTTAATTATCTTATAGTTGCAAATTTATTTTGTTCCTTCCTGTCACTTTTTTTACTGCAGCACTTTTGGAAAATTTAGCGCCATAAATAATAATTATACAAGCAAAGCTTAAGCTTAAGATATTTCATTGAGAGAGAGACTTAAGCATTTTTTCTGATACAACAAACAACAGCCATAAACAACAGGGGCCCATCTTCGAAAGGTATTTAACGCAATATAAACTTAAGAAAACGAAAATCTTATTAAAACGCACACAAACTCCAAGCGAGTTGTATGAGCATTAAAGCAACACAAACACACACACACACACACTTGAGCAGAAGCAGGCAAGCAAAACACATGCGAATATTAATTTAGCCTAGAAAAAGCTTAAGAAAACTTACAAACATTGTGTGTTGCTACTTCTTTTTTTTTTCCTTTAAGTTTTGTCTTTTGCTTTAGAGTCATGTGTGCTGTGTGCTCAGATGATGTGCAAGATTTTGTCCAAAAGGATTCCATGTGAGGGAACAAAGTTATGAAGAAAACTAACAAGGCGTAAATGTGTTTGTACGTGTTGCACACACATCGCTGCCCAGTCGGAATTCAATTTACCTCAAATTGTAGCAAAAACTAAAGATCCAAATAAACGAAACAAGCTGTTTGACAAACACACTCTTTCGGCTGGCACATAAATAATACATACATATACAAATTATTTTAGCTGTTTCCCTACCATTATATGAAACACAAATGTTGTCGCAATATAATTATTTCAATTCAATTTAACATTAATTCAAAAAGTTATATATTCCACTCCTGCACTTGAATATATTTTTTACGTTGTGCAAATTTTTGCTTTCTTGGTTCAGTTGTGTCTTTTGCAACTGTTGAAATCAATTTTTAACTATTACATATACATATATTTTTTGTGTTGTGTAAATTTTTTACGAACTCCGACGCTTTTGCTGCAGTTGTGTCGTTTGCATTTTACTTGCATTTAAATCGCTTCTAAGCCATTTTGAATATAATTTTTGTGCTGTGTAAATTTTGGCGCTTTTGGTCCACTTCTGTTGTGTGCCACTGTCTAAATTACTTCTAAAGCATTTTGAATATATTAAATTTTGAATAAACTTTATTTTTCGTTGTACAAAATTTTAGGCGTATATTCGTGTTTTTGGTTCAGCTGTCTTCAAATCCCTTCTAAACTATTACAAATATATTTTTTGTGTTGTGCAAAGTTTTCGTGAATTTTCGCGTTCTTGTTAAAGTTTGATATTTATGTACATCTGTAATGGGACTTTGATTAGGAATTCGTTTGAAAAATTTGTGCAATACAGTTTAAGTTTTTGTGTAATTTTTGTGCAATTTCAGGCTCTGTCGGGCTTACGTACATACGTTTTTATGTCAAAGAATCACTGCATTAGTTTTGAGTACTTCTGATTCTTTATCAATAATCAAAAGTAATCCCAATTGTTTTTAGATTATTTGTCTTCACAACTATTAGGAATCAGAAATTGCCGGAAGAAGGATAATGTCACCACTAGGATTCTTTTTGCAAAAAAAAAATGTAATTGATTAGTAATGGTAATCAAAATTTAACAGCTCTGCTTTTAAGTTTCACTGAGCTCGATTAATTCTATTAAAAATAAAAAAATGTAATTGAATTGGTAATCAAAATTTAACAGCTCTGCTTTTAAGTTCCATTAAGCACGATAAATTCTATTAAAAATACTTCATCCTCCATTTGGCCACAAAATATTTATGTTTTGCAGACATATTAAATTTTCTGTGCCAACTCGTGCAACATTTTCATTCAAATGACAGAATTTGGAACTAGACAGCAGAAAACGTTCGAGTTAGCAAATTCCAAGCGGGTGTGTGTGGAAAAGAGAAAAAGAGTGTTCAAGAATGTGTCTGCTAAAACAAATACTCGTATATTATGGAAAAGGATTAATGCGTAACATAACAGGCAACAACTCCGGGCAGGCAAGAAACAAATGTTCAAGAACATCAAGCAAATACATACATACATACATACATACATACATACATACATACATACATACATACATATGTGTATAATACAAAATAAATGTTTAATTATACGTATGTATGTGTGTGTGTGTGTGTGTGTGCCGTTGGAACTAGCGTGTGTTCATTTTCTGCCAAGACCTACTCCTTCCCCTGCTACTGCTGCTGCTACATTCTTTGCTACTTTTTCTGTTGACTATTTTCTTTTTTCTCCCAAAAACAGTTTAAGTCATAATTAAAGAAAATAAATTATAATCGTTGTATGTCAGCCGTTCATTAAGTCGTTTATAAATATTTTTCTTAATTCTTGGGCAAATGTTTAAATATCCTTTTTCTACTAATATGTATCTTGTTGCTTGTTATAGCCATATGAGGGCAGTAGGATAATAAAACAAAACATGGAAAAAGGGATGGTCTACTTAAACACTGCTTTAGTATTTATAGTTGATTTGTATTCTTTATCATGAGGACACATTTGGCAGAGTATAAAGGAATGGCTGCAGTGATACTTGGCAAAATAAGGATGTATTCTTAGGACTTCTTTAGGAGGTGTAATTTTAATTGCCTGAAATAAATTTAATAAGAAAGCCACTTAACAGAAGAATTAATATTACTATGGATATGTGTATAATACAGAAAAATTACTCATTTTTTATCATCAAAGGTATTATTTTGTAAATATGTATATATTTCCAAACAGTTGCCTTTGATCGGTGATTAATTCAACTTTTGAATTTTAAAGTTATCAATAGAGCCATTCCTCTGCTTGAAGAAGTTTTTTAAGATTTTCTAATCTTATTCCAAGCAATAAAGGCAATCACTTTTTTTTTTTTTTTTGATCATCTACTAATTTATTAAGAAAACTTATAATTTTTAACTAAAATAGTTCCCAAGCAGAGCTGTTAGTTTTTGGTAATGATTACACAAGGGAACAAAATTGAACTTTTTGAGTGTTGTTTGGAATTCTATAGCAATTTTTTACTAATTTACTAAAATCGCGATTTTCATACACTTATCAAATAAATAGAACAGCACACACACAAACACACACATTAATAAATGTTATTTCTGTATGAAAATCGCGATTTTTGTCAATTTAGTTCTCTCAGTAAATCGTTGAGAAAATCAAAAGCTGTGTACCGATTTCAATGAAATAAAGCTCATTTGATTCAAAATATATTCAGCTAAATGCTTTAAGACCAATATTGTGACTTTAGTTGCATCATTTTTTTATGAATTTTTAAAAAAGATTTTTTTTTTATGTAAAATTGTTATTTTTTTTCAAAACTACAACGATATCTCTGAAGCTACTCGTTCAAATTAAAAACAATGTAGGCACGGATTAAAGATAGTTTTGTTGACGAATTTCAATTTTTTTTTTTTAACTGAATATGGTGAACCGTTTTCAAGTTATTTAAATATTTGTACTGGAAGCGCCATAATTGTAGACATAACGATATATCTCAAAAAGTCGAGCTGATACAAAAAAAAAACCGAGAGCAGATTTGGATTCAGCGTCCCAAATTACCTTTAAAACAACAATCAGTTCATAAACAACAAATACCTTGTTCCCTTGTGTTATTCATCAATTACATGCCTTTGCAAAAAGAAGCGTAGTGATTACATTATTCTGCCCTGGAAAATTTTTGATTAGTAATTGGTTACTTCTACAAAGAATATAAGACTTAGCGGAACTACTTTTGACTGTTAAAAAAGAGTCTAATACCGATTTCGTAACTACAGCAAAGTGCAACATTTTAGATTTTATTATTTTTTCTCTTTATTATTTATAGTCAGGGACATCTTTTTTTGATCTAAGAACAGTGCGCAGGACATGTGCAGTAAAGTGGTCACTCACTTGTCACTGTGTGCCTGCCGCTTATTTTAAGAGTTTGCTGCAGACATGAAAAAAAAGACACAAACATCATCGTTGTTGCGACTCTCTAGCGTTTGTTTCTATTACGGCGCCGGGTGGTGAGTAATTTTTGCCTTGTGCTGTTCTGTCTCGCATAAAGATAGTTTTCAGTAAAACGTAAAATTATATTTTTTTCATCCGCGCACTTTTTTATCACTTCGACTTCAAATACACATAAAAAAATTTTTTGGATAAAGTTCCGAAAATTGGGTAAAAATATTCTATACACTTTTCGACAATATTGTAAGATCTTACAACCATCTGCATATCGCTTCAAGCATTTGAAAACGAAAAGAGTTTCTTTAGAATATTTTGAAAATAAAATATTTTTGGTCCTTCAATTCTTTTTCCCAAAAATAATTCAAATGAAAAGTGATTTGATAACTCCGCTGAAATCAAAATATAATGTAATATTTTCAAACAACAATGGAGCTATTTTATACCTCTTTGGTTCTTTTTCGCAATCTGTTAGCAGAACCTTGGGCACTTTTCTCCCTTTAATAACTTTAAATCATTATTAACAATTTGGAAAATTAATCTTCTGTTTGCTGTGTAGAAATTCCGAAAAATGCATCAAAAGGCACAAAAGTTTGAAGAAATTTTTTAATTTCCTGCTACCATTCCATTTATTCACTCCATAAATGAATGTTTTATAGTTATTAACAAAAAAACGAATTGTATACATCTTTATCATCATTCGGCCAATTAATAAAAATCTTAAACAAATAATGAATGTATAAAACTATCAAAAGTAAAATTATGGCTGGCAAAGACACAAACAAAATCTTGGCTTTTGAAACAACATAAGACAGGGCAGTGCGCTTTTCAAATATTTGTAGAATTAAGATATTTTATTTGCAATTGTAGATGAATGGCGTAGTACAAATTTGTAAGTTTTTCAAATAACATGAGTGGCTACAACCCAGCAAACATAAAGACCATTGTTTAAAAACAAACGACTTAAATCGCAAGCGTTTCATAAGGTCTTAATAAACAAAATGCTGAAAAAGTTTATTCATAAATACATAATAGCAAATATATAAAAATAAGTACATACTTATCAACGACAAGGCCGCTGTTGAAGCATTGTATAAAGAGAAATATTTGAAACAATATTTTTTAGCTCGAACCCCTCTATTAATTGAATAAATGCTGTACATCAACTTCGAGCCAGACTTGCTCTGCTCTCCTACATATTGAATTTTATTTCACATAGTTGCAAAACGTTCGTAAATTTTGCAAAAGAATCTAATATTAGCGAAAAATATATGAAAAAATTTACAAAAAATAAATAACAATAAATCAATCGGATTAGTGATGTCGCAGATAATCCAGATGAATGAAATACAATCGCTGTTTGATTAAATTATTTGTTCGCCTTAGAAAAACAATTCGTTTTTGGCTTTTAAATGATATAAAATAAAAAACAAAAAATTTTTTGAAGTTTGCCAAAATAATGGAATATAATTCACATTGAAAAACATTTTATAAATTTTATTTCGAAGACAATGAAATTTATCGCAGTTAATAAAAAGATTTTATTACTACACGAACGAATTTCTATTCTCTCTTTTCACATAACAACCCTGCCAGAAATAGCTGATGGAAACTAACACACATTTACTAACACATGCAAAGCAATTTTATAACTTTCAGCGTTGCCAGGTTTTTTCTAGTATTTTAATTTTCCCGTATTAATTTGGTAATTTAGTTTGTTTGTGGATCATGTTTTTATAGGTTAATTTTTCCTCTTTTCTTAAAAAAAACAGAATGGTGCTGCAGAAGTTTTTTCCATATGATGCAGTTTTCTATTGTTAAAACCGCTACTGGCTATTGTTTTTCATTTAAGTTTATCTAAAAAAAAATAAGTCCAAAATAGTTTTATTATTTTATTTTCTTTAAATTATTTTTTTAAATTTTTTAAAAACTCAAATATGAACTTAATTATTTATTTGCTTTAAGAGCCAATTGAAATGTATAAATTCAGGTCCAAAAAAAATCTTTTTTTTATTTAATAATAAAGAAATTATTTTTAATTTGAATATTAGTTTGCGGCCTCTTTTTTACTTACAGAGTTCTCCAGGCACTCATAGAGGTTAGTGCCTTGTGGTTAAATAGTTTTGTTTCTTTTAATATTATTATTATTTCGATTTTGAATTACTATTCTATTTAAGCTAGTTTTTAGTTAGTTTTAACTTAATTATAGAATTAAACTTTCTTTTGTATCAAGCATTCTGGAGCAAGAGCATTTTAAATTTAAATTTTACTAATCGTAATTCGCTTTATTTATTAAAATTAGTTGGCTACTATCTATGCCATTACCATGTTTTTAGGATAATACGTTATAGTCCTAAGTTTTCTTTTTTTCAATTTTAAATTTTTCACTTTGCTGAGGTGGTAACGCTGGTTTACAAAAAAAAACCAATGTTTACATCAGTTTTTTCATTGCGCCCTTAAGAAAATGATGATGCATGCACCCATCAGCAATGTCGGTCATATGATGTATCAAATGATCGACACTGTTCTTGCTAGGAAGTTTGGTTTAATTTACGTTTTTTCTAGTAATTTCTTAAATCAATAAATTAAGTATTCACCACATATAAACGAAGAAAATTTACAGTTTAAGCTTCAGCCATTCAACAGTGTAAACCATCAGGGGTTGGAAATTGCTTGCACCAGTGCATAATTTCTCTGTCTTAAAACAGTCGAAAATATATTTTTCAATGATTTACATCAGTCTAGTTTAAACTGCAAAAAAACAATCATCTTTTCAGATGAAGCTCATTTTCATCTTGGCGGATATGTAAACAAGCAAAATTGTCGCATTTGGGGCTCAGAAAACCCGCACGCATACATTGAAAAGCCGACGCACCCAAAACGAGTCACTGTTTGGAGGGGATTTTGGTCCAGAGGCATAATTGGGCCATCTTTCTTCGAAAATGAGCCAGGAGTGACCGTTGTCAATGGCGATCGTTATCGAGCCATGATGAACGAATTTTTGTTCACAAAAATTGATGACAAGAATATTGGCAACATTTGGTTTCAACAGGATGGCGCTACGTGCCACACAGCCGAACCTAAACTCGATATTTTGCGCCGTTTTCAAAAAAAAAAAAGTTTTTTGGCGGACCCCTTAGAAAAGTTTCGTCAAACTAACTGATTTTAGAGGCATAAGTGTAATATGTAAAATTGCAGAAAACATAATCAATGACCAGGGATCGTAATTTAATACTTTTTAGATAAAAGTCGACACCAATTTAAAGCCAATTAAATATAAAGTAAACTTTTTGTTTGACTATGAATGCAGAACAGTATGTGCTATGCAAAAACAATAATGTTGACTTCAAGTACACATTAGAATAAATAATTATAAAATTTTTTTATAACATTTACTTAAACTAAACAATTCCTTTTACTTCTTTCTTTATCTACTTGAATTACACCATTCATCCATCGTTCGTTTCTTACATACACTTATGAAGATGATGATTACATTTCAAGCCATTTAATACAGTATAAATAATACAGTTGTTTACCTAAGAAACAAACAACATTTTGTGGACCGATTTTCAAAATTTATGGCTTAATTTCTTTGTAATATTCCCGCTTAGCTTTTCACTAAATTCTAAAACTATTTTCCTTTTTTTTGTTACAAACATGCCGTTTTCTGCTGAGACTAATTTTCGTATGTAGTACTTTAAAATATTTCTTTTACCTTTTCAGGTTTGTTGGGCATGTTTCGACACACAACCCACCATTGCATTTATAAATGTTTGACTGAGTGAATAAATAAGTGAATGTGCTAATGGTTATAAAACTAATGAGCGTGTAACAAATAGTTTATTTTTACAAATAAAAAATCTTTATGTCCTTTTGACAAACACTCACAAAAATTCGTGTGTTCCCAAAATTATCCAAAGTCGTACAAAAATAAGTATTTGAAAAGGTTTGCTGAAAAGCTTCAATATAAAATTGGTTTCTTAAAAAACGAAAATGTGATAAATTTGTGGAATCAAGGCACTGGACGGAATGAGATGTTGAATGTTTTAAATTTTGTTGCAATGTTTTAAATTTTCAATAGTATAATTTTGAGGCTTCAAATCATATGGTATCTGGAAAACATCTGCTCTTTTGCGCTTTTCTTAATATTTGGACTTGACTTATAATAGGCGATTCTGTCTTGTTGTATTAAAATAATTTTTAAGTGAAACCACATGATTAGCATAACAGTATATGTACTTGCACGACATGTGAAATTGCCTTACAGCCAACAAAACTATAGCGTTTTTACAAGAGAAATTCAATTTTAGTGCTTTCTTACATAGTGACGATGTTAATTGGCCACCACAACCATGTGATTTAATACCATTGAACTTTTTTCTTTCTGAAAAAAAAAATAATAAATAATTCAAAATAATTCAATAAGCTGAGAATAATTCAAAAGCTAAAGCACTAGATATCGCTGCACATTGGCAACATTGAACCTCAGTTATGTCTCAGAGTCATAGAAAATATGGACCATGGGTTAGAGGTATGTCACCGAAACTCTGGCAAATATTTGCTCAATATTTTGGCATAAACACTCTCTATTATAATAAAATATATTCAAAAATAAATTCAATTATTTATTGAAATGTATAATTTAGGTCTCAAAATTGACTTGAAACGTTGGCGGCCTATAGACGTCTGAAAAAGACAGACAACAATTAATAAAGTCCATTTTTAGCACTAAAACTGTAATTTATGAACCCAATAAGCATTTTGGCTGGAATTCAAATGCAATTAATTACATTTGAAATGCAGTCACAATTTCCAATTTCCAGTGTTGAATAACAGTTGAAACACTGTTGAATTCAATAGCGAATCCAGCAAAATTAACCATTGAATTACAGTCGAACAAAACAGTACCTTTACAGTGTAATTCCAGCCTAGAATAACAGTGTAATGCAAGTAGAACCGAACCTGTTTTTACCATAAATCATATGTTAGATTCAAACAAATTTGTTGTTGTTTTTTAACAAACTTCAAACGGACTGGAAAGCTTGAATTCACACTGGAATTTCAACATTGGAATTCACAAAAAATTTGTGCTTATTGGGAAAATAATACTCTGAAAACTTTTTAATATTCCAAAATCTTTTAAATGATATCAAGTCCATTTTTAATCAACCATTTTTCTCGGGTCTGCCCTGGTGTAACACCACTAAGTTTTCCCATAAAACTTGTATTTGTCTATGTAGTTATTTGGGCTTTTGTGTTCATGTCGGTGTATTTGTTATCAAGTATTTGTACAGCGGTGGGAAAAATTCTATTCATGGTTTTTGGTTTCATTTATTTTCTTCTTTTTTTTGCGTTGTTGTTGTTACAGTTGTTTCTGTTGTAATATTTAGTTGTTTTTGTTCCAGTTATTTGTTTAGTGTAATTTGGCAAATTGACTTCTTCGGTGTATGTTGAAATAAATTCGAAAAGTGGTTAAATGTATTTTGTGTTTGTTCGTTATTTCTGGTTGTTTTGTTTGATGACTTGGCTGAGCGGCTGGCTGGCTGAATAGAGTTGTTGGTTGGTTGGATGGATGGATGGATGGTTGTGTGGTTGGTTGGCTGTTTGTTGCACGTTAGATAGCGATTCAAGCAGTTGCTGTAGTGGTAATAAAATGTATAAAAGTCCAATTAAATGGTCATAAGTAATAATAATTCCGCTTTGATTTGTGGGTGTACATAATATTGTGGTTCATTTAACAACAAACATACACACACATACATATGTACGTTGGAACAGGCAAAGAAATAATAATCGCTTTCATTTCTATATTCATCCTTAAAATATACTACAACAATTTTAGCTTTTATTTTAGTTTTCTTATGCAGGTTTTGGTCGCTTTTTATTGTTGTTGTTGTAGTTATTGCATTTTATAAAAATGTTTGGTATTAGTTGGTTTGCTTATGTTTTCATTCATTAGATTCTTATGCGCTGTAAGCAGATAAATTAGTTAAATTACTTATTATTGCTAGACTATGTTTTCTTTCTTATACACAAAATTCACGGATTCTTTGTTGAGTGTTTTATTCTATTAATTAAAATTGCTTTTATAATTATACAAAGGACATCATACTTTTTGTATAACAGCCAGCTCCCATAGTGTGCAATAAGAAAAGCGAAAGAAACTAAACATTTCTAATACTTGTAAGGCTTTGAGACATACAAACTTAACCTTATGGTCGAACTTTATGACTTACAATTGTCAGTTGCGTTATGGGGACTTAAGTTCGATCTTAGTTCGTCAGAATTTAAAATAATTTTTAGTGGCCCAATTATAGTCAGCAACGTTTTTAAAGAACCTAAAAACAGTAAAGTCTCAGAGTTGTTGCCAGTAGAACATATCATGGCTGTTTTAGATCTACTACAATGATCATCAGCAGCCAACCGTCTTCGAACCCAGGCCGCAACTAGAGTTGCATACTATTCTATGTGCGGGACCATATTTGGGAACAGGCGGAGCACTAGTATAAGTAGTTAGAAATTAGAAAACTAATTTTTAAATAAGCTTTCAGCCCATAAGTAATAAACCGAATTTTTAACTAGTTGTTACTTTTGCATTTAGGTAATTTTTCATTTGAATCATAAAACAGCATTTTTCAAAAAAGCAATCTGATCATAATAAAAAGAAAAAAATCTCTAAACCATTAAAATCGTTTAACCTGCAAGCCAGGCTATTTAAAAATGGAATATGTATTGTGAATTATTTTATATAAATATAAATATTTTATGTAAAAGATACGCTAATGAATGTTCCACTGTTCAACTGTGTTTGTGGCTCAAATATGTATTGTATAATTTTAGGCGCTGCACGAATTTTCACACATCCATAAAAATAAACAACTTCCGGGCATGATAAAGATGATCACTTTGAATATTTCATTATTTTTATTACTGCTTTTAACCATGATGTGGCCATTTGAATTCAGGCATTTATAAATAATTTGATATCTTTATGACATCTGTAAATGTTTTGTGGAAGTATTTCATTGCCATTTAAAGAATGCAAAGAAAACAAATTGAAATGGAAAATAAAAATACAGATTAATATCTCACCTCATACAACGTTGCTATTCAGCTTAATCAAATCAAACATAATAATAAATTTTTAAATATTTTACAATGCCTCAATTTTTCAATTTATAGTGTTGAAAATTTGAGCATTTTTATGAAAAATCAAAATAAATGTTTATGAATTATTTTAATATGTTTCAGTGTGAATTTCAAAATTATGGCCAAAGTAAAAGAGTGTTCTCAACAGCAAAAGAAATATAAATTCTCTTCACATACATATTTTTGTGGTAACATTAAACCTTTTTTCAAATCAATTCAAAACAAATTCAACCTTTTACGCAACAAACTGAATCGTCGATTATACCTGCCTCCAAGCTTTTAAATATGCATGAGCTTAAGAAATAAAAAGAATATTCAAGCTTATAGCAGGCATTTCAGTAACTTTGTTCTATGAAATGTAAGTGCTGTTGTTGGTGATTTAAATACAGGTGCATAAAAATGTTTCGAAGCAAATGTCCATACAAAAATTGCAAACAATAATTTCCGACATACGATATTTTGCGAATTTTGCCAAGTGTTTTCAATATTTATGAGTGTTTTCAATATTTATGAGTGTTTTCAATATTTATAAGTGTTTTCAATATTTATGTGGCTCTCTGCATTGCATCGTACTGGAGTTTAACGTTTGTACTTTGTACGTTTGAGTATCTTAAGAGCTGTCGGATAATCCAAAACTGAGTCTCGCACGATTCCTGAGACGTTGTTGCAAAAGGCGCTTTGGATAATGTGTATATAACTCGCAAGCGAATCGCTCTACAATTACACTGTGGAACAAATTCAAGTTAGCAGAATTCAACAGATAGGTCTATTCTGAGAGCGAGGGGTAAAAATAGAGGCTAAATTAGAAGACCGTTCGCTTGTTTATGTTAGCTCGTATTTTTTTTTTTTTTTTAGTCGACCTTCGAACTTTGCTTCATATAGTTTGACTAATTGATATTTTTCGAATCTGTGGAAGCCAAATTATTACTAAAAACCAATAGCAACAGCTAGCAATAATTTGGCTTTTACAGATTTAGTTTTTAAATTTTTTAGTCTACGAGTTATAGCCTGAAAAAAACATATAAACAATATGCTGTAAAATTGGCATTTGACTGCAAAGTTCGGCATTTGACTGAACTAATCTAAACAAACGCCGCGATACGGGTCTTCTAATTTAGCCTCTATTTTCACCTCCCACTCTCACAAACGACTTGCTTGAAACTTGAAAAACGGCTTTACTACAAGTATCTTTCGGGAACTGTAAAAGAATTTTACAGAAGAATTGCCTCGTGTAACAGTTACAGCTGTTCGAAGAGTCCCACATGAATAAAACCGCTCTTTGTAATACTCCTAATAGGCTTTTTAGCAATTGAAAATTAAGGCTGTATAGTGTGTAATAGGCCTATCTGAAAGAGAGGCATGTGTGTGTGTGTGTATGCTGGTGAGTGTGTGCGTTCAATGTGAGAAAAAAGTGTTAATTGTGCTAGCTTTAAAGAAATCAAATATCACTATTAAAATATAACGCTAATTACTAAACAATGAGCTTAATTATTTATTCGCTATAAGAGCCAATTGAAATCTATTACTTTAGCTCTAAAAAATAGACGTTATTGTTGAATATTCAAAAACTTTTACTTTTTGATGCTTTCAAGAATACAAGGTCATCTGTTGTAAGGAAGTGCTATAAAAAGTAAAGGTGTTGCAAGACGTAAAATGCTTTCTGTATAAAAAGTTTGTTTGAGCATTTCTGATTCTCATTTTGTTCATAAGAATTTTGGAACCCAGCTACTTGGGTTTTAAACATTCTTTTTAGATTTTTCAAGTCTACTGATGAGTTGTTTAGCAGCAACGAAATGTCGGCAGCATATAGACGGCTGAAAAAAAGACAAAAAGCATTAAGGTCTAGTTTTTAGACCTAAAGTAGTAGCTAATTACTAAAGTTACAGAGAAACAACTAAGAGCGCCTTAATGCATGAATTGCTAGAGTGTCGTACTAAGAGGTGACAGGTTCGATTCCTGCCGAAGGCTTTGGATGTTTCTGCAGACAAGCGAAAAGCTTCGCAGTTTTGTGTTTGTTTAAAAAAAAAAGAAAGAGAAAAATTCTTAAAAAATTTAAAAATGTTTTATTACTAAAAACTTGCAAAATTATATAAAAATTTTAAATGGTTTTTTTTTCAATGATTCCCGAGTTTCTACATCTAGTCAAGAAAGTTATACTTGATTTCGCGTTGATTATTTTGTATAAAATAGTTTTTCAAATAATTAAAAAAATCAAATAAATATTATATCACTGGTATTCATAAAAAAATAAAACATTATTGAAATACATTTTAGAACAAGTTTTTCATATTAAATTTGTTCTAAAATGTATTTGAGCAACACTTTATTTTTTATGAATACCGGTGCATATACATATTTAAAAATTTTAAATCTTTTCAGTTTTATTTAATTTTATTGTATTCATTGACAAATACTGAATTTATTCCACTTGAAGAAAAGTGAAGTGCCTGAAGATGTATATGAAGGATATAGTATGTGTGTAGGTATCCAAATTTTTTAAATATTCTGTTAAAACATAAAAATATTCTGTGGCTTTGAGCAGCTACCCCTACATTCATTCAAATATTAATATCTTGCAAGGTATCTGCTTTGCAGAAAAAAGAAAAATTGTTTTAAGTACATTTTAATTTTAACAAGTTACCAAACTCTTTTATCTACAAGGCACGCCTGTATTTGAAACCGTTTACGTTGTTTTTTTTTTTTTTTTTTTTTGGAAACTCAAATATCTCCGACAGCAATAAATTTCGATTTGTGTGCTTCTTTGTTCAATGGGTAATTTTTTGTTAAACAAATGCCTGGTGAATAATATAATCTCTTTCTTCTCTAATACTTCAATTAGAGGGGTGCGTACATTTAATAAGCACCCCTTTTTTGCAAGAGGTTACATTTGGCAGCTTTCTAAGTAACCGACTTAAATATTTTTGACATGCCTTTTACGAATGCTTAAAATGTATTGCAGCATATCTATGTCTTTTGATTATCATAACTTTCTGCTTCTTCTTCTGCTTCATGTTCTGGCTTTAATTTCATACCGAGCACTTGTTGTCAAAATGTATTTATTGGAAGGCTTTAGTATATTTTTAGCAATTTTAGAGTAACACTAAGCCCCTTCCCTTACTACAGAATTCTGTAAATAAATTTTCCAAATGGAAAGAAAATCTGAAAGCAAAGAAGAAGAAAAAAAAGCATCTTTGTGAAATGGTAAATTATGAATTTAGAAAAATATTAAGTTATTTAAACAAACGTTTGCCAGCCAACAAGACATTTTTAAGATACCACTGCTAAGACGCTGGGCTGCCGGCTGGCTGGCTGGCTGATTTCTCATACATCTTAGCAGTTTTGCTCTGGTGCTGCCATTAAAGTCATAAGCGAAAAGCTTTAAAAGAAAAAGGGTAATAAATCAATTCGTATTAGTTTTATAAAATTTATTCCTGCGGCGACTAAGCATAAGACTTTAAATATATAAATATGTATGAAGATTGCTTTGCTGCTGTTTAACCTGCCAGCCTGACTGCCTGCCATAATGGTGTTATTCTGGATACGTTTGTAGCTGCTAAAGTAAAACATTGGTGTCTTCTTTTAGGCTGTTACTTACATCTACTCTGCCACTTTTACCTTCTTATTATTATTTTAATAAGTTTAATGAGAAAATCTTTTTTCTTATTTTTTTTTTTTATTGCCATTCCTTACATTGAACGTATCATGTCTTAGATATTTTATTACTGATATCAGGAAAAGACATTTTTATGCTGCAAAAGAAAAATGAAAAAGAAAAATCTCAAAATCTTCGAAAACTTTTTCCACAGCTTCGGTTTTTTGGCTCGTCAAGCATTTTCAAACTTCAGGTTGTAATTTGCTTTAAACATTTTGCAGTGGTCTGGCTGAGTGGAGATTCTTTTAAATTTTCTCAAGTCTACTGAAGAGTTGAGTAGCATCAACGAAATTTTTGCAGCACAGATGCCACAGACGCCTGCAAAAGACAGAAAGCAATTGATAAGATCTCTCATTTGACTTAAAATATAATATTAGCAAACTTCTTAACTTTGCGGACTTATTTCATTAAGAATTCAACTTAAAGTGTCAATGTTATGATTTGAAAAAAAATTAAGCAAAAAAATCCTGTCGCATAGTTCCTAGCGGAATATAATATTTCAAACCTCTTTCTTATTTAAAATTCAAAAACCAAAATTATATTTTCCTTCAATGTTACGATTTATCTATTCGTATCTCTGGTTCTACCTTGTAGTTCACATTTTCTGCTTAAACCAGTAAATATAATTTATTACTTATTTTAAATACTGTAATACTCATTCATATTCATAAATATATACTCACACTTTTGTTTCAGGTGGAGTGAGTGGGAGCCAAGAAATGGTAACCAAGAAATTTGGAAAAACCCAAAATGTATAGTAAATGTGCTGCTTCATTCAAATCTTCATAAATCCTTAAAGAAAATGCATAATAATTTTTATAACTTACTGGTAACTTTTTTCCACTTCATCTCATAATGGCTGTTTAACAACAGTTCGCTGTTCATACATTGTGAAAGGAAAAAAAAAACAAAGTTATATATTAAGTTGCAAAGAAACAGAAAAAAAAATAACTCAAGACACTATTAAGAGCTTTTATGGCCATTTGACTTAATTTCTGTGCAGTTTGAAACAAATGAATGAGTAAATGAATTATCGCTTTTGACAATGGGATTATCATTTTTACATTCGATGATTTCGTAAGGAAAACAATTTTATTTAAATGATTTTTTTCCCCCAAAATAAACCCCAGAAGAAAAAATCTTCTAAGATTTACCTTTTCTGGAACTTCTGTTGTTGGTCTTTCTTTGGTGCAGTGAACGGTGGGGGCGCTTCACTTGATTTTCTGCTAAACTCTCTGGGGGGTAATTTCGTTTTTACATAATTATCATCGTAAATTACATTTGGAACATTAAATCTTTTTCACTTGTTTGTTCATTACTGTTGTTGTTGTTGTTGTTGTGGTGGTTTTTGTGGCTGCTACATTGGCTTTATGAAAATGAATTGAATTAAATGGTTATTTTCACACTTATTTTAAAGTTTATTTATTTATTGCTTTTTATAGGCCAAACATTTTTTGTGGTTTTAAAAGAATTCTAGAAAGTTTCTTTTTTAATACTTGAAAAATGTTAAGTAAGAAATTTCTTCTTTTTTTTTTTTTGGTGCTAAGAAGTCATGACAATTTTAAAAAGAATGAGATGGAAGCATTTTTTTCGCCATCTATTCAGTATTTGTTAACATCGTCAGGTAATTGTAGTGACATTTGAAACACTAATCGATATTAATCCAAGAAAGATTAACATATACGTATTGTAATACGATTGATATTCAGGCTTGGTTAGGTGGAAAAATTTCCGGGACAAAATATATATGGTTGTCCAACATCCACTCAGCGATTTTCCGTACCCGATAACCTAAAAAGAGGAGAGGAAAGAGAAGAATGGAAGTGAAGAGGAGAGGAGAGAATAGAATGGAAAAGAGAAGAGAAGAGAAGTGAAGAGAAGAGAAGAGAAGAGAAGAGAAGAGAAGAGAAGAGAAGAGAAGAGAAGAGAAGAGAAGAGAAGAGAAGAGAAGAGAAGAGAAGAGAAGAGAAGAGAAGAGAAGAGAAGAGAAGAGAATAAAAGAAAATAAAATAAAAGAAAAGATTAGAAAAGAAAAGAAAAGAAAAGAAAAGAAAAGAAAAGAAAAGAAAAGAAAAGAAAAGAAAAGAAAAGAAAAGAAAAGAAAAGAAAAGAAAAAAAAGAAAAGAAAGGAACAGAAAAGAACAGAAAAGAAAAGAAAAGAAAAGAAAAGAAAAGAAAAGAAAAGAAAAGAAAAGAAAAGAAAAGAAAAGAAAAGAAAAGAAAAGAAAAGAAAAGAAAAGAAAAGAAAAGAAAAGAAAAGAAAAGAAAAGAAAAGAGAAGAGAAAGAAATACATTCATAAAAGTAAAAGGTTCAACTGTGTAGCGCTCTATATCATATCTAGCTACCTGCTGATCATAACAAATTAAAGAGATCATCCCAAAAGGTCTGACTATATTTCCCAGAAGTAACTGCACCTCTTCTCTATAAAAATATGACAAAAGTCTCAAAGTTCTAGGCAGTTTCCAACTAAATGTAGGGCTCTTTCGCTTTCTTCTACGTCTGCACAACTTCCACAGAAGTCATTGCTAAGTAGGTCTCAAGGAATTACTATTCAATTACAAATGATTTTGTGATCAAAAGGTTCAAGAGTTTTCTCACACTTCTTGGACCCAAAGGAAGATATACATACCTCTCATGTATCTTCCTGAAACTGGATGTTATAAAACCTTAGATGAAGCACTTTAATGGAAAAAAAAAGAATTTATTGACTCACTTTAAATGAGTTTCTTCTTGGTTAATCAGTCAAGCATTTTCCTTTAGAAAATTGTACACACAACTGAGAATACTTGGTATCCTCTTGCTAGGTTGGGTTTGACGGTTTATAAACATCTATTGTTTGTCAACTTAACGATTCGTTTAATTTTAGCCGTCTGCATTCATCTCTTTTTATTATTTTTGTATTTTAGCAGAAGACTTGTGTCAATTGAGATTCGCATACGCTTCATTAAAATAATACTATTGCATTTTAAAAGTTTATATTTTTCTTATAAATGTCAAACAACAGCAACAATAACGACAACAATCTCTTTGCCATTAAGTGTTCAACTTGATTTCCTGCAACGTTGCATTTTATTTCCCAGGAAGTCCTCAAATGATTCCGTCTTTTAGTATTTAAGTATAACATGCATTTTTTTCGTGTTTTATTTATTTATTTTTTTTTTTTTTTTTTTTTTTTTGGAAACTGTATACTTTATTTAGTTAGTTGTTCTGGTTTTGGTAATTTTTAATACCTTATCGGTAGAGATTCCATTTTTTAACAACTGTTTTGCTTTTCCGTTTAGTTTACTTCTTTTTCTCCTAAGATTTATTTACTCGAGTGCATTTGCAACAGTGCAGATGCATTGAAGTTGGCGTAAATGGCAACGTATGTGAATTTATTTATTTTAGCGATAACTAAAAGGAAATGATGTTTATGCTGACAGACATTTCAGTTAATGGCTCTAAGCTGGTGCTAAAATAAGGAGACACTTTGTTAAGAGAGATTTAAAATTTGTTTTGATGTTAAAAACAAAATGAATACAAATGGAACGCATAAAGAAAAAAAAACACTATTGCATTTGGTATCGTTAAAACATACTGAACAGAGAACATTAAAAAAAAATGTTTAACGCAGGTCCATAATTTTTTTAACAAAATTTATCTTCCCACACAAAGTGCAGTTCCCATATTATATTTTCCAAGCTTCTCTCTAGTTGAATTTCGAAATCAGTTCAAAATTGTTATACATTATTATTATTTAATTAACACCCGAAAAGCTTAAATAGTAATTTTTAAAATAACAAAAAAAAAGGTTTTATCTGTTCATTCAAATGTTCACCAAACTGGGACGCAACATCGTGATAAGACACATATCAGCAAAATTGTTGTCAACAGCTTTTCATGCTCGCAAAGAAGCAAACTGATACGAATTGTAACTGCATAAAAATCGAAATTGAATCAAACAAAATATTTAATACCATTTAAGAAGGGTACTCGCTGGGTAAATGTTTTGTAATAGAATCTACCACCACCACCACCACCACCACCACCAGCATCAAAAGTTTGTTGAAGGGGGAAAAACTATTGAATTCATGATAGTAAGAAAATGGGAACGAGTGTTGGCATGATGGCATACCTTTGCCGCTGGTTACCCATAGCAAATACTATTGTCTATTTTAAGCACTGCCATTTCACGAATAATGAGGAAAAATACATGATTTTCTTGGGATTTTCTTACCAAAATAACAACCATAATGAAGCGATTTTCAAACCTTCACACAAATACTAAAATAAACTTTATTCATTATTACAAATACTTAAAGTACAAAGCCATCAATGTAATAAGAAAATCAAAAGCATGTTGGCTTTCAAAGTCATCGTCAAGGATAATTAGTGGCATTACCAATGCTAAGCAGTTGCAAATACACAGGACAATGGTTGGTTGTCATATCGGGTATGCGCTGCTATTTGTATGTGTGCACGCTCGTGTGCGTGTGTGTATGTCTTCTCATTATTCATTCAAATGATGTGACAATGATGAAAGATGATGTGAACTGTCACAGTTGAAATCACAAGTTAATACTCTCTTTCGAACATCTTAAGCAAGCTTTTGTACGAAACTTTCTTGTTGTTGTTGTTGATGTTGTTGTTGTTGTTGCTGTTGCTATTGCTATTGCTATTGTCAGCGTCGCGATTGCCGTTCTCTATCAATTGATTTGTGCTGTGTTGGTTTTCGTTTGTGTGTGGGAGAACACAATTTTACAAAACATTCACAACACAGTGTTGCCATTTTAGCACATTAGCTGCCAGACTTTGCGTCTGTTTTTGGATTAGGATTTTAAAAATGTTTATAATATCTCAATGAGTACGTGCCGGTATATGTGTATTATAACTATTTCATTACATTTATATGAAACAATAATGTCATCTGAATTCCAAAAGACCATAAGTATAGACCTGATTGTTTTAGAAGAAAAAGTAAATATTTAAGTTATTGACATTTTACTGTAAATTTTAATTTTGTTATTGAACTTCTGTGTTGTAATACATTTATATTAAATTACTTTTTCAGACTTAAGTTCAACCCTTGGTTTGTCACTACTTTTTATTGAGACTTTTAAATTTTTTTCATATTACAGGAATTACGAACATAAAACATGAAAACTTAAAACTATATAGTATTATTTTAATAACATAACTTATTTTTTAGAAATTATGCTTCTCGCTTATCACATGATAAGGAAAGGAAATTAACAATATATAATTATTAATATAGTTGTACTAATAAAGTAAAAACTTTATGAAAGTAAATCTAGTTAATTTTTGGATTAGCCTTAAAAGGATTAGTCTTAAGACATCAATACGGATTTTGTGTAACGAAAGAATGCCATAAATAATATAGCAGTTTAATATTAATGTGATTTAAGTTACCTTAAGCAACTTTACTAGGAAACTACAGCTCCAATTAACAGTGGCCTCATGCAAAAAAAAAACAATACTTTATTGTGATTACTTTCATATAGTAGGGTTACGCCAACCATGTGGTATAGTCAAGACAACTACGTAACATGGTTGCAGCCGCCTAATTCGATTGTTGGCATATACATTATGGTTGTCTTCAACCATATATTTCAACATACATATATTTCCTCTTCGAATAACAATTTTTAGCTCATGCTTAGAGGCGCTTGGAACTATTTTTGCTAAACCAAAAATCTGCAAAATCAATAAAAAAAAAATTATAGTTTCAAAACAAATTGTAGTTAGCAGGAAAAATTAAATTTTTCAGTCGTTTTAAATCCGCTCAAAGTCAAACACATTTTTTACTTTATATTATTTCACCCATATTCATAAAAACTACTGAATGTTTATTATACCTTTATTTGACAAATACTCTGTAGAAATACTTGAAAATAAAAGCTTAATAAGCTTACAGTAATTATTATGAATATGTGTTTTCAATATAAAATATTCAAAACTCATTGCAGCTGATTTCACGAATTTGAGAGAAAGTACAGTTTTTTTTAATAAAACAGAAACAAATTTCTTTCAATAATATTATCGGGCTCTGTAGTTCGATTTTGACTTTCTCAATTGAGAAAGATTTTATGTGACAAAATTTCAGCATTTCTAAAGAAGACAAGTAAAGTAAAGTTGAAGATATATTGGCTGGGCTACATGCCACGGCTGTTTCAGCTCCACCACCATGCTAATCAGCATCCAAATTGCTTCGAACCCAGGTCGTGTTTTCTTTTTGAAGCAGCAGAGCTACGCCCTTATACCACCTGAGCTCTTTATTACTGATCAAATTAATTCTTACAAATTTTGTTCTATTAAGTGCTTATTTATGATTTACCTTTTCGATTGCACAACAACGCTTTGGTATTTTGTTTCCAGCTATTTGGCATTCTTCAGCACGACTTGGCTGGCAACACTGTTTCTGAGACCATGTTAGTAGCAACAACCTCAATGTCATGTTACTTTTCTTCAACGTTTCGTATCTGCTTTCACTTAATTTTCATTTTTCTTTATTTTTTACCACTGAATTGATATTTCATTTGCTTTTTATACAATTTTAATCCTTAAAACGCACTTTTAAGGATTTTTCTGTTAGTTTTTATAGAAAAGAAATAGATAACAAATACTTTTTTGTTTTCTGTTATTTTAACGAGAGATTTTTTATCTTGGTTTAATTGAAAATTCTTTATGGCAAAAAAAAACTTTAGTGCTTTTTGTGGCTTAGGATTTTAGAGAAAAATGTAAAAGATTTAAGCGCAAAAATAAGCAAATGATTTTTAAATTAGGTTGTAAGAAATTATGGCAAACACTGCACTATGGGATTGGGAGCGGAAGAAGATTCAATAATCATCAGCCTATGGCAGTGAGGTAACATTCCCCCAATTGAAAAGGGTTTTTTTTTAATTCCAATGCTCAATACTTTATTGGAAGTCGTGCTACTACTTGTTTTGAAACAACCAAAACACAAAAATATCAACAAAAAATTAACAAACAAAAAAAAAAAAGCATAACATTGCTCTATTTAATAATCCAAAGCATTTATTTTTTTTATCAGTTTTTCAATATGATTGTGTTAACGACTGCTTGCTTATCTTATCAGTGCGAGGCATTTTGAAAAGGGTCTCAAAGCTCCAGCTCCACCAACAGGTGAGTAATATTTTCGTTTCACAGTACTAAACGGGACTTGGGCAGCGAAACGAGCAACGAAAAATTATAAAACAAAAATATTGAAACAAAAAGCACAAGTGATTAAAAGCGAATTGTGAAATATTAAAAAAAAATTTTTTAATTAAAAAGTCATAAATTTTGTTCTGTTATTAAACACTTCCTTAATTTGAATACAAAATAAATAATTTACAAAAACAAAATAAAAAGCAGCCAAATATTGGTGATTCAAAATAAATTATAAGTAAAATAAAATCAATTATAAGTAAAAATTATTTTAATGTAAAGAATTATAATGTATGGCACAAACACACTTACATATGTGTACTGCAAAAGCGTTTTGTGATTGTCATTAAAAGAAGGAAATAATTATAATATCTATAACTTTTGGAGGTAAGAACTAAATAAATGTTTGAAGTTACTCATACTTTTATAAAATTAATTTCAAACAAAAATGGGGTTTTTGTATTAATGGGATGTGGGCCCACGTAAACTAAATTCTGAGGATTCATAAATAAATACGAAATAACTCAAGTTATTGTTATACTTCGATAATAACAGGTGGGCCAAAACAAGTCATACGATGTTGTTTGGCTTTCAGAATAGCGGTTGTGGCTCGCGCAGTCTATGGCGCTATTCCGTCCTGCTGCAACCACATGTCCTCCAGACATAAATCGTTCTATTGTGGCAGAAAAAAATCGATCGTTTGACCAGCGGCGTTTTCGAAAAATACGTGGCCCGATGACTCCTCCTGCGTGAACAGAGCGCCAGGTAGTCACTTTGAGCGGGTGTAACAGCTCCTCGTGCCTCACTCGTGGGTTTTCGGTGCCTCAGAAGTGATAGTTTTGCTTGCTCACGTATCCGCTCATCGCTCATTATGAATTTGTCGAAAAACCGTCCACTTCATTATAGACACGATTATTCCGCATTCTTGGGGAGTGTATCTTTCCATCGCTTGTTCACTTCTATTCTATAGCTGTCTCATTCACACATGTGAAAACAGAGTTGACGTTGGCCATCATTTGCAAAACTAAGAGCAACTTCCAATAGGGTGTTTTCCTATTATTTATTTTGTGTGTGGTCGCTCATAAAACAATATAAAAACTTTGTGCGAACAATTGCTATTACTATAAAACTCTCATAACCGACAGTATGACATACTTCCCACTTTTTGAGCACACTTTGTTTGTCGTTTGCCCTAGATTTTTTTTTCTTTCTGTTATATGTTTCTTTCAAAATTAAAAGAAAACTTTTAAACACACAAATAATTACACTCAACTAAAAATAAGTATTTTTATCGCTTGTTTTACACAAATTGATAAGCTCAGATAGTTGATAGCGATAAGAAATTGTTGTTATTTGTTTGTTTAATTATTTTATTTCCATTGTGATTAGTGGGGTTAGTGTATTGAAAGAGAGAGACACAACTTAGTGGAAGAAGAAAGTGCTCAGAAATAAATAATAATGCAAAAAAAAAACGTTTCTTTGTTACAACTGCTGGACGTTGTTTAATAGATTTAATGTGCAATTAAAATTATTTTCATGTTAAAAAAAAAAAATTTTTTTAAGTACTCATTAAGGAACTTATTTATTATTAATATGAATTATCTCTGTGTAAAATCTTTAACCATTATTGTGTATATTGAAGATGCATAGAAAGTTTATTGCGTCTTATGAAAACAATATTATAAGTGATACAGAAAGGGGCATGTTCCATACTCAGAGAGTAAAAACGGAACCCTTAAACGGAGGCTTCGCTGTGCGTCCCTCCCACATACTACACGGCAAAAGCTAAACAGCTGAAATTTTCATAGAACATGGGGTTACCCCGCCGCTGCAACAGCAAATACAATAGACAACAAAAAGTTAAAAGCTAAAGGGGTTCCCCATGCAGGAAACTGGGCCAATTAGCTGTCACTTTTGAACTGTAAGAGATGAAGACTTAAAATTTGCACACGTTATGTGGTTACATAGACTCTACAACAACAAAAGCCAAAAACAATAGAGAGTTAAAAAGTTAAAAGGGTGCTTCCATACCAGAAACTGAAATTTCCTGTGACTTTTGGACCGTAAAAGATAGAAAATTGCAATTTGCACAGAATATGTTGTTCACAATGCCATACAACAAGAAATACCAAAGAAAAAACCAATATTACTAACTTGAGTGTTGCGTGGAGACACCCTTTAATTTTAACATTAGCTGCAATTTCTGCACCTTAAGAGATAGAGGCTTAAAATTTTCACAGGTTATTTGGTTACATAGGCTCTACAACAACAAAGACCAAAAACAATAAAAAGTTAGTAACTAAAGGGTGCTCCCATACAAGAAATTGAAGTTACCTTAGTTAGTATTTTTGAAACTTAAAATTTTTACACAGAATATGCAATTGCCAGGCTTATACAACCAAAATTTAACAACTTAAGTGTTACCTTATACGCGGAGACATCCTTTAATTTTAGAATTAGCTGTAAGTTTGGAACCGTAAGAGATAGAAGCTTGAAATTGTCATAGCATATGTAGTTGCCTGGCTTTTAGAGCAACAAATATCATAAATTGTATGGCAAAAAGTTAAAATATAAATGCTGTTCATCCTTTAGTTTGAAAATCAGCTAAAATTTTTGGGCCGTAAGATATATATTAGCTTGAAATTTACACTGTGTAGATAATTGCCTGGCCTCTACCACATCAAATAATAAAAACAGCAGAAAGTTAAAACTTACAGAGTAGCCCATACAAGGGGAATGCTTTGTCTACTGTGCAAAAGGTAGTACGGAACTCTTGATGTGCGAGTCAGTCTGGTACCTGGCTAATTTTTTTTTACGTTCTGAAAACTTACAAAAAGTTTTGTTTAATGTATTAGTGGGCTAAAGTTGGGTGGGGGTATTCATAAGAAAAATCTTGTTATATTTTTTAAAGATTCATTTGATAAGCTTTGTAGAGACATTTTTTTATTCTAAGACTTGCAGAAAACTAATCATTTTCAGATGATAAACTTTTTTATAAAATATACAATTTACTATAATCTTTACTATAATTGTTTTTTATATGATATTTTCGACTTTCTGTTTAAATATTAATAATGATTCAGGTCACCTGTTTTCAGTTTTATTTTATTTGGCGTAATTGTCAATGTTTCGGTACCCCTTTGTGTACTTTCGTCAGGAAAACAGTTTGCCTTTTTCAAATTACGCCAAATAAAATAAAGCTGAAAACAGTGATCTCAAGCTCAAGAAATCATTATTAATAATTGTTAATAATTCTATTAGGCTTGAAATCGATTTTTACTTCCTTGAAATTGAGAAAGAATTTTTATGTTCAAACTGGAAATCAATTGGATGTTGGTGGGAGAATATTAAATTTAATCCAATCACCAGAAAAGCACAGTGATAAAATGAAAAGTTGATCAATATGATTAAATATAGACAGCCAGTAATGAAGAGCTCCGAGGTGGTAGGATGACTGTAAGCTACTGCTTAAAAACAGAAATTAGTCATGGCCAGCGTTCGAAGCAACTTTGATGCCGATGAGCGTGCTGGTGGATATGAAACCACCGTGGTATGTACCCCAGCCAGTAAGTCTTCAACTTTACTTCTTTTGTCTTCTTGTTGAACACTTCAATTTTATCACTTTTTTGATTTTGAGCAAGGAAAAATCAAGCTCTAGCAAAATAAAATAACTAACAATTGTAAATCATAAAGTTAAAATTTGTGATTATTTTTTACTACTGCGAAATTGTCATAAATTTCTGCCTTTCTCATTTTTTTCCAAATTTTTAAAAATTTCAGCAATTTTGTAGCATTTCGTCTGACATTAGATTATATTTAAACAACAAAATGTTTTAAAAATGAAGTTGTCTCCTTTGAATTTTTTTTTTTTTTTTTTTTAATATTCATAAACCAGTTATACAGCCCTCTTGCCCGTGAGAAAATACTAACAATCGAGGCCAAACATAAGAAGATATACGCAAAAAAAATAATGATCTGGCATAAAGTTATTTTTATAAATATAAAAATAACAGTTCACCAGATGTATTCCAAAAGTGTATTTCCATGCGACGCACAGCGACATTGTGATTTAGTCAAATACATTTTAAAAATAATTAATATGAGTGGAGGCAATAAATATTGTATTTGTGTCTTATGATTCATTGACCTTAACGTTATCAAGTCACTTACTTTATTTCCTTAAAAATAATATCTGTTTATTTTTCTCTTCTTTTTTTATTTCATACTTTTTTATAGCAAACCTTAAACAAACAATGGCCCCACCAAATAACTTGTATGTTCTGCTCAAACTATTCACGTTTTTCAACATTCTATCCAGCGCTTTACACCACGCATCAGCTGTAACTTGTCCCATTAACTGTAAATGCTCTTGGGTATTGGACAGCTTGGAAGTGAATTGTGCCCACAGCGGCCTTATAGAATATCCGAATTTCGATCTCATGCCCATAGAACGTGTTGACTTGTCAAGCAATTATTTTGTAGAATTTCCCTCACAACTTTCGCTACATGACTCTTTGATCTACCTGGATTTGGCCAATAATCAAATAGAATATTTAGATGCCAAGGCTTTGCAGGGCTTTAATGCCTTAAGAACTTTAATATTGGCCAACAATACAATAAATAAATGGTTGAATCTAAATCCAGCGGTGGCTTTTCTACAAGCAGGAAGTTTGCAGCGTTTGGTTTTAAATGGCAATGCTTTGCAAACATTTAATGGAAATGATGCTCAGCAAATAATTGTTAGTGAGTCCCTGACTCACTTGGAGTTGGAGAACTGTGGCATTAACAAGGCTGGTGGTGATTTGTTAATACAAAATATGCCCAACTTGGAAAGACTTAATTTGAATAGAAATCCTTTGGGTACATTGACCAAATTACCCTCTCGCTCCTTAAGGGTATTGGAACTGAGTAGTTGCAATTTACTGAAAATACCAGTTACTTTAATGGAGGCCTTGCCTGCCTTGGAGTTTCTAAATCTATCTTGGAATACTGCCTTGCGAGTGGGCACGGCAGATCGTCTGGAATCCATAACGCTTAACGAATTAGATTTATCCTATTGTAGTCTAGATGAAATGGATGTCTCCGCTTTGCCCAACCTGCAGCAATTGCGTCTACGCGGCAATATGCTAAGATCCCTGACGGAACACACTTTCGCCAATAATACATTGCTGGAAATTATTGATTTGTCACGCAATGCCTTGCGCTCTGTGCAAACAGAAACTTTTTTTAGATTGAAAAAATTGTCGGCCTTGGATTTGGCTTACAATGAAATTGCCCATTTGGATCGCAATGTCTTTCGGGCCAATGACAATTTGGTATCGCTGAATTTAAGCCATAATGTTATTGATAAATTTACAAAAATTATATCGAATTCTTTGCGTGACATCAATTTGTCGTGGTGTGAGATTATAGCGATTGATGGCACTGCTTTGTCGAGTTTATCATCCCTGCAAAGACTGGATTTGTCAAACAACTTAATCAGAGATTTGCCATCGGGCATGCGATCGGATACGTTACAGAAATTGGATTTGAGTTATTGCCGGTGAGTATGGGGAACAGAACAGAATGTATATATTTGTGAAATAATATATTGTGTAGTAGACACAGCTTTTAGTAGAAAATTCGATTATAACCTCAAAATCAAAAGTTATCGATAGACTAATCTGCTTTGGAACTTTGTTGACTGGTTCAGTTACTAGTTTGACTCCTCTAGAGAAGCTATTTAGAACGATGATAAAAAATGCCTACCCCTTGATTAAGGACGCAACACAATTTCAAGAAAAAGTTAAAGGAGTTGGCACCCTTCATTCATATGATCTACTCTGGATCAGTTATAGAGCTTTTGGTACCAGTTATGGAACTTTTTGTCTGCCTTTTGCCATCTTTGACACCCGTTAAGGATCCATTTTCCTAACCCATTCGAAAATATATTTAACTTACGAATTCATTTGAAGCTTCGGAGAACTAAACTCAATAGTGATGAATTCAATAAAATAATACTGGTGAAATTAATGCACCCCTAAATTCCTAATAGAATTCAGGCGTCGGTTTTAGTATAATGTAATAATTCCTGTAAAATTAAAACTACTTGAAATTTGTCAATGAAATTTGTTAGAAATATTAAGGGTATTCACGATGGTAGCAGTGCGAATTTTCAATGCAGTTTACGGTTTTTTTTGTGCAAATCTGTTTATTCTTCATTGAAGGTTTGAAAACGCATTGCTTTAGTTAACAAAGTTGATTTTTCTACAACATCAGCAAGGCAAAATATAAATAAAATATTTTGTTTTTTGATTTTTCGTGTGCTTTTTCTCCCTCCTTCCTGGGGGGAAGAGGCTGAGATGAATACATTTCTTTGGTACATATAAAAAGAAATATATTATTTAGTTTTTAGAATTCTCTAACTTAATTTTAATTTAATTTTTTCCTCAATTTAATTTTAAATATTTTATTTAATTTTCTTTGGCTTAAGAAACTGAGCTTGAGGTCGCTCTAGTTTTAATAAATATATATATATTTTTTTATTATTAAAGTCTTCCATATTTCGATACGCCTTTGTGTATCTTTTTCAGGAAAATGTATTTTCTAATATTTTATAAATTTTCAAATTCATAAAATATATTAATATATAATTCTTGTAAGTTCCGTAACTTTAGCATTAAGTTATTATTAGCAAACTAAAAGCCTGGCTCAGTATTTAAAAATTCCACCCCATTTACATTTTAATGTTGTGAATACACGATGTTAATCAGGAGCTCCTAGTTCATTTTGAACGCTTTCGAAGAAAGGCATTAAAACTTATGAATTTAAAATCATTTGAGCTGACATCCCCGGCAGCTATGTTCGTTAAAACTTTCCTTTAATCTTAGAATTTATTCGTAAGATTAAAATAAATAAATAAATAAATAATAAAATCATTTATAAATTTTAAGGAGGCCTAAGTTCTGCCGTTTATAGTATAGTTTAAAATTTGGAATCCCCCCATAAGCTTACAAAGTTGAAAATACTTTATTACAGATTCCCAAAAAGGTTGTATTGTATCGATAACTTTCGTTCTTGAGGGTATTTCTGAAAACAGCAAAAGGTCCTACCCAAGTTGCTCCGCAACCATCCTCTAACCCGTGATTTTTATTCTCCTCAGCTTATCCGCTTTAAGCAACTCCACATTTCAACACTTTTCCGAATTGGCTCAACTGAAGTTGAATGGTAATCGTTTTACTAATCCTTTTCCCAGAGAATACTTTCGTTCTAATAAATATCTGGATGCCATATGGGTGGGAGACAACACCTGGATTTGTGATTGCCAGGATAGCACCTTCATAGATTTCTATGATTACCTGACCGCTAGTCCACCTCGAGTAAGTACTTTATTAGTATGCTTGCGCGAAAATTCATTTCTTTTTGTCTTTACAACAGCTAAAAGATCGCAACAGTTTGAGATGTGCCTCGCCCACTTACAATTATGGCAAAACTTGGCAGTCTGCTTGTGAACGGGAGTGGCTGCAAAATGATCGTTCTAGTAACGCTCAAAAAATTTGGTCAACTATATTGCTAACAATAGTGGTAATAAGCTCTTTAATCTTTCTTATAACCTGTTTACAAAAATATTTGGCCTGGAGGCGAAAACGCGCAGATGCCGAAGAGTATCGCAGAAATCATGACGAAATGAGAGAAATGTAAGTTCAGGTTCACGCTGTAAAACTTTTGCTAGAGAAACTATTTCCATACTACTTTAGAGTTACTTCAGACAAAGCAAGCGGTTTTAATTACGTATTCTTATATCTCCAATTTTTATTATTACAATTCTTGAGACGTAAAATTTTTAAGGAGTCGAAACAAGTCGCTCGATGTAGATTATCACTCTTCTTTCAGCCTTCTCACAAAAGCCAAGACTTTATTAACAAGAGTTGATGCAAACTTTTGGGATAAAAATAAAAATCACTTTCATGGTCGTCAAGTTAAACTTTTGTTTATTGCAAACTATCTTTGCAGTCCAACCTAAATTAGTGTGTCACCCTTAGTGGTTAAGAGAGCTAAAGTACGCTTGACGCGCTAATTTGGGTTGGTCTGTTAATCTACCAAGTTGGTTTTCAGCGGCAGTTAAAGAAATGTCCAACTGGGTGAAATTATCATACTTTATACGAAAAATTGGTATGGCAACACTAACAATTTCTAAGAAACTAAACGTCATTACAGCTGTTTTACAGTTGGGCTATATTTTTTGAAATTTCTTTAGACTTGCCCAAATCACAACGTGGCCTACTTAGGGCCCAAGTGGGCCCACGTAACATAAGGCTGATACATTTGAAAAATTGCAATAATTTAAAAAAATAAAAACCAGAAACTTCCCATACAGACACTCAGATACTAGACCCCCCGCAGCACAAAAAAAACTATATTACCCTATCCATAAACTTCGTATGTCTGTATTTCAATGGCATAAGCATGAACCTCTGCTTCACACTGAAAAAAATTTGGTTCATAATGTTCGTTACAACATTTGGTCGTTTATTAATACAACGAATTTTTTCGTCCTGATAATGAAAAATTCATAGATATAATGAATACATATCGTTAACGCAATGAAATTTTTCATTGATACATATGTATAATAAATCCCGAAGTTGGCTGAAAATAAATTTAATAACTCGTTAATTGTCAGCCAATAATTTTTTCAGTGTAGCTAGCTCTAACTAGAGCTTAAACGATCAAATCAGCTGGGTTAAATTGAGATAAAATCAAAATAAGCTTTTGCCCACTCGTTATCGTCAACCAAGCTTTGAATTTTGTTATGGTTTTACATGTAAATAAACGAGCGGATCATGCCGAATGACATTGTGGGTCTGGCAATAAATTTAAACTTCATGCAAACTAGAAACAGAGTTGATTTATATCCCAAAAAAAACTGGCTCTTAGTGTGCGCAAACTTGCATTTCAATATATCGTTTTAATAAAATCAAACATATACATTTCAGACGCCGCTTGAATCAGCGTATTCTGGATGAAGAAGCACGCCCCAATGCTCCTAGCAGTTTTGGAAATACTCCACCCTCTTATGAAGATGCCTTAAGAATGCCCAAGCCGGTGAGGCCTGTTAAATCGATGCTCGATCTGACCGAAGAAACCTCCAGAAGACGTCGCCGCTTAAGAAAAAGTCGCACTAATCCCGAACACGATATCACCGAAGAGGAAGAAAACGATATACAATATGATTTCAGAAACCGTTTTCGCAGTGAGGAAATGCTGTCGAATCGTGCCTTGGAACGAGTACAGCAAATGGATCCCACCAGACGTACAGGTCGCATAGTGCACAATAATTCAGGCAGCCGTCGTTTTAGCATAGAAGACTCTCGCTTCCCAGCTGCTCACATGAAATCGCAAAATTTGCAAAGTGCCGAACAAATAGGAAATTTCCAAAGTTACGAAAACAGTCCGTATACCAAACGAAAGCCCAAAATTGCTGAAATTCCACCCTTCAAAAGAGCCAACTGTAGGGCAGATAGTGTAGAGTTTCTTACCGATCCCGAGTATGAAGTGGCCAGCAAGCCCAGCAGTCCTTTTGCCGTACGTAAGCCTAAGTCTCCCTCCCCTACTGCCACACCTCTGGCTGCAGCTGTGGAAGATTATTTCAGTGTAAGCCGAAATATATCAGATTCCCCTGAAGGCAGTGATTTTCATGTAGTCATTGAACCCGACATACAGTCATTAAAAGATATCAAATATGATACATCCTCCACAGGCTCCGATGACGACGAGGATGAGTTGATCAGAGACAAACGCAAGATACTACGCAACTCCTCTAGTCGTCGGGCCAGTGGTAGTTTTATAGCAGCAGCTGCCACAGCAGCCGGTGAAACATCCGACGAAGAACCCATTGTTCTGGTACATCGACCCATGCGCCAGACTTTGTTTTAGCCATAAGATTATGTGTGTCTGTACATGTGTGAGTGTGTGTGTGTATACTGGTAGAATTTTAGCTATTTTAGTATATGTATGTGAAATAAGTATTTTTATTAAACGAAAAAAATTTCTTCCAATGTTACATCATTAATGGTTCGATGATACTTTTGTTGAAACTTTTTTGCATTTCGTTACCGTTTTCGCATTCTGAACAACTAACCAAAAAAGCAAAAAAAAAGTCAATTCCTCTTGAGTTGCCAATCAATCGCTGGGATCTGGCACCCCTACCGAATTTTCGTACTAATTGTAAAAAGTTGTATTAAATCAGTAAGTTCTTTTCGGAACAAAAATGAAGCTTAAGGCCTCTGGTGTTGCACCATCTGGCTTGGCTCCGATTTTTGTTAAAGTGCTTAAATTAGCAATAGTCGTTTTCATAGCAGCCATAATCATCCAACTTAAAAGGTATCAAATTTTATTTCCATGCGATTGTGCATTCGATGAGAAATCAATAGTGCATTAAATTTTGCTTGCATATAAAATTTGTTTTCGTCATAGCAAAATCTTTGAATTATGACTTTTTAGCTGCCAAGGGTCGATGTGCATAATGTTACGTTATTTTGTGTAGCATACCTTGGGGATGCATTTAATTTAACCAATAAACAAACTTAGCAAAGTCAAGGGCACGGCACTTATTTTACACCAGGGCACATTGTTAGTCAGGTCACCTTTGGTAAGAGTCTGCGCTTAGTTACAAGTGTCGCATACAGATGGCCGACACCATCTGTTAAAAAGCTTAAGAGTTGTTGCCAGAAGTAACACAACTAAATCTACTTGCATTTTTTGTTCAGCGGTTCTCAAATAGCAGTCCGTATGAATTTTCAAAGGTGTCCGGTGAGTAGCCGAATAACGTTCAATTACAATTTTTCTGAGCAGGGCTGCATTTATAACGATTTTAACGCTAACTTTGATTTATAAAAGATGCCGGCATTTAGTTTGCTATTTCTGATTATCCCTGAATTTGATTTTGGGGGATATAACAATGCATCGTGTATCAAATAATAAACACAAAGAAATTTATTAAGCTAGTACATTTATAATATTCTGCGTAAAAGATTTGCCTACACGCATATATCTTCCAAGCATTAAAAGATTTTTGCTTGAAAATACGGCAAAAACCCTAATATATGTCGACTTCAAGTTAGCCAATCAAATCTTTTGTGCAAAATATACTGTCGGGGTAAATATATCTACAATTAGCAGTTAAAAATTATTTTGTTTTGCCATATTCACTTTTTTTTAAATACGCACTAATGGCATTGACACGTTTAACAACAATATCGCATGAAAATTGGGTTGCCAATAACGAAATTTAAAAAATAATTACACCATTGTCAACACCACTACTTTTCGTTTCGGTTTTCAGTCTTCACATTTTCAGTTACTTAAAATACTTACTGAGCAGCAGCGAACCCCAGTTAAAATACTTTCAAATTTCATTTACAATTATTTTTAATTACTTTATTTACTCCTAATAAAACTTAACTTTAAAACATTATTATTATTATTTGTTTTATTACCGCAATAAGAACTGAAAAATGGGCAGCTTAAGATTATTAAAAAAAAATATTAAACAAAAATATGTATGAATATATTTTTCATTTAATAAAGAATAAATTCTAAATGTAAGATAAATTTAACAACTTAATACATACAAACATACAAAGTAGTAGAGTATATAAAGAAATACACATATGTTATATTTAGGAAGTTTCAAAGAGAAGCATTTTAACAATAAAAAAAAAATATTTAAAACTTTGGTATTATACTAGAATTTACTAAATGTTAAACAAAAAAAAAAAAAAAACTTATCATCAAAAGTTTAGCTTAACACTAAAATGTTAAAAGTATATTTTTAAATGATATTTAGTTTTATAGGAAAACAGGCCTTAAATAGTTCATTCATTTTGCAGATTGTTTTGCAACTTCCTTTATTATATTATTATTATTACATATAAATTAAATAAAGGTGGTTTTATATACGTTTTGTAAGAATAAGTTTTTACAAAAATCTACTTTAAATGTGTATTCCTGGTCATATGTAAAAGTAGTTTAGAATTTCGTGTTCTTTATGTTTTTAGTTAATCTATCACAATATGATGGATTTTGTTTTTTCTCTTGAGATATAAAACTAAATAAAATTATTCAAGGTTTCAAATTAGTTGCAAATTTGTTTTTCGATCTTGTGTTGTTAGAAAAAACTTAGATGTGCGCGTTTTATTGTTTCATTTGCCTTAATTTGATAAGTTATGGTTTCGTTTGAGTTAAATTGTAAAGAAGAAATAATTTGATCAGATTTAAGTTGAGGGTTTTTAATGTGCTAATGAAAATTGATTTTTAAAAACTGTTTTTTATTACACCCTTTAGTCTTCAGGTCAACGGCTAAGGCACATTTAGTTGGCACATTTCAGTTATTAATTTTGTTTTTCTTTTTAATTATTTTTGTGTTCATTTAGAAGACAGTTTCGCTTACGTTCTGCCATTTGCTGCCTTCATAAAAAAAGTGTATATGTATGTATCTATTATTTTCATTTTTACATTTCTTATAATAAAAATATACAACAAACATATTCTTTTTATATATAAAAATTATTTAATAGTTAATTTTTTATTAACAGTATTTTTCATATATTCAAATAGGGGTCTATTAAATTTTAGGGAACCTTGTAGGGGTTAAGTTTGATGGTGTAATTTTGTTGTGTTTGGATATCTTTATAAACGAAGCTTTCTTGGCAAAAGCTCTTTAATGGTGTTTGCTTACGCTAAAGCTTTCTTAATGTATTAAAAAAAATTTGATTGTGGTGAAAAAGTTTAGCTTGTTTTGTTAGAGCAGATAATTAAAGGTAATTTCTTATATTTCCAGCTTAATTCTTTTTTCCTGTTGTATTGGGGGACAACCGAAACCAACCACCCAACCAAACCCAAAGTCAAATGTTTCGAGTTTCAAAATAAAGAGTGAAACATAACCACAAAATATGCAGTGAGACATTTAAATACAATTAAGAAAGGGGCTTGATCAAATGCAAAGAAAATAAAGGATTTAAAAGAACCTTTTTTTGGATCTGGAACCACTTTCAACCGAAATTGACTTCTCTCACTTCAGAAGAACACATTCGACATGATTCTATATCTTTTACATTTGATAGCTTTTGTAATTTGATATCATTTAAAGAAAACTATTACGAGTATAAGTTCAACACAACCACAAAATTTGCAGAAGTTTGAAAATATTACATTTAAACAGAAGGTATCTTCAGTTCTAAGGAAATGAATAGATTTAAAAGAAGATTTTTGGGGTTTCAACCCAAAATTGATTTCACACAAATTGATTTCTCTAACAGGCCTGAGATATAATGACATACATTTGATAGAATTAACAGCTTCATGTCATTAAAAAAATGGGTGGATGTAGTTTAACGAAGCATAATCAGATTCAGTGCTGAAACGCAAACATAAATTAGTTTTAAAATTATAAAGCGTGCTTTGACTACAATTTTAGTTAAGATCTTCTTAAGATAGAAAACCTTAAAAATGTTTTTATAGCCCTAAAATATTCAAAAGATTAGAAACCACATGGAACTACGGCAACTTTCCACCAACCAGACATCTTATTACAATCGTAGTTTCAATCCAAAATTTTTCAAGATTGAAAAAAATGCTGAAATTTCTTTTTAACGCTCTTGAAATATTCTTAAGACTGGAGATATCAATATTAATTTCCAGTATGTTTAATGGAAAAGTGAATATGGCTGGGTGGAAGAAAGCAGACTATCTGGATAATAGTAGAGCGGGAGATATGAGTACATCAGCTTTGCCGCTCGAAATTTATATGAGTTTTTAGAAACGTTGTGCCTATTTTACCGTTGAGGCCCATTTTCACGACTTACTGGTAGCCAAAGGTATACATTTATCGGCCAGTTAAATCATTGTTCATTATCACAATTTCCCTTTAACACAAAAAGCGATGGGTTGTCGCCAACATAACCAAAACTGTAACTTGATGGGGGGGTCTTAGATTTTACTCTAACCATATTTTATTATGTCTTTGCTAAATCTAATTCAAAGAGTTGAAGTATTGACTAAGCTTCTTTGAAAACTTTCATTGTATTTGCTGTTTCTACGGACTTCAACCTTTCAATAATGTTGCCACACACCGAATAAAGTAAACTTTTTCTTATCGATAATGTAAAATTATTATCAGGCAGTTTATAACCCACCGCTGCTAAAGCTACCTTTAGCTAACATCAGCTCTATCGGTAAGTTAAGAAAATTGCTCTAAATCGAAGAAGAAATACCTTTAAAATTCTGCTCTTTCCAAAAGGGAAGCAAATTGGGACACAATTTTAGTTTGATTTCATTACGCCAGAAGATTTCATTACGAAGAAGAAATACCTTTAAAATTCTGCTCTTTCCAAAAGGGAAGCAAATTGGGACACAATTTTAGTTTGATTTCATTACGCCACGCTTATGCACAATATTAAAAAAAAAAATAATAATAAATAATATTAAAAGAAGACAATTATGTATTATTATTACTTCCTTTCAGTTTTTCTTTCCTGGCTCTTTTTTTTTTTTAAATTAAGTTTAAAAGTTAATTTCGCTTAAAGCACCTTATTCACAGCATTTTAAACACTACTCTTTTTGTTTTGTTTTTTTCTTTTTCTTTTGAGGGTCGGTTGGCTTTCTCTGGGTAGGGATATATGTATAGTAGTGAGAATTGTTTGAAGAGAGGCTTGGTATCATCATACTTACCTATTCAACCCGTTTCCAACCATCAATGTTGCCCTACAGCATGGCCATTTGTTGCTGCTGTGTGTACGGCCGGGGCTTGAAAACTTCCTGTTTGTTGTGTGGGTCGGACTGGTGTTGTTATGATGTCGCCGGCATTTGAACGACTGCGTGTCACTAGCATGGGAGTTTTTGGGCGGGGTGTTTCGCTAAGCTTGATCTTTACACGTCCAGTTTCGGGAGAGTAAACCGGTGAATAGCGACCTAATTTGGGCGATGAGGGCAGGTAAGGCTGGTTGGGATCATTGTTATTGGGTTCCGACTGCTGGGGTTGCTGGTTGTATTTAGAAGCTCTGGGCGATTGTGGTGGTGGGTAACGGGGTGAGATGGGATAGTACTCATGAGGCGCCTGTAACTGGGAGTTGGGACGGCTATTTTCTGGTTCTTCATTGTGAATAGCACCATTGCCGTTAGCAGAGCCTTTGGCATTTCCATTGCCATTTAGTAAGGGTTCGTTTTGTTGTGCACCATCGGCGTCATAGGGTTTGGAGCCATTAATGGGCTTAGCCATATCAGATTTAGTCTTTTCACCTATTAAAGGCACATGTTCAGGTACACCATTACGGATAGGTTTGCCCAACTGTTTCTTATCCATATCGACCAACTCCGTTTGGGGGTTCTCAGGATCGCGGCCATGACCATTGTGCTTGCAACGTTTAAGGGCCACATAGAAAAGCAGGCCAATGACTATGAGACCTATAACACCTAAAAGAAAATAGGTGGCATTGCTATCATCTTTGCTTTCACCCATTTTAGCGTGGGCCACCGCATCGCTGGCAGGGCCCTCTGTAGAGGGTTCACTACCTTCACCTAATGAGGGTACTATGACTGGTTTGATTTCTTCTTCCTCTACGGCCGCCGGTTCTTCGGTGCTGGGTCTAGGTTTTTCATCACCATCGAATATGCCCAAAGAGTGTTCGAAAATATCCTGCTTGACGGCAGGTTCTTGAACAGGCTTTTTATCGTTCATGTCATCTTGGTCCTCTTCATTGGAGGCGGGTACATCAAAATCATCAGTTATTACACGGCCACTATGTATAGCGGGTATAAACAATAAACCACCACCACTGCCGGAACCCTCATCATCTTCTTCGGGAGCTAGAGTTGTATGCTCGGTGGCAGCTGCTGCAGGGGTACTGCTGGAATCTAAGAGATCTAAGGGCAAACTCATTTCACTCAAGTCACCAGAGCCTTCTACATCATTTAAGGCCGTCAGTGCTTGACTCTTGACACTGGTAGTCTTTTTGGTGTTGGTATCAATGGGCATAAAGTCTTTGCCCAATTCCTCTTCATCTTGTACTTCATCGCCAGAACCTTCAAATGGCTGGTCGCCCATCATCAGCTCATTTTCTTCCTCTTCCGCATTATCGTAGCCCGGTCTCTTTTCCTTCTCACACACTAAGGACTGCTTAACCTGTAACCAGGATTTGTTTTTGTAGAGAGCGGGGTAAAAGCATTTGACCGGATGTTCCATGAACACATGACGCTCTTGCAACCAATTGCGCACCTCCAGAGTTTCACAAGAACAGTTGATTTGATTGTGAGCCAACTCCAGGGTTTGCAGATGACTTAATTTGGTGAATTCCAGTGGCAAATGGGTTATATCATTGTGCTGCAAGTTCAAAGATTGAACATGTTGTGGCAATTTAGTTAATTTAGAGGAGTTGATGCGATTGTGCTTCAAGTTGAGCTTCTTAATACGTCTGCCCAAGTGCCCGATCTCATGCAACTCATTGTGCGACAAATCAATGGAAGTAAGATCCGGCAGCTTTTCCAAAGAGTGTGACAAGCGTGTCAAATTCAAAAATGACAGATCAATGGAATGTATGGGCAGTGTGGCCTCCAAGCGTTCTTCTGCCCTCAGGCCCTTTAGGGACGAACATTTGGCATGCAAAAATGGTTTGTGTGTATTGTGGGCCAAGACACAGTGGCAGTCTGAGGGACATAAGTAATTTTCTTCAGCCTTAAGGTCGGCAATTGGCGCAGTACCATTAAGGAGCTGCTGCTGTGTGCTGCTGGTAACAGTAGTGGGTGTGGCCGCAACCATGGAACACAGTAAAATGCCTAATAAGGTATAGGACAATTGGCAAAATTGTCCATTCGTTGTGGGGTTCGTCATGCTGTTGCTCCGTTTTCTGTTGCTGGCTTTTGCTGGGGGTCTCAGTTGATTTCGGCGGCAGCAAAATTGGAGACAAATTTTAGTTTGTTTTTACTCTTTCAGACTCCTCTAAAGTTTTTGAAGCTAAAACGAAAATAAATATTAAAAAAAAACTTTTAATCACAAAGAATTCATGTACGTCTTACAAAAAGAAAAACAAATTATTTGCTTTTTTTAACTTTTAACGAACACTGCAAATATCTGACTAATTTCAGTTCTATAACGGGCAGTGTTATCAAGCCATGTTGTATATTGGCCATAGAAGTACATACATGTTATTATTATTATTATTATTTCTATAAGTTATTCTCCAACTCATTTTTACCTGGAACACATTTGCCAATACGAGTGTGCATGTATGTGCAATATCAATAAACAAATAGTTATTTTGGTATCAGCGTTACGTCATTGCCATTCCAATATCTAAACGATTGGAACTCATTTCTCTCTTTCAGTCAACTGATAAGAACTCTTTTGCGTTGAGGTACATATTTATTTTCAAGCTTGTTTTTATCTTTCATTCCATTTGTGCATGCTATCTATCGGTCTGTCTGGCTGTTTGTAGTCTCTTATGCCAAAACTGTCAAACAAATAAAGTTACAGTCCCTGTAACTGACTGCTTTTGGCCGTTTTGTTTACATACGTTGTGATTTTGTGTTAAAATTTTAGGTCATAATTATTTTTTTTTTTAAATTAGATGTGCTCGATGGCCAGGTTATGACATCACCCGCTATTTGGCTTGGTGATAATTAAATGGAAGTACATTTTTGGATACAAAATTATATCTACGTGCCGACTGAAAACCCAGGAAATGTAAATAATTAGGATTTTGGCATTTCACTGTGTCTACTTGAAAAATTAACAATACGCATCACGTTTTCAGATCATTCAAGATAAATAAAATCTAACCATACAAACATGAGGGTGCTGCCCACAGAAATTTTTTTACGCCCATATTTGTTTCGTCCAGCGTTAACTTTAACTAAAAAAAAAAAAAAAATAACCGAGATTCATTTATTCCCTTTTAATAACGGCAAGATCTTCTCATGGCCTTTTACATAAAACTGAAGTCATTCACAGGCAGGAATTGAATCTGCAAGTTGGCGTGATTATTCGAATAAAATTATCGAATATAAAGTACTCATTAGCAATGGAACAATCTGATTTGTAGGCTAAAGTGTTCTGTTTGCTCGTTGAGAAAATATTTATTACCTTAAAATACGCTCTTGCGAAATTTGTTATTTTTAAATTTTTTGTCTTTCAATTGTTAATAATTTTATCAGGTTTGAGTTCGATTTTACTTCCTCAAAATTGCGAAAGATTTTTTGTGATAAAATTGCAGTTTTAAAGAAGGCAAGAAAAGTGTAGTTGTAGACTTATACCATGTTCATGCATGCGCCTTTATTGAGATAATCGCAATAAAGTCCATTATTGAGCTCAATATTCCATACAAAAAGTCAATAAAGTTATTGCTTAATAAACTCAAAATTGCTTTGAATATTGAGAAAATGATGAAACACAACACTGTAAAAGATGTGTTTAATAAGCAAAAGTATACAATGCGAGATGAATGACGAGATAAATGTCAACAAAAGCAAACAAAACAAAATAATAAAAAATAAAAATAAAAAAATAAAAACATAAAAATTTTTAAACATTGCAGCATTTTCAAATTTTTATTTCTCTTTCTTTTTATTATTGCCGCTTTGGAGTCATAACATGAACGCACGCACTACTTGCACAAGTTCCATATTTTTATTGTACAACACGAAAATCTTTTTAATAAAAGGCAGTTTTTCTTTCATTTTTCTTATTTGAAAATATTTTTCACTTTTTCTTTCTCACTACCAAAACAAAAACAACAACTTTTTTCCAGCTGTCAAATACTAATTGAGTTAGCGCAATATTTGTATGTATGAACGCAAAAAATGTTTTGTCAATAAACTGAATATTATTTCAATTAGAAATGCATGTATGAACAAGATATTACTGGCTTCGAACTCAGGCCATGACCAATCGTATACTGTCTTTACGCAGCAGCTCATATGCATCCTGCCTCCTAAGCTCTCCAGTACACAGTGATAAAATGGAAGGCTAGCCAATTTGCATAAAGAAGAGCTCAGGTGACAGGATGCCTGTGCGCTGATGCTCAAAAACAGTTGGTCATGGTCTGGGTTGGAAGCAATATGGGTGTTGATGAGTGCCGTGGTGGAGGTGCAATAGCCTTGGTGTGTGCCTCAGCTAGTAAGTCTTCAACTTGGCTTTTCTTGTCCTCTTTTTAAAATGTTAATCACTCCAATTTTATCACACAAGAAATCTTTTTCAATTTTGAGGAAGTAAAATCAAACTCAAGCCCGATAAAGTAATCAACGATTGTAAACCATAAAGTTCGACCATAAACTTAAAATCAATGCTTAAATGTTATATCTATGTGAATATACATAAATTTTAGTTGTTTATATGCAGATATTTACTGAATATAAAGATAAACAAGAAAGTAGTGGTCACGTTCTTTTCCTTTTTTTGCTTAGGTGTGACCAAGTCTGCGATGAAAACATCACATTAAAAGAAGCCATCCCTACCACAGTGCAAACACAATTTTCAAAATCACTAATGGAAATTTCTTATTGAATGGGTGTTTACCACTGGCATACAAACGTTCGGAATTAACAAAACAAAACACAACCAAATCACTTGCACTCAATTACATGCAGCATCTTAATCAGCAACTTTGTCTGTATTTACTGCATTTATGTGTGTATATCTTTAAGATTAAAACCAGGTTGACAACATTGTCTGATTGTTGTTAAGCTTAATTAACAATTTAAATGGCGGTCTGTTTAATTGTTGTTGAGTCGAATCTTAAAAAACTTACAACAATTGTTTTAGGCAAGTCAGTGATTGATTTTTATCTCAATGTCTGGAAATACTTTTTTTTTAATTTAAAAAACATTTTAGACTATAGACTTGTAAGTAACTTAATGGTGAAAACCATGATGTTTTTTATATGTATGTTATAGAGTTTTTTTTTTTTTTTTTTTTTGTTATTTATGAACAAGCCAGCACCCACAATTCATTGAAAAAAAATAAATAAACAACTCCCTGGAATTAAGCATTTATAAACAAGTTTATATCAACAAGTTTCTCAAATGTATTCGACTCATGTTTATTATGATTTATGGCATTGAAATCTTTAATACGACTATTTGCAGTTGCAACGATTGGACAGCTGCGTAGAAAATTTTCTCAAAGAGGTGTTTTAACGATCACATATTTTTGAATATCCAAGTAAAAGTGTGGAAACTTTAAGAGCGGAGAAAGAAAAACCTAATGCAGGCAAGATTATACACCGAAAAGGGAGGGCATTATATTCAATTTCAAGTAAGAATTTTCCAGATTTGCAGCCATATTACAATTTTTTTGCTTAATCAAACGTCCACAAACACTCCCCCATATTCGTGTTTCCCAATTCTAGTACAATGCAATGCATTTATAGAGATCATTCCCTGAGTACTGGTCTCAAAAAAAAAAAAAATTATTGAGTTCTTGAAATATACAATATTTTTTTTTTTTTTGATATTTTCTCTTGTGTTGCCTCCCCTTGATGCATTAAATAAAAATTCATTATTTTTTTTTAAAGATCTATATATCTCGAACTATTTTTAGTTCATCTTCAGAATCTGTTTTTTGTATGAATATATTTTTTATGAAATATATAGATCTTAAAAAAAAAGGAATGAACCTAACCTAAGTTTTATTTAAAGTTTCAAGGGGAGGTAACACAAAAGAAAATATTTAAATAAATTAAAAAAGATACTGCGGAACAGAAAGAAAAATATTAATATTATTATTATTAGTTTATTTAGTCTAACGAAATAAATTCTAAAGAAATAAAAAAATAAATAAATTCTTAGACTAAATTGAGCGACTAAAGCACTGGCTACTTTGGCCATCGGCTTAGAAAAACATAATATTTTTTAGATTATTTTCAAAAATTTTAGCCTGAATTGTTGAACTGTCAAAATAAATCGCTTTTGCAACATGAAATGTATATTCAAACCGGCGGACAATCAGAACAGCCAGAGATTGAGGTCAGATGTAGTTTATTTTAGGTCGGCATCCGCCGCCGTGTGATCTGACTTGTTTACTTCACTATTTATGCCAGTGCCCCGCCTTCTCAAAAAAAAAAAAACCGCCCCGACATATTGGAAGAGACACCTTACCAGACATAATCAAATTGCGAGGCATATGCTGGAGGGCATTAAGGAACTTCGTGAATGACACGAAGTTTCTAACTAAACTATGGGTCAAACAGTTCATGGTTCAATCCACAGAGCGCACAACTAGAGCTTATAATTCAGCGGGCTTACACTGTATTGCCATGCGAAAGAAAAATCGTTCACACTGGTCTGATAAAACTATAGAGATGTGAAAACTTTTCTTTCGCTTCGCAGTACAAAGTGGGCTCTTAGAACTTTTAGCAAAAAATTTCCAAAAGAATTGCTACAAGCCAAAGTGCAGACCCTCACATAAAGCGTTCTAGGCCATAGATCTCACTAATGCCATAAACCCTTCTCAAACCTGCTGTATCAATTTTAAAGTTCAACCAACATCTTTCCAAGGAGAAAAACCAGTCAATTTAAAACAGTTTACTTTTTATAACAAAAGCTAATTACATATTAATGGATATTAAAATTATGTTTTGAAATGTCTCTTTTAAACAATCGATTTTCAAGCAAAAATTTAAGTCTCCCCAGCTAATTGCTGGTATTAACAAAAAAAAAAAAAAAACCAAAAGCAAGAGCCCCATTAAAAATCATGGCTATTAAAACACTTGCTTAAACATTTAAAACCATAAATATTGACTGCACATAAATATTTCTGCTGCAGCAGAAAAAAGAAAAACAACAAATTTGTCATAAAAATTGTTTGCTAAATTAACAGCTTTAAAAATTATAAAAGAAAATTTCCTTGATGGCCAGACATTAAGACGGACACCATACAAAGAGAAAGTGAAAATAAAGCCTGAATTAAGAAAAATGAAACAAACAAAAAACTGCATCTTTAAACAAAACTTACAATCGCTGTTAAGGTGTCTTTTAAACATTTAAGAAAACAAATTAAACCACGTAATCCTGCTCGTTTGTCTTTATGTCAATAACAACAGCATTCAGTCAAGTCTTTGAGAGATTAAAAAAAAAGTAATAAAATTTTTACAAATTATATGGATTTGAAATAGCAACAAATCTCCTCATTTGTCTTGTAAAAGCAACAAACATATTAAAAAACACACACCTTTTTTTGCCATTTTTTCTACTTTTTTTCACATGTGTAAATGATTGAATAAATGTGGTGAGACTTAAGATAACAACATGCAACATGATGGTTTGGAAATATTAAACGGGAGAAAAACCACATTGCATGGATTTGTTGTGATAAACAAATGTCAGGCCTAAAATGGCAACGCTTTGTTTTGGGTTGTGTTTTTTTTTTTTTTTTTTTTGGGGGGGGGAGATGCCGATCGTGCAGCAATTACAACAGTTGCAACAGTATCCAAAGTACCATATTTGTCGAAGTTGTCAGTTGCTGACCATTTATTGTTTAATCAATTTCAACAGTTGTTATTTATTCACAACAACTACAAACGACTGTAATCACAGAATGATTTATAGTTTTTGACACTGATAAAAAAAAAACGTAAGAAATAATTTGAGACTTTTACACGAGCGACAACAGCATGCACGTGCATGCAAGTGTAGATTACAAAATGTTTGGGTATACGGGCATAGATTTTTGTGAATCAAAGCTTAGTTTTTTTTTACTAATTTAAGCAATTAAACTCTTATAAAAACAATAAAACTTATTTAAACAATAAACTTTTATAAAAAAAAATTTTTTTATAACATTTTTCTAAAAATTAAACTTTTTTACAATAACTTTAGAAATAAAAGTTATACAAAAAAAATGATATTAGAGCAGTTTGAAGCTACCACAATCCACAATTTTTGGGCATAACGTGCCATAAACTCTCAAGCACACACACACATGTATTCTCTCCTCTCAGAGAGGAATATTACACAATGGAGTTTTTGTTTTTGCTTTATCTGGAACATTATTGATCCATTTATTTCTATTATATGCAGTTTCGGGAGCAAACAATAAAACTTGGCATTTTTTTTTTTTTTTGTAGCACCTTCCAATGTTCTGTTTCCGGATTGAGCCGAAACTACTCTGATCGCTGATGTCCTCTATAATTTAGTGTCAAATATTTTTATATTAGAACCCTGAGGTAATTAATAAATTATCATATTTATTAAAATGTAACTTGCCAGAGTAATTTGTTTCTACTTCACATTTACCTTAAGTACACACAGAAAAAACTGCAGTGCAAAATTAACATGAGAACATGTTGCTTAAAAATCACGCTAAATTTTTACAAAAATAATGACGTTATTCAAAATTAATGCAGGTTTCGTTTCTACACAACAATACGCGTTTATTTTGGTTTTCTTTTTTTTAATGTAATTTTAAAGAGTTTAGTTAAACTTAGATTAAAAGCAAATGTCACCATCATTATAATTAATTAAAAAAATTTTAATAAAAAAGAGTTTTGGTTGTCATACAAAATTGAAAAGGTTGCCCTTTACTGTAGAAACGAAAACGGCATAAATCTCTATTATAGTTACCATTCAAAATCATTGTTGCAGTGGCTGACAGATAGTTGTGAGGTTAGGTTGGAAGAAAGATGCCAGAGAGAGAGTTTGTAGTGCAGAAGTCAAATATTTAAATATATAAAGGAAGAAAGAGGTGAAATTAAATAAGACAAAAGAACAACAAAATCCGAATAAAACTATCAATCAAGGTACCTCGATATCAGGTAGCCGCATAACTACAACAATTACAACAACAACAAACGCTTCATGTATTTTTTTTTTTTGGTAGAAATCTTTAAGTTCTGTCACCCATTTGTTCGCGTTTGCTTGTTAGTGTTGTGTATTTTGACAGTTCTTCAGGCTATAAGCAGTAGTCAACTGGGTTTGTAAGGCTACCTTGTACCGAGATACCTTGCTATCAATCAAGAGGAATTACAAATCAAATTAAGAGGAACTACACTGAAATCTTAATAAAAAACATTTTTTCACATTAATACAAAAGTGCCTAAATTGAATTGAAATTTTCATAAAGCGAAATCACCACCGAAAAATATAAAATAAACCTTGTTTTCTACATTTTTAACTAGGTTTTTTTTTCGGCGTGTAAAAATCACATTAGTATCTCTTGCATCATTTCGATTTTTTCTTCCAGTGTGTAAAATCGTCAAGTGTTTGTCTGACATCATTTTTGTTTGGTCTGTGCATGTTGTGTGTGCGCTGTAGTGAGTTATTTTTAACCACAATAAATTCAATTCAATTTTGTATATATTTTTTGTTCGTTTTGTTTTAATACATTTTTACACACTGTATAATTTCATTTAATAAAAATCAAAAGTGACAATTGCCATTTTTATGATACTTTAATCATTCATTGTTCGTTGTTTTTGTACTTGCCTAAAATAAATTATGTGTGAATGAAGGCCTCGAAATCACCGGGGGGATATTAATGAGTCTGGACAGTAGTAATTTTAATTTAATTGATACACATATTATACAAAATGGAAATGATTTTCTGTTAACACATTTTCTTTCAAATGATAATTTTAATCAATAATTGAAATTGAAATTTAAAAAAGTGTTTCAATTGTTTGTTGCAACATTTTCCGTTTTAATTATTACAATTTATTTTTGTTCACACATAAATTTAATTTCAATTACACGCATGTTGCACATATTAGTACAGCAAAAGAAGAAAAAAAAAACAACAAATCTAAGAACATGAGAACATGCATATGTACATACATATGTATGTGTTTTTCTTTCCATTGCGAAGCCATGTGGACACAAATGTCTGTTTGAGCACCAGCGGAGCATCAGTGAGAAACTACTTGGAGCTCATTGATTTTACTTGGGCGACAGTGCGAACGCTGTGAAGTAAATCTTAAGTCTAATCATTCATTATTAACGGCAGCTTTAACGACAACTTCTGTGGCAATAAAAACGACAGCAATAACAATAACAATGTGTGAATTTATTCAGCGAATTCGAGTGTTGGGATGTCGGCAAGTACATGCATATGTACATACATATTTGTCATTGTTAGCTGGAGTTTGAAAGACTAATTTGACGATCATGATCACTGCATGATAAAAATAAAAATAAGCGAAAGCTGGGGGAAACCACTAACAAAGTTACAAATAGAAATTGAAAACATACGCGCTTCAGTTCAAATAACCATTGCGTTTTGTTTTTATAATTTTTTTTATTTGCTTTTACTACGAGTCCAATTGAATTTACACAGGGGTTGCAGTATGCCTGAGCTGTCTTAAGCTTATGATAGAACGGAACAAAAAGCCTATCATATGCTTAAGTAAAGCAGAGTTATAACGTTCTTGAATTTATAAACTTAAACAGATTATTCCACAAGATAAGGTTTATGCAAATGGACCACAAACGCTTCGGGTCTGCAAAAACGGAAGCTATCCTAATGTGTGATTTAAAGAGGAAAAGCTGCCTGAAAATAATTCTGTGTAGCAAGTTTAGCTGTGGAGCACATATAGTTGAAATTGTTGTTCACTATTAAAGACATGTCCTATTCTTTGCACACGAAATAAACATCTGTTTATATCCGACAATATTTTTTTCTTTTCTCTGATCTTATGCTCTCTAAACAAAAGGCTATTTATCTCCGGCTCGAGATCAATTATTTACTATTAATACATAATACTATTGTTTTCTATAACTATAATTTATAATTATGCAAGCTTTAGATCTTTGTTTTTTATAAAAGATAATTTGAAACAATTACATATATTTATTTATTTTTCAATATTTTTTTTGAATTTTATAATTATTTTCCTGAAGAAAATGCCAACAAATTGTTGGCGAAATATTCAAAATAAATAATTATTATATGTTTTCAAATAATTTTTAATAAAAAAAACAAAGATCTAAAGCTTGATTAATTAATTTAATAATCTCAAGATCAAATAATATAGAAATAAACTATAATTTATATTTAATTACTTTATCGGCTTTTAAATTCTTTTTACTTTTACCCCCCATTTACACATGCAAGCAACTTGCTGCAAGTTGTGTGTACATATTAACAAGCAGTACACTGCCACTTGCTTGATTGTTTACACAGGCAAGTGCAAGCTCATTTTTGAAATGTTGTCAAAGAAAATGGTCTTAAAGAAATTTGCTTTACTTTACAAAATAAAAGCAATAATAATAAAATAATTATGCGGAAAAAACTAAAAAGTCACTAGTCCATTTTTTTTATATTTAAAAATCACTATTTTTTGCCTTTTTTGTGTATTGTTTATTCTCGTTTTGGCCGTCTACATGACTTTTCAAGGGCTGGGTTTTTGCTTTTTGTCATTTTGCCGACATGCAAGTAAAAAAAATAACGGGCAATCAAAATCTCTTGCAAGTGAACTCGCAACTCGCAGAAGTATGATGATATTAGTAAAAAAAAAGTCAATGTATTGAGTTACTTGCACTTGTACTTGCGTGTGTAAATGGGGTGTTAATGATAAACATCTTCCAAAAAAGATAAGATAAGAAAAGTAAAATTAAAGACTTATTGGCTGGGGTACATACCAGGTCAGTACTACTTGCATACTTTTCTTTAGCAGCAACAGCGCAGAGTTTACCCTCACCTAAGGCCTTTCTGGCAGACACATACACAAATTCACTCTTTTATAACTCTGATCTACTTCCATATGTTTGCAAACTGCGAATTAATAATCATGTTGCGCACCATTTGTCAAAGACCATTACCATGATGATGGCAAGTTGGCGAAGATGATAATCGTCTGATGGCATGCGTAAAGGAAATTAAATGAACAAAAAAATTTAACATAACTGAGCATGCGTAAAATGTACAGATTTTTCTTGTTTTTTCTGCTCTTTTTGCGCAATCATAAAAACTTAAATCGCGATAAAAGAAAATATGTATGTAACATTAAGTAGCAAGAAAGCAAGCGAATAAATTAAAACCATTCATCATTGTGGAAGAAGACTTTTTTTAAAAATGTTTTGATTATGCCCGAACAATTTCCGTTAATTTGGTTCGCTTTAATTTCTGTTTTTATGTTCTGGCGGCATTTCTTGTCTTGTTCTGATGAATAAGTGCTCAAGACTTAAGTAATTTTTATTACCGTCTCTTATTTATGCATAATTTGGTCGCAATATTTGAGTGCCTAAATTGTTTTGTTATTGTTAAAGTTGTTACTTGTGTTCTCAGATAAGATGTTACTTCCGTTAGTATCGATAGATTTAGATGTTGAGTTTTATAGTTATTATTACAGAGAACTGAGTGCTCAGTTTATTCAGGAACATATTTACTAAGATATAGGACTTTTTTTTGGCATTCATAGCGAACAAAATGTTTTCTAAATAAGAACTGAGTGTATAGCAGCGTCAAATCTTACTTAAGTAGGTATGTACATATTTCATTCCCGCAGCTGACTTCAGCACCGTGTGCCTTATTTCTTATTTCCAAACCTGGAGAAATAGATTTTTCTATAAACAATGAACTATTTCAATATGACCTTGTTAGCTCCCCCCGGAGGCACATTATGTATCTTGCTGATCGTAACCAGCTTGGTGCCGTGTCAACGGAGTAAATGAGATGCAGGATATCTGGGTTATCTTGGTGGCCACACATCCTGGGCAGGTCTCGAGTAGTTGCGGTATGTTCTGAGAGACCTGCTGAAACCCCCATCGAGGGGCAATTCGGCTTCATTTACATTTATTTTAAAAATCCGGGACTCATAGATTAAACCTCGTATTATTTGTCTACTTAGCAATATTAAGTATAGTATATTTGAGCAATATTATTGCTCTAGAAAGTTCAAACTTCAAAATCTTTTAACAACTATTTTTAGTAATCAAAATGAGGAGGTAAAACATGTTTGTGCCAAAAGTTTGATCAGCTAAAAATATGTTCAGTTTTTCTGCTCTTAAATGTCAATATAAAATATTAAAAGAAAAGTTCGTCTGATCTTCTCATTAAATACAATTTCCTAGGTATACAATTTTTTTTTATTTTAATTCAAAAACGTCTAGCATCTGCCTGCCCATTTACATTTGCAAAACGTGTTTAGCATGCGGGTTTCCTTCTTTGTACATTTTTATTGTTCGCAATTCTCTAAGTTTCTTTTCCCTTTTTAGAAAGCTGATTTTTTGATTTGGTTTGTTTTTTTTTGTACTTGTTTTCTAATTGTTGGTTTTTTTCTTCATTTCATTCATAAAAATTAAATGCTGGAATAATAAAATTTATTTCTAAAGAAGATTTCTAGTGGAATCTTGAATGTGTAAACATTTGATGACAAGAATTAACTTTTAATTGAAAGTGCTGGCAGTTCTGCTCATTAGCAAAGCACAGTGTGTAACAAAAAACCTGGTGTTTGCAAATATATCGAAATGTATTCACGTGTAGGGAAGAGTTGAGCAAAATAGCCCAGTGATAAAAACTTTTCATCTTTCTGAATTTTCTTTCACAAGGCTGTAACAAAAAGTTCAAAGCATCAATTTAATTAATGAAAAACCTTGAATTTATAGAAAAATAGATATGTGAGTACATGCATATAAAAGAATTTAATGAAATACCCAGTGGTGAAAATATTTAGACCTTCTTACCTTTTTGAAATAATTTTTACTAGGATGTAACAAAACGTGCATTATATCAAGCTAATTAAAACAGAGGCTTGTATTTACAAATAAACGTACAAGAGCACGCACATGAAGAAATGGAATGAAATAGCCTAGCGATAAATATAAAAAGGCCTATCCATCTGTTTGAATTACACTTCACAAAACCAGCATTATATCAATTTATTTAAAACACAAACTTATATTTGCAAAGAAATATACAACTGCACGCAAATGGAAAATTATAATATAGCCCAGTGGTAAAAGTAACAAGGCTTTTTCATCTTTTTAAGTTATCTTTCAAAAGGTGATAAAACAATATAGCATTACATTAATTTATTTAAAACAGCCACTAGTACTGGCAAATATATTTATAAGTATGGAAGCACTTAGTAATATAACCCAGTGGTAAAAATAAGACGCCCTTGCAATCTTTTTGAATTGTATTTGAAAAAAAAACAGCACTATATCAATTTATTTGAAACAGAAGCTTGCAGTTGCACATAAACATATAGTGCACGCAATTTAATGAAACAACCCAGTGGTACAATAAGCAAATCTCATGTATCTTATATTTTTCACAAAGCTATTTATGACAAAGGCATTTAATTAAAGCAATATCTTGTATTTGCAATTAATATATGAGTGGATTGATATGGAAAAAGTTAGCGAAATAACCCAGTAGTAAAAATAATGGGAAATTTTTGTTTATCTTAATTTTCTTTTACTACTCTGCATTTGCAAATAAATGTATAAGTGCACAAATGTGAAAGAATTGCATTAAATAATCCAGTGGTATAGATAATTTTGCGTATCACAAGGCTGTAACAAAACAAGCTTTACATCGATTTATTTACAACAGAAATTTGCATTTGGAAATAAATATCCAAGTGAACGCATGTGGTAGAATCGAAAGACCGAGCGGTAAAAATAAGAATACCTTCTCATCTGTGTGAATTTTCTTTCACAAGGGAATAACAAATATAGCATTACATTTAAAGAAGAAGTTTGTATTTGCAAATAAATATGTAAAAAAAATGTATGTAGTAGAATCGAATGAAAGAACCCAGTGGTAAAAATAAGAAAAGCTTCTCATCTGTCTGAATTTTCATTCCCAAGGGGATAACAAATACAGTGTTACATTTATAGTAGAAACTTGTGTTTGCTAATAAATATGTGATAAAGTGCGCGCACAGGAAAGAATCGAACAAAACAATCCAGTGGTAAAAGTATCTAAGGAGGCGTCATCCTTCTGAGTTTTCTCTCCCGAATATTTTCGTAACATAGTGTCTAGACGTAATATAATTAAACAAGAACTTATGCTGGGTCCATGGAAGATGCATATCATTTCCAGATTTTTCAACCCAGAGGTCTACATGATCAAGATTTTGGTCACCAAGATAACTCAGCCCGCCTACACTTCTTTACTCCGGCTGCAGCACATCAATATAGGTGTTGAATGCAAGAAGTATATGTTTTTTCAGTTGAGGGGGCTCTAAGTGCAAGAAATAGAAATATAGAAATAAAACCTATTCATAAATTTTTCTAATAACAGGTAATAGAATAACATAAAGTATTAAGCTAAGCTTCTGACATTCAAAATGTCAAAGAACTCGAATGTTCTGCATTGTGTGGCAAGCAATAGTATTTTGGTACAATGTGCTAAGTAGAAAGTATTTATGCATATACGTGAGCCCATTCGCAACCTAATGCCTCACTTTTGCTTATGATTCATTGTACGTTTAACTAATTGAAGTCTTTGAAGTTCCTGACCTTCACCGTGGTGATGCACTTCTGACACCATTCAATTCAAACACTGGTTACACACATGTTGACCACCTTGTTGGTGTTTAACATGTGAACAGTACACAAATATTCGACAAAACGCCAATAAATGGAAGCTCGCCATATTCCTTTATACAGTACTTTTCCTTTTTTTGCATTATTTTGTTTGTTGTTGCACATGGCAACTTCCGCTCGATTGAATGTACAAATGTATTACATGAATTTTAATCACTAAAAAAAAACATAAAATAAATAACAAACACTTTTAAATTTATGCATTTATTCGCTCATTGTTTGATAAAATACGACCAATGGGTATTTGAATTTATTTATATTTATTTTGTCTTTGGTTACAAGTTTATTGACATGCATAAAACAAACATGACATTAATTTTCATGCATATGAAAATTTTCACGTTTTTTTTTTATTCTTCTTCTCTTCGCATATTCGTTCCATGTTCGCAATAAGTTTTCGCATTCATACACAATGATCTAATTCATGACAAGTTTATGCTAAAATCGCAATTTAAATAAGTCGCATATGAGAAAGAAAACTAAAAATAATTTTCTTTCATTACTATTTTCAGTACATTTTTTTTTTAAGCCACTGTTATGTAAGACACTGTCTGTAAGTCTGGCTGTCTGTCTGCTGAAGAAATTGTAGCAAAAAAAAAAAACCGTATTAAATTTCTCTTTCTGCATGTTGTTTTTATGTCTGGGCAGAACATTGACTTTAATAAAATCTATAAAAAATGAAAATTAAATAATTTAATAATTTTGGTATTGAATGAAGGTGGATACTCTCAGCTAAATTTCATACGACTCCAGGAGTCACAGAACAAAACGTTCTATTTTGAGCTAATTTTTTCCACATGTTCTTATTTCTTGAAAATATTTGATTCTTAGTTTTACAGGGTTATCCATTTTGAGGTTTCAAAAGTAAACGTAAATAAAACAAGTACAAGATTTCTTTATTTTTTCATTATATTTCTTTTTTTATAATAAAGTTTGCACAATTTGTTTCTGCTGTATTTTCTAAAATACTTCTTGTGTACTAAATTTGAAAACGGAAATATTTAGAGAAGAAGACTACAAAACGACCTGCACTTGCAGATTTGTCAGAATTTTAGCGTATACGTTGTAATTTGACAAATATTCCAGACCAAAGAACTGCATAGAAAACACCCCACCACTAGATGCACAACTTGTTTCTGCTGTATTTTCTAAAATACTTCTCGTGTACTAAATTTGAAAACGGAAATATTTAGAGAAGAAGACTACAAAACGACATTTTGATAGTTTTTATGCGTTGTGTGAGAGTTAAGCGATCTATTTTCGTCAATGTCAGACTTTCAACTGAGAAAAAAAAAATCGGTTTAACTTAGTTTGACAGATGTCGAATTCTAGTGCCATACTTCTGAGACCACGAAATGGATAACCCGTTATAATCTGCTCGAAAAATAGTACATATTTTTCTTAATTTTTTTTTTAGCCTTATGTGTATAATATTATAAGAATTGAGAGTAGAGTCCTTGCTGTACCTGCGACGATGATGAATTGAAAAAAATTTATTGTTTTAAACGGTATAAATGATTTTTGCATCATGTGCAGCATATTTTACTTGCGTTTGGTTGCAAAAGTGTAACACTTTCAAAATTCACAGTTTTGCATGCTATACACACAGCATTTGTGAGTTGTAACCCACTTGACCAATGACCCAGATTAACTACTACTAGTAATTTTGTATACGGATCGTTTTCCCACTTTTGATTGATTAAATGTGATAATGCATTTCATTTGTGTCACATTCTTAATTTTCAAAAAGATTTCTATACCATGCGAAAAGCAGTAGTAGCAATAGATAGAAAATGCATGTAAATGCAAACATTTTTTCTTATAAGACACGAGAGACAAAATATGTATGCAAGGGGTAATTTTTCATATACATACATACCTAATACATACCTATGTATGTATGTGTGTATGTACATACATATGTTTTTAGCATTTTGTTTGTTGTATATACATACATATTTTTTTGCAAAATTTGTATAAAGCTTTTTAATTTAGGTCATTAGACGTTTAAGCAACAAAAATATCATAACTACATACTTGCAACGCTTCACACTCATTCTCAACTCAAGTCCGATTTAGAAATAAGTAAAACCGAAATAGAATTGAAATCAGCAGACAACAAACGGCAACAAAAACTGAAATTAAAATTCACAACGAGCCAAAGAAAAGAAGCAATCTATGATATATGCTAATTAGTCAATATTATACCGCAAACAAACAACAACAAAAAAAACTAAAACTTGAAAAAAAAAATAAATAAAAATAAATGCAAAAACAACAAGACCCAACTATTGCAAATATGTTTGTATGCATAATCAATTATTTCAACAAATTTAGCCGGAATTTTTTCCCCCCCCCCCCAAATCAACGAAATGTTTTTCTAATATCTTTATAATTGTTATAAATTTTAAAATATTTTATTGCTGCACGTCACACATTCTAATAAGAGTACAAGAAAAAAATCATTTAATGCATTTTTGTTTATTTATTTATATTTTTGAAAAAAAAAATTTTTTTTGGCGGCCATAATTTAAAAATACATTCGAATTTCATGATATACATACCTCTAAAGCAGGCAGACAAACAAACAAAAAATGCACCTCTTTTCATAAAATTTTTATCTTTTTAAAACATTTTTTTTTTTGCAGATTTCTTTGAGTTTTGTAAAGAAATGCAGAAACTGAGAAATTTATGTGCATGGGTATATTTTCAAGGACACATATTACTTTCGAATATTTTGGCTGCGAGCCATTTAAGAACTTGAACTTAAATTTCTTTTGCATGATTATCGAACAAATTTCTAGTAAATGAACTTGAAACGAGTAAATATCATTAACGCTTATATTAAAAAAAAATTAATACATATTTCATATCAAAATTAAAAAATTTTTTTTTATGGACATTTTCAAAGCATAAATGTTGGACAAATGATAAATTGTATTGAGTAGGAGACATGCGAGCATTAAGAAAGTCAAGAAATTTCGTTTGTTGTCAGTGAAAAAATATGCTAAAGATGAGCTGTGGGAAGAAACGACCATGAAACAACTAATAAAGCAGCTTCATCAGCTGAACCGTTAATCATCTGACTGCTTAAAATCAGATACCGAAAATAACTGTTATTTTTGAATTTTTGATTAAAAAAAGCAACCTCAAGGAAATATCGGAGAATGAAACCAAGTATACCATTTTGAAAGTCTTGGACCAAATTGTCGGAAAATGCGATGCTTTTTAAAAATCTGATTTTTATTTTTTCAGGCAAAAAATAACAGTTATTTTTTTATTTTAATTTTGTGGAGCAAAAGTACAGTTATTTTTAAACTTTTATTTTTTTGAACAAAAATAAAATAACTTTTATTTTTTCTAGCAAAAATAACAGTTCTTTTTGACTTTTATTATTTCGAGCATGAATAAAAGTTATTTTTTGACTTTTATTTGTTCGAGCAGAAAAAAAAGTTATTTTTGACTTTTATTTTTTCGAGTAGAAATAAAAGTTATTTTTTGACTTTTATTTTTTTGAGGAGAAATAAAAGTTATTTTTGTGTTTTCAACCCCTTTGAGAAAGAAATTTTTATTTAATATTTTAATAAATTAACTATAAAAAAAATTATCTCTGTTTGAAAAAGTTTTTTAATAAATATAATAATGAATTAATCACAAAATAACTTTTATTTCTGCTCAAAAAAATTAAAGTTAAAAAATAACTTTTAATTTTGCTTGAAAAAATAAAAGTAAAAAATAACTGTTATTTTTTTTTTCGAAAAAATAAAAGTAAAAAAATAACTTTTATTTCTGCTGGAAAAAGTAAAAGTCAAAAATAACTGTTATTTTTGCTCAAAAAAAAATAAAAGTAAATAAATAACTTTTATTTCTGCTGGAAAAAATAAGTCAAAAATAACTGTTATTTTTGCTAAAAAAAAACAAAGTCAAAAAATAACTTTTCTTTTTACTTGAGAAAATAAGAGTCAAAAAAACTTTTATTTTCTGACTTTTACGATAAAAGTTATAACAGCTTCGGTCCCTGCTTAAAATTGGCAAGAGAGTACAGAGATGAAATGTAGGCAAAGCGAGATAGCAAATCAGCGTAGCTCTGTTCATCTCTCTTCTGTAAATGTAGAAATGGCGTCTTTTTCACAGTTTTCAGAAGTTTTACAAAAACCAAATGCATGTTATTATTATTATTGAAGTTGTTCTTATTGTAGGGTATCATGAAAACGACAAAGTCGTATGGCATGTCAAATTTTTATCGTATTACTTTCTGTTTGTATAACGCTGCATGTACTTGATCGTATTAAATGAATTTCTGCCAAGTATTAATACATAGTATAATAGCCTGAACTGCCGTTAAGTATAATCGGTTCTGCTCTGACGAGATCAGGGATCATCTCCCTGACCACAACACGTCGTAAAATAATGTCGTGTTCACACTTATCAACTTTTTTGTTGATCAACTCTTGAATTTTTAGGTGGAACGAAGAACGTTAATCAGTAACGAACTGCTTGCACTGGCCAACTCGTTTCAACACTTGTGAATTTGTATGTGATTTTGTGTGTGAGTTTGTTGTATTTGTAGAGTATTGAAATGAAAGAATTCGCAAGCATAAGAATTAGACACTTAGAGGAAACTGATCGCTTTGTGTGAACATTAAAACAATCCTAAAGCAAAACTGACAAGAGTTTCTCCAACCGAAGGTGATCTGTATGAAATGTTCTAATGAAAAGTAAGTTGCATCATCTAATTGCTGTGTCATACTTTGCAGTCTAAAGTTAAATGTGGCGGCATTTGGAAAAGAAATTGCTAATTAATAATACGAGTAACAAACAAAAATAGTGAAATACTTTTCGGCTGAAAAAAAAATATCAGGGGGAGGAAATGTACTTAAAGTAAATAAGCTTGTGTAGATTTAAGAGAACAATTGACGCTTTAAGTCAATTAGACTGAGAGTGTATATGTATGTGTTTGTAAACAAAGATTTTAAATAGCTGGAAGGATCATAAGCAATTTGCGGCAAGACTCCGCATGCACTTCCTATTAGAAATGGTGACGCAAAACACAAATTCTATAAGAAATATTTGTATATAAATATATAAACCAATAACTTATAGACAGATTGCTTTCATTTATAAAACGTTTATCACTTTCATTGTATTTTTAATAGATTTGTCGGAAATATAAATAATTCATCATCGTTTCAAGACAAAGTTAAATTTTTTATTTGTTACTTGATTTTTTCAATAAAGAATTGTATGTATTGTACATTCTTGTTGATTGTTTGTTTTAATATCAAGTTAATTAAATATTTAATTGTTTATTGTACAATAATCAAGTGTGTACTTTTTCGCAGGTCATTTGAGCCTCAAATACCTATTATAAATGCTAAATTATGCAAGTAAATAATAAATAATTCTTGCTAATTGTGGTTTTCAATAATATCGGTAAGGAGTTGAAATCTCAACACACATTTGACAATAAAACAAATAAGCTGGCAATTAACTAGCACTAATTAAATAGAAAACAATGCCAATAATATCGTTTTACAAAATCAAATATCATACTAGAGTAAAGGAATTTAAAGTAAAAAAAAATATTTTGCTGTAAATTTTAATTTTGTTATTGAACTTCTGTGTTGTAATACATTTATATTAAATTACTTTTTCAGGCTCAAGTTCAACCCTTGGGTTTTCACTACTTTTTAATCAATATCAATTAAGTGAAGAAAAGTAAAATTTATTTGCTAGGTGGACAACCGGCTGTTTCTGGGTAGCAAACACCCTTCATCAGCACCCTATGAACTTTGGACGTGTCAAATTTCACAATTTTGGCACAGCCGCTTTAACCACTCGGCAACCAAAGCTCACGCAATTCTACTTTCTGTTTGTATACTTAATTAACATTAACCAAAGCAATGATATTTTTGCAGTCTTGGACGATATTTGTCGTCTCAGAAGACTGTTGCTCTCTGTTTATATGAAAGCTTTTTAATACATGTTCTGTTATGCATCATTGAGATCTAAGTGCTCTTTTATTGATACAATTTGAACATTTTCGCCATGCCCTGCGTTATTAACATTTTGCTGTAAATTTTAATTTTGTTATTGAACTTCTGTGTAGTGAAAACCCAAGGGTTGAACTTGAGCCTGAAAAAGTAATTTAATATAAATGTATTACAACACAGAAGTTCAATAACAAAATTAAAATTTACAGCAAAATGTTAATAACGCAGGGCATGGCGAAAATCTTCAAATTGTATCAATAAAAGAGCACTTAGATCTCAATGATGCATAACAGAACATGTATTAAAAAGCTTTCATATAAACAGAGAGCAACAGTCTTCTGAGACGACAAATATCGTCCAAGACTGCAAAAATATCATTGCTTTGGTTAATGTTAATTAAGTATACAAACAGAAAGTAGAATTGCGTGAGCTTTGGTTGCCGAGTGGTTAAAGCGGCTGTGCCAAAATTGTGAAATTTGACACGTCCAAAGTTCATAGGGTGCTGATGAAGGGTGTTTGCTACCCAGAAACAGCCGGTTGTCCACCTAGCAAATAAATTTTACTTTTCTTCACTTAATTGATATTGATTAAAAAGTAGTGAAAACCCAAGGGTTGAACTTGAGCCTGAAAAAGTAATTTAATATAAATAAAAAAAAATAGTTGAGAAAATATTTGTAAAGAAATTTGAGGTTTTTAGCGATTAATAATCGAATAGGAAAACTTATTTATTGCTGAAACAGTATCGTCATTGATCTCTGCTCTAGAAATGAACAATGGAAAGGGTTTGAGAGCTACTGTACAACAATTTATATTGTTTCCTATTATTCTTATAACAAGTATGGGGCAATTGGGGGTCAAGGGAAAGTAAAGCGAGGGATTACACAGCCAATACTTGCCCTGGTAAGGATTTGGTACCCCTTAGGCGGTGTAGACTTCACATATTCATGGACAACATTCTGCTGCACTATACCTAGCTGTAGAACAGCTGGTAGCCCCAGCACTATAATGGGATGCATTAGACTAATCAGTTGCCGATCTTAAAAATGCACAGCAATAATGACACAGAAATTTTTTATAGCTACTGAATCCAAGTTTTTCAAAAGACTGGTTTATTTCTGTAGTACGGAGTCTGCATGATAAATTTCACAATACAATTTCCGTAAGGCGAATAATCTGAATATTTGTTGGCTGTCTAAGGCCTGCTGTTGCAACCTACCAATAGCTAAAAGTATAATTTTATCGGTCAGTTATTTTATCATCGCCATGAATATATTATTTTATTGATAATCTTTATGAATCATATTAAAAAATATTATTTATTTTTCATTATTACAGCTAGAAAAAACAATTTAAGAACGTAGAAACCCAGATTCAGTTGATATTTTTCGGTGGCGATTTTGCAGCATAGAACATTTATTTTAATTCCAACTGATTTTGTATAATAGAATCAATACGAAAATTAATATTTTTGATTATTACCTTCACTTTACAGTCGCACCATATGATTTACAATTGTTAATTATTTTATTAGGCTGGACTTTCAAGTCCTCAAACTGGAGAAAGTTTTTTTTTTGTGTGATCAAATTATAGTGCTCAACATTTCTAAGAGCCATTACTACAACATAGCGTTTAAACCATTAACCATTTTTCATTATTACAACTTCCCTTTAGTTAAAAGTTAGCGTTAAATTATAGAACTAATAATCCAGCAGATAAATTAATGGCAGGATTAGCTTTGGCATTTACCACATTTGGTGGTGTCTTCGCTACATTAAACTGAAACGGTTAATTAATTGAAAAAATTTCCCTGAAAAAAATTCACTTTTTATGCATTTATTTCTTCTCTAGACAACAATTTTTACAAATTGTGTCATCAATTTTGCGACAGCTTTTGGCATGAGCAAAAAAAGTTCACCATGACATCATCGAGGAGTCCGATTTTCATTTTTTTTGTATTTTTATATGGCGGCCTCCCTGCTGCAGAGTCGTTGTATTCGAGAAAAATATTGGGGAGAAAAAATTTTCAGCGGTTAGTCATACATTTAACTCCTGGGGCAAGGTAATGTAAAGGGAAGAACATTTCTTTTTCGAGAGGCACAAATACTCCTCAATATTCTTTTCGATCACAACGATCATACGCACCCTGCCTCCTTAGGGGGATGCTTCCATACAAAAATACAGAAAATCATTGAAACTGGGAAGCTTTGAACATGATTTTTTTAATATGCCGTAAGGAAGGAAATTTGTTTGCTCAAAGCCAAAGGAAAAATCAATGACACAATCGCTCTTGCGGTGGTTGACGTTTTTGCGGCGAAAGTCCAGCGTTTTTGGAAAATGATGCCAGAAAGCCATTAAATTTCAATCGTATTCGGCGTATTTGACACTTAAAAGTGCGATTTTAAAACCGACAGCAATAACGAAAACCGAAATAAAAATATTTGAGAAAACAACAAAGGTGATTATTCAAAAAATTGTTGTGCATACTAATCGGATCGGCCTAATGTGCATGGATTAATCTTATTACGAGAACGGCTGCAAGCTTCTTCAACACTTTTTCTAAATCGATTCGCTCTAATACATGTTCTACACTAAGGCATAACTCAACTTATTTGTATGGCGAAATATAGTTTTAAGTAACAAGAAAGAAAGTGCAGTCAACTTGCTGCCAGTTTTTGTTTTTCTTCTATTATATTTTAAAGGCGTCTTCCATTTTGCAACAGTGGTGGTCAATAAGACTGAGCAGCAATTTGATGGGAAGCAACAACTTGCTGCTGAAAAAAATTCTGAAATGACTTCTGCGGTTATCACTTACGGGCCGGCCTTATGGAGCTATTCTCTGCGTTGTTTTGCTCCACAGCGCACAATGACGTGATTTCGAATGAAAATAAAAAAAAAACTTAATAAACACACAATTGAACCCAACCTAAAAGTATTAAAAAAAAACTATTAATATTAAACACATTAATTTAAATTTGAATCATTTTCAGGCAACATTTTAACATTTTTGCGGCGATTTTTTTGAATTATACATATTAATTTTGGCTTTTTTTTTAAATATATATTTTTTTTTGGTTTATGACTTTGCTGAGTCAAGGTTAAAAAAAAAACTAAAAAAGAAAAAGCAAATTTAAGAAAAATGTAGAAGTGTTGTGAGATTTTTTGCACACACTAACTAATAAATAAAGAATAACTCATTCGTACATAAATAAGTAAATAAGAAAAGGCAACAAACATTTCAGAGGGAAGAAAAATAAAAGAATACAAGTTTTTTTATTTTTTTTTTTTTTAAGTGGCATTAATAATTTGAATTGAATTGGTTAATGGCTTAATTTAAAACATGTTTTTCATCATTAACATTGCAAAATATTGTACATACAAATATTTGGAATCACCACCACCACCACAATCACTGTCATCATCAACCGATTGCTGCAAGTTCATGGTCTGCGCTTCCATTTCTTTGGTTTCGCCTTCTTCTACTTTATTCCCTTCTCGTCATACTTCTTGGGAAATAAACACAACTTCAACAGACAGACAGCTTAAACATGTCTGATTTTGTTGAAGCATGATTTTGAAATTCAATCTGAATATTATGCGGCAAATAAATAAACGGTGCATGTGTTTAAGATGGTGCTTAATTTTTTCTTATTGCAAATAAAAAATAGCACGGGTCAGGCAATAATCATTTTTTATTTGTTTTAAGTGTGATTTTAGTAATGTCTGTTTTTTTTCGGTTTTTGTTTATTTTAGTTTTCAGTGTGTTAAATAATGCATTCAAATCAGACTCAGTTTCAATTACAAAATATGCAAATCAAATGTATTACATTTTGCAGCTACGAAACAACAGTAAAATGACGTAACGCAACAGCACCGTTCTGGCCAAGAGCGGGCCCTGGAAAAGGGGTTATTTTTGAATATGCCTTGGTCATAGATATATTGGCTAATAACGCCGTTGGATGAATTTTCACTCCAAAGACTGTTTTTTTTTTTTTCTAACGAGATATATAATCTTTTATCGCTTTCGATTAAATCATTGTTGGCTTTCCTCGAAACATATCACTAGCTATTACGTACCAAGTATCCAAGACCACAACCATACGTATTACAGAAATATGTGGATAGCACATTAAAAGTTTTATATTGCCGTTTTATATTGTTACGTTTTTACCTTTTAATAAAAACGATTTTTGTGGATTCTTTGATTGCAAACGAATTAAAATACACTCAGCTATTTTATATACCGTACTTTCACTTCCGTTCACTCTTTATTAATTATTCAACAATGTTAAGGCACTCTGCTAAAACACTAAATACCAGACTGTACCAAAGCTCACATCATGCCACTATTTACATAGTATATGAAGTTGCCGAATTCGAGAACCTTCTAATTCGAGAACCATCGACACTTCTACATCTACATATCTACGCTTATACTAATAACTTGAGCGCCAAAAATAACAAACATGTCGCAGCAATATTTTAGTGGTTTTCCGAATATGTTCGACAAGTTAACAAGCACTCTTATTATGAAAATATGAACACAGCGTTACAGTTTTGTGCGCAGTGAAATGCATATGCAATGGACTTTTGTTTGTTTCCAAATCAAAGAAAACTTGTATAAATAAATAAGCATCTAGATCTCAATGATGCAAAACAGAACATGTATTGAAAAGCTCTCATATAAAGAGCAAATAACAGTCTTCTGAGATGACAAAAAATCATCCATAACAGACTGCAAAAAAATCGATTTTTTCGATTTTTTTTCGCAAAAAATATGTAAATGAAGTTTCAAGAGAATTTAGTCAGGACATGAACCAATCTCATGTGGTTGCAGTTATAGTTGTAGTGAACATTTTTATGTAATTGACTTATGTTTATCAGCCAGCAACTGAAAGTTAAGTTAATTTTTTCTTTCGCAACTCTATATGTTAAAATATTTTAGTAAATCCTCAAGGGATTTTAGTTTGGACTCCATCTCTACTTGTCAAATAGATATGCAGCTACCATTACAGTTTTGAATGAAGTAAAATTTTTATATAAGTGACCATAAGTTTTGCGAGCAAACAAAATTGATCTGCACAGTTCTGTTTGTAGCAATATATTTATAAATTTTCAAATTAAGGTAAGTACTCTGTTCAAAGCTGCGGAAAATGTTTAGCAACATTGATTTTTTCATACGAAAAGTTTGACGTGTAGCAAATGTAGCCCGTCTCGCGATTTTGAAAAAATTGTTTGCTTTCATTGCTTATTTTGACGTGATAAATTTAAATTGTTTTCCATTTTTAGCAAAATTAAATCTATTTCTCACTTGATCAGCTGTTGTTCAAAATTTCGTACGAAATAAGTGGCCCTCATGTTGTTTCGCAGCTAAAAAAAAAGCATTGCCAGAAACATTTTGCCTCTAAAAACATGTTGCCATTAAATTTCAAGTGTTTTTCGCCGTAAAAACAGAGTACTACTTTTTCAACTTTATTTCGTTTATATTTCATGCCGAAAACTTTTATATGCAGGTTGACAGCATTTCGCACGAAATTATGAATACAATACCGGCCTTTAGTCCGAACAACAACTCCATTTATGTGGGCTGGCATTGTGGATGTCACTGCAGTCTCGCTGTAGCAAAATTTTAATATAGCTGACCCATATTCAGCAGCAAGTTTACTTGATTATTTGAAAACAAAAATATTTTAGTGAACTATCAAGGGATGTTAGTCAGGACAACAACTTGCCATAGAAATATGTAGATGTTATAGTGAACTATGTTCACTATATATAACCAAGTTATGTTTATCAGCAAGTCGAAGCAAAGTTGATCTGATTTGTACAGTTCTTTTTGCAAACATATTTAGGTAAATTTTCAAGCGGTGTTAGTGCACTTTACGAAAGCTGTCATTGCAGATAGTATTGCAGTTTTGGATGTAGGGAGCTTAGGGGTAGTGTTGATAGCATTACAGTTTTGGGTGAATTAAACTTTATATATAATAGCCAAATGTTTATTAGCAAATCAAAGCAGAGTTGATTTGATTGACATAGATTTTTTCATCAAAATATTTTGTCAAAGGATGTTAGTAAGGACAACAACCACCTTTACTGTAGAAACACGAACACCAAATTAGCATCGGTACTCATAAAAAATAAAACATTGTTGAAACACATTTTACAACAAATTTTTCATATAGAATTTGTTCTAAAATGTATTTGAGCAACGTTTTATTTTTTATGAAAATAGTGAAAACTTTATATGCAAGAAATTTTATTCACACAGTTCTTTTCGTAATGATATTTTAATAAGTTTTTCTTAGTGGTGCTTCTATTTAAGGTCTTAAAACGTTACAGTTTCTTTTTGTTTTACCCGAGCTGAACGATAATGCGTTCAGCTCAGGTAAAACAAAAAAATTTTCTTTTTAAATTTTTTCAAATTTCTATCATAAAATTAAATTTTTTTTTTTTGCACCATCATCATCAGCTGCACTTTAAGTTGGACAGCTCATTAAAATCTATTTCAATCAGCTTTAAATAGACAATTGTTTTGAGGGTGTTGGAATTAGTTGTTATTTATTAACAACGAAAATGTAGATTAGTGCATTTTGTTATACAAAACAAAGAGAGAACACAAAAAAAAAAACAACAGCGTGCTGGATGATGAATGCACTTCAATTTAGTAAACGGCTGTTCAAATGAACTAAACAGTTTTAAAATATATCTAATATATATTTATTTATACTATTTTTATTAAACAATCGTGATAATGAAAAATACGTCAGCTTTTAGCAGAAAGCAAAAAAAAAATTGCTTTGTAATTTAAATGCAACTGTTTTTTCAGTTTATGTAATTCAAAGACTACTGCAGTTATCAACTTTGTATTTTTGATATTGAAATGTGAATGTGATTTGCAGCTTTTAAAGTGGTGAGATAAGATTTTCCACCGAACAAAGAAAACGAACAATTACAGTTTTAATCAACTAAGTAACGAATTATTGTGCAATTTTTCTGTGCTAGAATTTGTTTTATTCTCTTTAGGGCGAGCTAAATATTTTTAAAAATTTTAAGAGTTTTCTTTCCATAAAAAGCTACTTAGCAAGGGGTATCTAGTAAAGAATCTCTATGGATAAAAATAAACTCTATTGGCATACTCTTTATCCTGAAACAACTTTACATAGTTAGACAATCTTCTTCTACTTGGTAAAGCTGGGCGCTGATGCTTGCTGTCGTAACAGCTTTACCCCATATTTAAACATTAATGCTAACAATATTACGTTCAAAAAGTTGTTATTTAAATATTATAATTAAACTGATAAATTTAATTAATTTCTATTATTTGAACTTTTTCTTATATAATTATTTCTGTATTAAGTTTATCAGGCTCAAGTTTATCAATCACAAAGATAATATAGAAAGAACTTGAGCCTGATAAACTTAATACAGAAATAATTAAGCTGATAAATTGTAGCGATTGGTAAGAATTCAATTCTGCAGATGAATAAACTAAACTAAACTAGAAGGTAAAAAAAACATGGTTGTACCCCAGCAAAAAAAAAGTTAAAACTTACCTTTCTTGCTTTCCTTAAAGAAGGTAAATATGAAACAGACCGCTTTATAGCCGAGCAAGGAAGTTTTCAAATTTGCTTTTCTAGTGTTCTTTAAAGAAGGCAAGAAAATAAGTTTGAAGACTTATTAGCTCGGGTACTATGCTAAGTGTTTCCCTATAATTCCCTATAATGAGCCTAAAATAGCCATTTTTAATTGCCAAAGCAAAATAAATTCAGGCGAGTACGACACCGACTCGCACAGCAAGGATTCTGTACTAAAATACAAATGTCGTAACACATTTCATTTAGCAGGCGCCGGGTACCCTTTGTATAGGGCACACTTCAGATTTTAGCTTGTCGTTGTTTTGCCATGTGTTTCAGATTCAGTGAAAATTTCAGTTCTTTAATTCATACGGTTGTCCCCAAGTATTGAGTATCTACTATTTATAATAGTTTTAAATTTTTTGGTTTTTTGTTGTTGTTGAGACCTGACATACTGCTCAAATTTGAAAATTCTATCTCTTACGGTTCAAGTTACTGCTAATTTTCAAACTAAAGGGTGCCCCCACGCATCAGACACTGCTTAAATTTGAGCTTTTTGTTGCTAATTTTAATTAATAGTCACAATCTCTTCTATGGGAGCATTCTTTGTTTTTTTAACATTTTATTACTTTTAGTATTTGTTGTTATAGCGGTCGGGAAACCCCATGTCCTGTGAATACTTCAACTGTCTAGCTCTTGACATTTTGATGCAAAGCGAAGTCTCAGTCGTAAGGTCCCGTTTTCATGAGTGCGGAACCCTAAAAAAGAGAAGAACCGGTCTTTGTATTTTTTTTTTTTTTGTACTTTCTGTCATTTGCAAAAATAGATCGCTCTGGATTTTTATCTTTTTTTTTAAGCTTATTTTGTTTCCCAACCAAAATCATTAAAAAATCATTTGAAAAATTTTAATCGAAAACTGATGTAAATCATGAATGAAATGCATAAATTCAATTTGGATGTCAAGCTAAATGCCAACATTTCCTTTGAAAAAGGAAAAAAAATAACCATTTTTCTCGCCCATGTGGCTGAAAACATTGAGAGAAAGGTGTTTTTTTTTTTTATATATATATTTTCTAAACATGACAGTTTTATTATAAACGATTAATTTATTTTCGAAAAACTTTTGCCACTTTCAACACACAAATCCACAATATCAAACACATTTGATATGGATGTATGAGTTTGCAACATGTGGCATTTGTTTGTTGCTTATAACTGGAGCTTAATAACCTTTTGAATGTCATAAATTGTCGATTTTGTTGTTGTTGTTGTTGTTGTAGTCATTTTATATATCTGTTAATTCCAGCAACGTGTATGATCAACTTTCCCCTTTCCCGTTGCTGTGTTATAAATTGGTGGCTTTTAAGATTTCTATTTGCTATTTTTGGAAAGGTTTAGTTTTCAGTTGCATGTTGCAATTGGCATGGATTTTGTTTTTTCCATCTGCACAACAAACAAATGTTATGAAAAATATGACACCTACACATTTGATTATTGTTAGTTGATTGTCAATTGGCCAGCGGGCCAGTGGAATAAAAAAACAACAAAATAGAGGCAAAACAGCCATTCAAATGAGTTTATTAAAAATAATGTCTATAACTGGAGGCAACAATAGACATGCAAATTCAATTTAATGCAGTAAAATGTATAAGAAAACAAAAACTGATGTGTTTACTTTTAAATGCAAACTATTAAAAGGAGCAAAAATTAAATCAGACAATGACACAAATACTGCAAAGAAATTGCTGAAAGCAAATTTTTAAGGCCAGAGAAAATATCACTTGGCCATATCCTATGCTACAAATTTCTCTTTCTCAATTTTGATATCAATTTTCCTGCAAATTCATTTAAAATTTAACTTTAGGCAGCAATTGTTTATTTTACTTGGTGAGTGTCATTTAGACACATTGTTGTCTATGCCAAATTTACTTATTACTTCCATTCATGCCTGTAGGTATGTGTGTGTGCTCTAGTTTCTACATCTATCGCATCTCAATAATAATTAAGTTCTCTGCCAGTTCATTCCCTCGCGATATCACAATAAATTGATACAACAAACAGCCCCGTTTAATTAGCGTATAAATAAACTTTTTCAGTGCATGTTCAAACGTAAATATTTTTAGTGGAAAGATACTATCATTTTAATTAATTTCATATGCCACCGCTAACTGAGTTCAGACATTGTTAATTTAATAATTAGAAACAATTGATTTATTGCCATGAGAAAATAAAATATCTAAATTATTATAAAAATTTTAAATTCATATTTGTTAAGCTAAATTGTGCAGTTTAAAGTGAGATGTTTCAGGAAGAGTATTAAGACCGGTTTCGTAAGGTTTTTCGGGAACAAGTTGAAAAACGTAATCAAAAATACACTTCAAAATCAAAACACTTTTGACTGCAGTTAGTGGCCCTTAGTATGAACAACATGCGATCTTCCATATTTGCTGAGTACCGAACATTTTGTTTGTTATGGAATTTTTGTTTATGGAATGCAATTCTGCTTTCGCTAGAATGGGGTAGAGTAGAAAAATAATAACGGCATTATGAATAATGAAAAACTTTATGCTAACTAACTTGCTGCTATCTTTTCCTTATGGAAATTTACATACCAAAAACCTAGCAGCTAGATAGTTAGAAAATGGTTTTTTATTATGCATAAGAACTTAAGTATCTGATATTGGAACGAAGTTCCTTAACGCGGCTTGCTGGTAGTGGAAATTAGTAGAAATCGTCACGAAAGCGTGTGAGCTGTTTATATGTATTAGTGTATCTGTCGACAAACAATTGTGTATGATGGGCGGTGTCTCCGCTGACAGCAGCCGAGACACCTACCAATATATAATAATTAGTTGTGAAAACGGACACTATCAGCAGCTAGATGTCGCTAAAGTAAAGTCTGCCACAACAAAAAACAGCAACATTTAAAAAATTTTCTTCGTTTTGTAGCAGATTGACAAAAAAAAAATACTGCATGTGTCAAAAGTAAAAAATAAAACGTTCCAAAAATTTAAAGAATCATAAAATTTCAAAAACAACACAAAATAAAACATACAGATTTCACCTTGTATTACATTCAAAGATGAAACAAAAACGTAAGGAACTTCGTTCCTAACGGGGGTCCCCCGACCGCATTTCTTTTTTTGTTTAATTTAGCCTTAAGTTACTCAACGCTAAATTTGAGCTAATGTCGCTATTTTATGTCGCTTTTATTGAAACAAGAGCAGAAGAAACTAGAGAAATATTCCATACCATAGAACTGCATAGAAAACCTCCCGAGATGCACAACTTGTTTCTGCTGTATTTTATGCAGTTCTATGGTATGGAATATTTGTCAAATTACAACTTATACGCGAAAATGCTGACAAATCTGCAAATGCAGGTCGTTTTGTAGTCTTCTTCTCTTCACATCCTTACTCCGACTTAAGCTGGGGTACAGCAAGCTATTTCAAAACCTTCTCGCTTCTCAACAGCCACCATTTGATTTACATATTTATATATTATAATTTAGTAGAGGCATGAAATTTTAGGCCATAGCGAATGAGGTGGCGGGGTAGAGGTCGGTGTTATAATAATTATATTAATTAAAAGAAATATTTTAACACTTGAGTGTTAATTTTCATAGTCAAGGATTAATTAGAAATTAAAGGTTTTGTTATGTAATAAACATGTTTTTGTTTTTAAACTACAAAATTATTTCAATGACATATTGAATAATAAATACTTACCCCCCAATTCATAAAAATTATAACAGGCTTATAAGACTGCTATTTGACATATTTGTATGGAAAATCTGTCAAATAAGAGCTTCATAAAACTGTTGTAATTTTTACGAATTAGATGGTTAAAAGATATTTTGTTCTAGATACATTTGTAGCGGAAGTGTGTTAAGTGCTTTTAAAATACATACACTTATATATCAAAGACTTCTTTATTATTGTTTAAATCAATTTTTTTTTTTATTATAAAATGAAGTAACAAATGGTTTTCTCTGCATTTTTTTTTTATTACCGGAAATTCAGTTGCAATAATTTACAAAGCAAAGCGTATTAACAGCACGTGATCTGGACAGCTCAGGTGACTATTTTTCGCTGCCAGCGTTTTGAATTTGCACGTTGCATTCCAAGTCAAAAAGAATATGGTTTAAAAAAAAAAATCTACAAATGCTTTTAAGCAAGATGGAGTGAAATAGTTTTGCTGGATGGGCCATAAAGAACAGAGGCCGGATTCCGGCATTCGTGAGCGAAAGAATTCATGAGCGAATGCTGTGTGTTTGTTGCTTGTTTTGATTTTGCTTTACATTATTTTCCCTGTCGAGTTTATTCAATCACGAACGCCGGAATTCGGCCCCAGGTTTTAATATCCACACGATACACAGTCTCAAGGCGAATTTAGGCAAGACTATTTGTGCTATAAGAATTCGCCTTAACAGTGAAAAAGTACAGCTCAAGGCGAATCAAGTATAGGTGGTCGCAATTCAATTCGCTTCTACATTTTCTCTCGAGACGTCATAAGTTTTGTTGTCGTTTGATATCAGCTTGGACAACGCAGAAGATAAGATCGTGGAAAAATGTAGAAGCGAATTGGGATGCGGGCACCTGTAATGGATTCGCCTTGGTACAGCTAAAAGTGATTTTACATACTAGGCAAGGCAAATTCATACCAGACAGTTGCATTCCAATTCGTTTTGAATAGTCGATTGGAGAGCGCAAGAATTTTTGTTTTTTTTAATTGTGCTATACGAAACAACCGTACTGAATTTATCATCCCTGCACAATTTATTTAATAATATAATAAATATTTATTTGCACAAAAATCTGAAAAAGTATTAAGTAATACATACATGCATATGTGTGTCCTCCAGAATTTTTGCCAGAAAACAAAAATATGTACATAGATGTTTGCTTAAACATTTTAAAATATGTATGTATGTCAAACGTCAATTCTGTAGATTATGACTCTTTTGAGTGTAGGTGTTAATAAGAGTGTCAATTTTTTTATTTTCTGCTTTTTTTTTTTTTTTTGTTTTGTTTATTTACATACATAACCTGTTGAGACAAAGTGTTTCATTGACAAATGCATACATGTTTATATACACAGATACATCCATACTTATGTCTGTATGTATTTATATACGAAAACTTGAAACACAAGTAAATGTCATATTTTTAAAACACAAAAGTCAGCTGACTTTTTTTGCGTGTGTGTGTGTTTATTTTTTGTATATTATCATTTGTTATTTCATTTTAAAAATAATTACAGTTTTTTATTTGTTTAAATTTTGTTACTGTGTTATTTATTTATTTTTTGTTTTAAGTTTTATTAGTGATTCATTTTAAGTAATTTTTGTTTAGCTGTCTGTTTATTTTTAGTTTGCTTTTCATTATTTTTGTGCAGTTTTTTAATTTTTTTTTTGAGATGAATGTTTTAATAATTATTGTAGTTTTATGGTGGGTAGCATGTCTACTCAGTTTGACATTACAAATGTTTCATAACACTAGTGGTTATTCACAAATCAGAGCCTCAGAGAATTTAAAAAGAAAATGAAATAACTCTTATATCTACGGAAAACTGCAAAATGATTTATTTTAAAGTGAAACTAGAAAAATAATTTAAAAATTTAGACTCACATTGAATAGTCATATAGTTTACTAGTAGTTAACTCAAATGCAGAAGAAAAATGAAATACCTAAGCTCTGCCTCTGCTCAAAATTTCACGTCATACGCTGCCCAATACACATACATATAAAAAAGTTAGCATGAATTAGATATGTTGCTCTGCTCAATTTTCGAAAAACATTTCACATTAAAAGTATAAAACATTTTATTGAAAGTATACTCTATTATTTAAAATGTAAAGACAAAAAAAAAACAGCTCTTGTTGTTGAAAATGCTCCTGGAAATATTTAACGCTTTTGCAACAAAAAATAGCAATGTTGCTAGAAACATTTCATATGTTACAAATATAATGAGCACAATACTTGCTCTGCAACATTTTTTCATAATTAATTTTTGGTTATTTTTTCCCAGTATTTTGACAGAATTCCAATTGAATTTCAATTTGGAAACTGTGTTAATGTGACATGAAATGTATCCATGTATGTTGTCATGTATGTTGATGCAAAAATCTGAAAGTGACCATCTTTCCGCCAGAAATTTTCAATACCAGCTGAGTTTTGCTTTTAAGCGTACGACAAAGTGTTAAAAATTCAACTGAATGTTCATCGGAAGACAAGTGTTTCAAAAAAAAAAAAAAAAAACAAAAAATTGGCAAAACATCCATCTTCTACTACGGGAAAGTCATTAGATCTCAATCTTACGTATTTGGCTGTTAAAAGTGCAAAAAATTTGAGATTTTGAAGTCGTCATCAAAGATGACAATTTAAGCATCGCCAAACACAAATAAGGTGATTATATATGCAAATTTTCATTATTTATTTACATTTTTTCAAAAAATTAATTTTGTATTAATCAGCAAACTTTGTAGGAATTTAATTTAAAATTTTCTGAAAAGTAGTTTTTCATTGAGATTCAAATTTTTACTCAATTGAAAAAAATATTTTCTTTTTAAGAAAACATGTTGCCAGAAAAATGTTGCTATTGAGAAATCATGTTGCCAGACACATTTTGCAAGTCTATATACTAGAGTACAACTACAACAATATTATTTCGTAATTTATTCAGATAACTTTTTTTATCTCGTCACTTGAAACATGGAGCAGGATATCTAAATGGAGAACAAAAAGACATGCGATTTCCCAGCCTGATTAAAATATCTATGAATATAACAAATATCTGCAGGGTATTATAAATTTCTTTTTGCCTTAAGATTTCACTCGCAAATTTTTTAAAATTGTTTAAATGTATATTTATGTGCCTTTAAGTTAATTTTAATTAAAACTTTAATTAAAATGAATTTAGTTGTAGTTTGATGATAAAATAGAAAATACAATATATTAAAATAAATGAAATTTTTGTTCTCAACATTAAAATGAATGAACTCATGAAATAAACTTAGTCATGAGATAATATTTTAAAATGTAGTTTAAAACTGTGTAAATTAAAAATATGATACTACTTGGCTGAAACTCATTATTATTGTTATTATTGTTATGAGCAGTAATAGCGAATGTTTAATAGCGATTTGGTGACCTTTAATACGTCTACGGTATAAATGGCACAGTGGGCTTATTAGCTGTTATACATGACCAGACTTTTGTGATAATATTTAGTATGAAGGGGTCATAACACAACACAATTTGTATTGTTACGATTATTGAACACCTGAAAATTCAATGTTTTTAGATGAGACCCAGTTTACACTAGGCATTTCGCTTGTTTTAATGTTACGTTTTGCAATTGAAAATTTTTGTCCAAGTTTAGAAACATTTGATACAAAACTTGCAAGTCCAAACAAAAAACCACATACATCTTAGTATTTTAAATGTCTGACATTATTTCAAGTTCTAATAAACATAAAAGCAAATTTGAAAAAAAAATCTTTTTACCGCCATCATTTAAAATGTTGCATTTTTAATGAAAGTGCGTTTGTGAATGTTGCAAACGAGAGAAACAAAAACAACTTGAGACAGATAAGAAAAAACGAAATTGCTTAAGTTACCTTGTCGATCAATCTGATCATGCAATTTTAGTGTCAGGTAAGATGGGACTGTGTCTGCAAATGTTTAAATGCAAGGAAAGTATTTTTTTTTTTTTTATCATTTATTGGAGTTGTGATGATGTTGTTGTTGACCAGTTGCTATAAAGAGTTTACTAACCTGCAGGATAATTTAGTGTTTTTTTTTTGAACAGTGTCTGGTTGAATTCTTTTTTTTTTTTATATGAATAAAAATGCATAAACAAACATGACTTGGCATTGATCAATTTTAGTGTATTTAACCAAAGTTTTATATGTTCAATGATAAACTTTTAAATAACGAGCTTGGCTCGTTTTAAATTATTTTTCGTTCTTCTGGAAAGAAGTGTTTTTTTTTTTCTTAAATTTGCAGACATTAATAGTGTAGTCAGTGTTACATAGCAGAAAAATAATCTATTAAAAATCAATTTAAAATAATAATTAAAAACTTGATTATTAAGTGCTATAAAAATGTGGGTAAGAGAAAGGTTAATGTAATGAACTCTCAATGCTTGGTTTATTTATTTGATGCCATTATTATATTAAATCGCTAATTAATTGGCAAAGTCATAATTTATGAAGAAAGCAGCTTTATTTTCCCTTTAGCAAGTGTCATAAAAGTCATAAATAAATAGTCACAAGTGAAAATTCAGAAAACTTAATACACGGAACACAATTTTAAAAGTTTTTAAATGTTAAACCATAAGAGAATTTGCAAGTTGCAAGAATTTTTTCTCTAAAACTTTTCTTTTCTCCAAAATGCTACTAAAAGTCCACAAAAAAGTAAGCGGTAGCAGTAGAAATAATGTTGCTAATTCGCTGATTACATGTATACATGTGGAATGTTCCTGGCAACATATAACAGTAGTGATTTACAGCAACATTTTTTTTTTTACTAAAAATAATGATATGCAGAGTTCTTACTGCGTGCTCATCATCAGTGAAAATTGTTTTCTAAATCTCAATTTGGCCTACTAGATTCATACATAAGCTAAGTTTGACGGCAACATTTTCAAATAAAATATGGATATGTCGATTTACGAAAAAGTTTTGTTGATTGCCAGGGAATGGCAAGTTCAAACCTGGTACTTTATTCATCACTTTATTCAAACTTGCAAGCGTGCTCATATAAAAAGGCATGCGAAATGATCAGCACAACCTGCTGCTGAAGTTCTACTCACCTGGAATTGCTAAAAGTTGCCTGTGCGTCGAACAGAATGTTGTAGCAACATCAAAGTGTTTTCGGTCACACAAATTTTTTGAGTCGAACTCTGCTCAATACTTCTTAGGCTACTTGCCAAATTTGCCATACAAAAGAAGTAAGAATTTACTCAAATCGACAATATTTTTATTCAAAGCTAGATACCTTGTTTTCTTTTTAAGAACAAAGCTATTTTTATATAAATAGTTAAAACTCCATGTGAGATGTCTCGCCATTTTGTAAGAAACATTGAAATGAAACCAGCAACATTTTATTTTTGCTGCGAAAGAAAGGAAGCGTTATTTTCTCCACGTAAAACTGTGAAAAACATTGAAATGAGTTCAACAGCACGTAAGTAAAATCTTCAATAACTTGGGCTTTCTTTGCATGCCTAAAACAATGCAGTATAAGTTGAAAGAAAAAAAATATCCTCAAAATATGGAAACTCATGGTGTAGGCAACATCAACATTTTAAAAAATTTGCTATGGAAAAATAAATGTTGCCCAACATTTGATGCAGCTGTTAACAGACTACTCAATAGGAGAATGTTGCTGGACTACTCAGTTACAGAGTTAACTATAATTTTTTTATGATTTTACATATACTTTGACAACATTAAACTTGTAATTTTGAATAGAGTATTTCGAATATTATTTGTACTAGTTGTACTAAACGTATATCACATTGAATGAGCTCCTTTTTTTGCTGTGAAATTATGCAAAACTTTGGCATAAAAAGTTGTTAATTTCTAGTAGCAAAAAACTGATACATATTGCAATTAGTTAATACTTTAGCCAGCAAGTTGTCTCTGAAACAATGTTGCTGCAACATATCTAGTACTTTCATGCAAACTTATTTAACTTAATTTATGTATATACCAGCTGGCTTTATTATAATAATTAATTTATGTTCGCAAAAGGCTCTCTGACAAATTTTGAAAGAGATTTATCTATCAAATAAGACTTGAATAAAAATATAATATTTTTTAAGAGTGTATAAGAGTTTTCATTCATAATAAAGAGCTGGAGGTTTTGAAGTGACAACAAAACAAGAAACAGAAAGTAATATATATATATGACCCAAATGTGTCCTGAAGAGCAGTGTAGCGGCTTCGAAATACCTAAATATTTCCCAGCAAAAGTCCAAATTTTACTTTCTACCATTTGCCATTATTTTTATTATTTATTACCAATGCCAATTATAGAAATCACTTCATTTAATAGAATGTCTATGAATATACAGTAAGGAACACATTTTTCGTATTTTTTTTTAATTTAATGTTGATCATAAAATGCGAAAATAAACAAAATTTTGAATAAACCAACTCAACTTGTTGCTGCAACATTTGCATGCTGATGTTGCCTTCATTTTACGTGTGCTTACATTAAATTAATAAGTAGTTTCATTTTATTAAAACGAAATAACGATTGACATTTAAAAACTTTTCAGGCTGGCAGCTTTCCAATCTACCACAAATTTCAATCAGCAGCTGAAATTATTAATTAAAATTTCGACTTCGAGCAAATAAACTCAGAAGCTCGATCAGTTGAGGCTGCATTTAAAAGCATTTGATATTAAAATTAGAAATAAAAAAAAATAACCAAGCAGATGTTTATTCTCATTAGAGATTTTTTCCATTTCCTTTAAAGCAACGACTTTATTTCAAGTGTTATTAAGAGAAAACTTTTACTTGCTGGTATATTTCCGCTATGCAAAACTTAAAATGAAAAGTATAAATGCTGCAATTGGTTTTTTTTAATGAGAAAATCTATATAATTTTAATGCATATAATTTATTTCAAGCCAGACTGTTTGTTTTAGCTGTGTGTTCATAAATCTGAGTGTTTGTTTATAACAACAACAACAACAACAAAAACACATTTAAGGTAAACGTGCAATTGAAATGTTTGCCTACTTAGATCTGAGTGAGTTTTTGTGTCATAATTTTTTTTCTAGCTTTTTGCTCTACCAGTGTTAATAATGTCTAGTTCAAGTTTAGTGTCTTTCTTTTTTGTGTCGCAACCAGATTGCGAAAATTAACAGAAAGCAGAAAAAAAACCAAACATGATCAACATTACAGAAAATAATTGCTTTTCCTGCTGAGTGACTAAGTTAAAGCAATTAGATTATTTGTAGTTGAGCGAGCCAGAGAAAAAAATAATAATGATAATAATAAAAACATTAAACCATATCAGGCATTTTAAGTAATTTGTTTGACAATAGCAAAACAAAAAAAATTCAAAGCATTTGTTTAACAGAGACGTCCTTAAACAAGTTTTATTTATTGACTGATCGAACTGGTGACTTAAAATTAAATTAATAATTTTCATTTATGATTCAAACATTTTTGTTGCTTTGAAAGCATTAAACTTGAAACGCTATTGAATGTCAATCATTATTTAATTTTCAAATTTTTAACGAATGCAACATATGAAATGTTGCAGCAACATCTTGCTTTGCTATACAAACTAAACATTTTATTTGTGTTTGTGCTTTATGGCCAATACAGCGAAAGGAAAATAAAACAGCAAGAACGCCATGTTGAGTGGAAAATCAATTATGAACTTAATTTTTATTAAAAAGGATAAAAATACCAAAAAAAAAAAAAATCCTTTCAAACGAGCGGCGGCGTAAATGGCCTTCTGGAAGAAGCTCTTCCAGAAGATCTATTTATCTGGAGGATTTTAGCTACAACATCTGGCAACTCAAACATGTTGCGCCACATTAGTGTGTTAAAATAGTGTATTCAATAACAGGAACTACGTAGAAAATATGTACAATGTTAAAAAACTTCAAAGTGTTAAAGAAGAGAGTGCTATTTTATTTATTATTTTGCGGTTTACTAAGTGGTTTTTGCCTAAAGACTTTATCAACCATTCTACAATTTTACACTCAATACGGCCAGTCATGGTCTGCAATAATTGTCTCTCTGATATAAAAAAAAATACCCGTTTTTTAAGTGTCAATGAAAATTTGCAACAAGTTCGTTCATGTGGTTTTGTTTTCACAAATTAAATTTTTTTTACTAAAAAGAACTGCTTTTGCAATATTTTAACTTGCACAGAATTTTACGATTTCTTGGAATAAAAAGTTAACACTACAGAGATAAAATGTGATAATGAAATTTATTTTACAAAAACAAATAAAACGCCTTGAATTATTAAAACTGTAAATTCATTATTAAAACGGGTTTCTTTGCAAGTTTTACGTTTAAGGTTTTTTTCAACATCAATTGGTTTGGGGGTCAAGCAAAGTTGATTCTAGTTCGAAATACGAGCGAGTATAAGCATGTATACAGATTTGTGCAACAATGAATCTGAAACATTTAAATTTGTTGTATTATTTTTTTATTTTCGAAAATTAATTATAACTTTGCTTTTCAACAGATTAAGTACTATATATTGATATAATTGACTCACTGAGTGTAGCAAATACATGGAAATGAAAGATTAAGATTTCATTTATCTGAAGGCTCTCATTCATAATAAATATTTTAGGTTTATTAAACTCTTCATTGATAGATTCTCCATTTCTTATTTGGCAAATATGTCAAATGAGCCTGAAATAATGTTTATGAATTAAGGGGTAACTTTTAAAGTTATCAATGAACCAGTATAAATATTTGAATAATTTAATATTTAATTATTTTGGCCCCTGTCAATAATAATGTCCTGAAGAAGCTATCCGAAGGAGAGCGAAATATTGACAAAAACAATTACTCAAATTCTAAAAGACCTAAAGCTCAAATAAATATATAAAATATTTGAATAATTAATAAGCGCACAGATCCGATTTTACTTTCTGGAATAATTAAACAGCGGTACTCAATACAAGAATCGTATGGAGAGATCTGAATGAGGTGCAAAACAAAGGGGCTACCAAGACTTAGCATGCACGAATTGAGCGGAATAGTGGGCATGATATCAGGATACTCACAACTACAAGCACATCTAAGCCACAAAAGAATAAATCCGCTATAGCAGACGAATGTAGAGCATTTAAGGAGGATGAATCGCTATTTACGCCAATGCAATGCCTTCTCACAAATACGGTCGAAGTTGAGTGACATCCCAGGCCTGGCACTTACGTACGATAAGAGCCATAAAGTTAACTGGGAAAAATACGTTCATTTTTTCATGAGGTTATGTTATGTTCCAGTTTAGGGACTTACCCTGGAAAATTATGGTTAATCATGATTTTTATCCCCCCCCCCCTTCATCTCCTTCAAACTGTTAACAAGCCATTTGAATTCCTTTCGAAAGTTATGCCAGCCAAATGCCGAATTTTAATGGTTAGAAAGACACATTTTCGTTGGCTACTAAAATATTTTTTCATTTATTTTTCCTGATCAAGCAGCAGCAGCAGCAGCAACCCACCACATCTCTGATCAAATTCACTTTCAGTTCGAAGACAAATGACACATGCAACAACAACAACAACAAAAATTATAATTATTTGACAAAAGCTTTTTTTCTCCTCTCGTTACTTTTTCTTAGAAAACACAAAATCAAGTTTATTTCAATGCTGCTCAAGTTGTTATTGCATTTAAGAAATATTGAACAAGAAAAAATGTTTGCCAAAAGCGCCGGCCGGTAAAAAGGCAGAAAAAACTTGTTTCTTTCAATTCGGTTGTTGTTGTTGTTGTTGTTTTTTTACTGCTTCAGTCAGATGTGAAGGTTTTTTCTCAGATATTTTTCTGGCTGGTGATTTTTTCTTATTTTTTGCTTTTTAACGTGAATTTCACATGTTTTCAAAGTTTCAAACAGCTACAAATGGAGGTATGTAATATATTTTGATTTTTTTTTGTGGTTTGGCTTTTACAGTGGCAATCGATATTTGTTTTAAGAGAGAAATGTGTAGGACTGGTTTCAAAGATTTTTTCTTATTTCTGTATAAATTTTGTTTTTTTTTTTTTTTTTTGGTTTTGTGTTTGAAAAGCAATTTAGATGTTAGCGTTCAATGTACAGACAGACAGACAGACAGCCATACAAAGTGTAAGAGTAAAGGTATTTAAAAGTATTGACTACACTTTTATAAAGACCATTAAAACCATGTGAGCGAGTGAGTGTAAAAATTCAATATGTGGCGTGATCACTTTTTTGTTCAAATGTTCGAAAGAAAGAAAAAAAATTGTTAAACAAAAAAAATTAAAAATCAAAAACCAAAATCGTGACTAAATAAGTTCAAACGTAAAATACACAGGCATGTATGTATGCATATGTATGTATGTATGTCTGTAGCCTAATAGATTTTTTGTTTGCTTTAATTTTTTTAATACAATTTTGCATTAAGTCATGTTGTCGATGATGATGATGACGACGTTGATTTCAATGAAGAGAAATTACTTTTTAAAAAGGTGTCTTTTGTTTTTATTAATTAATTATTTTCCCAACTTAACCAGCATAAAATGTAAAAATGTTGTTAATCAATATGTGTAAAAGCAAAAAAAAATAATCTTAAATTTACTTACCTTTTTTTTCTAAGTTATAAATTTCATTAAAACACTCTGGTTTTTCTTGTTAAAAACTGTAAAGAGGTTAAAGGAAAAAGAAAAATTAATATTTTTTTGCTATTCAAAATTAAGTTAAAAGCAATAATATAAAGATAAGAAAATTGAAAAGATAAATGTATTACTTTTATCAAACAACAATGTGGGCATAACTCTTGTTATGACTTTATTAGAGTTAAAGCGTTTTAATATGCACCGTGGGGCAGGCAACGTTCAAAATTGTTGGTGTTTGTAATTTTTACTTCAATTTGATCAATTTTGTCTCATTTTTTTAACTTCATAAGCGAATACGAATGATATACAATTGTTAATAATTTTATCGAGCTTTCTAGTTCGATTTTTACTCAATCAAAATTGAATAAGATTTTTTTGCGATGAAATTGAAGTGATCAACATTTTTAAAGAAGACAAGAAAAACAAAGTTGTAGATTTACTGGCACAAAGATAAAGTTGATCAATAAGTGTTATTTTTTATTTAACTTTATTTGGTTTAATAAATGATTATTTGGTTTAATAAAGGTCACTTTATTCTCAATAAATATATTTTCTATTTATTGATAAATTATTCAATATTTCGATACTCCTTTGTGTATCTTCTTCAGGAAAATGTATTTTCTAATATTTTATAAATCTTCAAATTTCAAAATAAATCATAATGACCAAATAATTGAAAAATAAAAATTATTTTGTCATTATGATTTGTTGATCAATAAGATTAAATATGAATGGAAAGTGCTCAGGAGCACACTGTTGTAAATCACAAAGCTAGCTGGAAAAAATTAAAAAAATAATGTCTGGCAACATTCCTCCTGATCATTTAATGAGCTTCTCAATACAATAGTTAACTATAAATTCTATTTTGTTTTGTTTTTAGCTCTGATTAAACAGAAAAAATTCATTTAAATTTCAAAAAGAAGCGAATTTTTTGTAAGACTTTGATTTAGGATTAAAAAGGCTGACGGTGATTTTATTGTCATACCGTCTAATTCATACAAATTATAACAGGTTTATAAAGCTCTTATTTGACAGATTTTCCATACAAATATGTCAAATAACAGTCTTATAAGCCTGTAATAATTTTTATAAATTAGGGGGATAGTCTTTTTTTATTGTTATTAAGCTCTATTTCAAGGAAATATATTACAATTTTCATTTCATTATTTCCATTGTAAGTATTTAAAAAAAAAACATATTTTTGTGAGAAGCTTAGCAAGTGCAAAAAATAAAATACAGTTAAACCTCGATTAACCGGCTCCCGCGGTATCGGGACTAACACGGATAATCGAAATACACGGTTAATAGAGGTTTTATTAAAACGTATAAAATTTCATTTTTATACAATTGTGTCCACACATTAAAAAGGGGAATCACCCGATTCAAATTAACATAGTAAAACATCATATGAATGCTGCACGGATAATAGAGGTGAAGCACGGTTAATAGAGGTAAAAAACCACAGCACGGATAATAGAGGTAAAAGCACGGATAGTAGAGGTAAAAAATCAAAAAAATCTGCATGCCGGTTAATAGATGTAGCCGGTTAATAGAGGCCCGGTTAATAGAGGTTTAACTGTATTTCCTTTTTTCAAGTGCAGCTAAAGCTGTTTAATCCAAATGGTTTCGCTGTCAAACTATATTTTGGAAATTATTACAGCTAGTGAGCAAGTGCTTCGCAAAAGCGAGGGGAAAGAGAGATTCAGCCAGACTTGTAAAAGATCTGTCGGAAACTTCATCCAGTAAAGCTACAGAAGTAAAAAATTTAAAAAAAAAAACTTTGCTCTCAGCCTACGCTTTTAGGGTGCCGTTCTCCTGATGAATCGTTTTCTTTAATGGTTAATGTTTTTTCTATTTTTGAACGAAAGCCTCCCTATGGAGGCGTGATAAAGGATCGTCCTGCTCGAAAAAAAAAAATATTGAGGAGAAAAAATTACAACACTGGGGGAGTGGGTCACACAATTTGACACTTCTGGCTGCTTCCGACACAAAAACAAAGAAATGTCAAATTAAGTTACGCCAAATACATCAACTTAATCTACGGCTAACAATTAACTTTGTTTTGTTGCTTCATTTACAGCTACTTGAAAAAAAAAACCAGAAACTACTTAAAAACTTGAAAAAAAAAATCGCATAAAATATGTTTTCTAAAAACATTTTATAATGTAGCGGTTTTTAATTAAAATGTGAAAGTATGTTAGTGAACCCCTGAGGTAGAAAAGAAATTAATCAAAAATAGATTCAAAGAAACTCTTGTACGCTCGCTCGTACATTTACTTGTGAATATTTAAGGAACAACACATGTAATTAAGCAAAAGTTCGGCTAAAAATAAAGCGAAAAGGTTCATTGACATTAAGGTAAAATAAAACTACACAACAGACAAAAAAAAAATATTAAAAGAGCACACAGACGAAAGTCAAAGCTATAGTTACCAAAAAAAAGAAATATAATGAATTATTTTTTAAAGCTTTTTTCTGAGTGAGTAATTAAAAGCACTTGTATTCAGTTATACACATGTATACATATGTATAACCATAGTATATGCAAAGATTAACCATGTCAAAAAGTTAAGACACAAACACACACACATACACAGGCAAATATGCCATCTCAAAATTATGCTTAAACTACTTTCTAAACAGACGAAAAACACGTGACCACTACTCTTTGAAGGCTTCTTTAAACAAATATGCGCATTGATACAAAAAAAATATGCAATTCATAAATATAAAATCCAACACAGAGATCAAACCTTCGAAATTACTTGAAAGAGATCAGTAGAAAAAATTTGTTTTATACCGAATTAAAAATCGCATTTCCGTAAACTGGGTAGCAGTATTGAAAGATAAGCAGCTATTTGTGGGAAATTAAAAAGTCGTCGTGCCAACAAATATTATTTCACGTAGTGAATTTTATTTTTAATGGATAAGTATATTCCTACAAACAGGCAGAATAACAAAAATTGCCTCAGCACCGCTTCGAAGTAGTTTATATGTATTATGAAAACTGGGTCCCCAACCGCCGATGGCACAAGTCCACCAAAATCCCAAACCAAATATTACTTTTTTTATCTATAACATTTAACACAACGAGACCTTTTCTAGGACCCAAGTGAGTCGGTCTCAGGACCGGCGGCCCTCGTAACAATCTATAACATTCCTATCAAAGGCAAAGAAAAAGTAAAAGATCGCTTTGGACAAAGATGGCAAACACATGTGTACTATTGCATTGAATCATAATGGACTTTAAAATAAAAAAGATAATTAATTGCAAAGATTTTAAGCCAAGACAAACGCTGAAAGTTCATTGGCGGCCCATAATGGGAGAAAAAAAATATATTTTTTTTTAATTTTGCGTTTCATGCCAACAAGATGGCCAGAATTTATATCAATGAAAATACCGGATTACACTTATCTTTGTGATCGAAAATTCTTTTAGCCATTGTTGGCGATGGTGGCGATTACCGTAAACCAGAAATTATTTAGCAATAGAATTTATATCTTGTTAATTAAAGACACAGAAAAAGATACATGCACACACGCAGACTCGATCGGTTTGTTTGCGGTGGTTTCGGGTTTTCGATTTCAATTGCAATTGCAATAAATATTGTTTAATGCGACTGAAGAGCATATGGATTGACAAAAGCAATTAGACAAAAAACACACACACACACACCAAAGTACTGTTGTGTTGCACTCATCACATGCGCAAACACACGAACCAGCTCAAACGATCACTCTCTTACAAACAAGCGATCATCGCTTGCGCTTCAGGGGGAGACAATTTGTGGTTGTCATGTGTCATAGACACATAAGCGTACGTATAACCGAAATGCATTTTAATTTCTAGGTCAATCTATAGAGTGTAAGTGAGTGCGTGTTTGTCTGAACGTCTGGTTATGGTTCTAAGTGTATGGGTATATCATGCACTGACAAAAAAAAAACTAAGATGATAAAGCATATATTTTACAGACTTGAGATAATTTCGAGCAACATTTAAGAACCATCAGCCCAAAGTTGATTAATGTTTTATTTTTGTTTTAAACAAATGTAATTTTGAGTTCATTCACTTTTGAGTGTATATTTTGGTTAAAAGAAATATGTGGAGACAAAAAAATATATATAAATACTTTTTTAAATATCATAGTCTTTCAACTGTGTCAGAACTTAAAAGGGGTTGCGATATTTTTGTAATCACACAAGATCGTTTTGAGAGGGTTTAAAATTACTATCTTGCCATCTGATAAAAGAGATAAAAACAAAACATTTTACGTTAAACTAATGCTTTGGACTGGATTTGTGACAAAAAATGTATAAATAAATAAAAAATTAAATTTTTTATTTGTTTTTAGACACAACACTTTTTTTAAATCTTTTTAGAGAGATAATAATTTGGATAAACATACAAATGTTTCACGAGTCGTTATCTATTCCATCTCATTAAAGGCACAAAAAAAATTAATTCACCTTTTTTAATGACTAAAGTAAAAAATTTAATTGATGCAATTACAAATTTAATCAGATCAATTAAAAATTAATTGGAAAATCAAAAAAAAAAAAAAATTTACATAACAATTTTATATTTTTAATTACAAATTCTATGAATTAATTTTTTTTATGTGTGAGAACGCTGGCGCAGCTCGTTCTTCGGAAAACCAGGTTGTTATTCGCCATACTCTGATATAAGATCTTTCAGTCTCGATTTGTCATCGTGCCCAACAATTGAACATCTCACAAACGCCACTCGTGCAAATTTTGGATAAAGTCTTTAGACCAATCGACTCAAATCTAAAAGCGAAAAAATTATTTTGACAGTCAAAAATGTATGCAATATTGATTGTAAGCTGGTTCCACTAATGCCTAAGGATGTCTCAATCTCACGATCTTACAATATCAGAACGCGCACAGCATCAATGGTTTTCGGAACAACAACATATTTTGGACGATGTTTGCAAAATTCATGTGAAGTGAACTACGAGCGCGATTGAATTCATCATACCATCGATAAGCACTGCTGAATATTGGAGCTTCATCGCCAAAAATTGAATTAGGTTCAATGGTTTTCTGAACAACAACATATTTTGGACGATCTTTGCGAAATTCATGTGATTTGAACTACGACCGCGATACCATCGATAAACACTGCTGCTTATTGGAACTTCATCGCCAAAAATTTAATTTGATTCATACGCGTGCTGATGCTGCTGTGTTAATCCACGTCGAAAGTTATGAAATATAATCGCACGATAATGTTCACGATTTAATACAATTTTTGGCCCGAGATAAATCTTTTAAGTTACTGTAAACAACACAAATAGCACTCGTATGTCAAAACGCTCTGAGTACACATAACCTCAAAAATGTTCAACTTTACCATAGAGCTGTCAGTTGCCAGATTGCATCAGCAGGGTTGCTAAATCTGGAAACATAAAAACCAGCCCTCGTAGATTAAATTAAGTTGGCCACTCCCGAACTGTGACAGTCTGAAATTTGGAATATTGTATTGTATTTGTATTGTATTATACTAGGTTGGTCCAAGATGGCACTTTGCACTGCGACTCAGAATGATCTATTGTGCAACCCTTTGTCCCTCACGAGTTTAATACATCAAGAAACAGTATTAGCTCCTTCTGTGGAAGCCCTTGCAAGTCCTGTAAACCCAATGTATAGGCCTGCAACAGCCTGTTTCTTCTGTGGACTAGTGCCACACATTCAATAATCAAGTGTTCATGTTTGGAATATTAGTCTAGCTTAAGCCCAGACCACTATCTGAGATCCAGTGGCTGCCGAACGAAGAGCCTTTGACAGAATGTCAATGGCTACATCCGGATATCTTGTGCTAATTTTAGTGATGGTTCATATTCAAACTTAATAATGCACATAAAAGGAAAACAAAACTTTTTCGTCATGCGCAAGCACGTCACATAACTGTGAACTCTTGTGTGCGTGTGTGTATGTGTGGCACTGTTCTTCTGGGTGGGAGCTTAAGTATTTATGGTTTCGTTGCAGTATTTATTTGGTTTTATTTTAATGTTGATATTTATTTTCAGTTTAATGGCTGCTTTTTAGTTTTTTTTTTGTGAACTTTTCATGCAACAATATACAATGTTTTCTATGTTTGTGTTTAACTAATTTAATTACACACACGTTTGGGGAGTTTGTCATAGAGCAAACATTTTAACAATTCTTTTTTTTTTTTTCTTTTTGTGATCACTGCTCCATTAGAACATAAATTTTATGTTCTTCTTTTTTATTTGCCATTAAACCTCCACACGCTTCAGTATTCTATCTATTAAATGCTTGAATGTGGCATGTAATTTATGGCCCACCAGGCGTAACACCGTTCTTATTTTTCATTGCCAGCAAATGTGTTTTCATTATGATTTGTTAAGTTTTTTTTTACAATTTTTTACGTATTGATTGATTTTGATTTATTTTCTATATGAATTATAATATTAAAATTTATATAGATGAATGGATTCCGTTCTCACTTTTTTAATATTATGTAAATTATATTTTCTATGCTTGTTAATAATCATACTCTTTTTATTTCTTTTATCGATATAGTTCAAGGTATTGAACTCATGAATCAAATGTTTAGAAAAAAAGAACAGCAAAATTATAAATTTCAAGCAGCATATAAAAATCACTGAGAGCACTTTTCACGTGTAAGTGAACAGAAGTCTAGAACCAGCGAAAACCTCTTAGGAATGTCAAATAGAGTGGTTTTAAAACCGAATGCTACTCTGACTTTAGCTTAAATTTAAATTGTTCACTTCAAGTGTTATTTTGTTTAAAAGAATACAAAAAAAAAATTTTTTTTTGTTGAGGTGGAAAAAAAATGTTGCATTAAATTATTTCCATTCATTGCTCAAATAAATGTTTATTTCTTTTAACAGGGGTTTTTTTGTATTTTTTTGCTTCAATTTCATAAAACCTCTTCCTTTATTGAGTTTTGTATTAGAATAAAGAAATGTTTATTAGAAAGTGCAAATAACTTGTGATTGCGCACTTTTCATTCTGTCGGCTCATTTCAGCTGTCATACAGAATTAAGATTTATTTTCAAATTACTGCAATTTTATATTCATCCTGAAATATGAACTAAACAAAACTGGTTTAAAATTTAACTGTTAAGAAGTGATAATGAATTTACAAAAATAAATTATATTTTCAGAGTGAACAACAGAGCGAGAAATCCAGGGATGGGAAAACGTAGAATAGGGTGTGTTACCATATTGAAACCCTTAATCAATGCTGCATTTAAAGCTGATTGTTTAATACTGTTTTCTTTTCTATAACAATAAATACCCAAAAAATCAGTGTAAATTCATCTTCAAGTTTGGTTTCATTTACGTTTAAACTAGCAAATCAAATGCAGATTTAAAGTGTAGATGTTAATTTTTTTTTTTACAAAAATTAACTCAATTATTTATTTGCTTTAAGAGCTAAATGAAATGAGTTGATTAGCACACAGAGCGAAAACATCCTAATAGATTCAATAAGATTTTTTCTTTGAAACATTTTTAGGCTGAGGGGTATCCCAGCAGAGAGAAACGAAGATTTTTCTATGGGTATTTCTTATTATTTCCATGTTGCAAATCTTATTAATTGTCTCAACAAGAAAAACACATAAAACCAAGAAGAAAACTTGTTACTCACGTTTGTTTTTACTCAGTTTCCGATTTGCATGGTACCAAAAAAAAAGTCTATAGAGAAGAACTTATTGATTCTATTAGGTTTTCTTGTAAATTGTATACAATAAGGATTTCTTATTGATTTTATTAGGTTATCCTATTAATTTTTTTCCTACTGGTTTTATTAGTTTCCTATATAATTATACGTAAATCATCTTTTTAATTTCATTAATAAGAATATATTTTTGGTTACATTAGCTTTCTTGTTATTTCATACAAAATCAACAGACAATTGTTGTTTTTTCAATAAGGTTTTCCCATTTAAAATAACAAGGAATCCTTCTTGAAAAAAAACCATAGAGATATCTTATTGATTTTGTTCTATTTTATTAGGTGTTTTTTTCTCTGTGCATCAACGAAATGTCGACGGCATATAGATGGCTGCAAAAGACAGAAAACATTAATAATAATTTTAGAACTAAAATAATTAATTTTTTTACTTATTCATTCATAGTTTTGACAACCTTTTTTAATTGCACTAAACTATTAAAACTCGCATTTTAAGGAAACCGTGCAAAAAAAGTGCTCACTTTTTCCCCAAAAGAAATCGGTATTAAACAATAAAATGTTGACGATTTACTACCAATTAAAAATGCAAACGAATCTATTGAGGATACGTGACCAGCACTTCTGCATTTTCAAAAGTTGTAAATGTAATTTCTCATCATTGACATATTTTCAAACAGTGTTTGGTTAAAAAAATGTCTTCAGAAATTGATTTCTTAAAACTATTTTTCTTTTTAACTACATATTTATAAGGAGAACGCCTCAAGTTCAATGTCCCATAAAAGAAAAATATGCAAACAATTATTTTTTTTTCTTTTCTTCATTTAGTTTGATTAATTTTCTGTGTGGCTGCTGTATCCTCAATTGATAAAATAAAGAATATTTGTGTGAAAGCTGCAATTGCTTAAGCAAAATGTTCAATTTGATTATTAAATGCAAATGCCCTTTTGCAAAACAAAAAAAAAATATGGAAGAAAACATTTTTATATTTATTGTACATAGTTTTTTTTTTTAAAGCCTCACAATTTGTTTTATAGTTTCCATTCATTGATAAAAATAAAAACCGCGACCAGTTGTGCATTTATTGACATGTTTTGCATATTGATAGAAATGTTGCTTAGAACAACAACAAAAAAAAAGCAATGAAATTCTATGCCAACTGTTCTGTCTATAAGTTCTGAGAGAATGATATAATAGTTTATTTCTATTTGGTTTGGGTGTAATAAATTTTTAAACGAAAGCTATGCCTTCAATTTCTAGGAAAACGTCAATCACAAAGCTAAAGGTATTTTTAAAAATATGTAGTATGTATGTATGTGTATATATATATATATATATATATTTTTCTGACGTGTTGGAGGAAAATCCAAATGACAAGAAAGGAATTTCAAACTTATTTCAACTTATTAAGAATTATGAGCAATTAGTAATTATAATTCTATACTTCCATATATTTTCATGTCAATAAAATGAATTCTTGCTATTTGTAATAAATTAAATATCTGTGCACTTGTCCGGTATTCCCAGAATACTGGGCTGAATTAATTTTCTATCAAACTTTGAACATGAACAAATGAAGTTTTTCCCTCGTTAAGAAAAATTATGGCTAAGAATAGTTTATCACAGACATTTCCTTATCTTTGTTATTCAGAAAATATTCTGAAAACGATTAGTTATTTTTTACAGTGGGCTCATGACTCTTATAATCACGCACGTCGCTTGCAGGTGACAGTGACAGTCGCTTAAATGATAATTGCCACGCAACAGTTGGTAGCAATACTTGCACAGACGAGCCACTAAAAATGATAATTGTTATGAAAAGTGAAGAGACTGTCACTTTGTTTTTAGCCCGTGACAATCGCTGTGGCAGCTCACTTAATTGATTTCTATGCTATTTCGTTTTCGTAATTCGTTTCCTTTATTTTAATACTGCAGTTTTCCATTTGTCTCTGCGGGGACTCGAACCTCAACCCCAGCCATGGCAAACGTTAGAACAAATTGAACAGCAGCAATTTAAATAGAGGGTTACTGGCTATTACTCAATGTCGCCAGAAAATATAAGCGATCGAAATGATATCGAATCGATTTGGATTCCTCTATTTCGAAAGCTTGCGTTCGCTTGGACTAATGTTATTAAATTGTTGCTATTTCTTTCACAGATATACGAGATCGGTAAATTAAAGTTTTAGTTGATTTTTTATTGAAGTATTTGAAAAAAAAAACAACTAAATTATTTTTGTGTAAACACAAGCCCTGTTCACTTGTATTCTATAGCTGTCTGGCTTGCAAATGTAAAACCAGATTTGACCTGGGCTGTCATTTGCAAAAATAAGAGCAACTTCGAATAGGGTGATTTCTTTTGGCCCACCTTTTGCTGGTACGCTGGTGGATCTTTATTTAATTTAAGTTCGTATTACGTCACCAGTATCGTTAAGGGAATCCCAAAACGTTTATTTTTTGTTTAAAACTGTTATTCGCTCAATTAAATCTTTCCCTTGTTTTAAAATTTTTGATACAAAAAAAAACTGCCATTTCATGCTTAAAAGTTCAAAAGAAATAATCGTACTTTAAACAACAGCAGTTTATAGAAAAACAAAAAAACATGTGTGTATGTCTGAATGTGTTTTTTTGATTTTTAACTTTTGCTAATTCAATGAAAAATTGATGAGGTGTAACTTTAAAGTGAAATATGAAAAAAAGAATAGACAAACTGAACTTTGCGGTCTGCAGCTGCGTTGTGTTTCTGACGTGTTGAAAAGACAACAGCGGCGTTTGATTTTTGTTTTTATCATGCAAATTTATAAAACTGAACAAAAAGAAATGTTTTTGTTCTTTTTTTTTTACTTTACTTTTGTAAAAAATCAAGTGAACTAAATAAATAATTCAACAAAAAAAAACCAAAAAAAAAAAAAAAACAAAAAGGTGAGTAGCTTTTCAGCAATAATTAATGAAACAAAATTAGGTATGTATTAATAGCATGTGGATATGTATTTATGTGTAATAAACAAAAACGTTAATAAAATAAGACTTTAAAAACTGAAAATTGTTTAATAGTGAATCATGCTGCTATGGCTTTAAAAAGAAATGATTAAGCAAATAGGCCAAATGTGAGTGGATTGTCTTTTTCTAAAAAAAAAAAATAATTTTCTAATTAATTTTTAGTACTCGAACTAATATAACAAATAGTTCGTTCTATATTATTTTTGTGATTGATGTTAATTAAACAAGGCATAGAAAATATCAGGGACATTTAGCTAAATGAACAACCAGCTGTTTCGAAGCCGCCACACTTCGCGTCAGCACCGGTCCTTGAACACAGGAGCTCCATGTTTCTAAAGCGGCACTCAAGCCACTCAGCCAGCCAAGTTGTTGCATAATTTTTTATCTAAATATTTATTTATATCAAACACAGCCATTATTACGTTTTTATATATGTATCATAGTCTATAAACCATGTAAAACTTCCCCACCACACAAAGCTGACCCAGTTGTATTACAATTTATTGCTTATTCTAATTTCTTCTTTGTAATTTCTAATTTTTTTTTAAAACATAAGCCCCTCAGTTGAAGTACGAATGCTGACGAGAAGTGTTTCGGCCTTGAAACAGCTAATTGTCCATCTAGTCTCAAAGTCCTTGATGTTTTCTTTGGCTTGTTGTTTAATTATAGAACGAACTTGAGCCTGATGAACGTTATACAAAATAATAAAAACAATTTTCGTTTCTTAGCTTTTTAGTTTAATTCAAGAGCAGACCTTAAATTGGGTATAAAAAGATCCTAAGTTGTAGATCTAGTTATTTCTTGGCTTTTTGAAAATTCACTTTGGCTTAATAGCAAACAATATAATATTGCTTTTATTCAACAACCACTTTAATTGCATAAAATGAAGGGCACTCAACAGCAATTAAAATTTAAAACACTTTTGTTATAAAACAATTCATTAAATAAAAAAAATTCAATGAAGCTTCAACTTTCCATGAAAAAGAGAAACGGAAAACCATGCTTAGCCCTCTCTGTGAGTGAGTTCATTCATTCAGAGCAACTAAAGCTTGAGTGAAATAACCAGGCGAGTAAATTGAACATATTTAATAAAACAAATAATGAGTAGAATAAATATAAATATAAAACATAAGCAAAAGTAGATAATTAAACATGAAATAAGTTTTAAAGTTCAAGTAACTACAGTGTGCTAATTTATTAACACAAAATTTATTGTATAATACAAACTATTATGTAAAATGCAACAATAGCAACCACACAAGAAACGGATTTCGGTGCAACATTGTTTTGAAAAGGTGCAACAAAAGCGTAACAGAAAGCTAAATGTTACAAAAAAAAAAAAGAAACTCACAAGCAAAAATGTTTTAAAATACAGTTTTTCAGCAAAAACATTTAAGTAGGTATGTATAGCTTTCCATTAACATATGCAACGTTTCGAGCCCAGATGTTAACAAAATATTTTGGCAATTTTATAAGAACAACTTTTTAAATGTTATCTTCAGTTCTAAAATCTGGCTCGTGTAAATAACAATTTATAATTAATGTGATTAGTTGAAAGTATTTTAAGAGACCTAAACCAGTTTGATGCGTAATGATGTCATTAATTCAAGAATCTCATTTTGTGGTACTAAAATTTGTCATAAAATCAAAGCAATAATGCATTCGAAATAGCCCCACCAGTTGGATATCTGACCAATTTATATTTGATCAAATTCAAATGACGATCAGTCTAATGGAGTAGGCCTGCCGTGCCCAAAAGCTTGCTTGATGCCCAATACACCTGTACGACAGTGTGTGTATGTTACAGTGACCTCCACACACGTGCTGTGCATGGAGATTTTTATTTACTCATTAATTCTCGTTCAAATTACATAGAAATTTGTTGACATTTTATTACTGCTGCCATCATAAAATTATAATTTCTCTATTAAGTTGTTGGCCACTAATGGCATTATAAGCCATAAAGTGTGAAATGGAAGTTTTTGTTTATGGGCAGTTCCACGATCATGTCAACTATATTTGGAAGAAAAAAAATCTTTTCAGTCTTCAGCTGAGTTTAGGGTGAAAGGTAACATCAAAATTTACTACTTAGTTACTTGTTGATGCAACAAAGCAACCCACAAGAACAAACAGCAAATTGCGCAATGTAAAAACAACATGAAGAAATGTTGATCACAAATCAATAAACTAAATAGAAAAACCAAAAACAGGGTACCGATTTAAAACTAACTCTCTGCATAAGTTGCTGACTATTTTTCCAGTCATTCTAATTATGGCTGCAAAATAGTGTTGAATTTGCAGATTGAAGCTGATCGCAGGTAAACCGAGTTTTTCAGTACAAAAATGAAACAAACAAAAATAAAAAGCAAAATCAAAAAATATATAATTCCTCAGAATTGAGAAGGATTTTATTGTGGTAAAATCGTAGTGATGAGTTCAAAATTAAATACAATTGTAGTTGAAAATCAACTGAGATAAATGTTGCTATACCGTTCAAAAAGCATCAGCTCTCAAAATGAAGGTGATAATAAAAGAAACTAATAATTTGTATTGATTTCATCAGCAATGCATTTTACTACCTGAGCTCTTCATTACTAACTATTTGTATTTAATCTACATTTTTCCCTTTCACAATATATTAAATTTCATTTCCATTCAATTCTATTGGCATTGAATCAAAAGGAATTAAAGTTGTTTTAATAGCAGAAAATGTTATTTTTTCCTTAATACGAAATGCGGTTGAATTAAAATGGAAGTTCTAGGGAGTAAAATCATCACCACACAGACGCGAAAAATAGATAAAAATCTACTTTATATTTAGTTATTTTGACCCCTTTTTTTCTTATATTTTATATATTTATTTGAGCTTAAGGTATTTTAGAATTTGACAAAAATAATTACTCAAATTCTAAAAGACCTTAAGCTCAAATAAATATATGAAATATAAGAAAAAAATCTACTTATAATTTAAAGTTTTAAATTATGGAAAAATTTTTTAAAATTCTTTTTAATGAGTTTCAAAACAGGGCTTCGAGACAAGCTCTTCTAAGATTTAATATTCAGGCATTTTTTTCTACTTTTAAACTTTCCGTTTTAATTGTTTTCATAAGTACATAAATTTTAAATTGTTTTGAAGCATGTGCTTTCCCAATACAAAAGGCGACTCAAATGTAGTGGTCACGTTTTTTGCCTTCAAATAATTGATTAATGTGAGCGCGTCTTTACTTAGGAAAAAAAACTCATACTTAAGTGATTTAAAATATATTTACTTCAATATCTTCTCAGTTCACTCATGAAGTCCTGCCTTTTACAAGTGATATTGGCATGATTTGACAATAACTCGAAAACTTCAGTTTTCTTTTAATGAAAAACTTTAGTTCAAACGCTTGATTGCTAAAAAAAAAAAAAAATCCAAAACGAAGTTTGTTGAGTTAAGAGCAATGAAAATATACAAAATTAATCTTACCTAAACTAATGATCCCAAGCAATTACTAGAAGATGTGGTATTTATTTTGATAACGTTTAAAAAAATGCAAATAAACACTAGATTGCTTAATATTTTTCTTCTAATCTGGCTGTCGGTCTGCTCGTTATCACATTTTACATGCCTAGTTTTTTGAATTTGAATTTTGAAACTCTGCTTCTTGACAAGTTGTTTATTGTGAAGCTTTAGGTAAAAATATTCGCTGGTCTCATAAATAGTGTTTTGTTTTTATGTACAATAATAAGTTTAAGTCTGGAAATTTACTAATAGAAAACATATGTACATTTTCTTTTCCTACATAAAATATTGCATTCGCAGTTTATTACCGGTGTTATCATTTTACGGAACTGCCTTATCATTATTTGTGCCTGCCAACTCCGTAATGAAACCATAAGCAGTTTTCTGTGAAGTCAAAATTTTACTAAACATTAATTTATCAGTTTTATTTTAGGTCTAAAAACACATCTTAGTAATGGTCTTCTGATGTTTTTGGGGTTCCGTGCTCAAAGAATGTAAACGGAACGGAACTATTACTGAGGCTTCTACGTCTGTCTGTCCGTCCGTTCTTCGCTTGTGCAGTAGTACAGAGCCCTTGCTGAGCAAGTCAGTCTAGCACTTGGCTCAATTTATTTAGACCTAAATTAAAGCATATCAATATGTTCTCATAGCAAAAAAAAGAAATGCGGTCGGGGGACCCCCGTTACGAACGAAGTTCCTTACGTTTTTGTTTCATCTTTGAATGTAATACAAGGTGAAATCTGTATGTTTTATTTTTTGTCCGTTTTCACAACTAATTAATATTCAATTGTTTGTCGACAGATACACTAATACATATAAACAGCTCATACGCTTTCGTGACGATTTCTACTAATTTGCACTACCAACAAGCCGCGTTAAGGAACTTCGTTCCAATAAATATTTGAATTCCTTTTTGAACATCAGTCGAACTTTATGCTTTACAGTTGTTGTGATTAAAAGCAGTGTGAAATTCTGTATGACCTGATTTCGAAGCCACTTGGCTGCTGCATGTTCCCCAGCCAATAAGTCTTTAACTTTACTTTTCTTGGCTTCCGTAAAAATGTAGATCAGTACATTTTGCCACAGGGACACTTTTTCAACTCTGAGAAAGTAAAGAATATATATATCACAGCCCGATAAAATAATTGCAAATTTAACTATTATTGAAATTTCTCGTTAATGTTAAGTGGCCTATATTATTTTCTGATGATTGAGGTAAATTATATGTAAGACAATAAAATATAAGAAAAATTACAGTTTGTAATACTCACTGAAATATAAAAATATTCCGCGCTCACTGAAAAAAAAAAGAAAAATAAACATATAAATTAGACATTGGATAATTTATAAAAAAAACAACAATGAATTTTTTTATTGTCCTAACAAATTTAATCTCATCTTGTAATCGATTATGGGACAATTTAAAATTATAGTGCAAAAAGAACTCTGGTTACCTTGACTATTAAAAAAATAACCTTAGTATTTTCATTGTTCGAGCCTTAGGTCACTTGTTTTTTCAAAAGTATTTATTAAATTCAATATTTCGATATCACAATGGATATCTTCTTCAGGAATGTTTTGATGTTTTTTGGAAAAAAAAAATTTTTTTTTGGAAGAACATCAGATCTTCTTCAGGAATATTTTGATGTTTTTTCAAAAAACAATTTTTTTTTTTTTTTAAGTGAAAAAACATCAAAACATTCCTGAAGAAGATCATGAAAGAGCTATAGAAAAAAAAGAGCACAAAAAAAAGAACCTTAGAATACATTTAAAGGAAATTTAATTATGTTAATGTAGGCTTACAAGTTATTGCGCCAGGTGGCGTAAATTTTGGCCATCCAATTATTTTTTAATTCAACCCAATAAAATCGGCTACTCAGTTATCTGTTCCATACGAAATACTATTATGAACTTATCATAAAGAAAAATTATTGAAAATAAATACGAAATAATAGTGATGTAGCAGTACCCTGTTCTTGTCATGCTTACTTGCAAAATGCTTCTGGCAATATGTTATTGCAACGCCATTACTTTTCGGACAACATTTTTTTCAACTGCAAAATACTCGTAATATATTATTATTATTATTATTATTATTATATTTATTTATTTAATCTTAAGGAATACAATTCTAATACTAAATTTTAGAGAAAGAGCACTAGCAACAGTGGCCATCAGTTCCATTTAATACATACAATTTGCAAATATGTACTGTATTTATTTTTTTTTTTTTCAATTAATTTTTTCTAAGCTTAGTAAGCTTAATGAAGGTATTATATATGTTGTTAACATTCTCTACAGATGGTTTCCGTAATATAAAAATATTAAAAGTAAATAAATTCATTTTCTTGTAATTTTGTTTGTTATCGTAAACAATTTTGATTCATATGAAAAAAAACCACCATAGACAAACGCTCAAGTACGGAAAACGAAAATCCAATAATAATCACAATTTCTTATCTCAAGGCCTGGGCCAAATTCGTCATTACCACAAAAACAAACAAATTTACAAAATAATAAGTTTTAAGAACATCTTAACCACATGTTTAAAATGGAACTAATGTAATTAAACGTATATAAATAAAACATTTAAAATATTACAAAATAAAATAATATAATACGAGTACGCTTGAAAAAAAATTAATTTTTACTAAAACACAGTTGACAAAGGTCATGTCATTGATGGAGTATGTAAATATGTAGGGTGTAGGGTGACTCCTCACATCTTTTAACTCAGACCAAGATGAATTAAACTAAGTGGTGGTACGAGAATAGCCCATACATTTTGTTAGTGTAAAATCTTCTACTGAATTCGCCTTGATAGCTCCGTTCATTTACTCTAACAGCAGGGAAGATGGCTTGTAAACAATTTTTGACATAACAAGAGGAAAAAATGGGGAAGCAAAAAATTATCACCGGAGCTATCATGTCTGCCTTACCTCGGACTTGACACATAATGAAGGCGTCTGGCAGCTTTTTACTCCCGAGTAAGCCAAACACCAAGTTGTGACATTACAACTGGGTTTCAATTCAACCCTGGCAGGTGGAACTGGCTAACGACATTCTGCACTTTCAGCTCTTCAGGTTGTCTGTAGAGGCTTTTAAATTGGGAATTTGGTCACAGCAGTACCAAATAGGTTGGCTATGCGCTGTTGCGCGTATACAATTACACGCGGCCTGGGTTCGAGACAAATTTGCTTGCTGATGAGCGACGTGGTGGTTGAGAAACAGTCATGGTAGTATGTACCCCAGCCAGTAAGTGTTCAACTTTAATTTTCTCTTGCCTCCTTTAAAAAATATTAATCGCCCCAATTTTATCACAAAAAGAAAAAACTTTCTCAATTTAGAGAAAATAAAACCGAGCTAGAAAGCCCGATAAATTGATTAAAAATTTCAAATTTTTGATTTCTAAAAACTTACAAAAAATAAAAAAGTACCAAATACTTCCCAATTGGATTTATTAATCCATCGAAAAATACAATGAGCCCACATTCCTGAGAAACGATAATTACATACTCAATTTATGTATTTCAGATTCAGCAAAAGTATCCAGTGCAGGCTTCAAACTGTTCTAATACTATTTTCTAGTATAAATTTTATTTCTGGAGTTGTGGAGAAAAAAGGAATAAAAAAATATATTTTCTTGGAAACTAAAAAAATTTTGTTTGCGCCTCTATTTTATATTTTAACTCAACCTTTTTATAAAATCTTACAAATGTGACTGTGAAACGTTTGAAAGAAAGTAATTTATCATCCAATTATTAAAGAATTTATAAACAAACCATCAATTTATCAACTGCTCAAGTGTCGAGTGTATGAAACTACTTTTATTTGTTTTATTTAAAATTCAAAACTTGTGATTTGGATCAAATTTCACTGTTGTCTCCTCACACTTTGAGCTGTTTAAGACTTATTATGTCAATAGAAGGAAAAAAGACACCAACATATTGTATACATATGTATGCATGTATGTATGCATGAACACGCTGAAAGACAAAACTAAATTTGAACTCATAAAAATAATCGTAATCGAGCACAAAATACACAGTAATATTAAAAAAGAGCAAGAAATCATGATGATGAAAATGTACTCGCGCACTCGTAACAACTATAAATGAAAGACAATTTTATTTATTTGTTCAGTAATAGAAATACTAAAAATTCTGAAATCAAACACTTTGCACTTCAAGGTTTTTTTTCTTTTTCTTTTAACACTATTTGTTGTACTCGTGCAAAAAAATTAATAAATTGATAAGAGTTTATAACAACTGCTGTAGGTAATTGTACTAAAAGTGGAAAGAGATGAGGTTAAGTGTGGTGTATATTCTATATACATACATACATACATACATACGTACATACAGACATGCAATTCAAGAATTAATTATGGGGGCATTATTCAGGTTTTTTATACCTTTTTTAACCTTTTTCTACCCTGTCAATTTTAATAGACTGCTAATTTTATTCAGCAAAAGAAAATATATATATATTTTTTTGTATTTGGCATTGCGCGTGCTAAAATTAGTTTAATAGATGTTAACAGTGTGGCCATTTCAGCTTTTTAGCATCTAAATTCAGCTTGTTTGCTGCATCAATATGATAAAATCAATATTAAGACCATATTTATATTATTAAGCATAAATAAATAAATTAATATTTTTTGAAACTACACGTGCCAAATATCGCTAGCGTGGCCACTTCAGCTCTTTTGAAGACTGGTTTAGTTTCTTTCTTAAAAGCGACGTGTCCGATTTTATCTACAAGATAAACATTATTGGCAATAACGGTAGGAAGAAGGGTTTTTTTTTTGGTGAAAGTGTATACTTTCGCAGGAGTATGCAGGTAGCAGTACGAAGTCTACTTGTTATTGTAGCTTATAACAAACATAACTATTTGATTATTTTTTAACATGTATCTATATTTTATATACTTATTTGAGCTTAAAGTCTTTTAGAATTTGATTATTTGAGTATTTTTGTCAATATGAAAAAAAAACCAATCAAAACATTTTTCATTATTATTGTCCAAAGTGGGTATTTTTGCTTTTTCGCGAATAAAATAAACATTAACGCACAGATTTTAATAAATGAGGGCTCATTTTATTGCTATTAAATGGAAATATATGAATAAATATAAAACTGGAAAATATTTGCAAATTTATGTTTTTTATAAATTTACCAAAAATCAAAAATTTTGCAATTTTTCAAAAAAAAAAAAATTTTTTTTATTTTTTTTTCCCTAATAACTCCAAAATTATTAACGACACCAAAAAAATTATTTTAGTAAAACTTAAAGCTGGCATAATTTATAATTTTTCAACGTATTACATGATAAAATCGGACTCGCCGTTTTCAAGTTATGACTAGAGGTCTGGATCAACTTTTACGAAAATCTTATATTTGCGAAGAAAAAAAAATTCTAAAAAAAAATACTGATCCATAGAAATTTGAAATTTTTATGATTTTTGTACTTAAATAGGCATAACACATCAAAAACATATAGTGGTCGGAATTTTTTTTTTTCAATTGTTGTATAGTGTTATTATATTGAGGTGCCACTGTGCCCATAAAATATGAATCTACTGTTGATTTTTGTAATTGGGGGACCACCATAAAGCATCAAAAATAATGTTTTAGAATAATCGATTTTGTTATGTTGTGTAGTGTGATTAAAGCAAAAAATGCCAAGTATTACTTGAGTAAATAAATAACTAAGAAAACATTTTTATTGGATCACCCTTTATAATGTGTTGACATATATTTTAACTAATTTATTGTAGTTGATATGGCAGACTCTTATGCCAACTACAAAGATTCTATCGAATTACACCCATATTCATGAAAATTATTGAAGGTTTATTACACGTTTATTTGACAAATATTCCGTAGAAATACGTCAAATAAGAGCTTAATAAACTTACAATAATTATTATGAATATGGCCTTTAATATTTATATTTCTTTTTTTTTTCGCTGTTTTACGAGTTCATTTGTTACATCAGGTTGTTAAAAAGTCAATAACGTCAGCAGCTCTGTATATTCTTATGGTGCTTAAAACTCTTTTCTCTATATTATTGTTATTAGATAACTAAACTGTGTCGCATATTTATCTTGTTCAGTAGTAGTAGTAGTAGTAGTAGTAGTAGTAGTAGTAGTAGTAGTAGTAGTAGTAGTAGTAGTAGTAGTAGTAGTAGTAGTAGTAGTAGTAGTAGTAGTAGCAGTATTTTTTTATTATTTTTTAAAAATATACCATGTCATGGAAATTCCCATATTCTATTTTCAATTGATTTTGTGAACTAAACCAGCATTGCACTCTGGCTGGCCCCCCCTGCCATCATTGAAACATGAAACACACATTTTTAAATCTTCTACCTGCCTTATAACTCAGCTGATACCAATAAATATTTAAATGGAATTCATTATACCTGCGTTATTTACTTTTATGCAACTTGGAAAAATGCTCATATACACAAAACACTTTCATCGCTTTCAAACGCAAATATCCCGTGGTTTTTTTTTCCACAAAATATTTGTATAGTGATTTATATTTTTGAAACAAAATGAATATAAAAAAAAATAAAACAAATACATGTTTATAATTGTACTAAATTAAACAACAATTGCAATCTGAAACAAAATCAAACAACAGCATATTTATGAACTTAAACTAAACTAAAACAAAACAAAAAAAAGCCAAAGAAAAATTGTTGTGGCCACAAAAACAAAAATTCGTTCAATAGGAAAACAAAATGCAAGAAGCAATGAATTTTAACGTTTTCCTGTTGTTATTTTTAAAACAAATCATGAAAAGCACGCGAACCAACAAACAAATTGTTCAAACAATTTCCTCTTCATTTTTATTTTCATTTTCACTTAAATTGAAATGATAATGGTAAGAAGAAGAAAATCGACCCATCATCTTGAACTTGATGAGGAAAAGCGGTGAAAAATAAAAAAAAAAATCGAATTTATTGGGAATTTAAAGCATCTGGCTTTTTGTTCGACATAAAAGACAATTTATAGGAAGAAAAACATAAAAAACTGCAACAGGCAAAAAGTATTCAAGGTCGTCTCAAAAATACAAACAGTGGTTGCAACACAACAAACCATATATTCTGTGGTGAATAAAAAGTTTTTCGCTATTGAATCAGCACCACTTAAACAGTTTTTATTAGCTCACATTTTGTTTGACAGCCAGTGTGGCCAGATTTCGAAATACAATGATATAATATAAGTGGACTCTTAATTCAAATTTAGAAAAATATTTGCAGGCAATAGCTATAATTAACATTAAAAAAAAAAAGACCAGCAAATTTGTTATGTAGGACTTAAGGCTGAGCCACTTGCAATTCACATGGAGATATCCCATGATAATGCAAGTTCTTCTGGCATTTGACAACAATCTTCAGTGAGTAATGCCTCCAATACCTCATCCTCAAACTTTTACGGCTGACGGCGTATTCTATAACTTGTTACGGCCTAATCTCCATCGCCAAAAAGCTATAAGTTCAATTGAGCAATTTTTTATTACGAATGAAATTCTGTAATGCCGGCTATGCACTATATATGTTTAGAGCTCAAGCCATTGAAATAACATAATAATGATTAAGCGACATCGCTTAAGCTCTTGAAACAACTTTTTTCATATATAATAAAAATCATATCAGCACTAATTCAGGAAAATTGATGGGAAAATACTTATTTTATATCAAATAAAGCAAAAGTACCTGGTGTGTAAAAGGCATATCTGAAAGAAAATAATACTTGTGTGAGTGTGTGTGCGTGTGTGTGTGAGTGATTTTGTTACACAATATGTCCAAAAATTCTAAATTATGCTAGCTTTAAACTGTTTTAAGACCCCCTAGTATGAGCAATATTTCTGAAGTTTCTAGAATACAAATGACAAAAAAAAATTTATTTCTTAGAAAATATTTGCCCAATTCACAACGTGGTCGTATTGTTGTTAAGTCGTATTTGGAGAGGCAATTTCAAACACAATTTTTTTAAATTCAAATAAATTTTCAAGCAATTTATGTTTCTATTAAATTACTTTTTCAGGCTTAAGTTCAACCCTTGGTTTGTCACTACTTTTTAATTAATATCAATTAAGAAAAGAAAAGTAAAATTTAGTAGCTAGGTGGACAACCGGCTGTTTCTGGGTAGCAAACACCCTTCATCAGCACTTCAAACACCTTTCTCTTTAAGAATTGTGTTTGAAATTTTCTCTCACGATACAACTTAACAGCGATACGACCAGCTTGTGAATTGGGCAATTGTAAATTCTGATTTTCAAAAACTAACGAAGAATAGAAAACCAGAAATATTTTACATTTGCATTGTTCATTCATAAAACTGCAGACATTGGAAATAAAATCAGCCGTAATTTATTGCCGCGAAGGCAAAAGTTCCTGAATAAATGAAGGAAAATAGAGTGCTGATGATTGTCGTGGTGAACATGCAACAGCCCTGGTATGTATCCCAGCCAACAAGTTTTCAACTTTACTTTTTCTTTCTTCCTTACAAATACTGATCACTACAGTTTTAAGAATGCTAAGAAAGTAAAAGTCGAGCTAAAGCGCAATAAAATATTTAAAAATAGTAACCGCCAATTTCGCGATGTCACTCGACATCACACGCTGGCCCATGCCGTTTTCTTTTCTTTTTTCACAAAAACTATATGTAAACATGATTTTTATTTTAGTTTTTTTGTTTTCTTTTTCATAGAGCTGACAATTTTTTCTTGTGATCTTGATATCATTTTAATTGTTCGAGCCTTCAGGAAGATATCCATTGTGATATCGAAATATCGAATTCAATAAACACTTATAAAAAAACAAGTGACCTTAAAGGCCGTGTCAGATAAAACTTTTGCTTCGCGTTGCGTTACATACACGCTTTGACATTTAAGATAAATGTACGTGTTTATATGGCACTTGTCACATATATTTTATTTGACGCAAAGCAAAGCAAAAAGTTGGGCATCTTTCATCTTTTTGCACGCTTTGACAATTAGCTGCTTTCATTTTCTCTTGGCGTCAACAGAAATAAAAAAAAAAATTCCAAATAAATAAATAAATTTTATAAATTTAATGAATAAATTCATTTGAAATATACATATAATAAACAAAACTACAAATAAGTACATATGTATATAAAATATTTTATTGATAAACAAACAATGCACGGGTCTTGTCAAAGTTTTTATTGTGACATACACTTTTTGTTTTACGCTCTTCTTTCAAAGTTATAAACGTCACGCAAAGCAACAAAGTTTTATCTGACACGGCCTTAAGGCTCGAACAGTTAAAATACTAAACAACAAAGGTCGAAAAATTAGCATCAAAAATAGATCTTGATATCGGCAAACTATTAAAAATCGCATTTTAACAAAAAAAAAAAAAAAAGTTCAAAATATATGCACCCCTTTTTTTAGAAAAGAAAACACAGCTTTAAATGCATACAAAACAATAAAAAAAAAATGCAACCTTTTTTTTGCAGTTTTCAGAGCTTAGGTGCAAGCAAGCGATGTCGAGTGACATCGCCAAATGGGCGGCAAGTGTTTGTGTGGGTGTGTGCAAAATATGGGCTAGAAATGCCATGAAAAGGTTAATTTTCTGAGTATTGTGTTTTGGGAATATTGAAAAATAAAATATTAATTTATGGCAAAACTTTAGACTTTAAAATGAATGTTTGCCAAATGCACCAAATTTGACAACTCTGTAATTAACAGCGCTGCCAACCTGCGCAAAACACACATTGTGCTACCGTTTACATTCATATTATTCAAATGTCACACAGCTTGACACACTCATTCAATATTTTTCTATAATCTACATAATTATGACGTCAAAGATTGTCCAAAATATGTTTCCCCGTTAAATGATAAATACTATGTAATAAACATAATTAACTTAAGTTGCCAAACAAGTTTTTATGAAAACAAATATGAATTTTATTTAATGTGTTTGAAGTCCTACAAGCTTTTATTGCATGCGAATCGAAAGAAGAAATAAAATAATTTTATAAATTTACATATAGCCATTAAAACCATAAAAATGTATTGTTATTTATGTAAATAGGTTTAGCAATGAAATGCTCAATCACGAGTTTCGCACTTTTCTGTATGTTTAACTATTTTTGTTTTCTTTTAAATAGTTCTTAAAAATTTGTTTGTTTGATTTGGACTTTGAGCAAAGAGGTGGTTGCCATTGGTGGAGAACAAAAACAAATGTTTATTTATCTTTCTATTGTTGTACACGTTGGGCAGGTTGATAAAACGTTAATGGTGAATTAGAGGCATATAAAATTGGTTTAAAGTGGCTAAAAATGTGCTGCGCCGACTAGTGCCTAAAATTTTTTTCTTGCTTTTTTTTTTTTTTTAATTTGAAGCAATTAGCACAAAACTTTTTGTTAGAAGATATAATCAGCTGTTATTACTTTTAGCTTCTTATTATTAAAAAACAAACGGGAGTAATCAAATGTCAGGCTGTGGTGAAAAAATATTAGAGATTTTTACTACATTTATATTAAATTACTTTTTCAGGCTTAAGTTCAGCCCTTGGTTTGTCACTATTTTAATTAATATCAATTAAGTAAAGAAAAGTAAAATTTTTAATAGCTAGGTGGACAACCGCCTGTTTCTGGGTAGCAAACACCCTTCACCAGCATCCTATGACCCTAAGGGTCGAACTTAAGCCTGAAAAAGTAATTTAATATAAATGTATTACAATACAGAAGTTCGATGAAATTAAAATGTTCAGTAAAAAGATTTTTACATTAATTTGAGATACACATGCGCTTTTTAGCAGATGACAATTAGAAAAAGAAAACAGGGGAAAAAGCAGCAAATTGTTGGTTAAAAATCATACTAAATTTATATAAAAGAACAGACGTCATATTAAATCGACATTGATTCATATTGATACAAAACGATTACATTCGAAAAGAATATTAATTATAATACTTTGTTTAAGAGCAGACGTGTTTTTTGTGATGTGTAGTCGTAATAGGTAAACACATGTTTTTTAAATGGCTTATTTTAAAAAAAGTTACATGTATATTAAACGTTTATTTGGCGAATTATTTATAGATATTATTTCTTAATAAACATGATATATTTTGAAAAATAAGTCCGCCAAAGTAAACGTTCGTAATAGGTATTATCATGGTTATTGTGTCGTCTTTTTGTTCTGTGTAATCAACGTTTTGTGTGATCAACTGCAGAGGTTTCGTTAAAATTTGTTAACTGGGTAGTGTCGAAGGTATATACAGACAAATTAACAACAGTAAGTCCGGATTTACTCAGCTTTGCAAAAATAAATGTTCAGCTTTTTTTTGTGTAAATGTTTTTTCTTTTTTTTGTCTTAATCAAGTCCTTAAACACTCTCCCTATTTTCGTTTTTTCACCTACCAATTTCTCTTTCCTATTTTAGGAGTTCCAGTACAATGCAATGCACATATAGGGGCCAACCCCTGAGTATTGGTCCCTGTCTAAAAAAAAAAAAAAAAAAAAAAAAAAAAAAAAAAAAAAAAAAAAAAAAATTTTTGTTTTAAAACAATAATGTTTTGTTTATTATTTGGTTACCATTTGATCGATCAAAAATACTATGTTCGTCATAAAGGAAGCTTGTTTAAATGTTCCTTATGGAATGGTTGTAGATTATTTCAAATGAATATAACCATAAACATATGTAGTCTATCCACTAATGATGCTTTCAATAATTGAATAAAATAAATGCTAACAACTTAATTGCTTGAGGTCCCCTTGAATTTTCTTCTTTTACCACTGGGCCTTTTGTAAATATTAATTGCACAGGTTAATTTTTCTGCTGCTGTTTTTGTAGTTGCCACATAATTGCGGTATGTTTTTATTATTATTATTTTTTTATGTTTTGTTTAATCTTCAGCCGATGTTCTCTTAATAATTCAGTTTTGTTTATTTTTGTTGCTTTTTTTTTATTTATAAAAAAAAATTTATGGTCTATTCAATTGTTTTGATTTACCAATTTGAATTTTGTGTGTGAGTTAAGTATATGTTAGTTAAATATTTCATACAGTTTCAAATACTGCATTAAAATTAAGAGAGTGTTTGTGTAAAGAATTCAGCAAGTAATTAGAATGAAAAAAGCACACAGTAGAAAATCATTTCATATATTGTGGCAATTTTTTCAGGTGTTATTGTTAAGTATTACGCGTACTTATAGTGTGAAAAATTTAATTCAAGGTTGAACAAAAAAATCTAGTGTTTGAAAATCAATATGTAGCAAAAATGAATGCAAAAATGGCTGGGAAAAATTAAAACAAAATGTTTAGAGACTACATGCTGACCCAATTATTTATTATCCATCAAGCAACAGTTTTTTTTAGTTAAAAATTAATATAAAAAAAAAAACTAGCAATTATGCGGGAGCTCAGTGATGATAATCCAGTTAACGGAGAAAAAAAGAATTTATTGAGAATTCCTCAAATTATTTGAATGTTCTTACCAAGCCGGTGACCAATTTGACCGGTAACATAACAAGTGGCTGCACAAATTGATCAAATTGTACAGCAAGTCGTAAGGTATAGGGACCGCATCATGTCTAACACTGAGTGGAGTTGGGAATGCAAATGTTTACTTTACTTTAATTTTTACATTTTCCTTCTAATTTTATTTTTATAATAGTTGATCATTAAAATTAAATATAGACAGTCGGTAATGAAGAGCTTAAGCGCTGCTGATTCAAAAAAAAAAAAGAGTATGAAATCAGTTATGACCTGGGTTCGAAGCCATTTGCGTGCTGATGATTCTCGTAGTGGACCTGAAACAGCCATGGCATATTCCCCATTCATTAAAACTTCAACTTTACTTTTATGGTCTTCTTTAAAAATGTTGATCCATACAATTTTACCATAAACAATTTTTTCTCAATTCTAAGGAAGTAAAATCGAGCTCAAAGCCGTTAATGTAATTAAAATTTTTATGGATATGTCACTTTGAATTGGCCTCCTGAACCGCGACAACATTCTTACAGAAATGAAGACTCGCATATGGAGTTTTGAATGCGGTTGACACTTTTGTAACGATCGGTCTATGCTGGCAACACTCTTTTAAATTGATTTTGAGTTTTTGAATTAATCAACAACAAAAAAATACGAATACGAATAAAGCGGAAGGTACGTGTGTCAATTATAATCCCAAAATTAATATTCCACATCTTTGAAATTCAATACCCACCGAGTTTGATTTTTAATTCTAACCCTGCACCCACCAAAATGTTGGTTCTTCCCCAACTAAATATGAATCAATAACCTGTGGTCATATTAATCATTGCAACCTAAATAAATCATGATTAACTAGGTATGTTTTGTGAAAAAAAAAAAAATTTTTTTTTAACAAAAAAAACACATGTTTCAAGCAAAAAAAAATCGAAGAAATAATTTTATTTAGTGCAGTTTCCTAAATTTATAATATTGTAGATGCAACGTTCAAATTTTCCTCACTTTTCACAGTATTGTTCTAAATTCTATTATCGCAGTCAATTTGTTTGTGGAAAATTCTTAAAATTTGCCGATAACATCTTCATAGCAATTCTAATGTTGAGTACCTGGCAGATTTTAAACTTAAAATAAATTTTGAAAACAATTTTTTAGCACTTACATTCGTTATCAGCGATCAGTTTTTAATCCTTTTATATAATTTTAATTACTGTGGTTCAAATTGTTTTTAAAAGGTTATTTTTTATAATTATTTTTATTATTAACACAATTTGTTTAATTGTTTTCTGTAAACAAAAAAAAAAAAAGAAAATAACAAAAATTGCAGCACATTAAAAAAAATAATTCCGAAATAATTTCACTTTGTGTAGTGTTTCATTTTTGCCATTTAAGCAGGTATAAGAAATTTTTTCAGATGGGTACGTATTGTTGCATAAACACTCTGTACATACAACTTTTATAGTCCTTTTATTGCAGCACTTTAATACACACACACACACGCACACATAAAAAACACTTCTCCAAATAAGAAAACAATGAGGTTTTTGTTTTATTTCATACTTTTTAGTGCAAATTTTACTTTTGAAAAGAAAACTTGATAAAAAAAAAAATATTTTTTTATAGCAGCGTTGTTATTCAAACAAAATGTGACAACGACTTTGGTCGTTGAAATTGAGGCAAAAGACTGAAAAATATCTTTATGAAAGAATACGAAAATGTTTGCGGCAGATATCAATTGCCAAGCAAATACAGACCGCGCTGGCTACCGAAAAAAGTCAACTATGTAGGTATAATAAATATTGAAAACATAAAAAAAATTAAGAAAAAAACAACACAGAAAAGCAACTTATTTGCACAGCAGCGAATAAAGAAATTGAATTAAAAAAAAATGGCACAAAAAATATTTAGTTTAAAAAGAATAAACTTGACAGATACAATAAAAAAAATAAATAAATAAAAAGCACACAAAATCACAATTTATTTTCTTCTACTTTTGTTTTGCACTGTATTTGCTTTGATTTGTTAAAGTGGATTTTGCATGGAAATGTTTGAAAACTATTGAATTTGCAAACGAATTGTAGTTTTATTTTTTTTAATTAAGGTTTTCAAGTATAAAATAATTTCAAAGTTCACTTTTTTTATTAAATTTTTTTTTTTGACATTTTTATTATCTGTATAATTTTTTCAATTAACCGTTTCCATTTAACTGTTTGTTACGCATACAAACACGCGTTGTGTTAACAGTTTGCAAAAAAAAAAAAAAATTAAGTTTTGGCACGGTAATAAATAAACACACACCGCTATATGCTAGACAACAAATACGTCCAGTAGTTGACTATAACAACAACAACAAATTTACACTATAAGACACACACAATTATCCAATGATCGTACGATTCGCTTCGAAGCTTAAAAACACCAGAATCACACAGAGTAATATGGCCACAGCACCGAAATCAACAACCGCTCAATAGCAGAGCTTTTCGTTAAATAAACCCCAAAAGTGTTAAACACAAAAAACCACTTGAAACATTAGCATTGACAGCAACAACACACTAATATACAATTTTCTGCTCAAAACAACCACAGCAACAACATCCAAATACTAAGCACTAAACTAAATATGTATAAAAAAACCCACTCACTCACTCACTCATTTAGTTACTAAACTTCCCTCTCTTTTTAATTGTTCATTCAATAACACTCACATCGCTGTCTCAATTGATGTCTGCCTTCCTGCCTGCCTGACTGCACTTTATAAATACTCTCACTTGTGATGAAGAATTATCATTTTAATTTCTTATTTGCATGCAGCATGTGTGTGTTCTATCTACCAACAACGTTACAGTTTGCAAACTCCAATTTTGGTCTCTTTTTACGATCTCACACACACGCACATGCAGCCAAAATAAAACACATTTCTCTCCGCTTTGTCCACCATTTCTTAAGTGCACAGTTATAACGAGAGTTATAATAATACTCGCCATGAAACCCGCACTACAAATGCTCTTTACAATACCTGGTTTTTACCTCTTTTTTTTAGGAGTTCGACAGAAAAGACAACAACAACAACAAAAATTCCGCAATTGTATAGCAGATACAATCGAAAGATACAACAACAATTTATAAAACCAACGTGCAAAATAAACAATGATCATTTATTTATTGGTTTAAGGTGACCAGGTGTTTCGGCAACCATAAGTCTTTAGTCAGAGCATATTTAAGGTCTGCTTAATAACTTTGCTTGCAAGAGAGAGGTATCAACAAGAGAGCAGACAGAAATTTGACATAATTGCTCTCAAAAAAAATTAAAAATTAATGAACGTCTTACCAGTCAAAATTTGCAAGCTACAGCAAATATTGTAATAAAGGGTGTTTTTTTTCGATGTATAGAACATTAAGTTGGCATTACTGTTCAAGATGGCGACCGATTTAACAGCTGTCAAGTGATTTATTGTCAGTTTAGTTTGGCAATTCATCATAGACTCACGCCTGAACAACACTTGCAAATAGTGCAAAACAAGATTGCCGTTGTTCCCGATTTTCACAAGCGAATTTTGTTTAGCGCTGAAGCGCACTTCTGGTTGAATGGCTACGTCAAGAAACAAAACTGCCGCATTTGGAGTGAAGCTAATCCTCAAGTGTATGTCGAAACACAGTTACATCCAGAAAAACTGACTGTTTGGTGCGCTTTATGGGCTGGTGGAATCATTGGTCCGTACTTCTTCAAAAACGATGATGGCCAGAATGTTACAGTCAATGGTGATCGGTATAGAGCCATGATTTCTAACGTTTTCATTCCTGAATTGAATAACCATGATGTCCAGTAGATGTGGTTTCAACAAGACGGTGCAACATAGCACACAGCTCGTGGCACAATCGATTTATTGAGACACGTTTGGTAACCGCCTAATTTCACGTTTTGGACCTGTGAATTGGCCTGCAAGATTTTGTGATTTAACACCGCTAGACTACTTTCTGCGGGGCTGTGTAAAGTCATTGGTCTATGTGGATAAGCCACAAACGCTTGACCATTTGGAAGACAGCATTCGCCGTGTTATTGCCGATATATGGCCACAAATGTTGGAAAAAGTCATCGAAAATTGGACGTCCAGATTGGACTACAAACGCGCCAGCCGTGGCGGTCATATGTCAGAAATCATATTTAAGATGTAATGCCACAAGATTATATTTCGGATAAATAAAATTCATGTCAATCGTTGTTTTATTGCAACTTAAAGTTCTATGCATCGAAAAAAACACCCTTTACTATAAGCAAAAACTTTGTTTTTCGTTTGTGTCATATAATTAAGACATTGAGACTCATGTGACAATTGGTCAACTGACTGTTTTTTTTTTTTTTTTTTTGTAAACATACAAATATAGTTTAACTTCCCTAATTGGCATGAAAGGCATCTTCTCCAGCCCTAGAAAAAGCAAATTTGGGATCACGACCTAGAAAAAACTTGCTATTTGTAAATTCTGAACTATCTATTAGTGTACTTCTCTTCCAGAACGATGTTGGTTTTCATTAATGATTAGCGCTAAAGCAGAATGGATTTAAATGAGTTTAGAGGATGTGAACTAGGTTTTCATCTGGAACTCTTACTGAAAACTTGTATAGATTAATTTTAACATTATAGTCAAACTATATGATATACTATTGTTGATAATTTTAGCGGGCTTGTGTTCCATTTTTACTTCCTCAAAATTGAGAATGATTTTTCTGTGATAAAATTGGAGTGATCAACATTTTTAAAGAAGACAAGAAAAATAATATTGAAAACTTGCCATGGCTGTTCCACAAACACCATGTCGCTCATCAGCACCCAGGCCATCACTAATGGTATACTGTTTTTAAGTAGCAGCGCATATCCATCCTGCCACCTTAACTCTTGCTTACGGACTGACTGTCTATATTTTTTGTCTTCTTTAAAATTTATCACAAAAAAATCTTGCTCAATTTTGAGGAGATAAAAATCGAACTGAAGCCCGATAAAACTATTAACAATTGTAAGTTTTCATATATATTTATGGATAGAGTTTGCTACAACTGGTCACCTTAATTGAAACACCCTTAAATGATCAAAACAGAGAAGTAATACTACTCTAACGAAAGCCGGTAATTTCCCAGCTACACAAAAAAAAAATATTTCGAAGTATCTGAGAAAAAGCTTTCTCGCCATTATCATGAAATATTAAATCAGTCATTACTCAGAGGTTGAAGTTTTGAGTGAAAGAGAAACTTCTTGCGATTAAAGGTGGCGTTTGCTAAACAAAAAGTTTCAACTTACGTACGCGCTTGCACATGTATGTCTGTATGTGCCATGTGATGTGTGTAAGATGTCTTGTTTACCCCCGGGCGCGAAAAGTAAACCCGCCAAATTTATGGTTAAAAAAAAGCTTTGCTGTTTGATATTAATACAATGGGCAACAAAAAAACAAAAATAAAGCGATATAATTTAAAACATTTTGTTTAATTTCAACGCTAGCAAATTTTGGATGTGTTTTCTGCAGATGTTTATATATCGATATCGATAAATAGTAGCAGATTTGGAAAATAAAAAAAAATATATATTTATAAATTATCACACATTTTACTTTATTACGCTTCATACCAGCTGCTCTCTAAGTTAACTTTTTGAAGTGATTGCTATGACTGATATTTATTAAAGCGCTGGAGCTGGGATACAACTAGCTGTATGAGGAAGTAAATCCTAACTTAAGCCTATTAAATATGCCACAGGTAATTGTTAATATTTTCTTTTTACTATATTAGTACGAACATTTTTGTCTGCAACTGTTCATAGTCCCCCACTTCAAAAGCCGGTTGTAAATTTTAAATTTTTGCTCTTTTTGTTAGCTCATTAAAAAAAAGCTTCAGAAACAAAATATTGAAATAAAACAGGTTGTAGTGAAATAACTTAATACGTTTGTCTTTTCCCAGTTTGAAAACTAGAATATGATACGTCATTAGAACAAACATTTTAACAGCTGTTTTTAGGCTTGTAAATAATATTTTTTCTAATTATTTATTTTTGTCAGGAAACTTTTTTTATTTTTTTATTTAGCAATGTTTTATAAGATAAATTTTGTAAAGAATTCGTTTAAACAAATAAAAAGTAAAACAAATTAACTATTTGCTGTTAAATTATTGTAGGTCTAAGAATAGAAGTTCTTAATTTTTTTTTTGTCTTTTTCAGCCGTCTTTATGTCGCCAACATTTCGTTGAGGCTTCTCAACTCGTCAGTAGACTCGAAAAAACTCAATGAATTTTTGATATTTTACTATATATTCAATTATTTCCATGAACACAAACGTTCAAGCAAACTTTTAGTACAGAAAGCAGTTTTATCGTTTTGCAAAATTTACTTTTCTTCACAACCTTCATTCCACGAGTTACTGTTGATTACTAAGATTTGTGTTCTGGAAAGAATCAGGCTAAAAAAGACAGAAAACATTAATAAGGTCTGCTTTTAGACCTAAAAAAATACAATTGTGTTAAGCAAAAAAACAAAAAACGAAAAACCCGCACGCAATTTGGATGCTGATGATGGTCGTGGTGGACATGAAACCCAGTCATTAAACTTTCAACTTTACTTTCCTTGTCTTTTTTAAAAACCTTGATCACTCCAATTTTATCACAAAAATTTTCTCTCAATTTTGAGAAAGTACAAATCGAAGTAAAAAGCCCAATAAAATTTATTAACATTTGCCTGTCTTTGGATACAGAAAGAAATTTACCAGAGTAAAAGCAGCCATTTTTTTTTTTTCATTTTATATTCCCTTTAAATCCATATTTTATTTTAACACATGTAGCAGCTTTGATTTAAAGAGAGAAAGAAAAATGTCCAAACATGTGTATATTGCTAATTTCCATAATGGTTTTAAAAAGAGCTTAGAAAAGAGAACTTAGAAATGCTGATTCAGTCTTCAGCAGACAGGCGGTCTAACATTTTCAAACTGCTTAGCACAACAACAACAACACAATACCTAAAACCACTTGAGCCTCAAAAACCAACCGAAGCAATTATGCAGTAAAACAAATAGTATGTAAGAAAAAAACTATCACACATGTAAGAGATTGGCTGGCGCAAGCAGGGTCCAGGGTGCAATGGGAAAAGCTCAATTCACTTTGCACGCAAAATTTTCTGAAAATCAAGTTTAAATTATGGAAAACGTTAATTTGTTGTCGATTCTTTCTTTGCTCAGCGAACTGACTTTCTGCCATTCACCGTATGCAAATAGATTATTACAAAGTAAATTGATTAACTCACACCCTCCTTCAAATCTTTATCTATTTTGTTCTTTTCTTCTTTTGGCTTCGCGAACTTCTGAGCTAAACTCAATAATTTAATAACTTCTTCTCATCTTACATTTCGTCAGTGTTTTAAGTAGATATAAAAACAATGAAAATAATATATACATACTAAATAGTAAAATAAGATATTGGCCAATATTAAATATTTTTCTTTCTTATCTGAATGCCTGCGATGAGTACAACAACTGCTGCTGCGAAAGATAAAAGTAACAACATGAATTTCCGATAAGATAAAAACCAAGCAACAAGAATTGGAATGAATTTACTGCTAACACACACCCACACACCCACACACACACACACACATGCATACACACTCGCTCACACTTCCAATAAATACAAGTTTGTGGTATCTGTGTTTGTTTTAAAACAAAAAAAAAACAAATAAAAAAATGAGTGCGCTTGGAATGAATAAGAAAGAAATAAAGGTGAGCAGCAGAAAAACAAACAACTTTTGTGTGGAACCAATGAATACCTGAAAAGTTTTGAACATGTTTATCGAAAATTATTTCGCAATATTTTATTCTTTGGTTATTTGGTTTTCTTCAATAATAAAACAGTGTGACAGTGAAAAAAAAAGTGTATGACTTGAGTCGAAACATTTGGTCATTTTTACGAATTCGATTACACTCTCCTTCGGGACTTTGTTGGCCAAAGCATTTTTTTTTTTTTTTTTAGAACAAATAACTACAGCCATTTGAAATTTTAGGCGACCTTGTTAAGTCAGGCCCTTCAGCATTAATTTTAACTTTATAGTCGAACTTTATTTTATCGGGATTGAGTTCAGTTTTATTTGCCCAAAACTGAGAGTGATCAATATTTTTAAAGAAGACAAGAAAAGTAAAGTTGAAGACTTACTGGCTGGGGTACATACTTGCCATGGCTGTTTCACGACCACCACATCGCTCTTCAGCACTCAAATTGCTTCGATCGAAGGCCTTGACTAATTGTATACTGTTTTTAAGCAGCAGTGCAAAACCATCTTACCACCTGCATTACTTACTGAGCGATACCAATATTCTCATAATAAAAAGAAATGACAAAAGTTCCAAAGCAATTTGTGCTTTATTCAAAGCCAACGTTGGCCCCGACAATTTAAACACAAAGAAAAAAGGAAATATACGATTTTATGAAACCGCTTTAACGGATCTTCATTAATATTTCATGGGTGCTCGGCACCGCTGTCAAACTAACCTCTCGTACTGAAATGTGTACCCGAAAAAAAAAGAAGAAAAAACCCACCAATTTTTAAAGTTCTCATTTGTGAAAAATTTCTCAAATAATACTTAATTAAAAATATACACATGATTCTTTTATTTTATTTTTTTATCAACAAATTGTAAAATCAAATTATAAATTCAGGCCTGAACTTAAACACAACAATAGCAACAACAACAGTAAAAATGCCATTAGAAAACTTACACACTTGACATCTTGTACGAAACATTATTATTATTTTATTTAATAAAACATAGAAAAAGTCATGATGTACAAATTTAGAATATTAATTGGTAATGACAGCATTCCGACATTCATTCACATTGACTTTCAGACAAGTCAAAATATGTATGTATGTATGTATGTATATGGGAAGCGCTTGTAAACACAATGTTTTAGTACTGCTTTTGTTGACGTCATCGGTGTTGTTGTTGTTGTTTATTGATCATGTTTTTTTGTTTTTGTTTTTCAAATGTAAACAAATCGTAAAATATGAATTAATTTTGAACAAAATATTCAACGAACATGACAAATATTTGCTTTATTTTACAAACAGAAACATTTGATTAATTTTCTATGCTTAATGAATATTTAAAACTAAATTGTCCAACACATTTGATTTTAAGATTTCGTTATGGAATTGTTTTGGAGACAAATAATATTTTTAATTTAAGCTGCGGCATTTTAAAACCTGCATTTGAGCGTAAATAAATTTTAAATTGATTTTGAAAAAAAAACAACGAAAATCAAATAAAGGGAGTGCACAAATATTTCAAATCGCACTTCAAAGAATGCGATTTAAAAAGATGGTGTTTTAAGGGAAGTGATTTATTTGAAGTACAAAAGAAAAAAATCAAAGTATTTATAATGTTTGATAAAACAATTACATGTAAATTAAATGTATAAATCATCCAAATGTGTGTACAATTGGAAAAAAATCGTTTGTGCGAAACCGGATCTGTAGGAGATGTGAAAATACCAGTGCATTGTAGTGTACCACACATGTGTGATATGCATATTGAATATCAGTAACAACATGTGTAGAACACATTGCAGTAACAACTACAATGAATCTGGCCATACAAGGCCTTGTTGCCAAACTGTTGGCAGTCCCTTTGGACGCCTACCATTTGAGCTGTCACCCTTGCCAGCTGAATAAAATTAAGTACTAAGGACTAGTAGGGATTAAACTGTCACATTAACACCACATCATGTTCGTTTTATCGAATACCTTTAACGCATTGCTCGATTATGTATCTCGAATTGAAAAATGTGAAATGAAATGTATTATGATGATTAGGTGTTTTTCACATTCAACATCAGCCCTTACAATTTAACCATCCTTTACATTTTGTTTATTAACCACAAACACAATAATAACGCTATTTTATTCCTTTTTTTTTTATTTAACTTTATTTGGTTTAATAATTGAACTTAAGGTCACTTTTTTCTTAAGTATATTAGATATATATTTACAAAGATCATACGATTTACAAAGATCATACTAATCGATGAACAAATTGGTCGCAATGGAAAATTTCCTTATGAAGTTTAGGCAGTCCATATAATTTTGGGGCTACAGACACATTCTTCATTCTATTCTTATCTAAAGATGTTATAACCTCTAATTTAAAAAGTTCATCTATAAAATTATTGTTCATTTTTTGTAATTTGTTAGTTTGGTCCTTATTCACCCATTCACAGGTTGTAGCATCATTAACAATATTACTGATTCTTGAAATATAATCTTCCCTGTTAAAGTGACCTTAAGCTCAATTATTGAACCAAATAAAGTTAAATTAAAAAAAAGAACGAGTATCCAGAGCTATTTTATTCCTCTATTTGACATAAACTTATTAACTCACATTTTATTAAAAGTTCTAAAATAAACAAATAATTTTGTATTTCATCTAAAAAAAAAAATGTTACAAAACTTTCCTGAAATAAAACTTACGAAAATATCAAATAACAAGCATATGACCAGCGGCTTTAGAATATTAACTGGTATTAGAACGCCAGTACTCAAAGAAATTGGGAATGTGTTAAAAATCATGAGGTTGAAATAAATAAATATCAGCCTTTTATCATTTATCAATGACAACTTAATTTAGTTTAATTAACTACGTCTAATCGTATGAACTTAAACATTTTATATACTAACGTATGCACATACATATGTATGTTTGTTTGCACTGTCAATTTGTTTCTATAATTTATTATTATTATTTTTTTTCATCACATCTTCTTTTCACGTTAACGACGAGTTCGTTAACGTTAATCAACAACGTTGTTGCCGGGACCTTGAAAATTGTCATAATAAAAATAAAAAAAATAAAAAATTATAAAGGAAATATATACGCAAAAATTAAGTTAATATTTGTGATTAAAGCCAATTTAAATTTCTTATATCAGGTGCACAAAATGGCCGCTTTGAATTATTGCCGTCTAAATCTCGCAGAAATTTCATTAACTCGTACTTGAAACGAGACTTGCCAACGTTTACGGCTAAACATTTTCCCGAAAACGTTCATTATTCTCATCTCGATGGGATTTTATTTTGCCGGTTTTTTTTCCCAAAAGTTGATTGCTTTCTAATGAAGAAATGCACAAAGAGAAAAACCTAATTAATGCCAGTCAAACTCTTTATACCTTGTTCATACATGCATTTCTAATTGAGATAATATTCAGTTTATTGACATAATATTTTTTGCGTTCATACATACAAATATTGCGCTCAATTTACGCAATTTAACTCAATTAGTATTTGACAGCTGGAAAAAAGTTGTTGTTTTTGTTTTGGTAGTGAGAAAGAAAAAGTGAAAAATATTTTGTTATTTTGTTTTGTTTGCTTTTGTTGACATTTATCTCGTCATTCATCTCGCATTGTATACTTTTGCTTATTAAACACATCTTTTACAGTGTTGTGTTTCATCTTTTTCTCAATATTCAAAGCAATTTTGAGTTTATTAAGCAATAACTTTATTGACTTTTTGTATGGAATATTGAGCTCAATAATGGACTTTATTGCGATTATCTCAATAAAGGCGCATGCATGAACATGGTATTACTCTTCCACAGGTAGATGGCAGAATTTTTAGGTACATTCTTGTTTATAAGATCCTCTAAAAAGGGCGATATAATGAGTTCGAAAAACAGTTTGGGTGTGTCTGGGGATGTCATTCGTACACTTTATTATTTCCCAGAGGCGCCCTGGGTCTAATGGAGGCAATGGAGGCAAATATTAAAAACTGGAATCTCCTAAGCAAGGCAGACAGACGCTTGGTTTGTATTGTGGAAATGTAGGGAAAAGAAAATGAATGGAAGTTACTCATACATTTGACTTCTCCAGAGACATAATGGGAACGAAAGGGAGAAAAGGAAGGAAAATCTTATTTTTATAAGGGGAGCAGAATGGGACCATCTAAGACCCAAGTGGGCCGGTCTCGTGACTTAAGAAAGGCAGCTTTCTTCAGAAGAGCAGATAAATGTTAGGTTTATGCTAACAAACTGTCGAGAAAGAAAAACTAAGAGGGGCTCTTTATACATTTGACTCCTCTACAAATACCTAGGGGTGTTTGTATGATAACTAGCCCCTAGGTGTTAGCTAATTTTATATTGGATCGATTCTAAGGTGGAGAAATAGAAACTTGGTTTGTTACGTGAAAGTATCAAGGGGAATTGATCATACATTTGACTTCTCTAGATGGACAGAAGGGCTAGTTACGACCATATGGAAAAAAGTTACCAAAATATTAGTTTTGTTGGGGAGTTCTCTAAATTACTATAGATACGAAGTTGGAGTATTTGGAAACTCCAACTTCGCATCGAAAACTTAATAAGGGTCTGTCTCATATTTTATCTCACTAGAGCTGACTCCACGGCCATTATGCTAAATGTAAATTTTTCCACATTATCCTTCAACTTGTGGGCGGATGTACCACATGTTTGATTTACTCAAACTGCCTAACAATTTCCACAATGTACATTTTTGCTCCACACACAGGAGAAAAATACAATTTAAAAACGTGGCAAAAGTTGATTTCAGGTTTTTCGATGGTGACTGCAGCATACAGCTTCAATTTCAATTCAGCCTTTACGGATTTCGCAGTTAAGCATTTTTTTAAATATCAGCACCACCCTAGTATATCAGGCTTTAAGTTAAATCTTTAGCAACGAAAACAAATTTATTACTTGCTAAAATATACATACATACATACATACATACATACATACATATGTATGTATGCCTATAAATTTAAAAAAAAAAAATTACTGTGTTTATAAAAGTGATTCTCGCTCTGACATTATGCAACTTCAAATTTGTATTTGTTGCATTATTACAGATAAATATTTATAAATACTTTCGATACGGTTGTTTTTATTTGTCAACTACACTTGGTATCGATTTCAAAATAAAACAGAAATTATTTATAAGAAATGAAGCTACAAATGAAATTGCATGTACAATTTGTACTTATAGTGGGATACTTGAATTTTAAATACTTGTGCTTGCTTTAAAAAGAAGTGGTGGAGTGGAAGAGGACTTAACTGATTGGGGAAAAAAAAAGAATTAAAGTCACACAAGAGAAAACCACACAGAATAAAAATGAATTCAAACCATTAAAAAAGGTTAAGTTTTTTAATTAATAAGATAAATAATAATAATATGAATTACTTAAAATTGTGATAATAATTTATAATTATACGAAAAAACATATTCTTACCATCTTTAACCGCCATATTTCTCTGCCCTAATATGAAAACTTGGTTTAAAACAATTTCATACTTTTTTTAAGAGACGAGGTGGCCGAGTGGTTAAGGCGTTGGACTGCTAATCCAATGTGCTCTGCACGCGTGGGTTCGAATCCCATCCTCGTCGGCAATTTTTTTATATTAAAATATTTTTTCTAATCTGTTTTTTTAGTACTATTTCTCCAAGAGCATTCGACTCATATTCTGAAAACTTGACTGCATGCGACAAATACTTTATCTTCTACGAGATAACTATTTCAGATGCTACGTCTAATTTTTTTAAATATTTATTTTTTCAGGATTTTTGAAGCTGCTGCTCTCTACTTCTTATCACGACTTGGAAATGACGTACTAGATTTTATTATTCAATCAGGTCTGCTCTAAAAATCACTTTGCTAGACAGCACTTGATTTCCAAAAAAAAAAAAAAAAAAAAAAAAATTGCATCAAACACTTGACTTTACGCTGAGCTTTTGTGATTTTTTAAGGTTCCGTATTCTGAGAGTGAAAACGAAACCCTTTTGCTGACACTTCGCTGTCCGTTCGTCCATCACAGCACACATTCTGCAAAACGGTAAGAGCTAGAGAGCTGCTACAACCGACAAACATTTTTAAACTATAGGCTGCTCCCATTCTGGACACTGTAAAGACTATCTGTAACTTCCTAACCCCAAGAGATAGACCTGAAATTTGCACAGCATATGAAAATACGCTGGCTCTACAATAGAAAACAAGAAGCAAAAAAAAAAAATTAAGAACTCAAGGGTGCCCCAATACCAGAATCTGAAAATTAGCTGTAATTTTTGAACCATAAGAATTGAAATATCAAAACTAGTAACAATGTTAAATTTAAGTTGTGGTGCCTTTTAAATGGGCGCTCCCTTTATTTTGAAAATTAGCTCTAACTTATGAGCCGTAAGAATGCTTAACATTTGCATAGTATATTTAGTTTCCTAGCCGCCACAACAACAAATATCAAGAATAATAACAATGTAAAATTTAAATGGTGCCTTTTTCATGGGGACACTCTTTAGTTTGAAAATAATAACTCATTTTTGAGCCGTAAGAGAGAGAGAGAGAGAGAGAGAAGCTTAATATTTGCATATTATATTTATAGTATAGCCTCTACAACAACAAATTTCAATGGTGCCTGCTGTATTTAAATCAAATTTAAATTGAAATGGCATTTAAAATCCAAGTCAAAAATTGGGGGTTAGTATAAAGAAAAGTAATAGGTATTTGTGTAGGAGGAAGTGCGAAATATGACCACACAAACACTCCCAGGGTAAATACGTATTATAAATAGCATGAATAAATACTTATTTTATTCCAGATAAAGTGACAGTATCTGAAGATATGAAGGAAAATAATGATTGTTTAATTATTTTTCTACATACATACATATATTCAGATACTTTTGCTTTATCTGGAATAAATTGGGTAGTTACCCATCGATTTTCATAAATAAGGGCTGAATCAAAATAGTCTGATTTAGCTTGTCGCGAAAGATTTTCATGTGAATCTTTTTTTTGCCAATTACATGAGATAAGTCTTTTTTTACTTGAGCTCCTAAGACAGCAGCTAAAATGTCTCCAAGTAAATACGTTTACATTAGAAAACAAATAATATGGGAAGTGATGGCACCATATCAAATTAAAATAAAAATGTAAAAAAAACCTTAAATGTGTTTCAAACACTTGTGGTTGGAAATTGTAACACATCAACAAAAAAAACAAAAAACAAAAAAAAGACAGCAAAAGAAAAATAAATAAAACACTTGTAGATTACTTAAGATATCAATGGAGAAAATATAAAACTTAAATAGTTTTTAAGCTGTTATAAAAGCGCATATTTAATTGTACGATTTGCTTTTTTTTTGCTTTTTATCTCAAAACACAATATCATTTAGTTCGCTTAGAAGGTGTAGGTGGCAAAGTGAAATGATGTGACAGCGAGCAGAAAAAATTTAATCTTTCTCAATAGAATTTGCTGAATGTCAGCGGCAACTGTATGGCGCAGAGTATTATGATTTACACCCAATTTAGGAGAGGAACTGGCAATTGTAACATTTTACAGGTCCATTGTGCATTCTAGTGCAACAATAAAGTGCATATGTGCAGTTAGTCAGTCAGTCTGTGAAGCAATTAAAATTAGCGGAAATGCAGTATAGAAATCAGCTTTTAAATAGTATGGCAATAAATTTTGAAATAAAGCCAGCAAACACTTTCAAATTATAGCAAAACGTGTGGTCCAAAATAAATTAATACTGCATAATTTATTTTATACGAGGGTTGTTTTTTATATTTCGAGATTAGATAAAGGGCCAAAACAAATATTAACAAACCGAAACAACAACTGATTTTGAACGACCTGCGCAAAATTCGCATTGCAGTGAACTGCGACCACGATTGAATTCACTATATACCATTGACACTGGACACTGGTCCTTCATGGAGCTTCATTAGCAAAAATTAAACTAAGTTCATCCATGCACTGTTGCTGAGATAATCCACCTTAAAAGTTGTAGAAAATAAACTCATGAAAATGTTCACGTTTTAATTCCATTTTTTTTTTTTTGGCCGAGATGAATCTTTTAAGTTACGGTAAACAACACAAGTAAAGCTCGTAGGTCAAAACATTCTGAGTAGATATAACCTCAAAAATGGCCAGCTTTACGATAGAGCTGTCAGTCAGCCAGATTGCAACACTAGGATGGCCAAGTAATGAAACATAAAAGGCAACCCTTATATTTAACGAAAATGATGAGAATAAACTCATCTTTAGCTATCAAAAATATCTCTCTTTATTCACGATGCTTGTGACGCATACAAAAGTAGAAAGAAGATCAACTCTCCACGTTCTTCGCGTCAAAATTATCATATACAATTGTACTGCTTCTAGTTTTGTGAGCGTCGCTTGAAAAGTATCGAAGTGTGCGATGCGTGCTGTGTAACTCCCTCTCAACTACAACGATTCTTGCCACTATTTTTTAGAAAGTGCCATCAGGGAATTGCATTCTAATTTAATAATCTAAGCTCACTGGTCTGAACACGAGTGACGATGGCGTATTTTTGGTCAGAGAACTCATCAGAAACACAAAATTTCAATTGTTAGAACATATTTCCCATACAAACAGTCAAGTTCGATTACATTAAGGCAGGTTCAGATTAAATAGATATTTGATGGAAAAAACGTGACCACTACTTTCTTGTTATTGAACTTCAGTCTATCATAGAATATGAATATTATGAAAATCACAAACGAAATTTCAAGATTTTATAAATATTCTTCTAACTCAATTCAAGGAGAGTAGAAAAACAAATTTTTTAGAAGCTGCTTTGTCAGATTAAACCACTGCACTGGTCTACCGTTTTCACAAAAACTTGCTGGCTTTATTTCTATTTGATTTGAAATAAAATTTTAAAAAATTAATAACAAAATTAATTTAAAAAAAACGACAATTTTTACTGTCCGTGTTTTCTTTGCATTAATTAGAGCCTGTGATTTTTTATACCCCCAGTCATTAACTTTCATTTATTTGAATAAAATAAATTATAACGTTTACATTGACACGTTCGCAACACCGATACAAACTCATTTTACTAAATGGCACGTGATACTTTTAATTTACCTTCACACTGACTTTTTTTTTACTTTATTTAACAAATAAAAAATATTACATTTGAACAGAAAATATATTTTGCTGATTACGAATATTTAATATCAGTTTCATACTCTACTTTTTTCTTTTAACACTTTTGAGACTGGTCAATGACTTGTTTAATATTTCTCTTTCGTTAGGATAATTGCAATTTATTTGAGTATATTTTTTGCATGTAAACAAATAAAAAAAAAATTTTAATTATATTGTGTGAAAATATTTAAAACACAATGAGTTTTATAGAAAGTAGTGAAAAGTAATCGATTACACATATGTAGTTATGCACATAGTTATGACTTAGGTTCGAAGCCCCTGGGGCGCTGATGATGGTCGTGATGGATGTGAAACATTGATGGTATAATATACGGTTGTCAAGAACAAGCTTTGCTGGCCTATGAAAAAATTTATGAAATGAATGAAAAATATGATTTTCGATGCTTCATATCGGCTTACGAATTCTCTATTTAACGTTCTGCACAAAAACTTTTCTGTGATAACATTGTTTTACCAATTTAGTAAATTCTTCAACTTTAGCATCGAATTATTAAGACTCTAAAAGCTTCGGGTAGACCTTGAATTCAGTATTGGGACATCCATAACTATGAAACTCATTCCTTACAAAGCCTGTCTGCTTATTCTAAAGCCGAAAAAATCCTTCTCAATTCTCAGCAAGTAAAATCGAACTAAAATTCCGATAACTGACTATAAAGTTAACTGACTACAAAGTTTAATAAAGTTAAATTAATGTTTTTCCCCTCCAAAATCATTGTAATTTGACTCCGCATTGCAGTCAAAATAAAGTCATTAGCTAAATTTGTATTTTCTTTTATACAAATCTAATTAAAAATTTACTCCTTCTGTATGCGAGTACGTAAGCCAATTATCATATGTATGTCAATTTGTCTGCTTAAAAACATTGCATCATAATTAATTATTCTGTTTGGACGCTAAATTATGGCAGCCAAGTGTGAGTATCTCTCATATCACATGATTTGATGTTTTTATTATTTTTGTTTTTTTTTTTTTTTTTCTTAACTTCAATCTTATTTTAATTACAGCAGCTGCTCGGCTGAAAATGGATACTCTGGCAGTGTAAAGCAGTCAGTAATTAAAGAAAAATCACCAAAAACTTATTAAAATTAAACTGATTAAAAAGCAAAACAATTATGCGCCTTGTGTTGAATTAAATTGCACAGCAAGAGGAAGTTGAACAAACATGAATGAACGATATCAAATTGATACAAATTTAAGGCGTTCGTATTCGAGACAAAAATGAATGCGAATACCAACATGAGGAAATGTGTACGAGTGTGTTGAAGGCTCTATAAAGTATTGCTATACCCAATTGACCAAATACCAGCAGAAAGCTGGTTGAAGATGCTTGTTTGCTTTGGCTTCTTTACTGAGGCTTCAGAAGAAGACATCGTGCACTATTATTTTTATACGTGAGTAAGAAAGTCTACTGTGTTATTGTTTTTGCGATAACTTTTGACATGAGGAAGGACCACTAAGAAAAACCACTGAGACATATCAAAAATAAATAAATAATAATAATAATTTTTTTTTTTTTTTTTTTTTTTTAATATAATAATAATAATAATAATAATAATAATAATAATAATAATAATAATAATAATAATAATAATAATAATAATAATAATAATAATAATTTACGGAATGTCCGTAGTTCTGTATGGGAGTAGTTCTGTATGGGAGTAGTGGTCGGTCATACATTTGACTCCTCTGTGGGCACCCTGGGACTGATTAGTATTAAAGGCTCTAACTTATATTTTCTTCAATTTTGATTTTTCTCCTCTTTTAATATCAAACAGTATATTTTGGTGATAAAAATGTTTTAATCTTTTGGTTAAAATTCGGCAGCATTTCAAAATTTCCATTTTCCAACTCTGGCGCCCATGAATGTTCTGTTGAAGCTGTTATCCACAATCCATAGCACTATTAACTATTGTCTCTCATACGTCTGTCACACAGTTACCACGTCTTGGCCAAGGGGGTATTGATGCAGACACATTTATGTGCAAATTTGCACATTGACACATACACAAAAATATACCAGTATGAAGATTTAATTATTTTGATGTTTTGATATCGTTTTATGGCAATTACAAGTTAAACATATTTTATTACATTTCATTTACTTTAGCAAATACTAAAACTAAATTATCTTTTCTATAACTCCGATTTCTTGAGTAAAAGCGTTTGGCAAACTTACAAATATGGAGAGTATAAATAACATTTTGTGATGTAATTGCACAAAACTTAGTTAAACCATAGATATTTTTCGAGAGAAAAAAATTACTTCAATAAAAATATCGAAAACTTGTGATATTTGCTTCCAGCAGAGCCGACCGACCGCTTGCACGAAATCAAAGGAGTGACGAGTTTATTGCACATGTCCTGGGTACTTAAGCAACATTAGAGTAAAGAGTTTAAATTCAGATTCAATTCAGATGTTCTATGCGTGTATTAGAGAAAGATATAAAGTCACATGTGTACCACATTTTCCAACAGTTTTCTTCCATTGGTCTTAAGTTAATGAAAAAGATTTGTTCTACACGATGATGGGTATTTCTTCATAAATGTCGGTCATATGACCGGTCAAATGATTGTTTGATAGATAAGGGTGGCCTATGGTCATAGCTGGCAGATAAAATAGGTTGAAAATTGGAAAAGAAATTTTTCGAAAATCGTCAAACCAGTTTACTTAAATCGTCAAAATAAAATCGTCAAATAAAAAAAATTATTTTTTTCACATATTTTGAGCTATTGCTTAAGGAACAACAGAGTAAAATACTTTATATGAAATTATTTTACTCTTTGATTTTTTTTTTTTTTTTAATTTTTTTCATACAGAGTCTGACGCTTGTCTCAACAAAATGTTGTTACCCCCCATTTACACACACAAGTACAATGAATTTCTATCAGCATGATGAGGAAAACGACAACGGATTCTTTGAAAATCTTCAATGTGAAAAAATCAACTGTGGTTGTAGTCTCTCAAATGAAGGGACAACTTCAGGTCATGCCGATATCGTTGATGAGATGGCAATGGACACAGGCACGGATCAAGAGGATGACAGTGTAACTCCAGAGTTTGTAACATACCATGTTACAATATGCGCGGTTAATACACTAATCACATGGAATGAACACAATGCGAAGTTCTGTGACATTCATACTTCAGAACTTCACGAACAACAATCGTATATGGTAAATTGGCAACCAGATAAAAAGTTAGGGATGACTTTAACGCAACAAATAGCAAAAAATTGTAATGTGTAATTTTCATGTATATCTTCTGATTATTTTTCATGTAAAAAAATAAGCAATAAATAAATACACATAAGACCACATGAATTTTTCTCACTATGAAAACGTTAAGAATTCGAACAAGTTGTTTTCAAACTTCTTACAAACTTTTCCGAGCCTCCACTGTGTTTAATTTTGTTGCACAGAGTGGCCTGAGGAACTACATACTAAGAATTTCATTTGCCGGAAATTTGGAATTATTACCGTTGCATTGGGTGCCACATGAATGTGTCTAATGGTATTGTCTAATTCACAAAACTAATTAAACCCCTTAAACTAATGATACACCATCCAAGCGAACTGAGCACAATTGAACCGGAACTTAACAGTTCAATGGAAAAATTAACCACATTTATTTAAACGTATTTAAATCGTTTATGTTAAGAAAGTTTAAAAAACCATTAATTCGGTAAAAGCCATTATGAGTCCCCCAGCTCATGAGTGCATTATAATAATTACTTTTTTTTTTTTTTGATTATAAAAAAAACCTTAAATAAGTGAATGTAAGGAAATTTAGAATTATAAATAAACAAACTTTCTACTAAAATAAAAATGCGTTGTGCAGTCACAACAACAACAAAAAAATATTAAATGCCATTAACCCATTTTTGGAAATTAACTTGACTTCCTATTAATTTCTACATTTTTAAGGTGTGTTGTGATTTCGGTTTTACAACAGTCTTTTTTTTTTGTAGTTTCTGCTGTTGCTCTTGTATAATTTATTTTGTTTCTTACTTTAGCCAGAATTTGATCACTTTTACTTGAAATTCAAAGAATATTTGTTGAGTTTTATTATTAATCTCTTTTGGGGTTTTGTTACGGCTCGTTTGCTGCATCGACGTGTTGTTTGTCGGTCTTCTATCACCAGCGTAAATGTGTGCAGACGACGACAGTTGTTTTAATAATTTGTTTTTTGAGACGTGATGTCATTTTCATAATTTTCAGTTTTGATTTAAAGAAACCCAAAACACACACACACACACACGCACACAACTATGCATAAAACAAGAAATTACTCATGTAGAAATTGTTTAACCCAATTAATAGCTGTTAATGACAATCGTTGAAAATCGTTAATAATGAAAAAGATATAAATTTGAAAAAAAAATCAATTATTTTATTCTAAAAACAAAGAATGATTGCAATAGCACTTTGCTCAAATAATTTGTAGAAACCCTAAAAACCATAAAATAATATTCAACTTGTCAATGGGCTGAAAAAAGACCTTGAAAATTAATTGAAGTCATCATTTCATATGCCCTAATTTATAGCAAAGTAATGAGAATTAAAAGAAATTTTCAAGCAAATCTTCAATGGTCAGTTATTTTATTTATTTGTTTTATTTTTTTGCACAGCTGAAAAATTTTTCTATTAAATGACTTTTTAACTGGCTCAAATTCAACCCTTGGTTGGTCACTTTTTTTTTTATCAATATCAATTAAGCAAAGAAGAGTAAAATTTTTATAGTTAGCTGGACAACCGTCTGTTTCTGGGTAGCAAGCACCCTGTGAACTTTGGACGTGTTAAATTTCACAACTTTAACACTATCACTTAAATCACTTGGCAACCAAAACTCACGCAGTTTTACTTGCTACTAACATTAAACAAAGCAGTAACCTTTGTGGGTTGAACTTGAGCCAGCTAAAAAGTCATTTAATATGAATGTATTACAACTTTCAGTGAAAAGGTTTTTTTTGTTGATAATTTGTAGTGGAACTTTTTTTTCTCTGTCGAAAAATCATTGACAAAATATCGCCAAATTTTGTTCTTACAAATTGGCCTGGCCTAATAATACATGCGGAAACATCAACGAAAATAAACAACAGCAAAAAATGCAAAACCATAGTGCATAAAATATTAAAAAAAATAATGCAAATTATTTAATATTCGAGTTTTATAGGGAGTAATGAAAAGTAATTGACTACGAAGTAAAATTAATTTTTAATTTATTAAGAGACCAGCTTAAGAGCTAAGGCATGGGGTAAAGTAAAAAAACTAGTTTGCCCAAACTAACGTAACCACTACTTTCAAAATTACCTTCATTTTGGGGCAAAAACATGCACATAAACAACTAAAAAGGCGTACACAATCACATGAATACAGCAACAATTAACAATGAGGAGAGAGAAAAAACGTAAAAACCTTAAATTTCATACAAGAGCATATTTTAAGGTTATGTTTGCTCCAGGAGCGCAAGCAAAAATTACAACGAACAACTATTTGAGCTGTTGTTTTTAACTTGGGCCAGTACTCAGGTGACGACGCCTATTTATGCATGAGCATCGTACCGAAACTAGGAAAATAGGTTTTGGGGAGGTGCAAAGAGGGAGTAGTGTTTGTGTGCAATTGATGGGAACATATTTACATTATAGCTGGCGGGGAATATGTCTTCTGCCAATTTGTTCCACACCGTTGAATAAGAAATTCTCTCTGTAATGCATGGTGCCATTCACTGGCCACAAATGCCTACAAAATGGAAGTGCTTTTGACGATGCTTGTGTATTGTCAAAAAAAAATACGTGGGGTTCGGGAACAAGAGCAAAATACATAACAACAGCTCTAGAATAGTGCAACAAAAACTTTGCAAGAGCTAGAAGAAATTTGCTTTAAATTTTGTATTTGCTTGTGGAGCAAACATAACCTATAAATATGCTCTTGTGAATTTTAAGGTTTTTTATTTATTTATTTTTTTATCGTTGTAATAGGTTCTCGAATCCATATGAATATTTATACATTTTTATTTCTTTATATGTAATCACACAATATAAAGTACAACAAAAAAGTAGTGGTCACGTTTTTTCAGCGTAGTTTTAATTTAATTTTTTTAGCTTTGGATTTTTTCTAATTATAAGTTGGTTGCATATAACTTAATATCACTAAATCCATAATATGGCTGGTCTTGCCAGAGTTTATCAACCACCATCAGATATTTACGTAATACGGCAATTAGAAAACAAAAAAGTTTCTTTTAAACGTAAGCAAACACTGTTACATACACTGCCGATCAGAAATTAAAATTCAGAAATGAGTTTAACAAAGCCAAAATCACTTAAAGCATTAAATGAAAGTAATTTTCCGAAAATGGTAGCGCCAGCTAATGTTAAAGTTATTACATACATTTGCTCGTACAATATGCCACATATTGTTAAGAAAGCAACAACGAAGTAGCAATGGGAAAAATACAAATAACATGCAACAATGCCAGTATAAAATGCATTAAAACAGTGCAACAAGGCATACCAGTTGCCATAAGACAAACCAGACAGACAGTCAGTCTGTCAGTCAGTCAGTGTTTCGTGCAGCCTACCAACAACCAGCCATCCTGTCATGCAACCCACATAACTGTCAAGGTTACTTTTGATAATGTTGTAGTACAACGTCGCTCAACTATGAAATTCAATTGACAACATTTGCCAGCAAATTTTTATTGCTGCTGAATTTGTTTTCCAAGTTTCCATTTTTCTTCTTAACTCAATGTTGGTCTCTCCAATGTTTTTGGTAGGTATGTGTGTGTGTGTGTGTGCGTGTGTATGTTTTCTTCAGTTTCTTGTTTAAGTGATTTCCCAACCAAAAACCAACTGAAATTTCAAAAAAAAATCTTAGACATTGCAGCAACTGCATTTTTGTCATTTCAATTGCCAAATTTAGCCAAATGACTTGCGAAAAAACTATAAATGGTTTTAAAAGCTTTTTAAGCGTGTGTGTGTGTGTGTGTGTGCTTTTTCTATTATTGCCGCTTAAAACGTCATCAAAATAGTTGTAACCGCCACCATCCACCGCCAAAAGCCTGGGAGGGCTGGCTCTCTGTGTGGATATTTCATTTTATCAATGCAACAAACGTTTCAACATCAACGGCATGATAAAGTCAAATGGTATTTGTGAAAATATTAATCACAATCAATTTGAAAAGAAATGTTAATGAATTAATAATAACAATTATCTTTCAGAAAATAGACAACAATTGCCGCTGAGACGTGTTTTGAAAATATTCATGGGCAGGTTGGTGTTTTTCTACGCAGCACTTCTTGTTCATGAATTCTTGAAATTTGATTGTTAAGTAAAATTGAAAATTTTCTAAATAACTAAATAACTAAATAAATATTTGGTTTAATAATTGAGCTTAAAGTCCCTTTATTTACAATAAATATACTTCCTATTGGAACGAAGTTCCTTAACGCGGCTTGGCTTGCTGGTAGTGGAAATTAGTAGAAATCGTTACGAAAGCGTGTGAGCTGTTTATATGTATTGGTGTACTGTCGACAAGCAATTGTTTATGATGGGCGGTGTCTGCGCTAACAGCAGCGGAGACACCTACCAATAAATATTAATTAGTTGGAAGACGTTCCAAAAATTTAAAGAATCAAAATTTCAGAATTTCAAAATTTCAAAAACAACACAAAATAAAACATACAGATTTCACCTTGTATTACATTCAAAGATGAAAAAAAAACGTAAAGAACTTCGTTCATAACGGGGGTCCCCCGACCGCATTTCTTTTTTTTTTTTATTGTTTATTCAATTTGTTTATTGTTTATTCAATATTGTTTATTCCTTTGTGTTTTCCTGAAGAAGATAAAAAAGGTCGAAGAACGAGTATCCAGATTATTTATTTGCTTTATAAGCCAATTGAAATGTATTAATTCAGGTCCAAAAATGTACCTTACAAATGTTTTCTGTGTTGTTCAAGACGAAACAAGACGAAATGTTAATTAAAAATCATGTTGAATCTCTACAAAAATTCAAAAATGAAATTAATTATTTATTTGCTTTAAGATCCAATTGAAATGTATTAATTCGGGTCCAAAAATAGACCTTGCAAATGTTTTCTGTGTTTTTCAGCCGTCTAGTTATATGCCGACGACATTTCATTCACGCTAATCAACTCATCAGTGGACTCGAAAAATTCTTTAAAAAAATGTTTGAAACTTAACTACTTATTTCATAATTCCCATGAACAAAATGAGAATCCGAAATGTCTACTGATGAGTTGATTAGCATCAACGAAATGTCGGCGGCAAATAACTAGACGGCTGAAACAGACAGAAAACATTTGTAAGGTGTATTTTTGGACCGGAATTAAAACATCTCTACAAAAATAATAATCTTAAACATTCAAAATATAAATTTAGTTATTTATTTGTTATAACAACCAATTTTTTTATTACGTTAGTTCTTAAAACTAGACCTTCTGTTTTATTTTTCTTTTTCTTTTTCAGCCGTTTGTATGCCGCCAACAATTCATTGATGCCACTCAACTGGTCAGTGGAGTCGAAAAAACTAAAAGGAATGTCTGAAACGCCACTACCCATCCTAAAACTCCCAAGCCCACACTGAGAATCATCAATGTTCCAGCAAACATTTTACGAAAACTTAAAATAATGTTTTTTGTTTCTATTGCAACCAAAATATTCTTTTACATTAAAGGGGTGGTGGTATGAGCTGCATCATTGCCACAACAACATGATAGCATTATCATGTTTCACATGTAATTTGTATATGTATAGCAGCACCACAAATTCAATATATTGCATTTTCATATCTTATCATTTTAATGACTGCACAATATCGCTGTCCACATTCAATTCAATTACTATTGAAAGTAACTCATTTAAGTGGTAATTCTTTTTTTCTTTTTTTCAAATAATTAATTTTAATTAAGTCTTACAGAAATGTTGTTATCGTTGTATTAAAATTTGGGTGTGATTTTTGTGTAAAAATGTTGTTGGGGTCTGGTATTTAGCGATGATAAACAAAATACTCATATAAACACCCATTTCCATGCATACGGCATGTACTCGTAAGAGAAAATTACATTTGGTATGTTCAACTCTTCCAAAGACATGTATAAATATGTATATAGTTATATAGTTATGTTTTTACTCTTTAGAGTAAAAATCAGAACCAGAAACGGTTCTACGGGTTGTTTGATTGCAGATGAAAATAGAACACACTAATCTAATTTATTTACAGCACTGCCTATTCAGTTCAACCCTTTATTAATTATTCAAATCTGTTACAACAATTCACTAGAACACTTTTCACACTGTCACAGCACTGCTGTAAAAATCAGACTCACTTTATAAACTTTTTGTGGATTGTAGCACAGACAAGACAATACTGATCCCAAACTCGAATACGTGCTATTTCTAAGTCGGGACGCATCTTCAATGCCTAATAATCGTACTAATGACTTGTATGCCAAGGCCATTGACTGCTATCAATAGACAAATTAATCTCGAAAGTTCTAAAACATGCAGTGTCGAGATGTGGACAACATCTGAGCATCGAATGAGACCGATTGCATGCCCCAAAAGTGTTCCCTCCTGAAAGTGAAGTACACCAAGTAAAAGTAAAACAAGAAAACTGTTGAGTTGATTAAGATGAATCTAAATTTGATTAATTTAATTGCATAGAAAGGGTAAATCGGTATGTAGTATTATCGCATAACAGAAAGCCGTCTTAAAATGATTATTAAATCGTTTTTAAAAAGTAAAACGGGTCATATTTCAAAATATATACCATTAATAATAATTGTGAATTGCAAAATGTTAGAGAACGGCACGACTTGAGTCGACCACGCTGCAAGTTATTATGCTTTTCAATTATTGTACTCTATATTAAATATTGTGTTGAGTTCTCCAAGAGGAGAAAGAAAAAACAACTGCCACCATCATACTTAAAGCGCAAGTTAAGTGCATCATAAACTTATGTGCCGTTGTTGGTGGTGTTTGTTTGCTTTTGCTTGCCTCTACGACAGCACCAACACCCTCAATAAAGAAGAGTTCAGTTTCTGTACACATATCGTTGTTGGTGATTGTGTTTAGTTTATTGTTTTTGTAATAAATACAACAGTTGGCGCTTATCCGTCTGCTGAGCTTGTATATTAAAGCAATTTTGGATCAGATCAGATGTTGTTCTTGTTAAAAGACATATTGACAGCAACAACAACAACAATAACAGCAGACTCAATATGACTCAGCTGTAAAATGTGATAAGAGTTTTAAAGTTTGTTTACATGCTGCATGCCTCCATCCATCCCACTGCAACATTTTATCTTAGAAGTCCATAATGTTTTTTTTTTTTTTTTTTTTTTTTGATTTTTTACATGTTGTACTCATTAAGTTTTTTCAACAAATGAATGACTCGAACATAATTGTCAGCGTAATGAACTGAAACATTACAATGTATGACATCGAGATGCATTCAAACTGATGTGAATAATCAGAGAGTGTATAACACTTGCAACAGCAAATGTTTGGAATTTCTTTTCAAAAAGCATATTTTTTTTGTTAATGATTTTTGTAAGTGCCGGTCCACACTGTAAAACTTTTCGAGTTTGTGAGTGTTGCAGGTGAGAGGCATAGAAAAAGTGTTAAGCGTTTCATGTGCATAATGCCAGGAACACAACTGGGACGAACGACGAATTTTTTGCCGCACATATTCGCCGTCAAATATAAAACACATTGGTGTATATCAAGGCGAATAAAGTATAGGTGGTTGCAATTCAATTCGCTTCAATATTTTCTCTCGAGACGTCATAAGTTTTGTTGTCGTTTGCTATCAGCTTTGACAACTCAGAAGATAAAATCGTGGAAAAATGTAGGAGCGAATTGGAATGCACGGGCACCTGTAATGGATTCGCCTTGGTGTATATGAAAATGCAATGCAAGCAATTTTTTAAAATATGCTCACCCCATCAGCTGTTCAACTGTAATAAAATAAAATTAAAACACTGAGAAATTGGATACAAGTGAAATTATAATTGAAAATGTTAAACTTCAAGGCTTTCACCATAATGAACATGATGTTCATTATTTTAATTATTTTTACAAAATTTGAAATTCTTTGATTCATTTAATTTTTTTTTTTTATCTTTGAACAAACAATAAACAACTTTATCAATTATAACAGCTGTTTTTGTTTTTCGTCGTTATTGTGCTTCATACGACGAATTTACACGGCGAATTTTAACCGGCGTATTCGTCGTGTAGGGCGAAATTCGTTGTTTGTCCCTGTTGTGTTCCGAGCACAAAGCTTTTTTTGTTGAGTATCTCATTCTGTTTTTAACCCCCAATTTTTGACTTGGCTTTTAAATGCCATTTCAATTAAAATTTGATTTAAATACAAAATTGATTCAAACAGTTGCTATTTAAATCAAACTTAAACAGCCTGCCGTGCCCATTTAAAATTGATTTAAGTTTTTCGTACTACCATATGATTTTGACAGTTTGGTTTTGTTCTGCAAATTAAGAAAATTGCACATGTTTTTTTTTTGTTTCATAGTTTGATTATTTCCAGAAGGTAATCAACTTCTGTGGCAGTGAAATTGGGAGTCCTTTTATCACTTTTGCTACTTATTTTAATAATTTTTACAAAACAGTTTATTATTTTCTAAACTTTTCACAATTTTACTTGCTTCCAAATTTGTTTAAACAGCTGTTTTTTATTGAGTTATCAATAATTTTTTGACACTTACATTGTGCTGCCGTACTTTTATTACAATTAATTACCAAAAATAATTTTAGACTGTAAAACAGAAAGCCAACTTAAATTTTAAGGAAAATTTACTAATTTTGTATTTAAAGCCCAAGTCAAAAATCGGGGGTAAGTATTTCTTTCCTTCAAATGCTAAAATTGTGAAGTAGAAGTTCCAGTGTGTGGACACGAATGCAGTTTCAAAGGAAAATTTTAAAATTTTAGCAGCAACTGTTTCACAGTATGGACGAGGTCTAAAGGTTAAATTAGTCCCGACTTAACCATAACCATATAAAACAGCAGGTCGAACCAACTTTATGGGCAGCACTGTAAATGAACAGTGCTGACTTAACATAATGCCATAGCCATAACCATAACCATAGATACCAATTGAATTTTGGTTTTCTGCCATAACCATAAACAGCTGATTGCAAAATATATATGTACATACATTTGTTGTGTTACTACTACTGCACTATTGAAATTATAAAAATAAAACATAAACAGCTGTTTACGGCTATGGCGGCACTAATTGTTGCTAGACAAAAAAATTATGGTTATGGCTATGGTTATGGTATGGCCTTATGGCAAAGTCAGGAATAATTTAACCTTTAAAATTATTCTGTTTCCCTTTCAGTTTTAATTTCATTGGGTTACGCTTTGAATTTATGTCATACCAAATGTACTTTTAATTACTTTCAGTCTGTTTAAAATGGTCGCTATTCTTTAAAATTTCGCTGCGTTTTTGTTAAGCAGCACCAAATTTAATATGTAGTTCTAATACACAATATAATAAAAGTTCACCGCAACTATGTGACCTTTGATATCCGCCTGATTGTGATATCAATTACATGTATCTAACGAATCTTTGTTTTATCGGAGACGGTTTAAATAAATTGTTTTGTGGTTGGTGGTTTATAAAAATGTTACAAGTGGGCAAATATTTAGTTTAATTTTTAGTCACAATCAATTGCATTTGCCATGTAAGTTTTAATATCAACAATAGTTCTGTGTAAATTTTCGAAGCAGAAAATTTCCTTTAAAAAATGCTGGCTTAAAAACTATAAAACAAATTTCCTTTCATCGTTTCTGAGTTGATGCAAAAGGAGTCATTATTTCTTATCCTTTGCCTTCTGCCACTATCGTCTTCATAATTTAGAAATTACAACTTACCTGCGACTGCATTCAGGTAAAATCCATTTAAATACAATCCGTAATGCCAGCAAACAAAATGAAATAAATTATTATCAATCAACAATTAAAGTTGTGTTTTTTTTTTTCTTTTCCCCTTCAACTTTATGTCATTGCGGCATTATTGGCAGTGACGTGGCGCACAGACAAGCAACCAACCTGTAAAGAGAAGAAAATTCATTAATATGTATTAGCCAATGCAACAACAAGCTAGAAAGACCTTAAAGAAGCTAAAGTAACAACAGCAACAAAAGCAAAGAATTGGCTAAAACTGGTCATACATACGAGTACACTCTGCTTGCTGATATTGATGTGCATATGGTCGGTCACTTTGGAAACAATAAACAATTGATGAAACTGTTGCCAGCAATTTGCAAGAAATTTAAACAGCAACAGCACCAATTACAGCAGCACTAACAACAACAATGGCAATAATAAAGAGGCATAACTGTCAATAATATTGCATGTTGCAAGAGACACGACAATTGGCAAACGAATGCAAAAATAAAAGACCAGCAAAAGGATCAAAATGCAGGCTCTACAAAAGTTGAAATAAAAAAAAATAAAATAAAAAAAATTCAAGAAAAAAAAAACCTAAAATCATACAATCAAACAAATGTACGAGCGCACAAAGATATCGATTGAAGATGGAAAAAAAGGCAGCAGCTTAACAAAATTGTATGCAGGTGGTCTAGAAAACGGACGAATAAATACAATCATGGCACTGAGGCAAAATATGAAAATTGCTTAGGATGCCAAAACAACAAAATTAAGCAACACAGAAAAAGGAAACTTGTTGTGGCATTACAAAGCCCCCGTTTGATGCTGCTAATGGGTAGGGGAAAAAGTAAGGCAGGCGGGTTTTAGTTGCTAAACGGTGTGAGAGCATAAGAGTCATTTCTATACCGAATTGGGTTGTTGTCGCGGCTAATAAATAGTATTAATAAAAACATCTCTTAAGCCCATATGATGCTACATTTTTTCTTGCATTGTTTAAGTTTTGGAGAACAGTGCAAATATTATATCTGCAAAGAGTTCTGCTATATTAAGATAAATGCAATGTTTGTTGAAGTTATCGATAAAAATCATTTTAAAATTTTTTAACTTAAAATTGATGCGTGTGAAAATAAATTCGAATTTAAATCTTCGGACAAAAACCAAATTTTTTTTAGCAAAGACAAATTTTGAAATTAGCAGAGCACTGTTAACGACTTAACAGACTCTATTTTTGAACATATGAAATTTCTGGAGAAGATTAGAAAATTGTTGGAAAAACTAGCCCTTCAGCGCACCACACACCATATACGTGGGCTTTGGTTGCCGAGTGGTTAAAGCGGCTGTGCCAAAATTGTGAAATTTGACACGTCCAAACTTCATAGGGTGCTGATGAAGGATGTTTGCTGCCCAGAAACAGCAGGTTGTCCACCTAGCTATTGAATTTTACTTTTCTTTACTTAATTGATATTAATTAAAATAGTGACAAAACCAAAGGTTGAACTTAAGCCGGAAAAAATAATTTAACATAAATGTATTACAACACAGAAGTTCAATGAAATTAAAATTTTCAGTAAAAACCATATACAAATGGTGGCCTGAAGGGTCCTCTACGACTCCTGGTAGGTGTGATATCTGAAATAATCTTGGGAATCGAATAAAATTGATTTTAAAGAGACACGATGTTGCTATGTCAGCGGCTTATGAACAATTTTTGCGATTTAACTCTTCTTTTTTTAAACATTTTTATTTCCTAGCGCTTTCCTGAAAATAAAAAGAATACAACACTTAAAAAACAGATGTCAGTTTTGTTTACGTTTTGTATATTTGGTTCATTCTAGCAGTTGCTGTTACTTTCCATCAATTCTATATCAATTAATGAAAGAAAAGTAAAGTATCATACGGACTTTAAAGAAATTCGAGATGGGTGAAGAAATGTGGACAATTGTGTGGCATGAAATTTTCAAATGTTTCTTAGTTTGAAATTCATATAAAAAAAAAAAAAAACAAACTTAAAAACTGCAATGCAAACTTAACAGGACAAAATGTTAACTAAAAATCATGTTAAATTTTTATAAAAATAATGACTGACTATTAATATTTTCTTGCGCTACAATTTTTTTTTTATATTTCGCTCTGTTAGCAAAGGAAAACGCCACACTATTGTCATACAAACGAAATCAATCGCAGGTTCTTGTCTTGGAAATTTTTATATGAGGCCTTAGATCAGAAAAAAAAAACAATTTTAGTTGGGCAATTCTCGGACAATTCTCTTTCGAACTTGCTTTCGTGTCTACACGGAACGATTTTTGCAGCAAGTGTTTTCTTTAGCTTTTATTTTCATACAATTTGACGCTTTTTTGTATTTTACATTAAGAACAACAACAATAATATAAGAAACTCTTATTATACTTTTGATGCAAATTTTTCGACCTTTGTTGTTTAGTATTTTAATTTTTCGAGCCTTAAGGTCACTTGTTTTTTTATAAGTGTTTATTGAATTCGATAATTCGATATCACAATGGATATCTTCTTCAGGAATGTATTGAGGTTTTTTCAAAAAAATTTTTTTTATTAATTATATTGCACACACCTTTTAGCTTTATTTATTTACCATTAAAATTTTAAACTCTTGTACTTCAGCTATTTCAAGAAATGGTGATGTTGATTGGTCTCCTGATTAGACTGCTCCGAACTTTTTTTGTAGGTATATCTGGAAAGTAATCTTTATGCAAACAAACCAGAAACACTGGAGCAGGAACTCAAAGAAAATACCCGTGATGAGATTAATGAACTACCGCATGAAATGTGTGAGAATGTAATGAAAAATATGCTCAAGAGGGCTCGCATATGTGAGGATATTTATCTGGCATTGTATTCCATACACAATGGAAGACATTAAACAACACATTTATTATCATTTTCTTTTATGTAATCAAAAATTAGAAACAAAGAAAGAAGAATACCTTCCGGGTGGTCACCCTGTAGTTTCGTTTGCAATTAAGGATTCTGCAAAAACATTTTTATTAAAAGCTAAAAACGTAGCAATATAGAGTTTCATCTTATTGAAGTAAAACACATTTTGAGCTTAGAAATCACTTGGTTTCAAAGCACATGAATTGTAGAACAGGCCTACAAGTTTTTTTGCAGTGTGTACAAGATTCGTGTGTACAAGATTCACTCATTTTATAAGGTAATGATCATTTTTGCTGTCATTATTTGGGTGTAATAGATTTTAAGAATATTTTAACAAACTGACAAGGAATAGACTCCACACCATACCCAATAGTGACAATATGTATTGGTTATGGGATGAATGTTGATTTTGCCTGCGAGTATGATCAACACATGGACAAACAATGAAATGCATGCAGAAACTGCAGGCGGCAATTTGTGTACAAGACGACTCTTGACTGTAACAAAACCAAGCAGAGAGTACTTGCAGCCACTTAACTGGCCATTTGTGTGAGCGACCAACCAAGCGGCATGGGATGGTTGGTGGTGTAAACTGAAGTCTTTTCCTTGTCATATTTAATTTAAGACTCTTCGGCTTCTTTTACCTCCACCTCGTCGCGTGGCAATTGGTGTGGAAAGTATGGCAAATTTAAAATAAGTTGATTTCAAATAAAATTATGTTTTTTTTTCAGAACTAGCAAATACATACACACATACACATTGCATTTTCCGTGTCTGTATCTCTGTTCCTTTTTTTTTTTGTCGTTATTCTTTAACGGTTTATTTTCTGGTTTTTATGTCAAGTTGACACAAGGTCAATGCTGTTTGTATTGTCTGGCAGTGTCAAAGATTGTGAATTGAAACAGCCACAGTATTCACAACAGCAGCAGAAAAACCAAGCAAGATGCTGCAGCCTCTGCTTTAATGACAAAAATCAAAGAAAAAAAAAACTGCAATAAACAAAAAACAATCAACATGTTGCCTACGCCACAAATGGTAATGAAAGTTTTGCTATTATTTTTTTTTTTTTTCTTTATCTTTAGTTTTTTACTTACGTGTGAAACTTTAAACTGCAGGCAAATAAAAATAAATTAAAATCCCGCCATTCAATTAACAACAATGTCCTCTTTCGCTAATGAAAGTGACCTTTAAGCAGCGTGCCAGTGTGAAGTTCAAATAGAAAAGAGATTTTTCTTAACACTATATAAATGACTTTGACAAAAGGCTTTAAAAGTTAAAGCAATTACTACATTCATATGGTATGGTTAAGGCACTTGACATCGATAATTTTAAATCCTGTTTCTTTTTTTTTCAATTTATAACTTTAGCAATTTGCGCATCGTTGAGCAGCTAGCGAGGATTTTTTTTTTTTTAAGAAATTGGCATTTACTGTTTGCAGTTCAAAGCATATTCTACTATTTCATAGAAACAAAATCGAAACTGAAACCGAGTGGATTCACAAGAGTAGAACAAATAGTCGTTTATCAACTTCGAGTTAATATTGCTTTCAAAATTGAGTTCCATAAAATAGATTTAAAACAAAGATTCAATTCAAGCATAAAAATAAAATTAGACTATATCTGCCTGTTGCAGAAAATATTCGAAATTTTCAATTCGATCGATTTTGTTAGACCTTCTTTACACTTTGATCGATGTTCTTTATTCCGACAAAGTTTCGATTTGTTATTTTTAAGTAAAGTGAGGCAATATTGCTATTAAATTGCCACATTTAACAAGCAATATGGCAATGGGCTGGCAGCAATTTAGATGCTGATGATTGTCACCCCGACCTGAAAATTATTTTAAGAAAAAAAAAAAAATAAAAATGGGGGAAACATGTATGAAGACGACTTTTAATTTTATTATTTTTTATTAATAAAACTATTTTTTAAGCTTTTATTTATCTTTATTAATTTTTTTCGATATTTCGCTAACAATTTGTTAGCATCGTCAGGGATCTTTGATTGTTTTTAAATAAAAATAAAAACAATCAAAGATCCCTGACGATGCTAACAAATTGTTAGCGAAATATCGGAAAAAATTAATAAAGATAAATAAAAGACCTTAAGCTTAAAAAATAGTTTTATTAATTTGAACAATACAAGTCAAAAATTATAGATAAAATAATTATTTTTTTTATTAATTTTTGTTTTTTTATATCGTTCAGTTCAACACACACAAAAAAATACAGCCTACTTTCAGGGTGTCAATAATTATTATTAAGATTCACAACCACGCTAAATGAAATCATAATTATAGTGCGGCATCAAACCTATTAAACAAAAATAAACACATTTTTGTTTGTTCTCAGTACTCTTTTAAAATGCAAGTAGTATATTATCAGCTGAATTCTGGAGAAATTGTGGGCGTCATAACGGCAACTGCAACAAAATAAAAGCAGCAACATCGTCAAGCAAATCAACACGAAATCTTATGAGTCAATAATCACATTTTTCAACTGCGTAAAACAGTTTGCTCATTTCCTATTTGCTTTTCAAAAAGATCAAATAAAAATGCATGTGTACAAAGGTTTGCATTAATGCACTGCAGGGATGGGTAACTATACGTGCACACAAAATATATGGTGCCAAAATATTTGCGAGAAAACATTTTTCATTCTTAAAAAAAGCTTGTTTCTATAAAAGGAAAACCTTTATAAAAATCTCTATTTTTGCACTTACAGAAAAATGTATCTTTAAGCTTCAACAATCTGCACAAAGACACTAACGATTTATAAACTGATACTAAGCTGATGAAAAAAGTCATTCAGATCATTTTGACATGAACCCAAGCCTGATAAGATAACTAACTATTGTTAATCATATTCTTCAACTATAAAATAATATTAATGATCATAAAACTTTATTATGTATATCATGTACAAAAGGTCCTAACACACATTTTTACAATCTCAATTTTCTGGCATATTTCAATATTAGATGCTGCAATTAACAAAAATATGCAATAAAAAATTCGACATTGAAAAATAGACGAGTTGGAGACTTTCCACATGTGATCAATATGACTGCCCTTGAATTTATTAATATCTAAACGAGTTAAAGCAACCAATTAAGCTTCGAATTCGCGATATGTATGTATGTTTTTTACAAATCAAAATTTTTACACCTATTTTTCTATGCACGCTTGAGGTAAAACATAATAACGATAAAAGTACAAGTCGGAATCAAATATTTAATAGCCTATTTATATCTACTCAAAATCTAGTACATACGGAATTTCAAGCCAAATCTGGTAATTTTTATGAAATTTACTATCAGACTAGATTTTGAAAAAATACCCTAAAATGTAGTCAGTATACAACTGTTATTTTGTTCACAAAATGCTTATCAATACTATGCAGCGATAGGAAAATGCACTTAAACATGGTGTAACCACCATGTGGACTAATTTTTTTTTTTTTGTCAAACACCTCACAAAAATTAATTTTATGATTTTATCAGATTTTAAGTAGATGTAAATGGAGACAATCAGCGAATTCAAAATGCTTTAGAAAAACTAAAATTTTAATAACTGATTGTTCCCCAATATCAAAGGTGTGCGATTGTTCGCAATCTAAGCGAAATAAAATTGATTTGGGTTCCTCTATGATGTTCTGTTATTCGAACCGTGATTGCATCGACAAGACGGATTTTGTTTTCATACAAAATTCGATTCCTCTATTTCGATCATATTTTCAGCACTGCGAACAAAAATGACAAAATCAATCACTTGCTGTTTTGCTATCGAGTGGGAGTTTTTATATAAGAGATTGTATATTTGTTTGTTAAAAAACAAAAATGGAAATTAAAAATAGAGCAATGGTAAGGGGTAATTAAATGTTTTAAATAATTATCATAGTTTTCCTTAACAGTTTTGCGTTAGTTTTAAGAAATCAACAATGGAACAGTTGCTGGCACTTGTTTGGTGGATGGAAGAAAGTCCTCAGTTTTCCAGAGGAATACCAGTGTTCAGTGCGCCAAGGAGTTCAATGGAAGAGGAAAGGCAACAGTCTTGCAACTATCTGTAGGGTAAGTGTCCATAAAGTCGGCGGGTCCCAAGTTAAAGTGCCGACTACTGGTACACTTAAACTACATCTTCAATAGCCTCCTCCTCGGTTTCCACAAAATGCGTGGCGATGATTAAGTCCATAATTTATTTTAAAGCACTACAAAAACTATTTCCACACTTTGCAAATGTTCGCTTTTTTATTTTTATTTATTTATTTTTTTGTTTCTGTTTTATTTATTATTATTATTATTCAATATTTATTTATTTATGTATTTGCTTTGGTTTGTCAGAAACAGTTGACCAACTCTAAGAAGGGCTATATTTTACAAAAATACAATTTAGTACTTTCTTTCAATATTTCTATAACAAATCAGCCAATTTTCCGATTTGACATGCCTTTGAAGTAAAAAGCAAAAATTTAATAACAAGCGAACTCAAGCTGTTGAAATAGAGAAATCTAAAACGATACGAAATCGAGCGACTACATTTCGATCGCTTATATTTTCTTGCGACATTGAGGAACAGTTAGAATATGTACAGCCCGCTTTTCCATCTCTGCCATTATTAATATCAGAATGAGAGAGAGAGAGAGCGCTCGAAAATAAACACGTTAACAAGTTTTGAGAACATACACAAATTCACCACACTTTAGTTTGGCTGCAAAACTGGAGGCCTTATGAGAGTTTAGAGCTGCTCACTTACCAAAACGGTTATTAAACGAAACGATTATTTCAAAGACTTCAGTTGAGTTTAACATCAACAGGTGTTACAAACGTGAAACGATTCAAAGCGCTTTAAAACATTACTTAAATAAACGATCTTTCAGCAACATACATACATATGTATATTACCTACCTGCATACATATTTGTCTATACATATTTAATCTTCCAAATTAAACGAAAAACGGTTGAAAAGGCAATTGAAATAAAATAAACTTACTAATACAGAAATTTTTAAAGAAAAATAATCTTAACAAATCTACTGATTTTAGAAGTGTATAAGAAAGAAGGAAGAATTATTTTTAAAATAAAACGAAATTCCAAATCAAGTTATACAAAGTGTTTAATTAACTAAATATATATATATTATAAAATTGTTTCCAAACGTATTTTAAGGATTAATAACAAGCCCCAGAAAGAAAATTACGTTTTTCTAACTACAAAAGCCTGCGGTGAGTTTTATGGCAAAAATAAATATTTGTATAAAAAATAATTCAAGAATAATGTCCCCACCACAAAGAGTGATTTTTTTTTTTTTTTTCAATTTATTATTCTTTTTTTTATCATGATTTCATTAAACCAGATAATCATCATGCGAGAGTGTATGGCTGTATGAGTAAGCAAGTGTCGGTCGTTTTGGCTTTCTGTTAGTCTGTCTACCACTATTCACTCACCTTAAGTCTGAGTGGAATAGTCAGCTAACGTACGTATTTCGTCAGCCTGGTGTATTTTTTCTTTATACATATGTATGTATGTGCATATGTACGATTATATTTTCAGTCTTGAAAAAAAAGAGTTAATTGCTGGTGACTGCCTGTATAGTTGTTTCATTTTAACGTATTGTAATTTCGTCTGACTTGGAGAACTCACTCACCAGGTAAAACTGAAGTATTCGATGGTATAAAATTAAAAATAAAAATGAGTAACAAATAACTACAAGCTAGTTTGTTAAACATTTACGAGTACTGGATATATTGTTGTTGCTCGTTTGCCAGATTGGCCAACACTTGGCACTGGGATGTAAAATTAACAAGAGAAATATATGCATATGTATATGACAGGCATTGAGTTCTTGTGTCTTTTTAATTAAGTATTTAATTAATTAAGACATGAATCTCAGTTATCAGCTGGAAAAACTTACGATCTAAGTTTTCTTTAAGTCACTTGCCACAAAATGAATTTTAAACCACTGACATGGTGTTCTACGAAAATTGTAGTATTTCTGTGATTTAAAACCATTTTAAATCACTTGCTAATTTTTTGTAATTACCTTGCAATGGACCTAAGAAAAGCTTACATTGAGTACATTATATAATGTATGTTTTACTTATTTATGCAATAATATATATTTTAGACAAAAGCAATTTCAAAATTAAGAAATTATTGAAGAAATCAGTTTTTTCCTAAAGTAAGAAATACTTTTGTTTGGCTGTCTTCGTGATTGCTCTTTACCAGTCAGCTGTTTTATTTTTTTAGCAAACACATCTGTGGTTACCAGATTCACTGACAGCAAATCATGCCATAAAGTTTGAAATCTTATGATTTGCAGAACACCAGGAAATCATCCAAGCGACATCCAACTTAAAGACAGAAAACAGCTCTACACTTTTTGGTTTTTTGAAAATCATCCAAAGAGTTATTTTTTGTGTAAATATAGCAATTGTTTAAATAAATTATGGAAAATTCTGTCAGCTTCCTTTTTTTAATATTCATGGATTCCTTATCTCAACATGGCGTAGTTGACATAGAAAACGCCAAAGTTGATTTGGGGTTTTCTATGATGTTCTTTTTTTCAAACGATGACCAGTCGGCAACACTTATGCTTTAAGTGTTGCCATACAAAATCCGATTCCTCTATATCAATCATGTTGTCAGCACTGCGAACACAAATGACAAAATCAATCAGGGGCTGTTTTGCTATCGAGTAGGAGTTTTTATAGAAAAAAAAATTATATTTATTTGTTAAAAAGCTGGAAAATAAATAGTAATTAGATGTAGGTAGTTCTCTCTCCTCTATGCATATTGGATACAATTGATTCCTCTACGGGCACCCTGGGACTGAGTAATCCAAAGATCCGGTATTTAGGAGCCTCGAATATTAAATGTTCCCTCCATCGTACTAACTTTCCCCAGGGTGCCCGTAGAGGAGTCGAATGTCGAAGATGAACTTTTTTTTTATCGAAAAATCGATGGAACAATATCGAGAAATTTTCCTGCATACAAATCGATACGGCCCAACGTTCGTATATGTTGCATACTCTGCCAGCGCTGGTAAATTCTTTAACTTTTCATTACTAAATAATGCTCAATATTTTTTATTTGAGTATTCAATACTACTCAATACTTTTGGCAGGTAGTTTATTTATACATACATATGTATCTGAAATATGTGTGTACACACTAAAATAATTTTTTGTTTTCACAAAAAAAAAAATATTGCAATGTATTATTATTTTATTATCACCTTTGATTCGACACTGTTGCTTTTTGAACAGTATTGCAAGCCTGATGATTTTTATTTATTTTTTCTAGTAACGGTTAACTAATTCTGATGACTCATTTCGCTTAAATAAAGCTTTATATTATTATTAACTTTCCAAAAAAAAAAAAAATTGATTAAAATGTGCCCTATTGAAAGTATTGAGGAACTACTTTTGATTAATAGTTATCCAGCGAAAGTATAAGTATCCAGTACTCGGTACCCTAATACTCAATACTTCACCAGCACTGTACTAAACCTTTGGGTATGTGTGTGTGTGTGATCATATGTATGTGTTTGTACCCATATTCAAATTGAAACGACAACATTTTATTGCATTGCTTTTAAAGATGCATATTTTATGAAAGTTGTTTAGAGATTTTTAATTTATTCAAAGGTATTTATTCAAAAGTACCGATATCTTGACTTTAGTTAGTCTTTATGCATTTTATTATTTTTAAATTAATTTTAAGCTTTTTAATTAACGCTTGACTCAGCGACTTGTTTTCATCTTAATAATTATCAAACCCCATATGTAACAGAAAGAGTTCATGTTAAGAATTATGGTATTTATAATAAAAAAAAAAAAAAAAAAAAAACTGAGCCAAGTACTAGACTGACTGCCACAGCAAGAGTTCCTTGGTACTACTGTGTAAGTGGTACCCCTTGGGGGGTATGGGGTACCCTTTAGTTTTTAACTTTTTATTGTTTTTAGTATTTGCTGTTACAACGTGCAAATATTAACCGTCTAATTCATAAAAATTATAACAGGTTTATAAAGCTCTTATTTGACAGATTTTCCCTGCAAATTTGTCAAATAACAGTCTTATAAGCCTGTTATAATTGTTATGAATTAGGGGGTAAGTCTTTCACTCTTACACTTCTAAAATTAAGGCAAATTTTTAAATTAAAGGCTGTCCCCCTGTGTGCAGAACAAACCTAAATCTTTGCTTGTGGTTATTTTTTTGGTATTTTTGTTTGTTTTATATGTTGGACAAACACATGTGTGGTGCAAATTTCAAATCTATAACTCTTACGGTTCAAAAGTTATAGCTAATTTCAAAAATCAAAGGGTGCCCCTGTGTATAGGGCAACACTTAACTTTTTACTTCTTGTTGTACAAAAACATGTTGTTCTTATTGTAGGGGAAAAGGCTACCTTATTAGTTGTTGTATCATGAAAAGTAACTTTAGCTAACGTCAACCTGGCCGCCCAGTCATAATAATGGCCCTAAAAGGGTTTCGTTTTTACTCTATAAGTATTAGGAATCCTAAAGATGTGGCAATGGGAGGGTTCATTTACAAATATTAAAGCTAAGAGAAAATAATTTTTCAAGACTTTAACAAAATTTATTAGCAAACTGTGCGGATTGGGCCTCCCTCAATGATTTTGAAAATTAGTGCCCTAAAGTAGGAGTTTATAGCTTTCATAAGATTCTTAGGAGATTCTTTGCAAACTATTGGTTTGCCCTGTCTGGTAACACACTAACAACAACAAAAGTGTTTTCGTTCAATTTATTTTTATTCATTCTTTTTTTTCTTTTTTTTTTTTTTGTATTGCAAACTCCTTAAAAACCCCGCTGCTGTCATCAAATTACACACATTTTAGCCAGTTATTTGTACGTGATATCCAGCATATTTTCTTACCCACATTCTCTCATGCCAAACTGCCAACTTGCCGAACCACATACCAATACAATAAACCAAAATAACAACAACAGCACACACTTGCAAAAATCTAAAATAAGCATTTTTTTAATACTCAATGCACAATTTACAGTTGTTGTTGTTGTTGTTGTTGTTGCTGTTGCTGTGGTGCGGTGTTGCTATTATTCTTTCAAAATTTATATAGACCAGTTAGCTAATCAATTTAAATAGGTATAATTTTTATTTTATTACGCTCTTCTTTGGCGTGTATTAAACACTCTCTCATTTTCCATTTCACTGATATTTTCATCTCAACTTTAAAACAAACACAAGGATTATGCATTTATCTCTTTCTCTTCTCATTGGCTCATTTATAATTTTTGTTCCTTAATTTACGTTGGCATTTCTTATTTACGATCAATTTTTATAGGTATGTACCTATGCATTTGACCCGATAGTTAAGCTTTGCTAGAAGTATTTACATATGTATGTGTGTATATATTAAAAGTGATCAAGTATGGAATTTTTATTTTGTCGTTCTTTTTATTTTTATTTAAATAAAATTCTACATTCAGAATGTCCATTAATTAATATGACAGCTGTTCAGTTTTGTTCACCGTTGTCTGCCATGATTTGTTTAACACTAACAACAGCAACAACAACTATATAGAAAAACTATATATATGTATATACATATATAGGTATATACATATATATTTTTTTCGTTCAAGTGGCGCCAATTGACAAAGAGTATAGTATGAAAGGACAGGAAGGAAAGATAACCAGAATAGAGACTAACATTTTAATAGGTACCAGTTGTATGAATAAATTTTTTTTTTCTTTTCGTTACGATCAGTGTAAACAATTTGTTAAGGTTAAACAACAACTAAAGCGGTGGTTGTGTGACCATCCAAAAGTGTTTGTTGGTTGTATATTAGAATATGATGAATATTCTAGATGCGAAGAACTATAAAAGATGTAATAAATACAGGCTAATAAATTATCCGTTTTGCTCACAGCTCTCAGCAAAAAAAAAGGTATATTTTTCTATTAAACGGCATTGATTTTCGAAATGCAAACATACATGCAGACACATCTTTCTGAGAAAAAAATTACATTCCACCACGTTTGAAAGATCGCCAGATTATAAGATAATTATTATGGTTGAAAAAAAGGTCATATCTCAATTAAATAAGCGGCACACACTAGACGTCTAGAAGACCTAAATAAACAAATAAAGCTTTTCATTTCGTTTCTTTTATTACCTGAGCAATTCTTCTCTATGCCTCGCCAAAGAGCATTACCAAGCATTTCAATAATGATTATCTGAGGGCAACTGCTCCGTGACCTAAAAACTACGCAGCTAATATTGTCATCATTCAATTACAGCTCTTGACACGCAATAAATATATTTAATAGTTTTTGGAAATGATTGAAATTAATTGATGCTTAACCCCAGTGACGCATGTGCGACAATTTTATCTAAAAGGTATTCATTACAGCCTTGAAGTTGTTGCGGCAAAAAAAATTTTTTTTTTTTTTTCAAATAAATATTTGACATTTTTAACGCTCAAGACATTCGATAAACTCTCTCCAAATAATGGATTGTTGTCGAAAGTAATATGGAAATGCAAATAATTTAATGACGAGGTGATATGACAACGATATCGATTTTTGTACTAAGGGTCATGTTACATTTTAATAAGTCATTATTCTCGGCACCCATTACACCTGGTTAAGGGCCTGATGCTTCTTATAAAAGATTTTTGGCTGCCAGACTGGTGCGATAAATCATTGGCAACATGGAGTACAGTAATCAGTTCCTTTAATGGCCATGTTATTGAGTGTTGTTCAGCCAGCGTATGGGTGCATAATATTCAGTTACATATCACACAGCTATTGATCAAATGCTTGACTCGTCTTTCCCCTCCACATATTCCAGGAGTGCTGGCTTTGAATATGTTGATTTCATGGCAATGCTTAATACAGGCATGATATCCTGTCAGTACTCTTGCCAGGGTACTGAGACTCATCCTTTGTAGTCTTAAAGCAGATTCCTTGCTCTGAGCATTGAAGCTCGATGACGTTATCGAACGTGCACGGTCACTACCATCATTGCAGTAGTTTTCAATAATATATGGAATCTATTTCGATAAAGAAATAAATATAATTTCTTGTCGTCAAACTGGCAGTATGTTTTCTCTATGGTACTGATATAGGGTCCGCCAAATAACTTTTTTTTTTTTTAAACGGCGCAAAACATCGAGTGTAGCTTTGGCTGTGTGGCACGTACCACCGTGCTGTTGAAATCAAATATTGCCAATATCCTGCTCTTCAATTTTTGTGAACAAAAAGTCGTGCAACAAGGCCCGATAACGATCGCCATTGACAACGGCCACTCCTTGCTCATGCTCTACGCACCAAACAGTGACTCGTTGGCTTTTCAATTTATGCGTACGGGTTTTCTGTGCCCCAAATGCTACAATTTTGTTTATTTACATACCGGCCAAGATCAAAATGAGCTTCATCTGAAAAGATGATTTTTTTTTTTGGCAAAATCGGCATCATCTGTAAGTCGATCGGCAGTCCCACTTAGCGAAGCGTATACACAACCATATTCGTGCAGCGAAAGGATAAAACTAATTATCTGTCAAATCAGACATGAGCTAAGTGTTACCATTCACGAAATAAGCACTAGTTGAAAAAAAAGTTAGATGGCGGACCCTGTATACACATACTATACAAATGGTGGCTGCCACTTTACAGGACATTTAGACCTAAAGTAATAAATTTCAATTGGCTCTTGCAGCGAATAAATAATTAAGTTCATTGTTGAATATTCAAAAACTTTTACTTTTTGATACTTTCAAGAATACAAGTTGTTGGTAACCAAATGTCACCTGTTTTAAGGAAGTGCTATAAAAAGTAAAGGTGTTGCAAAACGTAAAATGCTTTCTGTATAAAAAGTTTGTTTGAGCATTTCTGATTCTCATTTTGTTCATGAGAATTTTGCAATAAGTAGTTGGGCTTCAAACATTCTTTTTAGATTTTTCAAGTCTACTGATGAGTTGTTTAGCAGCAACGAAATGTCGGCGGCAGAAAGCATTAAGGTCTATTTTTTTAGACCTAAAGTAGGAAATCGGACCAGTACAACGACTATGACAGTTAACAGATGCTGCTGGTCAGGTTGTATGTTAAGCTTGTTGTAGCCTGGTGATTCAGTTGCGTAATCTATTAATTCAGTATTTCACATGAAAAGTCTAGAGCAGGAATCGAACCAGCAAACTCTAGCTGCCACCTCTCTATCCACTGAGTGGCGATTATTTTGATTTTTAACCAGTAAATCGTTTCAATTAATACTATTTTTTTTTTTACTTAATTAAGTTATAAATTTAAGCTGCATGCTTCACCAACCTGATAAAAAAAAGACCTTGTTATTGAAATAATCACCTTTTGCTTAATTATTCACAATGCAAAACAATTCAACCGGCTGGCTATCTCTTAATTGGAATAAACAATATTTTGTGTACTTCAATAACTTCCTAGTGAATGTAAAATAATTCGTAGTTATTGAATTTTATTTTTCTTTCTTATAAAATAAAACCTTATCAAATTAATTACGTTTTTTAAAACTTAACAAAAATAACAAAGTCAGAATTTCTTAAGTGCGAAACAATTCTGTGATAATAAAATTTACAGGTTTTGTTAATGAACTGCATACTGCTTATTAAAAAAAAAAAAATCAGCACCGCAAGCAGTAATATTTCCTTTATTAGTGTTTCTAGAAGAAAACTGTTATTGCTTTACTTACTAAGCTGATGGCATAATTAAGGCTTCATGCGGGCTGCAACATTAAAGAAACATTGTATTTGCAACATTTCTAAGTTAAAGAAGAAGAAGAAAAAAAGTACACATTTCACAGTGGCCACTCTGAAGGGGTCTAAGCTATTTTGATTTCATAGCAATGAAAATAAGTGTCAAAAATTAGTCTAGCATGACCAAGTCTTCATACTTTTAGACACCTTGTTTTTCTATGGGAACAACTAAAGCGCATTACAAAAGATTTTTGCTGAAATTTAAAATCAACAATGTAAAACAAAAAATTACCGCAAAATAAAGTATTAATTTATTGTATTTTCTAGACAATTATAAATACGGATTTAACTTCAATAATTTTGATAGATTTTGCGGTTTGCAATCATTTAGTTTGTGCTATAATAGTGTTTTATGGAGAATAAATTGTAAAAGAAAATTATTTATTTAAAATTTTTGTGGGGTTTCGCGCTCAGTATAGGTGAAACGTAGAATATGCTCCATTCGCTGGAATCACATGTTAAGTGTCCTTCATCTGCCAGCTTCAACTGCATCACTATTTAAGTTGACCAAAGGAATCAACAGCTCATGCGAAACCGAAATTATGCCGAAGTTCCTTGTGGAGTTATTACAAAAAAAAAAATACCGATTCTTCTAAGTTGCAGAGAACACAGATTACAAGTTTGAAAAGCTAGAGGTGGCTTGATTTGCATAGGTACTTGGTACGTGGCCAACACTACGTAGTACATAGGGAATCTTGCTAATCTCATCTCTCCTGCAGTGCTACTGCTCAGGCTCGCAAAAGTAGCAGAAAAAACTGGGCCCCTTTAACCAGCTGCGGAAGACTACAAATCCAGGTTTTTTATAACCCCCCATTTACTTAAGCAAGTGCAATGAGCTTGCACTTGCCTGTGTGAACAATGAAGCAAGTAGTAACAGCTTTTATTGCCTCTGTTAAAGTATTGGTGGTTAATATGTACTCATAATTTGTACTCATAATTTACTTGCTTGCATGTAAATGGTGTGTAAAACAGTTTCTACTTTAAGGTAACAGCACAGAAAGGTATGCATTCGTTTTTCAAGCAGCTTAAAAGAAGCCACCAATAGCTACTACACTGCAGCTGAGACGAATACCTCAATCGTAATCAATCATAGTGAGTCTTCGAGTTCATTTGGGGCATCTGATTTTAGTAGTATAAATAAGCCTTGGTGTAGGGATCGGGAAGAGCTTCAGAATGAAATTAAGAACGGCCTTAAAAATTTTATCGCCAACTTGACCGAGCTTCCTTTTAGCTTAAAGGGAAGTTGTAATAATGAAACTTGGTTTATCTGGCAGACAAAATTCTACCTTTAGATATCAGTAAGTCGTAAAGAGTGGTCACAGGGCACACAATTAGGCGCGTTTTTTATAAGATAAACCATTTTTCATTATTACAACTTCTCTCCAACCTAAAAGTGAGCGATGAGTCAGCGGGAAGATAGTTAAACCTGTAACTTAAAGCGAGGTTTAGTTTTTACATGTACCACATGTTTTTATGTATTTGCTATAACAAATCGAAATGGTTGAATGATTGAAAACATTAATTTGTCCACGCATTTGCTCTTTCTTCAGACTTAAATCTGTTAATAGTATGGCCACACTTTTGCTAAAGGTACCTTTAGCTAAAGTTAACTTTATCGGGCAGTTGTGAAAATATCCCTTATATCCCAAAAAATCAGTGATAGTTAAAAGACTAGTTTAACACAACTTTTCTGTCATTTAATTACAGTTCAAGCTCGTCTGAAGTAAATCAGTGCACCATTAATTTTTTTTTTTTTAGTATACAATTTTTATTTACAATCTATCCATTTAAGGATAATAAGCAAATTTGATATAATAACAACAGTAACATTTTTGGTGTTCTCCATTGAGAACAACAACCAACTTAATAAACATTATGGATAATATCAGTATTAAAAGTTTATCTATGTAACATAAACATTAATACTAACTAGTAGATTCGTATATACACATACATATATTTACAATTATATAATATATCAACAAGCAAGAAAAAAAAAAATAAGTAAATAAATAAAGATGAAAATAAATATAAACAGAAATATTTAGAAACATGAAAGTTAATTCCGGAATGGCAAATCAAGAATGTGATGTCTTTTGAGTCTTCTGATTTCTTCTGTGTCATCAAGTAGAGCTATCGCTAATGGGTTTACATGCCGACTTAGTCTATCTAAATAGTTTTTAGCTATCCTTTTGATTTCGTCCATAACCCGAGGGATGGAAAGATCGTTATGAATTGTGTTATTTGACACAAACCATGGAGCGTTGATTATTGATCTTAGTGTTTTAGATTGATATCTTTGCAATATTTCTATGTTTGAGTTGCTAGATGTTCCCCACAACTGAATACCATAAGTCCAAACAGGTTTTAGTATGGTTTTATAGATTAATATTTTGTTATTCAAACTTAATTTAGAATTTGGTCCCAATAGCCAAAATAAGCGTTTAGTTTTAATGTTTAATTGCTGCTTCTTTGCTTTTATGTGCGACTTCCACGTTAATCTTTTATCAATATGCATTCCTAAGTATTTAACGCATTCAGCTTGAGGTATTGGAGTATTATTTAGAATAACTTCAGCGCAGTTTCCACGTCGTAGAGAAAACGTAACATGTAGAGATTTTTCTGTATTGACTTTTATGCTCCATTTATTTAACCAATTTTCAATTGTGTTGAGCTGTCGTTGCATTAAAATTGATGCGTTGTTACAACAATCATCAGATGTCATGATTGCAGTATCATCTGCATAAGTGGCAACTAATACGTCTTCAATAATTGGCATATCAGATGTAAATATAGTGTAGAGTATGGGACCGAGTACACTGCCTTGAGGAACACCGGCATTAATTTTATATATTTTAGAAAATTCATAATTAACTTTAACAAAAAAGCTTCTGTCTGAAAGATATGATTTTAGCAAAAGGTAAAAAGGAGTTGGAAGCAGCTTTTTTAACTTATAACATAACCCAATATGCCATACTTTATCAAAAGCTTGTTGAACATCTAGGAATACTCCTGAGCAGTATTTTTTGGATTCCAAAGCATCTCTGATGTATGCAACAATACGATGGCATTGTTCTGGAGTGCCATGTTGACTTCTAAAACCAAATTGGTGTTCAGGAATGATGTTTAATTCTTCTAACACTGGTAGTAATCTTTTCAAAAATATTCTTTCGAATATTTTGGAGAATAAAGCCAGTAAACTAATTGGACGGTAAGATGAAACCATGTTCTCAGGCTTGTTTGGCTTATTGATCATTACAATCTCTGCGCACTTCCATTGCACGGGAAAGTAGTTTAGCCTTAACATTGCATTATATATATAAGTTAAGTATAGAATACTTTTTCTGGGCAGGGTTTGAATAACTTTTCCATTTATATTATCATAACCGGGAGATTTTTTACAGTTAATGTTTTTTATTTCTTCTTGGAGTTCTTGTGGAGTAATATGTTTTATTGGCCAATCCATAGGACAAGGGCTATCTAAAAATGTAACTATTTCTTCTACGCTTGAATTTGTGTTCGAATGAGGTTGAAACGTATTTTCTAGGTGACGTGCAAATGCTTCAGCTTTAGATTTGTCATCTTTACACCATACATTGTTTGCATCTTTTATTGGAATATTCCTTTTCATAGGACGTTTTATAAATTTTGTTGCCTTCCACAACGAAAATTCATTATCTTTAGTATTATTAGTGTTGAGATTACTAAGAAAATCACCGATTTGATCATTCTTCATTTCATACAGCGCTTTTTTAAGGTCCTTAGTAGCTTTGTTATACAATTGTTTGTCATGAGGGTTTCTGCTATTTTGCCAGATTTTTCTGAGTCGTCTCTTGTTTCTTAAAAGTTCTCTTAATTTGGTTGTTATAAAAACTTGCTTCGAACAATTTTGGATCGGAAGGCTTGGTGTTGATAAGTATCCCGCTTCGTGAATTGTTCTATTGAAAATTTCTACTGCGTTATCTATTTCCTCAGCAGTTTTTAAAGAAACGTTAAGGTTTATATTTCTTTCAATAAACGTGGTAAACGATTTTATATCTGTTCTGTTATGAAGAATGTTTTGTTTTTCTTGATGCAAGTGTATGTTAGTGTTTAAACTAGCAAGCAAAGGCGTATGATCAGAGCTTAGTTCATCACTATGAAAAATATGTAATAAGTGACTTGGGATTCCATTATAAACAACGAAGTCTAAAAGATCTGGTATTTTTCGTGGATCTGTGGGCCAGTAAGTTGGACTACCCGTTGACAATACGGAGAAATTGTTGTCCGAAATGCACTTATAAAGCTCACTTCCCTTTGGATTGACTAATCTAGATCCCCACCATGGATGCTTAGCATTAAAATCCCCAGCAACAAAAAATTTTGGTCCCAGACTCTCAAAGAAATTTTTATATTGATGACTTTTGACCGAGAATCGTGGAGGAAAATATACAGCACAAAAGGTAATATCGCTTAGACCACATTTAAGTTTAATACTGGCAGCTTGCAGAAAAGATTCTCTGACTTCATCTAACATTTCGTATCTAATAGTGGATTTAATTAATATAGATGCTCCAGCATGCGCTCTGTCATCTGGATGATTTGCCGTTATCAAATTATATCCTCTTATTCTAAAGAAAGATCTGTTAGTAAAATGTGTTTCCGACACTAACATAATATCGATAAAATGTGTTTTCAGAAAGAGTTCAATTTCTTGTGTATGGTTTGAAAGCCCGTTGGCATTCCATATTGCAATATTTAAATTTAGTTGCATAATTTAGCTATTAAAACTGTCATCATATTCAAAAGCTTGTTTGTTAACTCCAGTTGATTTTGTATTAAGCTTTCTAACCTGTCAAGAGAACTTGGTTCATTTCCTCTTATGGCTTCTGAATACGTAATTTTGTTTTGTGTTATATTAGGATTTATCGAGTTTTGGCTAAAACCAGGATAATCATCGTTATTATGAGTGTAACTAACGTTGTTTCTTATATTAGAAATGTTGGTTTGAAGTTTTTTCTTTAATAATTGCTTGTAAACAATACAGCCTTTGTAGCTTGCTGGATGGCTTTGCAAACAATTTACACATCTAGGGGGAGTGCTATTATCTTTTTCACAATCTGCAGTTAGATGACCTAAACCACATTTAACACAATTAACCGACTTCCTGCAGTATGTTTTGGTATGGCCAAATTCTTGACAACGGTGACATTGTACGATATCGTTGGTTTTCCTTGGCGGTACGATATTTACAACAGCGTTGCATATTGTTTTTATGTCATAAACATTTTTATTATAAGCACTTGGTTCCAAATCAACGAAAAACATGGGAAGTGACAATTTTGTGACTCTACTTTTCATGTTGATAACATTTCTTACCTTATGTCCTAAGGTTTCAAATGCATTTTTTATATCTTCGCTTGGGATTGAGGGATGTAAATTTTTAACGACAACTCTATATGCTCTTTCTTGTTTTAATTGGTATGTATTATAATTAATTTTTTTATCATTTAGGAAAGAAACAAGCGATCTATATGATTTAATATCTTGAACATTAACTCTAATTTGTCCATTTCTAAATGTTTTGTAGCTAAACAAGTTAGTTTCAATAATTTTCGAAAAACTTTTAATCATGGCATTAATATCGGCAACATTTGGTATTAGAATAGGTGGGGGTTTTGGAACGTTCTCATTTGTTGTTTGTGCATTGTCGAATTCTTCGTCGTCATCGTCAGCACTATTTGTCAAAGCCAAAAATCTATTTCGATTTGCATTATTATTTGCAATACTTGATGTACTAGCATTATTATTATAAATATCTCTCTTATTTTTAATAACATTGTTGTTGACATTCTTTTGTGCATTACTTGTGTTATTGTTATTGTTTTGCGATGAAGTTTCTAAAGCATTGCTTTTGTCTTTTATTACACTGTTTGTGTTGTTAATATTTTGTCTTTTGTTTAATATTATTTTTGGGGATTCAGTTTGCTTTCGTTTTACTGCTTTAGGCGATGTGACTACCTGCCAGCATACACTATCATCACTACTATCAATATTGCTGTCGGTCAGCATGATAGCAATGTAAATTGTTTTTGCTCAAAAGAATTTGCAGCATGCAAATTGTTCTTGTGCTTTTTTTTTTAACTTATTAATTTTGAATTGATATGATATTAAGAATTGTTTTTGGTTGTAATTTATTAATTGATTTTGTTGTTCACTTGTTTTATTTAAAGAACTCAGATTTCTACACGTTTAAACACGATCACTGTCAGGAAGAGACTCCGACCATTAATAAATCACAGAAAAGTTGTGTTAAACTAGTCTTTTAACTGTAACTGATTGTTCGAATATAAGGGACATATTATTGATTGGTTTTAGAAATAGAGACTTCGGCAATGATGCAAAGAATGTCATAGAGCTGATGTTTTCCACTGTCTGATGAAATAAATTTAAAAGAAAACAATTGTGGCTCTAATTTAAATTGTAGTGTAACCCCCGATTTTTGACTTGGGATTTAAATACAAAATTAGTTAATTTTCCTTAAAATTCAAGTTGGATTTAAAATAGCTTCCTGTTTTACAGTCTAAAATTATTTTTGATACATAATTAATTGTAATAAAAGTACGGCAGCACAATGTAAGTGTCAAAAAATTATCGATAACTCGATAAAAAACAGCTGTTTAAACAAATTTGGAAGCAAGTGAAATTGTGAAAAGTTTAGAAAATAATAAATTGTTTTGTAGAAATTATTAAAATGAGTAGCAAAAGTGATAAAAGGACTGCCACAGAAGTTGATTACCTTCTGGAAATAATAAAAAATCAAATTATGAAACAAACAAAAAACATGTGCAATTTTCTTAATTTGCAGAACAAAACCAAACTGTCAAAATCATATGGCAGTACGAAAAACTTAAATCGATTTTAAATGGGCACGGCAGGCCGTTTAAGTTTGATTTAAATAGCAACTGTTTGACTCAATTTTGTATTTAAATCAAATTTAAATTGAAATGGCATTTAAAATCCCAGTAAAAAATTGGGGGTAAGTCTCGTCAGGCGCATGTTTTTCATTCTCAGTTAAAACTCAAGTCTTTTTATAAATCTCCTACATTTTCGCTAATACCGTTTAAATTAAATTCATTCATTAATTGGGCTGGGGTGGTATAATGGGCGAACCGGTCTAATGTGCATACATGTCTTATTTTGGTATTAATGAACGCATTAATAAAATTCAAATAAAACATTTATCAATATGCCTTCTCTTACTATCAAGAGAAATTTCTTGGCTTTCAATATTTATGACAGATTTTGTTTTTTCTTTCACCAATATTGTATCAATACCGTTTGCTTAACATACATACACACATGCAAGTATTTTAAATTAACTGAAAAAAAAAAACATAAAGAAAAATGCCAAAGAACGCCCACTGTTTATCCCTCATTCACATATAAACACAATTACCAACACACACACACACCCAGCCACACAAACAGGGGCAAGAAAATTTCCATGGAGAAATGTGAGGCAGAAATCAATGAAATGATACGAAAGCGATACGCGATACAAATATGTATGTTGTAAATAAACAATTTGAGGCAACAGAGAGAAAAAAAGGGAACAATCGTGCAGAGAGCGGAGAGCGGAGGGGGAGATACTGAATTTTATTCAATAAAATAAAGGTTAACGGTTTATTATCTGAAAAATACCACAACTACAAACACAACAACAGCAACAGCAACAACAAAGATAAAGTAATAGTAAACAGACACAATAACCAGCCATCAAACAACTGCAACAAAAATACCAACTGCAACATCAAAACACTAAACTAAAGTCCTAAAGGTACAAACGAGTTGAGATAAAGAAATGCAGCCATGAAACTAGACTACCCACGGAATATTTGTATGCAACCAGCCACCACCGAACCAACCAACCAACCAACCACAGTTTTATTTATTTATTTCTTTTTTTTTTTTGATATTTTTAAATAAGAAGTAAAAGATGTAGAAAATAAACCTACAGACGCAGCATGACTTCAAACGAGAGCTTTGCGCTGACAGACAGACGGCGGTTCACGGTGATCATGTGATACACTACGCCTTTTTAATAACAATTAGAATAAAACTTTTCTTTGCCTCATCAAATCGTTGAGCCATTTATTATTGAATGCTAAAACATATACATATGTATGTTTTGTTTATTGTGGTTGTTAAACATATGTACATATATCTCTTGGTTTTGTGGCTGACATCTGATATAAATAGGGGCTCTTCAGAAGAAGAAAAAAATAAAAATAAAAAATACGAAAAATAAGAAAAGTCGTTAAGAGAAATGACTTTCAATGAAGATCTTGATATCTTAACTAATTTTCTGTCAACAAAAGATTTAATTGACAGACGAAACAAAAAAAATATATACATAAATATCGTTAACATATTTCTTGTAGATACGAAAATTTCCTTATTATAATTTATTGCTGTCACATCACAACAAAAATGTCACTTTTAAATGGCGCAGTATGAAAGAAAGCCAGCTGTAAACAAATTTTATGCTGGAAAATTTTGTTGAAATTTATAACGGGTTATCCATTTTGCGCGTTCAAATGTAAACGTAAATAAAATACATATAAAATAGTTTTTTTTCATGATATTTCTTTTTTATTATAAAGTTTGAACGAACGTTGACATTACGTGTGAAACACTACTACATTTAAGTGGCTACCAAGCGAAGTGTTGCAAGCATTGATTCTTTTGAGACAATTTATGACAACTTTTTGACACATATTGGGCGATAGCTCAGCCATAACTTGACGAATGTTGGCTTTTAAAGGTTTGTCTGCATAAACACGGTCTTGCGCGCAGCCCCACAAAAAAAGTCTAATGGTGTCAAATCGCATGATGTTGGTGGCCAGTTGATATCGCCACGAGGAGAAATTACGCGGCCAGGAAATGTCTCTTGCAATAAAGCCATATTCGCGTGAGTTGTGTGGTATGTGGCACCGTCTTGTTGAAACCAAACATTCTCCAAGTCGTATTCTTAAATAGCTGGCAAAAAAAAATCGGTTATCATATGACCCTAATGCTCCGAATTGACGGTGCCAGTCGTCTCATCGTCGTTATCGAAGAAGTAGGGTCGAATCACACCTTCGCACCAAACAGTAACTTTTTCTCTTCAATCAATCCACTCTTCAATCACTTGAGGATTCTCAAAACCCCAAATACGACAATTGTGTTTATTAACATACCCACCGAGTGAGAAATGTACTTCATCGCTGAAGAATATTTTGTTCGAAATATCGCCGTCCACCGCCTCCTGTTGTTCAAGCACCCATCATTCCACGTATCTGCGACGTTGTGAATGGTCAGCTGGCGTCAGTTGTTGTGTGAGCTGGGCTTTATATGGATGTAGGTGTAGATCTGAATGCAAAAAGCACGCCATAATGTGCCGTAAGACAGTCCTAATTCCTGAGAATGACGAGGAATCGACACATTCGAGACTTCAGGAGAAAAAAAAATCGGTTTAACAACTTAGTTTGGCAGATGTCGAATTCCAGTCCTATACTCTTGAAACACCGTTACAAATTAATACAACATTTATCTAATGGACATTGAAAAATATTTATGAATACAGGCAATATCTGCTAATAGACGTCAGCTTTGCCCAAGATGGCTCGTTGTCTCCTCTTCAATGTCCTGGCTACACTCAGAAAACTTTGTCAGTAAAATTAACTGAAAACACTATATACAAAATGAACTTATTGTTGTTTTATAATATATTTAGAATTAACATTTCTAAAGATATTAATTTTGCCAGCGAACCTCTAAAATGCCAATTTGGCGCTGAGGTATCAATTTGTTTATTATTATAAATACATACATTTGTATGTTATGAAAATAAAAAAAAAAAATTAAAATTAAAACCATTCTACTTATTTTTCATTTAAATTCATTAATTTCTGCATTTGAATTTAAACGTTAAAAAATCTAGGGAAGCCAATCGGTAAAAATAATGAATGCGTTACCAACTTGTAAAAAAAATTTTTTATTTTTTTCTTAGGAGGTGATTTTTTTTTTACTTCATTTTATTTAATTGTAGTTTTGTAGGCTAGTTTAATAAAACTTTTCTGTGATGTAATTTTTATTTCACTTCTGCATTGTATTGAGACATTAAATCAACAGAAATAAAAGTTGTTTTAACAGCAAACAATTTTGTTTCCTTGCCAACACAAAATGATAATATAGCAAAGCGAATGTCTTATGAAGCAATTCACTAATGAAAAATTAAAAATCAACCTTACCTTTTCACGTTTTTAAGTTTTCTGCTCTGTATGTTTATTTATGTGTTTCACAGGAAATAATCGTACCGTTCATCTTTAGATTTGGAATGATGGGAAACCCCAAGTGATTTTTGAATTTGTTTGCTGAAATCAGTTAACTTTCGGATTTGTATTTTTAAGGGACTAAACTGAGAAAGTTATATACTAAACCATTATTAGCTGGAAACACCCAAAGTAGGGTGGTCCACCATAACCAAATCAACTCAAAAAATATACATTTAAAGCAGTACGTAGGTATAAAACGCATGAATAACTTGTCATACAAACCATTTACTATAAACATGCATATGTACATATGTATACATACATATATACAAAAAATGTTTTAATATATTTGCTTTTTTTCCACAATATGTGTACTTATTTTTATTAAGTTTAAGCAAAAACAAAATTACGAAGAATTTTTCATGTTTAAAAGATACTAAATGCAATTATTAGTCGTAAAAAATATGTGACTAAAGACGCAGTTAAAATAAATTCGAGTAAAAAAGAACAAACTTTTGGCAAGAAAAAATTTTAAAAACATTGAAACCAACATACTACATACTGTCCAGCCCAAGACTTAAAATTTTCCAAAGAGCCACAAATACTTTGTTTGTACTCGCCAAAGCCCACGAACATTGTTTAACTCTAAAGTGGTAGAGTTTGTTTTTCAGTTGAGCAAAAAAAAAAAACAAACTAAAAATTTTTGAAATAACAAAACTTTATTTAAATTGGAAAAAAAAAGATTTTTATTTGGTGCTTTTGGTTTTTTTTTTGTAAATAAAATAAACTAATACTATATTTACACATACACTTAAGATAAGATAACGCTGACAATTCCAAGTAACTGGTATGTGTGATGTTTATTCTTGCCATACTGAAATTTTGTATAAATATTTTCAAATGCGAGGGTTGCTTTTCTGTAGAATGCCAGCACAAGCGGGTGACATAAGTATGTTTGAGGTATGTTCTAAAAATCAGGTGATTTCAAATCACAGGTGCTTTTAAGAACACGCTTTTCTGTAGAATGCCAGCACAAGCGGGTGACATAAGTATGTTTGAGGTATGTTCTAAAAATCAGGTGATTTCAAATCACAGGTGCTTTTAAGAACACGCTCGTGATGAAAATCACACCCTTTTTGATTTGTGATTTTAAGCAGCCGAAAACACAAGGAAACAGCTATTTTTCTTATGTTGAAGCAGAAAAAGCAGTTAACAACAGTTCCTGATAATAGCAAGTGTTCTAAATTTTTCCAAAGGTTCTTGGTGCAAAATTTTTCAAACTTTGTTGTTCAATATTTTAACTTAATAGTTCGAGCTTGAGGTCACTTGTGTTTTTTTTTTTAAATTTTTGAAAACACATCAAATAAAATAATAATAAAATAAAATTCCTGAAGAAGATACCCATTGAGGTATCGAAGTATTGAATTTAATAAGCATTTAAAAATAATATAAAAAAACAAGTGACCCTAGAGGTCGAACTATTAAGTTAAAATATTTTTCCAAAAGTTCATACATTTCGCCTACAAATTTGCTAGGTTTACCAAAAAAAAAAAAAAAAAAAAAGTCAATAGAAAACATATTTACCTACTATTTTAAACAAATTATCATGTGTTGAACTTCCATGTGTTGAATTTCCAGCTGAATTAGCTGCCTGGTTTCAAGTCACACAAATTTGTGTGCAGAATACCGTTTTGTGTTTTCAAACCACATGCACAAAAAGTGATTTTCAAAACAATGGGGGAAATGCGGCATTTGTCTTGATTTTAATAGTTTAACAGCGCATTAGATGGTCTGGTTTTAAAAGAAAGAAAGGCTTGGGTTTGGAAGACCTACGAAAGTCCGCCACTAAGCATCTGCTGGGCAAAATTATTTAATTTTTGTTATTCGAATTTTTTCTTATATAAATATTTTGTATTAAGTTTATCGGGCTCAAGTTATTTCCGTATTATGTTTCTGATTGATATTAATTGACAATATACAACAACTTGGATGAATGAGTGACATGAGTGTTGCTTTAGAAATATGAGTCCTCAAGGACTCAACGATGGTAGCTGAGGCGAGGTGTGGCGGCTTCGAAACAGCTAGTTGTGCAACTTGCTAATTATCGTTAATATTTTCTTTATCTTATTTAGTTAATATCAATCACAAAAATAATATAAAAAGAACCTGAGGCTGATAAACTAAACACAAAAAAAGAAAGAGAAATAATTACAAAATTCAAAACAAAATTAAATACAGTGATAAAAAGTGGAAAGTTGATCAATAAGATTAAATATAGACAGTCAGTAATGAAGAGCTCAGGTGACAGGAGCGCTAAGCGCTGCTGCTTAAAAACAGTACACAATTAGTCATGGCCTGGTTTCGTAGCAAATTTGGATGCTGATGATCGACGTGATGATCGTGAAACAGCCCTGGTAGTATGTACCCCAGCCAGTAAGCCCTCAACTTTACTTTTCTTGTCTTCTTTAAAAATGTTGATCACAAGAATTTTGTCACATAAAATCTTTCTCAATTTTGAGGAAATAATAATCGAACTCTAGTTAAGTTATACGATGCTCTTTCAGATGGTTCTTATGCAAGGAATTGCTTGTTAGTTTGATTATGGAAAAGCCCGCTCGACATCAGTTTCGAATTGAATTGTTTTATTAAAACAGGTGAACGTTTCAGTCTTATTACATTAATTGCGATATTTTACTCTGTACACATTGCGCTCACAATTCACAGCTGTCTAAACATTCTATCTTGGCTGGTCAATTAAAAAGCATAAATAAAACGATTGGCAGGCATGCAGCAAGGTGTTACTTACAACTTTTTGCCAATACTTTGAAACAATTAAAAATAATTTAGCAAAAAAAAGAAACGAATTCTGCTAAAAACAAAAAGCTCTTTCTCGCTAACCTCGCATAATTTTAATAATATAAAATTTCAAAAAACCATAAGCTGTATGGATGTATTGTGGTTTCTTATGTTGCTTCCAGATGCTGATATTACATTATTATTCTTTGGAACTTAAGAGCACATTCATATTGTACAGTGGGTTGAGAAGTGAAAATATTTATTAAATAAAAATAAAACGAAACTATAAGCAAAACTATTTTGGTGAAATTTCAGTATCCCACTGTGGCTGGCAGGCAGCACAACTAACTTTGCTTATAAAAACCGGTACCTAAATGCATTTTTAAGTTCAACACATACAGAGGAGATTAAATTGAGTGAAGAAAAAATAAACAACAACAACAAGAAAAAATAAATAAAAACAAACATGACTAAAGTCACCTTGTAGTGTTTGTTGGAAAGAACTACTTTAACGAACACAAGCATGTGCATGCACACCTCGGCTGGCTCTCTTTGCCGCTTTGTGGCGCATGAAAACAACGGTTACAGCGATCAAAGATCGGTATAACACCACGTAAACCCAACACATGTTCGAACACTAACGCACACCATGATCATGCTGCTGCATGATTATGAAAAAAATAAATAAATAAATATTCACCACAATTTTCATCGAACAGCAACAAATTTGATGGTCTTAAAATTGAAACACACAAAAACGCTACAAACACACATGTATCAGATAAAAACACGAATTATGACAATTAAGTGAACACAACAACCATAAAGTGTTCAAAAGAATATCAGTGTTTGTATGAGTGTGCGTGTGCGTGTGTGTGTGTGTCTGCAATACTTGCATTTGAAAGAGCGGTAGGCAGAGACATTCGAGAAAAGGCAGCAACAAAAAAAAACGAGTTTAAATTAAACGTCTATTTGTTATTTGTAATTAGTTTGATTAGATTTTAATACGTTTTGAGCTGCCACGAAATAGTTAAACGAAAATATCTACATACATACAGACATAATTGATTGGAATTGATGGAGGGGAAAAATTTTTTTACGACAGCACTTTAAACCGCAAATTAGCCTCAGTAGGCTTTAAGCAAAACGTTAATGTCAAAGACGGACTGCTGGAAAAATGATTTTAAAAAATAAATGAATTACTTAGACAAATCTAAAAAAAAGCATTTGATTTTTTAAGCATTTAAAGATGCACAGACGATCAAATAAGCCATCAAACATTTTATGGGTACCTGAGACAGCTGCACACGTTGGCTTGATGGCCGAAAATTAAACCCACTTTTAGATTTTCATCCGGCAAATATGTTGCCAGGAGCTGTTACTATTTCTGATTAAAATGGCTAAAATTCACTAGCGTTCATAATTTTATCGGGCATAAGTTTCGAATTTTACTTGCTTAAGATTGACAAAAAATTTTCTTGTGATAAAACTAAAGTTTTTTAAAGAAGGCAAGAAAATTAGGCTTGAGGGCTTATTTACTGGGGCACAAATCACGGCTGTTTCACGACCACCACTACGATGCTCATCAGTACCCGAATTGCTGCGAATCCAGGTCATGACTGATTATAACTACAATCCTGCTTGTTTTTAAACAGCAGCGCATAGCAGTCATCCTACCACCTGAGCTCTTCATTACGGGTGTCTATATTTACTTGCCTGTTCCTCCATCTCGCAAGAAAATATAAGCGATCGAAATGTAGTCGCTCGATTTCGAATCAATTTTGATTCTTCTATTTCGACAGCTTGCGTTCGCAGGCGCTTACGTCATGACTTTACAGACGTACCAAATCGTCGCATTCGATATCGAACGAATTCTGTCACTTATGCTGTGTGTTTGTTATTTATTTTGTTTTTGTTTTACATTATTTTTGCTCGATAGTTCATTCGATATCGAATGCGACGATTTGGCCTCAGATCTGCAAATTAAAGTTTTGGTTGATTTGCTATTAAAGTAGTGACAAAAGCTGCTAAATTTTTCTTGTGTAAACACAAGCCTTCTTAAAACTGCTCAGCTGTATCTATCTGACAAGCCAAAGCAAATACATATGCACATAAATACGTACAAAATGAAAAAGTAAGCATTTTGAAAGTGCGGCAATAGTTTTTGTGGTGTTTTAAAATTTAAAAGAATTTTTTTAATCACATTAAGTAAACAAATTATGGACTTCATTTCCTGGAAACCGAGAAAGAGGCTAGTGAAGAGGCACAGATTGTTGCAAAGCTGTCGTCACTCCTCTTCTATTGAACTCTTTGATGCACTGGTATTCTTTTGGCAACTGTTCCATTGTTGATTTTTTAAACTTATGCAAAACTGTTTAGGAAAACTACATGCATGTGAAAATTTGTTTAATATATTTACTAAACAAAACAAAAATGAAAACTATGTAAATTTTCCAGTTTTATTCCACAGTTTTTTAACAAATAAATATAAAATTTTTTCTATAAAAACACCCAGTCGATAGCAAAACGGTAAGTGATTGATTTTGACGTTTGTGTTCGATACTGAGGAATCGGATTTTGTATGAAAACACTTACGTCTTTTCGACTTGTCGAACGAGTCATCCTTCGAATAAACGAACGTCACAGAGGAACCCAAAACAATTTTCTTTCACTTAGAAAGCGAACAATCGCACGACTTCCACAGGCTGTTAATCTTATTGATCAACTTTTTATTTCATCACTAAGTTTTTCTGTTGATTGGAATGTATTTTATAGTCTCTCACCAACATCCAATTGATTTCCAATTGATTTTTCTATCTGTTGCTATTGTATCAGTTATGATAAGGCTTTCTTTCAAACTTTGCGCCAGACCCAGTCAAGAGAAAAACACTGTGATAAAATTAATTAATTAATTATTGTTGCTAGTTTTTCGATCTTTGTTGTTTGATATTTTTTTTAAGTTTACAATTGATAATAATTTTATCGCGCTTTAGTAACATAAAATTTATAATTTTTAAATTTATAAATTCAGCTTTCGATACTCCATTGTGTATTTTATTCTGGAAATTTTTTGCTTTTAGTCGAAAAGTCCATGGCATAATATTGATTGCTTTTGCTAATATTTTTTTTTTTTTTTTTTTGATATTTGTAATAACACATTTATGTATGTGACCAAAATGAAGTCAACAAGATAGTAGTGGTCTCTAGGGTTGAAGACTAATATTTGCCAATGTGATCGTAATTCAGAGTGCTAGGAAAATTACAGTAATCACTAAATATCACTACATATTAAAATTTGCTTAATTTGTTTGGCCATAAACTCCTTTTGAAATCAACTTTAGGAAATTAAATTTTTTTCAGTCATCGCCGACAAGATTCAGGAACGTGCCTACATGTAGTTTTTTATTTGAATTTCAAATTTAGCTGCTGATTGCTGAATTTACTTGCTAGACCCCGGAAAAGCGTCAAATAAACGACTCTCAACGCACAAAGCAAACGCTTGATGGTTTTGTTGATGGGGCCTCAAGAGCAACGAGTACTTAAGTTTAGAATACTTGAAAAGCTTTTGTTGTTACTGGTCTATTTATAAGTATGTAGTTCTTTTAATATTGTCGTTTTTTTCCAATAACCGCGATAGATAAAAATGTCCAAATCTATTAACGGCTTTTATGAATTTTAATAAGAACTTTTGTGTTGTCCGAAAAGTTGCAACAAAACAAAAGAACAAAAAAACAAACAATAACCAAACTAACCGGTATTTTGTTTATAAATTTTAAAAATCTCCCTCTTAAGGTTTTTTTTTTTTTTTTTTTTTTTGAAAATATCTTATCGATATTTTTTTCTTTATGCGTTCCACTTAACAAAGTAAATAATATTGAACTGACAATCGCATTTCAAAGATAAAAATATATGCCTTTTAATGTTTGCTACTTAAACGTGAGACCCAACAAAAATGGTATTTGTTTTCCAAAAACAAAATCCTTTTTAACACTACTGTACTCTCAAAAAAAAAAAAATAAATAAATAAATAAATAAAAAAACAAAATGAAGGTGTTTTTAAATCCAAGCAACAGAAAATAGTTGCTGACTGAGAATAAAGTTAAATTATCAATAATGTTTTGCTGCCTGTTACAAAATTAAGTACTTCTGCCAAGTCTGTGCCCTTTTCATTACAGTGATTTCCACTTAAATGATTTTCCGAAAAATCATGAGCTAATCGTTATATTTAGTTGCACTGAATTTCTTAATTTTCTGTTAAACGAATTTTTGGCGCAACTAAACGCAAACCATTTTTATGTAAATGGTAACATGTTTAGAAAGAGGATGGATGTGAAATCAGAACTAGACATTAAACTGTATATAACGTCCAGCTCTAATTCATGCTGTGTTTCTATATTCGAGCGACTTTTCTCGAATAAGCAACCTTAAATTTTTAAGATATTTTTGTTTGTAGCAGGCAAAAACAGATTAGCGCAATTAAACGGTATTCATTGAAGTGAGAATTGCTCTACGAGTTTTATATTAAATACGTTTATTGCAATCTTGTGAGATCAAATGAATGGATAAATGATGTATTTATACCTTGTTCATACATGCATTTATAACTGAGATAATATTCAGTTTATTGACATAATATTTTTTGCGTTCATACATACAAATATTGCGCTAACTCAATTAGTATTTGACAGCTGGAAAAAAGTTGTTGTTTTTGTTTTGGTAGTGAGAAAGAAAAAGTGAAAAATATTTTGTTATTTTGTTTTGTTTGCTTTTGTTGACATTTATCTCGTCATTCATCTCTAATTGTATACTTTTGCTTATTAAACACATCTTTTACAGTGTTGTGTTTCATCTTTTTCTCAATACTCAAAGCAATTTTGAGTTTATTAAGCAATAACTTTATTGACTTTTTGTATGGAATATTGAGCTCAATAATGGACTTTATTGCGATTATCTCAATAAAGCCGCATGTATGAACATGGTATTATTTTGGAGCACATTCAGCCGGGTCGAATTTTAGGAACATGAAATTTTCAATGTTTGTGGGCATGACAAAAAACGGTCTACTACGATAACTCGTTTTCGAGACGTCCGACTTTCAAGTTTTCTTTTTTTTTTGTATTTTTATATGGGAGTCGGTGTTTTCAAAAAAAAATATGGGGGGAGAAAAAATTATTGGCAGTTGATCATACATCTGACATCTCTGCGGGCATCCGGTGCATCCTGGGCAAGTTGATGCAATATAATTTTCTAGAGGCACATACTATATAGTCCAAGGATGCCCGTAGCGAAGTCATTTGACTTCGATGATCAACCCCCCATAATTTTTTCTCCCTAACAATTTTGATAAAAACAAAAACAAGGCTTCAAATTAACTAATTTGTTTTTTATTAACAGTCCCAGGTATTTTAGTCTCGTATGGTCTGCTTTAGAACATAAAACTAAAAGTAATTTTTTAATGTATTTAGATCATTTAGATCTCATGTCTTAGCTTTTTATAAGCCGCCACCATAATTAACCCACTTGAAAAGTAAAATCAAGAAACTAGATTAATTTTTATCATTAAATATATTATGCTTGAAGTAATTTAAGGTAAATTACAAAAGAGGGGGAAAACAAAAATCGCGATGTCATTAACACATCAATAAGCATATTAATTAAATTTAACCAAACATAAATTATTTTCTGATTATTAAACAATAATAATTGTTTGATTTAATTGCATTATTTTTTTTTTTATTTTATTATGATTTTGCCACATCGTCAGCAGCACAGTCGAGCACAAATGCCACGAAAAAGTGTTAAAATTTGAAACCAATACGTTTGATGAATAAATAAATAAACAAACAAACAAACAAACAGACAGACAGACAGAAAACTGGCAAATGGCAATAAAAGATTGTATGTATGTGGAGACAAATATTTTTATATACATATAGTATATTTTAAAGTCTTCATGAATAACTATCGAGTCCGCTGGACTCGATGTGAGAATACAAAATGAAAATTATATTTTTCAGTTTTAAATATTGTCGACTCGTGTAATTTGCATTTGACTCGAATACAAAATAACGACCAAAAAAAAAAAACAAGCAAGTTAATTTTTTAATAAGTGTATAGTGTAAATTTTATTAAATTTTATCGTTATGCACACATACATGCATACGTATGTATGTATGTATTGATGTGATCGGTGTACATGCATGTTTGCATGAATAGTTATTTTAAAACGTTATTTATTTTAGTTTTCATAATCAACAGCATGATGTCATAAAAATAAATAACATTGTTTAATTTAACTTCACATGAATTGTAAATATTGGTTATATTTAATTATTATTCTTATGTGCATCGATATACAGTGGCAGAAAATAATTTCAGAATTTTTTAGTACAGAGATATTAAGCAAGGCAGGCAGGGCAGAAATTTCACTCTTTAAAAAAAAAAAAAAAAAAAAAAAAACAAAAAGAAAAAGAAAAAGAAATGCGGTCGGGGAACCCCGGTTAGGAACGAAGTTCCTTACGTTTTTTCTTCATCTTCGAATGTAATACAAGGTGAAATCTGTATGTTTTATTTTGTGTTGTTTTTGAAATTTTTAAATTTTATATGCTTCTTAAAATTTTTAGAACGTTTTATTTTTTTACTTTTAACACATGCAGTAGATATTCTTTTTTGTCAATCTGCGGCAAAACGAAGAAAATTTTTCAATATTGCTGTTTTTTGTTGTGACATACTTTACTTTAGCGTCATCTAGCAACTGATAGTGGCCGTTTTCACAACTAAATAATATTTATTGGTAGCTGTCTCCGCTGACAGCAGCGGAGACACCTACACAATTGTTTGTCGACAGATACACCACTACATATAAAAAGCTCACACGCTTTTGTGACGATTTCTATGAAAAAATTAGGTTATGGCGCCGTTGGTAGCTGTCTCCGCTGACAGCAGCGGAGACACCTACACAATTGTTTGTCGGCAGATACACCAATACCTATAAACAGCTCACACGCTTTCGTGACGATTTCTATGAAAAAATGAGGCGCCCAAAAGTTTTGACTCACAGATGACGTAAATCAAAAACACAAAAATTAAGAAATGTTAGAGTTAAATTTTGATAAAAAAGATACATTAATCGACAGCCTATAGCACAGAGCCGACTCTTGCAGAATTCGCCACACATGGAAAATACACTGCCATGTAAAATTACCAGCAAAAATTAAAAAAAAAATCATGTCAAATTCATAAAAAAGCAATAATGACTTTATATAAAAGTAGCTCTTAAACTTTCTGTTGTTCTATTCGCTCTAAATGTTGCAATAGCTGAGGTGGGGGGGTCGTGCGATGGCCGATCAACAATGACGAGGTTGTGGCTCAAATCTCGCCGGAGATAAACAAAATTATTCATATATAATTAAAAACAAATACAATTAATCGAAAAACAGAAAAAAAATACGATTGCTTATTTTCGACTAGACATGATAAAATAAAAACAAGCAAGTATCCAAATAGCGAAAAAAGTTGGCATGAATTCGACTAGACTTGAAAAAAAAAATTAGAAAAAAGTAATAAATTTTATTACAAAAATTAAACAAATTTTTCTAATGAAATTTGTTTTTTCTTTTTATCTAACGACACACGAAAAGATACATTTTTGCATATATATAAATTAAGAAATTTCAGCAAGCTCCGTACCCTGATAACATGAGCTGAGTTTTTATTTAATTTTCAATTTTTGTGAAACTAATAAAACAAAGACTTTGCTTCAAAACCTATTTTCACTAAAATCTAATTTTCTTCCAAAGTCTTGACAAGAAGAATTTTTAGAGGAAAAAAAAATTTTTTTTTCCACTTAAAATTGCATTTTCATCAAACTCCGTACCCTGATAATACTAATGATTATCAAATAGCTAAGTGTTTTTTTTTTTTAATAAAATTAAGTAATAAAAACACTTTGATCAAATATACGTACATATTTTTCAATTAAAAATATTGTTTTTTTTCTATTACGTAAAATTAAACATTTTTAGAAACTAACTTTGTACACAACAATATTAACAATGCAGCACAGAAAAAAGTCTACATTTTCCAATTTTATTTTTTCACCTTAACCCTGAGGTATATCAATGAAGCTTGACATTTGGGTTTTAATTTAATTTATAACCCACAAAGAAATAATAAAAAAAAAACTATGGCAAATAAAAGCTATAAAAGTATAATATAAATTTATATTTTCCATATGGCAATTGACATTATAAAAAACTGAGGCAGACATACAAAATGCCATTTGTAATAAATATTTTAATTGAATTCATAAAATAAAGAAAATGAAAATGTGCAAAAAAAAAACAACTGAAAGATAATTTTTGAAAAGTTGGTTTTTCCAGTTTTATATTTTAATTGCATTTTATTGCGGAACGTAACAAATTGGCAGCAAATAATTGCCCTGGCCACCCACACATATAAATGGTATGTAATAATAATACGAATAATAAAGGAGCGCAACAAACACATACATATGCAAAGTGATTAGATATAATAAAAATTGTCATCGATTGAAGCAATTAAGTAAATTTGTGGAGGATAAAGGAGGTTGTAGCTTTGCAAATATTGGATGCTTTGGATTGATGGCTAATTGAAATCAGACATATGCATATGTACATATGTATAAGAAAGTAGTATTGCAAAAGTGATAAGTCAACATTTGATTTAGGCAAACTACAGAAAACACTATCAGCCAAGTGCTGAGAAGCGCAAATCGCATAAATTTTGCGTTTACGACTTGAAGTCACAAAGCTGATACTGGATCACAAAAAAAAATTGCCATTTCAATTCGCCAGCAAATAATGAAGTGACTTCAAGGTGAACTGGTGCTACATACATACATATATGTCACAAAAACTGCCAAAGAAATAAAAGCGTATATATGTATTAAACCTAATGGATTTTCATTTATGTACATATTTATATTCTGTTGAAAAACTATATTATTATGATACATTTCTGTCAAACCATTCAATATCTAATAGCAAAAATATGTTATTATTGTTTACCACAAAAATGGCGATTTTAGAGCGCACAACTCTCAGCTCTCTCCATACAAAAAAAAAATAAGTGCTGCCAGACTTCACACACATTTGCGTTGAACAAAAAACGCACGATTTTCAGCATAAGAAAAAAATTAGATCAACCAAGAGATTTCAAAATTTTGCATTTTTCATCACATGGTTGTCTGTAAAACAATTCAAAAGTAACGAAGCCGCCCCGCTTCTCATCAGCTCTCAATCGGTCATAAATTAAAGTTAAATATGCATTCGTATTTTTTGCTCCGAATGGCTTTTGTTCCACCTCTTGAGCAACGGATTGTAATTATAACTACATAAACTATTTATAATTCGAGTCTTTGATAAATAAGCAAAAGCGTTTGAAATATTTATGCATGTTTATTGGGGCTTGTAAAGAAAATTATATTGTACCATCGATTTTTCGATATCTTTTGGAGTGAGGAAAAAAAGTTTTGCTACGACAAATCAGAGGGAAAATTATTTTCGCAACAACTAAATTAATTTTTAATATTAAGGAGGCGTGGAACGGGGTCAATGTACTCGTAAATAATATTGTCGAGAAAAAATTATTGGGTGTTACACTAGTCACACTAGTCACTAGAGTTGGTCGATTTAGGGTGCGGTGTTGTTCTGATTAAAGTGATGGAGGGTGGGGTGGGTAGATACGCTACTCCTCCGTTATGCTTATCACCAGGTTAATCATACAGTTGACTCCTCTGCGGGGGCCCTGGGCCTGATTAGTGTTGTTGGCGAGAACATTTTTCGCTCCATCACACTAGTCACTAGGGTGGGTCGATTTAGCGTTCAATAGTGTGTCATCGATTTTTCGAGTGATTATGGCCTGGCCACAAAAAAAGTTTCACTACAACATATCAAACAAAATTCGGATTTCAATGTAGTTTCTTTTATATAAGCCTCCCTAAGTAGGCGTGGTACAGGGTCGATGTGCTCGTAAATAATATTGGGGACAAGAAATTATTGGGTGTAAGTCATACAGTTCACTCCTCCACGAGATGATTTTGCCCTCCATCACACTAGTCACTATGGCGGGTCCATTAGACCATTTAGCGTTCGGTATTGTGGTTTCGAATTCTCAATAGCTTTTGGCATGAATAAGAAATAATTCCACTAGGACATATCAAATGGCATATCAAAAAAATTATTTTCGAGGCATCCGATTTTCAGTTTTTTATTTTGTAATTTTTATTTTTGTATGGAAGCCTTCTTAAGTAGGAGTGGTATGGAGTGTGTATGTTGGAAAAAAAATATTAAAGAGAAAAAAATATTGAGGATTGGTCATACATATTATTCCTCTACTGTCACCCCAAAAGGGGGGGGGGGGGAATTCCCCTCCCCAACACCCCAATCATACTTATGATCAGGATGGATCATTTGAGCGTTCGATATTGCGCCCTCGATTGTTCAAGAGCTTATGGCCTGAGGAAAAGAAAGGTCCACTACAAAAAATTTATTTTTGAGGTGTCCGATTTTCAATAATTTTTATTTATATTTTTATATGGAAATCGCCCTCAGGATTAGTGAGGGCGACTATTACATAGGAAAACTTATTAGTGGTTGGTCACACATCTCGTCCAACTGGGAACTGATTAGTCGCAGAAGCTGGTATTTGAGCTGGCTTCGAAAGTAAAAGTTTCTTACGATTATGATTATGATGTATGACCAAGCAGCAAATAATTGGTCTCCCTAATATTTTTTTCAACACTGTGTCACGCCTCCTTAGGAGCACTCCCATGAAAAAATACAAAAATTGAAAACCGGACGCCTTGAAAATGATTTCTTTTTATCTTGACAAAAATCTACAACACAATACCGACAAATTTTTGTTCAAATCAAATCCGCCTACTTACGCCAAATCGACCCACCTTAATGTTCGTACTACTTGAATACAATTTTTTTTTTACTTCTAAAACTATTTTGTTATTTCACTTTTAGGAAATAAAAAGCGCCATCACCTTCACACACAATTCGTCAATAAACTTATTAAATTAAAAAAAAAAAAAATTGTCACTGCCATTAAACTTTAGCTTTTAAATTACACAATCAATTTGAGCATTAAAATTTGAGTAGAAAAACAAACAAACATGACATACTTGAAAACAAATAAAATCCTAAATTTTATTTGCTGCTACAAAAACCATATATGTAAAACAAATAAAACTTAATACTTTTTCTGTATAAACAAACAGTATGATACTTAAATATCTAAGCAAAGTCAATAAACTGTAAATAGACTGAAAAATTAAAGAAAGATAAAAACAAATTTTCTAAATAAAAAACGAAAAAAGACACTTAATTCTTTGATTTCAAAGAGTTTTATAAGAAAAATTTATTACAAAAGCTATTTAAACATTATCATATGGCAGCAGTACTGACTGATATGTGATCACTATTCGTAAAGAGCATTTTCGTGCTTGTTTATCGAGGTCATTTTTAGTCAAACAAAATTCCTTTGTGTGCCGTGCAAATGAAACATGTAAAAGAATTATTCCTTTCGAAAGCAAACCAAAAAAAAAAAAACTGGAAATTTGACATGGTGCATGAGAACATGTGTTTGTTTATTTTGTAAATTCCCCAAAAAAAAACTAAACTACCTGCTGTTTTAAAATACTTTGGTTTCTTTTTTTTAGGTTTCTCTCTTTTTCTTCAGAATTACATCTGTACGTGTGTTTTTTTTTTTTTTGCAGCACAGAGTGTGAATTGAGAGTGCACACTTCCTGTTCGATAAGAAATTAAACCTTAAACTCAGCTGCCATTGGGAATGCCCATGGCTGTGTCACATTGGACATCAGGAGCACTCAATGCAACCAATGGTTTCGAAATTCACATCATTACTAAATCAAGTTTTCTTATCTAATGGAAAATTAAGGGCTGTAAGATTGACATTTTTGTCATAATCCCTGGATTTTGGCATCTCTAGTTGCTACACAGTAAGCAACAAAATGCACAGTCATGTTCATGCATACAATCTTACAAGATGCTCTCTCTCACACATACATACAAATGCAGATATGTATGTATATCTCTGAAATCCTTGACAAGTTCTTTAATATTTTAAATGCTGAATTTGCTTAAAAATGTTTTTTTTTTCCTTTTCAAATCGCTTTCAGCGTTTTCTAAGAGTCTTCTAAGAGTTTGTAAAATAATACAGATGTTTTGTTAAACTTCTTTATCTCTTGTCAAGGCAAAACTACCTAAACAAAATATTTGATCATTTTTTTTTTTTTTTGGTTTCTGTTTTTTAGTGTATTTGAAGATTTTGACATTTCAACATTTTTTAAAGACGTTGTTGTAGGATTAAAACATGATACACAGATTATATTCTAATGTCTCCCTATTTACACTGAACAAAATGAATCTGATCATTAAGATGTCTGAGGGAAATTTTCGAAAAGAGTGGACAGTTCACAGTTGGTATCATGGAAAAAAAATTTGTCAACAAAATTTCTTAAAAAAACAAAGTAATAAATTGCCCATCGATGATGCATAATTTATGCAATCTTTCTTAAGGTTTTTTTTGAATAAATGCATTTTAGCATTTATTAAAATTCTGACTTTGTCTTGCAATCTTCCAGACATTAAGTATCCATTTTCATCTTTAATTTACATACATACGTATGCATGTGCATATTTAAAATTCCTTAAAAATCGAAAATTCTTTCGCCTGCACAGAATGTCATTTGTAGTCGCAACACATTAAGCCACCCTGCCATTGACGTCACAGCAAATAATGAAATGCAACGAAATGTTAAATGGTGTGTTTTTGCTCTTTTGCATTTCAAAAGCCTTTCAATAACCGCAAAAACGAATTTCGTTTTTAATTTCCACACGTACCCATTGCAAAACATTTTCATGTAAATCGCATTTATTTGAAGGCGTATTATTATTTATTTCTTTTATTTGTAGAAGATAAAACACACACACACACAAAAAGCTGTCAACCATATTGAAATGATAATCATTGAGTTGATATTCAGTGCTTGTATCTTTGGGAAGTTGCTTGTGTTTTAAATTGTTTTGTGTGTGCAAAATTTTATCAGTCGTAGTTAATTGTGAATAGAACATATGTGTAAGTGCCTGATGAGAGAGGCCTGTAAGAGTATTTCGAAAAGTTTTGTAAACAATTTTTATCTAAAAAAATTTTTCTAATTATTGATTATTTAAAGGGCTTTTTTTCATTTCCTAGTCAAATAAGAAAGCTTGTAATTAAATGCAAAGACTCGATGAGAAAAAGCAATAGCAAAAGCTTTTCAAATCTTAAGAACACGTTGACACAAACACCCAAACTACTGCCGATTTGTTTTTTTTTTTTTTTGTGGAAAAAAAGTGTGCACTTATTTTGCACTTTTTTCTCAAAATGCGAGTTTTAATACTTTAGCGTGATTAAGAACAAAAGAGAACCCTGCTCATGTACATTTTCTGTGCAAAGCAATATAAAAAATGTTGCACTTTTTGTGGGAAATGGATTTAAAGAAATTGTACACTTCAAAATCAAGTGACCGAATATTCAGGCGAACGCTGTCATAGCAGGTGGGCCGATGTTATTTGGCTTTCATAATATCTAATGAGGCTGGCGCAGTGTGTGCCGTTGCTCCATCCTGTTGGAACCACATGTCCTTCAGCTCTAATTCGTTCAATTGCGGCAGATAAAACTAAGCTAACACTGCCCTACAGCGTGTTGTCGTTTAACCGGCCTCGTCTTCCAACAAACTGGCCCGATGACTCCTCCAGCGTGAGCTGCGCACCATACAGTCACTTTAAGCGGCTGTAATGGCTCCTCATGCATCAGTTGGGGGATTTTTGGTGCTCCAGAAGCGATAGTTTTGCATACCCTTTGGAGTGGAAATGATCCTCCTCGATCATTATGATCTTGATCTAAAAACTCGTTCGTTATTCCGTGTTCCGTCGGGAGTGTATCAATACATGGCTTGTTCACTTGTATTCTACAGCTGTCTAGTTCACAGATATAAAAACAAATTTGACTTTGCAAAAATAAGAAAAACCGTTCAATAGGGGTATGTCTTTTGGCCCTACTGTCACAACTGAGCGCTCATTGAGCAAACGCTCAGTTGTATGGCCGCTTCACTTCATTCGCTCAGCTGATTCGTGCTTAAAGTATTTACACTCTCGTTGCCTTTTAACTCCAACGGACGTAAGAAAGTTCGAAATATGTTTATTGTACTACTGATCTTCAAAAGTTATAGTTTTTGCCAACCAACCCTCTTGAAAAGTTATTTTCTTTTTTCTCTTTTTACTTTTGAGTTCATTTAAAATTCCAAAGTTCAGCTTCATTATGGTTCTTGTCTTGTTTTTTTTTTTTTAAGTTAACAACATATTTCAGGTACTTTTTATTACAAAACCTTTAAAAAATAAACAAAAGCCTGTCTTCCGCTTGTTTTTGAGAAAAAGTTGCAGCTGTTAACTAAAACGAAGTTGTCTTTGTATTAAAATTTGTTTTACGCTTTAGCAGAAATTTTAAGCAGACAATTTTACTTCCACAACATGTTTTTAAAGAAACCAGTTGTGCCATCTTTTTTTTTTTTACTTTACTTTAGGTTTTTATGCCTGTTTCTTGTGGTCAAATGTTGAAAGTTAATTGTTTAAATGATATCACAACATTCTGAAATATATAAAAGAAAATGTCATGATCTGAACTTCAATTTGTTTAAGTTTAAGTGGCCTAGAGACGCGAAATTAAGTCGAAAGCTCGAATAAATTCCATAAAACCTTCCGTACTTAAATCAATCAGTGTCAAAATCCAATCCAATCCAATTAGTGTCAAAAATATGATAAGTTTATATGTTTTTAAATCAAGTTCGGCGTCCTTGTTTTTATATACATATTCCATGCGAAATCAGGACTGCATAATGATTAAAATCAATCCGAAACTGGCATTGATTATGGCTAAAATTAATTATTTAATACTTGAATATTGCGTACTTAAATTGAGCACAACGTACTCGATTTAAGAAGCTCCATTCTTACCGAACTTCTGACTGACAACGCTTGGGATTGATATCGATATTATCTGTAAACAATATACATATTTATTAACAACAATATATAATTATTGCTGCTCAAGTCTGCTGTTAATATGCATATTTTGCCATTAATGCAAACACGCCAGCATTGGACATGTGTCAGTTTTCAAAGGACGAATATTTTACATAAAAATATTATACAGATAATACTTTATTTTCTTGTTACAATATAATTTAAAAAAAAAAAACAAAAACAAAATCATATTATTACCATCTCATTTTTGTTTCAGTAAAATTTTATATTTTATATTTCCTGACAACTTTCCAGCCCAAGCCATTAAAGCCATAACAAATTAGATATTCAATAAAACCAATCAATGCTGCCTGCCTTCCAATTGCATTTGAATACTTGTTGTTCAAGTCCAAAACAAAAAATTGTAATTAGTTTTTAATAATTTTTACATGAAAATCTACTTAAATGGCGGTAGACAAACAAAAGCAATAACAGCAGCAGCAGCAGCAGCAGCAGCAACAACAACAACAAATAAACACATTTAAATTTATGTGAAATGCATTTTTATTAACAAGAAGAATTGAGCAAAAACTGGCAAAAAAAAAACATGCAAAATCTATATTGCTTTATGAATAAGTTGAATAATTGATCAATGTTGTTTTCAGAATACACTAATTAAATTTTGTACTAAATAAGAAAAACATAACAAAACGGATAAAATGAAAACTTTAAGCAAAACGAATCAGTTAAAAGAATATGAAATGATTTCATTGTTTTAGATTTGTTGAAAAAAAAAATGCAACATTTAATGTTCTCACATTTAAAACAAAGATTAGAAAAAATCTCTTTGAAGTTTGCCATACTTCCGGTTAATTTATTAATAAAATTAATAATTGTATAATTAAGCAGTAAATGGTTAAATAAATTTAAAAGCTAAGCGCCCACTCATCACCCCCAATGGCAACTCAACATGCTAAACGGTTGACTTTCGAACGTATTAAATTTTTTAAATCTTATGTATATAAATTTTTAATTTCCTCTCACGAAGTTTGCGGACTTTCGATTGCATTAAATTTTCAAGTCATTCAAATTTTTGATTTCCTCTCAGAAAAGTCCGCGAACAGATGGGATGCGCTGCTGCATACAGCATTTCATGTTATTTACTTTCGCCTGTATTTTCGTAAAAACAGGTCTGACAGACTCCAGGAGTCAGAACTCAGGAGAATGGAATCTCCATCACAAATGCTGAGTAGCGGAGCGTATTACACAATTCATATGATTCGTTTTGTAAATTATTCAAATTCAAAACTCTTAGAGCAGAAAGGATTACCTTTAAAACTTGATTATTAGTTTTACGTGCTACAAATTCTCGATTACAGTGTTGCCAGTGCTGTAAATGCACATCTTAGCTAAAATAAAAATTACCGCTTATGAAAAAGAGCCGTTAGTGATGTCCGGTCAAAGCCAAAACGAATAAAGTACAATCGATGTTCGATTAAATTATTCATTATATAAAACAACAAAAATGCTTGTTGTTGTTAAGCGGTAAATGACAAAAAAAAAAACGTTGCTTTTTGCTCAAAAGATTTATTTGTAATTACAGAGTTGCCGTCGAACACAGGCTTCCAAAACTACTTTGATTTGCCGCCATTTCGGTAAATAGTAGTCTTGACAGTTCATATTCGGCAGTCGTGAAGTGAAGTAGAGATGTAGTAAATTTGTTATGGAAAAATATTCAGTAAACCAACTTGTTTTAATCGTTAAAACATTTTATCAAAATCAATCATCGAGTACTGTGGTGATGAAAAAGTTGCATGAAATTTTTGGGAGAAATGAATGATTAGCTGATAGGCCCAAAAGCATGAACCACTACTGCAGTACTCAAAATGGTGATATTTAGCGCATTCGAAGTTCACAAGGATGCCAACAGCCGGCTCTTCATCAAACTAAAAAAATGTACTTTTCTTTACATAACTAGAATTAAAAGAAGAAAAAAACACCCAAGGCTTAAACTTGAGCCTATTAAAAATTTAAAATTCTCTCTAGTTTTTAGTGTATATGTTTTTCTCATTAAGAATCTGAACAACTATTCTAAATATTTTTATAAAATTCAAAATTTTATTTTATGCCTGAATATTTTCTATCTTTTTCAGCCATCCATTTCGTTGATGCTAATCAACTCATCAGTAGACTCGAAAAATCTAAAAAGTATGTTTGAAACACTTTTACTTTTCTTAACAACAACAAGTGGCTTGCCATCGTTCACTACGATTTACATATGGCTGTTGTTAGGAAAAATAAAAGTGTTGCAAGACGAAAACATGTTTTCTGTATCAAAGGTTTGTTGGAATATTTCTGATTCTTATTTTGTTTATGGGAATTTCGGAAAAAGTAATAGAGTTTCAAACATTCTTTTAAGATTTTTCGCGTCTACTACAAACAGAAAAAATTAGGGGCTATTATTAGACCTAAAATAATATATTTCAATTGGCTCTTAAGGCAAATAAATAAGTTAATTTTTTAATAAACCTCAAAATCTTTATCAATTACTATTAAATAAAGCATGGAACCCCGCCAGCATTTAACCATTATCTTACTGAATACACATAAAGCAGTGAATTTGTACGCTTTAATGAACAGCAAGCCAAGTTTTTACATCATATTTCTACGAAAAAAATATTTATAAAACTAAATATGATTTCTCTTTTTTTTCACCACTTTTGTTAGATCAGCATTTTTTTCATATGACCGCTTGACTTTAAAAGAGTCTTACAGCAGCAACACTATTGTTTCGGATTTAGTTCACGAAATGCAGCAAGAAAAAAATGAAACCAAGATTTAAATGTTATTAATAATGAATAAAATCTGCACCAAGAAAAACACATTGACAATTGTATTTAGTTAATCTTATGACAGTTTGACATTTCAAAGCTTAAAGTTGACTTAAAACCTTAAATAATAAATAAATAAAGTTTTAAGCAATTTTGTGCAACAGCTGGGCTAAACAGCTAAAAAAACAACTGTCAGTTGATCAAATCGATTCTAAATATAGAAAAAGAGGGAAATATACAAAGCATATTGTATAAGATTAAACATGCATGACAGCAAATAGTGTAAAAAAAAAACATTAAAGGTGAAAGCTTTCGCTTTAATTTTTTAAATTTATTGTTACAGTTTTTTTTTCTTCCTGCAGAAAAGTCGTAATAATCTGTTTTTTTTTTTTTTTTTGTTGTAGTAAGTGATTAATGATATTCTTTCTTTATCTATGTATTTCTGTCTGTTTTTGTTGTTCATTGTTTATGTTTGATGGAGTATAAAATTGTCTGAAAAATAAAGCTGTTTTAGTTCAAATTCGATAATGAAAAAGTTTATTTCATTCGGTCTTTGTAAGCTGGTTTATTTACAATATTGACTTGTCATTCAGTCAGTCATAAAGATATTTAAGCTTTTAATATTATATTTCTTTGTTTGGGAAAAAATAAATAAAACAAAGAAAATGTATACAGCTTAGTTGGAAAAATATGAAAACAAAATCCATTTGCTTGTAGCAATAAATTGTATGTCTTGTATCATGTTTTATTTAAAAGTCTTAGGTGAAGCAATGGTTCATATTTTTTTTTTTTCATTTTCATTTTTAATTAATACTTTACTTAAAAAGCTTAACGATGAAATTGTGTTGACACAAAAATAAATTCTGGTTCTCCTTTGTTCTATTTGCAATTCGAAATATCATTATTTACGAGTGCGCCGATAAGAGTTTATTAGTTAAAATGAAAATTTGGTAAAGCTTATGTTTAAAGCTTTTTACAGTGGTCTTTGTTATTCCCCAGCTAACGCTCCATGATTTGTTCATTTTTTTCATATTTTCATATAGCTTGCACACAAAAAAATATAAAACTTTTCTGAAATAATTCGATTCCTATATAAAAATTCGAATAATTATTCGAATAAAAATCAATTAATCAACCGTTTTGTAAGCAATTAATTGTTCTCAGAAGCACAGTTACTTTCAACAAAATTACATTAATTCCATATTCAACACTTGAAAATTTTTCGAATAATTCATCGGATAACTAATCAAATACACAATCGAAAAATTTTTATCAACGACGCGAATCTTGAAATATTTTAACAAAGATTAAAAAAATATTCCACCGATTATTAAAAAGTGTATTCGTATAAATATTCGATTATAAATACATATATAAATACGTTACGCTAATTTTTAATTACCTCTGCTTAATAACACTTATTATTAAAATTTATATCTAAAATTTGATGAAAGCACAGTAACTTTCAACAAAAACTACATTAATTTAATATGTAGCACTTAAACATGTTTCGTATAAAATTAATCGTACGAACATGCAAATGAAAAATTTTGAAAAACAGTTAGAACCTTGAAATATTTTAACTAATATTCAAAGAAAATATTCCAGTAAATTTTCAAAAATATATTAAAACAAATTATAGATGGTACATACCACATACATTCTAGTTAATATTTGAATAATTTTATTTATTAGCAAATCCTATTAAAAAAACATTTAATTGCAACAAAGATTCGTTTAAAGCTTCTATTCAACACTTATATATTTTTTTTTTAAATAATTAATCGGATGACTAATCGAACCTGTAATCGAAAAATTTCGATCACTGACTTAATAACAAATCCTATTAAAAAAACAATTACTTTCAATAAAAATTGCATTCATTTTTTATTCAACATTTAAATATTTTTCGACTAATTAATCGAATATGTAATAGAAAAATTTTTATCAAAATATTTTAAACAAAATAAAAAAAAAAATACTGCAGTAATTATTCAAAAATGTATACGAATAAATACTCGATTAAACATACCTATGAGGTAATATTTGAATAAATTTGCGTAATAACAAATAATATTCAACAGTTTTTGTGCCAAGTTTAAGGGAAGCACATTTATTTTCAACATAAAATATAAAGTTAAAATTAATGCTTAAAAATTACATTAATGTATTATTCGATGTCTAAAAATTTTTCAAATAATTAATCGCATGGTTAATCGAATATGCAATAGAAAATTTTTTGATCAATAATGCGAGCCTTGAAATATTTTAACGAATACTCCAAGAAAATATTCCACCAATTATTTAAAAATTTATTCGAATTCGATTATGCACATTTTGCTTGGTAGCAATTGTTTTCTTTTTGTAAAATTTAATGGAAGCCAGTTACTTTCAGCAAAAAGTTGAATTGATTCAGTTTTCAGCATTTAAATTGAAAATTTTGAATCAATAACTCGAACCTTAAATTATTTTGAGGAATGTCCGAAAAATATATTCAAAAACTAATGCGTATAATTATCTCATTTAATTTTGAAATATTGTGCTGAACAACAAAAGTTATTTAAAATTTCCTCGCTTTAATATTTAACACTCGAATTATTTTCGAATAATTTATCGGACTCCTAATCGAATTTGAATTCAAAAAATGTTGACAAATAACGCGAATCCTAAAATAGTTGAACAAATCGTCTGCAGTATTTTTCTCTCTTTCTGTCGCTCTCTTTCTCAGTCTCTCTATCTCTATCTCTTTCTCTCTCTCTTTCTATTTCTCGCTCTTTGGTTTAAGATGAAAAACTTTACTGATACTTCTAATTATATGTTCACATATAATACCATGCCGAAAATGCGTGACCACACATTTCGTGCTGCCTTTTTCGTGAAAACGAATAGAAAAAAAACACGTTATATATTTCTGCTTGAAATGAAATATATGACCAGAGTTCGAAACTACTTGGGTGCTGGCGCCTACGCAAAGCAGCCATGGTATGTTCCCCAGATAATCTTCAAATTTACTTCGCTTGCCTGCTTTAAAAATGTTAGGCACTGAAGATTTACCACAAAAAAAAATCTTACTCAATTTGTAGAAAGCAAAACCAAATAAATTTACATATAAAAACTAATAAAAAATTGTTTCAAAATATTGTATTTACCGGTTCAGCATGCAGAACTTCAATATATGGTCTTTTGAAATTTTATGTTAAAATATATTTTTACTACTTTGCGTTGTTTCTATTGCTTGTGTGTGTTCATCATGTGTGCAATTTTAATTGTTGACTCAAAATAAGAAAGTAGTGGTCACGTTCTTTCCGCCCAATATTTGTTTAATGTGAACACACCTTAAACGAATACTGTTTATATTTATTTCAAATTTTATTCAGTAAACAAATAAGTCGATTTCCTTTAATAAAAAACTGCCATTCAAATTAATTTAAATGGCATTTTATTTATGGAGTTTGTTCCGTTTGCTTTGATTAAGAGCAATTATTTGAAGATTAAAACGAATTGATATGTAGTATATGAATTATGCAAATGTAATCAATAAAGAAAGAAAATCGATATTTTGAATTCATATGTATTTATTAATAAAAACAACAATGATCACCAGAGACTGGGGAATAAATAACTCAGCCAACAGGGAATTTCCTGATTTTTTGTGATGGTCCGGCCTTAAACGAATTAAACAGATGTCCAAGTAATTTAATTAAACCGAATGTTACACACTTTTCAGCCAAAAACAAACTTTTTCTTAATGAATTTGTCTCACCGACAATCAAACAAAACACTAATTGATTTGTTTTATATTTTTATTACTTTAATTACAGATTGACTTTGACTTTATAAACGAAGTATCTGCATTACGAATTAATTATTAATTATAAGGTGAGTGAACGAAAATTTGACAAATATACAACAAACAGTAATATAAAATTAAATGTGTGACTCATTTTTATTATAAAATATTTTATTGCTTAAATGTTGGTGTAAATGATGGAGAATTATGGAAGAATGGATGGAGGGAGACATTTAAAACTCCTACACTTTGGTGTTTTTGTGTGTGTGTGTTTTTTTTTTAATAAAAAGAGTAGTTAAATTATTTTTGCAAACAACACAAAATTGCTCAGGCCATTCACTACAAGTCAGTCACTCTTTTTAAAGACTTAAAAATATATATGTTTTTTTTTTGGGTTAAAATGTAATTTAAACTTGTATTGACTGCAATGTTTATGCACTTCAAAGATAGACAACGAGATAAAAAAAAATAATGCATTTTAACAGACATTTCGATTGTGTAAAAAAAAATAATTTTTTTTCTTTTTTTTTTTGTTGTGGTTTACTTTATTTAAAATATTTTACACAAGTCTATGACTTGCAATGACTTTAAGACCTCAAGGCTTATTTTGTGTAGATAAATTTAACTTTTTATTTAACTTTTATTTAACAAAAAGTAATTTTCTGTTGGCAAAATTAAAGCAAATATTTACGATCATATTTATTTTTTATTTTCGGTTGAGGAAACAATTTTATTGCATTTATTTTTAGGCAAAATAATGGGCGTTTAATTAATAAGGTCAGTCAGTATTTGAGGGAAAAAGTGTTTTTAGGGTTCCGTACTCATCAGAGTAAAACGGAACGCTATTACGGAGACAAGTACGTCCGTCCGTCCGTCCGTCCGTCACAGCGTCCATTCTCCGAAACGGTAAGAGCTAGAGAGCTGCAATTTTCACAGAATGTTGTTGTACCTTGCCGCTACAACAACAAATACTAAAACCAACAACAAGTCGAAAACTACCAGGTGTCCCCATACAACGAAAAGTTACAATTAGCCATAACTCTCGAACCGTAAAAGATAGAGAGCTGAAATTTGCATAGCGTATGTATTTGTAGATGTTCCACAACAACATATACTAAAAGCAACAACAATCCGAAAACTACCAGGTGTCCCCATACAACCAAAAGTTACATTTAGCTATAACTCTTGAACCGTAAAAGATAGAAAGCTGAAATTTGCATAGCGTATGTGTTTATAGATGCTTGTCAACAACAAATGCTAAAAACAACAACATGTCGAAAACTACCAGGTGTCCCTATACAATGTAAAGTAACAACTAGTCGTTACTCTCGAACCGTGAGTGACAGAGGGATGAAATTTGCACAATATGTGTATTCACACATGCTCCACAATGACACTTGCTAAAACAACAACAACTGTAAAACTACCAGGTGTCCCTTTACAACGTAGAGTAATAGCTATAACTCTCGAACCGTAAGAGATAGAGAGTCGAAACTCGCACAGTGTATGTATTCCCAGAGGCCTTACAACAATAAATTACAAAAAAAACAACAAGTGGAAATTTACTAGGTGTCCCCATACAACATAAAATAGCTTTAAAAACAGAGAGATGAAATTTATAAAATATACATATGTATTCACATACGCCATTCCATACATACGCGCGGAACCCTCAGAGTACGAGCCAGCCTCGTACTTGACTCAATTTTTTTTTTTATTTCAATGAGATGTTCAACAAGTCCATTTCGAATTGGCCCAGCAATTTTGCAGCATTAATTTTAATTTTTCGAGTTGAACATTATGATTTACAATTGTTAATAGTTTTAGCAGGCTTGAGTTCGATTTTACTTTTAATTTTTATCACTAAAATTTTTAAAAAGTAAAATCGAACTGAAGCCAGATAAAAATATTAACAATTATTAGGGCCTATTTCTCACCTGCGAACGTTGTCGTTCGTTCGCACAATCACATTGAAAGCAAAAACAATACTCAATATTTTGTTTTTGCTTTCAGGCGAGAAATAGACCCTTAATCATTAAGTTCGGCTATAAGAGTTAAAATTAATGTTTTTTCTGAACTTGATAATGCAACTCTCAATTCCTTTTTAAGTCTTGTGAGATTTTCTTAGCGAAAAATTCTTAAAAAAAACTAAATAAAACTTAATGTTATCACAAATTATTAGCACTAAACGAAACAATTAATTGCCGAAACATTAAACTAAACAGGTTTTTCCTAATGATGAACAAACAAATTTTGTAATATTGGTGATTTGAATCAAAAGAAATCTGCTAAATTAAATGAAAATAATAATGAACAAAAAAAAAAGTTGATATTATGAAATTGCGTACAAATAGTTTTCTCCACACCTCCAAACTTTTTCAATATTAAACAAAGTGTGAAATAAGCTGGCGGAACAAGCCAACACACAAATTGTTTAAAATTGATTTATAGCAAATATAAACTAACTATTAGATACTTCAATGAGATTGCGAAAGACGCATCAAATATTTGTTTAACAAATTTGAAAGTTATTTAACATTAATTTTTATAATTTGTTTTGTTGATTCTTGCAATTAGGAGATGAGTTCAATGAGAGGAAAATAGATTTAAGATGAAAAAAATTGCAGGTATAAATTTTATTACTTTAAATAAAAGGTTAGATTGATGGGAGGGGTATGTTGGCTCATGTCGTGCAATATATAGGCTCTGCATTCATCTCTTCCCGCAATTCCTATGCGTTTAAGTACTTGAGAGTGACCCGTCATAACTCCCATTATTCTACTGACTTTTTATTTTTGCATTAAAAACACTTCCTTCAATCAGGGCTCACAGTTGACTATAACAAACGTATGTGTGCCAAAACAATATCACCGATTTTTAGTTCTATCCTCGCAACATGTTCCTGCAGAATTAAATTTCTACATTTCTACACTCTGGCATACCTTTTAACACCCATTACGGACAAGGTATTAAACAACAAACTGCTTACACCATTTGCAACATGCCTACGAATATGCAAATGTTAAGATACAAAAATTTTTTATTTATTCCTGGGGATCAGAGAATATTTTAAAGCAATTTCCATATTAAACAATCATATGTTAATAAAAGAAAAAACGAAAGAAAATACAAAAAAAAATTGCTTAAGTGAAAAATGAAGAAATAATAAAAATAAACAAATTTGCCAAAGAACAAGACACGAATGAGTATTTAGTTTTTTTATTTTTTTATTTATTGAGGACCGCAATCCGATTAAATGCTGCATATCAAAATGAAAAATTGAAGGCGACATGTAAATTGTCTGGTGCGAGGAATACGTTTCTGTAGTTGTTTCTTTAACTCGATTTCGTGCTGACTTTAATGGCCTGCCACAAACAAACATAAGTTTACAAGAGTTGTTTGGTGGAAGACTAAATGAGCACAATGTTTGCTTGTTTGTTTGTTTGATCATAAACAATCATAAAAGAAGATTGTGATGACGATTACGATGATTGTGGTGATTGCGGTGATACAGTTGGTGTTTTGATTAGACGTCATTTGCCACATTTGATAATTGAAGTTCCAAAGAAAACGACAAGGCAAAGAACTATTCAAATTTATGCTTTTGGGTAGAGAGCGCAGAGAAGCGACCTTAAACATGTTTTAAAAAAGTGAATGATTACGAAGAAAATTTAAGAAAAATAATACCCAGCAAGCATTTGTCAAAAGATTATTTTGCGATCGGTGCCAGCCATTTAATTAATTGTCCATGTAGCGGTATTCCGGTGACGAAAGTTGAATACAAAAGGGGGAGAACATTGTGCCACGATGGCAAATTTTTGATATGAGAAACCTACAAGGCGTTGAAAAACAACGTGTTGGGCATATTCACACGGTAGGAAGATTAACTTTTCGTAAATTTAGTACACACAAAAACGTCTAAAAGTGTATGGATAAAGAAAACTTTGTCTAGATAAGTGTTTTCCAAGTTTGATTGAAACTGATGATTAAGAAGAAAATTTAATATAAGAATACCCAGCAGGCATTTGTCAAAGGATTCTTTCAACCACGTAATTAATTGTCCGTGAAGCGGTATACCGTTGGCGAAGGTTTAATACAATGGGAGAGATTTGTATCATGGTGACAAGCGACGAAAAGAAACATCTAGGAACAGTTTTTATGCCCACATCAATTGATTACGATTGAGCATATTCACACGGTAGGAAGATTAATTTTTTTTGTGAATTTAATACACGCAAAAACGTCTAAAAGTGTAAGGATTAACACAACTTCGTCTAGATTAGTGTTTTTGCAAGTTTGATGGATGTTGATGATTACAAAGAACAACAACAAAATAATACCCAGCAAGAATTTGTCAAATGATTATTTCGCGTAATCAATTGTCCTGCAAGCTGTATTGCGATGGCGAAAGCTTAATACAAAGGCATAAATTTGTGGCACGATGAGAAGCCTTAAAAAGAAATAAATTGTATGACCATGATATTTACACGGTAGGCAGATCAACTTTTCATATATTAAGTACACACTAATACGCCTAAAAGTGTATAAATAAACGCAGCTTTGCTTGTTTTTGTATTCATTTAAAGCTCGGCCCGACTCAATTCTATGTGATAAGAAGATAACTATTGAACATCTATTCAAGGTTTTTTATCTCATTTTTGCTTTACTTTCGTTTTTGCAATTGCTAATAAAAATATCCGGCCTGTTTTGCAAATCACGTGGTTTTAAATCACATGAATTTATAAACAGAAAATAAAATTTACTTTATCAAAACGAAGTTTTATATTATAAATGAACGGTCTAGCATTCGAAAAATTACTAAAGATTAAAATAAAGTGAGGTTTTTATAAAAAAAAAAAAAAAATCTAATTAAAAAAAAAATTGGGGGTTTTTATGAAAATCGATCCAAAGAAGTGAAATCTTGGTTGGCAAACAGAAACAAAATGTAAAGAATTGTTTGTGTGGGTTTTTTGTTTGATACATTGCAAGAATCAAATTAACGAGATATTTATCGGGCTCAAGTTCGTTCTATATTAATTTTGTGATTGATATTAATTAAAGGACGGATGCTGATGAGAAGTGTGAGGGCTTCGAAACAGCTAGTTGTCCACCTAGCTAAGGGTATTTGATGTGTTCTTTGTCTTGTTTAATTAATATCAATTACAAAAGTAATGTAAAACGAACTTAAGCTCGTCAAACGTAATACAAAATAATTATAATTATAATTTTTTTAATTATATAATTTTCCATAACAAAAAACTTTTGGCCAACCAACTTTTTGCTACCTTTTTTTGCACAGAAAAAATCAGGTATCTTCTGCAAACGTTTTTTTATCAATAAGGCGAATGACAATTTTTTTTTTTGAAATTTTATTAATGTTCACCAGATTTATAGACAATTAAAAAGTGTCCCAAAATCATTGTGCTAGTCAAACAAATTGCTACTGGGTACTTGTTGTAAGATAAAATGTACATATGTGTTTGTAAAACAGTATAACTGTTGCCTTTTTCTCCCTCTGCCCCCCACTCACCAGTATTTTTTAAGGTGACATTTTTGACTAGACACGATCACGTTATTTTACTGGCTTTTCTGAATGTGTGTCTGTCTGTCTGCCTATCTCTGTCCGTTTTCATGTCTGGCGTTTTTGTTTATTTTTTTTTTATTTTTGTGTGTTCAAAACTTGCATTACGTTCATTTTTTATAGTTTTAAGCAAAGTTGTGCCAGCAGTATCTTTGAAATTGTTTTTTATTTAAAGGCACTCCCATATGTCATTCATTTGTCTTTCTCAAAAAAAATAAATAAATAAATAAACAAAAAATGCAATCGCAGCCACTAATTTCTATTTTACAAAATCATCATTTAAATAATTATCATCTTAATCAGAAATGAGGTGGAGCTGCAGGGAGGGAGGTTTCATTCATTGTCTTTATTAGCAACAGTTTAAAACTTGAAACGAGAATAATCGGCTTGAAAAGTGGGATATTCTTTCACATACTACATACATAAGTATGTTAAAATGTATGTATGTAGATATATTAACTTCTCTAATACTAATGAGAATAATAAATTGGACTTACCATTTTTTACACTTTAAAGCAGTTGGGTTGCATTTCAAATTCACTACATCTGGAACAAAAAATTCAAATAAAGCAATCAATTAAAACAATGTTTTTACTTGTGGTTGTTTTATTACTGTAATATTTTTTAAAAGTGATTAACTTTTCAAAAAAAAATTTTTTTATTCAAACAATTTCAAAATTGAATAATTTTTATATACATTTTTGTTGACAAAAAATACAATGTTTGGTGACGTTTGTAATACGGCAACAAATTTTGATTTATTTTCCAGCATAATTTACTATTAAAAATAATAATTAACCAATTAAAATTATTGTTAGCATAATCAATATTTTATTTTGCATGACAGGGATGCCAGATTTATTTTTTTTGTCGTTTAGAAAAAAAAATTCTAAGACCCTGATGATTTTTAAGGTCAGGCGATCATAACGCATCAAACACCTAAGGCGCTGATTTATGGTTTCATTTCATCTGGCTGCTGTATAGATCCAGATTTATCTTTTCTAGCGGGAAAATTAAAAAAAAAAATAACTAAAACATTGCAAACATTTTGTAGCCCACTGAGACTTCCCGCCTTGATATTAATATATAAAAATATTTTTAAATCAAATGACATTTAGCACGGATGATGCAACTGAACATTTTTAACCCCAACAATGCAGTCAAAGCAGTACACTGTGCCAACCAACCAACCAACCAACAAACGTTTAAGTTTTTTTAATTCACATTTTCTTTTTTTGTAAATCTATTTAAAAAACATTTTGTTTTTTTTTTTTTGCATTTTGTTTTGTTTAAATATTCAGCACAAAAGTACAATGAATGCAGCGCATGTTAACAATAATGATAAATGTCATTATTCAAGCACGGCTTGAAGTAATTAATTTTTCTGCTTTATGTGCAACGTTAAGAGCCAGCCAACACAAAATAATGCGTCAAAATGAGGGCCAGGCAGGCAGACAGACAGACGAACCGAAAGTCAAGCGTATCAGTGTTCAAACTTAAAAATTTTTTTTGATGTTTAATATTTTGAGTGCGTTTATTGGCAAAAATGTCATAAATACATTGTTATTTTTGAAGCGAATTGTTTCTTTCTCCTCTGTTTTTCTTTTGGGCCATTTTATGTTCAATTACTAGAAAACAAACCAAAATAACAAATGTTTATGGCAATAATGTACATAATTAAAAGGAAAAAAGTGAGCAAAATGTTCAAAAGGTGAACAAAAAATATCTAGTAAAACCGTTTTTTGAGAAAGTTGGCCAACGACCGACCGCTTAATTTGTTTGTTGAAGTGTGGGGAGCTTTAAAAGGCTTGTTGTGCTGTGTTACATTTGATATGACAAGCAGAAATAAACTTGAAAATGGGAAGGTGTTATATTTGACAAACAGTGATCGGTCTCTATTAAGTGACAAACAAATTTGAAGGACACCGATTCAAGGAATGCATTGATAAATGTCTAGAGGACAGTTAATTTCCCAAACAAACTGTGCGATGGGAGAATTAAATCTCCAGAGCATAAAGCACATGTATAACTAGTGTAAAAACATACGACTTTCGTGAACAACATCCGCCAGATCATCAAAGCCGAATTCATTATCAAAGGTGGTTCAATCATAATCCATAATGTCAATTGTGAGTCACACCCTAATGTCAAGATTTTTACCCATTTTAAATTGACATTTCTTTGTCACAGTGTTCAATTATAAAGAGATACACAATTTTTTTTAAACTTCGAAGCTTTTTGCTCATCTGCAAAAACAGCCAGAGGAGACTTCAACAGGAATTGAACCTGCCTTAGCGGAGACATCGATCGAGGTGTTTTAAGGTTATAGAAGCCTTTTATGAAAGCGGGCGCTCAAATCAAAATTAATTTCTTTTTCCAGCTTAATCACTACTTTTTTGAATTTCAATTAAGAAAAGTGAAATTTTACAGCTGTTTCTGGGTAGCAACATCCTTCATCAGCACCCCTATAAACTAAAACTTCAGCACTACTGTGTACTTAAGACACTCGTCTGCCAAAACTCAAGCAATTTCACATGCTTAACTAACACGAACTAAAACAAGATCTTTTTAGGGTTCTGTTTTCATAGAGTGAGACTTCCACGTTCGTCCGTCCGTCCGTTACAGGCCTCGTTCTACCAAACGGTAGGAGCTAGAGCGCTGAAATTTTCATAGTACATGGGGCTGCCCGGCCGCTGTAACAGCAAAGCAAAATCGAACTAAAGTCCGATGAAAGTACTTAACTTTATAGTAGTTCAGGTCAAAAAATAGACCTTACAAATATTTTCTGTCTTTTTCAGCCGTCTATGTATATGCCGCCGACATATCGTTGATGCTAATCAACTCATCAGTAGACTCAAAAAAAGAAAAGTAAAAAAAAAGTTTTGAATTTTTTCAAAACAATAACACCGGTATTCATAAAAAATAAAATGTTGCACAAATACATTTTAAAACAAATTTGATATGAAAAATTTCTTCTAAAATGTATTTCAACAATGTTTTATTTTTTATGAATACCGGTGTAATACTTTTCATTGCATCAGGGTTGCGTTTTATAATAGCACACACAAAATAACAAAATAACGTCGATAGTTTTGCCGCCGATAGTGAGCCGTTGGCGATAGTATTATTCTTCCTTATATACAATGGATGTCAGTAGTCGTATAGTATTATATTTCGTGCACACCATGTATAACAGATAATGGAATTTTGCAGTCGACATTAAATGTGTTCCTAAACATAACGATTAATTTAGCTATTGAATATTTTTAGGGGGCGGCGCGGCGCGACTTCTGCCTGCATAAAACTGCTCATATGCTGTCACTGAAGATTTTACTATGGTGTACACTAATTTGCATTTTATTTGAAGCAGGTTGTTGTGTATGCAAAATGTAATTTACGTTTGATTTTTTGACAGTCGCAAGAAATGTATTTAGACTTTTGTCTCGTAAAGTGTAATGGAAGTATTAATACTTATGTATATAATAGTCTGAACTGCCCTTTAGTAGCGCAGTGAAGCAGTGTAACGTTCCCCACACTACGACTATGTTTCATCGATCAACTGCTTTCGTTTTCGCTGAATTAACTCTCATATAGAGTTTTAGTCACTGGCCCATAATTATTATTAAAAAAAAAAATTCTTGTAAACTGAAAGTAAAACATCGCATAAAAAAGACCAATACTTGCATTTTCCTGAAGCACAAAAAACTCACAAATTTCAAATCATTTGTTCTAAAATTTGATGTCAAAGAGTCATTTAAAAGTGTTTCATTTATTTAAGTTATTGCAGAATTTGTCTTCTTTTCATCTCGTCCGCTTCAGTGCCTTTTGTTTAGCACTTTTTTTCAAGTATTATTTCACTTCCAACTTATTATTTTTTTTTTTCTGTTGACTAACAACCACACTGGCTTTTTGGCGGCAGTCTTTTGATTTTTTTTTTAATTTTTTTTTTTTCGAGAAGTTACATACTAAACAAGAGCACAAAAGCAAAGTAAACAAACGAGTGGGCTTTTTATTTTGTTTAGTTGCTTTTCAAAGCGAGTTTTTATAATTGGGGTGTTCGATTGGGGAGACACGAAAACAAGAAATTGTTAAAAACAAAAACACGAAAACTGTCATATTTTTGAGCACATGAACAGGAAGAAAATATGGACATATTGAAAACCTTAATTATTTGCGTTTATTTATTTATTTATTATGCATATAGTTTTTTTTCATGAAATACATTTTTAACAAATCAACTTGATACTTAAATAAAAATTATTTTTTTATATACATATACATACATACATACATACATACATACATACATATAAAAATTCTTTTCCTACAAAAATCGATTTTCTACGTGATTTGTTTATTAAATTGAGCACAAAATATGTAGAAAAAAAATAATTTTTAGTTTTATATCAGAATCCTATTTTGAAAAGTATGTACTGCTTTTGAAAGTATTTTATGAAAAAAAAATATTTCATACATATATGAACTAAATTATTTATTTGCTTTAAAAATGTTGATCATTCCAATTTTATCACAACAACATCTTTCTCAATTTTGAGCAGGTAAAAATTGAACTAGAAAGCCCTATAAAAATATTAACAATTTTAAATCATATACTAGTTCACTATAAAATAAATTGAAATTTAGGTATGTTTTAGAAAACCTGGCAGTAATTGCGTTCTTAAGCATAAAACAGAAAAGATATGATATGCTATGGCATGCATCATGTCATCACAAGCCTAAGAATAGCAAAATTAGCTGAAACTGGTTGTGGACATGCAAGCAACTCATACAAAAGTTTCTTCAACAAAAAGTGCGATGGGAAAAATAGGACTTGGTATTTATATAGAAAATAGCACGGAGATGTTATTCCGTCTGCCGGACTATTGTACAGTTTTGCAGGCGGAAGTTGTGGAAATTACGTAGTGTATTGCGGAGGTGAGTGAAATGGAAAGGCCAGAAGCTGTGAATACATTCACGGATAGTCGAATGGCCATTAGAAAGAACTCAGCTGAGCGGCTGTAATCACTAACAGTTTAGGATTACAAACTCTCAACTACTGGAGCTTCTTAACCGCATATGAAGAGCGGAAGAAGATGAATGTAGAGCCTGTTCCAACACCAAAACCCCGCCTTCTCACAAATACGCTCGCGACATCTTGGGAGAGACACAGTACCAGACATAACCCAATTAGGGGGCATATGCTGGAAGAAATTAAGGAACTTTGTATATAACATGTAGTTCCTATAGACCTATGGGTCAAACTGTTCATGGTTAAATTTACGAAGACCACAACAAACCTATAATGGCTTCCTAGCTGAGGATGTCTCAAGACATGGGCCAACAAACCCCACCAATCAATCTAACCCAACCTTCTTCAGCAGCAAAAGTTGTTCTGTGAGAATTGAACTCGTTACTGCTTATTCATTTTTGTGCCATGGAATCATGGAAACACCTACATATATATGTATATATATATATATATATTTGAGTCACCAAAATTCACCATTTAATAGAAATAATTGTAATATTCAATTTACATACATACACATTTGTCATTGATTATTTTTCTATCTTATCTACATACTATAACATTTGATAACATTGAATTTGCGTGATAAAAAGAAGCAACAGCTTTTCTGGGCAGGGGGTGTTTTATTTCAAGATACACAACTTGGTGTTGGTAATGCTGCTTTAATTGGCATTCTATTTTATACATGGTGTCCGCCAGAAAGGTCTATTAATTTTTTTGTTTATGATTTGTCACTAAATGAAAGATCAATGGTTTATTTTTTGTGTGAAATACAATATCAGATAAATGTCCGGCTCATATTTTTCATTACATTCTCACACACTGTGTTGTGATCTCTCCCAAAGGGGATCACCGGGTTGACATTTAGTCTCCCAAGAAAGGGGAAAACAAACAACATTAACAAAAGTTAAAGAACTTCTCAGCTAAGACGCTGATAGCCCAGTTAGTGTATAGAGCCAGTATATTTTGTGAGCAAAACGTGCTAGGGACCAGCTGGTCTCGGAATTGCATTTTGTGAAGGGTTTTGGAAATTAATTTCCTTTCGTTTTGGACACCAAGTCCAAGACCAATGCTCTTCTACACTCAAAAAAGTATCCCTAAGTTAGAACCGACCAAAACAAAACTTGCTTTTGGTGGAAAGACAATCAGCGTTACCGTTGGAAATTTTTCAAAAGCGGTGCCAAAATGAAATTTTAAAACACAGTAGCCTAAAAAGAAAATGTTTATATTTTCAATTGATTTATTTAAAGTTTAAGTGTGCATTGACGAATTGAGTCAATAAGGTCCGGGACATACAGGACATTGATGAAAAACGATTTAAAAAAGATCTTTTTAGACCAGATATGTATATCAAATTTAAATCAGCTTTACTTTAGTTCAATTTAAAGTTTTATAACTCCTAATGATTAGAAAACAAACAAAAAATTGATTTCCCTCTTTTTCTTTTTTTTTCAGATTTCAAAACACACCATCATGTCACGCCAGTCCAGACTGGTGGTTTTGTTGCTACTTTCCATAGGGATTGTCCAGTTAGCGTATGCCACCACTACACACACAAAAGTCTTTGTGCACGACGATGTACCCGACAACAAATTGGATTCCGATGAAATTTTACCGGAAGAAGAAAAGTCACATCTAAAAATTTCAACGCCCAAAGAGAAGGAAACAACTCTGCCCACCACCGCAACAAAAGCAAAAACTGCCAGCGCAGTAGTAACCAGTACAGAAAGAATTATTAGCGATAGTGTGTTCCAAGATTTGTTAGAAGCATCTAAGCATTCGGAAATATTGGCCAAAGATGAAAGGTGGGTACATTGAAAGAACAACAAATTCATGAGAAATTAAAAAGTTGCTCAAAAAAGGAGCCAAAAACAACACATTAAAAAACTTATTTCATACTCGTATTAGTATTAGTATTTTTTTTTTTTTTTTTTTGTTTGTTTGAGCTAAAGGTACCCTGAAGGAAACCAAGAGTCAAGTCGCTCCAAGTCGCTACATTTGTCGACTATATTGGTGACTTTTTTACCAAATTGTTAACAGAGTGTCTCCAGTTTTTTGTTTTATGAACAGTGTTGTGATTGTTGAAATTTGGAAGCCCACCAAAATCGTGAAATAAAAATCGTTTTTATTTGGAAAGAAAACATTGAGTTGACAACATTGATAATGAGTAGACAAACTTTATTTCTTCACTTTTCAATTGAGTTTCTCTGCTAGCATTTCTGTCAGGGTAGCGACAATGTCTATAGTCGCATTAGAACCACCTAGTCACTACTTCCTTCGTCAGTACTTGATTTGCAATGACAAGCACATGTTGAAAGTCAACAGAAAAAATCATTGCATGAGGTATAATATGTCACTAGTACTGGTGAACATGTCAATAGTAAATCACTAGAGCTTTTCTATTGACATTTCCTTCAGAGCATTTTTATTACACATATTTTTTTAATATTTATTCGAATAATTTTTCCGATATTGCACTCTCCTTCGGATAGCTTCTTCAGGAAAATTCGAAGAGCGCAAAATATCCGCAAAAAATATTCGATTATAGAAAATATATATAATACCTCCAGAAAATACTAAAATTAAATAAATGTTCTGTTCTGCAACACAAAAGAAAATATTTCAGCAAATATTAAATTTGTTTCAGCTTAAACATTTAGGTCTGAAAGACTACTTACTATTTCTGGTCTACTTAACTTGTCAGTAGACTCGGAAACCATCCATTACACCGTGTCCTTCATATTCTATTATTTTTAGAAAAACCATGTTCAAACATATCATCAATATTGTTATAAAATCTTCAATATTGATATGAAATCAATTGCTGAAATCAATTATAAAGTCAAAAATTAAAACAGATTTTCAAAGTTACTGGACTCTACACTCAACTCGTCAATTCTCGAATTGTTCGAGCGTCAACGAAATATCGATGGCATATAGTTTTCTGAAAAGCAAGACAGCAAACATTCGGGCTTATTCCGTTTCTCGAATTGTTCGAAGGTTTGAAATAGACTAAATGAGATTCGACTTACTTTTCAGAAATTGGAACAAGCACGAATAATTTGCTTTTAAATAGCAAGCATTAAATTGAGTTAATTTTTTATTTTTTTTTATTTCAGACTCCAACAGCTTTTGGCTAGAAAATTAAATTCCACCAGCACTACACCTGAGCCCCTGGATGATACTTATGATGATGATTATGATAATTATTATGATTACGAATATGGTTTGAATAATAATGATCAGTCGACAACAAGCGCCAGTAAGAGAGGTAAAAGCAAGGAGAAGCTGGCCAAGAAGGCCATTGAAATGAAACCGATTAAGGAAGATATCAAGGTAAGTTATGCGCCATTTCATGTAATAACAAACACTGTGAGTGCGTTTTTCTGAATACAACAAACACTTAGACTTCCACCGCCAAAGTTGTCTTAGAAGACAATAAAGAGTCGAACAACATTGAATTCCATGATAACAACGCCATTAGTGGACATGATGATGAGGACGATGAAGACGATTACGAAGACGATGATGAGGATGATGAGTTTGAAAATGATAATGACATCAAGGAGGAGGATGAAGTGATCTTTAGTGAAGATGTGCCCTGTCCCCGTTATTGTACTTGCCAGCGTAATGTTAATAATTATATGGTGGCCATTTGCAGCCGGTGAGTGCCGGAAAACTTTGAACTGAAATTTCTTTACCTTAATTTAAAATAAATAATTTTCTAGCATTGATTCCGATCAAAAGTTCGGCAAAGACATCACCGATTTGGTGGTAACTGATGTGGGTCCCAAATATCCCATTTTATTGGGACCAGACTTCTTCTTGGAATTGGGCCTAAAGCATGTCTCCTCTATTAAGATTGCCAACTGCACCATTGAGTATCTACATCCAGATGCCTTTAATGGTTTGGATGAGTTATTCTCGGTCAATTTCACCAATGTTGGTTTGGCCATTATCAATCCCGATACCTTTGCCAAAAACAAGAAATTGCGTTTGTTAACCATATCTGGCAATGACTTGAGTGTCATGTCCAGTGTTCATTATTTGTTGAAGGTAAGTTGGCGACACATAAATTTACCATCAGAAACAAGAAATTTAAGTAAAATGATATTTCTCTAGTCTTCCAGCATTGAAGAGTTGGATTTGTCACGCAACAATTTGATGGAACTTAATCCCAATGCCTTCTCCCAACTGACCAACATTGTTTACATTAACTTGTCCCAAAATAATTTGCAAAAGATTCCCGAAGGTGTTTTCGATTCTCTTGACACCATTGAAGAATTGGATCTTTCCTACAACTCCCTGAAGACTTTGCCTCCCACTGCATTCAATCGCACTGCTTTGGCTATTTTACACTTGAAATACAATTCCATTACCAATGATTTGAAATTCGGCACGCCAGATCTGCAGCAATTGGATTTGAGTTTCAATCAAATACACACCGTCCATCATGGCATGTTCGATAAAATGACCGGCCTGACCAACCTGAATTTAAAGGGCAATGGTTTGACCAAAGTGCAGCCGGATTCCTTTATGACTCTGAAGAATCTGAGAAACATTGACTTGTCCATCAACGAGTTGGATCAAGTGTCGAGTATGGTGTTCTTCAAGAACTCCGAATTGGATGTCATACGTCTGAACGACAATCCCAGATTGAGCCAGTTGCCTACCGATGGTTTCCGCAGCTATAATGGTTACTTTACTGTGTACTACTTGGATGTGTCGAATTGCGCCATTGGTGCCTTGGGCCACAAGAGCTTCTCCACCATGCCCCATCTGTCCATTTTGAAACTGGCCTGGAATAATATCAACAACTTGGATAGGGATACTTTTGCCAGTTTGAAGAAATTGATTGACTTGGACTTGAGCAATAACTTGATTGCCAAACTGGATGAATTGATATTTATGAACAACAATGATTTGACCAAGTTGAATTTGGCCGGCAATCCCATACATAAACTATCGGTACGTTTGTTCTTGCCTTTGAGCAAATTGCGTGAATTGGATGTGAGCGATTGTGAGCTGAAGACTCTGTTGACGGACAATCAGTACGGTGTTGGCCGCAAATACAAGTTCTATGAGACGCTGAAATCTTTTAATGCCTCCTCAAATCAAATACACAAAATACACTCCAATGATGTGCGTAATTTCAAGAACTTGCGAAGTCTAGATGTGGGCCACAATCCCTTGAAGTGCAACGAAGATTTCCAAGATTTTATCAGCTATGTTTCACTCAACCACAAACTAATGCCACATGCTATGCCTGCCTTGGCCAACATGGAGATGGGTGATAGTCAACAACTTGAGATCGAAAGTCAAGCCGGTTGGGCATCTTTGGCTCATGACGTCTGCAAACATGAAGATTTCGTGCACAAGAAGAATGCCGCCAGCGTTAATAAATTCGAAAAACGTTTGCAAAAGGCTGACAAAGATTTGGATGAAGATGCTAAGAATTTGCTGAACATTATGGAACAAAATAAATTGCAAAAGGTTTTGAAGGAATCCCGTCATGAGGCATCCGCGAAGGAGGATGATATTAATGCCGCTGAAGAAGAAAGAGATGAGGACGAAGCTGACTATGATGATAATGACGATGATGAAGGGGATGACGATGAGGATGATGCAAATACTGATAATAATCACGATGACTATGAAGATTATGAAAAGAAGGCTGAGATCTCCAAGAAGATTATCGATCATGGTATACGCGTGCAAGAGATCGATTTGAGTAAAGAGACTAGTGATCGTTTCCTGTTGGGTAAGTTCAGGGTTCCTAAATGAGATAAGAAATTATAAGGGGTCTTTAAACTTGCTAAATTGTTGAACTCGTTACATTGATTCAGAACTCGTTACATTAATTAAGAAGTTGCAACCACAGATTGCAAGAAAAGGTATTGATGTTTTGTGAGGAAGGATTTAGAAAGCTTCAGGTGACCCTTCAGATATATTCTGAGTAACAGAAGTTGGGGTATCTTTTTCGCCTGTAATGTAGTTTCGACCTCGGATACCATGGAAGTGGCATCTGTTTTTTTGAAGAAGTGAATTTTGAGCTATCGACAACATGACTGATGCTAAGGTTTGGTAAACCTTCTCCACATCTATCACCGTAATCTTATTAGCCACAAAACTATTCGCAGGCTACTGGAGTACTTCAAACTCCACATCTGTCGCCGTAATCTTTTCAGCTAGATAACTATTCGCAGATAAATCAACTTGAGTCTGAAAACACCCTGAACTTAGTTCAGACCTAAGGCGCTCTTTGATGGTTAAATTGTTAGAAGAGCTGGATCATTGATATTTCACAGATAGTGTCGATATGACAGATGCTGAGGTAAATAAATCTACGAATTTTTCGACGTAATCGTTCTACCTAGAGGACTATACCCAGAGTGATAGATATACTTGAGTCTACTGGTCCAGGACACACAAAAAAAAACCCTGATCCTGGTCACATTTTCACGACTGAACTGCTGGAAGTACTCGCTGCAAGATATACGATTTCTATTACGAACCTTGAGTGAAAAATACTGAACTAGATTTCAGAATTAAATTAGAAAACGCTATTACACACTATTACAAGATTCTGTATCTTCTGACCTCCCCTCCTTAATGATGGAGCTGGAAAAGCAAAATGGAATAGTAGCAATAAACACACGCAAGGTGTGTGATGGTCCATAAGAGCATAGGGAAGAAACCAAGCACCGCTTGTGGAAAATTGCCTCATTACTTTGATTATGAGATTATTACAATTCAATTGCTTAGAAGCCAAGTTTCATACAAGCATACTTTTTTAAATTTCCTTTAACTCTAATCAATCTTCTTCATAATGGGGTTACGTGGTTCCAACACAATGCTGTATTGCGTACAGCTCAGTTGCCTGAGTACTGGTCTAAGACAAAATAAAGATATTAGAATTGCTACGAGCCTCAGTGCATTTAAGGTGTATGAATTCTTCTGGAGAAATTCTTCGAGCCTTCGCTTAAAGTTCTTAGTGAAACTTCGCTTCGGACGAAACTATTAAGCGGTCCACTGCGAGTACAACGGTTTCATGGCATCAGTGAACCTCAGGGTGTACTATCGGGAACATTCTGACAATCTTTAATATAGATTAACAAACAATTTATTTGCTTGATCTCACGCTTTTAAAAAAATATATTTTTTTTTTTCTTTTAGATAAATTCATTGCTGACCGTAAGAAGCACTTGGAGCACAACAACAATGATGAGGATAATGACGAAGAAGACGACGACGACGACGACAATGGAGACGAAGAAGAGGAATACATTATTGAACGGGGTCACATTTATTATAGTGGCTATAGATTCTTAGTGCCAATTACCATCATTATTACCTGTGTGGTTGTATTACTATTGGTTATTGCCAAGGTCGTATCGATGGTGATGCGCAAGCGTGGAGAACGTTATCGCATGTCATTGCTACAGGCCCATACAAATTCGATTGTATACCAGAAACTTACCGAAGACATTAAGCCACCCAAAGAGCCTAAACAACCAAAAGTGCATCAATATACTCCCATAAATCAAGTTTAAAACAACAAACGAAGAATATTACAAACAGCCCACAAAATCTTAATGAAATCAAAATCAGGAAAGTAAAGAAAATTTTTCAGAAAGAGTGATTTGAAATGAACTCAAACAAGAAAATGTCCAAGAAACCTCAACTTGCAGCAATCACTCAATTTTAGACAAGAATTAATTGGCTTTTGAGTAGAGTTATTATTAGTTAAACAACCCGAGCAGCAGCACTTTTCCCAGAAAGAAGGAATTTTTTATAATTTCAGTTATTTTTGTAGTTAAAAAAAAAAAGAAAAAACAAGTAAGTATTTAAAAAAAAAAGCAAAACTAAACCTTTTTTCCAAAATAAAGCGGTTAGAAACTAAAAACAGTTTTTATTTAAACTTTAACATACGTTATACATTAATATTTACACATAAGATGATTTAACCAAGTTTTCCAACACATTAATGAAACATAAGAAAAAGACATAAGTTCTATTTTAATTTAAATTATAATAACGAAATACATATATGTAGTATTAAACATCTTCAATAATTCCTATCAAATCGAAAACATTTCCACAAGATTTGCGCAAAATTGTACTTAAGTTTAATTGATGCCGCCAGATGGCAGGCAGGCAAGGCAGACAAACAAATTTTCCCCACAATACCAAGTTGCATTTAATTATATGTTTCCAATAGAAAAAGAAAAACAAACAAAAAACAACTCCAATGCCCCCACCCGTAAAGTCTTCATAAAAGTTTGCAATTTTTCACTTTTTACAGTGCCATTATTTGGTGGTCATCACTTTGAAAGCATTTTGTTTTTTTTTTTTTTTTTGTTAAATTAATTTGTTGATAACTCCAAAAATCAAATTAATGCAACAGTTTTAGCCATTTGAAAAAAAATAAAAAAAAAATTTAAAAGTGCTTTTATTATTTTGGGGATTTCTATTATTTTTTAAGACGTTTCTGTCTTTTTTTATATAAATTATTATAATATGTACTTTAATTTGATTATTTTTTTTTTTCTTCTGTATAAAAATTTTTTGCAGTTATTTACATTAATAATTCAATAAATTAAAATTTTAAAAACAAAAACTATAGAACGATAAAAATTTGTTTTTATCAATTATGATGATTACAATTTGAAGAAATCAGTAAGTATGTGTTTTATATATGTACATATATTTTTATAATTTAAGCCAAAATAAAACATTAGCGATTGTTATAATGGCAGGGTGAAAAGCCCTTGTCGATCTTGTTAGTGTAGTAAATATAATTAAGGGTAGCAAATTTTCCAACGCTGCAACAGCAAATTATTTTAGCGGTTCTCACTCTTGGTACTAATTTTACAACTCTGCTATATTCACTACGATTTTTATCACAAAGCTCGAGTGACTTTTTCATGTACATATGTACTGAAAATTAGCAAATCAACTGAGTCTGCATGTTCTTGCAAATATTCTAAAACTTGCTGAATTTCTTTATCTGTCCACCTTTTGTTGTGAATTTTGTCACGTTTTCTCTTCACCAGTATATTATTTATTAGGTTTTTCCATATTTTTTATTTTCTCAACACAAAATAAAGTTTTGCCGGCAAAACGATTCACAGCACAGAATATCTGTGATTTCCAGTAATTTTTTTACAATGTTTACTAAAGCTTTTTGTTTGATTTTTTAATCACAGCGTAGAAAATAAAAGTTCAGTACATTTTGTTGCTGCAGTGATGTAAAAACTAGTACTTTAATCAAATCTGGTACTTTAACCAAATGTGCAACCGAGTTTACCATCAAGAGTGAGAACCGCTATTAAATTTTGGACCAAATATTAAAATGTGTCACGTTCGAAAAGGATTTGGAGTCAAAAGAAAAAAAGCCCAACGCTCAATAATTTTTTCTCTACCCTACCATGGCATCCCATAGTATGGGGTGCCATTTAAACGGCAGTACGGAGGCTCAAATTATTTTTTTTTTTTTTTTAGCTCATGTTTTGGCGAACAATAGAAGGGTTTGTAGCATTTTGGGTGCTGATGAGCGTCATGGTGGACATGAAACAGCCAATAAGTCTTCAACTTTACTTTTATTGCCTTCTTTAAAAAATGTTGATCATTCCATGTTGAGGAAGTAAAACTCGCACTCGAGGCCAATAAAATTACTAAAAATTGTAAAAGCCAAATAATTATCTATTTTAAAAGCATTTATTTAAATAATAGTATACGAAAGATATATAGTAATTATAATAAAATAGCTTGGTTGCCATAAATCAAAGTCAAAAGTTAACATTCAACTAACTTTGGATTGAAAATTGGAACGATTTCGCACAAAAACTATTGTAAATGTTACACATTGAAAGTTTTACTGAAACTCTGTTTCATTAGTAAAATCAAAATAAAGTTTTAATAACGAAAACAAATTTAATTGTTATTTTTTATCATATGCTAATATTATAACACAGACGCTGGTTGCAGGCAGCAGTTAAAATCTTTGTTATTTTCTTTCTTTTTTTTAAATATTGAAATGGTAAACCTCTACTGAAGAAACGAATTGTTTAGAGATTTCTATTGGAATAATCATACGATTGAGGAATATGTTTGTGAAATCGAACCGTAATATTGACGCAATTATTGCAAAAATAATGAGAATTATATTTATATTTTATATACAAATTACATGAAATTTAAAATACTGTTTTTCCCAGCCAAGAATTAAGACAAAACGACTCTTTTAGTTAAAGCAATTAAAATCATATGAAAACAAACGAAAATTTGCAAATAGCAATAAGACATGTGCAATAATAATAATAATACATAATAATAAAACAATCAATCAGGGGTGTCGTAGAATCAAATTTTAACGAAAGCGGTTTTATAACCGACAAAAAACAACAACTACTTTGGTGTTATGAAATCCAATGGCAAGGATTTTTTATGCAAAACAGAATCAATGTCTAGTTCAAACAAACCAAAAAAAAAGAATAACAGAACAGAACACCAAAGTAGTTTTTCGGTCAGTTTCGAATCCGATTCCAATAATTTCGGATTTCACAACACCTCCGCATGTGTTTTTTTTTTAATAATGTACACAATATCACATTTCGGGAGAAAGTCATAATTAATAAGCAATCATGAAATTAATATAAATCAATGTATGTTTTAGAAATATATTAACAAAATTAAAAAAATATATATATAAAATAATCTGAAGTTAGTAAACAATTAAAAAAGTGATTTTATTAGAAACTTTGCTCCCAAATAAAATAATTTTTTTAGTTACTTATCTATGAAAGCCTAAATAAATGTTCTAGGAATTTATAAAATTAGGAATTTAATTAATTAAAAATCTATCACACAAAAATTGCCCAACATTATGCACGTTATATTTACGTTGATCAGACTGTTTTAAGTTGGAGGAGATTGAGACTGTGGCGACAGACATAGTTTCAGGTCAAACAGCTGCTGAAGCTGGGCCATTTCTTCTTGTTGCTGAAATTCTTCAGCAAAGTGTTGCCACATGATCTCAAAATCAAAAATATCACCACTAAAATCATTTTCACAGTTGTCCTCATCATCGAATGTGAACGAAAAGTCATGATCTTCCATTTTATTTAAGCAGTTTAAAGGCAGTAGATGCAATATCTGAAAAACAATCATTATGAAGAAATATCATGAACAGGGATAAGCAAACCTTGTGCTGGCAAAAGAGGAGGTTAGAATTGGGTTAAATATAACATAGACTTGAGTTAGTAATTGAGTTAGTTATTCAAAAAGAAAAAAAGAAGTGCAGCAACATTCTGAGAAAAAAATCGTTTGATCCGAAAAAAGCACGACTTGATTGATGCCACTCACTAATCCCCGTCAGGTTATGGCGCGCAGTTTTTCGGTCATCGCTAGAAGTTGGTGTTTTCTTTAATTTTTAGAGTTTAAAAGAGTTTAGAGTGTCGTACCAATTTGAAGCTGACCAGAGTATTGTGTGCCTCCTGTCAGCAGGCGGAAAGTAGTTTGACCCTTCATGGTTTTTTCCGGAGGGCGATTCATTTTTTAAATAATTACCTACTACATTCCAAAAGCCCTATCTACTCATTTTTCGTTTTAATTGCTTTGAATTTTTTGAAGAAAAATATTTATAACTAATATTTTCCACGAACGTGATAGCGATGTGGATTAGAAGCCACATCGGTATCACAGGAAATAAGGCAGCATCCCACCTATTTATTTATTTATATCTAATTCCAAACAATTTGTAAACAGATGTGCTGCAATAAATCGTAATGGGTCCTCTTAGATCGAAAATGGAATAATTACAATTATCGCTACATAATTTTCAATCCTACAAGGCAGCCTACAATCCTACCAATTTTAACCAGTTGGCGGGAAAACAAGTGTTTCACAAGACTACGTTTAACACATACACAGCTTACCCATCAATTTTTGATGAACAGAATCGCACAACCAGTATGTTGCCTCATCTTTAACTATTCTTCACCTCTTAGTAGACTGCCCTGCTCTGTTCAATACACGTTTATTGATTTGCAAATCATTTAACATTGTTAAATTATTAAAATCTCCACCATTAATATAATTAAAATAATCTTGGAATTTTTAGAAGCACTTTCATTGCACAGCCAAATTTAATATTCTATACTCTAGTCTAATCTGAACTAGGTATTCGCTTAAGATTACGCCTAACCCCTGTTGCTAGTGCTTAAGCCTTAAGATTTATTGTAATTTTAATTATAATAAATATAAAATATAATTAAAAAAAAATAAAACTAAAACTAAAATAACTTGGGGGTTACACGATCAAGTTTTGCCTTTCAAGTTTTAATACATTCAAACTTTTTTACTAACGCACTCACAATTTTGAAAATTGATGCAAACTTGATGACAATTTTTGCTTGCCATAGAGAGCATCAACTCACAATCAACAACAAAACAGCTGACAACAATTTTTTTTTTCGTTCTGTCTGCAAATATTTTTTAAATAATTGCAATTTATGACCAATTTTTATTTAAGTTCTCAAGTTTTTCTGGGCTAATAATGGTCAGTGATTTACCTTTGTTTTTGATGCAAATTTATTTCATCTTTTTTCTCGACGTTTCGTCGGCTTTTTTCCGACTTCTTCAGGAGAATTTATTTCATCTAGAGACAAAAATTAAAAAATTGTCTCTAGATGAAATAAATTCTCCTGAAATAAAACAAAATTTATTTCATCTTTTTTCTCGACGTTTCGTCGGCTTTTTTCCGACTTCTTCAGGAGAATTTATTTCATCTAGAGACAAAAATTAAAAAATTGTCTCTAGATGAAATAAATTCTCCTGAAGAAGTGGGAAAAAAGCCGACGAAACGTCGAGAAAGAAGATGAAATAAATTTTGTTTTATTTACATCAAAAACAAAGGTAAATCGCTGACCATTATTAGATACCCCAGAAAAACTTGAGAAATATTTTTTTGTTTTGTTTGAAAGTAGCAATTAAAAGTGATAAAAATTAAATAGATTCAAGCTTAAAAATAGAAATAAAAATGTTTACGTGCAAAACTAACAAGTTTTCTACTTTTATTTTTACATTGATTTCCATTAAATTTATTTATTTTAAAAAGTATATTATAATTATAAAAAAAAAATTTTTGATTTAGAATCTAAATTATTTTCTGGGTTTAATGTAGAATATAGAATATAGAAGAGGAGGTTTTGCTTTAATTTTTTTTTAGCAGAATATGCAAGAAGCTATTTTTAATTTTCTTCTTGACGGCAGCTTGAAAACGAATTGTTATGAAATTGCGTGCAACCTACGTCACAGCTATCAATTTTATTGAATTTTGACAAGCAGTATGTGAAAAAAAACTTGATAGCAAAACTGGGTCGTGTAACTGCAGTGCAAATGAAGAATTATTTTAGGGCTAAAAATATACCTTGTTTTCTGTCTTTTTCAGCCCTCTATATGCCGCCGACATTTCGTTGATGCTAATCAACTTATCAGTAGGTTTTAAAAACTTTTGCGAGCGAAAATTGAATTTTAACGCTGTTGCTAAAATCTTAATTTTTTGTTCCAAGAAAGTAAATTTTTTTAGCCACAAATATTTTTTTAAAGCTAAAACTTTTACTTTTTTTTAATAAAAAAAAAATTAAGATTTTAGCAAACGCGCTAAATTGCAATTTTCTCTCATGAAAGTTTATACAAGTACAGTCGTCGCTAAAACTCGCTTAGTTGAGTTTAGAGATTTTTGACGATGTCTCTAATTTTATCTAGTTACAGAATAGGACCGCTGAAAAGCGAATCGATTTCAAAACTACCGATTAATTAACTGAGCAATAATAATTTCTTGGCAACTCAGCGAGACTCTGGCAACCCTGGAGCCTCTGTTTTGTGTTATTGAGAAAGTAAATAAAATGCTGCAATTAAATTATTTACGCATCCTCTCTGTTGTTAGGCCTTATCTCTGTTTTGTATACTTTTGTCCACAGACTAAAGTGTAATTTAATTTATCAAATTAGTTTAACACTAAAATTCGTGAGGAGCAGACAAAAATAAACAATTGCTTCAATAAAATGTCTAGAAAAAATGTTTTAAATTTAGTAAATACAATTGTGCAGAGCTCGTAAGTAAGTTTATGTGGGTTTAATACATTTTTAAGAGACATTTTTCTCCATTAGTTGCAAATGTCCAGCTCATTCCAACACATATGGATCAAGTGCAGCAAATGTGGCACAAACCGGCAAAATGGAATACGCTTTTGAGGTATTAAAAAAAGAAATACCTACATACTTACATATGTAAAGTAACTCTAGGATATTTTGTGCTAAACGCAGTACAGACAGATTTTAGTTTGTGGTTTGTTGAGGTGTATTTCTTAGTTATCAATTAAGAAGCCATAAATCTCAATCAGAAAGCGAGTGACTTCATTTGTAATAAAAAAAAAACATAGACAGGCCTTGATGAATAAATATGTATGTATGTATATTTAACTGATTGCAGGAGTAGCTACACACTTTGTACTGGTACAAAGTGCACCACAAATAGGTTTGGAATTGTTTTATGTACAGGTATCAAAATTATATTAAAGCAGGCTGGAAAAAGTATAGATGTTACTAAAATGAAAACTATGAAAGTTTTAAAAAATACTCAGGAAGCAAAAGCAGAGAATAGTTTTTCCCTATGAAAAGAAAACAAAAAACCACCCTTCTTTACGGCTGTTCAAAATATGTATAAACAAAACCGATCAGTCACTGTAGCAAAGAATAAAGAGTGCTTGTCGGTACTACATGAATTGCCTTTTTTAGATGTCCTCTTCCACCGTACGTTTTGGACCGGGTGTTAGCGGAGAGTTGGGTGCTGATTTGCGCAATTCAGGTGCAAAATCTGTTTGCGTAGTAACAGATAAAAATGTGACAAAATTACCCAGCGTTTTGACAGCTTTTGATTCGCTTCACAGATGTGGTATAGAGTTTGAAGTTTACGATGAGACTAGAGTTGAGCCTACAGATGAAAGTTTATGGAAAGCTGCCACTTTTGCGCGTACAAAACAGTTTGATGCTTTTGTCGCCATTGGAGGAGGATCAGTGATTGATACCTGCAAGGCAGCGAATTTGTTTGCTTGCGATAAGGAAGCTGAGTTTTTGGATTATGTTAATAAGCCAGTGGGAAAGGGCAAAGAAATCAATGTGAGCTTGAAGCCTCTGATTGCTTTGCCCACCACAGCCGGTACGGGTTCGGAGACCACCGGTGTAGCCATATTCGATTACCAGCAGTTACACTGTAAAACCGGCATATCAAGCAAATATTTGAGGCCAAAGTTAGGTATGCTGCAAGAACGTAACTTTTTTCTCTGCTTTTAAATGAAATATCTAAATTGTTAAATGCTCAACAGGTCTAATTGATCCTTTGCACACTTTATCGCAGCCTGAAAGAGTTACTGCTTACAGTGGTTTCGATGTGTTTTGTCATGCCTTAGAAAGTTTTACGGCTGTAGATTATAGAGAACGCGGTTTGGCTCCCGCCGATCCCAGTCTCAGGCCACCCTATCAAGGACGTAATCCCATTTCCGATGTTTGGGCCCGTTATGCTTTGACTACTATAAAAGAGAACTTTTTGTCGGCCATTTACCAGCCAGACAATTTAAGTGCACGTTCTAAAATGCACTTGGCCTCCACCATGGCCGGCGTCGGATTTGGTAATGCAGGTGTGCACCTGCCTCATGGTCTCTCTTATCCCATATCAGGCAATGTGCGCAGTTTTCGTCCGAAAGGTTATGGCGACAGTCATGCCATTATACCCCATGGCTTGTCTGTCGTCATAACTGCACCAGCTATATTCGAGTTTTTGGCCCCGGCCTGTCCTGAACGCCATCTTGAAGCCGCTCAATTGTTGGGCAAAGACATTACTAATGCCAAACAAGCAGACGCTGGTAAAATTTTGGGAGATTGTGTTAGAGATTATATGCAACGTGCTGGCATTGAAAATGGTCTAAGAGGTTTGGGTTTCAATGCAGACGACATTCCCGATTTGGTGGAGGGAACATTGCCGCAAGAGCGTATAATAAAATTGGCGCCTCGCGAACAAACTCGTGAGCAGTTGGCCAAATTGTTTGAAAGCTCTATGGAAATTTATTGAATAGCAAATAATTGTTTGAAAACTTACTTTTTATATTATTTATTAAATAAATCTGTGCAATATATTAACAATAATTTATTAAAAATCACTTTAGCACTTTTAGGTATATAACGGCAGATCTTCGTAAAAAACTGTTTGTTCGGCAAAATTAGTTGCCGAGGCTGATCGAAAATTTTCGCCGGCGGCAGCTTGGTAGGTGTATGGTCAGTGCAGGATCACACAAGTCAATTTTGTGGTCGGTTAATTGGTATGGCTCATGATACAATTAACAAGGTAGCCTCGTCAGCTAAACCGTTAATCAACTGACTACTTTAGGTTGTCAAGAGATTGCAGAGATGAAAGGCAGCCAAAACGAGATAGCTAATCGGCATAAGCTTAGTGCATCTCTCTTCTGTAAATGTAGAAGTGGCGTCTTTTTGACAGTTTGCATAAATTGTACACAAACAAAATGCATGTTATTTTTATTGAAGTTGTTCTTATTGTAGCAAAAAGGCTACCTTGTTAGTTGTATCATGGTATGGCTAATTATGAATTTGGTGAGCGGAGTAAAGAGGTAAAAATAATCAAAAATACTAATGGTAAATTAAATGTGTTTATTTGACACTATGTATTTAAATTTATATGGGTGTATGCAGTATATATAATTAGAGTTTAGTATATTACTATAGTTCTTCGCGAAATATTGTATAAAAAGAAATGCGGTCGGGGGACCCCCGTTAGGAACGAAGTTCCTTACGTTTTTTCTTCATCTTCGAATGTAATACAAGGTGAAATCTGTATGTTTTATTTTGTGTTGTTTTTGAAATTTTTAAATTTTATATGCTTCTTAAAATTTTTGGAACGTTTTATTTTTTTATTTTTGATACATGCAGTATGTTTTGGTCAATCTGCTACAAAACGAAGAAAATTTTTCAAAATTGCAATAGCAATTTCCGTTTTCACAACTAATTAATATTTATTGGTAGGTGTCTCCGCTGACAGAAGCGGAGACACCTACACAATTATTTGAAGACACACCAATACATATAAACAGCTCACATGCTTTCGTGATATTGGTATTTTTCATGTATAGAAATAGATGTGCAATTGTACGATGTGGAAACTTAGTGCAAATTAGCTATCAAAGAAAATTAATAAACCAAAGTGAATGTGTTTAGAACCACAGGGCCTTCTAGGACCCACCTATGTTTCACCACTGGCAGCCCGTAAAACATAAGTAAATGTGTTCAACACTAAAAATATTCAGAAATTCCTGTGATCCTTTCAGATATTTTCATGCATATATAAGCACATACTTATATATCTGCGCCAAAAATGTAACGAATCAAAAGCAAAAGAAAATAGTGAAAAGTCAAATATATGACAGTGCAACCAAGTAGATTTTAATAAAGTAGTGTCAAGTTTGCAGAGTACGATGAGCTGATGAACTTGGTAAGGAAACGGAAGTTGTAACATTGCTGCATTGTAGCTTGCAAGCATAGATTTTATGATGACTTACTCGGTATTTGTTTGTTTGTTTTTTTTTTTCAAAATATTTTTAATAACGCAAAAAAAAAATTTTTTTCATGGCCTCTTTTTTTTTTTTTTTTTGCTTGAAATTTTAGTCGCAAAGGCTTGGCATTATTTGATATTTCTTAATTCGAATTTTGTACATTAACCCTTTGTTTCTTTAAAATTATATCTGTTAATAATTTCAAAGAAATATTTTCTCTAGAATTGTTATATAAAAGACCTGATTTCACCATATTTTGAAAATTCTAAAGCAAAGTTATTAAATTTATGTTTGAAAATGGCACCAAAGATTTTTCTTTTGTATTGATTTGTTTAAAATTTTTTACTGAAAATCTACTGAATAATAAAATTAAGAGAATACAAAATAAAAATAAAAAAACTTATAAAAAAACGTTAGAAATTTCACAAGTCCAGAATGTTAGGGGAGTATTCTTGTATATTATTTTGTTATGTAATTTTTATTTTATAAATTAATAATCAGATAATTCATCTTGGAGGGTCCCATAGAAAAAGCTGGATATTCTGATTTATTATTTATTTATATTATTGTCTTATATTAGGACGCTAGCTTTCTGTAAAAAATGCAGAGAAACCTTTTGTTTATTTAACCAATTTCATTATTTGTTGTTAAATCTGTAAAACTCACCTTTTACTTGATTTGTTCGGTTCGGATTGTTGTTATTGTATTTGCCATTCGAACTGTTGCCAGGCTATCCCTCTTTCGCAGCTTCAGCTGTAGTTACAATTCATCATATGGACCATTGTTTCGCAATAAGCATGTCTGTGACCCAAATATTTCGTTTGTTTGTTTGTTTATTTTTGTAATTGTGGAATATTGATGTCGCTATAAATTTTAATTCACAAGAAGAAAGATAAATCCACAAGTTTTATTAATATTGGGTATATATTATGTATTTCCGAGGTGTACAGCTTAAAACATTGTGTTTGTTTTTAGTTTTTTATTTACTATTTTTTTTATTATAAAAAACAATGTTTAATTCAATATTTCGTTTTCCTTTAGCAACGTTTTTCAATAACTTTTAATAATCGATGAAACTTGAAGGACATTTCCGTTCTGTTAATTTGTATTGAATTTTTGATGTCAAGATTTAAGATGTGCGTGCTTAAATAATAAATGCTGAAACAAAAAAAAAGAATATACAAGTTATTTTTCGTCGTATTAAAGTTTTATAGGAAATAGAAATTTTTCCTTCCCAATATATTTATTTTCAATTACATTAAACATCAATTCAAAAAGTTACAATTTTCACTCTTGCATATTATTATTCAAGATTTTTTTTATTATATTTTTCCTTTTATAAAACCAATTTTAATCTTAGGAATAATAATGCTTCTTAAACAGCTATGGTTTCAACTTTCTCATTTTGTATTTGAGTAGTTATGATGAACAATTAAAATATAATGTTTAAATTAAATTTAGTTTCTACTATGTAGAATTTTTATTCGAACTTAAATCTTTTTTTTTAAATTTAAAAAAATCTTTTAATTAAACATCCTCAGTATAATTTTTTAATTTTTCTTAACTATGAAGAACTTTTTATTATCTCTGCAAACGTCCCTAAGGGAACGGAGCACAAATCGTACTGAAAAAATTTTACAACCAAAAATATGAATTAAACATTCTTACTACTAATTGACAGAAAGAAAAATCAAAAAGAAGAAAAAAATTTATAATTACTTCGCAGAAAGAGGGGAAGATCAATTAAATAATTTTACAATTCATATGAATAGCGGTAAAGGGACATGAACGAATGAAAAGATGAATAAGAAATTTACAGTTGCTTAGTAACATGAATGAATGAAGAGATCAATGAGAAATTTACAATAACTTAGTAACAATTAAAAGTATGAATGAAAAAGGATTGCAAAATATTTTACTTCAAAACGTTAAGCAAAAGAGAGTATGTCAATTCTCTGACAAAAATATGAGCAAAAATTCGTTTATTAACCCGTTCGTTAACTTCTCCCCCCTTTAAAGACCAGTCGTCCTCGACTGAGAAAATATTTTATCAAATTCATTTAAATTTTAACTTACAATATTTTTTCTTATCAATATTTAGTTTATATTTTATTCGATAAGTACATTTTCTTTAGTATTAAGGTATAATTTTCGTTTTTTTGGACAGACTTACAAATTTGATCGAACAAGATATTTCATTAGCTCAACTCCAATTGACTTCAGGTCGAAAGTTTATTTAAACGTATTTAAGTTTTATGATAAAAATTGTGTATGAAATATTAGCGAATATTGTCGTTATAGACATTTTTATTATTAATTTGAACAGTGGATCCCAAAAACTCGACAGATATTCTAAAAAATCTACACTTTTCTATTTGAACCTAATATTTACGTTGTAACGTTTTCCTAGCATTCTTTTTATATCAGCGATATGTTTCTGCTCCGTGTCAGAAAATATGATGACATCGTGGATGCAGACCTGACAGCACCTGCAAATTTCTTCACGCAGTATGTCGTCTATAGCACGTTGAAATATCTCGGGTGCATTTTGAGCCCAAATGGTAGCCTATTCCTCAAGTCGACACTCTCACGTGGGTTATAATCCTGTTGGGCGCCAGTTATTTTTCGTCGTATTAAAGTTTTATAGGAAATAGAAATTTTTCCTTCCCAATATATTTATTTTCAATTACATTAAACATCAATTCAAAAAGTTACAATTTTCACTCTTGCATATTATTATTCAAGATTTTTTTTATTATATTTTTCCTTTTATAAAACCAATTTTAATCTTAGGAATAATAATGCTTCTTAAACAGCTATGGTTTCAACTTTCTCATTTTGTATTTGAGTAGTTATGATGAACAATTAAAATATAATGTTTAAATTAAATTTAGTTTCTACTATGTAGAATTTTTATTCGAACTTAAATCTTTTTTTTTAAATTTAAAAAAATCTTTTAATTAAACATCCTCAGTATAATTTTTTAATTTTTCTTAACTATGAAGAACTTTTTATTATCTCTGCAAACGTCCCTAAGGGAACGGAGCACAAATCGTACTGAAAAAATTTTACAACCAAAAATATGAATTAAACATTCTTACTACTAATTGACAGAAAGAAAAATCAAAAAGAAGAAAAAAATTTACAATTACTTCGCAGAAAGAGGGGAAGATCAATTAAATAATTTTACAATTCATATGAATAGCGGTAAAGGGACATGAACGAATGAAAAGATGAATAAGAAATTTACAGTTGCTTAGTAACATGAATGAATGAAGAGATCAATGAGAAATTTACAATAACTTAGTAACAATTAAAAGTATGAATGAAAAAGGATTGCAAAATATTTTACTTCAAAACGTTAAGCAAAAGAGAGTATGTCAATTCTCTGACAAAAATATGAGCAAAAATTCGTTTATTAACCCGTTCGTTAACTTACATATAAAAAAATCGAGAAAATGGCAACGCTGATGTATCTGTTTTCTTTTACTGTTTTTATAACAACTCTGAATTTTATTTTAAGAGTGCTGCCAAGTTCATTTTACAATATGTGACAGTAATATACAACAGTTGTTTTTGTTTTCTTTCTCCACCATTCTACACGTGCATTCGTTATATAGCTTTGTTTACCTTTGATTTTGTCCAGAATTGAATATATTTTCAATTTTGCGTAAAATTCTTGTTTCATTGTATTAAAGATTATAATGGTATTCTTCACTTGCAATAATTGCGGCGAGTCTGTGAAAAAGCCGTCTGTGGAAAAGCATTACAATCAGAAATGCCGCAATAATCCAAAAAATGTCTCCTGCATGGATTGCCAGAAGGATTTTCATGGTGAAGAATATGTGGCCCACATCAAATGCATTTCGGAAGCTGAAAAATATTCGGGAAAAAACTTTGTGCCCAAAGAAAATCAAAACAAGGGACAAAAGAAACAGGAAAGCTGGATGGAAATTGTTCACTCCATTCTGGAATCAACGGAGTATCAGTTGTCAACACAGACTCGCAACATTTTTCAACGACTGCAAAATTACGAAAATGTGCCTCAAAAGAAGGCGAAATTTCAAAATTTTGTTGCCAACTGCTTAAAAATCCCACCGAAACAAGCGGAGCCAGTATGGAGTGTTTTAGAAAAAGAGCTGGAAACCATGAAAAAAGCTAGGCAACAACAAATGGAGGCCCGAAAGGCAGCTATTGAGCAGTCTAAAAAGGCGAATAACATTGAAGTTAAACAGCAAAATGGCCATAAGCGTAAGTTGGAGGAAAATAACAGTGAAGACGTAAAAGTTGGAAAGAAAAAGAAAAAACAGGATGCTGCGGCAGAAACGCCAGAGGAAAGTAAACAAGTTGTAGAGGTAGAAGAAAACGAAGCATTCCAATGGTCTTCTGCTTTGGAAAAAATAGTGGCCAAGCATGCCGAGGGATTGCCACTTGATAAATTAAAAAAGAAATTATTAAAAAAATATAAAAGTAAATTAAGTCTTGAAGAGCTGAGCGACAAGCAGCAGAAGAAATTTGAAAAGAAGTTCGCCAAGACGCTGAAAAAATGCCCGGCTGTACAAGTGGAGGGTGAAACGGTTAAACCTTGTTAGTTTGGTTATTTTAAATAATTTATATATTTTAAGTATGTACACTTACATATGAATGTATCTCTGTGTGTTGCTTTAAACATGCTGTAAATAATTTAATAATTGCAAAATTAAACCACAATAAAAATATTTTTTATTTAGAAACTTATTGAACAATTTTTCCTTGACTTTAGTAAATCTTCTGCAATATACTTTGGTTTCTTGTGCATATTGGCGTTTTTACAAGAATCTGCAGAAATTTGGTGGGTATAAAAGATGGATTATTTCTGGCAGACTGCATCAAACCGAGTTAGTTGTTCTTCAAGTACACTGCCAATAGAGAGCTTTATTACAACTCCAAGAAAAGAAAAAATGGCTTTAATTTCTGTAAAACTGTTGGCTGTCTTATTAATCGGTGTGGTGGTCGGTGTGTCCAAAGCGGCTCCTGGCCATATCCATCATCCTATTATTATTCACGAACCTGTTGTTGTTCACGAGCCTGTGGTGGTTCACAAGCCAGTGGTTGTACATAAAGCTGTAGTTGTGCACAAACCTGAGATTGTCCATGTGCCCGTGGTTGTGCATGAGCCAGTTATTGTCGATCATCATCCTCATCCCCACCACCATCATCATTTTTAAGCAGTCTGCAAGCATCAACAGTTTTTGAATGGTCTGCTCTTCTGATGATAAATTCGAGAACGTAAAACGATTTAAAACGAAACGATCAATAACATTTCATTGAAATTTTTGTACATATTCTAAATAAATAAAGTTGTTACACCTTTGCTTTTTTCAAGCGATACTTTCACAATGTTTTTTTTGGTTTAGGGATTTTGATGTTCATTATTGTAACAGAGACAAAGTGTTTTGAGTTCGTTGGCAGAATATATAAAATTAGCGTTTCCGAATATTAAAATTTGTCTTTAGAGAAAATAAAAATAAACTTGACTTTAAGAGCAAAAGTTCGCAAAAAACTGCAAAAGATGAAAAGGATTTAAGGTGGCTCATAAAAGTTTCAAAGAACTCAACGAAAAATCGCAACAAAATTGGCAAAAGGCAAAATGGACTTGAAAGTAGTTTAAGAAAACTTCAAATTGTTAAATAATTATTCAAGCTTTTGATCTTTGGTTTTTTATAAAAAATAATTTTAAACAATTATTTATTTATTTTCAATATTTCGCCAACAATTTGAAAAAAAAAAACATTTTTTTTTGCCTGAAGATGCCAACAAATTGTTGGCAAAATATTGAAAATAAATAAATAATTGTTTAAAATTATTTTTTATAAAAAACCAAAGATCAAGAGCTTGAATAATTAATTTAACAATATAAAGATCAAATAAAATAAAGAGAAAACTTCAAATAGTAGTTGCAAAAAGAAAGAAAGAGCAAATGGCGAAAATCTCATAAAAACTGACAGTCGGTGCAGAAGAATATTTAAAATATTTTATAAAAATCGCAGAGCACAAAAAAAAGAATTTTCGGGAGGCAAACAAATAAAAAAGATGTGGAATATTTTGAAAAGTTGAGAATGCAATTTCTGCAAAATCTGTTCTGCAAAAATTCGTTGTTCATAACTATTGGTATACTTTAGGTTATTGTAGTAGAATATGAATCATATTTGGCCTTGTAGACTTGATTCTTAAATTGAATTAATAATAAAAAAAAAAATGACAAAAAATCAAGAAATTTTGTGAAAAATCCGCAAGAAATAACAACCGACTTCAGAAAGTTCATAAAAACTTTGAACAATTGTAACGAAATCAAGCGGCGAAAAGCCGCGAAATTTCATAATAATTCGCTAGAGCCGCAAAAGTACATCTAAAACATTTCATTGGAACTCCAGAGAACTGCAAACAACAGAAAGCGGCAAAAAGCTTTAGAAAGTTGCAAATAATACAAACGGCGAAAAAAAAACTCGCGAATATTTCCCAAAAATTGCTACAAAATGTTAGAGAAAAAAATCGTTAGTTACAGAGAATAGCAACAAGAAAAATTGTTTAGACCAAATGGCTTCGAAAGTGCCTACATTAATTGCATTAATCAGCTGCAAAGAATTGCCGTTTGTTTTCCTTGCAGCTGATTAATGCAATTAATGCAGGCAATTTCAATTTCAATGCGAAATTTTGCAAAAATACACATGTATCAAATATATGGCTAATTTATTTGTTCGAAACACATCAGTGAAAATAAATTGTATTTTTTTTTTTTTAAATTACTCTCTAATATTTCTTACTGTGTACATCATCATTATTATTTACTATCAAGTACTTGAAAACAACGAATTACACTGATACAAACACTAATTATCTAAATATGCATTTATCAGATAAAATGCATCTTGTTTTTCCTTCTGTCCACTAAACAACCAAAAAAAAAAAAAAAACGACTCGCAAATAAATAAACGAGAAATCACAATCACAAGCCAAGGCAATTAATTTCGATTGTTTGAATAATAAAACACAACAACGTTTTAAACTTTTTACAACTCAATTAATATGAAAATTAAAATCGATTTCAAACCCATAAATCTTGACTCAAACAATGGCAATGCACCAGATTCTAAACAGTTTAACTAGAAAATTTTAAATGTTTTTGGCACATTTTCAGTGGAAAAACAACAACATTTGTTTTTGTTCGCTGCAAGATTTATGTTAAACAATTAGGGAACATGAAAATTTCCACCTTTTGGGTTGGTGGCAATCGAAGTGTATAAAAGTAAATTGATTTTGCATTCAAAACTAGTAGTCGTCCACAAATTTTAAGCCACTGAAGCTGCAACAAATTTTAAAGAAAACAGAAAAAAAAGTTACGAAAATAAAAATGAAATTTTTAAATATTTTCTTTTTATTCGGTTTATTTGCGGTGCTGGCCACCATGGGCACGTTGGTGCAATGCGATCCTTTGCCCAGCCCACGCGGACGTCCCGCCACCACAAAACGTCCCAAAACCGATGGCGATACCAACGATGCGGACGATCGACGCTAGCTCAGTGCCGAAGCCGAAATAAAGCCTCAAAAAGTCTCCTGCTCGAAGCCCACAAAATTGAATGATCGCCAGATAAATGTGCAGTGTTATGGTGAAAATAGATTACAAACTGTTGAAATTTTATTAATATAATTGAAAATTTGAAATTAAAAAAAAAAAAAAAAATTATTCAATTGTCGCATCTATGGAAAAACAAGTGTTTCGACTTTTCATTTGGTGGACAATTTAAATGGCTCAACTAAAGAAAATTATCTGTGATTACACTATTATTGGTATGCTATTCACTATTATTAAGGTGGGGGGGATTTATGCCCGAGTAATTGCGGCAAGAGTGGACACAACATTTCATTGCTCCATGTTCATCAATGTACATAAATGTTTAAAGCGCATATTCTTAAAAATTAAACTCAATTTAAAAAGAGCTTTAATTCAAAAATTCTTTGCAAAAATTTTATAAAACCCATTTTAAACAGAATTCATTTTTTTTCCGACTGAACGTCTAAATGTTCTGGAGCAAAAAATGTTTGATTTTAAATTCTAAAACAAATATTCAAAAAAGTCTTACATCGATATTCAGACAAAATCAAATGTATTTCAAGGCAGCTTGATACCAGGTAGCCTTACAGGACCAGCTGACTACTGCTTTTAGCTGGTATAACTGTCAAAATACACAGCACAAAGACACATACGCGAACCAACAGTAATGATAGTAATACAGTTTTTCTATCAACAAAATACATGCAGTGTTTGTTGTAGTTAAGAGATTACCTGGTATCAAGCTGCCTTGATTTCAGGCATGATACAATTAACAAGGTAGCCTCGTCAGCTAAACCGTTAATCAACTGACTACTTTAGGTTGTCAAGAGATTGCAGAGATGATAGGCAGCCAAAACGAGATAGCTAATCCGCATAAGTTCAGTGCATCTCTCTTCGGTAAATGTAGAAGTGGTGGCGTCTTTTTGACAGTTTGCATAAGTTGTACAAAAACAAAATGCATGTTATTTTTATTGAAGTTGTTCTTATTGTAGCGAAAAGGCTACCTTGTTAATTGTATCATGATTTCAGGTATACAAATCGTAGTAACCAACGATAACTTTTGGCATGATCGGCATCGTTTGCTTACAAAAAAAAACCACTAAGCAATTGAATCATATTTGGAGTGACATCGTGAGCCTGACAGTTAGAGTTTTCTTGACTTACAGGTCTTTCATTTTATATATGTTTTTTATATTACTTCGAATGTTTTTATCAATATTTCCCTCGCTTTCGGGCTGCTTCTTAGGGCAATAATATTGTAAACTTTTTGATTGGTTTTTTGAAAAACCAAGATCTACAAAATGTCTTTTACACAATACCCATTCGGGGTGAATACCCCCAATATTAATTTCTAGTATCGTAATCATCTGCTTGCATTTTTGTTTTTCATTTCTCTGTTGTAGGGCTCTGTATTAGAAAATATTAAGCTTGTAGAGCGATCGATATCAAGCGCTATTGAATATAATTTCATTTAATTGAATTGAAAAACAACAACTATTTATCTCTTTGAGATCTTTTAAAACTTAATTGTCGTCATCAATGTAACGTGAGGAAAATTCAATAATTAATTCTGAGAAAAAGCCTAAAGGTGAATCCCCTTTGGTGAGGAAATTCCAAACATTGCACGCTGGGGTGCTTTGCAGAGCTGACTGCAAAATATTTGTCGTTTGGCAAACAACAAATATTGCCCACAATTTGATGGGGCTTTCTAGTTCAATTTTTACTTCCTCAAAATTGAGAAAAATTTTTTGAGATAAAATTGGAGTGATCAACATTTTTAAAGAAGACAAGAAGAGTAAATTGAAACATTTGGATGCTGATGAGTGACGCGGTGGTATCGAAATAGCCAATAAGTCTGCAACTTTACTTTTCTTGGCTTCTTTAAAAATGTTGATTACTCCAATTTTATCACAAAAAATCTTTCTCAATTTTGAGGAAGTACAAATTAAACTAGAAAGGAAATCATATAAAATTAAATTAATACAAATATTGCCATTAAACGCTTTGGCTCATTACCCCACACCATCGTCGGATTCAGTCACAAAACAGTTTGAAAAAATTCTGTTTCTGAAATCACTTCCAAGGTGCTCACAGTTCAAATTTTTCGGCTATATTAGGACCGATAATAGTATTAAGTTTTGTCTTCGGCCATGACAAAGAATATTACAGCTTTGCACCAAAAAAAAAAAAAAAAAAATTGTATTTGCACGTTGAGCAAACATAACCTTAAAATATGCTCTTTTTAAACTGAATGCCTTTTCTATGGCTCATTTTCGCTATCGTTTGTTGTCGAATCCATGTGAACGTCTGTGTGTTTTTATTACAACTTTGGAGCAAAAAAAGTGGATATTTACACGTTGAGCAAACATAACCTTAAAATATGCTCTCTGGAAATTTGTTTGTTGTCGAATCCATGAGAACTCATGTGTGCTTAGTACAAATTTTGGAGCAAAACAGTGGGTATTTGCACGTTGAGCAAACATAACCTTAAAAATATGCTCTTTTTAAACTGAATGTGCCTTTACATGCTTTTCTATGGTTTATTTTCGCTATCGTTTGTTGTCATATCCATGTGAACGTATAAATGTTTAGTACTACTTTGGAACAAAAAAAAAGTGGGTATCTGCACGTTGAGCAAACATAACCTTAAAATATGCTCTCTTGAAATTTAATGCTTTTCTGTTGTTTCTTTTCACTATAGTTTGTTGTCAAATCTGTGTGAACGTATGTGTGTTTTAGTTCTTTAAATGAAAGTATTTGTTCAAAATAAAGGTGAACAGAAAAGTATTGATCACGTTGTTTTTTCGTTTAAAATCACTGCTTTGCAATACAATACCCCACTGAAAATTATTAAAATTAATTACTATAATATCTTAATAATTCTGCTCAGCTAGATTAGCAAAACATCCCTCTGTGCAGAGTATGGCGTAATTAAAAGTATTGTAATTGAATTATAATCATGTCCCATGAATGAATACAGAATTGGCGTTAATTGAATGTATGGGTAACAAAACATTTTCTTTACACTATATAATACCAGCTTAAAAACATGTCAGCCTAAATTAAGGCAGCTAAACCGTACTTGTCGTTAAAAAATATTTCATCAAGTGATGATTATTTTAACATAGAGGAACAGAATTGGGGTTTAACGATATTTTCCATGCAAAATTGTTGTAAAAGCTCGCCGTGAAATGTTTTCCTGAGGCACCATTTTTTTTTGGCTCTGCGAAAATTTAATTTAATAAAAAATAAAAATAAGAACAAATTAAAAAGAAAAAATTAGAGAATTTGTCAATAAAAAATGTATATTTTTAAATTATAATTAATTTTTTTTTTTAAATTTATTTATTTGAGGATTTAATTTCTATGGCTCTGACTGTTTTCATTCATGCACAATAAATTATTGCTGCACGTCAATAAGCATTGTTCAAATAGTAGAAATTATTTTTAAATTTATTGTTTTTTGTTTGCGAAATTTCCACATCTCTTTCATCGTATTCACATAAATCTGTTTCCCTTGTTGAAAGACAACGAACGATATTTGTTTTGATGCATCACTTTATTTTTGTAGGGAGTAGAAGAGCATTAAATATTTAAAAAATAATTTACTCGTTTTCACTATAAGAAGTACAAGCATTTTGTGTTTTAAAATCATAGTTTCGGCAGCACTCTCTCTCTGCAAATTGTTGCAACATTTTAGCGATGCAGTTCTGTTACTTGTTATTAGTTTTTGTGGTGATTTTGTCGATTTTCGACTCGCATCACATGTTGGCTGAAGGAACTTTGAAGAAAGGAGGAAGTGGTGGCGGTGGCGGAAAATATAGCGGCGGCGGCAGCAGTAAAGGAGGTGGCAAAAAGCATGGCTAGTCATACGGTAGATATTGGCAATGAATTGGATTAACATGTATTTCTATTGAACAACATTAAAACCTTAAAAAATAAAACAAGAGTGTGCAAAAAATGTGTTTGTTTTTCTTAAAATTTTCCGTTGTGTTAAAAAATTACGCAGCAAAATCAAAGTCGTTGCGGTAATCGAATTTCTGGCCAATCAAATTTGGCCAATTGTACCAACTGTCAAAAAATTCTGGAAAATTTGTTGATTTGCCGCTATAACTTGGGGGTTACACGATCAAGTTTTGCCTTTCAAGTTTTAATACATTCACACTTTTTTACTAATACACTCACAATTTCGAAAATTGATGCAAACCTGATGACAATTTTTGCTTTCCATAGAGAGCATCAAGTCACAATCAACAACCAAACAGCTGACAGCAATTTTTTTTTCGTTCTGTCTGCAAATATTTTTTTGTTTTGTGATAAAAATTAAACAGATTGAAGCTTAAAAATAGAAATAAAAATGTTTACGTGCAAAACCAACAAGTTTTCTACTTGTATTTTTACATTGATTTCCATTAAATTTATTAATTTTAAAAAGAGATATTTGTATATTATGATTATATTTAAATAGTTAAAAAAAATATATTGATTTAGAATCTGAATTCGATTCTGGGTTTAATGTAGAATATCGAAGAGGAGGTTTTGCTTTAATTTTTTTAATTTTCTTCTTGACGGCATCTTGAAAACGAATTGTTATGAAATTGCGTGCAGCCTACGTCACAGCTATCAATTTTATTGAATTTTGACAAGCAAAACTTGGTCGTGTAACTGCAGTGTAAACTGTGACAATAAAATTATTCTAAGACAGAAAAATTGAGAACTAGTGCAGGGAACACAAATAGTAGCAGTGTCTTTTTCACTGGCAAAACTTCTCTCTTAAAGTTGATCGTCGTATGAAGCGCAAGAACAACAAAAAACATTATTTAAAACTACAATTGATTATATAAAGATATCAAAAAATATATCATCAAAACAATAATTGTTTCGATTTCGCTACACTCTTTGCTTCACTACACCTTTCGCTAGCAAACAAAAGTTGCAGTCGAACATTAGATGCCATAAATGGTATCAGGGTGTGAATATTTTACTCGCCACAGAAGATTTGTGGACCAGAAACAGTTTGTGAATGAAAGAAGATTGAGGGTTAGGAACAGGTTCTCTTGCAAAACTAAAATAGTTTGCAAACTATCACTTTTGTTCCGAGGCCATGGGAGAATCCAGCGTACTTTATTTCTTAATTACAACACAAAAAATAAAATTTTTAAATGTATTAATTTAGGTCCAAAAATGAACCTTTTCAAAAAAAAAAAAAAAATTATTTGCTGTCTTTTTCAGCTGTCTATAAGCCGACAACATTTCGTTGGTGCTAATCAACTCATCAGTTGACTTGAAAAATTCTTAAAAGTTTGTTTGAAACTTAACTACTTATTCCATAATTCCCATGAACAAAATGAGAATCCGAAATGTTCAAACAAACCTTTAACACAGCAAACATTTCTTTTCGTTTTTGCAACTCTTTGGCTTTTCTTTGCAACCTTTTAAGAATTTTTCAAGTCTACTGATGAGTTGATTAGCACAAACGAAATGTTGTCGGCATACAGACAGCAAATATTTTTTAAAAAAGGTTCATTTTTGGACCTAAATTAATACATTTCAATTGGCTCTTAAAGCAAATAAATAATTAAGTTCATATTAAAATTTTTTGAATTCTTACCTTCAATTCATATTCAAACAAATTTTTTGTTTCTTTAATACATGATTTTATTATTTTCTTGTTCGCTTGCAAAATTGGTCTCATTTCAATTTTGTTTCTGATTTTTTGAAAATATTGATATTATATTCAATACATAATTGATTGATATTACATTTAATACCTAAATTTGCTGCACTCGATTTAATAAAAAATATATGTATGTATATAATTTTTTTTGCTTCAAGTAATTTTATAAATTTCCACTAAAACAAGTTTAACTAAATAGATAGTTTTTTTTGTGGTTTATAGAGAGTATAAAAAATAGCTTTGTATGAACATTTTCAAACAAAATACTTTAATAAAAAGAATGCATTTTTTCTCAATTTCAATTTATGAAATCATAAAGATAATGCACTGTAGTAACAACCTATCACAAGCATGTTCCAAAAATTTGGCCATGAATTATTTTATCTTGACCAAAAAGAGTTTTATAAAAACGTGATAAATCGCTCTCCTTATAAATCGCGGTTTTCTTTGCAACTTCCATGCCATACTAAAGCATAAAACCTTCAGTTTGATTGTCGGAAATTCCTTTACTTGTTTAAGTAAATAACAATATTCATTGAAATTGTATTATATTCCATGTGTTTTTGTCCTCAATTGTTTGCTGGGTGTGCTGTTGTGGGCGCCTCCGATGGGCGAGAGATAAATAACAATTTTCATGAAAATTGTGTTCTATTCATTGTGTTCTTGATATCAATTGTTTGCTGGGTGTGTTGTCGTGGGCGTTTTGATGGCAGAGCAGGATAATAGAGATTTATTTCTTATGGTGAATTTAGGTGACATCGGCTGAAAGTGACAAGCAAATTGCTTATTTGATAAGAAGATTATAATTCCTTGTGCTTTTGTTTTGTTTTTTTTCTTAAAGAACACAGTGGCAAAAATCTAAGCGTTTGAAGTGGCCCACGTTTGCCATTTGAGTTTAAGACTTTGTTAATATTTTTATTTAACACATTAACTGATTTTCAATATACCTTTTTTGATTTTTTATATACGTATATTTGGCAATTTCTATTGTTTAACCCTGCGAAGCACTCAAGCTTTACTAACAGCTGAAAAATTTCCATTACAATTGTTTACCATTAACACATGTAACATTTTAAATTAGCCTTAGATAAATGGAAAAATGCATTAATTAAATTGTCTAGTTGTTGTTTTGTTTATAACATGCATATTAAGCATTCAATTAAGATAATTTTCTAACAATAACTGCATATCAGCATAAGAAAGAGATAGTGGTATCGAATGACAAGAGCACGGTATGAATATAATTTTATTTTCTTTCAAATTACCGATAACACCAGGAATAACTCCTGCCATAACCTGTGCAATTTTTTTTTTTGAGTTGTTTTGAGCATGACCAAAGTAGTCAAGAGCCAAATCTGAGTTTAGGAACTAAAAAACAAAAAAAAAAAAAAGAAGCTAAATCTGGCTTCCAAAGAGCTAAAATGGTCACTCTGTTCTGGTGTAGTAGTTTTTCTTGTACTGCATTTTCTTGCTGCCTGAAAATTTCAATTAAATGGTAATTAAGCAGCCAATAAAACTACTCAAGTGAAATATTGTTTGCTCTCCAACCGAAAAAGATCTGCACTCAACTTGACCTTAATTGGCTTCAAAATATTAACTAAGAGGACAAAACTTGAACAGAAATGCGCATATTGTTTACAATATGTTTCTAATATTAAATTCAAATTAGCTTTTCATAATATTAGACCACAGTTATGACCAAACTTAATACACCGGCTGCCACAATTGATGCTACTTGCATTTGATATTTGCAATAACTTTTCAGCTACAATTGCCCACAGATGCACTTATACTTACGCACATATGATATCCACATTTTGATATCCATTTGCCTTTGTTCGTGTGTATGTGTGCAGTGCACACAAGTGTCATAATTTGCCTGTTAGTGTTTATTATTGCAGAATGTTGCTTAAAATAAGCACGAATAATTTTGAAAATGTATAAAATTTAATAACTTTGTTATTAAAAAAAAAAGTTTTCAATAATAATTTTTGCACATGTACCTGAGTGGGGCTGAAGTAAAAATTTTGCCAGTGTAAAAGAGTAAAATCGTTGTATGCTCGTACAAAGCAAAAAATGCCAATGTAAACTTAACATGGCAAAATGGTGATTTAAACTCATGTTAAATTTGTACAAAAATAATTAATATCAATCACAAGGATAATATAGAAAGAACTTGAGCCTGATAAACTTAATAGAGAAATGAAAAAGGTAAAAACTAAACGCACGAAAATGTTCAGGGCTTAATTCCATTTTTGGGCCGAGCTGAATCTTTCAAGTTCTTGTAAACAACACAGTTAGCGTTCGAATGTCAAAACTTTGTGAGTACATATAACCTCAAAAATGTCCAAAACTTGACGATAGAGCTGTCGATCGGCTTTACGCAATAGCAATTGACCGTATAATTAACAAATGTGAACTTAATTATTTAATTGCTTTAAGAGCCAATTGAAATGTATTAATTCAGGTCCAAAAATGAACCTTTTCAAAAAATATTTGCTGTATTTTTCAGCTGTCTATATGCCGATGACATTTCGTTGGTGCTAATCAACTCATCAGCAGACTTGAAAAATTCTTAAAAGTTTGTTTGAAACTTGATTCTCATTCTGTTCATGGGAATTGTGGAATAAGTAGTTAAGTTTCAAACAAACTTTTAAGAATTTTTCAAGTCTACTGATGAGTTGATTAGCACCAACGAAATGTTGTCGGCTTATAGACAGCTGAAAAAGACAGCAAATAATTTTTTTTGAAAAGGTTCATTTTTGGACCTGAATTAATACATTTTATAATTAACTAAATTTAATAAATGTTTTTTTATTTATATATAAATATAAATTATATCACAAGTTCTTTAAAATATAATATACATATATCATAGAAGTGCCATTTAAGAAATCACTCTTTGCAATACCAGCAAATATGTTGATCTGTGTATGCATCTAATTTAGCCAATATTAGCCACAAATTACATATACATATGTACATATATTAAAGTATTTTATTGTTTATTTGCAAAATTCTCCTGCTGGCCGCAAGACTTTGTAAGCGAACATGTTTTAAAATACAAAAAAAAAAAGAAGAAAAAAACTACGAGCATACATGCAATAACAAAAACAACTATAAATATCGAAACTAATTAAAATTTAGTATTTTTGAGGTTTAAAAATATTTATCAAATATACCCAACAATGAATTTGTGGCCAACCAGAAACTTAATGATAATATTAAAATGGCAAAACCGATAAATACACACGCCTGTACGTAGATGTATGTAGATAATAGAGATGACAAATTGCTGCTGCTGATGGCATAGTTATTTGAAAATTATGCAGTTGGTATGGACTGCCACCAATGATTCAACTCCCGCTCTCAGCCAGAGCCACCACACATCATCAACTAATGAGTGGAAAACGAGCGGCCAGGTTGGTTTTGTGTGGCAGTGTACTGCTTAAATCTGTAAAGTTGGAAGTTTAGCTTTTTTGTTTCTCCCTCCCCCTCTCCCTCTCTCTCTCTCTCTCTCTCTCTCTCTCTCTCTCTCTCTCTCTCTCGATTAATTAGCAGCTTTTGTTTCAGTTTTATTTTCAATTAAGTTACTTTATTCAATGTAATTATGTAAAAACTAACTACATGTATGTAACTAATGCTAATGAATAGTTTAGTGATTCTTTTCTTGTTTGTTTGTTTGTTTGTTTTTGCAAGTAATTAAATTCAAATGAACACAAAATAGACAAAAATTAATTTAACCTACGTTTTTTATTGTTGTTTAAATTAATGTTAATTTTTTTTTTGCGACAAAATGTTATTATTATTATTATTTTTTTTTTTTGCTTTAATTTGGTTTCATATAAATTTTGTTTTAATTCACTCAATTAAATTTTATTATAGTTAATAAATATACGAGTATGTTGTGTTCGTGTTTGTTGTATATAAAATATTAAATGCAAGTCTTTTGCAAGGACTTACATAATAATTGATTCTCATACAGGTGAATTGGAGGAGGCGGTTGAGGCACCTTGATTATTTTCGTGAATGATAGCACCAGCACCACTGAGACTGCTACATATGCTGCCCGAACCGGCCGCACTGCCCAGGCCGCCGCTTAAACGTTCACGGGCTAAAGCTGAAGTGGAACCACCATACGATGCCGCCGCTGTGGCGCCAATATCATTAATGCTCTTCACGCGTCGATGCTGTTCGTAAAGAAGATTTGGATCCGAGATGGCTTCAATGCCGCTACCAGAAGGCGGTGCACTGACGCGATGAGCGGCAGCAGTGGCTGAGGAGTGTTGTGACTGTTGCAGTTGTTGTTGCTGGTGATAATATTTGTGCTGTTGATAGTTTAGCGGTTGTTGCTGCTGGAGGGGTGGGGGTGGTGGTGCTGTTGTGGGTGGGGGGAAATGGTGGGGAAAGTGATGCGAGCCGCCTATAGTGGCGTAAATTCCTCCGCCGCCTTCTGAGCTACTAAACGATGGTGTTGGGGAGGTGGAGTTCCCAACAGAGGCGCGGTCGCCAATTGAGCTGCCGCTGCGTGATGATTTTGCGTTAAAACGGAAGGCTTTTGAGAGAGAACTCTGAAATGAGAAATATGGCATAAAATTTCATAAATTTTATAAAAGGGAATTTCGAAAAAAAGTTTTCATACAAAATGAAATCTACTGCGACACTAGATTTTGGCAAATCTAATCTATTTAGTATGTAGTGCAACAATGGTGAATTTGTTCTATGCTGCCATAGAAAAATGCTTTTAAGACTGGTGATGTCAAGCAAATTGCGCACATAAAAATTGATATGAAAACTAGATAATTTAAGATAACAACAAGCGTTAGTGTAAACCTTGAATATTTCAATGCACATCTACGAGATTTGGCGCAGGCGTAAATCTAGTAAAAGGCTCAATAACAGTAACTTTGGAGCCAATTTATTTGAAGCCAATTTGGATTTGTATTTTTTTTTAAGTCTAGTGGCTTCGAGGCGAAGCGTTGTGCAAATATGTCTGTATAATAAAATTATCTCACCTGTGATCCTTTCCATGCCGATATCTGCTTGTTTAAAATATATAAAAAATAGATGTAAATTAATTTTCATTATTAGAAAATATTTTGATATTTTTTTTTTGCAATTTCTAGTGTAAAAATAAAACACGTTTGTATTTTTTTAAGAAAATAAAATATACTTAATTTTTTTGTAACTTAATTTTTGAAAATAAATATATTACAATTAACTGAGCACACCGTGTGACAGTGATAAAATATTTCTGAAATATTCAGTGTAAGCTGACCTACGACCTGAGTACTTTATGTTGTCATTTTTATAAATTCGATTGCACTCTCGATTCGTTATCGATTACATTTGATTTATTACAACATTACTGATAAAAAGTGTTTAACCAAGTATTTAACTTTTCCACCGAACTTGAAATATCAAGCAAAGCTGTAAAAAGGCCAATTTAGGTTTTCCCGAATCATTGAAATGCTTCAATGTGTTAACAAATATTTTATGTTAAACAATATTTAAAAATATTTATTTATAATTGTTAACTATTTTATTGGGCTTTAGGTTCAATTTTACTTCCTCAGAATTGAGAAAGTTTTTTTTAAAGAAGACAAGATACTCCAATGACATCTTCACATTCGTCACAACGATCATCACAATAAAAAAGGTCTCGAATCCGGGTCATAACCAATTGCATGCCGTTCTTAAGCAGCAGCGCTCAGCCATCCGAGTATCTAAGCTCTTCATTACTGATTGTAATGTCAGCTGAGCCCGGCTTAAAGTTGAAAAGCGTTGTCATCAGTGATAGAGTGGCAACAAACACAAAAACCAATTGGAAGTTGGGGTGAAAGAATATAAAATAAATTTCATTCAACAGAAAAATAAATTAAATATAGACCGTCAGCACTGAGGAGCTTGGGTAGTAGGATGGCTAGATGCTGCTACCTACAATCCGTATGCATTTAGTTATAGTCTGGGCTCGAAACAATTTAGGTACTGATGAGCCTCAGGGTGTATGTAAAACAACCATGGCATTAAAGTCTTCAACTTTACTTTCCTTGTCTTAGTTAAGAATGTTGATCACTCCAATTATATGGCAAAAAAAAAAAATTATTCTCAATTTTGAGAAAGCAAAATCGAACTCAAGCCTGATAAAATTTTTGACAATTATACAAAAAATATTTTTTATGTGCAAAAATTTCGCTGAAAACAGCTTTAGTCATCATTTTTGAAAACTTCATTTTTGAAAAATATAGTTATTTGATTTTGTTAATGAATTCCCAAAATATCATATGCTACATATAACCTTTTGTTTAGCGCATTGTGGGCCATCGATTCATTTAGGCTACTAAGTTCTTTGGGTATTTTTTGTATATTCCTCGTGATTCTTTTACAACTAGAGCTGCTACGAAGACCCACATTTTCCCACCAAAATGCTTCTTAAAATTCTCAAAAAAAAAAAAAAATCCACATACTTGTCTTATTAAGCTGTTTTATGGCTTGAAAAATTTTTGTGAATAGATCAACAAACAAATAAAAATAGTTACCAAACAAGCACAACAAAAAACAAGATTTTTTACCTCAAAATTCAAAGTTTTAATGAATGGCTGTATATCACACATATGTACATGTTTGTATAATGGCAATTACACTTACAAAGAGAGCAAATTGTATGCCTTATTTTTAATAGATATAAAAACAACGGGAACCCTAACCAAAACAAGCAAAAATAAAATACATCAAATTTCTCTCAGTAGTGTCATCGAATGTCATCGAATTGCTGAAAATGTCAAAATGATGCACTGAAGTCGTCCTGCCACCCACTCTAAATTATTTCAAAAGTATAAAAAATATTTCTTGTTAAGCGTAAACTAAAATTAAAAAAAAAACTTTTAACTGATTTAAAAGTTTAAAAAATTTTCTTTTGTATGTTTATCAGCGTGTGTAGGGTTTCAGTAAATTTGCTGTTAATTCAATTTTAAACAAAGTTTTTTTTTTTTTTTTTTATAAATAAATAATACGTGAAACTTTCATTGCTTAATTATGTTGTATGTATGTAGTTTTGCTGTTTGTACGTTAACGTATTTTGAACTGATAATTTTTGTAAATAAAAATTAATTCCTTTAACAAAAGCGAAGGGTTAATAAAAACCGGAAATCATATTAAAAAAAAAAAAAAAAAAAAAAAAAAACTGAAAATAACGCAGAAAAAATCCCAATGACAATGTTAATTGATAAAGGAAAATAACTATTTCCCGTTAAAATAAAATGCAAATATGTATGTATATTAAAAACTTGTACACATACACATAATTCGATGTTAAAACATTTGTGCTCACTTATATTTGTATATAAAAACATACATACACTGTCATTCGTTAGATTAAAGCCAGTAAATTTAATTTTTATATAAAAATTCTAATAATAAGATGGTTTCCAACGGCAGTGAGCCACTTTAAAGTCATCTCTTTTCAAAAACCAATTAAATGAAAGCAGCTGCTTTTCAGCAGCCAGGGCTGCCTAAACTTTCTATATTTTAGAAATCGTCAATTACAACTCAACAAAATGGGGAAGGAAAAAGAAGTGGAGAAATCAATGCGAACCACTTTAAATTTTGAGGAAAAGTATTGAATTTTACATTAGCAAGTCGTTGGAAGGAAGTGCTTGATTTTTGACAATCTAAAGCTAAAAAGAAATCACTTTAGAGATTCGAGGGAACTTATGAAAAATTATGCTAATTTTCTCTGAATTTTTTTCTATTACTTTTCTCACAGCCAACTTAATTTTTCTCTTCGCTATAATTAGGAGATTCAAAGAGTTGGCATAAGGTCATAGAATAATTATTTTTGTACTTTTTATATTAATTTTGTGATTGACGAAGTGCACGATTTTTTGAGCAAAATCATACTGAGCTATGAGGCTTATTTCCACCTCAGCAGGTGCGTGAAACATGAGGAGCCATGTCAACCGAATTTTTTCTGCCACAATTGAACGCAATTGAGATCTGGAGCACATCTGGTTCCAACAACATGGAACAATGGCACACACTGCGCGAGCCACAACCGCTATTCTGAAAGCCAAACAACATCGTATGTGCCAAAGTTGTGAAATTTGGCACGTCCAAAGTTCATAGGGTGCTGATGAAGGGTGTTCGCTACCCAGAAACAGCCGGTTGTCCACCTAGCTATACAATTTTTACTTTTCTTTACTTAATTAATATTGATTTAGAAGTGACAAACCAAGAGTTGAACTTGAGCCTGAAAAAGCAATTTAACATCGTATGACTTCTTTTGGCCCACCTGTCATTTTTGAATATTAAAAAATTTTTTTTGGTTTTTGCTTCATTTTAATTGGTTGTATTGCATTATTTTTTCATTTTCCAAGTTTTTCACAGATTTTCGTGTTATCGCAGCAATGTTATTTTTTTCAATTTCATGGAATTTCAAAACCTGTCCTTAGGATATTTTTCGTACGACCTTAGTTGCGAGTGACATGTAGTAAGTCATTTGAAAGAGCTTCTTCCCCAAAAATTTAACTGACTGTAATCTAATGAACCGCAGTGCACCCTGTCATTTGAAAGCTGTACAAGAGTGAGTGAGTGAAAGGCACTTTGAATATATAAAGCATGTATGTATGTGTGTGTGTGTGTGTGTGTGCGTCTACGTATGGATGTGTTTGTTTTTATCCTTTTCAATTAATTTAAATATTTATAAACACATTTAAAACATTTATTATAAATTTATTGATAATTCTTGTTGTTGTGTTTTTTTATATTTTTATTTTATCGTCTTATAACTTTATTGTGCTGAATTTTTGTTTGTTTTTTAGACAAATTGTTTTTAAATTTGAATAACTACTGTAATGTTGTATGTTTATTGTATATAAGCTTATGTGTGTATATATATATTTTTTTTATATATGCAAATGATCAACTTATTTTTCAATAGGGAATATTTGATATTAATGTTTTTTTCCCTTCTTTGCTATACCATGAATTGTTTTTTCTTATAATTTTATAAAATTATTGATTTAATATGTTTTTATTATTAAAATGAATTAAAAATAATGAATGTGATTTTTTTTTAATTTTTGTATTTATAACTATTTTATTTTAGTTATTTGTTAAAAAACAAAAACTATATTGGTTTGGTAAAAAAAAGAAAACAGTATCCTACACTCATGCAATGATGCAATTGCACTCAAAATATATAAATATTTAAACAAGCATATTTATTAAAGTGAACATAATATGGTTATTGTTATTGGAGAAAAGTTAACAAATTAAAATAAATAAATAAATTTATAAGAATAATACATACATACATACATACATACATGTATATTTTTGAAACTTAATAATAGTATTTATAGAAGATTGTGCAAATATTTTTTTTTTTTTTTTGAAATAGACACAGGGACAACAAGTAAAAGACATATCAAGCACCCAGTTGGAAATTTTAGGAGAGCAAGGTGATTTTTTTTTTATTATAATTTTTTAAGGTTCAAGCTTTAGACTATTATAGTCTCTAAATATGCTTAAGCGTGGCAGCGAAACAAAATTTGGATTTACTTTATTACTTTTAAAATTATACACGATTTTGAGCCCCTATTTACCGAAAAGCACCAACAAAGAAATATAAATTACTTGGCAGAGATCAGCCATATTAATTGTTTGCAATATTTTTTTTATCGCTTTTGAATATAAATAAGTTCCAGTGTAAAAAAAAATTTGGGGCATCGCATTCGATATCGAGTAAATTATCGAGTAAAATAAAATAAACAACGAATAAACAATATAAGGTAGGGAATTCGTTTGATCACGAATGCGACGATTTGGCCCCAGGCTTGACATGAGATTCGACAACTTTGTACTGGATATAAATGCCAACAATTACAAAAAATTATTCAATACTCATGGAGGATAATTTTTAAGTAGTCATTGGCTTAAATTACATGACAAAACTGAAGAGCACCAGCAGAGATGAAAGGCGGCCCGAACCAGATATTAAATCAGCATGAACTCTGTGCATCTCTCTTCTGAAAATGCTCTTAAATGCCCGACAAAACAAAATCTATAGTGATCAGGAAACAATTAATAAGGCAGCCTCATTAGCTGAAGCGTTATTTAGATTACTTTGTAAAATTGTCAGAGTGTGCAGAGGTGAAAGGCGGGTCAAAATGAGAAAATTCTGTTCATCTCGCTTCCGGCAACGTCTGACAATTTCCTAAATTTGCATAAAAAACAAAAGACATGTTCTTTTTCTTGAATTAGTTCTTCTTGCAGGGAAGAGGTAACCTCTTATTAGTTGCATCATTAGTAGTTGATCAACCATTTTAAAGGAGACAAGAAAAGTAAAGTAAATACAATGTTATTGAAATACGATATAGAACAAAATTTTCGTATAGAATTTAAAAATTTTTATACAAAATAATAGAAAATAAAAACAATTAAAGATTCCTGACGATGCTAACAAATTGTTAGCGGAATATCGAAAAATTAATAAAGAAAAATAAAAGACCTAAAGCTTTAAAAAATAGTTTTATTAATTTGTTCGAAAATATATCTCAGCAATAGTATAATTTTTATGAAGACTCTATAAGGCCTGATTAATAAGTCTTAAAAATAATTCAATGGCTGAAAACTCGTGTTATTAATCTAATTTGTTTAGTAAGTATTATGAAATATGTGCTTAGAAGTTTTTCAATAAAAACTTTATTCAATTATTGATTTTTCTTTCATCAAATTTCCAACTGGGTCTACTGCTAAATTATTCACACATACATACATACATATATACAACGAAAGCTTCATGTCTAAAAGTATTGTTAGAAAAACATACAAAGTTTAAGTTTATTTTGCATACTTAGTTTAAGATAAAGAAAATATTTAAAATTCTTATAGAGTAAATAATTAATGTTGTATGTTAAAGTCATGTCAATTTAAGAACAAGTTTATTTCAAATAAACAGTAATAAATTTAATTGGAAAACAATTTGTATTTTGAATATACATATTTAGAATATTTCAGGGTGGAGGTAAACTAAAACAAGTTAAGTGTGAAATGAGCTATTCAGCAAAAATTTAACTCAATATCCATCAAATCGGCTGGTGAAGGCCATGTCGATGTCGTATGCAACTTTTTTTTCGGTAATTGTGAAAACAGAATAGTTTGCATATTAGACATAATCATACAACTTGAGAGGCATACAACTTTATATATATTCGATAGCTCATTTGATATGGAAAACTGCAACTAGAACTCTATTGTATTGTTAGAATCGGTTGAACTTAAGAAACAAGTTTTATAGGTATGTAGAGGGGTTGTGAACTTCCCAGAACTGAAATGAAAGTCTGTCGACTTGCCAGTTTTTGGCCAGAATGTAAAACCGCGAATTCGGAAAAGGTTTTGAAGCATTCAAAACTCTATTTGTTCAATGTCGTTTCAGAATTTTTTTTATAGGTATGCAAAACTTGGGCGAAAAAATGCTCATTTTATTCATGGGAATTTTGGAATAAGTGGTTGGGTCTTAAACATTCCTTTACGATTTTTCGGGTCAACTGATGAGTTGATTAGCATCAACGAAATGTCGGCATCATATAGATGGTTGAAAAAGACAGAAAACTATTTTTATACCTAAAATACTACATTTTAATTGGCTTTTAAAGCAAATAAATAACTAAGTTCATAGCTGCAAACCCTTAAATGCATATTGTTGCAAATTTGCAATATACAATTGAGCTGGATACTGTTTCTTTCATTATCTACTCACAAATAATAGAATATGAAGTAGCATGCTGGAGGAGAGTATTTTCATAAGTGTTTTCAAGTCTACTGAAGAGTTCGTTAGTGCCAACGAAAACTTAAAGACAGATTGTTGTTGATTTTAAGTTATTATCAATTAAAACTAAATTTTATTCAAACATGTATCTATTTGTATAAAAATAACATCATGACTAGTTTGAGTCCAACAAATTTTTCAAAGCGAAACAATTTTGAAACCCCTAAAACCAACCAACCTCATATCATTTTGTATTTGTACCTTATCGCAAAATTTCAAAAATAAGACTTGGTTCACTTTACCCCCCCACCTACAGATAAGTCTATTAAAAATCTGTACCATCTACAAACACTGAGTTTGTGGTTGCCAATGACAGCCAGCTGGTTGCTGGCTGTTATTGACTTAGCAACTTACATACATATAATTGCCAAGCTGCACACTTTATATTGTACAGATTTAACGAGAATCAAGTGACATTTTTCTTTCTAAGGCAGTTACTTTAAATGGAATACAATACCAATTAACTGTTAGCTGCTACTATCTATGTATATTATTAGAGTACTAATGATGCATTAAAAACTCTTGCTTAAGTTTTCGTTTTTTTATTTTCCCATAATAATTCTATTGTCATGGCTTTAACATTAATGAGAGACATAAGCATACAGCTAACATTTAAATTGTTTTAAACTTGAGAGAAAAAAAGAGCATAGAAAAAATTATTTGACTTACCCTTAAGCTGCCATTGGAACGTCTGTCGGCTGTGCCATAGTGCTGCAAACCGCCTGGACCAGTTATGGGTACAATGCCACAACCGGAACGTATGCCTTGACCCAAAGTAGCTCTAAACATTCAACAAACATCAAATGCACAAATCAAAGATTTCAAATTAAAAAAAAAAAAAAAAAAAAAAATAGACAGGCAAGCAAAACAAAAGCAGCCATTATTATGCGCGCACATACACGCACGCACACACATTTGTATGTTGTATATACACACATGTACACATCCAAAATGAACGGTTGTATTATTAACAAATAGAACACAGAAAAGGAAGCAGCAGCCATATTGTTATATACGATGTATAATTTTAATTTACACACATCATTATTATCAACGTTGTTTTTATAATCATCATTATCAACAGCAGTAGTAATTAATCCAATTAAAGCATCAATTCATAGTTTAAGTTTCAACGTTTTAAGAAGAGATGATTTGAATTTGTGTGTGCGTGTTTTTTTTTTTTGCCATGTAAAAAAACGTACACATACACAAATGTTGTTGATACAGGATTTTAGAGAAATAAAAAAATAATTTAATTTGTAGTATTCGAATAGAGAAACATGTAGGAAGGAAATAACGAAATAATAAAAGTATATGTATGTGTGTTTGTGTGTGTGTGCATGAACAAAGAGATAAAATGAACGAATGCAAATTAGTTTTTATTGTTTTTGTAATTGTAGTAGGAGTTGAAGTACGTGTATATAATTGTAACGGTGGTGGTGGCAGTAGTAGTAAGAGTAGAGGGGTTTCAGTTATGAGTATGGGAGAGAGAGTGAGAAAGAGAGTTTGTAGGTGGCAAATAGAGCAGAATTCATATGCAAATTACGGCAATTGAATTAATTTGTTTGTGTTATCGTATACATGTGTATGTTGTTTAGGAGTATTGTGAGTAAAATGGAGAATGTAAATGCAGTTCCGTGGGCGAGTGTTTTGTTTTCGAAATTTTAGTGAATTGTTAAAATTCGTTAGAAAAGATTTTGCCAATGGTTGTTGTTGTTGTTTTTTTTTTTTTTGGTTTCAAAAAAGGCAATATTTTATTTTTTTTTAAAGTTGTTGGCACACAAGTTATATTACGTAGTTATGTATACATACAAATATATATTTTTTAAGAATTAGTTTGCTTGTAGGTATGTGTTTATGTGTACATGGTTACAAATTGTTATTGCAAGCAAGCCGTTTTTAAGACGTTTTAATATAAATTTAAATTTTGTTTGTTTAATTTTTGGTGTATTGTTGTTTGTTTTGGTTTGTTGATTTTGTAACACAAAGCGAAATCATGATGACGAAAGTAGTTGAAAAATATAGATTTATTACATAGAAAGTAAGAAAGAAAAGAGATGGAAAAATAAACATTAAATTATATTATTAAATCATATTAGTATATAGATATTTTTTACTTTTTTTTTTTTGCTAATACTGAGAACTAAAATCATTCCTTGTTTTTAAATTTCAATAAATTTAATTTATTTAAATTTTCTTATACCATAATATTAACGAAAAAAGTTATTCTACTGGAAAATTATATTGAATTATAAAAAAGAATTAAAAAAGAATAATCGTGCCATTAAAAATAAAATGTCAGTAATCTTTTTTATGTGTTTAAATTTTAAAATTGTTTTAAGTCTATGGCTTAAATTTGTTAGTTTTTTTTTAATATTATATTCTTGGTGGACTTAATATTTAAGAAATATACAAATATTGGTCTTCCCGTTTGTTATGTAATAAATTGTGTACGTTATTTTTACATTTCAGTTTTGCTTCAGCTACTACACTTTGTTAGGTTTAGTTAAAACAAAATAAATATCAAAAGCAAAAGGTGAAAGCAATAATGTTGATTGTTGATGTAATTTAAAATTAGATTATTAACTTTTTATTAGATCAGGTTCTAGTGAGCTAGACCATAACCCATCTGCCCCTCTAAATTACATAAATGACTTTTTTTAAACACACATACATGGAAAGTACTAAGAAAGTATTCCCTTTCTATAGTTTAGTTTAGCACCCGTTGAAACTTTGTAAACATCAGATCAATTAAATTTATTAATAAATATTCTTGCTTGCTTATTTTAGGTGAATTTTTTCTACTTTACTCCGCTTTCCTGTGGAGCATAATTTATGATAGAAAAGAAAGTTGCATAAATTTTTACTCGAAACCGTCAAATATTCTTGCGAATTTTCAACTCTGGGTGTATGATCATAAAGGTGCGATCATACGGGGGAAATATTAGCTTTTAAATAACTTTTAAATAACTTTCTTGTTGACCTTTATTTTAGACAAATATATGAAAGCAACCGACTAAAATAAGAAATATATCTGCATATGTGAACATCAAAGAAAGAAACGATCAGGAACAAACGTAAAACCATTAAATTTCACCAGATCATATTTTAAGGTTATGTTTGCCCAACGAGCAAATATAAAATTTATAGCGAAAAATTATTTGATTTGACAAACCAATGGCAAGAGTAAATAAAAATATTTCTGAATGTCGTCATATATGCTCGTTGGGCAAACATAACCTCAAAATATGCTCCGGTGGAATTTAATATTTTTAGATATTCTTGTGCCACCTTTTACATTTCGTACATGTTGTGTGTGCATAAGAGTGATAAATATTTGTATGGCTTTATGTTTGATCGAATTAAAGGTTGACAAGAAAGTAGTGGTCACGTTTTTTTTTTTGAAAATGTTAATTCATATACGAACGCATATTAAGTTAAGTATTCAAAGTGCAGTAGCTTCTGTTAAAATGTTTGCTATTCTATGATACTTTGGTTTTATTAAATAAATAAATAAATAAAAATGTATTGGGGTTTTTTTTAGTTTTATTTCTTAGTAGATATAAATAATTTTCTATTTTATTTTATATAATAAAATTGTCAAATATGTATGTGTATTTTTACGAATTCGTTTTTTCTCAATTAAATAAAGTAATTGTGCGATATTATTTGGTTTAATATTTCTTTTCCCTATTCAGTTTATTAAATATTAATAATTTTTTTTGGTTGCATTTAATTTTAAGTCTTTTGTAGGTTAAATAAACTAAACGTAATATGACATTATGTGGCTTAAAAATGTCTGAAAGTGATATAAATAAAAATTTCCAAAAGCTGAGTTTTGATTATCGGCCAAGTTACAGATTGCTATCGAAATGAAATTAGTTTAATCGTTATCATTCCGCATAGATTTGCCTCAAACGTTTTCAATTACGATAAAGTGGTGAAAAAATAAGTACCCTGGGTCATTGTATACTTTTAGGCGCTCGCTCATAGACGTTTGTTAGTGAATGAATATACCTTAATGAAATGACAATGTTAAAGATATTTTACTTGAAAAGAAGTTTAAGGCAGCTTCAGTAGAACTCATTTACAAGGCAGAAACAAATTATGTGCCCAGAATGGGGACCCTCACTTGATTTTGCAGCAGTAAAAGAACTATAGTTATATGCCCAAAAAAATTAAATTATATGTCCAAAATGAGTGCTTCATCTTGTTCTTTAAAGCAATATAGAGAACGTTCTATAAAAACTAAATTATATGGCCCAAATTTGGACCCACCCACTTCAACTTGCAAGCAATAAGAGAACGTTTTATAGAAACTAAATTATAAATGGTCCCAAAATGTGGACCACCACTTGATATTGAAAACAATATAGAGAATGTTTTATAGAGACTAAATCATGCCAAAAAATGGGGACCCCACTTGACCTTGAAAGCAATATAGAAAAATTTTTATAGAAAGTAAGCTTTCTATTGTTGGGGACCTCCACTTCATCTTGCAAACAATAAGAGAACGTTTCATCTAGTAGATGTTTTTGTCACAAACAGATGGATCAGTTTCACACTGGACAGGCAGAAAGTTTTTCAAAACAAATTTCTATAGAGAATAACTTTCATCAACGATCGGTGGCGAGTTTTCTCTCAAACTTGTTTAATATTATTGACTTGTTTTCATTCCTTCGCAATCTATTGCATTCACGGTGCTTTTTGTATAGGTACAAAAAAAATTTCTAATAAAATGAAATGTTCATTACTTCCGCTCTATCCTTCTAAATTTAGTCTAGCAATGGCACTACTCTAAACATCTCTGTCATTTAGAACTACGAAAAAAATATGTTTTTAAACTTGCATCACATAAACAGTTATTTAAGCATTTCTACCATTTTTTTTTGTTTGTTTGTTTGTTTTTTGATTTATATATTATATTGTTTTTTCTTTTTCTTAACGCTGCTAAATTTAAACTTTCACAATCAGCTCTAGAACAATTGACACCAACATTTTTCTAAATTATCTTTTTGCTTTGTTTTCTTTAACTACCAGCTAATAAAGCAGACGATTTCTTTGATTTGAATTTCTTGACGATTTTCGGTTTCCTTTCATTACAAAAAAGTGAGAAAGAAAGAAAAACAAGACAAATTTCTTACAGACAAAATATGTATGTAGCTTAAAGTTAATACTTATTATTGTATGAATGGATTGTTTTCCGAGTGCTGTTTAGTTGTTCAGTAATGTAGTGTTCTTTCAGGTGTTTAAGTTTTGTTTTCTCTAAATTTTAACTAAAAAAAAATTACAGAATTATTTTTGATATTTAACGTCCGGTAGGTGGTTTTTGATTTAAAGTTAATTGTCTTGCACTATTGTTATCCACTTGATATTCATCCATTTGACAGTAAATCATGTATCTGCAGCATTTGGTTTTTAAGAGTTATTTTTTTTTTTTAGGGAAGGCAAGAAAAATATATATAGCGGTTTTGCGCGCAAATTTGCCAGGTAATCACCATTTGAGTTTGTTTAATTATTGTTATTTTTTTCAATTTTCGTTGTTTTTGTTTTCATATATAACGAGAAAAAAGCAATATATACATAGAAAAAAAATAAATTAGGCAAATATCTTTTTAATTGTACATATACATTTGGTTGTAAATTTGATTTAACTTTGGCTTAAAAACAGTAACTAAATGTACAAACAGAACAACTCTATCAAATCATACACTAACGAATTGAATGAAGAAATAACCTACTTTCACTGTTTTCGTTTTTGAGAACTAAAAGTTTGTTTCAATTTGCGGGGTGAAGAAGACAATTTTGACAACATTTATTACTAAAATTCCATATAAACATGTTAGAAATATTTAGACATAATTGACAATTGTTCAAGTTAGTTGAGAAATAGTTAAAATAGGTTTTTAGTTAAGATTCGTTTTTTGCTTTCATAGAAAAAAAAAAAACAGTTAAAACATTAATTCAGAAATTTGTGGAGTGTTTTAATTAGCTACAGATATTAGAGCAAGAGAAACAAATGCAATTTAATTTTTATTTTCATAAAAAGCAGTGAATGATATTTAAAAATGGCAGATACATATTTTTAGTTTCAGTTTAGTCTCGCATAGTTTATTGTAAATGTATGAAACATGATTATGAGCAAGGAAATAAAACATATGAAAGTGAATGTTTTGTTTTAAGGTTATAAACCATTCTCTCGATTTATTATTATAAGAACCTCATCATACGAGTTGTGGTGAATGGGATGTCATCAAACGAGTCTAAGATTTTAATTCAGCGGCACTGCAAAGGTTCTGTTCTGTCTCCTACTCTCTTTCTTAGCTCCGTCAATGACTTTCTATCTATTACTTCCAATCATATGCACTATTTGCGTAACATCAGCGTTATATCTAGTAATGATCTACTTGTAATGTTGGAATAGGGTCCTGAGAACAGGGTCGCTTTCAATGCACGCTACACCATATGTTATATACTACTACATAGACGAACGACCGAGAATGCTGTTCCATCTGTACACATCGATGGTATAAATATTGAGGTATTGGAAGCTTCTAATATTCTTTGAATGAAAAATCAGTGTGAAGATCGCTGGACTGAACTATTTTATGCAAAAGAAGCATTTAAGTGCTTCAAGTTTTTGAAACATTGTGAGATATATGTACTTCATACAAGCTCCACATTATTTCCACCTCCAATACCCGGCCAAAACTGGTATACAACACTCATGTTTGGGCCGGAGCCTTGAGAGCCTGCACTAAAAGAATTTTGTGCATAAGTCCAATAAATTGCGACACTTATTTAATAAACAAAAAAAATTTATTATTTTTCAACCAACGTTGGGGTTTATTGAATCATAAAATTTCGATTCATTAAATTCAGATTAATGATGGTTTCCGAGGCCTTGAAAGCCTTCACTAAAAGAATTTTCTGCATAAATCAAATGAATTGCGACACTTATTTAATAAAAAAAAAAATTCATTATTTTTCAACCAACATTGGGGCTTATTGAATGAATAAATTTCGATTCCATCATATTATATTATTATTATTTTTGGAAAAATTCTAAGAACGAAAATAATTTTTGAGGCAAGCCTTAATCTTGCATAATGCAAATAATAACGCCCTGTGAGGAGACATCTCCCAAAATGGAGACTGGCCCAAAACCTCTACACAAGGAGTAAATCGTAAATCGAAACCACCCTCGTATCCCCTTCTATTTGTTTTTAATACTAAATCACTACTGCTTTTTATATTATTTTTGCAATTTAATTTAATTTGATTTCGCTTCTAATTAGACACATGCCTTGTTTTTAAACAAATTTGTTTTCCTGGTAAAAAAAAAAAAAATTAAAGCTGTTTTAATGATTTATTGCAATACAGAAAATGGCATCCATGTGGTGGCTGTTAGAGCAAATATTTTCTTTTAAATCCCTTACAAACACTGTTTATTTTTCGTTTTAAACATAATTTATCGATGCTTTGTGATGAATAATTAAAACTTATGTTTATGTGGCAAATAATAATGGTGACTTCTATATGATGGCGCAATAAAATAATTTATCAAGTTTAATTCCATATGAATATGTAAGTTTATATGTAATTGTATTTATGATGGATTTGATAAATTAGTAAAATGAGCTGCATGTAATAATTGATGGATATTATTATTAATTTTTTTTTGTAATAATAAGCCAACCAAACATTTTGTTTAATGAAGGAAAAAGAGTTCTTTTGTTTGTTGCAAATTAATAATTATAAGCAAATAATCACTTTTTCACAATGATTTTCTGATCAAAAGAATTTTACTTTGAAGATCGTGCCTTATGAGCCTTTTTGTGCTAACTTTATATTTGATTTTTGATTATACTTCCTTAGAATGGAGAAAGTTTTGTGATAAAATTGTAGCGATCAACGATTTTACAGAATACAAGGAAAGTGAATTTGAAGACTTATTGGCTGTGGTACATACCATTGCTGTTTCACATCCAGCACAATGGTGATTAGCAGAAAAATTGTTTCAAGCCCAGCTCATGGCTAATGTTATACTGTTTTAACCTATTTTTCTAATTCTGGTACGATGCGCATGCATAAATAGGGGTGTCGTCACCTAAACAACATGGTTAACCATTCTACTCGAGCTTGAGCTCTTCAATACTGACTGTCTATATTTAATCTCTTTGATCAACTTTCCATTATTGTCAGTGTGCCATAGTAAATTTACAATGCTTTATTTGTATATATTAAGCAGTGATATATTTCTATATATCATTGGTTTCTAATGGGAGTCAGAATAGTGGCCAACTTTCACGTTCTATATCATTAGCCAGAACTGTAGAAAAGTTGTGAAGGAAAATACCCTTTCAAAGATTTGTCTTTTAGCAGCACATTAAAAAAAGTGGTACTCGTAATCAACCAATCTCTGTTTTTTGATTCTAAAGAAAAAGCAGTGATTCAACAAAAATCGGCTCGTTGTGCCGAAAGTGGAATCTCGGCTGTAAGCCAGTGTTCCTCCATCGGTCCACTGTACATATTTTGATTGGCTCTCCACAATGCGTTAATAGATAGTAAACGAAAATTTCGCTATTTGGCCTGTGCCAGAAATCACATGATTTCAAACCACTTACGATTTTAAAATCACATGTGTGATTTTCTAACATTCTGTAAATGATTTCAAACCACTTATGTGTTTGAAATCACATGTGTGATTTTCTAATTTTCTGTAAATGATTTTAAACCACTTATGCTTTTTAAATCACATGTGTGGTTTTCTAATATTCTGTAAATGATTTCAAACAACCACTTATGCTTTTGAAATCACATGTATGATTTTCTAATACTTTATAAAAAAAATTTAAATCACTTACGATTTTAAAATCACATGTGTGATTTTCTAATACTCTTTAAATAATTTTAAACCACCTACGGTTTTTAAATCACATGTGTGATTTGCTAATACTCTATAAATAATTTTAAACCACTTATGGTTTTGAAATCACATGTGTGATTTTCTGATATTCTGAAAATCACATCTTTTCAGAGTTTCCTACTCATAAGCGAAAACGAAACTCTTTTGCTGAAACTTCGCTGTCCGTCCGCTAAAGCCACAAATAACGAAATAATAAAAAATTAAAGTCTATAACCGGCGTCTGCTGAGATTAATTGATTCAGCTAATTGAAACGTTGCTCGGACAGCAGTCAGTTTCGTACTTTTATTTATTTCTTTTTTGTTTTAAGTTTTTCAGTGCAATTTCAATTTTTTCGTTTGCATTACCTGAAGTAAAGATTTTGATATCAAAACGTCGGAGGTCCTCTTTTAAAAGCTCTGCTCTTGAACTAGAAAAATCTGTGAAAATGAATTTTTCCGTGTGCAATTTAACTACTATTAATTAATTAATTACCTTTAACTTATTGCTTCTATGACAAAATGTTTGCCTGGCTTTCGGTGTGTTGATGAGCAGTTTTGTAAATATGTTTTGTTTTTTTCCTTTTCGAATATTGATTGCAATTTATGCAAAACTTATGAATAATAGAGCTAATTACAAATAAATATAATTAAAATGAACTTATTGGCACAATTATAAAATGCAAAAGAAAAAAAGAGCATAAAACGTAAAAAAAGTACACAACTAAACAGAAGTTTTTAATGAAACTAAAACGTAATTAAAGCGCACAAATAGACATGAATAATTTTGCAGCAGGATGTGTGAAAATCATTTGAATTTATTTTAATATTTTGCATACAGGATGAGTTGCAAATTAGAAATATGAAATAATACATGATGTTTAAAAGTTAAGTCTTTGAAAAACTTGCATTTACAGTTGTAAGTAAAATTATGTATGTATATTGAATATGAAAATTTAAACTACTTTATTCTGTAAGTAAGTTTGTAAACTATTGAAAATAAATAATTACTAAACATTAAACTTAAAATTATACATATACTCATACACACACACACACAAACGCTCTCACACTTGTGCAGTCCTCAGAGTTGCCCTGCAGACAAAATGTGCTTGAGGGATTGGATAATTGGCATGTGTTTTTCTTTGCGTTTTAAATCACTGGGACCTGCCAGTGTTTTAAAATCTGCCAGTGTTGTTCAAAATGAGTATGCGAAAGATATTTGATGTCTGCTTTTTTTTTGTATATTTAACTACTGGCACATGTTCCTCACAACCATAAAGTGTTGTTTTACTTTCGAAATTACATTTATATACTTGTGCAGTAGTCAAAGATGCCTTGTAACATAATGGGTATGCGGCAGATACATATGACACCTGATTTTATTTCGTATATTTTGCTACTGGTAGCTGACTCTCAAAGCCGACAAGAGTAAAATCGGGTTTATTATAATTTAATTTTTGTTTTTTTTTTTTTTTTGTTTGTAAAAAAGTCATTATCATAAATTTCTGTGAGCCCGTATTTACTTGTAATTCCACAATTGCAGGTTTTGAGACGCAGGTCTGCGATCTTAATAACTGGTAGTTAACAATTGCAGATCGACGATTGTCTTGACCTTAGAGAGATACAAAACTATCGATAATTACGCCTTTTGATAAGCTGTTGCTTGTCACAATCCGCCGCTTCTTACCAAAGCCGTATTTGTATTTACGTATTTAGTTGGTTGTAAATATTGAAAGTATCACAGCTGATGTCGGAAACATCAAAACTGATTGAATGATTTTAGTGCAGAGTGTCCGGCGGGAAGGTATACTACTCTGTTTGTTAATAATTTTCGATTAAATGAAAGGGAATGGATCTGATATCGATAAATGTTTTATAAACATTTTTTTTTTATCAAGTCTACCGATGAGTTGATTAGCACCAACGAAATATCGTCGGCATATAGACAGCTGAAAAATACAGTAAATATTTTGAAAAGCTTCAATTTTGAACCTGAATTGATAAATGTTTTATTTAATGTCAGCAAATAATGTATGGCATACAGTTTCCGATAAATATCCGTCTATGCCCTTTTGAGCCCATTTTTCATAACATTCTCGCAGATTTTACGCATTATTTCATTAGTTTCATCATGAATGTTTTGTTTGAGTTGCCTCGACGTTTCTGGTTTGTTTGCATAAATACACAAAAAAAAAAAGAAATCTGGAACAGTCAAGTCAGTTGACCATGGAGGCCAATCAACATGACCGTTTCATGAAAATTAAGTTTTTCTTTTCCTTTGTCTCGTCGAACTGTAGTTCTTTTTATTTCATTTTTGCACTGCAAAGTCTTTTGTTTTTGCCTCTTATGGGTCTCGAACTGCAACATTCAGAATGCAGTTCTGCCATATACAGCAATAAAATTAGAGAGTTAGTTTTAGTCTGGGTGATTATTTTGATATGATTTTTTGAAAAAAATTTTTCATAATAATTTTATATTGCAGTTTTTTTTCTGTGTAAAATATGCAAACGCTCACTTTTGACAGTGTTGCGTTTTAATTTTTCTCAGTATGTGATATAAATTTGTATTAATTGAACTGCAACTTATTGACTCTCCGTATGAAATAAAGAGCTCAATAATGTATAGCAATAGTGGTAATTAAGGGGCTTATCTGAATACGGTATAATATAGACTTTGATGTCAAAGACTAGCTAAATAGAATTTTGTGTCATTTGTTATTCAGAATTTATGTATATGTGCATATTTTATGAAATGAAAATTGGAAATATTACAAACTTGCTGTCGGCCTCTTTTATAAAAAAATAATGTTTGTTTATTAAGTTGTTATAAGACAAATTTCTATATGGCATAGATAGATATAAAATATTTGTATATAAATAAACTTGTATACGAACAGTATAGAAAAATATGCCGCAACAACCGTCCAAATACATATGTATTGATTTCCTCATTCTTTTTTTAAATCGTTTAAAAGAGACTTTGGGTGTTTGTTTTTTTTTTTTCTAATTTTTTGTGTACTACAATTATTTTCTCGTATTAAAGTACTACCACCCCTGCACAATCACCCCTTACCTTACCAACAACCACACGCTCATCGACACACACACACACACCCATTCTTTGCCACATGTTTACATACATATAATTATAGACAACAAAAAAAACTATGGTGTGTTTTTTTTTTTAATGTATAGTATAATAAATTCTAAGGTACAATTAAAAACGAAAACACACATTACAAAAGTATAAATGAAAAATGTTAACCACAACCAACACTGAATCATTTCGTTTACAATTAATAATCAATTATAATTTACCTGGCGGGAAGTATTAATGCATCAAACTGTGTCGACAAATGTCGTCGTATAATGTTCTTTGAGTTTGGTATGCCCAGAGCTGTGGCCATTGTGTCGCCCGAAAACGAGGGTTCCAAAACGACCAAACCACCATGAACACCGCTGTCTGCAATAAAGTAAAACAAACAAACACTCATGCATGTGTATATGTACACTTACGAGTATGCTTTTGCTAATAACCATAACACAATTCAATGGCATGTCAGGATGCCTATAATATTTTAGTTGAAAGCAATCTATGAAACTTATGTATATGACAATTGTAAATTTTAAATTTAATATCATATTCTGAGTGTGATTTGCGATAACCAGCAATGAGTGCAATATACAGTAGACTCGCGAAAACGTGAACTAATTTTTACCGAGGGAGTTCAGGTTTTGGATTTTTTTTTTCATGAAAATACGTTGAAAATCAGTATGCAGAACCGTGTAATAGGCTAAATAATATACAACAAATTTTATTTAATAAATTTACTGCAATACTTCATTTCAGTTGATGTAAAGCTATGAAAAAGTGGAAAATTTGTTCCGACTTAGCAATCAATTAAATCTACACTACACTATATCTATATTATACTTTTTTGACAACCCCGTTACTCGTGCACCTTTCCTTAAATGTTCAATAATATCACATGTTCCTGAGGAGTTAAAACTTTTGGTTTCTTGGCAGACATTTTTCTTTGAAACTGAGTTTAAATGCATTTGTTTCTATGTGCACTTTATTTATACTCAAACGCGTAGAGATGTTTCCACCACAATCACCACATAAAACCTGAAATTAAGTATTATATGTATGCATATGTATATATGCAGGTGTGTATACATTTCTAAAAGATGTTTTTGTCACTAAGCTGTAAATAAATTAAAATACCGCTATTCCCAAAATTTATAAAAACCGCAGAACTGACTTAAGAAAATAAAAAATCATTAGGAAAAAAGTTCACGTTATGGAGCCATCATCACTTGTTCACGTTTTAGAGTAGTCAATGTTAAAATAAAAATGTTCATGTTTTTGGATGTTCACGTAACTGGATGTTCACGTTTTCGCGAGTCTACTGTAATTATACATCTGTATAATTACATATGTATGCCTGTACATATGTATGCCTGACAGTGTAGGAAAACAAACGAAACATTACATTAACCGATTTTTTTTTTGATATTTCCTATAATCTCTTTAAAGCGGTTTCGGTGATATGCAACCTCGGCCGAAAAAAGAGCAAATACATATTGGCGTGGCCCCTGTGGAGGTGTTTAAGATTCGGCCCGTCAGAATATAGCACTTTTACTAAAAAATGTAGTTCTTCTTTTTTTGCAAAATAAAATCTCATTATAAAATCTGGTCAAATTGAGCATAAGTTGAAAGTATCTAATAGCAAAAAGCTAAAAATTATAGCAAATTATTTTGTTAAGATTCTTTTCTATTTATAAGTATTTATTTTGTGTTTGGTTGTTTGTAAAGCAAAAAAAAATTTTTTTTTTGTAGCAATTCATACTGCTGAAAACATTTTCGATGGGCCCCTCATGTTTTCATAAGCTGAATAGAAAAAGTCTAAACTTAATTAAGGTGATTTTCTTTGGTTTATTAATTTGAGCTCGAGGTCACTTTTATTTACTTTTGAAAATTGTTCGATACTTCGTTACTCCTTAATAAACCAAAGAAAATTAAAACTATAGCATCCAGAACACTTAATTAATATGAATATCTTGCCACCCTTACGTCATATTGCTCTTGAGATCGTACCTTTTAAGTTTTCAGCATATTCAGCCAAGTCAATGGATCGGGCCCAGCGCACAAAACGTTGATTGGTCCACACAATGGGATCTGTGTCCACATTTTCCGATTGTACTCGACGCATGGCCAACGTCTGGCGATCATATTTAACAATGCGTAAAACATGTATACCTGAAATTAAAAAATAAATAAAAAAAAAACATAACCTATAGTTAAACAAAAACACAATCTATGGCCGCAGTCCTCCCTTTTCCAACCTGCCCAAAACTCTGCCCGAACTTACCATGCACAATACTGGCCTGATGAAATTTTCGTGTTACACCTAAAAATTTTTCCAGCTCCTTTTTCGACAGTGTATCCAACATGCGTGCATCGACTAGGGAATGCGAAAAGGATTCAGCATATTGAGGCAGGCCAATGTCCGGCAGCCATTCGACAGACACCCAAGTATGACCCAGCTGGGTTATCATGGGATAACGCACCATTTCCGGTCTTCTTTGTTCCTCAATGGCCAAACGCAGTTTTTTACGATGCATGGGATGTGTCAAACCCAGTCCTGCTTCCAGTTCTATATCGTTGAGTTCCAATAGTACTTTACCACTTTTAACATTTTCCGAACAGCGTGTACTGTATTGTGGCATGCCGAGGGCAACTTCTAACCAGGCTAAAACTTGTGAAGCACGCCATCTTTCCATGGGTATTTGAGAAGCTTCACGCAATAAACGCAATTTTTCACCATAACCTTCTTCGGCCAGGGGACTCCAGGAAAATTCGTTATCTGTTAGCAAGTAAAAATGGGCTATTCATAATTTATTTCCATTAATTAGCTGTGTTTAATTACATTCACTAGCGCCATCTGCCGACAAAGCCTTGTTTTTGTTTCTCGAACGGGCAAACACTCTTGATATGCTGCCCCAAGTACCGCCTCGACCATTGCGCGCCCCCAAGGCGGTGCTGCTCGATTTGGGAGCAAATTTTCTGGCCACTGCTCCGGGGCCATCGGAATCAACAGGGGAGCCCAATTGTTCAACGGACCTAAATGTGGTTGTATTAAATGTGATTTAGTGTTTTTTTTCTCAAAGTTTGTTTTTAAAGATTTACCGTCTAATTCATAAAAATTATAATAGGTTTATAAAGCTCTTATCTGACAGATTTTCCATACAAATATGTCAAATAACAGTCTTATAAGCCTGCTATAATTTTTATGAATTAGGGGGTTATTATTTGGTTTTCTTCGACCCCTGTTTTTATATTTTATATATTTATTTTCTGGAGCTAAAGATCTTTTTTTTTTTTTTTTTAAATATTTAATTATTTTTGTCAATATTTCGCTCTTCTTCGGATAGCTTCTTCAGGACAATAATAATGAAAATAGTTTTTATTTGGTTTTAAATGTTTAAAAAGTTTTTGTAAAAGAGAACTTTTTTAAAAGTTTTTTTTAAAGGGTACTATTTGGCATGACTTTTTTAAGAACTTTTAAAACGAACTTTCTGGCAAAAAGTACTTCTACTGAAAAACGCTTTTTTAAAAGAAACTTTTTCTTAAAGCTAAAGTTTCTTTTGTAATACAGACAATTTTTTAAAATATCGTTTTTTCGAAAGGTGCATCTATAAAATGCCTTCATTTAAAAGGGGTTTTTTCAGAAAGTACTTGAACGAAATTTGCATATTTTGTCGAAACGATGTGTTTTTTAAAGACATCTTTTTTAAAATGTGCTTTGGCGCAAGATAACATTTTTAAAGTGATTTTCTAAATACTTTTTTGAATGCTCTTTCTTAAAATGTAGTCTGCTTTGAAAATCCTTTTTTTTTAAAGGGTGTTTATTTTAAAATTTACTTTGCTAAATATATTTTTTTAAATTAAAAAAAAAAAATTTTTAAAGCTTCTGAAGACATTCAAATGATTTGTTTTTTTTTCCTGCATTCTATTTGTTCACAATACAACTTTTAAGTCGCTTAGATAATTTACCTGGAATAGGCGGCAGAGTTTAGAGGTGATAACGTGGGACTTCGTTCTTTAGGTGTTCCATCTTAATAATATACAATTAAGTTTGTAAAAGCAATTAACTTATAACTTGAGATTTTTTGATTACTTACATTGATACATATTTTGACTAGATACCAAAGATATACTATCCGGATCGACGGTAATACAGGGACCATTATCAGAAATGCCATCACTAAAATTGATATCACCGCCAGTGCTTTCGCGATCACTATTGTTTCTGAGCACAGAATCATTTGAACAGGAGTTACGATCGCCGGCAGTATTGCCCGAACTATTGCTAAAAGCCGACAAGGAATTTGAATTTCCACGCCCACTATCATCATTATTGCGATAATTTACTACAGCTGCTGTGTTGCCTGCGGGCATTTGACTCAACAGCACCGATGTGGCAGAGGGCGGTGTTAGAGGAGCAAACGACAATAGACTCTCCTGATCAGACAGACAGCCAGACATTTGCCTTTGTAATTGCTCTTGAAGTTTTTGCAACTGCAAATCGCGAGCACTTAATTGCTGCGCCAATGCCAAAGATCTTTCGGCTTCGTCTCTGGCCTGTTTCAACAGCTGCCATCTTTCTCTTTCACGATCACCCGTCAGCTTGGCATTATTGCTCTCTGACTCTCTAACGCGCTCCTGGTAGTTGCGTATGAAATCTCTTAGCTCTTGTTCCTTTTCCTGCAAAGAGGCACACAGCTGTTTCACTTGGCCCACCAGTTCGCTTTTGTCACTTCTGAGTTTCTTGCGCTCAATACGTAACGACATTAATTGACTTTTAGCCGAACGTAACTCTTGCTCCAAACGGTCAATGCGCTGTTGCGTATTGGAGCCACTGCCATCAGTTGATTGTCCATCGCCACAGCTATTCGAATCGGAAAGATCAATGCCACCCACAGCACCCTCGGGAGAATTCTCTAGTAGTTTTCGCAAGCGATGAACTTCAGCATTGAGACGCTCATTTTCTTCGCGTAGTTTTGTGGGAGAGTCTGCAATGACAAATTATTTATATGTATGGCAAATCAATAGTAATGACTTGGCTTTGCAAAACTACTTGTACAATCACAACGCCATTTACGGTCACTAGAACACTTACGTTTTTCCTAATTATGTAAACATTAATGAGCTGCTTAGCTAAATCTTAAATAATTATTTCTAGTGCAGCTGTTACATGCAGTCAATAAAATTCTGGTTTCGTTTTATGCTCATTAAATTAATTAGAAAATAAAAATTAAACACCGCTTGTTTTCCAAATAAATATTTTATGACAACTTTTAACAGCATTTCAACAATGGGCTATAAAAACTTTGACAACCAAAATTCTATCAACTTGATGAAACAACAATATTATCTTTTTAGTGCAGCTAAATAAATAAGCTCAGCAAAATAATTAATAAACTTGCAACTGAAAATAAAAGCAAGCAATTAATGCCTGATCAAAGTTCTATCGAAAGCATTTGTGAAAATTACACATTCTTGCTTTTCTGAGGCAAGTGTAAGCAAGTGCAAGCAAGTGTGTGCACAGATATGAAATATTTACCTGAAAATATTTAAAATTTTGCCTGCAATCAAATGGAATTGTATACAAAAAAAAAATACTTATAAAATATTCAAATAACTATGAATTTTTTTTGAAAAGGTTCATTTTTGGACCTGAATTAATATATTTACAAAATATATATTTGAGGTCAGGGGACTTTAAAAATAAAATTCAATTGTCTATAGACCACGACAGATACTGGGACAGTTGAAACCACAGTTGACCCCCTTTAATGAGAGACTGGTTTAGCCTGCCACCGTTGAAGCATTTTTCGTGTCTCAATTTCTTTTGGAAGAGAACTTTAAACAAAACACTGCCCTTCAGAACCAATAAATAAATTCCCTTTTTCAACATCTTTTCCTGTTTGTCCATAAAAATTCAACAAGTTGTTCCAGCGCTTGTTCTCTTCTCTTGAATTCTCTTCACTTCAGTTAATGTGCTGGAGTGTTGTCGTTGCTTTAACACAAATTAATATTCTTTTGTTGCTGCAAATTCCTTCGTGCAATAATTTGTTGTTTTTACAACTTTGCACTACAAACTAATTAATTAACAATTACAACGAAACCAAAATCCCCAGCACAACTCTGGTGGTGAGAGGAAACAGAACACTTTCCTCAAATTAGAAACATTGTGCGTGAGAGAAATAAAAAGAAAGTAACTACTGCAACAATAACAACAACAAGCAGGGAATTGTTTTTTTTTTAGTTGTGTGACACGAAGAGTTTTAGTTACCGTAAGAAGGTGTGCAAATGTGTGCCGGTTACACTAAAGTACAACTACTTTAGAAAAAAGTTTTAATTGGTAAAAAAGAAAAGAAAAACTTTAAGTAAAAAGAATTCAAAGAGAATGAGAAAAAGGCGAAATGTTTTAGACAAAATCAGTGTATTAACGAAAAAAGAAAAATATTTTGTATTGCAATGAATTTATGAGAATTTTCGTTGAAAATTTGAGTGAGGAGTGCTCCATTTAGTTGTGAATGTAAAAACCCCACAGCAAGGCGAACACTGCAAAAGATCACGGAATTTCAGAAATAAGACAGAGGCAAAACTGCATTCAAAATTTATGTTCTTAGATTTTTCAAGTCTACTTGATGAGTTGTTTAGCAGCAACGAAATGTCGGCGGCATATAGACGGCTGAAAAAAGACAGAAAGCACGAAGGTCTATACCTACAGTAATAGATCTCAATTTTCTCTTATAGCGAAGAAATAATTAAGTTCGTTGTTGTTTACAAAAACTTTAAAATTTGTTCGAAGAACAAATTGTCTGCCTGCGAATTAATTTTTTCGTATCTGTCAAATCGAAGTATATTCATTGTGGCAACTGTGATTCGGGAAGTCGTGTACTAATATGATCTTCTTCTTAGTGCCTTTATTCCTTTACACCTTATTTCTTTATTTTTTTTTCTACTCATGCCTGCCAACACTTACGATATGTACAATACGCCGGGTCGATTTGTAGGGACAGTCAGTAATTTTTTGATGTTGTGCCATCAATTTTTTTTTATAACTTTTGGCTTGAGGAAAATAAAGTTTGAAAAAAGTAATTTTCGAGGCATAGAAGGTAATACGGAATGTAATGCGGTGTCGAAGTGTTCGAAAAAATATTGAGGAGAAAAAACTTATTGTTGGGTGGTCATAGATTTGACTTCTCTATGGGCACCCTGGGGCAAGTGTGAGGGGAGGCTAAATTTCTGCCACTGATTAGTGGCCATGGGGGAACCAAACCCATACCACGGCTCTCTGAGAGGAGGCTCTCATACAAAAACAAAGCAAAATTAAAAACCAGACTCCTCGAAAATTATTTTTTTTATGTATCGTAAAGGAACGTTTTCTTCTTCAAGTCAAGGGCTAGCGATTGCTAAATTGCCCCCACCCTAATGTACAACATGTATATTTATGGAGATACTAATTAAGGGCAATTCAGACTATTATACTGTGTATTAATATCTGCCAAAAATTCAAATAATATGTGTGATGGTGTGAATGCAATGTGTTATGTAAACGAGAAATAATACGATAAAAAATTGACATCCCATAAGACTTCACCATTTTTTTTGCAAATTTTCTAAACGATAATACATTTCATTCGATCAGGGTTGTTTTTTTAACACAAACAGCTGTTGAAAAATTTACTAGCCAGTTGTTTCACAGCCGATGGCATGCCGTCACTGATGGCATTTGATTTCGTTATACAAGGGTTCGAAATTTGGAATTTGGTTACCGTATAGAAATGTTTTTTGCTGTAGCTGTATTTAGAAAATAAAATATTTTTGTGTTATTCAATTTGCTTCTGTGTTACATAACTATTATTTTAGCTGCTCAATATTTTTTAGCGCCGGCACGTCCACCGCCAACATGAAATTGCTCTTCTGCCGCCGTGTAAAGTTTTATTTTGGCACGTTTATTCTGTGATTAAACGTATGTGATTAACGTATGTTTAACATATGCCACAGCTGTTTTCTTTTCCACTCAAATTTTTTATTTTATTTGAAGTGTGATGGTGTGAATGTAAAATGTAATTTACGTTAGACTTTTTGACAGTCGCAAGAAATCTAATTATACTTTCAGCTCACGAAACTCGATAAAAGTATTTATACTTGTATAATAGTCTGAATTGCCCTTTAGTACGTATTTCTAATGCATAAGTGTGCGTTCTTAGGATACTAAAAAATGTTTTACTATCAGTGCGTATCAAAAAGCGCCATATCATCTGTTTTTGCACATACTATGAGCCTATTTCTCAGCTGCGAACGTTTTCGTTCGTTTGCACAATTACATTGAAAGCAATAACAATATTCAATATTTTGTTTTTGCTTTCAATGTAATTGTGCAAACGAACGGCAACATTCGCAGGTGAGAAATAGGCCCTACATTTTCTTAACACCCATGCGACCCATTTACTTTTTGCATTTTTGAAAAAAATTTTAATTAATTGTTTAATAAAATTACGAACAACACTTTTTGGCGGCCTTGTCATCTATTATATGTATAAGGCAAGAGCTATTGATTGCTAAATTGACCCACCCTAATGTGCAACATGAACTTTTGGGAAAGAAAATATGAAATCGAAGCACAAAAGATAGTCCATGAAAGGATTAAGACTTGAGCAACCATTCGCTTAATGAAAAAAAACAAAAAATAAAACCGTAAGCATTAATGCTTAAGTTTTAAGAAGAGCAAAAAGAATTAATTAAAAATTTGCTGCTGGCAAAACAAAAAAAAAAAAAAAAAAAAAAAATAACTGAAAGCAAGATTGCAAGATTAAGTTGTATTTTTTTTTTTTTTTGCTGATGCCATAACGATGAAAGCAATGAAGTAAGCGTTTTTAATTAGAAGTGATTAAATAAATTTCATTCGTGAACAACTTTGATAAAGAAAATAGAAAGTAAATATTAATTATAAAAAAAGGGTAAAAAACTTTAAGTGCATAAAATATGCTTCGTGACAGAACTTTAATAGACATTTAAGATGTAATCATCAGGTCAAGCAGAGTCATGCAGATGCATGTTCGTAGCCGTTAAATCAATTTAAGTTATTATCCTAAAAAAAAAACCTCAAAAAGAAATATTATAATATAAACATAACAAATTTGTGAAATTTAAGCAAATTTGAGCCAGTGCAAGAAAAAGAACTTTAATTTCTTTTCGCTGTAATCTTTTGAGTGTAACGTATGTGACAAGCGTTAACAAGCGTAAAGGAAACATAAGCTTAAGCAAAAATAAATAAAAAATAAAGTGAAAAGCAGCGCCAGTGCAGCGCCAGATGCAATAAAATGAAAGTGATGTATGAATGGTGTGTCATTTAGAAAGGCTTAACTCACATTTCTTTAAGCTGAGGGTTTCCGTTTTGCATATTTTGATTAATTGAAAGATATTATATGGAAATATGCGAAGAACCCTAAACTGAGTAATATATGAGTTGAGGCTTCTCTACATGACACTAGAGATATGTTTGTATGCGGCTGATGTCTTGCTCGTATACGTGTGTGTGTGTGTGTGTGTGTGCGCGCGCGTTTGTAACTATGTATGTCTTTATTTTTTCTATATATTTGCTTACTTTAACAACGTTTTGTTTGTTTGCTTTCTACGCGACTTAAGCCATTCTTACCTGCATCATTGCATTCTGGCTGCTCCTGTTCCTGCTGCTGCTGCTGCTGCTGCTGGTGGCGAAGCACAAACTTCATGTCATTATTGCGATTGCCATCACAGTTATTAAATGTATTAAGCTGCTGTATTGTTGCTATTGCCGCAGCAGCAGCAGCAGCAGTAGTTGCCTTGGTTGCTTTTGAGGGTGTTGATGTTGTTGTTGTTGTTGTTGTTGTTGGTTTTGTGGTAACTGCCGCCGATGAATCCAGTATTGGTCCAAATGTTGTTAAAGTTGTACAGACAATATCATTGGCATTTCTTTTATCAACTAAATGTTAAAAAAAAAGGAAGCAGTTGGTGCTTTTGTTCTTTCACTACATTATCCTACTTTTGATTTTTCAACGACAAGTGTGTATATTTACATATGTATTCGCATGTGTGTGTGTGTGTGTGTGTGTATGTATGAGTGGCTTTTTATGGATATGTTTGAATAATGAAGAGAAATAGAAAGAATATATCGCTTACACAAAGAACACAAATTGAAGTTGATGATTCTTACAATCACATCACGCCGTGCGAAAAACATAAAGTGACTACTATGTCGCTACAAATTTTTCATGGCAATAGTCACAAACAAATGACGTGACTCTAGAGAGCTTCATAGAATCTCGGGTCAGCAAACAATTGAAAACCTCATAAATCAAATGACCCTGTCATTTTATGCAAAATGCAGCAGGTCTAATTTTGCCCACATCAGAAGTTTGCAATACGTTAATTAATCGTCTCTATACCTAGATATAGATCTTCATTAGTTATGGTATAAAATCAAACCTTCTCTAACCCCCTCTGTGATCTCGCATGTATGAAGGTTTTTTACTACCTTTTTTCTAGTCATTGGTTTATTTCCGGAAATGATATTTTAATTTTTAGACTTTGTAAATATTTGTTGTAATATCTAAAGATAAAAACTCAAGAGTGCTTTAAAAATAAGTATATTGTTAACTATTGATAGTAAAGAAAATAAAAACAAAAAACGACGTGACTCTAAATGCGTTTGTCATTTAGAAAAGTCAACTAAAAAGTTATGAATTAGTGATTATTGATTAGATAGCCAGCAAATATCATTGGCATAATCAAGATCGCTAACCTAGTTCGGTAGTCCAAACTAGATGTCTTATTTAGAAGAGGCGAGATTATGCACCTTTGATGGTCACCCGACTTAAATTTAATCTCCACCCTGTTATAACACTTAACACTGTGCACCTCAAAACAAGTTTCTTACCAGGTTAATAAGTTTTCGGGGGAGACCTTAGCGGGATATAAAGTTTGAAAAATTATGTTGGCGTGGTACTATTATTTAACAAATTTGTGAATTATTTCTTACAACATGTTTTTTGTTTGTTTAATTACACCCTCTCATCACTGATCAAGCGACATTACTGCTCCGCAAAGAACATTTGCGGTTAAACGTACACTGTAGTCTGTGTGAGTTTATTATAATAAATGTATGCGTTTTAATTGGCAATTGTCTGCTCTGTGTTTCATCTTACAGTGCAGAGTTTCATCTTCAGTTTGTTTTTGAATGCATTTATCTCTTATGTTTTCTCTTTTTTTCCCATTTTTTTTTCGGTGCTGACAATAATCCGGTTTGCTTGCCATCAACAACTGTTTGTGTCAACACAATTAAATCGCATTTAAAATGAAAAGATTGAAGAGATTGATGGGGTTATTTTAAGAATGAGTTTGTTTATGCGCAATTAATGAATGTTGGTGTATTAAACTCTATCACAGAGATAATGAAAAACATAAAACATTTGGTTTGCTTTCAATATGCTAAAATTAAGGGGCAAACGAAACGAGGTCGTAGTTTCGGTTTTAAGGAAGACTCTAACACTTCCACGACAGTATGGAGATGGAATGAACTAAGTCTGCAAGCGGTATGCAACAACAATATTTGGTAAACAAACAGCAAACTGTTGAAAGAAATAAGGGGAAGAGAATGTTAAATGGCAGCAAAGAAAGTACGATAGATTTTGCCATCCCTGGCTTAGCCCAGGCAATTTATCTCAATCATATGCAAAGTTTTATAGAATAAGCTGATGCAACTCAGTACACACATACACACTTTGAAAAAGTACGATAGTACTAATCTTGCCATCCCTGGCACAGTCCAGGCATCTCACATCAATCATACGTATTAATCATACGCAAAGCATATGTTCAATAAAGTAGATGCCCTCAGTGCACACACATTGTGAAAGTTGCCAAGCTGTCAGAACATTGTGCAATACAAAATTAATATACAAGAAAAAATCCATAGTAGAAAGAATGCTCGAACTGTTTTCGTTCTCAGGCAGAGGAAAACAATAACGAAAGTTGATTAGTTTTTTTGCCTGCCGAAAAGAACACAGAAAATCAATATTAAAAAATTAAATTATTTTCCTAATTTTGTTGTGGAATGTGAAATTTAAAAATGAACGAAAAAAACTTTAAATTGAATTTGCAAGCATAACTTCTTGTTACCCAAAAAAAAAAAAAAAAAACAAAAACACCATTTTACATTATAATGGAAAATTAGAGAAGAAGAAAATCAATCAGCTGCCGTCTTAAATACACTTGATATAAATATAATTTGATCGTATGTATAAGTCTTAAGATATTCTATGCCTTTGCGGTTATTACACTACCATACGAGGGCTGGCTTTTATATTTCGGTTTAAGACAACAAAAACAAATATTAATCATCGAAAATCACTTTAGTGTTTTTCAAAATATTCCTCATGAAAATTTATAAACTTTTACATGGATTTGAACTAAATTTCAAAGCACTTTGCCACTCTGATTGGGGTGTCTCCAAAACATAAGCTCGGAATGCAGCAAACGCTTCTTTAAATGTAGAAAAAGGTCGAAATCTCAGGTTGTGTTTTACAACTGAAGTTGGACGATGTTCGCAACACTAAGCTTGTCAAGTCCCAAAATATAAAAGGCAACCCTCATATACCCGCTGCTAACATTAGGTTTCTTAAGTATTTTTATTACTACCATTTTGGGGTCACTTTTGCACCACGACCGACAAGATGCCCCTAAAGACCGATTACTAGATTATTAGCAATTTTCCTTAGGGCCATTGGTTTGATGTAAGCGATGTGCTTGGGAACCAACAACAAGATAAACAGATCTACATCTATACGCAGTGGGACATTTGCAAAGGATATGTTCCGCCGTTTCTCTTCCTCAGAGTCCAATTTCAGTTTTCCGAGATGGTAATTTTTCTTACTTACATAATCTTGCGTTTTATTTAGAATACATTCAATAATATTCATCAAATTCTTTTTAACAACGAAAAAATTGAGTTAAATATTTAATATGCTTTCAATTACTCAGCTTGTTTGCCATATGATTGCAAGCAAAAATCCCTGAACACAGTAAAAGGAAGTGCATGAGAACATCAACAGCGCATGATGCACGCAGTGCACTTTATATCCGTATTGATTTTTGTGTAACTTTAATGAAATCATTAATAAGATAAAAATAATTATTTCATGTTCAAAAGAGATTCTTATTGGCTCAGTAATATTGAGGCAGTTATAAGTGTAGAAAGGGAAAAAGACCAAAATGCCAAATTTTAAATTAAAATGCATTGGAAATAAACTATAATACAGAAGTTTAAAAATGCTTTATCATTTTTTAGTTTAAGTTTCAAAATTAAAGAGCAGAATTATTGTTTTCGAAAGTTCACTAGAACATATAAAAAAGTTTACTGTCATCTGCTTTTGCTTGTTCAGTCTTATGATTATTATTCTCCAGCCTTAATTTAAGACTCAAGTGAATTTGGTAAGAATTTTTGCAAGGTTTTCATATGTATGTATATTTATAAATTTTCTTCATTCTCATCATCGCCATCACAAACAATCTCCTTATAGACTTAATCAAAAATATGCAAATATTATCATAGACTAAAATTCGCAAATAATTGCAAACATTTTAACCTTCCATTAGGAAAACGCAGCAAATATTTATTTGTTACTGAATCTACATTTCAAAGATAAAATTATTTGCATAAAATTAAACTTTCATTGCCACCAACACAAATGCAATTAACAAAAAAACTTACCCACCCACACACACACACACGCACACACTCTCATTATAAGTAAAGAAGTACTTAAGAATTTCTTTTAAGAATTTGCATAAAGATGAAATTATACAAATTTTCAAGTTGAGAAAATTACAAATATTTGCAGGGAAAGACAAATTGCTTATGAAAGTATTTGCTAATAAAATGCTTAAGTTTTAGATATTAACATTAAGATACATGCACAATTGTGGATCATAAAACTAATAAGCTCTAGGGAATAAAAGGCTTTAGAATCAAAATTAAGAAAATTTGTAGCAGCTTTGTGAAATCAATTCATCTTACGCATGAAGCAGAAAACATAAGCTGATTTTAAGTTGAAATTAAATGAGAGCAGTATGTTTTCTGAAAGCAAAGCGACAGGGTAGTAAATACGATTGCCTACTTCACGGCGCATACATATCAGGATTGCAGTCTAATTTATAATTGTGAATTTTAAATTATTTTGTACATTGGAAAATATTTGAGACTTTTTTACAGCAAAAAATGCATAAAGAACACAAATGAAGTATATTTTATATCACTGAAGGAAACCTAGAGTCAAATGGCTCCAAGTCGCTACATTTGTCGCCTATATTGGTGAATTTTTTTTTTCAAATTGTCAACAGAGTGTCTCCAGTTTTTTGTTTTATGAACAGTGTTGTGATTGTTGAAATTTGTAAGTGAAATGAAAATCGTTTTTATTTGCAAAAGAGAACATTGAAATGACAACATTATTAATGAATGGACAAATTTTATTTCTTGATTTTTCAATTGAGTCTCGCTACTGACGTTTCTGTCAGGGTAGCGACAATGTCTATAGAGAAACAATAGTTTCTCTATGGTCGTCATATAGTCGCATTAGAAACACCTAGTCACTAGTTCCTTCGTCAGCAGTTGATTTGCAATGAAAATATTGAATGTCAACAGAAAAAATCATTATATGAGATATAATATGTCACTAGTACTGGTGACCTTGTCAATAGTAAATCACTAGAGTTTTCCTACTGACATTTACTTCAGGGTAGTGATAAATATTAAATTAATTAATAACACCCATATTCATAAAAACTATTGAAGGTTTATTACACGTTTATTTGACAACTATTCCATAGAAATACGTCAAATAAGAGCTTAATAAGCTTACAATAATTATTATGAATTTGGCCTTAAAAGTTTAGCAATAAAAATTATTTTCGAATGTTGCCCTAGAAATTTATGTTTGTAGTAGAGTTGGCATTTCCATTTCAAAAATAAAGAAAACTAAAATACTTGCAACTCTTCGCTTTGACGACATTTTTAAAATGAACTTTCACGTTTCTTTCATGCTTTTGAGCAAGACATTTTCATGAAATACACAGATTTCATTAAAATTTTTCTTCGTAATACTTATACAGAAATTTAATGAAAGCACTTTTCCGTCTAAATACCGGTTTAGAATGAAACCTGCTGGAGTTAAATTTTTTACAAAAATTAAAAAAATAAATAAAAGTGAAAATGAAAACGCTTATGAAATGGGGTGGTGGCTTTAAATCTAGACAAATCACATTAAATATTAACTAAATATTAAAAACAGTTTTGAACACAATTGAACATTTTTAAGTGGCAACAAGACAACAAACACTTAAGGTCTGTTGCTCTGCCAACGAAGTTTTCTATCGCATATTCCTATTGAAAACAATTTTACTTTGTATTCCTCTAAATGCGATTGAAGTTTTCTTTTGCATATTCGTATTGAAAACAACAACAAAAGACAATCAGAAAATTGTTGTTGCTCTTAGAACAAACATGCGAAAGAGGAACTGCATTTAGAGGAACCGGCAGTTAGTTTTTCAATTGTTTTTTTTATACAAATTTAATTATTTATTTGCCTTAAGAGCCAATTGAAATGTATTAATTTAGATCCAAAAACGAACCTTTTTAAAAAATATTTGCTGTATTTTCAGCTGTCTATATGCCGACGACATCTTTTAAGAATTTCTCAAGTCTATTGATGAGTTGATTAGCATCAACGAACTGTCGTCGGCATATAGACAGCTGAAAAAGACAGCAAATATATTTTAAAAAGGTTTTTTCCAACCCCTGTTTTTATATTTTATATATTTATTTTCTTGAGGTAATACCTTGTTCATACACGGTATTCCTAATTGAGATAATATTCAGTTTATTGACATAATATTTTTTGCATTTATACATACAAATATTGCGCTAACTCAATTAGTATTTGACAGCTGGAAAAAAGTTGTTGTTTTTTTGTTTTGGTAGTGAGAAAGAAAAAGTGAAAAATATTTTCAAATAATTTATTTTGTTTTGTTTGCTTTTGTTGGCATTTATCTCGTCATTCATCTCGCATTGTATACTTTTGCTTATTAAACACATCTTTTACAGTGTTGTATTTCACCTTTTTCTCAATATTCAAAGCAATTTTGAGTTTATTAAGCAATAACTTTATTGACTTTTTGTATGGAATATTGAGCTCAATAATGGACTTTATTGCGATTATCTCAATAGAGGCGCATGTATGAACATGGTATAAAGGTTTTTTATTAAAATTATTTAATTATTTCTGTTGATATTTCGCTCTCCTTTGGGTATTGTCCTGAAGAAGCTATCCGCGAAGGAGAGCGCAATGTCGACAAAAATATGTAAATAATTTTAATAAAAGATTTTTGAAAAAAGGTTCATTTTTGCAACTAAATTAATAAATTTTTATAAAAAAATTTTGAAAGAAAACTTCGATGGCATTTAGAGGAACAGGCGCAGTTGAATTGAACATAAAACGTGTTACAATTGAGCAGCCATGGATCAAACCGTGACTTCAGCAAAGTATTGAATTGTGTCCCCAGGACTAAATTAAGGCGTCAAGCGTATTTTTGCTGTCTAAACCATCCTTTTTTACTACAAAGTGTTTGGTTTGGACAACGCGCCAATTTAGTTGGCACTGTAAACAATATAACTTTATTTTAATACAGTTTTAGGCCATTTTCTCAATCCGCTTTCGAAAGTGAAATGCCATATTTGATTCCATTAGCTCCTCATTTGTTTGTTAAGGAAATGAGAAATACATACACAGTTTAACACACATAGACACACATACACATACTCCTGCACACACACACACACACACACAAACAGGAAACACAAGGCCATTAGGGTGAATGTATTTGAGTGCATACAAACCTAAAGATGTTTGCAAATTATTAGTGACAGCTGCTGCTGAAGTATGTGTGGCAATTAAGTTATTGATATTGAAGACATTCGAGCCACTTAAACTGTTGCTGTGATTGCTGTTGTTGCTTGAGGAACCACCGCTACCGCTGCTACTTCCGCTGCCGCCACCGTTAATTAAGTGATGATTATTCAATTGCTGTAATTGTAGATTGTGCTGCTGCTGTTGTTGTTCGCTCAATAAGCCACCAATGCCCACGGCACGTTGGCCACTGCCATTTTGTTGTTGCGTCATATGTGTTGCAACTAATGTGGTCTCAAGGCCACTAACACCACCAGCGCCAATTTTAGTGGCTGTTGTTGTTGCGGCTGTTGATGTTTGATAATTTCGTGGTATTTGCTGCTGCTGCTGCTGCTGGTCAATCGTCATTGGTGAGGTGAGCGTGTGATTGCTACCGTTTGAACTTAAAGGCGATATTGTACTTTCAGCACCACCTGCAACGCTGCCACTGAAAGTTACATCATTTTGCTGTTGTTTATAATATTGTTGTTGTTGCTGTTGTTGCTTGTTTACATACACAGCACCTGCTGTTGGTCCAGATGGTGATTGCAAATTATTTGCTGATGCTACAAATTTTCCGCTTGTTGAGTTTGAGGTCGCTGCTGCAGCTGCTGCTGCAGTTGCTGTATCCAGTGACAAAATTGCTTTTAATGGTTTGTTGTTGTTGGCACTTTTTTCATTCAATACTGATGAGTCCAATGACTTAATATTTTTCTATGGAAGAGAAAATAAAAAAGTTAATTGCAATATTTTTTTTTTGAATAAACGTTTTTTGTAAAAAAAATTTTATAAGAAAATTTCATAAACATTGACCAGACTACAATTGAAATAGTGCACGTGTAAAGCTGAACTCAGCCATTTGTTTTCAATACAAATTTTGTCTAGACAAGTCTGTTTTAAATGTAGTAATGTTCTTATTAAACGGGCATTTGCCGAAAACAGCGTGACCACTACTTTTATTGGTACACCGGATCTGTAGGAGGTGTGAAAACACCAGCTCATGTTTGTACAGCTCGTCCTACAGAAAATATTGCTACTGCTGGCGATAAGCGAAGGCTGAAGAACCGTCCACCTCAACTCGTCGTGGTGACCAGCAATTGCAGTGCTCACGCTCGTCGTTGTTGAACATCAAGGATAAAAGGCTTGCATTTATACGCTCACAAGGTGCAATTGACTCAACAACTAAAGCCGCTTGATCATTCCAAGCATCTTCAATGTAAACGGGTAGTTAAGCGGGACTTCTTCCCTTAAATAAAAATGCATGTGTTCTCAGCCAACGTTATAAACAAATTTTGTTTCGGTTTTATTAGTTCATTTCATTTTCTTTACGGTTTCAGGTTGAATGATTTTGTATTCATTTGCGAAAATGTTTGTTTTCACTTCACCACAACTTTTCCTTGCGATTGTTTTCTTAAAAGTGAGTTTTTAGATGTTAATTGTCAAAAATGTCAAAACTGACCAGGGCTGGATAATGTGGCACAATGTGCACACGGCTGAGCACAATGGCCAGAACGATGCCAAAAATGGCAAAAAAAATGAAAATATCTTCATTCAAGAGGCACATTTTCATTTGGGTGAATGATAATCCAAGAGTGATTGTCGAAAAACCAAAGAACCCACAAAGAGTGACTATTTGGTGTGGTCTATGGGATGGCGGCATCATCGCGGTGTATCCTTACCAAAATTAAACTGATCAGGCAATTATTTTGAATGGTGCCCGCTATCGTGACATGATAATGAACTTTTTATGGCCCGAATTGGAAGATATGGATGTGCATGTTATGTGGATTCAGCAGTACGGTGCCACTTGGATCTTTTGCGTGACAAATCCAATGGCCACCACGTATTTTCTTACGTGATGGCGATATCACTTGGCCTCCAAGATCACGTGATACGACATCGTTGGTCTTCTTTCTTTGGAGTTATTTTGAATAAAATATGTACTTCGTTAAACCAGCCACAATTCAAGAGCTAAATAATGAGATAATTCGGCCCATTAATGGCTTAGAGCCTCAATTAAGCCTCAGCGTTATTGAAAATTTGCACCATCCGATGGAGGTGTGCCGCCAACTTAGTGGCGGTCATTTGGCCAATATTTTCTGTCATACATAATTGAACTATACCAATATTATAAGAATGAAAAGAAACTAAATTGTAATCTATTCAAAATCAATATCGGCCCTTAAAATCGAAGCATTCTTTATTTGAAGTTTTGCAGTATTGAAAAGAATGCTTTGACTGCTGTGGACGGGATAGTGTCGAAGGCTTAAACACTGGTCACCGAACACACAATTTCGCTGCAGCTAATTCTGGCTTATTCAACTTTGCAAAATTAGCTTAGGTTAGATTGATTGGAGGGGTTTCTTTGCTCATAACTTGCGACATGCAATTAAGCCAGTATAGTCTTGTTCTGCACTCCATGGATTTAATCATAAACAGTTTGACCCACAGATCTATAGAAACCCCATCTCATTACAAATTTCTTTAATTTTCTCCAGCATATGCCCCGTAATTGGCTGGTGTCTGGTAAAGTGTCTCTGACAAGATATCGGGAATTTATTTATGAGAAGGCGGAGCACTGGCACAAATAGTGCTCTAATGTCTCGCTCTTCACTCCACAAGGTCTGCGTTCATCTCCTCCCGCTATTCCTATGCGGTTAAGATGCGCCTCTATTGTATTGTATTGTATTATTACTAGGTTGGTCCAAGATGGCCCTTTGCACTGCGACCTGCGACTGTAGAAGACCTTGCAAGTCCTGTGAACCCAATTTATATGCCTGCAATAGCCTGTGTCTTCTGTGGCCTAGTGCCGCACATTCGATAATCAGGTGTTCCATTGTCTCCTCTTCTTCTCCGCAAAATCTGCAGGTTGCCGTACTGGATAGTCCCATTCTGTGCAGATGCTTCCTGCAGGTATAGTGGCCTGTTAGCGCCCCACACAGTGTCCTTAGATTCTTTCTATTTAGTTTTAGAGCGAGATCCGCCCTCTTGGCATCAAAGCCAAGAAATTTCTTCGAGTGTTCCAGACCCGTAGTATCGTTCCACAGTTTTCCTGTGATGGATGTTGTCCATTTTCTGATTTTCTCCTTGAGAAGGAGCTTATTAAAGCCAAAGGATGGAGTGGGTCCAATGAAAGCCCCATTGGCTGCCCTTTTTGCGTAGGTATCAGCCAACTCGTTACCCTTGTGCCCCTCATGACCTCGCACCCAAATCAGAGTAATCTGATTGTGAGTGGCCAGTTCATTTAGCTTGTCGTGACATTCCAGTATTATCCTGGATGTGAACGTAAATATGCGCCTATAGCTGAGAGTAACCAAACATAATTCACATTATTCTTCTTAATTCGTGCTTGCTAAGTCTTAGCAGTCCTCCCGTTTTTTCCTCGTCTGGATCCCCCCATAGAACTCTAGCATTGATTGTAGAGAGTTAAATGTCTTTAGCTCAGACTTAACTGCATCCAAAGGTTTCGCACATATCAAGCTTATATTGTTTGACTCTCTTGCTATAGAGGCAAGAGAGTTTGCTCTCTCATATCCAGTTATTGACTCATGCCCTGGCACCCATATGCAGCGCAGTTCACCATAAGTCGAGTACTGGTTAAAAGCATTTTTGCAATCTCAAACTGTTTGTAATTTGATCCGCTCAGCTGAGATCGATGCAACATTAAATATTCTGTATTGTGTTACAAATTCTTTATTTATCAAACGTGCTTTGTTTTTATCTATTCGTCCTATATCGTATTTCGTCCTATTTTCCTAGTTCCCCCACAATGTCATGCATATGTAGCGGTCGTTCTTCTAGTACTGGCCCAAAATAAAAAAAGTGTCTCCCACCACATATTTTATCTGCACTCATTTTATCTGCAGGGCGGCCAAAGCTGCTGTGTAAATATATTTCTAAGAGTGGCAAATAATTGATCTTTTATCGAACTTCTTAATGCCACAAAAGTTATTTTTGAAAAGCAATTTAAATCATGGTAAAAGTTTTGCAATAAAAAAGTTTGACAATTGAGAAAACATCATAAATAAGCAGCAATTCGCAAAATTGCAAAATTATCACTTGCACTGACTGTTGGCTTTTTTTCATATACAATATTTATAGTTGTGGCACTTATGATGGCGTGTTGACACAAACAATTTCATTTGCCTTCTTCTTCTGGAAGAGTTCAGTGTTTTTAAAACATGCAACAAATATTATTATTATTTTTTTTTTGTAATTTATGAAGACAGCAACAAGACCATGATATTAAGCACAAAGAAATAACTTATTTTTAAGGTTTGAGACCGGGGTAGAAATGAAACATAAACTTTAAAGTTTAAGTGTGGTTGGTGACCGACCACAAGTGGAGGCCATGCAGGTGTAAAAGAGGACTAAAAATACAACAACTGCAAGTAACATTTTTAAAAATGAAATAGTGAAAGAGAAAGACATGCAAAAAAACACATTACAACTGATGAAAATGAGTTGGTTTCGAGCAGAGCGCTTAGTGCTAGCGGAAGTATGATAACAAGAAGAAAATGTGTTAAACGGAAGTGAAAGGAATATAAACGAACAAAAAAAAAAAAGCCAAGAGCAGGGAAAATGGTAGAAAATATGTTTATATGAAAATGAAAAATTAAACAGCGAGCATGAGCATAAAAAAAAAGATGTGGAAGACCCACACATACTTCAACTAGGGGAGTGTGTATGTGTGTGTGTGTGTTGGAATAAAAGTAATTGAAATTTGTAGGATTTGAAGTGGGGGCAGGCAGGCAGGCAGGCAACAAACATAATTGCAAATGCAGGTTTGCGACTCTAAACACACACACATTCAAACGTACAGAACGAGTGAGAACGGTCTGGAGTACTTACAGATTCAGCCAGTTTATGCAAAGTGGCATTAATGCGTTCCGGATTACGCGGTGGCGGTTCTGGTGGCTCTGATGCAGCCATTGTTGGACCAGTGTTTGTTATATTTATTTGCATAATATGTACAGGCAAAAGGATTGTGTTATTGAGTTGTACTGCGGCCTGCTCGCTTTGAAGCTGTTGTATTATTAATACTGTTTCTAAATTTAAATGCAACTTTACTTTAATTATGTGGCGCTGTCATTTTAAAATATTTTATTTATCTCTATTAAGAGCTGCAAAAAATATGGCAAAAATGTTGCTAAATGTTAACAGAATTTGCGCATTAATGCTCATGTTGTTACGTATTTTTTTTTTTTTTTTGTAGTTTTTTATCTACTGCTTGAGCAGCGTTAAAACTGCCTGGTTTGTTACATTTTATTTCTTGTTAGAGGAAAGTGTTTGCTGGTGGTTTTAAATTAAATATAAAAATATGTGTATACATATACTGTTTTTTGTTGTTGTTGTTGTTGTTTTGCTTACTGTTAATGGCACTAAACTGTTCTGACTGGTTAAGCCTTGAAAGTTTGTTAATTATCTGCAAACAAAAAGAGAGTAGAAATAATGTTATTATTGTAAAACAGCAAAACAGAAAAAAAAGAAAATATTTTACTGCAGTTTATTATTTAGTTGAAACGATCTCTGTGTTAGCTTTTAGTTAAAGAATACTAAAAATAAGAGATTATGACTTAAGCTAAGTTATAAAAACATTATCGGTTTATATCACTGTTGTAAATTGAACAGACACTCAAATGCAAAAAGCTCTTCTTTGCTGGACTTATGAAAGTCATTCAGAGGTAAAAAAAAAAATGATTGCATGTGTTAATCATGCACGAAAACATACAAAAATATGTGCTGATGCGAAGCGTGGCAGCTTCGAAACAGCAGGTTTTGTCCCCAATTCGAATGAGTTTTTTGGGGCAAAACAAATCCATCGCAGCTCTTTCTGTGTGTGCAGTGGCCTCATCCCATTCAAATCATGTGTGTGAAGAAGTTTGGTAAAAAGAATTCCATTATCATGTATCATATCATGTTTTCACCAATGACACTCATCACCTGGCCTCTAGAATATTCGAAAGAATAATTGGCCCCTTTATCTCGTGCGTGTATAAGACACATCAAACAAATACCTTGGGGAAATGAAATGGTTTTTCATGTTGCAATTGAGGGTGGCAGTTTTGCTAGTTAATGTGGCCGTTTAAGAGAGAATTAGTCTCGTTGCTTCAAAAAATAAAGCCTACAGTCACAAAAGTTTTTGCATTAATTAATTATTTAATTAATTAAGGCCACTTTCTTTCAGTTCTTGAAGAGTTTCAATTTTAAAATGATCAACCCTGTTTTGAAATTTCCTGAGTAATCGCGCTTGGGAGTGCAGCAGTGAGGCTGCTCTTTTCCCTATTGGGAGTCATGGATTTTCCAAAACTAAAACTGCTTTCAACCACTTCAATATTTTCGGCAGTCGTTGAAGAGAGATTGGGCCCTCACCACGGGACATTCATAAACGAATCAAGTGACTCGAAATCTCTGCACCCACAACTAAATTTGTTTAATTTTAAGAAATGCGCTCAAATTATGTGCTGGACATTTTCTTAACAAGTAACGAATTTGTTGAGTGGTTGGCCAACATTTCCATAAATGTGGTTGACTCCAGCTTGAGACACTTCAAAATGGCTAAAGCTTTAGAGTATTGCTAGATAGAAATTAAGAAAAATAAAACTAAATGAATAAAAACAAAACTATCAAAGCAAAAGTTGCAGAAAAAAAATTTTTTTTCCCTCAGGTGGCCTCCAGTAGTGAAGTAACGAATACTAGTATGCAACTGTGCACAAAACAACTAGTTGGGTCCGGCCACAATGCAATGTATGGCTAGTTAGTTTATTATATGGAAAAAAACCAAAGTACAAGCAAAGTCTGAGTTCCAAAGTAACTAGAATATTTCCCAACGCATGCCACTCACTTTATCTGCCGTTTTGTTTAATTAAATAATTGGTGAATTATTGTTATTTTTTTTTTTTAAATTTAATATTTAATTATTTTGACCCCTTTTTTTCTTTATATTTTATATATTTATTTGAGATTAAGGTCTTTTAGAATTTGAGTATTTTTGTCAATATTTCGCTAGCTATCTTCTTCAGGACAATAATAACTTTATCTGCCGTGTTATTTAATTAAATAATTGGTGAATTATTGTGCGGTAAACTGAACTCAATCAAGGCCTTAATTGCCTTAAACTCTTTAGTGCCAGGTAAAATCTTTATCCTAATCAGATCTAAAATATTTTGTAAGAGAGAAATGTTTAACTTGATATGATTTAAAATTTTCTAAAAACGTAAAATATTCAATATCGATCTTCTAAAGATCTATATGATACATATCAGACTAAATAGTGCTCCTAAATCTTATAATCCCACAATTTAATAGTAACAATTAAAAAAAAAAAGAATTCTACAGGTCTTAATTAAAGCTTTGAGTCCATTAGGTTTTTATCTCTACACGTTAAATTATTATCTGTTTACTTACATATATAATCTCTTCATTATATACAAATAGTTTAAAGTAAATAAAGTAGGAGATTATATCGTAAAGAAAATGCGAAAAATTTTGTTTTTTAGAACTTCTGCAGCAAAATATGAGTTATTTAAAATTTATATGATGAAATACATCACTAACTTTGATTTTCAAAAGAAATGAAAAACACACCGCACCCTCTCTTTACACGCTTTTTTATACGAATTTTATTATTTTACTAGAAATCGTCACGAAAGCGTGTCAGCTGTTTATATGTATTGGTGTATCAAACAATCGTGTATGATGGGCGGCAAGTAGCGAAAATATTTGACGTCAGCGGAGACACAAACCAATAAATATTAATTAGTTGTGAAAACTATCACTACCAGTTGCTAGATGTCGCTAAAATAAAGTATGTCACAACAAAAAACAGCAATATTGAAAAATTGACCAACAGTTGCTTTTCTTCGGTTTGTAGCAGATTTACAAAAAAAAAAAAAAAAAAAAAAAAAAAATACTACATGTGTCAAAAGTAAAAAAAATAGAACAAAAATTTAGAGAAGTACATAAAATTTCAAAAACAACACAAAATAAAACATACAGATTTCACCGTGCATTACATTCGAAGATGAAGAAAAAACGTAAGGAACTTCGTTCCCAACGGGGGTCCCCCGACCTCATTTCTTTTTTTTGTTCTGAGACCGAATTTGGCTTATTTTTGCGTTATCTTCAATATTTAAGGAGCTGTGGACATATAAAGATTTTTTGAAGTTTTTGCCTAGAGACCAAATTCGATATTTTTGCGGTATCTTCAATATTTAAGGAGCTTTTAAGGCCATATTGAAATTTTTTGGAAATTTTCGCTTTGAGACCAAATTTTGCTTATTTTCAATATTTAAGGAGTTATGACTTTTTGCACACACACATTACAATTATCCGGTAAGAAAGACCCAGGTATAAATATTATTTGTATTCAAAACTTGCAGCACATAATCATGTTTTGTTTTGTTCTCTGCCAAAGAGAAAATAATAGCCTACTTTTAGGATGATAGCAGGAAGTAGTCTTTGGTTCAAAAAGAAGCAGCTCAACAGAAAGTAAAACAAAACATCAAACGAAATGACTTACTGCTGCCAATACAACCCAGAAACGTGACACATTAACATACACATGCTTCCTAAACAGCAGCACTAACCTTATTAAATGACATTCTTGTTTACGCTGTTGCTATGATGATAGGAAATTAGGGTTTTTCAAAAAAAAATTAATTATTCTTTAGCAGATTAAAGCTGGCAAGAGTTCTGTTTGTGAGCAACAAAACTTTGAGCATACATATCTACAACAAAATAAAAATGAATGTACTTAGCACTGGTGAAATCAAGTTAACTGGGGTTAGAACAAAGTGATATTTTTGCTGCCAAAGGCATTTCGTATATCTTCATTTATGCAGTTGTTGTTTTGAAAAGTATAGTACAGAATTTATAACATAAAAGCTTAACAAAGCGATAATGCCAACATATAACAAGTCAAAAGATTGCTTCTTTTTATACAAAACATTGTGTGCATACAGAAGTATGTATCTAAAATAAATGGATTCATTTGAAACATATTCACAAAAGTTTCAAACTTGTAACGAAAATGAAGATGTCAAGAACAAAGCAAATCTTGCTAAAGCATCACTTACTATTTTGTTATATTTTTGTAAAACTAGATTCTGATTTACATACATGCATACAAACATTGTTTTGGCTGCATTCATTCATGGCTTTTTCATTTTTTACTTTGACTTATTTTTGTGTGGCAAACTATTGTTGAAAATTACATTTTAAACTGAAAACGATATGAGTTGTTAACAAGTAAAGACAAACTAAAATAATTAAATCGAAACAAATCTTCAACAACTAAAAATATTTTGAAATAATTACTTTTTGCATTTAGCAGTGACAGGATAAAAAGAAGCTGTACTGTACTACGACAAAGTCTGGTTTTTTTTGATTGCCATCAAAGAGGATAAACGAAAAATAGAGAAATTGGTGCTTTACTTGGTGAAACTGAATTTTTAACTGGGGCCAATTACAATGTAAAGATGTTAAAATCAAATGCTTACAAGCACTGCTCTCATTTTTCTACCACATATAACTTCTGTTGCTTGTTCCGGTACAATACACAGCCTAAGGGTGCCCCTTGGGTACTAGTACAAGTTAAAAAAGCATTAAAATCTACAATAAAGAATGCGTGGAAATACCAGGCAATAGCTTCCTTTCACTGTCAACGGTCGATATCAAGGCAAAAATTTACCAAAATCATTACAACTGCCCTTGAACGGTTTCTAAATGGTTATGCTAATATTTAAGGGAAAAATCACTAAATTTAGATTGACAATTTTTTTCTGGCTGTACCAGTCGGATAACCTGCCTTTGTAAAAAAGTTTCCATAAGAAAGAAAAAATTTATAAATTATTCTTCCACCTCTCCTATTCAACATATCGTACCTTTAGAGATATCAAATGTTCACTCCAGTTGCCTATTTATACCACTGGTGTGTACAAGTTCACAGAGATTATAAATCTACATTTGTGTCCCTGTCTGCCGATAGGTAAAACATATTAATTATTAAATATATAATTTTTATTTGATCTTTTTAATTCTTGAAAAAACTAATCGTTCTGAAGCTGCATAAATTAGTGTTTTCATATTTATTATTGATTTAAAGCCTTCAATAAAACGGCCATAGATTAAATAATCGGTATAAAGCTGGCCAATTTCTCTTGTATTTGATTTCCAAGCAACAAAATTCTTGAAAAAGTATTTTCAGTCGAATCATGTTTTATTTTTTTTTTTTTAGCTTTTTATTATTATCTCTCAACTTTCCATTATTTACCCCAAATGTTTGCATCAAGGTAAAAAGTGATGCTTAAAAGATTCTCTTGTTTTTTTTAACAGACACATTCAATGTCAGTATCACTGCAAAAAAAAAATAAAAGTTTATGTGGGCGAAAAAATCTAATCAAAAAGCTTTTCTGTTGTGCTCTCGGAAAGCGCCAGTAAAGCTTATAACTTTTTTTCTAAGCACATATTATAAGGTTTTTTTTCGCACATACCTTGGCTTCTTTTTTATTTTGTATGCTACGAGTTTTAATTAAATTTTTTCAGCAATGAAACAAACAAGCGAGAAGATTTCTATAGATTTTTTTCCTCCAAACAGTATTGTGACGTCAACTGGTAGTTGACGTAGAAGTTTGTCTTTCTTCTCCTATGCTTTGCAGGCTATTTTGTTCTTTGCATTCGTTAACATCAACGATTACGTCTAACTTTAGCTGAAGCTGACAGAAAATTGCGTACTGCGGAAAAGGTTACACTGAATGGCTTCATATTTATTATTCTTACACCTTAAAAACTTTTTCTAAAGAAGACTTAAAGATTTAAGTTTTTCTATAGCAAAGAAAGGCATTGAAGAAAATAAAAATAAAATCTTGCCAGCAAATATATATTTTAACCATTGATAAATTTAGTTTTTGTCATGCAACTAATATGTATATGTATATATATCTATAAATATATTATACTAATACACTGTTATTGTTAAAACGTGTTTGCTTATCTGCGTGTGGCATGCTGTCGTCAATTTAGATCTGTTTAAATATGCTCTACACGTTTGTACTTAACGAGTAAGGTGAGTGCTAAGGCGTCAACGTTTGGTTACAACAATAACCAAATGATAGTAATTTTCTCAGAGTTAAATAATTTTTCTCAAACTCATTACTCATATGTGTACATCCATGCATACATGTGTAGTTGGTGCTCGTGCATGCGTATACTTAATATTAAGTTATTCACTTCACTTGTATGTTGTTTTGATGACTGAGCGACTAATAAATCATACGCCAGGTGGTATTTGTTGTTTTTACAGATTGGCAGGGATGGCGAAATCTATACATATTCCATATACATGGTAGTAGTGTTTTTTGTCACATCTATCAAGTTAAATTAAAAAAATTTAAGTTTAATTTGCTGAGCTCAATTAGTGCAACATTTTTCTTGGCTCATTGGCTTGCTCCTTAATTTTGAAAATTTGTTTTTTTTTCCTATTAACCTAACTTTATAGTTTGAAATTATTTACTATATTAGCAATTAGTTTTAACTTGTTTTAAATTAAATTTTAGCCATATTGTTGCAAAACTTTTCTTAGTTCTTTATCATTTATAAGATCTCAACACATGCATATGCACATATATGTAAAACAAGGAAACATAATTACATACATATACATACATACATACATACATAAAACCAAACATTTTCTGAAAATAAAACTGATTGACTGAGTGCTTATTTATATAAAAAGTAAGCATATAAATGTTTGTGCTTAAATGTACAACAAGAGCAAATAATCATATTTGGCAATTGTTTCTAGCTCAAATTTAGGATTACAATTAAAATTTTTGAAAAATTTAATTTATGCAGCTTCCGATCCTGAAGATGCTAACAAACTGTTAGCGAAATCTAGAGTAATATTGTTAATAAATTTCATTTTAAAAAACAAGCTGAAGCTTCAATTAATTAGTTTTTTCAAGAATTAAAAAGATCAACTAAAAATTATAAAATTATTAAAATTTCTGTATGTTAAAAAAAAAACTTGCAGTTTCCCTTAACATTTTGGGAAAACGCTCATGGAAAATTCTTTTAATAAGACTTGTTATTAGAATTTGCGTTTAGCTGCAGTTAAAATTGTGCTGGTTGTATTTTACAACTTAGTTTTCTAATTGGAAACTTTAAATATGAGAATAATTCGTGAATAACCCTTTGGTTCTAGGAGTCCAATGTTTTGAATTATATAAACTCACTGCCGAACTGGGCCCATAAAATCCTACCTTTAACTATCAGTAACATGTAATAATGGGCCTAAGAATAATAATAATGAATAATGAAAGTATGCGTATGCTTATGATTAATTTTTTTTTCTCTGTGACAATAATTTGCTTTGCCTGAATTCCTTATTTTTTTTCGAACTAATACTTCTTTTGCTCTGATTACAATTTTAACTAGTGTTTAGTTGGAAATTGCTTGATTTTATAATGAAATACCGCATGGATACTCGTATTATTTAGTTATGCCAAACTAAAGCTACAAATGAAGATATGTTTTATTTGTTATTTTTGAATATTTAAGGAATGAGAAGGTATCCCTAAAAAAACTTATATATGTATATTATTCATTGGCGTGTGTTTGCAGCTTAAAGCTGAGCAGGGCTGCTTCTAACACAAGCTTATATGTGCTTATCAAAGAAAAAGTTTTAAAACCATAACTTTGTAGCATTCATGTATTTCAGTCTTGTGTTTTGTATGAAAAAGCAAATAATATAAAGTTTTTTATAACACGTTACCAGCTTATGGTTTTTATTGAGATTTATGTGTTTATTCTCCAAACAGTGTTTTATATACTCCCGTACATCCAATGTCCATATAAATTTTGTTTCATTTAAATATTATAAGATTTATAATCGAATATAATATGGTTCTCTTTCACATTTCCCAAATTTAAGTAATTTCATGCTTAAACAAAGACACTCTAACAGATTAGAAAGACATGAATAAATTTGCCCTGTTTGAGTATTTTAATCTTGCGTTGTTTTTATTTGATATTCTTTGAACGAATTGAAGCTTTTGCCATTGTGTTGTGTATATGAAAATGATATGTAATGCGGTTATCAAAACCAAAGTTCTATTCTATTCTATAAACAGACTAAACTTTAGAAATAATATAAATAGGATGAGGAAAACAGTTCTTAAAATAAATTTAATTATGTATTTCCTATAAAAACCAATTGAAATCTTGTGAAGAAAACTCGAAGTGTGGCGAAAGGATCAAATTATTTTCTGTATTAAAGGTTTGTTTGAATATTTCTGATTATCATTGTGTTCATGGGAATAATAGAAAATGTAGCAAAGTTTCAAGAAATCTTGAGAAATCTACTGGGGAGTTGAGTAGCATCAAAGAAATGTCGGCGGCATATGGACGGCGGAAAAACGACAGAAAATAAGTAATAAGGTGTAGTTTTAGACCTGAAATGAAAGTAGTTCATTCAGAGGCAATTAAATTACAATAATTTAATAAAATGAAGTGCAGATCTTAATATGGCATTATTGTCTGCCTTGAAAGTGTTAAACACTAGTAAATTTAAACAGAAAAAATCTTTCTTAATGCTGGGTTATTATCAATGAAATTATTTATTAATTAATATGAAATTTTAGTTATGTTAAAATTAAAATAATTTATGTTTGCCATTGCCACAATTTTGGCCGGTTAATTACTACTATCAATCTAAACTGGGAAGCACCAGTTCCCCGGTTTAGATTATGTAATTTTTTTTTACAAGAACAATAAATGTGCTCAGATTTTTCCTAATAACTAAGACATCAATTTTAATCACCTCAGCTCTACAGCAGCCATCACCAACCAAGCCTGCTGAAGAGCGGTGGTTCACACTTCAATTAAACCATTGGTTATGTTGCCACCATGATTTGAATCTGTGTCTACAAACTAGTTTTTTAACTTTTATGTCAACTTTTTCCGGCATAGATGATTGTAATGTATGCTGGCTCCTGAGAAAAAAAAATAACTTAAATAGAAATAAAAGAAAACAAAATTCGCATACCAGCATATTCGTTTGCAAAATTGTTAAAAGGAAACAAATATTAACAAGAACTCATACAGTTAAAAGAAGATGCAAATTTTTGTTGTTCTCTGTTTCCTCAAGCTTATGAATTTTCAACGATAAGAATCGATTTACTCTGCAAACAAAATATACTACTGGATTAGTGAAGCGAATGAAGTGGATAATTTATGTAAAGAGTAATTTTCATAATATCGTATATTTGACAGTTGGAAAGATTTAGTTCTCTTTTTAAATGACACTTTCAGACTGATAGAATATCAAATGATTTAAAGGATATTGAATAAAAAAAACTGATTATTGTTGATTTTATTTAAATAAAAATTTAAATTAGAAAATTTAAAATTTATCTGGGGTTGGGGTTTTGGGGTTTAAATAAATTAAAAAAAAAATTTTTTAAATACTAAATTCAAATTGTGGTATTTATTATTTACATATAAAACAGTGTAATATATTGAGGTATTCTTTTTGTATTTATTTCCATTTGCAAATTATTTATGCAACTTTAAAAGAAAAGGCTGGAGGGGCTTCTTTCTTTTTTTTTTTTTTTTGTTGGTGAAGTGCCAAATCCAGCATAATATTTTGATGTCTGAATAAACAATTTTAAAGTATTTTCTGGGTATTTTCTCCTATATGGCAAATTCCGGAGCTGTGGCCAGGAAATTCCTCCTTCATGGTGTAAAAATAAGAGAAAATAATAATAAAAGCAGCTTTAAACCCAAAAGGTTTTGAATCTTAGAAGAATGAGAATGTGCACCAACTTCTCTCCACAAATCAACATTGTGCTGAAGGCTCTAAAAAATATATATCAGGGGCTAAGAGTAGAAAGAGAGAGAGAGAGAGAGTTTTGAAGTGCATGAGATCTTCTCAATCATTTATCAACACCTGTCGTGATGATTCCAGCAGACGTTGGTTCAGACCGCCATAACAAAGACTACACTGACGCATAAAGCTCTGGATTTATACAGCAAGCTCCTTACTAAAGTAAACACGTTGCCTTATTCCATTTGCTGTAGCAATATTCTTGACAGATCATTTCCCACAGCTGGGGAAATGAGTGGACCAAAGCAGATGAGTGAATTTAGAAGATCAGTTCCCAACCTGTTGGTTTAATCTTCCCGAGAATTCTTTCATTCTGTCAAAACCATCAAACGAGGCCCTTTTTAATCATACCCTTAAATTCTTACTCCTTTATCTTAACTTTCTAACACACAAACACACACACACTCATACACTTATGATTGCATATTTAAAATACTATAAGCTTAGGGTGTAGATTTTTTACATTTGCAAATCTTAAATATTGTTTACTTAACCTCAAATATACAAGACCAGTAATGAAAGCAGTAAACTCAAAGGTAAGCCAAAAGGAGGACAAGCATAAAAGGAAAACTGAAATAACCAGAGCAAATCTTATAAGATGAACTCAATTTCATTAGAATTTGTGTTAAATTTATGTATGTGTGTGTGTGTTTAAGTGTATGTGTTAGTGTGAAATTTTTTACATCTTTGAGTGCATGTTATGGGGTTTACGAGAGTAAAATATTGTTTGCAATAAACAGGCTTAAATTCCACTACACACAAACAACCTGCATTTAAACAGAACAACATGACCTGAAGCTGAACAAAAACCACACACAGATGCACTGCCCAGCAAACAATTTTAGAAGCAGTTCTTAAAGCAGAAAAAAGTATTTGAACTATTTGTTCCCAAAAAAAAAAAAAAAAAAAAAAAAAAAAAAAAATTTAAATAAATAATAATAATAATAGCAAATATATTAATAAAAAAAAAAAATAAAATAGTTTGCACTGTCTTTCTTCTGGGTTACTTTTTTTTTTGCTAAAACTCAGCAGCTGTTCATTGAGATCATAAGGCACATGGAAGGCAACATTGATATTTCTTGGCTGTGTATGCATCGAATCTGAATTCAGGAATAAAAATCTGAGGTAGGGTGCTGCTTGCTCGTAGCAGAACCTGTTTTATAAAAGACAGATTTGCAGGAGTCGTTGAGACTGGTTAAGAGCACGATACTGTATGTAAATATCAGGCTATACGATTTTCTTGTGAGCCTTAGAGGTCCTAAAAACAATAAAACAGGAGGATTTTCTATACCTCAAGTTCCTTAAGGGGTGGGTTATGGGAAGACCAATATTAACATGCTAAAAAAATGTCCACATACACCGCTACCGAAATACAGCTATTTAACAATCCGTCTGATTGGTGCCGGGGTGCCAACCCATGAGATAGAATTACCTGACATGCATTAGTTCGTCCTATCGTGAAAGATTTAGTGTTAATAATGTTCGTTAGTATCGGGAAAGATTTAGTGTTAATAAACTTTTAGCTCCTGCTGCGTCAAAAAGTTTTCTATAAAAAACGTCATTTAGCTTTTTTTGACAGCAGTCTACAGCTTGTGTGTGTGTGTGTTTAATGTTCTGCCGCCTTTAGAACAGCTGGTTTTTCGAAAAAGAGATTGCAGCCAGGGAGCCAATATAATCGGAAAATTATTTTCCCTAAGCTGAGTTGACGTTTTTGTCATAAAATTAACTGAAATCTAATTGGCAATCACATACGATTTTTTGCGGAAATAGCTGCTGTGTTCTTTTCGCCATTATCACCGTGATAACCAATTTGCATTTCTCTAACTGCCCATCGAATCTGTATCCTTAAAAAGAACTCAGCATTTATAGATGACTTGCAACTGAATATTAATACGAATTTGTTGAATGACCTTCGGAGTAGACAAAAGCTGTCTGGCTAGAAATCTAAGTAGCAAACGCTTAACTCAAGTCTACACCAAACAAAATTTTGTAGAGACAAACGTCAACTAAACAAAGAAAACAAAAACCAAAGACATGTATAACTTCATATAGAGCAAGACATGATTATGTTGTGACAGAATTTTGTCAATTGTAGACGTTAGGCTCGTTCTTTGCTGGGTTGCAAGAAGATATTTATGTACAATTTAAATACATGTACGAGTCTGCTTGCTGCCATTATCCTCAAATTACAAATTGTGGAATTTGAAAAAAAAAATATATATATATGTATATATTTTTCTGTGTTTGATGAGTTGCAGATGATGAAAACCTTTTACTTACAGTTTCCATCTTCAAAACAGGTCAAGATGATGGCTATCTAAAATTTTAATTTATTCTCAGCAGTTGCTTATTGCATTTCGAGCAGCAGTTGCTTAGCTACAATTGCCCCAGCTCTTGGCTTCTGTTGAGATTTGTTTTTGGTCACTACTTGCCATCAGAATTTGTTCAATCTCATTTGGCATACACATTTTCAATGAAATGAGAATTGTGTGGGGCTAAAATTTAAGGCAAAAGTAGGTTTAAGTAATTTAGGTTTAAGTAATTTTTAGATCAAAATTAATCTAATTATTTATGCCGGCGACATTTCCTTGATGCCACTCAACTCGTCAGTAGACTCGAAATAACTTTAAACTGTTTGCATATTCCATTATTCCCCTGTACAAAATGAGAATCATAAACTTCTGTTTTTAGTGACCAATTTATGCATAAATGCTATTTTAAATTGAGGGGATTTCTTGATTATACGTATGTATATTACCACACGGGCTATTTATAGCCCCTGTACATATATAATATACATACGTATAATCGAGAATCATAAACTTTCGAAACAAACCTTTACGTATTTTTGCACCTAATAAAAATATTTCACAAAATCGTGTGACTTTAAATACGATTTTAAGGCATAAAATTGAAAGCTTATTCTAAATACAATTGCTGGCAACCAGAATAAACATATTATTCACTTTAGTCTTAAGCTAAATATATTTCCTTGCAACTACAGTATGTACGTTTTTAGTACCTGCCAAAGTAGTCCTTAAATTTCTTACATTATGGTACAGTTTTTATGGTTTCCTTGAATTTACAATCGTTTCGTCTGAAAACTTTTCAAAATTCATTTTGTCACATTTTGTTTGATGCTGTTGTAGAAACAAAATAAAAAAAAAATATCATGGTTTTCCGCTTTTTGGTTTTTAGTTAAGTCGCAAAACTCACAGAAGCTTTACAATTTGCTGCTAAACCGGATGCCAGCTTGTATTTCCGGTTATAAGCAATCAACATAAAAACTATGATTTAAGTTAAATGTATGCAAGTAAATGTTTAACAAGTCTTTACACAAATAAGTTTTTTGTGATTGAACAAAAGTTTCTTCAAAGCGGTTACTTTTTTTTCAAAATCATAAATTCAGCTGCCATTTGAAGCCAGGGCTGGAAAATTATTTTAAAAGGCATATACAAATTTGTGGCAACAAAACGAGGAATAAAACTCATACATAAATTTATGAAATCAAAGCTACTCTTTTAATTCTAAATATTTGTAGAACGATTCCTTTTTAGGGGGTATAAAGTATGACAACTAGTCTGAGCCCTAATTTTTAAGATGTTCTTATAGGAATAAGAGTTTCTAAACTTGTTTTGTATTAAGTTTCAGGCTCAAGTTTTTTCTATATTATTTTTGTGATTGATAAGAAATAAGAGAAAGAAGAGATCAAAGACATTTAGCAGGCTGGACAAGTAGTTGTTTCGAAGCCGCCACACTTTCTCGTCAGCACCAGTCCTTGAACTCAGGGGCTCATGTTTCTAAAGTGACAACCATGCCTCTCATAGTATAGAACGAACTTGAGCTTGATAAACTTAATACCAAAATATTTTTATAAGAAAAAGTTCGCATAATAAAAATTAATTAACTAAACTTGTTTTAGTTTTAAGTGTTGTTGTGCAAACGAACGTAAAAATCCCATTAAATCATTAACAATTTTAAAGTCCTATAGTTCGTATATAAAGCTAAAATTAAGAACGTTTAGCTGCGTTAGCGATGAGTCTAGCATTAAACCCATTGAAGTAGTTCTAGCAAATAAATTTTAAATTTTATTGGTTCAGTTTTACACTGAATTTATTTTATTTTAAGCGGTTTATTATTACAACTGTCTTTGTGTGTTGTCTTATTTGCTAATATTTTTTTTTTTTGGCCTGCTGCCACCCAGCCAATCGGCCTAAATACATGTATACAAATGCAGGAACATACGTGACTGTCCAAAAGCCAACAAAAGCTGCTTATAGTTATGGCCAGAATGCATGAAATGCCTGAAAATCAAGCACAAGCCAGTAAATTGAATTCAAAACTATTATTCCCTTAATTTTCAGCATAATTTATATTTGAAAACAATATGTTAAAGGAACAGCTGTCTAAGCGCTTAGAAGGTGAATTATGAAAAGAAAAATGAAGGCATAGAAAAAAAACAACTCTGATACTCCTTAAGCATTATTTATGATGCAGGTGGTTTTATCTGAATTTTTAGTTTAAAGTTTGGCTTCCATTTTTATTTTGCTTGCTGCAAAATAAGGACATAACAAATACTTTGCCACCATTGACCAGTTCAGTTGCTGTTTTATGCGATTTGAGAATTCAGGTTTTTAGAATTCTGCAGTAAAGAAAGCATGTAACTGTAAACTAGATTAGAATGGAATACAAAATAAAATACTTAAACACATACATATGTATGTATGTATGTATATGTGCCAAATACGAGAGCAGGTTGAGCACTCTGCTTACATATAATATTAGATTAGTACTGGCAAAAATGTAAGGCACTGAATTAATTATGACTGGGAATATGCTTTTTATTTGCTCTGTCAACAGCTGTTGCAGAGGGACGTAGCACTGTGGTGAATTTTAGAAGCGGCAACAAAAAGTATGTGTGTTCGAATACATACATATATATTTTTGCAAGTATATACTATACTGAGCTGCGACCACTAAAAAACTTAAAAAGAAATATCCAAAATAGTTTCCAAGATGTTCAATTATAAGAAATAACTAATAACAAAGATTGTCTCCACAATTCGGGTTTTCTACTATTTTCTAGGTGTTAAAAGGTACCTAAGATTCAGCTCGGCTGTATATGGCATTCTAGCTTGCTTTTGTTTTTTTATTTTAACTTTAATTTTGCCTCATCTTTTCTAACTCTTGAAAAGATTCAACAAAACATTAAGTGATATCTATCATACAGAATAAAGTTATTTTCACACCTTTATTATCACCAAGAAAGTGCTAACAGGCAATAAATTTTAATGTTAAATTATTTCTTCTGAAATAGAAAAAAAAGAATGTGTGTATGTTTCAGTAAAATTGCTAACAAATGACTTCTTCGTCCACTGTTTAACCACAAAATTTTGTCAAAAATAAATAACCACTGGTAGCTGAGCTGCAATAAATTTGCCAAAATTGACAAATACCAAGAAAAACAACTGGCAAACGAAAAAAAAATACTCGCTTCTCTACAGTGGCAGCAGTAAAAGTAAAGAAAAAGTGTAGTGCTTCGCTTCAGTTAAAAACCATTAAATGCAGCAACACACATAATTTATATTCAGTTTAGCAACGCTTCAATCTACTCCAGAGAAAAAAAAGAAGAAAAAAGCCAAACCGAAAAGGGAAAAACAAATTGCACAAGATGTGGCACAAAAGAGTTACTACTACATTAAACACAAATAAAATTGACAAATCGAGTTAAAAGACAAGAAGATGGCAAACAGAAGAAAACACATGTATGTGTGTTTGTAAGTGGGTTAGAGCATAAAATTGGTCAAGTATGAATGCCATTAAGTTGAAGAAAAATAAATAAATGTATGTTTGTCTTTACATACAAGAATGAACATGTGTATTTAAATATGTTTTTGTGCCATAAAATTTTATGGCTAAAAAGAATTTACTTGTTTTTGTTAAACAGTTCTCATGGGCGACTTTTCGTAACTAAGTTGATAGTTCAGAGTAGTTCAGTTGAACTTTCATTTACTTCGTAAATTACTGGCCTTAACTTGAGACCGGAATTCAACGAATTTAATGATTATCAAATTACATATATTTTGTTTTTAGAAATTTCTGGTTTATTGTTACCGGTATTTTTTTCTTCAAAACTGTTAGTCATGAAAATATTGCGTTGTTCCAGCAACAAGTTTTTTTTTATATTCACTTCAATCACAAGCTCTCTACTTCATCTTATGGGGTGTCTTGTTACAGTTACCATTGTTCAGAACTGTATTGTGAGTAGTATATTTAGGAAAAGTTATAAAAATGTGTAACTGAACTTCTTCTGTTTTAAAAAAAGCTGCTATGAATCCATCTATGAATAGAATTTATACTGTGAAAAATCAGCAACATGTCTAGAACTTTTTTAAATATAAAATATTTATTATTTTAGGTCTAAAAATAGAAAAGAAGAAAAACATTAAGGTCTACTTTTAGACCTAAATTAAAAAATTTCAATGGGCTCTTATTGCGAATAAATAATTAAGTTCATTTTTGAATAAAATAAAAATACAAAAAAAGAAAAAAAAATAAAAACAAACTGAAAGTCCGAAAAAAATTTGCAAAATGCAAATATATTTTTTTTTTAACCTTAGATAATTACAAAACTGGTACAAGGCCATGAATATTTAGCGAAAATTTTACAGATTTCGAAAGTCAATTACAGATTTGGAAAAAATAAAATAAATAAATGCAAAAAAAAATAAACAAATGCAAAAAAAATAAAATAAATAAAAAAAAATTAATAACTGCAAAAAAATAAATAAATGCAAAAAAAATAAATAAATGCAAAAAATAAATAAATGCAAAAAAAAAATAAATGAAAAAAAAAAATAAATGCAGAAAAAAATACATAAATATATATGTATATGTATGTGTATATCTATATGCATGTGCATATGTATAAATAAATGCAAAAAAAAAATAAATAAATAAAAAAAAAATAAATAAATGCAAGAAAAATAAATAAATGCAAGAATAATAAATAAATGCAAAAAAAATAAATAAATGCAAAAAAAAATAAATAAGTGCAAGAAAAATAAATAAATGCAAGAAAAAAATAAATAAATGCAAGAAAAATAAATAAATGCAAAAAAAAAAATATAAATAAATGAAAGAAAAAAATAAATAAATGCAAAAAAAGTAAATAAGTGCAAAAAAATACATAAATGTATATGTATATTTATATGTGTATGTATATGTATATGTATATGTATATGTATATGTATATGTATATGTATATGTATATGTATATGTATATGTATATGTATATGTATATGTATATGTATATGTATATGTATATGTATATGTATATGTATATGTATATGTATATGTATACGTATATGTATATGTATATGTATATGTATATGTATATGTATATGTATATGTATATGTATATGTATATGTATATGTATATGTATATGTATATGTATATGTATATGTATATGTATATGTATATGTATATGTATATGTATATGTATATGTATATGTATATGTATATGTATATGTATATGTATATGTATATGTATATGTATATGTATATGTATATGTATGTGTATGTGTATATGTATATGTATATGTATGTGTGTATGTATATGTATATGTGTATGTATATGCATATGTATATGTATATGTTTACACAGCGTGATTTACAAAAACTACTTTACGTTTATTAAGTTCTTATTTGACAAATTTGAATTTAATATTGTTCAGTTTTATTTGTTTCGTTTTTGTTGAGGAATGATTTTCCAAAAAAAAAAAACCAGGCCTTAAAGTCCAGTTCATATTGAAATACTTAATTGTTCAATTAACCATTTCATAAATATAAAATTGTATTTTCAAGCAGCTGCTGCACTCTCTGACATCAATTCTCTATTAATATATGTGGCAATTTTGTGCTTAAAAGGACTAATATCTTGTAGTTGAAAATTAGTTTTCATAAATTACAGTTTCCCTTATTTTTTGGTTATTGCTTCCTTCTTCACTTTATTTCATGAATGGGATTTAAATTTTTCATTCATTTTGTGCTGTGGCAAAAAAAAACCCATTTAAGTGGTCATAAAAATAAACATCAATAATTAAACGCCACCACTGAAAAACTTCTTTCCATTTCATTTTATGTTTTTCTTCCTTCAGCTCGAGAAAATAATCAAAAACTGCAACACAGATCAAAAAGTTTTTAAGAGAAAAGACAACCAGGCAGATTTTTATAGGGAAATATTTTTATAAGTTTTTTTTAACGGGGAAAGCGATATTTCAAAAAAGTCGCTGAGGTGTAGACAACTCAGTAAAACCGAAAACATTTAATGAGGTCTAGTCTTAGACCTGAAATAATACATTTCAATTATACAAGCCGCCTCCCACAAAAACCGGTTTTTTCTATTTCCGGTACGATGCGCATGCATATCTAGGGATCGTGCCCTGAGTACCGTTCCAAGTTAAAAAAAAATAAAAATAATAACTGTCAATAGACGAGTATTGACTCAATTATTAATTAATGTACATGGTAATTAGTGTCCATCTGAGCAGGGTATTACACCAATTCGCTTCAAAATATATCCTTAAAAGACTCAGTTCCTTCTGGAACTGATATTTTTAGCAAAAAATTTTAACTTAAAATTTTCCTCTTTTAAATAGTTCCTTCTGGATCTGATTTTTTTTTTTTTTTTAATTTTAACTTCAAATTTTCCGGCAGCCCTTCTTAAGAGTATTTTCTTTCTTTAGGATTTTCTTATGAAATTCAATTTCTTAAAAGCAATTACAAAGTGAATGGTTTTTGCTGTGTTTTTTTTTTCAAATGAAATTATTAGATTTTTTTTTTGTCCTGAAGGATTTTACAAATATGTTAAATAAACATTGTCCAATTTTTAAGCTTTAAGCATATTTGGGACAACAACAAGGTTGCATATGGCAGGTTTGCATTTTAAATAGAAAATTTTAACAAAATTTACTATTAAAATGTCACAGTATGCTGCCTTTGCTGTTTTAAAATTTTCTCTTGCTTGCAGGAGTTTAAAGATAAAAGTTCACTTGATTGCCTTTCGGTTTCTAACGTTATTGCTTTGGACAATAAATTTAATTACCCAACAGATATATTTGTAGTAGTTTTGTGTCTGCTGGCTGCTGCATCTGTTCGCATCATTTTTAATTCATTTTTTTTGCTCTCTCTCTCTCTCTCTTCTTTGTATCTGAGGGCATATTGTGTGTGCTTAATGGAAATGAAAATAAAAAACGTACTTCCTTTTAATATCAAAAGTTGTCATGTGCAATGATGAAATTTTTAAAAATATATACATATGTATCTACATATGTTTGTAGGGTTGTGTGTGTGTGTGTATGTGTACAAAATATAAAATTAAATAGATAAATTTCTTCCGGTCATTGAAAAAATAAATGTATTATATTTAACTACCAACATATGAGTGCACAAAAATCCCAATGGGAATGACAGATTTTGCTTAAGAAATTTTAAAATTGCATATGAGAAATTTTATGCGAAAAACAATTAAATTTTTAATGCCAATAATTAAATACTGTTTACAGCTTGTAGCCTGAAAATAAATCGAAATATTTTCTTCTTGCCTATTGAAGTGACGCACAAAGGCAGCTTTTAGGAACCCAGAGGGCCGATCTCACGACTGGCAGCCCGTGAAACATAATTGAAGAATAAATTACAAACTCTGCCAACACCATTAATATTTATTAAAAAAAAAAAAATATATATATATATATATATATATATATATATATATGTATGTATGTGTTTTTCAAGTGCTTCGTTGCAACCACTTGCTTCACTTTTGTCCATTAAAAACTTAAAATCCACATGTGTTGTTTGTTTCCTTCGCACCTGTTTCCCTTTCAAATCTAGGTGCTTTAAAACATGCGAGCCTGCAATGCGATGACTATTTAATTAGATTTTTACGTTTTTGTTTTCACAATTTTTCATTTCCTTTTTGCAGCTGTAAGGGACCTCGATTTTTTTTTTGTTTGCAAGTGCAAAACAAATATTCTATTTTTTATTTCACATTGAAAACCAAACATTTAAATTTCTGGTAAATTTAAATTCTATGCTTTAGGTTTATTGTTTGCATTTGGAACATTTTACTAAAACATAAATAAACGTAAATGGTTGCTGTATAAAATATATAAAATCACAAATTAAAGGGTTTGGTCTAAAACCAAACTTATTGCTGTAAAAGAGGTATAACTTTTCGAGTAAAATAAGACGTCCGAAATTGACTAAAAAAATGTCTTCCTAAGACGATTGAAAAAGTGTTAAAGTGCTGCTGGTGCTAAAACTGCCGTCAAAGAAATCGTCATTAAAAATTCCGTAATTTTTAAAATAAAAACAAAATAAAATTAAAGCAAAGTCCTAAAAAACTATTTTAAATAACTTAGAGTACGAAAAATCATAAGACAGCAGTTTACAGTTTATTAGTACAATCGGCTTTTTCGAAATCATTTTCAATTGCTTCTGCTGGAAAATTATTACGTTTATCGAGCTTGAATTCATTTTATATTATTGTTGTGATTGCTATTGATTAGATGAGGCAAAGAAACCATCTAAGACCTTTAGCTGGGGGACAACCAGCTGTTTCGAAGCCGCTACACTTCTTATCAAAATAAATTTAAGATCAATAAACAAGGTATAAAGTTGTTGTCGAACACAATTTTTAATTAAAAAAAAATTTTTTTTTGAAAAATTGTGAAAATAAACTTAAATTTTGAAATATTTAAAAAAAATATACACAAAGAAAATTTGATTCCCATCAAAATAAACGTATGCTCAATAAACAAGGTACACAGTTGTTGTCGAACACAATTTTTAATTAAAAATAATTTATTTTTTGAAAAATTGTGAAAATAAACCTGAATTTTGAAATATTTAAAAAAAATATACACAAAGAAAATTTGAGAAAACGCTTAAGACCTTTAGCTGGGGGACAAGCCCAGCTGTTTCGAAGCCGCCGCACTTCTCATCAAAATAAACTTAAGCTCAATAAACAAGGTACAAAGTTGCTGTCGAACACAATTTCGAAAGAAAAAAATTTATTTTTTGAAAAACTGTGAAAACAAACTTAAATTTTGAAATATTAAAAAAAAATATTCACAAAGAAAATCTGAGAAAACGCTAAAAACATTCCAGAATTGCTTGTTTTAGTGCCAAAAATAGATCCTATTAATGTCTTCTGTCTTTTTCAGCTCTCTATATAACGCCGATATTTCTTTGAGGCAAACAACTTGGCAGTAGACTCGAAAAATTCTTAAATTAGTGTTTGCAACTTAAATACTTTTATGTTCCATATTTTTAGATCTAATACAATACATTTCAATTAGCTGTGATAGCAAATAAATAATTAGGTTCATTCCAAAATTTTGGTATTTCTTGTTGTAATTATTTATTGCGCTCATAACGCTTTAGTTTTAAATCACATTCACGCAGTCACGCCTCAGTGTGCTCAAACTATGCACTACATACATATACATATACGAGTAGTGCTGGCACAGGCGGCAACAAAAACATTCGAAATACAGTCATTTACTTAAGTGATTGCGTGTTAACGACTTGTGTTCACAATTGTAACAATTTATAGCAGCTATTCTTTATGAATTAAGGCACATACTTTCAGGAAGTTTATATGCGTAATTTACTACACATTTGTGCAAATACAAGTTGGAGAACAATACTTTCTTCTTTTTTCGTGTGTAGGAAATATAATTTTAAAAGTTAAGGAAAGTGGTGCAAAAGGAAATGAATTTATGTTCAGTTTTCTTATTAAAATACTTAGAGAAAACTTATTTAATGAAAGGTATTTTGGAGCAAGAATTTTTTTTTAGTTTAATTAAAATTTCATAAGCTTTTTTATTTTTATTTTTTTGTAAGGTCAAATTGATCCATAAGGTTAAATATAAACAGTCAGTCATAAAAAGCTTAGGTGGTGGCATGGATGAGAGCTGTTGCTTGAAAACAGTATACAATAAGCCATGAACTGAGTTCGAAGCGATTTGGGCGCTAAAGAGTGACATGAGGGACTTATAACTGGCAGGGTATGTTCCCCAGTCAATAAGTCTTTAACTTTACTTTTCTTGCCTACTTCATAAATAGACAAAATAACTAAAATTTAAAAAAAAAGTATGCTCAAGAAAATTTAAAAAAATCTTAAACTTGGGTTCGAAGCAATTTGGGTGCTGATGAGCGTCGTGGTGGACATGAAACAGCCAGGGTATATGCCCCAGTCTGCAACTTTACTTATGCTTATCAAAGTTACTGTTCTCTCAAAAAATCCCCCCCCCCCCCCAAAAAAAAAAACTTTCTAAATTCTAAAGAAATAAAAGCCAATTAAAATTTAATATTTCAGCATTTCCGTACACCTGAAATAAAATATTTTCCTGCCGCCATTAATTTAATTTCTCGATTCGTAAGCACTTTTTTGTATATCATGTTAAATGGCAATTAAATACAAATTGTTATTAAAAACAAAAACAACATACGAAATTAGAAAACCATTATTGTCACTTAAAGCGCCTGCTTAATTCAAATTAATTCGAAATGTGCATTCACTTAAGTGATTATCAAAAATTTATTCATACTCTTAAGTAAGCGATTTCATAAATTAAAATATGTAAATAAAGAAAATGGAAACCATGAATAAATCATTTACAAAACAAATGTAGCAACAAACAGAGTTAATCCTTTTCCAACTCTTGACAAATGAATTTTTTTTTTCGAAAAATTTTAATAAATGTCCAGCGACTGCTGGTGTCAAGCACTCTGCATTTTGCAACAAAGTGGAAGTCGCCAGGACTTTTTGCCATCAATTGAATTTTTATTAATATGTACTGGGTTCTTTTTACGTTGTTTTTTTTTTTTTGTTTGTTTCCTTCTTGCTAAAATAGTTAACGAAATGACATTCAAAGGGGACGACAGTGAATAAAAAATAAAACACGATGAGGGGTGCCACAATAAGATCTTCGCGATGATAACGTTCGCATGCATCAGTGACATATAAAATTTATGTTGAACGTAAAGAAATAAATGGGGGGGGGGAAAAATGATGAAAAACATATTTTCAATGTGTTTAGCACTGCACAGTGGTTAGAGGGAAGAAAAAAAGTAGATATAGTTTTTCGAAAACATCATGTCGCCAGTCATAAGACAGCTGAAAAATACAGAAAACAAATAAAAATATACATATTAGGAGCTGAGACAAAATATACATACATATATAGATTATTATATTTTGTTTGGGGGATTGCATTAAACCAGTGAAAGGCAGATGAAGGAAGTTGAATAAAATAAGTACTAGGTTTTAGCAGAAGTTTAAATAATAAATAGTTATTTCTACTACTCAAATACACTCTCTTTTTTTTCCCGTCAATTCGCTCTATGCTATCTTCTCTTAAGAGATAAGGGAATAAGAGAAACAAATATTGTATTTATTTGTTTCTCTTATGAGCAAAAATTCTCAAATAATAGTATATTCTTTGTAAATAAAATAAATCAAATTTGAGCACCTCGTGTCGTAAACAAAGCAAATAACGTAACATGTAAACATTTTCGAAAACAAAACTAAAATTGTTTATATAAATTGGGGAGATTAAATTAAATATAACTATATAGTATAATTTAAAAATTATTTTGTTAATAAAAAATGATTTTTTTCAATTTTAGATAAAAATAAATTTAAATTGCAGCCAAAAATAAACAAAAACTCTTCAATTTATAGGTAAATTTGTACATACATATGTTGAAACGTTGCTTCCAAATCAAATATTTTAAAGACATTTGGGAATAGCAAATACAAATGCCTTGGACGTATAAAGAGAATAACATTTTCATTTCAATGAATTTCTTTGAATCTGCTGCTTCTGTTCGTCATTTTTATTTCAACTTAAACAGAGTATGTATGAAAAAGCAAATATATTTGAATTTAAATACTACTAGCTGCTAACCCCTAATAAGTACATTAACATAATCATAAAAATATTTGCCACACCACCAGCTGATTTATTGAATTCTAGCCAAATGCCACAGAGTACATAGAAGTGAAAAAAGTGACTTTTGAAAATCTCCCAAATCAGTTAATAGAACGACTATCATTATACACTTTTTTTTTTTTGCTTCCTCATAAAAAGAACTGTAAAAAATGTTCTTTCTTTTGTTTTGCTATGACTTTCTCCGCTTTGGCCGCCTTTCACCACCATCTACTTTGTGCAAATACTGAGAACAACATGACTTTAATAGGCTTTTAGTTAGATTTTAATTCCTTAGAAATGTGAAAGTTTTTTTTTTTTTTTTGGTGTAGTAGTCAACATTTTTTAAAGATGGCGAGAAAAGTAAAGTTGCAGTGTTATTGACTGGGGCACAAAGCATGACTGTTGCATGCCCCCACGGAGGCACAACTTGTTTCTACTGTATTTTCTAAAATACTTCTTTCTCACAAAATTTGAAAACGGAAATATTTAGAGAAGAAGACCACAAAACGACCTGCATTTGCAGATTTGCCGGCACTTTCCCGTATAAGTTGTAATTTGACAAATATTCAAAACCAAAAAACTGTATAGAAAACCCCTCCCCACGGAGGCACAACTTGTTTCTACTGTATTTTCTAAAATACTTCTTCCTCACAAAATTTGAAAACGGAAATATTTAGAGAAGAAGACCACAAAACGACCTGCATTTGCAGATTTGCCGGCACTTTCCCGTATAAGTTGTAATTTGACAAATATTCAAAACCAAAAAACTGTATAGAAAAAACTGTCCACCACGAGACTTATCAGCACTCAATAGGCTTCGAACTCAGGTCATGACAAACTCCATATTATGTTTAAGCAGCAGCACTTGTCAGCAGCCATCCTACTACCTGAACTCCCCTCACTACTGACTGTCCGTAAGTAATTTATTGATCAACTTTCAATTTTAACACTAAGATTTTGTGTCGATTTTAATATATTTTATTTATTATTTATTTATTTATCCATCTAAGCCTATGGACTAGAATATGCTTACAGGCTAATCATAACTTAATTACAAAATATATTAAATAAATCCTTATATTCTAATAACAATTTAAAATCAGTAGCTGGCAACGAAAACTCAATGCTAACGATATCATTGATGCTATTTAAGGTATTCAAGGCTCACGCATTGCATAATTAATACCATGTCTAGGAACATAAAATAAATTATAGGATCTGAAAAACTTGCATGGCACAACAAATTTTATTAACTTTAATAAGTATTCACAATCGATATGATCGTTTATCAAGTTATAAATTACAATAGCGGATTACATAGTACGTCTTACAGAAAGTGGCTTCTTTTGTACTCTTTCAATTCTATTTGTATGTACATCGTAAATAGGGTTCCAAATAAACGAGCTATACTCTAATTTAGAGCGTACAAAAGCTGTATACAAAATTCGTAAAGTAATTGGATCTTGACAGTTTCTGCTTCTAAAAGAGCAGACGGAATAGGCTTTAGGTATCATGTAGTCAAGATGAGCATATTTTAGCTATTGTACCAGCGATGACAGCGCTTTCAAACATTGCAGCGAGCGCAGTGAGTTTTAAGCTTTAATTAACTATTAGTTAATTAATGTTTAAATACTCCACAATCATTATATGGCCTTGAACGGCAGAATTGCCATGACGATTCGCACCGAACCACAGTGCTTATTTCATTTTCTCACATGTTACATCTGTATGGAATAATTCTTTTTCGCTTTCTTTTTTTTTAACACATTGGAATACGTTTTTTTTTTAATTTCTTACTTCTTGTTTGTCTGTCAAATTTGCATAAATTTTCTAGTTGACAAAAATAAAAATATACACATATTTTCATTCAATGTTGAATAATGCACTTGTGACTTCTGGTTGTAACTGCGGTTGAGCACACATGTGTGTGAATGTGTATTCGAGTGTGTGTGTGTGTATGTGTTAATACGTTTAAATGAGTGCAAAAGTTTTCCTTTACATAAGTTGAACAAAAAAACGTTATTATTTATTGTGCAGTCATGGCAGATACTGAAAATTCCTCGTCTTATGTGTCTTGACAGTTTCTATTTTGGAAAATTGCAGAATTTAGAAAACAAACAGAGGGGGCATGATAAAATAGGAGGAAATAGTTTTAAGATTTTTTCAATATTTCAATATAAACATGATTTATAAGAAAACTAGCGATCATATTGTCACACATATTCTATTTCTTTAGGTTTTTTTAAATCACTTTTGATAATGAAAAATTTAAAAAGTACGCGTTCAGGTTTTTATATTTCGGGTGTAGAGAGAAAAAACAAATATTAATCATTGAAAATCTCTTCATTGTTCTTCAAAATATTATCCATGAAAGTCTACATGTATGCTTTTTCATGCATTTATTTATTTATTTCAAAATCCATGTCGCAAGCCCATAGGACCTAAATTGACAAGACTACAACTTAAGATAAGTATGTACATTGCAAAATATGTAAAAGTGTATGTGAATTAAAATAAGTAATTTAATGTGTGATAAACAAGAGATTAATTCGAATAAAGGTATTTTAATAACAGACAAAATAACTTTAGAAAATTTTTATTTCAATTTTTTTTTTTTTAAAGAGAAAAAAAAAGAACATGCTGTTGAAATTTGCACCAATTTCTGAAGCTTTTGTGCCACTCTGATAGAAGTATCTCCAAAACATACATTCTGAATGTAGCAACCCCTCCTTCAAATTCTTTCTATATTATTCGTATGATTGATATTAATTAAATAAGACAATGAAAACCTCAAAAACATTTAGCAGCATGGACAACTAGCTGTTTCGGAGCCGCCACACTTCTCGTTAGCACCCATCCTTGAACACCGGGGCTGATGGCTGTGTTTGATGTAATTAAAATATAGGCACAAAATATATTTACAATAACTTGGTTGAGAAACTGAGAGCCCCTGAGTTCAAGGACGGATGCTGACGAGAAGTGTGGCGGCTTCGAAACAATTAGTTGTTCACCCTGCTAGAGGTCTGTGATGTTTTCTTTATTTTGTGTAATATCAAACGCAAAAATAATATAGAAAAAACTTGTAGTTTCGACACCTGAGGAAGGGGTTGCTGCATTGAGAATCTATGTTTTGGAGTTACTTCAATCAGAGATATTAATTACAAAAATAATAGGGAAAGAATTTTTGAAGATTCGAGACCTAAAGAAGCGGTTGCTGCATTTCACTTTTATGTACTGAGTATCATCAGCATCATGTTTAACCCTCCGATGAGTTAGCAGGTCCTTTTTGACTTTTGAAACTGAAATTACTCCTACTTCGGTCACTACAACCAGGCCCCAAAAGTTATTCTGCATTCCCAGAATATTTTGTTGAGCATCTTTTGGAAAAAAAAAATCAAGCCGATAGAATCAGTACTTTAGGAGTTATTGAGGTTTTAGTGGGAATAGTACGCGGACGTGTGAATAGATCCGTATGGACCTTGTACTGATGCATGTTTTTGGGCATCATTATAATTTTTTTATTGTTTCAACACATACATAATTCAAATTCTATACTACTAGCAGAATTTTTTGTTCTTAGAATTTTTTCTTAAAATTTTTTGTTTTTATCATCCCTAATGCCTTCGAGTTTGGGTCTTTGTGTTCAGAACAAGTAAATTATGTGTTGAAACACATTGAAATTGAAAAAATTATTTTTGTATGTAGAATTTAGTTATAAACCATAAAAACAAACAATAAATTTTTTTTTATATGAAAAAAAAAACATGATTTATAAAAAAAGGTCCGTAGGGACCTTTTCACACGACCGTGAAGTTCAGAACTGTCACTCATCGGAGGGTTAATAATAATTTAAGCCTATTAAAATGTATGTTATTCCACAAAAATGTGGACAAATGGAACTCTTTCAGTTCCATTAAAGTGCCAATTTCACTTCCTATTTTTAGCAAAAATTTGTTTTATCTGTTGATAATATTTATACAACTTGGCGCGTAGAAAGCGTTGCTTGCAACTTGAAGTTGGAAAAGCGCAGACGCTTAGCAAGCGTGTTATGTAAGTTAAGCTTTAAGTTTCGTTCCCGGCAGTGTGTGTCATGTGCTCATTGAAATTTATTAAATGTATGCTACTATTTTATTCTTGTATTTCATTTTATTACACATAAATTTGTTACAAAACTCCTTTTTAATGATAACAACAAATTTTCTCTTCAATGACAATTTGAAGTTTGTAGTTTCTGTCAGTTCTTTCCCCAATAACATTAACATTCATATTCATTGAAAGTTTCAGTGACATAATTCCATTATCCTTGTACTCTGTCAACCTGGATGCTGTGAAATTTCATTTGTTCACTCACTTGAGCAAATAAATTGTAAGAAAATAAAAAAAAAATAAACTTTACATTTAAATTGTACTCTTTAAGGTAATCAACTCCCAGATGGCTTTTTATTTTATCTGAGTATTTTCTCTATGCAAATGATTGATCTATTATAAATTATTAAAAAGGAACAAAATGCAAACCAAAAAAAAAAAACAAAATTAATTTCATTGAAATCCATTTCATTTCTAGTTTTGCCATTTCACAGTATTTCTCTCCAAAGGATTATGGTAAACACATACACATAATATTCCCTAAACGAGTTTTAGTTCAGGAATAAAATGCAGTAATTTTAGTTGGGATGAAATTTAGGTAGAAAATGGGTGGTTCTCATTTTCACAGGATGTTGTTGAGAACACTTGAAAGTATGGACACATACATACAAAGTAAATTAAAGACACAAATTGGAAAATAAAATTTTCTTTAAAGAAATTTTGAAGTATTGCTTTTAAATATCTGCACCGGTATTCATAAAAAATAAAACATTGTTGAAACACATTTTACAACAAATTTTTCATATAAAATTTGTTCTAAAATGTAATTGAGCAGCGTTTTATTTTTTATGAATACCGGTGTATATATTTAATAAATAATTAAGTTCAGTTTTGAGTATTAATGCTTAGTGTTAAAAATTCGCCAAAAAATATATTATTTATCTCTCTGAAAATCATGCCAATTGCATCAAAAATCTGACTTTAGGCTCATCTGTAGTGACTATGATAATGTCAATTCATTTAAAATGTTACCCCAGACTGCATTTATATTTTAGAATTCTGTTTTACTATTTTGTACAAGTAAAGCTTATTTTGAGTTTAGAAATCACATGATTTAAAAGCACGTGATTTGCAGAAAAGTCACTGAATAAACGAAAAACTATAAAATTAATTTTACCTTCACACACTGTCATTTGAGCTGTAAAATTTGCAGAAAAAACATAAATAAAAAAAAAATAAAATGTGCATTCCGAATGAGAATCGGCCATATATATTCAATATTCACATCCATCTTCACTTACCTTTGAAGCACGACTCGACTCGTCACAAGAGTGTGTGCTTAAGAAACAAAACCAACAAGGGTCTGGTCTGTAAAAAATGACAAAATAATACGTAGGAATGTTATTAAGTTTAAAGAGACAATTTTCGAAATATTACAAAGTATTTGTTAAAACAATGAAAATAATGGATGACGATTAAATGGAAATGTATGTGTGTTATTTTCAATATTTACTTTAGTTCTTACTACAATGGAATGAATCTCTTCAGTTGCATAAATAAATGGCACAAGTGGAGAATCCGAAATGTTCAAACAAACTTTTTATACAGACTTTTTACACAATTGATACAAATTTTTATACAATTGACTTTATAAAATGTAGTTGATGCTGATGCTGATTATCAGTAGACTTGAAAAATCTTCATGGGAATAGTAGAATAGCGTATTTTTCAGTATTTTGTGAAGCAGGATTACAAAATACAGCACACAAAAATCGAAGTCCTACAAAAGAAGCCGAATTTGTCAATACTAACTGCCTGTTCCTCTGAAGGTGATCGAAATCTTCTTTTCTCACACTTGTATGGGCAACAACAAAAACAATTAACTGTCTGTTCCTCAATGTCGAAGTTGTGCGATTGTTTGCTTTCTAAGCGAAAGAAAATAGTTTTGGGTTCCTCTATGACATTTTTGTATTCGAGCGACAAGTCGAAAAGACTTGTTTTCATCCCAAATACGAGTCCTCTATATCGATCATGTCGTCAGCACTGCGAACACAAACGTCAAAATCAATCGCTTGCTGTTTTGCCATCGTGTGGCTGTTTTTATAGAAAAAAAAAGAAATGCGGTCGGGGGACCCCTGTTAGGAACGAAGTTCCTTATGTTTTTTTCTTCTCATCTTTGAATGTAATACAAGGTGAAATCTGTATGTTTTATTTTGTGTTGTTTTTGAAATTTTTAATTTTTATGATTCTTTAAATTTTTGGAACGTTTTATTTTTTACTTTTGACACATGCAGTATTTTTCTTTTTTTGTCAATCTGCTACAAAACGAAGAAAAGCAACTGTTGGCCAATTTTTAATATTGCTGTTTTTTTGTTGTGACATACTTTACTTTAGCGACATCTAGCAGCTGATAGTGTCCGTTTTCACAACTAATTAATTAGGCGGTGTCCGCCCATCATACACAATTGCTTGTCGACAGATAAACCAATACATATAAACAGCTCACACGTTTTCGTGACGATTTCTACTAATTTCCACTACCAGCAAGCCGCGTTAAGGAACTTTGTTCCAAAAATTTTATATTTATTTGTTCAAAAACTATGAAATAAAACTAAAAAAGCCATATTTTTTTCATTTTTATTTTATTTAGTATATATATTAAACAAATGTATGTATGTAGTTTTCCTGAACAGTTCACTTTGCCGCTGGTTGGAAGAAAATCCTGAGTTTGCCAAAAGAATACCCATGTTCGATGCGTTGAAGTACTTTTTAAATGTCTTTGCAAAAAACCACCTTTAAATTTTAAAACACCACAAAAACTATTTCAACTGGTCCATAACTATTGACATCGAAAAAGTATGCTTTAAGCAATTTTAAGTCACTGCTAAATAAAAGTATGCTTTTTGTCTACAATAGACGAGAAAAAGCCGACTTTATGCGCAAAAGTTTGCTCTAAACTTAAAACCAGCAGAAGTTGTCTTTAACTTGTTTAGCAACAGCTTTGCTCAAACACAAATGTCACTTTTGTAATTTTTTTTTTTATTAAATAATTAAATTATAGATTTTTTAATAACTATTATTAGTCAGAATTTTCTTTAAAATTTGACTTTTATTCAATTCGTTTTGATGTTTTTTGTTTACTTATTATAACAATCTAACATTTATGTAGGTGTGTATTCACAAGGATACATAATTTTTGAGAGTCATCTCATTAGAGATGGGATTTTAGATAAATTTGTAAGGCATATTCGATAAATAATGTGGCACCCATTTAAAGCTGCAACAGCTTAAAGTCAACTGTCAACGTTTTAAAATTTAAGTTGTTTCTAAAAAGAAGCGACTTTAGCGTTTGACTATAGTTAAGGCCCACTATGATTCAAATTGTTTTCTTTTTTATTTTGTACTTATTTATATATGTTTCTGCTTTGGCTTGTCAAATAAAGCTGACCAGTTTTAAGAAGGGTAAAATTTACACAACAACAATTTAGTTGTTTTTTTTTGTCAATAATTTAATAAAAAAAAACTCAACCAAAACTTTAAATTACCGATCTGGCATCTCTGTGAAGTAAATGCCAAAAATTTCATAACGTAAGCCTACGCGAACGCAGGCTGTCAAGATAAAGCAACCCAAATTGATTCGAAATTCGATCGCTTACATTTTCTTGCGACATCGAGGAATAAGCAGTAAAAAATTGTATACAAATATACGAAAGAAATTATTTGCTCTTATTTGCTCCTTCACGTTCATGTTTAGTTTAGAGAGCATCAGTGTGTGATTTAGCTCTGACCTGAATTCGCCTCCCATTGTGTGCTGATGGTCATTGTGAGCAGTGTGAAATAGCCATGGCTGTACCCCAGCTAATGTCACCTCAAGTTTCCTTTTTTTTTTATCTACCCTAAAACTGTTTACCACAAAAACATTCCGCTCAATTTTGAGCCAATCAAATCAAACTCAAGTCCTTGTATTATATAAATAGCAATTTTCTATGAACTTTTTTTCGCGCCAGTGTAAAAATTCTGAAAAACGGGCAATAACACTTAAAGAGCTTAAATATCATAAAATTTTAAGCCTTTTATGTCTCATAAACATTTATGTGCTGGTGCAAGAATAGGTTTATATTTATGAACCTTAAAAAAAAACATCCTCATCTGATTCTCTGTTAGTTTTTTTTTCTTTCGAAGGATTATTTTTCCATTAACATGAAGTATGTCCAAAAACAGGGCAATAACAACAACAGCAACAACAACAGCAACGTTTATCCCTTGAAAAGGAAATGAACTGGAAAGCATAATTTATGAATATTAACAAAAGTTCTTAATATTAAGAGGAAAGTGATAAAGAAATTAAATATTTTCTTATATTCAGGTTTGAGCTGTTTGCTCACTGTATTAATTTTATGTGACTTTGAGTCATTCGGCGTCATTATTTTGTTGGCGACACTACGGTTTTCGGTAGAGTGTCATTGTTATCTTGTTTCTTATAAGCTGCTGGTGGTTGGTTGTTTGTTTTTGCTTGAGAATATTTTCAGCAATCGAATGAAATGAAAAGGATGGTTGATTGAAATTCTTTAAAGTGGGAAATGCCTTTCAAGGGGATCGAAATATATGTATGTGCATATGCAATAGTAGAATAAACTATTCGGCCACATTTAACAATAAAAAAGCTAAAAATGCTGTTCTCCTCAAACAAATGCAGGCAAATTTTTGGAACAAGGAGCCAGGCTTTGAAAGAAATGAGTTTTATGGGTTTGTAGAGGGGGTCGTGGACCTTGCAAAACTGAGGTCAAACTCTGCCAGAGGCTTTCAGTTTATTAATATTTTACTAAGAAAAATATGAGATAGTTGGTAAAACAGTGTTGCCAGAGGAAAGTTTTTGCACAAAACATAAAATAGCGTTAACAGAATCGTATTTTTTACACTTCATTAAATAAAATTTTTCATAGGTATGTCTTCGGCCGGGCTTTTTCCTCTATAATAATAACCAACACCGGCTTGGCGTACAAAATCTGTAGACATCTGGCAGCACAATTTTTCACGTTACGGTACTATTATACTAAAACCGATACAGGCTGTTGCAGGCCTATACATTGGGCTCACAGGACTTGCAAGGGCTTCCACAAAAGGAGCTAATACTGTTTCTTGATGTATTAAGCTCGTGAGGGAAAAGGGTTGCACAATAGATCATCTTTGGTCGCAGTGCAAAGGGCCATCCTGGACCAACCTAGTAATAATACAATGCAATACAATACTAAAGCTGACCTAAATTTTCAAAAGATTTTTAAAGGAATTATTGAATTTAAGTTGTAAATTATTTTCAAAAAAAAAAAAAAACAAAAAAACTTTGAGAAGAAACTTTCAATGAAAAATTTAAATACTCTTTGAAATAAAAATTCAGAAAATTCCCAATGATTTAAATACTCCGCAGACGGTCTCAAGATATTTTGAAAAAAAAAACTCTTGAAGCCAATTTTCGACTTGTCCATCTACTCTGTTTCTAGTTTAAGCCCAGTTTAAACTTACAACCAAATATGGTTGCGACAGCGATATTATATTGTCTATGGCGATGCGGAAGGTTGTGGTAAACAAGCTATTTGTATTTTAAATGTCGTAAGCAGTTTTTGGTCACCGCAAACACAGTTATTGTTAAAGTTGGATCAATTTGTTGCCACCATCAATGAAAATTAAAATAATATAGTTGGATTTTACAATAGTATTGCTGGATGCGACATCAAGATGGTTGAAAATGTCAATATATTATGATTGATGATGTTTCTCCTTGAATATGCATACTTACTTACAACCAAATATGGTTGCTAGAGCGATATTATATTGTCTATAACGATGTGGAAGGTTGTGGTAAACAAGCTATTTGTATTTAAAATATCGTAAGCAATTTTTGGTCACCGCAAACACAGTTCTTGTTACAGTTTGATCATTTTGTTGTCCACCATCAATGAAAATTGAAATAATATAGTTGGATTTTACAATAGTATTGTTGGCTGCGACATCAATATGGTTGAAAATTTCAATAGATTATGATTGATGATGTTTCTCCTTGAATATGCATACTTCAACCATATTGTTTTTCTTTTCGTGTAGGGTGATGGAAAACTCCAATTTTAATTATCCAATTTTAGTTACTAAATTTTAGTTATTATCATTGCTTCTTTAAGTTTTAAATTTAATTACAAAAAAGAAAAATAAAGTTGTAGCCAGGATGCCACTAGATGTTTTGAAGTTCTCACAGTTTCCACCAGCAGCCTAGAAAGTTAAGTGATTGCTAGCTGGAGTGCTGATGAGAAGTGTGGCAAGCTCGCAACAGCTAATTGTAGTCCACCTAAATATTGGCTTTTTGCCTTCTCAGTTAAGATTTCTGCGTACACCAATTTCCTTAGAATTTACTTAAACTCTTGAAATGCTCCTAATAAAAATAAATGGCCATGGCTACGTAAAAAATAAAGCTGAATAAATTGCAGATTGAACTTGATAACTCCTCAAACACATTTACTGCTGATGCAAATGTTTGAATTTGCTGTCGTTGCTTGCACACTTATCATGATGATACACCGACTGACTACTTTACCCACTCAAATGAAAATGCCAACTATAATAAAATTTTTAACCATCGATGCGATGTTGAAAGAAACACAAACTGAGAAAATGAAGCAATACCCGGAACACATTAAGTTGGAATAAAATCCATTAAATGAAAATGGTTACACACACACACACACACACTCACACCACCCCTCCACCACAACCACTGACGAAAAGGATGAACGCAAATATTTCTTCTCATACATTGTATTACTTCATTTGGGTTCCCAGGCTGGATTCTTTTGTGGGTTGTCGGTCCGGCTAAATGACTTTTCTGTGTGATTTTTATAATCGCCATGAATTTACGGATCTCACCATAATGAAAACACATAAGATGAGAGATTGAGAGAGCCATGAGACGTCAATGAGGTTGAAAATGACTTGAAAATATTTGCTTAAATAGCAGGATTGGGGGATTTTGATAGTGAGAGGCCAGCTGTGAGTTTTTTATTTTGGTTGTTGCCGTTGAGTTTTTTTTTTTTTTAGCAAAAAGCAAACTGAATAAACATTAAAATATTTATTAGTAACCAGCTGACCCGGTACACTTCGTACTGCCTCATTCGGTAGGGATTTTTTGGTACAACAAATGCTCCTGAGTTGTTATCTTATCATTCGAAAAAATACCTATACGCAGAAAATATTATGTTTTTACCCCACCCCTTTTATTTGCGTCAAATTCAGAATTTCAAAAAAATTACCAGACAGCTCTTCGAATATTTTTAGTAGGTCGTCAGGACTCTTTTGAATATTTTTGGAATTTGTGGCAGACCCGGCGAAGCAGAGCTATCGACTTTGACTGTTTTTGCCCATTTTCCCCCCTTTTTGTCTTGGAAATGTTTATAAAGTAAAAAAAAAAAAAAAATTCATAATCTATGTCACTCTTTTTCCTTAGGAGTTTCATTTATGTTTTATTTGTTTCCTGTTCCCATCCGTCGCCGCAATTAAAAAAATTGGAAAATTATATTTTACCCCCTTTCCATCTTGTTATAGTACAAACTGTTTTGCCGCCATTTTGGTAAACATTAGTGTTGATAAAAGTACCAAAAAAGTAACAAATTTCTGTTTTCACCCTTTTTATCCCCTTAAAATTCAGAATTTCAAAAAATTAGTGGAGACCTGTCTGATTATTTTTAGGAGACGCTGTTTGAAACTTATTTGTATTTGTATTGGGAACGGAGTTACTGATTTTTAACACTTTTTTACCCCTTTTCACGCCCTAACACCGGTATTCCAAAAACAACCAAAAAAAATAAAACATTGTTCAAATACATATTAGAACAAATTTTTCATATCAAATTTGTTTTAAAGTGTATTTGAGCAACATTTTATTTTTTATGAATGCCGGTGTAAATGTTTAAAAATTAAAAAAATTACTAATGTATTTGAGTAGTCTAATTGTGGTGTGACATTTTTTTCCTGCAGCAAAGTACCAAAATTCTATTACACCCGTTTTTCCCCTCAAAGTTTAGAATTTCAACAAATCACCAAGTACGTATTCGATTACACCAACCAACAGCCAAACAAAAAAAAAAATAAATTACCGCTATATTTTTTTGATGTGTTATGCCTGTCTAAGTACAAGAATCATAAAAATTTTAGTTTTTCTTTTAATTTTTTTTTTTTTTTTTTCTAAAATATGGGATTTTCGTAAAGGTTGATCCAGACCTCTAGTCATAACTTAAAAACGACGTGTCCGATTTTATCATGTAATGTATCAAACAATTACAAATTATACCAGCTTTAACTTTTGCTAAATTTATTTTATGGTGTCGTTAATAATTTTAGAGTTATTAGGAAAAAAATAAAAAAAAATAAAAATAATTGGTTTTTTAAAAATTTAAAAAATTTTTGATTTTGAAAAATTTATAAAAAATATAAATTTGCAAATATTTTTCAGTTTTTCTATTTATTCATATAGCTGCATGTAATAACAATAAAATGTGTCCTTATTTATTAAAATATGTGAGTTAATGTTTATTTTATTCCCGAAAAAGCAAAAAATACCCATTTTGGCAAAAAAAAAAAAAAAAAACACACACACTTTTTTGCTGTAAATGCCCACAACTGAATAAATTGTTCATCTCAGTAGCATGCAATAGATGCATAGCAAAAAATAATCAATGAGTTATGCTTGTCATAAGCTACCATAACAAGTAAACTTCGTATTCTTGTACCCTTTTGCTACCTGCTACCTGTGTGTACTTTTGGTAAAAGTACCCACTTTTACCCGAAAACCGTCTTCTTGCAGTTATTGCTAAAATGTTTAGCAAGAGCTTGTCTGGAGGGCATGCAATAGATACCTGTTTATATCTCAATGAATAATCAAATCATTATTTGACTTCGTATTATCGCACCCTTTTGCTACCTGCGAAATTTTAGAACTTTTTTCAATAGCATTTATCTATGAAACAGGTACAAACAGGAAATAAAGCAAATTTAATTCAGCTCTCCTTAACAAAATATCGTATGTGTTTTTTCACTTTTTTTATTTATTTTAACATTTAGGGGGTAAAAAGGGCAAAATTGGTAACTATGTACCTCCAAGCCTAGTGCAAGTAACAAAAAATCTCAAGTAAGGCCTGACAGCCTACTAAAAATAATTAGACTGGTACTTTGGTACTTCTTTGAAATTCTGAATTTATGGGGGGGATAAAAAGAGTGAAAACAGAAATTTGGTACTTTTGTCAACACTAATGTTTACGAAAATGGCGGCAAAACAGTTTGTACTCTAACAACTTGTTAGCAAAAACTTAAATTTTTTTCTAAATCGTTTGTCAAGTACAACCACTTTCAAAATATGTACCATGAATCAAAAAAAAAAAATAATAAAATCAAAACAACATGTTTTTGTACTTTAGGCAGATACAACCTCAATAAATACAATTACTGTAATGAAAGAAGAAAAGAACCCCTCACGATGAGAGTTCACTGGAAGAAATCCAGCAGAGTTCAGTTCAATTATTCTCATACACATGTATGCACGTTCAACAATCTCTTTTGTAAATTACCTTCTAACATACACATACTTTTTGCATTTGTTTCCATTCTTCTACTTTTCCTACATTCAAATTTATTATTGTTATTAAAAGTTTTCATCTGCAATTGAACTTTTTTCTTACTGTGTGCCGCTTCTTATGAGTTCGAGTACAAATAAAGAGAAAAACTTAAGAAAAAAAAAAAAAAATAAAATGTCTTCTTGCAATGGAAATATTAATGAAAAAGCAAAAGAAAAAAAAAACTTCAATATGAATTTATACGCTCTATAAAGTTTTGTGCTGTTTTATTTGTTTCTTTTAAGGTTTCTCAGTATTATTATTAGTTATTATGTTTGTTTTTTTTTTTTTGAGAATTTTGTTTTGAAATGTGAGCAGTATTTTATGCACAATCTGTGATGTTGTACTGAAAGAAGAACCAATTTCTTCTTTCCCATTCATATTTATTGTGTCATCAATGTGTTTCATTACTTTTTCATTGAATTCATTTGCTTTCTCGGTTTCAAGATTTTTGGTAGACAAATAATAACAAGCATAAGTTTTATTCATATGTTGTGCAGGAGGAGAGAGAGAGAGAGAGAGAGAGAGCTATGCAAAAACACTGAAAGTTTTAAAAACAAATTTTACATTGTTTTCATTCAGTCAGGACACAGTCAGATCTAGAATATGATATTTAAATATTGTTATATAAAAACGAAAAAATATTTGTAGTACTGCGGCACTGCGATCAATTGGGTTGTCCCATAGAGAGTTATGGAAAAATACTAACACCGGTATTCATAAAAAATAAAACAATGTTGAAACACATTTTACAACAAAATTTTCATATAAAATTTATTCTAAAATGTATTTTAGCAACGTTTTATTTTTTATGAATACCGGTGTAAAAGTTTTATTAACAAATTCAGGAAATGACTTTGTCAGAAAAAAGGTAAAACCCAGTCGGGTAAAGTGGACTATTTTTTTGGCGAAGTGTAAAGTCAACCTTCAATATGGATTTCGCAGGGGTCGCTCAGAGTAAAGTGGTGATTCTTGAGATTGTTCCAAGGTATTTGACAAAATGCATTGCTTTCCAAACGTAGTGCTTTTGGTGTGGGTAATGACTTCTCTCGATTCATAACGTGGGACCTCGTTAAAAAAATTCGAGTTAAAGTCGGGAGTAACGCAACTTTCCGTTCTTTCTCAACGCTATTTCTTATGTTTCTCAATGATCTTCTCTCCCGAACTGCAAGCACTATCCATTCCTATGCAGATGACAGCAGTGTTTAAGATTCGTATTCATTTAATCACAGGCCCAACATATTTCAAATTACTTGGCCATAATGACACTACATGGGCTGGAGGACGTGTCGGAATTCGAATGGAAAAGGGTGGATTCTTTCATCCGTTCATCTGGCTGCTTTGCGGTAGAAACAGTAGGTGGTGCGTAGGGCTGTGTCCCTACCGTCTCTCTGGGTAGTACAACCCGACCTTCTAGGACTTAAGTGGGCCGGTCTCTTGACTGGCAGCCCATAAAACATAACATAACATAACATAACATAACATAACATAACATAACATAACATAACATAACATAACATAACATAACATAACATAACATAACATAACATAACATAACATAACATAACATAACATAACATAACATAACATAACATAACATAACATAACATAACATAACATAACATAACATAACATAACATAACATAACATAACATAACATAACATAACATAACATAACATAACATAACATAACATAACATAACATAACATAACATAACATAACATAACATAACATAACATAACATAACATAACATAACATAACATAACATAACATAACATAACATAACATAACATAACATAACATAACATAACATAACATAACATAACATAACATAACATAACATAACATAACATAACATAACATAACATAACATAACATAACATAACATAACATAACATAACATAACATAACATAACATAACATAACATAACATAACATAACATAACATAACATAACATAACATAACATAACATAACATAACATAACATAACATAACATAACATAACATAACATAACATAACATAACATAACATAACATAACATAACATAACATAACATAACATAACATAACATAACATAACATAACATAACATAACATAACATAACATAACATAACATAACATAACATAACATAACATAACATAACATAACATAACATAACATAACATAACATAACATAACATAACATAACATAACATAACATAACATAACATAACATAACATAACATAACATAACATAACATAACATAACATAACATAACATAACATAACATAACATAACATAACATAACATAACATAACATAACATAACATAACATAACATAACATAACATAACATAACATAACATAACATCATTATCAAAATAAAGCAATAAAATGATTACACGCTTGTTGTGACATGGTGAATTGGGTATCCCTAGAGTGAGAGATTCTCTTATCTCATTTTTCTTCCGGGATTCTCATCATCTGTTAAGATAATTATATATAGCACTAAGTTTTTAAGCCCGGTCATTGAACTGGGCTGAACTTCCTTCCTTAAAATGGTGAACGATGCTGTCTGAAATATGATGCAAAATTTTTCCAAGTGTAATACGATTTCACTTTATCACAAAATAACTTCAAAGTCTAAATACGCTTGCATGAATCGCAATTGTTTGTATGTGTACAGACGAGTTTGTTTTATTTTTTGTTTTGTTTTTAAATAGGTCTCTATGAGTATATTGACTTCTCTCGACCAGAAGTAACAACATGCATATTTTTTTTTTGCACGTTCATACGCACATACACACTTCTTGCTGCATGAGTTCATCAGTTATATATTTTTATTACTGTTATGAGCACTTGAAACTGATTCTTTTTATTGAAAAGTTTAATTCAGAAGGTTCATTGGTAAACAAGTGCCACAAGATTTAATTATACTTTTTGTTTTCATATTCCATACTTTTCTTTCTTTTGAACAGTTGCTGTTTTTTAATTTGATTTAAAGAGAATTAAGTGGTTAAAATTGCTGTTGCTGTTGTTGGTAGGTACGAGTATCTCCAACTGGCGGCCATAAAAAGGTTATAAAAAAAGAAATTTAATTAAAAAAAATTAATTCATGTTATTTGATTAAGGAAAACATAAAATAACTTTGAGTAATTTAATTATAATTATTTTGTATTACAAATATCATGCTATATTGTTGTTGTAATTAATATTGATTGAACAAGGCAGAGGAACCAGCTGTTTCGTAGCTGCCACACTTGTCATCAGCACCCGTCTTTAAAGTCAGGGGCTCATGTTTCTAAAGCGACACTTATGCCACTCAGCCACCCAAGTTGTTGTTTATTTTCTGTAAAAATTTTTATTTTTTCCAGCCAAAAATTATTCTTTTTATTAATATTTCTCAGCATATCAATTAACGAACTAAAAGTGCCGGCAAGTAAAAGAAACAACGGGAACCTTGGACTTATAAATATAGAATAATATGGAAAAACTAATTAATGTAGTCCAACTATGACAGATTTTTTATTTTCTCCTATTATATGAGTGCTTAAACTGACTTAAACACCAAGCTGCAGTAGTAGTGACTAATAAATTGTTGTTGGTTTGAAAATAAAACTTCTCTCCCACTTAATTACCATTTTCAAATCAAATTGACATGTCATGGCTTGTGCTTAATGCGTATTTTAAAAATGTGACAAATAATGGCATAGAAACTGAAAATTCTGTTAAGCATGAGTTTAATTTGCAGAAACACAGGACAACAAAGATGTCTGGCAATATTTTATAAGTTTTCTGAAATTAAATTGCTTTTGATTATCATAAATGGACTAGAAACTTATAATGAAAAAGATGTTTGTTCATCGCACAAAATACCTTTTTGGGCGAGGTGCACAGTGAGCCCTCAATTTTTTTTTATTGCAGTGATATTTTATCATGAGCTGAGCTCGAGGAGAATATGTAAGCTTTCGAGTATCGTGGTGTATGTACAAAACGGCTAGCTGTCCCCCAGCTTCAATATTTTTATTTTTCTTTGTTTTCTGAAAAAAAAATATTAGGGACAAATTTTTCGGTTGTGATTTTGCACCATAAGGGTATTCGTTTTAATTCAGTCTGATTTTGTATTTGAGATTAAAATAAAAACTTATATTTTTTCACTTTTTGTCTCTTATTTCGTTTGATTGTATTCTTTACTCTATTTCTGTTGAAAATTTCGCTTATTATATTTTTATCTTTCGTCTGCCCCTTGTGGGATCGAACCGCTAACGTTGCGATGGGTGAGCAGCCATGATACTCACTCAAGCATCGCAACAACTAAAAGGAATGCAACAACAAGCAATTTTAATAGCAGGCTGGCCAAAAGAAGTCATCCGATGTTGTTTGGCTTTCCGAATAGCGGTTGTGGCTCACGCGTGTGTGTCATTCCTCCTTCCTGGTGGAACTACATGTCCGCCAGAAAAAACTCGACTAACATGGCCCTATAGCGCCATGTCGTTTTCCCAGCGGCCGTCCTCGATAAAAAAGGCCCGATGACTTTTCCGGCGTGAAGAGCGCTCCAAGCAGTCACTTTAAGCGGGTGTAATGGCTGCTCGTGTATCACTCGCGGATTTTCGGTACCCCAGAAGCGATAGTTTTGCTTGTTCACGTACTTGCTGAAGTGGGTGGTAATGAGCCTCATGGCTCATTATGATTTTGGTCGAAAAATCATCCACTTCATCATAGACACGATTATTCCGCTTTCTTGGGCAGAGTATCGCTTCACGGCTTGTTCACTTGCATTCTGCAGCTGTCTAGTTTACAAATGTAAAAACAGATTTGACATTGGCCCTCATTTGTAAAAATAAGAGCAACCTCCAATGGGGTGACTTCTTATGGCCCATCCTGTAGATAGTTGATTTCGAATTAAGTAAATATTTTGGTATAAATTTAGCATGATTTTTAAGCAACAGTTTTTGCTGGCAATTCTACATTGTAGTTTTCATCATAATTTTCGAATTTACAATTTCAAAATCTCAATGCCTTTGAACAGATATGTAACTCTTACAACTGTGATATTTCACTTATGTAACTTTTTGCTTGATAACATTTCCAGTCACTGTTGTTTCCCACAGCACAGAGTATCTCCAAGCAGGCAAAATAAAATAATAGTTTGTTTTCATTCTGTCAATACACTATGTTGCACAAATGTAATATCATCTACTTGCTTAAAATAACAATCACAAATCGAAATAAAAATACGCAATTTCAAATAAAATGAAAAGTATTGAAACGAGGCAGAACAGAAAATGAAAAGAGGGAGAACCAGCAATAAAACAAACAAGAAATGCACAACTCCCACACAAGAACAAAAATTAATTAAAAACTGCCAATCAATGAAAATGCTGTTGTTATTTCCTTCCACTTCTTCTTCTTCTTGCGCCCCATAAGCCGCAGCATAAAGTCACTCAGTCAGTCAGTCATTCGGTTAGTCGATCAGGGTTTTTCTACTGCCATCTGCTGTTGGTTGCGGCTTCTCATGTCACCAATAATACTGTTGTTGTAGTTGTCATTTATATTCATTTACATTGGCATTCATACACAACAAGCAACATTGCCAAAAATAACAACAAACTAAAAATAATGCTGCCATCAATATTACAAATCTAGATAAGAAAAAAATTAATAAAAAATAAAATGGAAAAATGTACAATTTTGAAATGTGAATTAAACGCATCATCAGCTGCGTTTTTTTTCTAGGCAAATAAAAGTAAAAAAAATAAAAATTATATTCAATTAAATAAGTGTAGTAAATAAAGACATTGTCCAGACTGTGGCAAATATAATTGGACTAAAGGTATGCTCATATGAACAAAGTTATTCCAAATTTTTTATATTTACAGCAAACATATTTAAGCAAACATAACCTTAAAATATGCTGGAGGGAAATTTAATACTTTTACTTGTTATCTGTTGCTTTTTTCTCATAATTATATCTTTAAGAAAGTATATGCATCTTTATTCCAAATTTTTGTATATTTACGCTAAGCAAACATAACCTTAAAATATGCTCGTGGGAAATTTAATACTTTTACTTGTTATCTGTTGCTTTTTTTCATTGTGATATTTTGTTCTATCTCTAAGAAAGTATATGCATCTTTTTCTATTGTTTGCAGGCTTGAATTTGCCCCACATAAAGGTTTCACAAAATAGGGGTTACGTTTTTTTATGAATAAAGAGCAAATATGCATGCATGTTTTAACGCATATAATTTCTTGATATTTTGTTAATGGGTCTTAAGCGATTTTTATATTATAGCTATGAGCGGCATAGAATAAACAACACACACAAAGAAAACTTCAAAGAGCTTTCGGTGTGTTCACACTAACAAATTTGCTCTTAATGTTGTATTTTTTCGCTGGTAAATTACTTTATTGGGTCTTTCGGTTCGATTTTGCTGCCTCAGAATTAAAGAAAAAAAATTTTTTTTTGTGTTAAAAATGTTGTGATAAACATTTTTAAAACAGGAATTTTTAAAGAAGAATTGAATACTTATTGGCTGGATACTTATTGGCTGGGGTACATACACTGGCTTTTTAACGTCCACCACAATGCTCATCAGCACCTAAATCGCCTCGAATCCAGATCATGACTCAGTGCATACTGTTTTTAAGCAGCAGCTTTTAGCCTTCCAAGTACCTGAATTGTTTATGTTTTCTTTGAGCAAACATAACCTTAAAATAAGCTGTTGTAAAATGCAGTGTTTTTTATTTTTTTTTGGTTTTTGTTCATTGTTATATGTTAGTGTATCTCTATGGATGTATGTGTATGTGTCTTTAGTTCTCTGTATGCTTGAATTTGCCCAAAATAAAAACGGTCAATGAAAAACAATAGTGGCTACGTTTTTTTTTTTGGTTTGCAAAAATGGGCGCATATGAGACCGAATTTTTTTTTTTGTCTTCTACCAGTACTCAAAGAATGACCCTCACACATTTATTACTTTGTGCTGGCCTAATAAAATGGGAAGCAGGAAAGAGAGAGTGATGTGCACAAAGAGGAACATGGATGTTTGACAAACAAAAAAATTATCACTTAAACAGAACATACAATCTAGCAAAGTTGAATAATCCCCAATTTCCTGCTGCTGATTCGTCAACTTGGTACCCAGTGTTTATATCTTCGAAACTATCCAGTCAATCACAGTTAACGCACTCTCTGCAATAATTTAAAACATAATTGAAAATTTTCAAATATATAGAGGGAAATTAGAGACGACACAAGAACCAAGAAAAGACCTATTACGTATTTATTTTAATTTACGATTCTATTTATAAAAATATTTCTTGTTTGTTAAATTGTTGTATGACCAATATCTTCATAATAGTTGTTAGATAAGCGCTGAATAAACATTAAATATTTTTTCAAACAAGCCTGTAAGTAAACACCTGTTCACCTATTACGATGCCACAGCTGGTACCAGGAATCACAAGAAACACTTCCCCAATCACAAACAACTTCAAGCCAAATAATGACTTGATATTACGTTAATCTGACTTAAGCCATTATTAATTACACTGAATTTGAAACATTTTTTTTATCCGACAGACGGAGCAGCCAGTGGATAAACCGGATGCGGGGGCACTGAATTCAGTGGTGTTAATCGTTTTTTTTTTTAGATTAGCTCTTGTTTTTGAGTTAATTTAAAAATGGAGGAGGTAGCACAACATACATACATATATTCCCTTAACTCAAAAACGGTTTAAAATATTGAAAAAAAAAAACTTATTGTTAAACCTTTGGTTTAATCAAATTTTATTATTTTTTACAATGAGGTTTTATTCAAAATTTTTTCTCTAAAAAAATTTATTAATTATGTATATATTTTTACACTGAAACTTAGTTATTAAATTGAAAGGTAAATATTTACACCGGTATTCATAAAAAATAAAACGTTGCTCAAAGACATTTTAAAAAAAATTTTATGTGAAAAATTTGTCGTAAAATGTGTTTCAACAATGTTTTATTTATTATGAATACCAGTGTTATTTTATATTTTTTAAAAACAAGTAGTATTGCACTCCGCTACATGTAAATAAAAAAAATTATCTTTCAATAATTGTAATAAGTTATGGAATTTGGCCTTTTGGGTATCGATATGTAAGTTGTTTTTTACTTCTGTCAGTTAAAATTGCTTCACATTGATAAGCAAACTAAATGTTTCTTCCATACTACTTTCATTTTTTTTTTTTTTAATTTTTAATTTTTGAGGCTTCGTCTGGTGACCGGTTGAAACTGCAATTTTTGCGTTTTTTTTGTGAATAAATTTGCAAAGTTGTAAACCGATTTTAGTCATTTATAATTTTTTTTTTATATAATTTTTTTATTTGTTATGCAAGTATGAAAACTTATCAGCATAATTTTATTTTTAGATTTTTTATACTGTTTTAAAGAACAAAAAATTTCGAACTTTTGCCAAAAATCTAATTTTTTTCATTGAAAAAAATGTGTATTTTCTAAACTATTAAAAAGTTTTTTTTAACAATTATTGTAAGATAATTTTGTTGTCAAATTTCGGTTTTTGGGGGTTTTCCGTATTTTAAAACGTTTTTGAGTTGACGGCATATATGTATGTTATCCTACCTGCTCCATTTTTAAAACAAAGTTTTTTTGAAAATAAGAAATAAATGCATCCTTGACTTTAACTTTCACTGGTCATTCCCTGTTTCTGTTTAGTTCTGGAGTTTGAAGTGTTATGACATTTTGGTTAAATATTGAACACAATAAAAAAAAAACATAAAGGGGGAGCTTTGAGCAGCCGCTTAAACAGAAATTTCATTATAGCTCCTTACAACCCCCCACACCTACTTCATTGGTCTTCTCTGCCGGAGTGCTGCTCATTTTGCCCCATAATGCTGTTCCATTATTAAACTCTGTTCCATAGAGTTTGCAAGTATTTGTTTATTAAAGCTGTTTATATATCCAATGTATGAATGCTTGAAGAAAATCGCGAAACAACGTTATTAATTGCAATCTCAAACAAAAGCCTTTCCAACTGCTGCTAATGAACAATATTATTAAATCCTTTAATTAAAGGATTTTCCATTGCATAAACAATTATTAAATGCCTAAAACTAAAGCAAAGGAATTAGCAGTGTTGTAGCAACCCTCATGAATGAGAATGCTTTTTCTCATTAGTCCTTTAACTTTTCGCAGAAATAACAATATTTTAGGTATATTAGTTTCCTTGTTGTTGGCAATGGCTGTGAGCACACACACACACACACACCCACACCCACATACATACACTCACTGGCACGCTCCAACAAACACAATCAAAAAATAATTTTCTTTAAAGAATTATTTATTTTTGGCCTTTGTAGCCGGTTTTTTTTTTTTTTTTTTGATGCTACCCTCTTATTTTTGGCTGTTATCAAAACAAAACTTGGTAGTTTTTGTTATACTGATAAGCTTGCTTAATTGTACACTTCACAACAATGTGTACGCTATTACAAGTTTCTGATTAAGTTTGTCATTCGCTATGAAGTATATGTATATGTATATTACAAAGTATTTGAAAAAATTACACGTAATGCTACACTTCAATGTATTTCAGGGGAACGAAAAAGCACCTAAACAAGACCCCAGAATATTTTTGTTTAATCTCATATTCTTTACAAAATATTTTAACTTTTTATTAATTAGTTATTTTATTGGTTGTTGTGTTGCGATGTTAGCCGGCAAAACCTGTTACAGATCTGTATGTATGAGCTTGACTATTGCAAAGGGTACTTAGGAGTCGACTAAGTCCAACGTTCACACACACACACACACACACACACCCGCAAATGTGCACATACTTGCATTCACATATGTAAGTATATATATACAAGTTTTTGCGCATTAAAATATAGTACCAACTCGATGGGGAATCAGTCACTTGTTACACTTCCTGTATTTTTGCAACGTTTGTCAATGTTTGTCTCTCCTTTTCTTGTATTCGTATGAACACATGTTTTGTATGTGCTGATGATATGGGGGCGGACAACAGTGCACAGTGCTTTGCTTCAAAGGTGAAACAGAGAATAAATATTTATAAAATACAATATTTACGAAATATAAATTTTCTTAAAAATTTTCTTTGCTTTCTGTCATCAATATACCAGAATTTTGTATAGCACGTACCCAAGAAGAAAAATGAGCATTTAAAAAACGTTCAACCAAATTTTCAATACAGAAAACAATAGAAAAAAAAATAAAATGTGAAACTGAAATTTTTTTTTAATATTCTTTTTATTATTTAAATCGGTATATCACATTTTATTAACATATGTATGTCATAAATTATCTTAACCCTTGAATGCATGTTGTTGTAATTCTGCAACATACCATTAAACTCTCCTCAAAATGGTATTAATTCGCTCACTACCAAGACGTATCCATTACAGGTGCCCGCATCTCAATTCGCTTCAACATTTTTCCACGATTTTATCTACTGAGTTGTCACAGCTGATAGAAAACGACAACAAAACTTATGACATCTCGAGAGAAAATGTTGAAGCGATTTGAATTGCGACCACCCAAGGCGAATCAAGTATAGATGGTCGCAATTAGATCTGATTACTGAAGAATACATCCAACATCAACATTAATCTTATATATAAATTCCTGTTAGAAAATCGAATATAAGCAACATCCGGAGTTGAAAGCCCAAGCAGCTCTTACTCCTTCTTTTTTTCTTTTAGTTACTAAAATTGTATTATGTAATTAAATTCAAATAAAATAAAAAAAAAATATTAAAAAATAAACTATTAAAAGTAGTCCTAAAATTTTTTGTCAATTTGAAATTCAAATGTATATAAATACTATTCCCTGTGTCTTCTTCGCCCACATTTATTTTCCTAGTTCTGGCAGCATTCACTGCATATGGGACGGCCCTCCCCTGAGTACTGGGCCAAATATGAATAAATTAATTTATGTATTATCTTTTAAATTATAATATTAAACAATTATTTTTATTAATAATTTTATTGAGCTTGAGTTCGATTTTTACTTCCTCAAAATTGAAAAAGATTCCTTCTGATAAAATCATTTCACTCTAACATTTTTAAAGAAGACAAGTAACGTAAAGCGATAAAGCGGAAGGTTGATTAATAAAATTAAATATGTATAGACAGTCAGTAATGAAGAGTTCAGGTGGTATGATGGCGATGTGCTGCTGCTTAAAGAAGAGCAGCAAATTTGGGTGCTGATGAGAGATGTGGTGGTCGTGCAACAGCCATGGCATGTACCCCAGCCAGTAAGTCCTCAACTTTAGTCCTTTTTAAAAATGTTGATTACTTCAATTTTAGCACAAAAAATCCTTCTCAATTTGGAGCAAGTAAAAATCGAACTAGAAATCGCGATAAAATTATTGACAATTGTGTATCATATAGTCCGACTATAAATTTAAAAGTAACGAATAAACTATTTTGGTTTCAATACATTTATATTAAATTACTTTTTAGGCTCAAGTTCAACCCTTGGGTTTTCACTACTTTTTTAATCAATATCAATTAAGTAAAGATAAGTAAAAATTTATTTGCTAGGTGGACAACCGGCTGTTTCTGGGTAGCAAACACCCTTCATCAGCACCCTATGAACTTTGGACGTGTCAAATTTCACAATTTTGGCACAGCCGCTTTAACCACTCGGCAACCAAAGCTCACGCAATTCTACTTTCTGTTTGTATACTTAATTAACATTAACCAAAGCAATGATATTTTTTTTTGGTTTCATATTTTAATTATTTCTATTTAAATTTGAACTTGTATTTATTATAAAAGAATTTTTATTAAAATGTATGAAATGAAAAGGTTCATTTTTGGACCTGAATTAATACATTTCAATTGGCTCTTAAGGCAAATAAATAATTAAGTTCATATTTTTATTTAAAATTGAAAATTTTGTTTAGCAATACATTGAAGGAGAGAGAGAGAGAGAGAGATAAGAGAGATAAACACAGGCCATCACTGATTTCCATCCCTGATTCTGACACACTTTTTTTTCACATATCAACAGTTTCTATTTTTTCCTTTTTTTGTTTGAGTAATCGCTTCAGCTCTTTTAATTTCCAAAATATTACAGTTTAACCCCCCGTATACAAATTATTTCCGTCGCTCTCAACCCTTAGAGAGAAATGTATTGCGTAGACGTGTGTGTTTGCGTGTTGTGTGTATGACGTGCGTTGTATGTATGTAAGTTCGCTGGAATGGGTGAATAAATGAATAATTTTATTGCACGTATGAGTCATGTCTTGTGTACAAGTGACACGTGCTTGGAAACATGAGTAAGTGAGTGAGTGAGTGCATCCTCATATTCCGTCGTTATGCCATTAAAATACAATCAACAAAAAGATACAGACTTTTTTTTTGTATATTTCACACGCACACACACACATACACAAATACTTGTGCATGACGCTCATATTTAATTTGCATGGAAATTCGTTGAAAATACTTAATACAAATTTGCAGGCATATGAAAATTATTTGCGTGCATCTGTGTCTAATAATATTAAATTTTATAAAATTAGAAAAATTAAATTAAGTATGAAGTAGCTGAAAAAATTATTTCAAATTGTACGGTTATAGAAAAAGTACGACCCGAGGATGCCGCCAGCCCATAAACCGCACCAAACCGTCACTCTTTTTGGGTGCATTGGCAGTTCTGCTTATTAACGAATCCACTGAGTTGAAAATGTGCCTCATTCCTGAAGATGATTTTCTTCGAAAACTGATCATCCACACCGTTGCCATTTCTTGCCACCATTCTGACCTTTGACGCCACTTGGAATGGTCAAGAGCTTTTAGCTGTTGAGTCCCTTGCACCTTGTACGCTTATGCATAATGTTCATCAACGATGAGCGTGAGAGGTTCAACTATTGGTTACGACGACAAGTTGAAAAGGACGGCTCTTCAGCCACATTATCGTGCACAGCAGCAATATTTTCTGCAGTACAGGAATGAACTGGCGTGTTCGCATGTTTCCTATAGACCCGGTTTGTTAAAATGTTTGCACGATTTTTCCGATTATACACTCATATGGATGGTTAAATTGACCGAAGACATCACAAAGTGCACACGATATGCATTTTGATTTAAAACAACTGAATAATCTTTCCAGGGCTCAAATTGAGTAAGTCTGATATTGAGAAATGCCAAATGAAACGTAGAAAATATTTTGATGATTAGATGTGGTTTGCGTATGTAACAAAATTTCTTATAAAGCTGTTATTAAATAAAACTGATTTTTCCCATGCTTCTTAAATTCTCGTTATCTTAATTAGGAAATAAAAAAAAGAACTGCAACCTGATTACAGGTTATAATACAGTTCCAGTTACAAGTCTATTTTACAAATCTTTTGTGCATTTTGTTGTTAAGTTGCTTTGAAACTGCAAATAAAACTTAAAAAAGAAAATTAAAAATTGTGCCCTCAATTATTTGTTGCTCAAACCGCAAAGCGCTTTGTGCTCTGCTGGTACAATCGAATTAACCTTAACTTTTGCCTCAAACAACAATTCTTGTAATTATTTTCAGTTTTCCTTTGTACGATTTGCAATATTTCTGTCATTTATTTCTTTACACAACTCTTTTCTTAACATGTATGTATATCGTTTGAATTCATATGCAAAGTGTATTTAACGCAAAAAAGACAAGTGTTTTCAGATTCATGAAGTACAACATCTCAAGCACAAAACAAACATGCAAACAGATAGAAACAGATTAACACATGTGCACACACACACACACACAAGTATGTTTTAAAACAAATAGTAAGACATGTTAAATAAAAAATATTAAATCATCAAAATGAAAAGAAAAACTGCAATTTTTCATTACGGGCATAAAAAGTTAAAGAAAAACAGCCAGCTTTAGAAATTCGAGCATAAAATGAAAAAAGAAAACCAAAAACGAAAACTTAAGTGCATGTCAAGGATAAAGAAGACGAAAAATAGAAAAGAAAAAAAAAGAAACGAATAACCTTAACTGAATAAAGCATAAAGTGGATGAATATATAATGAATGACTGCAGCAGCGGCAAGAATAAGATTTTCCCAGCCGTAGTAAAATTTACAAACAAATGTATGTGTGCTTGAGAGTGCAATAAGGACATGTCAGTGTCAGCGGGAAAACTCTGCGAATCAGTTTTACTTTGGGCCTTAGAACAGGCAGTTGCATACTACACCAGGCCAAATAACATCATTTAGTAAAGCTTCGTATTGTCAGATCTGATAATATTGTAAGACCTAAAAACGTGCTTGCAATCTGCTAGAAATACAAACTTGTCAGCATTAAGAAAATTATCAGTTCAGAGAATTGCAAGAAAATCTTACCATTTCATTGTCAGACAATTGCCTGACAATACATTTAGCTACAAACAAAAATTGTCAGCTTACACGGATGTAAGAAAAATTGCCAGCCAATTGTCATTATCAAAATATACACACACACACACACACCCACACATGCTATTATTCATTCTTTACTTTTCTAGCTCAACAACCATGTTTTTAATTTTTTTATTCTCTTTTCTGCAACTTTTTACCTCTCGTACTCACATTTTTCTTTAATGTTCTCTGTCATTAGTCTGACAATGACGCCATTGTAATGTTTTGAAAATTTATGCATCTTACAATATGCCAATGCCGGACAATGTACTAGCAATGATGATGCCAAAGTGTTCAGACGATTGCCAGATAACTGACAATTGATTGTTAGGTACATGGCCTGCCAATGCTTTTGCTTACAATATTGTCAGGAAGAAATTGTAAGTTCTCACGATTGGTTAAAAATATTCTATACATTTTCTGACAATATTGTAAGATCTGACAATCGTCTATACGTAGCTTAACATTAAATTTTTTTTAGGATTTTTTTCATCGTTTAATTTTGAATCAGCTGTAATTTTTTTACCAAATAACATCATTTAGTAACACAAAAATTATTTTAAAATTTTTCCCTACATTTGTTGTTGAATGCACTTTAATATTTTTTGATTAATAAAGAAAGTAAAATAAAAAGACCTAAAGCTTTAAAAAATAGTGTTGTCAATTTTGTTTAACTAGACTGATTTAAAAACTTTAGGCTGTCCGGTTTGTAGTTCTAATTTTGAAAATTGGCCATTCAGCCTTTAAGCCACTGCAAAGACCAAAAATATGTTTTGTTTCATTGCTGATGATAACGCAATTAAAAGGTAGAGACAACCTGTAAGGCCTTCCCGTGAGGGCTTCCAAACTTTCACAGTCATCTTATTGCCACTTTACCTGTTTTATAAACATGTCATTTACTTAGTCTGCTTCAGCAAGACTAAAACTAAATTTTTGATAAGGTAAATAATATAAATTTTGTTGTTATTAAATTTATTTTCTTACATTTTAAACACAAAAAAAAATTTTTTTTTTCTTTCACAATACTATTAAACTATAATAAAAATATTTTTTTTTCTTAAAAAATTACTAAAACAATTAATTTAATAAATATTTTTAATAAATTTATATAAAAAATAAAATAATTAATAGATGAATATTAATCAATTTATGTTGGATTTGCACAAAAATTAATTTGGAAAAATTAATAACGAAAAATAAAAGACCTAAAGCTTTAAAAAATAGTTTTATTAATTTTTTTTTCAGTAAAATTTATTTTATTTTTTTTAGTTACATTTATTTACAACATTTACAGATAATGAGTTCAAGAGAAGATATAATTCAACACTAAAAATAAACACAAAATTTACTTTACCGGTTTATATTTATGTTATTTGATCTTTAGATTCTCAAATTAATTGTTCAAGTTTATGATCTTTGGTTTTTTTATAAAAAAAATAATTTTAAGCAATTATTTATTTATTTTCAATATTTCGCCAACAATTTGTTGCCATCTTCAGAAAAATAATTATAAAAGTCGAATTATTGAAAAAATTTGATTAACAAAATTAACAAATTTGTAAAGTATTTTTGCGCTTTGCAAGTTCTCTGGTTTCTTATGCTTTCTTTGTGCCAGTTTTGTAGTTTGACAAACTATTTTTTCAGGCTAGTGTATAGAAAACAATTTAAATTGAAATAGGAATCATTAATATATTTTTTTAAATTAACGACAGCAAGTCAACATCATATACTCCTAAATTAATACCGATTTATTGTCGAGTAGATGCCGGCCGCGACAAAATTCGACTGGCGCTAAAATTGACGGCGATGTCGACAACGAACTGGACAATAAGGGGGTTTGAAAAAAAAATTTTTCAAACCCGATTTCGATTTTGAACAAAAATAAATGTTCTCCCTTTACGGACAATCTCTTTGCAGAAACGAAAATAATTTTCAAATTCGTTCGATGAGTAGCCAAACAACCAAAAAAAATGTATATCCTTTTCGAACTTGATTTCGAATTTCAATTTGGCAACAAAACTCACACTCTCAAAAAGAAGAAATGAGTTTGCAAATTGGTTTGTAAATGACCAAGTTATTCAAAAATTTATTTTTTGCGATTTCGAAAATGTCTAGATTTTGAATTCGACTTCGAAAATTTTAATTGTGCTCATTTTACTGAGAAACACAATCAAGTAGCAAAGGGAATATGGAAAATCGGTTTGTTAATGAATGAGTTGTGCAAAATGCAACATTTTTTCTATTTCGAAAAAGTTTAATTTCGACAAAAAATTTCGAATTTGAAAAAAAATTTATGTAATCGAGTTATACAAAAATGCACAATTTTTTCGATTTCGAAAACGGTCGATTTCAAAAAACTTCGATTTGGAAAAAAAATCGATTTCAAAAAAAATTTAAATTCGAAAAAAAAACTTTTCATTTTACTGACAAAAACTTTTAGGGACTAAAAATAATGTGCGAAAATCGTTTTGTACATGGCCGCTGATTTCCTTTTCGAATTCGATTTCGAAAAAATATTAAAAAAAATATAGTTTATATCTGATGATTATATCTGTGATAAATTTGATTAAAATTGTTCAAGCAGTTTCGGGTATTAGCGAGAATAAAAACACACGCGACACCAAATTTGTATATGCAACCACATGTGTGCATGTATGTATGTCACATGTTACAATTTACCTTTAAATGTTAAGGTGAATTCCCTGTTCATGTGCACCAAACGCTGGCTGCAATAAAGACATTTACAAACAACATGCTTGTGTTAAACGGGAAAATATTGCCAGTCTGGATGCGATGAGGTGTGTGGAACGTGACGCCCTTAAGGGTGGTTTTGTTCGAATGAATTAGTGCAAGCAGAGCAGAGCAGAGCTGAGCGTATGTTTTTGCAGGCAACAGTATGTAATGTGTTGTGTAGCCTTTTCTTTAAACAGCAAGTTGCGGTTTTTTCTAACTCTATTGTTTTGCCGCAGTTGTTGTAGTTGTTGTTTACATGCCGCTGCTGCTGCTGTTTGGTGGTGTGTTTCTTACATTTTATGCAAATTCCTATTTTATTGTTTTCGCCTGACAGCGCGGGTACTTGGAAGGTGGAACAATTCAATGTGTTCTGTTGGGGGAAAACATTTCTAAAAATCATTGTTTATTTTAAAACAATTTTATTGCTGCGTTATTTTCACATTCACATTCTTTTTTTTTTTTCTTCATTTGTTTAGTTTCCTTTTATACAAACTCTTTGAAGCAGGTTGTTGCTGCTCAGTTGCTCAGTTGTTTTTGTTTTTCTTACGCAATTTCCCTTTTTGCTGTTGTTTGTTTGTTTATTTGTTTTCATTATTATTTTTCCAATATCAAGAGATTTCAGCAGTTACAGCAACCATGTACTTAACATCCTTTATTTATCTTTTTGTTGTATTCATCACTTGTCTCAAAAAAAAAAAAACAATTGTTTTGCACGCTCTGCCTTTTTCCCAATAACTCTTTTCTGCTGCATCAGTGTGATTGTGAGCCTGTGTCAACATGTCAAACAAATTTTGGATCATTTATCACGGCTCACATGCCGCACCTTTTGGCAAAATTAACGTTGAGGCGTTTCCTTGTTTTAGTGTTTTTAGGTATTATTTTTTTTGTTTTTAATTTTGTGTTTTAATTTTTATTAAATGTTTTCCAGTTTCCTTTTAAATTCCGTTGCTGTCGAAAGAGGTAATGGTGATGGAAGACATGGAGCTTCTTATATTTATTATTCCCACTAGTTGTTATTTTACAGCTCCTTTTCAATACAATATGTAGAAATTTTCTTCTTTTATTTATTTTTACTTGTCAACTACTCCACCTTACAGTTTATAATTATAACAGAAAAATATTATTGCCTATATTGGAACCGATGTCGAAAGTTTGTTTTTGATTGACTATATTTTAATTAATTGAATTAATTTTTTGGTACCAAAACTTGTGTTGTTAGCTTTCGCTTACAGGCCTAACTTCTTGGGAAATTAGTTGCCGTTATTGCATGAATATGTGGGGACCGGGGTGGAAAATTTCATTTTTTTGCCTTTGAGTAAGCTTACAATATCAATTTTTTGGCTTAAGTGTAGCAATCGGCTTGTGTGTGGTAAAGTGTCTCTCCCAAGATCTCAGGATTGTATTTGTGAGAAGGTGGGTCGGGGCACTGGCATAAATGGTGCTCTAAAGTCTCGTTCTCCTCTGCACATGCTCTACATTCATCTCCACCCGTTATTCCTATACGGTTAAGATGTGCCAGTAGCCCATTATTTCACTTAATTCAAGCTTGCTAAGTCTTAGTAGTTACCGCCCCGTTTTTTCCTCGTCTGAAAAAAATTAATTCTTGAAGAATTTGGCTCTATAAACCTAATCTAACTGCATTGAAAGATTACCCTCATACCAGGCTAATGTTACTTAACTCTCTTGCTCTTGAATCAAGTGAGTTTGCTCTCTATCTCTCTCTCTCCAGTTATTTCCACATGCTCTGGCACTCACACCGTATGAGTTATACCATAAGTCGAGTAACTGTTAGTAGCGTTTTTGCATTTCCAAACTGTTTGTGATTTAAAACGCTCAGCTGAGATCGCTCTAAAGCTCTAAACACATAGACGACAGCAGACTGCAAATGCTGCCAACTTCAAGTGCAGCCAACTTCAAATGCTGCTCTGAAGTCGGCTTCATAATTATTTTGAAGACAGCAACAACATAATAATCAGCTGGTGTGTAAATTAATTTCGAATTTTTATAAATATTACAAATTCAAAGTTGAAAAATATAAAAAATGAGCGAAGAAAATTTAGCGAATTTTATCACAACAATTGTTAAAATAGCTCAGACTACAGCTGAAGTGTATAAAGCCCATAAGACGAATAGTACAAGAAACCGAAGATGGTGGGTTCACCCAGTAAATATAACCCGTGATGAGGAGGGCATTTACAAAACATGTGTACAACAGCTCAAGGAAAAAGATGAAGAACACTTTTTCAAAGCAACCAGGATGAAAATTAAATAAAATATCACAAAAAATTAGCTCAAACGAAAAAAATTGTTTTGATATTGAAAATGAACAGCTTTAGCAATGCTAATTTCAGAGATGCCGTATTTCTTATTTCATAATGAATAAAATTGAAAATATTGATGAAGAATGCAATAATATCACGAAAAAACTATAAAAACATATACATTTATTTATTTATTGTACTTTTGCAATGTTCTTTTGTGTTTAATATTAAAAAAAAAAGTTTTTGTTCTAATTTGTCCAATTTATATATATAATGGCAACACTATATTTGCTTATTTGCTGCCCGTCAAAATAGAAAATAGCCTAAGTTGACAGCAGCAGCAAATGCTGTTGTGCAGTCGTGCTGCCCTGCTGCCGTCAAAATAATCGTTTTCATTTAAGCACATGCATTCTATTTTTGACATATTGCTGCTTGCTGTCTGCTGTCGTCTATGTGTTTAGAGCTTAATGGCCATTTGACTATAAGCGAATATATTCCCGAATCCCTGCCTTCCCATTTTGATAAGGATCGATAAAGTATTTAGCAGTTGTAAACTAGAAAAACCTGACTATAAGATAAAATTAATGCATACTACTTTAAAGCACTTAGAGTGCAGCTCTTCATAATTTTTATTCCCTCATCCGATAAAGAAATAACTTTAATATGAAAATATTCTCTATGTTGGTTTTTCGACCGTTTTTGTTCTGTATTTTTGAATATATATATTGAATTTTTCTTGAAGAAGATACTCAACGGAGCCTCTAAATATCGAAGTGGGTAAGCATTTTCCGAAAAAGCAAGCTCAACTCAAGCTCTATCAAAAATATCTTAACATGACTATCTTTCACTCTATATAAATACAAAATTGTTATTATATACATACTATTACTTACAAAAGAGGCACTTTGTTAGTTCTTTTGAAACTATTTTATGTATGATTTTATAGACACCCACATCAGTACGCATACAAAGATACTTACATATATGTAAATTTGTGTATATATAAAAGTTTTCTGGCACAATATTTCTTTTCTGATTGAATTTTTATCACATTTTAAGATTTCTTTCATAACATATCTGCAACCTTCATCCTTTTAATGCGTTCATTGTTTCATGTTTTTTTTTTTCTCTATTTTGCTTCTCATTCTATTCCTTTAGTGAGTCTTGCAACAAAGTGTTTGTTGCATGAAATCTACATACTTACATAATCTATTCACATGCCCGCCAATGTTGCACAAGTAGTACAATGTATAGAAATTTTAAAAGGAGAACAATGTTCGAGAGTAATAAAGCATCAGGACTTGATGTCTTTTCCATGCAAGTTACGAGCAGTAGTTGAATGAGCATTTTGGTATTAAGATAAGCAAATTTCATTTCTAAAGTCAACAAATTGTTGGTATTTTAACACAGATTTTGCAATATAAAACATGCTGCAGACATACACATACACTCATACAAACGGCATCAATAAATGCAAAGATATTTGCATTTTTGAGAAAGCTTTGAAATTTTGATATGATGAAACTTTAATGATTAAATAAATTGTGCAATTGTGGGACACTGGGATTTTAAGGCAAAATAATATTTTCTTTAACGAAATTCAACATACCTCCGTATTTAGATAGAATTGTTGTTTATAATATGTTAGAAAACGAGTCTGTGTGAAATGAAATTTTCTAGGACTTTTGTTATATCGAAATGATGGTTTTTATAAAAAATGTTGGTACTGCTGCTCCTGCTGCCCAAAATTTTGTTAAGACATTTTTTAACAGAAGCGATTTAACGATTTTTTTTAACACAAACATAAAACAAAAATTCTCTCAAAGTAGGGTAGTCTCGGCAAATATTTACCCCAAGTAACGTGACCACTACTCTTTTTTTAGATTTGTTTTGGCCAAGTTCATGGCTAGAAACAACTGAAAATGCAAAAACATATATATATGTATATATATATATATATATATATATATATATATATATATATGTATAATTCAAATGAAAATTTTCTTAAGTTAGGGTGATATCAGCAGATATTGGCCCCAAATAACGTGACCACTACTCTTTTTTAGATTTATTTTGCCTAAGTTCATGGATACAATTAACTAGAAATTCATAAACAAATATAGGCATGTATATAAAAGCCGCAAAGAAAAGAGTAAAACAGAAGAAAAGCCTAAAATTAAAAAATTCTTGCCAGGGCATGTCTAAAGGTTATGTTTGCTCAATGAGAAAAATACAAAATTTAGAGAAAACAATTTGATCTTACAAAAACTTTGCTAGTGAAAATACAAATTTGCTGTAAAAATTTGTATTAACTTGTTGAGCAAATATAACCTTAAAATATGCTCCTGCCAGCTTCTTTTAGTTGCTATAGTGTTTATGCATTTTTAGTGGTTTGTTTGCATGAATCCGCTTGAATTAAAGGTTAGCAAGAAATTAGTGGTCACTTCTTTTCGGGCAAGTATTTGATACCATGTGGACGTGCCTTACGTATCTTAATTGCTTTATTATCAACAAATTTTCAGGAAAATGTTTAAATTTTTATACTTTCAGAGTCATTTTCAGTGAAATTAAAAACTCTCAAGTTTGCACAAAACGAAGCTCAGTGGCTCAGGGCCCTTTTCCAGTGGCCAGAAACATTTGAACTCCGAGTTTAAACATTATTGAGCAATATCTTTTTTGTGAATAAACGACATCTGTTTGTTTTTAAATAACAAACTCTGAACTACTAAACGTTTGTCTCCAACAACATGTACAGCCTTCGGTAGGAATCGAATCTGCGGCTTCGAAATAGTTCGTGGGGTGCTGTGTCAATTCATCCAGCGAGGCGATTTAAATGTAAGTCCAATAACATTTTTGTTAAAATTAATGCAGTTGTTATAAAGAAATATTAATTGAAAACACAAGCCAAGGTCAGAAAAATTCTGGAAAAAAAACTTTTGTTTTTTCATTATCGGTTGATATATATTTTTTATATATATTTTTTTTTTTTAACTAAATTTAAGAATTAGTTCATAGTTGGTGAATTCTTACAAAAAAATATTTTTTTGTCATCTTTTAATAAATTTTTTCAAAATAAAAACCGAATTCAAGAATCAGTTTACGATGGGTGAATTTATTATGAGCTTCATTTACTGGACAGGCAAACTGCATTTTCGATCGCTAAGATTTGTTTTTAAACATATTTTCATATGAGAAAAATATTATCATTTTCGCGAAAACAAAAATTTATTGTTGTTTTTTCAATACAAATTCAAGAAATAAAATGTTTGTCTGGGTGACAAAAAGAGGCCGTAGGATCTTTCAAGAAATTTTATGACTATATTATATATAATTGATATGACATGTTAGGAGGAAGCATGACATACATACGTATGATTATGACAAATATAAATTTACTATATATTTACCTTATTATACCAAGGTATTGCATATTAAATTAACCGCTCTTTTCATTACAAATTAACGAGGACTTTAACGGCAAGATTATCATACAGAAGCTGACGTTAATGTAAACGTTAAGCCGTAAACAATATTTACTTTTGCCTATGAAATATGAAATGAAATATGAAATTTTTTTAACACTTGTAACATGGTACCATATAATCATATATCGCTGATTCTTTCTCTAATATTATTCAGCAAAAATTGTTGCTCTCAGCAAACAAATATGTACCCATACATATACATATGTATATTAGCACATATTTATATATTTCACAATACATGTATTGCATATGTACATATGTATGTATATACCTACAACAATATTTTACAACAAGAATTACTTGATATAACTTAAATATTCTACCTTACCAAATATGAACAAAAACTACATATAAAAAAAACTCACCTTAAGTAGTATTTAATGGTAATTAATATCCAAAAATGTCTAGCAAATTTAAATGCTAATAGAATATATTTTCAAGCTTGAACGTTTGTTCACAATTGCGCATGAAAAGACTTAAATAAAATTCTTTATTATTCATACTTTATTAAAGCATCACAACACACTCACTGCTCAATTATTTTTCACAATAAAAAAAAATACGCACAAGCAGCACTTTTAATCATTTAAAAAATAATTACAAGAATTTCTTTCCAGTAGATATTTTGTATTAAATTCCATTTCCGCAATATAAAAATACACACATCAAATTTGTTTTATACATGAATTGAAATATTTATGCTTTTCAGTTTGAAATTTATTTATTTATTTTTTTTTTTAATTTCTGAAAGAAAATTCCAGCTTTATGATAACAAATCCACCCTAATTGAATACCACAAGCCACTGCAGAACAATCATCAACAATGCAAACATTTTTCCTCACAAACGAAAAAGAAAACGCAAAACTACACTTGTGTTGTTGATTTCAAACTTCATATCACACAATCACTGGCAGATGAAAAATAATAAAACAACACTCAAAAAAAAATTTCAACGAGAGAGAACATTTTTGATTTATTAAATAGGAAACTTGTTGAAAAAAAAATTTTTTTGTACTACCAACTCTTTAATTTTTATTCTTTACTTTAATACAATGTGTTTTTTTATATAAAAATTTAATAAAACTCTTTAGCGAATTACACTTTTTCAACCGCCATTTGTGTTCAACCCGCAAAACATCACTCGCAAAACTGATTCATAAACTCACCATTATTATCACAAATAGTTATTTGATTTGTTTACTACATAAACTTTAACTCTCAAGTTTAAGCAAAAGAGAGTAAATCCAGAATAATATGACAAACTTTAAATGAGAGCAAAACGAAAACTCATACTGAGACAGACACCTTGTGTTGGAAGTGAAAATAAAAATAAAATATAAACAAATAACTAAATGAAACCGAAATTGGGCAAGCGTACAATTTAAAGCTTTTATACTTCTATATGTGCGTTTTTTTTTTCTCTTCATCTACACCAACAATTATTACACATAAATTTCACCGTAAACAGTAAACGAAAAACACCCGCTTAAAGTCAGTGCAAAAACACCCACCCAAAAAAGAAAATCACCACTAACAACAACAATAACAACAACAGCAATGAATACAGCCAAACACAATAGCCATCCATCTATAGCAAGCAACAATAACAATAGTAACGACAACAACATCATCATAATATCACGTCACAATTACTCAACAATACACCACCATCATCATACAAACACGTACACACAAACTTGCACTACCGAACAATTAAGTACTCAGCACCCTCTCACCCCACTTTTTGAAAAGAGATTGAGCGAGACTGTAAAAAACCAGTGAGCAAAAAAACAACAATGAATTAAAGTAAAAAAAAAATCAAATGCACATGAACATGAACACGAATATTTACGTGTGCACCTACATACATACAAATGTACATGCATATGTACGTAACTAAGTAATTGTTGTTTTTTTTTGTTTTGTTTGTTTTGTGGGCCTATTTACGGTAGTTGTAGAAGGTTACCAACGGCAGCAAAAAAAATCATAAAAAACATACATAAGTTGTTCTGGGTTCATGTGATTTAGTTAAAAACTTTAGTTAAAATTTGTTTTATAAAAACAAATACACATGTATGTATGTATGTATGTATGTATGTACATTAGGGTAGGTTGATTTAGCAATCGATTTTTTGATAGCTATTGGTATGAGGATAAAAAAAGTTCTACTGCGTCATTTACTCATCAAAATAATCATTTTCAAGGCGTTGGATTTTCAATTTGAATTTTCTTTTTGTATTTTTGCATGGAGTCATGGGCACGTGGTCAGTATGTGCGAAAAACAAATATTGGGTTGTTATACAAGGTGGGCTAAAAGAAATCACCCTAAGGGAAGTTGCTTTTATTTTTGCATATGGCGGCCAATGTCAAATCTGTTTTTACATCTGCCAACTAGACAGCTGGAGAATACAAGTGAACAAATAATCATGTCTATGATGAAGTTCACTATTTTTCGACCAAAATCATAATGAGCGATGAGGCTCCTTTCTACCTCAGCGGGTACGTGAACATGCAAAACTACCGCTTCTGGGGCACGGAAAATCCACAAGTGATGCACGAGAAGCCTTTACATCCGCTCAAAGTGAATGCATGTTGCTCTGTTCACACTGGAGGAGTCAAACGACAATGCGCTATGGGGCCATGTTAATCGAGGTTTTTCTGCCGCCATTGGATAAATTAGGTCTGGAAGACACGTGGTTCCAGCAGAAGGGAGCAACGGCACACACTGCGCTAGCCACAACTGATATTCCGAAAGCTAAACAACATTGGATGAGTTCTTTTGGCCCATCTTTTATATTTGAATACTCTACGGGCTCTCGAGGTTACTCCTATTGTCCCGTATTTGGGTGCCCATTATATTTCACATTTCCTGTAGAGCAGACAAATGAATGACTTTTAGTGACCAACATTTTTTTAGAACACACGGACCCCGTACTACTGCAACTCAGTCGCCGATGGCACAATGTTGACAAATTTGTGTCCACAGAGATCGAGCCGGCCTAATGTTCTTACATACACATGTATGTAAGTATATGACATGTACACATGTACATAACTGTATATGCCCAAATAGTCACCCGTTTTGTCACACAAAGTCATTAAAATATTTCATAATTCGTTTTTACACAGAGAAATATAAGAAACACTTTTTAATTAAAGACTTTCTCGCAATAAATAAAAATTTTTCTAGACTTGCGCTTATAAAAAAATTGATAAACTTATTTTTATATAAAAGTTCAGTTTCATCAATTAGAATTAGAATTTTTTTTAATACTGATACCATTTTCTTAACTTTTAGATCCACTGCCGCTTAGTTCACTCTTTAAAGTGATTATTATGACTGGGATGAGTATGTAAAGCAATGTTGTGGAAATATGTAAAATATATAAAGCCAAATTATGACTTGAGCTGGGGTACAACTAGCAATTTAAAATCCACCACGCTACTTATATGTTATTTAATTTTTTCACTTTTGAATTAAATTTTTTTTTTTTTTTGCCATTTTAAATAAGTTTTCGGGTACTACAATTGATTATAGTTTTAATAATTTATGTATATTGTAAAAATATTGTTTGCGCACAAGTGGCCTTCTTTGGGGTTGCCAGATTTTTTTTTAATTCCATTAACAATATCTGGGTGTTCGTTCCCAAAAATCCCCATTCAAAGTAGTAGTCCAACTTTAATTCCCTTGATTATCTATCAAAAAACGCTACCATATTCACGTTGCACTTCATTTCGAGTGTTCATAATACAGTGCATATATTTCGCATATTTTTGTAACATACACTGCAAAATCCATGTCACCACACACTACAAGTATTACAGCATACTTGATTCCATTAAGAAACCATTTTTATGGATTCTAATTAAATAATTAATTAATTTCTTAGCAAAAAAAAAATGTGATTTGAAAACAACTAAATTTTTCTTTCCGTGTACTGCGTATGTACGTACATACACTTTTCATTTTATTACCAAAACACTTGTCAAACTCTATTTGTGTTAACACAAAGTTCTTACTACTGTTTGCTTTCAAGTGACTAAAAGAAAGTTGCTTTTGCCAAATTAAGAATGGACAGTGGGTCTGATTTATGTTTATTGTTCTATTTCATATCAAATGCATAAGTGTTGAATTTTTTATTAGCAAACAAAAAACAAACACAATCCACTGACAGACACTGTGTTTACTTTGCATTTAAGAGCGATAACATAATGCATTTTATTGTGATAAATTCCGATAAATCACAGAAACTATGAAGTTAGCAAGACGCATCATATGACTAGTCTTGCTGGGGAATGAATTGTTTTCTTTTGGTTAAGTTTTCATTCGAGATTGTGAAACAGGCTAAAAAGTAATCAACTTTTGAAGGTATGTTCATCTAACATGCAATTTTTGGCGGCCCACTGTACGTCAGAGAAATTTAAAATATAATATATTGAAACAAGTTTGTATGTGCACATTTATACTGCAGATATGTGTACAAACTTCGTAAACATTAACCGTTTCTGCGATTACGTTGCAAGTGTTTTATTTCACTGACATAATAAATCAATGTAACGAAGGAAGAGTAAACACTTGCTGTCATAATTTGTTGTCTTACAACAGTTCCAGTGGCTTATCAACGATATTAACAATAAGAAGCAAACAAAATAGAAAACGGTGAAAAAATAGTTAACGCATCGTTGCTTTTGTTTAATACAAAAAATATATATTTTTCTTTATTTTGTAACAATATTTTCCCTAAACTGTCTACGACCACTTGGTTTCGAAATTGTGCTTTTCTGTTTTGCTGTTTTCATTGGCGCTCATGCTTTTAATCACTCTCTCGGCCTGCTTGTTGTTGTGACAGAAAAGAAATAGAGTTTCCTTGGGACAACAAAAAGCGCATGTTTGCCAAGAATTTCTAAATTTTCTGAGTGCTGAGACAGAAAGTGATAGCAGGGGATGCCGCTATCAGTTGTCTCCCCACCACACCACGTGGTGAGTTTCAAGTGTGGTAAGCATAAATTTGCATGTTTTGTGTTTCTTGTTCTTGTTATGTTGTTGCAGTTTTGTTGTTGTCCATTTGTGAGGGGTGGTTTGTTTGCTTTATTTTGTGAAGGTTAAAGTTGTAGTTTAAATGAGTGCGAAATTTGAAAAAAGGGGGCGACTGGGGAGGGGGGAGGGCTAAGGTTTGCTCGCTTGTGTGGCAGTCATCACATGGGGTCACTGATATCGGTTGTGATTTGACCACAATCATTATGAAGATGTTTCATCGATTTTTAAACAAGTTCAAAGCAACTTTATTTTATTTTCTTTGCACATTGGCAATGTGTTAATACATGCATACATATGTATGTACATGCCTCAGCAAGTGTTTATCAACGAAGCATGCATTCAATTAATATGAAAGTTTTTGCTTGGTATCACACATTGTTTATATTCACAAGAATTTGTGTATGTGGCTGCCTGTCGTCACGTTTCATTCATTTAAATTTTTTTCTCTCCTCTCTCTTGGTTATAGTAATTAAATATAATACAGTGTTCATTGTGTTGCTTTTAATTACTTGGCGTGTTGCAAGTTGGTCAAAACTTGATTTATTACAACAAAGCTCAAGTTATGCTTGTGGATTGGTTTACACCTGGGCCCTGGTACTCAAAACCAGGGCTCAGGTGTAAGTATTTACTTGTAACACTTGCGTATTACAAGTAAAGCAAAATAAAAGCGGTTCTCACTCTTGATAGTAAACTCGGTTGCACATTTGGTTAAAGTAGCAGATTTGATTAAAGTACTAGTTTTTACATCACTGCAGCAACAAAATGTACTGAACTTTTATTTTCTACGCTGTGATTAAAAAATCAAACAAAAAGCTTTAGTAAACATTGTAAAAAAATTACTGGGAATCACAGATATTCTGTGCTGTGAATCGTTTTGCCGGCAAAACTTAATTTTGTGTTGAGAAAATAAAAAATATGGAAAAAACAAATAAAAATATACTGGTGAAGAGAAAACGTGACTGTTTGATAAACTGAAGATAAACAAAGCTCAGTTGATTTGCTAATTTTCAGTACATGAAAAAGTCACTCGAGCTTTGTGGTAAAAATCGTAGTGAATATTGAAATGTATTAATTCAGGTCCAAAAATAGACCCTACAAATGTTTTCCGTCTTTTTCAGCCGTCTATATGCCGCCAACATTTCGTTGATGCTAATCAACTCATCAATAGACTCGAAAAATTCTTAAAAGAATATTTGAAACCCAACTACTTATTCCAAAATTCTCATGCACAAAACGAGCATCGAAAATATTCAAACGAAATATTCGAATATTCAGTAAATATTTTTTTTTCATTTTGCAGCTCTTAATAATAAATAAATAATTAAGTACATTTTTGAATAGTCAAAAAACTTTTACTATTTGATACTTTCAAAAATACAAATCGTAGTAACTCATTGTATAGGAGGTTGCAAAACGAAAAAAAAATATTTACTGGTCTGTTTGAATATTTCTGATTCTCATTTTGTTCATGGGAATTATGGAATAAATAGTTAAATTTCGCACATTCTTTGAAGAATTTTTCAAGTCTTTTGATTTGATGATTTGATTAGCATCAACGAAATATCGGCGGCATATAGACGGCTGGAAAAGACAGAAAATATTTGTAAGGCCCAGTTTTGGAACTGGGCTTTTAAAGCAAATAAATAATTAAGTTCATTTGCGTTTTATTTAAAATCAAAATCGGCCCTTAAAAATTCAGAACTAGTTCAAAACTGAACTTATTTATTTTAGGTCTACTTTTAGACCTAAAATAATAAAATTTAGCACTAGTTTTAAAATAATGCTGGAGGCCAAATTAAATTAAAATTTTTCGTCTAATAAATATATTTTGTTTGATGAATATAGAAAGCGGCAGATTTGGATAATTTCTCTTAAATTCTTGATGCTAATTTTTCAACCTTTGTTGTTTAGTACTTTAATTGTTCCAGTCTTTAGGTCACTTCAAAAAAAAGAAGACTTCGATTCAAAAAAAAGAAGACTTAAGAGAAATTATTTTAATTGTTCGAGCCTTTAGGTCACTTGTTTTTTTTATAAATGTTTATTAAATTCGATATTTCAATATCACAAGGGGTATCTTTTTTCTTCAGGAATGTTTTGATGGTTTTTCAAAAAAACTTTTTTTTTTTTTTGAAAGAACATCAAAACATTCCTGAAGAAGATGTCCATTGTGATATCGAAATATAGAATTTAGTAAACAATTTAATTTATAAAAAAAAACAAGTGACCTAAAGGCTCGAACAATTAAAATAATTTCTCTTAAATCTTTTTTTTTTTTTTGGAATCGATGATTCTATTTCATAAAACTAACTTGACTTGCAAGTAGAGAAAAAAATACCATAAATTATAAATTTTGTTCTTCTCTCTAATATTTTGCAGACCAAAATACAAAATAAAAATATAAACTAGAAAAAAGTCAATCCAATTAAAAAAAAATTAATTAATTTTCCTGCCATAAGCTGCTTGTTGCTTGCTCCTCATGGCTGGGACAACAACAAGATTTCCATCCTTATTTGTATAAATTCTCATTTAAAAGCTTTTTCAATTTCATTACTCTTGAACTTGTATTATATTGCTTTTGCTGCTAATCCATTACGAAATTGCTGACATAACGTCTGTGCGCTGGGCTCCCCGCTCTCGCTCTCTCTTTCTCTCTATCACTATTCTGTCTATTTCTACCTTTTGCATTTCGTTTATGACTCTAACTAAATAAGTATGTCAGACGGTATGTTGATTTTTATTTTTATTAAGGATTTATTTTTATATGTCCATATTTTCAAAGTAATATTTTTTTAGTGCTCTGCTTTTAAATATCATTTTTGTGTGTGACACTGACAGGCGGCAGCCAGTCGTACAGTCACTTTAATACTTTTACTATTGTTATTATTTATACAAGCTCTTTTTGAACGTCCAGTCCAGCCCAGTCTCAGCTCTTTTGAGTCAGTCAATGCCAGGTTGTTTGTTTGCCTGTTTGTTTGTTTGTTGGTGGCCATTTGCAATGTTGACTATTTCCTTGCGTTGCTGTTGTTGTTGTTGTTGCTGCTGTTGGTTTAGCTATACATCACATCATATTTTAGTTGGATTCACTACGTTTTCGGTTTTGTTTAGTCATTGTGTACTTTTGAGTAATTTGAATGTCTAGTGTTTGTTTATGTCTCTAATAGTAAATGGTTATTTTCTATTTGTCTGTTTTATTTGTTAGCACCAGCACCAACCATTCTTTCCATTCCATTCCAGTTTCCATCCCAACCCATCCTTCTCTGTCATCCGCCATTAACCTGGCTGGCTTGCAGTAAATATTTTTTACTCCTGCTTTGCTTGCCAGTTGTTTTTTTTTTTCTATTTCTATTTATTTAGTTTTTCTTTCTCTCCTTCAACTGCTTTAAATCGCAAACGGCTGTACTATATTGAAGTTTGTTTGTACTGTGACAGATAAATCTACATAATTCACTTTGACATTCCTCATCAATGTGCCTGTCTGCCTTCCCGCAGTCGCTGATGGACTCATGCAATGCAACGATAAACATTTTGTTTTTCTTAAATTTTCTAGAGCAAAGTGCAGTAAAATTATTAAGTTAAATTTAGTGTTAAAGTGCCAGCACAGCAGATTTCCTGTGTGGAAATTTTTCAGCTCTAAGTGAGTGACCTGAAATTTGATTAGAGCTCAAATAAATGTGGGTGGTAACGTTGTAATTTTTGGCTCTTTGCACACGGTAACAGTGCAAACAATACAGTGAGATATTAACATATCTATTATGATTACAGCTTTACTGGATATTATGTATTATTTATTATTTGCTTATTTATTACTGCAATATTTATAAATATTTGTTATAGAGATTAATTTAATTTTATTTACAATTGTAAATTATTATCCTCAGAATAGGAAAAGATTTCTTGTGGTAAAATTGTATTGACCACCATTTTGAAGTAAGACCAGAGAGCTGTACATAGAAACCGGGAATTTCTCTCCTAACGGAGCTGCTTCGGCTTCAAATTAAATTTGTCTCTAGCTCAGAATATCTGACTTAAATAAAATTTATTAATATGAGAGAAATCACCCACCTTGCACATAATTCTGAGCCTGAGTTTGCTGGCCTGCACAGCTGCCTACAGCAAACACAGGAAACAAATAAAGAAATTATGTATGTACAGTCAAATCCCGGTATAGCGAATACTCAGTTTAACGAATATCCGATTCGTTATGAATGGCGAAATTTTTACATTAAATTTTTACATTTTTACATTATATAGCGAATTGAAAAAAAAAGAATCTCGATTTAACGAATGACAGCAAAACGAAAGCAAAATACATTAAAAAAAATACATTTTTATTTGGTCTTTTATTTTTTTTTTTTTTTTACATCAAGTCGAGAATATGATGTCATATAATTGTTGATTGTCATTTGAGCCCTTTTTATAGCATTTTCCATCACATTGGTCAAAACTTTCGGCGATAGATCCTCACATTCTTGACGGATATTGTCTTTAAGAGCTGCAAGAGTCTGAGGCTTGTTGACATAAGCCAGTGACTTCAAAAAGCCCCACAAAAAGAAGTCTGCAGCGGTCAAATCAGGCGATCCAGAACGCGTAACATTATTTATTAACGTGTATTTCGCATGTGTTTACTACACAGGTGTCAAAACAGAACTGACATTAGGGGCCAATCGCAAAATTTATAGCATTTTCTGATAGCAGGATTACTTTTGCGCCACCCTGTATAAGTAAATATGTATATACAACTATGTACATTTATGATTTTTAATGAATTTACATATTAGAAATAAAAAGAATTCTTTAATTAACGTTAAAATATCAATTAAAGTTTTATTTCTACACTAAGTTATCAATACAATTAAATTTTCATGTTTTTAAAACTGTTCACCACCGTCTTTTATAAAATTTTAAAATAAAAAATTACTGTACGATATAACGAATATCTCGGTATAATCAAAGGTCTGAACATTATATCATTCGTTAAGCCGGGCTGTGACTGTATATGCAGCAAAGAAACTTGGCAGGTATGTGCATACTAATGTCAGCGTATTTTCTGTGTAACGTTACGAATTGTAGAGTAATCAATCATACTTGCAAAATAACACTGCGCTCACTTGTTGTACACACAAGAATACACGCAATTTTCCATTTTGCTGACACAAAAAAAAAAAAAAATAAATGAAGAATAAAAAAAAATTCAAAACTGTGTGTGAATAAAAAAACAAAGTGAAAATTGCATAAATTTTGTTTCCCAACAATTTTTCGATGCCATGCATACGTAAGTCTATTACGTAGCAGTGGCAAAAAACAAATTGATTTTAACGGGAATGCTCATAAAAAAAGCACATCACACATACATTCATACAAACACATGTAGCTACACTTTCCCAAAGAAAGTGTAGCTACCACTCAGAAAAGCGGCAACAACCGGGAAATGGAAATAAAGGAATTAGCAGATTGCATACATACGTGGCCATTAACAGCACTACGCAAACTATAATTTTTCACATTTTAAAAATGATTGCAACTGCTGGTGGGCATTTTTTGTTTACGCACCCAACAACCAACGGCACATGGACGACATGAGCAACTTAAAGGAGGAATGAATTTTAAAATCGATTTGTCTTAGGGGTCTTAAATGTATTGATACATATGAGTCATATTCATGATATAGATCTACGAAATCGAGCTGCTGGCTTAAGGAGGGCATATACTCTAGCCATACAACAGTGCAAAAGTGACATCCTCATTGCCGACTTTAAAAATTAGAATATTCTTACATACATTTATGTATATTAAACTACGTTTTCAGGCTCAAGTTCAACCCTTGGTTTGTCACTTTTAAATCAATATTAATCAAGTAAAGAATATTTTTAAGTTGTGTGTGTGTGTGTGTGTTTTTGTTCCCCTTCTGCTGTCCTCAATATAAACTCGATTTTACTACTTCAAAACCTACGAATTTTCACAATACATTAAACAATTTTTATATTTCATGACACAAATGGAAATGTTATTGATTACAATTTTTATTTTTCATTCTGCAAAATGAAATGAAAATGATTACTTTGAAATTAGTCATTACGCTCACTGCTTTAAATGTCCATGGTAATGACTTTTATTTGCCACATCACAGAAAAGTAAAACAGTTTTTATTTTCAAATCAAATTTAAATTAAAAAAAAATCCAACTTCCATAGAAATTGATGCGAAATCCTTCAACACACCTCCCCACTACTCACTGCGAAAGCATTTAAAAACTGTCTCTATACCTATAAATCTCCAAATGAAATGTAAATAACAATAAAAATTAAAAAAGTAAATACAATTTTCTATTATGACTTCAACGACAGCAATGGAATTTACAGCAGCCATAAAAAAGCGTTACTTGCCGTTAAAACCGTTAAAGCATCCGGCTAAGCCGAGTACCAAAATAAATGCAATTGCCACAGGATATTTTAGTGAAGATTTACCGGTTCTACTGTTTTCACTTTTTTTTTTTTTTTAATTTAAATGCAACACAACAGCTAAAACTGCAAAATGTCAAAAGCCAGCAGACTCAAATAAACAAAGAATTATATTTTTGTAATTATAATAGTGCCAAATGACCGCATTTCAAGTGGCTACAAAAGTTTAAAAACTATCTACACATATAATTGACAAAAAAAAAAAACAAACAAAAAATAAAACAAATGTTATCCAAACCAAAAGGTCAGCCAAGACTGCATTAGATTTGATAATAAACTCATAGAATAGAATTGTCCCACTCAATTACGCGGCAAAAGACAGCCACAACAAATAACATTGTTAACATGTCTACATGTTATTAAAGTGTTGTTGATTTGCCACATTGTTAACAAGAGCAATGCAATCAAAACGCATTTTCATGTATCTAATTTAGGAAAAACACTAAATGCAGCAAAACCAGTGTTGCCATGTAAGTATTATGTGTTTATATTGATTTTGAAGAAACATATGGCACACAAATAACATTTGCTATACAGGGTTATTCATTTTTGCAGTTTCACAAGTAAACGTAAATAAAACACATATAAATGGATAACCCGTTATTAATTTAGTTCAGGCAACTCCTACTTTTGTTCTCTCTAATCTTTCGATCTTCTTGGAAAAAGAAAATCGTAGTAAATAAATTTCGCTGCTTAATTGTTATTTGTGTCGGAGGTGACATAATGTCTTGATGTCACCACGTAAATTACTGGCAACCACCAGCGCATAAGACCATATTGGCCGTTACTTACATATGGCCATCACTGCACATCTATTCCATTATTTGGTGGTTTTGTTGGCTTTTGAGTCCTTTTTTGTGCTTCTAGCTGTTTTATTCTCTAATTAGTTTTAACCCCTTGTTCTTTAAGCATACCAAAAACTGAGTAATGACCTTTCTGTATCAGGTCATCAATTTGCTGATTACTATTTATTTTAATGAAATCAGTCATGCATCTCATCTCATTGACTTCATCTGCATAAATAATTTATTATTCATTTTGTTTTAGATAAACAAAAACATTTGAGTAGCAAATATTTTGCATGCGTATTCGTATCTCTAAATTATTTGTGTTCACTCAGTGTTCATTAGGAAAGATAACACTTTAAGTGACTTCAATTAGCTTTCAAGCTCAAAACATTCTCAATGTTTTCTATTGTGCTTAAATAATTATCTCCTGCTGACCATTTTCATTCTTCAGTTTATTTTCTGGAAAATTTATTTTATTTTACGTTTTAATTTTCCCAATTTTCTTCTTCTCAGGCTAAAGAAGTTTTTGTCAGTTTTCAGAGAGAGCAGCAGATGATAAAAATTCAGTTTCAATATAGGTAAGAAAAACACAAACAAACAAACAAACACTTTAAAACATGTCTACACTGAGAAAAATCTTGGCCTACATTTGATTTTAATTTTTTGTTTTCATTTGCCGGCGAGTCTTCATTGGCTCCAGCTGTCCTGTGGTTTCCAAACAACAGCTCATTCAATGAGACTGCCTTGTTTGCGTACACCCAAATTATAGATCACATATAAAAGGTGTGAATTTAAATACTTGTCCAATATTCAATGTTTGAAATTTGTCAATTCGTTATACAAGCGAAAAATAATACGATAAAAATCTCGTCTCCAATAATACAATGTTTTCTTTAAATTTTTTCCAAACGATAATATGTGGGGTGTCCGGCGAAACGATTTGCTTCGCTGCCATTTTGGTGAAGCCATTAACCTTGACAGTTCATATTTAGTACTCGTGAAGTAGAGATGTGGCAAATTTTTTAAGGAAAAATATTCGTGTCTGAGTCGTTGAATTTATCAAAACCAACCATCGATTACTCTGACGATGAGAAAGTTACGTGATGTCAATGTCGATGTTAGTTGGTTGGTTGTTTGGTCATATTATTGAGCAGTTTTTTTCAGAAAGGGTATTTCAATGGTCTTGAGACGGAATGACAAATTGTTTTCTATATTAATACTGATACGGCCGACGTTGGTTGGCTGCCGTTTTTGATGTCGTGAAATCGACCGAAGTTGGTTGGTGGACCTTATCGATGTCGCTAAATCGATTTCTCTATTAATACTGACGCTTCTTAGCCAACGCTATAGTTGTAGTTAACCAATGTTGTCGCACTGTCGCGATGTCGCGCTGTCGCCTTGTAGTAATAGATAATGAAAATTTTTTTAAATGTGTGTCTATTTTTTCAGCAGGTTGTCTTTTTAAGGTGAAATGCTGCCAGCAGCAAATCTTGCCATGCAGCCCACTTCTCTTGAGTCTATAAAAAGCTCAAAAAAACGCTTTCATTTTTTGTTTCCTTTTGATAATATTTTATTAAAAAATTCAAATTATGTCTAGTGCACAATTGGCAGCGGAGGTAAATTTGTTATTAATATACAAGAAAACGCTGGCATTAATGTAGTTTTTAATTTCGTTTTTTTTTTCTTTATAAGGAATAAAATATTACAAGCATGTTTTTATATTTTATAACGTTGTTCTTTTGCATCGCTCTTTATGTGATTTTTATGATAATGGAATTTAAAAATAAAGAAATTTAAATAAGCCAACATAAAATAGAGATAAAACCCAGTAAAACATTTCAAACGCTTCTTCCAAAACCGCTGTAGACTCCAAAACCCAGAAACCAAACAAAGCCAATTGATTATTAATTAATTAGTTTTTATTATAAGAAATTTGTCCTCCGTTTTAGTTTTTGTCATTCAATATAATTGTTGTGATTGATATTAATTAAACAACAAAAATAAAACATCAAACAGCTTTTAGCTGGAGGACAACTGGCTGTTTCGAACGAAATGCCACACTTCCCATCAACACCCCCGTCTTTTAGCTGAGAGGAGTGCGACGCTAAAGCGGCACTCAGGCCGATCAGCCTCAAAAGTTGGGTTTTATTTTCTGTCTAAATTTTAATTTTATCAAACACATCAATTATTTGTTCATTTATACTTTCTATTGCATTTGCACGGGGTGAAATTTTTTTACCACTCAAAGTTGTACAAGGTGGGCCAAAAGAAATCATCCTATTGGAAGTTGCTCTTATTTTTGCAAATGGCGGCCAATGTCAAATCTGTTTTTTATATCTGCCATCTAGACAGCTGTAGAATACAAGTGAACAAGCCGTGGAGCGATACTATGCCCAATAACGCGGAATACTCGTATTCGTAACGAATTGGACGATTCTTCGACCAAAATCATAACGAGCGATGAGGCTCATTTCTATTTCAGCAGGTACGTAGACAAGCAAAACTATCGCTTCTGGGGTATCGAAAATCCACGAATGATGCACCAGGAGCCATTACACCCGCTCAAAGTGATTGTATGGTACGCTGTTCCCGCTGGAGGAGCCATTTTTTGTTTTGAAGACGCCGCTGGGCAAACGACAACGCGCTATAGGGCCATGTTGACGTAATTTTTTCTGCCGCAATGGCAAGATTTAGGTCTGGAGGACATGTCGTTCCAACCGAGCAAAGGCACACACCGCAAGAGCCGCAACCGATCAACATCGGATGACTTCTTTTGGCCCACCTGTTATTACAACGCACTATTGTGTATATTTTTCTTATATTAGCGCAGTTCATTTACGCACCGCTAATTACGTGTTGCTTTTTTCGCATGAGTATTGCGTTTGCAACACTCGAACAGCTGACATTTTAAAACAAAGCGAACAAAAAATTGTAGAGATGGAGCCAACAGCAATTACCACAAAAATAAAACGTGAAAAATTAAAAATTGTGTACTAATTTATCAGCTGTTATTTGGAATCCAATAAAATTTGCAAAGTTGTTAAAAAGGGTGCTCAATATCAGTTGCAATATAATCGCAAACGCAAATAGTCGCAACCAAAAACGCACCAAACGCTGAGTACCGCTATTGTTTGTTTTAATTTCAATTACCAGCATTTGTTGAATTAATTAATTTTTGCTACTCGACCTAGTCAAAAATCTTTGATGTTTAGACAGAAAATATACAACAGCTTGAGCGCCTGAGAGCTGAGAAATATATTGAAAATCGGACGCCTGGAAAATGATTTCTTTTTTTTTATAAGTCGCAGTAAAACTTTTTTTCCTCATGCCAAAAACTATCGAAAAAATCAAACCGCGAATTTTTGTCCATAAATTAATTTTAAAATTTTAAGCATTAATTTTATCTCTATAGTCGAACCGAACTATATGATATATAATTGTTAATAATTTTTACTTCCTCAAAATTGAGAAGCTTAAAATCTTCTCATATACCCATTTTTTAAGAAGCTTTTGATCTCTCTAAATTGGCAGGCATAAGATCTCTAGTTAAATATTTTAAGATATCTTGCTGGGAAACGTTGCAATGGCAGAATGTTGCACTTTTTATCCAGACGACTGGGCCAACCAACATTAGAACAGATGGGAACAGCAGTAATAAGCAAAATATAAAGCAACAATTTGCATTGTTTCATAGTTGAGTGTGTGCGTGTGTGTGTGTGTCTTCTAAGCACTTGTTTTATTTTTGCCAGCATTTCCTTAAGTCCTTTAGATATTTATGTTTGTAATATAAATTAAAAAATTCATTTTTATTTATTTTATTTTTTGTTGCGTTTTTCTCCAAAGCAAATATGCATGTATGTATATTAAATACTTTTGTGGAAATTTTTCTGGTCAACCAGAAACAAGTTTAGGAAGACATTTGGCATGATAAGAATTTGGAATCAACGTTTATTGCAAATTTTCTTAAACCGAGAAGTTACATCTTAAAATATTTAATTGCTTTGTGATTGTGAAAGGCTTCAGGTTGCAAACAATAGTCCAAAAAATAAAATTAATGCCACAGAGAAAAAATGTAAGTTGTACTTAAAGTCCAAACTGGGGAGACATGTTTGTTGAGATGCACGTCAGGCTCTATATGAAACTAGTTTTGTCTTTTATTTTGTTTTATAATTGTATGTCTCAACAAAATTTTGTCAGTTGTAGACGCTGATTTTAAGTTCTACATTTCGTGCGACCTGCTGGCAAAAGTCCAAATACGAGGTCAGATCTATAAGTCTTTAACTTTACGAACTTCCTTCGTAGCTAAACCTATATATAAGTACCACCTGTTACTAGACTAGACTAGTGTCATCATTTACTTTGTGTTTATCAGCTTATTGTATGTTACCTCGTGGTTTTTTCCTAAAAATGCTACAACGAGAATTTCAAGTGCTCATGAAACGTTATGTTTTTGCAAAAAAAAACTCAAATTAAATCAAGTAGAAGTTCGATAAATGCTACGGGGACACGGCATCATCGATTTTCGTTGTAATCGCACAATTACACTCAAAAAACTTTGTCAGTAAAATTAACTAAAAACTCTCTTTAAAATAAATGCCATTTAATTTTAAAACCGTTCTACTTATTTTTCATTTAAATTTACCAATTACTTCATTTGAATTTAAATGTTACAAAATCTACACAACTCAATCGGTAAAAATAATGATATTTCCTTTATTCTAACTGTCAAATAATTAAGGCGTAACCAACTTGTTAAAATTTTTTTTTTTTTGTTTTACTTCATTTAATTTAATTATAAATTTCTATCTGTATTATTTCCTTTTTCAATTCGCTTATTTAATTTTTGCTCTGCAAAGCTTTTGCTGACATTCGAATCTGTAACATCTCGACTTCAAAGCAGCTGCCATATCCATTCAGCCAACGCAACAATTAAAACAAATTCAACAACAATCAATTTAAGCAGAGATTATGTATGCTACAAATATAGAAACCAAATTATAAATATGTATATATACATATTGACAGCTGCGTTCCTTCACGCATGTATGTGTAACATAAGTTACTACTGTCATTATTAACTGTGACCGAAAATCCCTACTCATCTCTAGTTAGTTTTTTAAGCAACTGTATTCATGTATTTTTCGTTCATTTTGACGCTGTTATATTTTAATTTAAGATTGAAATTCTCAAAGTTGCAAAATTTTGGTTTCAACAACGATACGTTTCGATTTCAAAATGCAATTTTTCTCTGAGTGCACACATCGGTTAAAATTAAAATTTCATTATTTTTAAAGGTTTTGTTATTTAAAATTAACTGCACTGCATGCACTTCTGGAATAAACCACGATCGGTTACTGCAAAAATATTTTGAGTGTACAAATGACGCTGAACATTCTGTACGGCCGATTGAGGTCAATACAGCTGAAAATTTCATAAAAATCCATGACCGAAGAGCAAAACTGCAGGCGATTATTGATGCGGTAGGCATTTCATATTTTAAACAATTTTAAATGATCAGCTGGGTTTGAGAAATTTGTCGGCAAGATGGGGTGCTACGTTTGCTCTCTATCGACCACAGACACAAATGTGTCACAACCTCAAAAGATTTTTTGCAGCTATTCAACCGTAATCCGAATGAGTGTTTGTGGCATTTTAACCTAGGGATGAAATATGGATTCATGACTGTACTCCGAAAACCAAGCAGCAGTCTAAACAATGGCTTTCTCCTTCAAAAGGGAAAAACATTAAACGGCATGTTTTAGTAATGACTAGAGGTTTGGATCAACCTTTATATAAAACTCATATTTTAGAAGAAAAAAATCTAACAAAAAAAATTTATCCATAGAATTTGAAATTTTTATGATTTTTGTACTTGATTTGGCAAGTATATTACAACAACAAAAATATTTAGTAATCTTCCCATGGCAAAAAATTTTGTCCATTTGTTGCCTAGTGTAATCAAAATTAATTTGATTTTAATTCGTTCATATCATATCATTGTGGTTGCCTTCATTATTTTGTATACTTTAATATACTTTTGTAATCGAAAGTATTTCGACCACCGATGATGGGATTCGAACCACAACCTCACCACAAATGATCAGCCACTGCAATAACTAAACAGAATGCCACAACCAACCATTTGTAAGGAGAGAGAGAGAGAATTCTATTTTAATTTAGTCCCCTATTTTTGTACAAATTTATCATGCTTTTTATTCAACATCTAGTCATGTTAATTTTACATTGTGTTTTTTATTCGAAGCCCAAAATTATTTTGGACTTAGACTACAGCAAAGAATTATATGTAAAATATTTAATCAATGTGACTGCAGTTTAAGCTTTAAACTTGCTTTTTTTTTCTTGTACATAAAACAACTGAATGTTATTGTACAAAGAAAATGTTTTTTTTTTTTTTTGTTGCTTTGAAATTGCAAATTTTAATTCTATTTATTGCATCCTTCCACTCAACACTGCAGTGAACAACATTCACAAAACAAAGAGAGTCCTCTAATCGCATCCACATTGTGCCACCTCATCATATCTTTGCAATAAGCTTCAAAAACAACACCGTTTATGTTGTGCCTGGGTTTTTAGAAAATTTCTTGCGGTTGCAGCGCGCAATAAAAACAACTTGTGTAATTGTGTGGGTAATAAAAAGAAGAGGAAAAAATAATAAAACTCAAAATGCATTTTGCGAAATAACAGAATTTTTATGGCTGAAAGTAAACTAATAAAGTAGAAACTGGGTGCGTGGCATCTGCTGCACAGTGTCTTGTTTCAGAGAACAGGGTGAAATTTTCTGTGAAAATTTATACCCAGGAAAATCACGTCGACTTAGTATTGTATAGTGAAATCGTGACGACATGGCATGATCAAGTGACTGAGATGAAAGAAACAGGTGAAAAAAAACTGTTTAAGCAAAGAGGCAGTAATAAAGAGACAGCCACGATATGTTCCCCAGCTAATAAGTATTCAACTTTGCTACTTTTGTCTGCTTTAAAAACACTATAACTTTAACACTAAAAAATCTTTTTTCAATTTTGAGGAATTAAAGTTTAACTAAAGCTACACGTAAAAAAATATGGCTGAAGTAAGTTTTAATTAAAGCTAGCATAATTTTTTTTGAGTGTATGCAAAACTTTTAAGAGCTTCATAAAACTCAAATCCAAAAAGTTATTCAGATTGGCTTAACCAATTCGCTGAATAAAATTTTCTAAAGTGCTATGCTCCAGTAAATAAAATATTTGCCCAAAAACGTGACCACTACTTTTTTGTTTACCGATATTTAGGATAAATAAATACAAAACAAATAAATATTTAATCTTCGCTAGCTGTGTTTTTTCATCTTACCTAAATTTTAGTTAACTATTTAAATAATGTTTTGTCAGTTTACAAAAATTTTACAAGCTTCCACGGCTTTTCGTTTCCGTTATGTCTTTGTATATATTTTACGTTTATAAAGCCACCATGGCAGACCTGAAACAGATGTAGGCTCATCCCAGCTGATGAGCCTTTAATTTTAACATTTAGATTTCTTGACTTTTTTACAATTTCCGATTACAAAAAAGTCTTTCTCAGCTCTGATTTTACACAAAATTTACTGTGTAATTAACTTCAGGTTATTTTAATATTTTTTTTGGAGTGTGTAAAACTTTCAACAGCCTCATAAAAGTTAAATAAAAAATTGTTTATATAGTAATACTGCTATTTTACATTGAGGGGATTTTTTTTTTTTTTTTTGGATTATACATATGTATATTTTATATTAAGTTTATCAGGCTCAAGTTCTTTCCATATTATTTTTGTAATTTATACTAATTGAATAAGACAAAGAAAATATCTAGCAGTTGTCCCTCAAGTGTGGCGTCATCGAAACAGCTAAATGTCTTTGATGGTTTCTTTGTCTTATTTAATTAATATCTATCACAGATATAATAGCAGGCAAAGAACTTCCGGCTGATAGACTTAATACAAAATAATTACATTTATAAGAAAAACTTTGAATAATAAAAAATAATTCTCTTCGACATCTCACTCTCCTTCGAATAGTTTCTTCAGGACAATAATATTGAAAAGTGTTTTGTGTGTTTTTGAAAAAAAAAACCAATCAAACATTTTTCAAATATTATTGTCTTTCAGAAGCTATTTTAAGTAGAGCGAAATATCGACCAGAATATTCGAATAAACAAAAAATATATACACTTGTAATTAAAAAAGACCTTCAGCTCAAGATAATAATAATATTAAATTAATCAATTTAAAAAAGTTATTCATATTGGTCTCAATATTCAGCTCAAGAAAACTTTCTAAAGAGCTATGCTCTAGTTAAAGAAATATTATTCAAAAAACGTGACCACTACTTTTTGTGTTCACTGCTATTTTGGGCCAACAGCCCTAAGCATATATATATGTAGGTGTATATAGGCGAATATTTGGTGTCCCCAACAGGTTTGAAGTCTAAATAAGAATCGTAAATGTTTTGTTAGCGGAACAATCAAAAAAAATTGTGAACACTCTTTTTCACAATTGTCTGTTGATAAATTTTATTTTTCCTGTTTGTATCTGCTGCAGACATGTAGCCTATGTACAGGTATTTTTTTAATATGTTTTTAGTAAATGCAAAAATAGTGGTCACGTTTTTTTTTTTTTTTTTTTTTTTTGAGAAAATTTATATTTTATCAATCTTCAGCCAGTTTCACCGTGTGCCACAACAACATTCACCTGATGCTACATAGTTCTAGCATCTGTTCGTTATGAATCACACACAAGTTTTTTCTACGTCTCTCTCCTTTTTTTCACTAACTCACGAATATTCCACTTGTTTTACTTTTTTTCAATTTATTTCCTTGTTTTGACAGTTCAGCGCGAAGTTGGTTTAATTTAAAATAGAAAATTATATATTGTTCGGCTACAAACTAAATTCTGAGTATAACAACTATCTAGCGGCAAAATGTACAAAATACTTAAAGAATAATTATTCGACCTGCTGTTGGGGAGCACAAAGCACAACATATTTGATAGAATTAATTTAAAATTCACAAAGTCACTTGGACAAAGTAAATGCAAATGGAAAATTTAAACATATCCAAAAGCATGTTGAGAAGAGAATGCATGTGAAGTGTATTTTGACGAATGAGTGGTCACAAATGCTTAGAAATCAGTTATTCTTGTTTCAGATAGTTTGGAAAATCACGATTTTACTCGGTTAGAAAATCAGTGAGTTTAATTATAAAATTAACAAGCTGGATGTTGGTGAGAGGATATAAATTATATAACAATCAATAGAAAAATATAGGGATGAAATTTAATGTTGATCAGCAGATGAAGAGCTCAGCAAGTATGAGGACTAAATGCTGCTGCTTAAACAAAAACAGTATGCAAATAACAGGTGGGCCAAAATAAGTCATCCGATATTATTTGGCCTTCAGATCATCAGCTGTGGCTCCGTTCTCTTGGAACCGCATGTCCTCCAGACCTAATTCCTTCAATTGCGGCAGAAAAAACTCGATTAACATGGTCCTATAGCCCGTTGTCATCTAACCAGCGGCGTCCTCGAAAAGAAAAATAGCCCTGTGACTCCTCCAGCGTGAACAGCCCACCATGCAGTCACTTTGAGCAGGTGTAATGGCTGCTCGTGCATCATTCGTGGATTTTCGGTACCCCAGCAGTGATAGTTTTGCTTGTTCACGTACACGCTGAAGTGCAAATGAGCCCCATCGTTCATTATGATTTTGTTCGAAGAATCGTCCACTTCATCATGGACACGAATATTCCAGGTTATTGGGGAGTGTATCGCTTCATGGCTTGCGCTCTACAGCTGTCCAATTCACAAATATAAAAACAGATTTTACAGTGGCCAACATTTGTCCAAATAAGATCAGCTTCCAATAGAAGGATTTCTTTGACCGACCCTCCTTGTTTAGGTTCCGCTATCTAACATTTTTCTTTTTCAACTAGTGCTTATTTCGTGAATGGTAACACTTAGCCCATGTCTGATTTGACAGATAATTACATTTATCCTGCCGCAGAACGAATATGGTTGTGTATACTCGTCGCTAAATGGGCCTGCAATCGACTTAGAGAAGATGCCGATTTTGCCAACAAAAAAATAACATCTTTTCAGATGAAGCTCATTTTGATCTTGGCGGGTATGTAAACAAGCAAAATTGTGGCATTTGAGACACAGGAAACCCGCACGCATACACTGAAAAGCCGAGGCACCCAAAACCAGGCATAATTGGGCCATTTTTCTTCGAAAATTAGCAAGTAGTGGCCGTTGTCAATGGCGTTCGTTATTGGGCCATGTTAATCGAATTTTTGTTCACAAAAATTGAAGAGGAGGATATTGGCAACATTTGGTTTGAACAGGACGGTGTTACGTGCCGCACAGCCGAAGCTACACTCGATGTTTTGCGCCGTTTAAAAAAAAAAGTTATTTGGCTGACCCCTTAGTTATGACTATGAAGCCTTTTGGATGCTGCTGATCATCGTGGCATAAGTGAAACAGCCACAACATGCTCCCCATAACTCTTCAACAACAGGTGATCGAATTTATTTAGCAGACATGAGTTCGCTTTAGTTTCATTTAGAATATGTCATCGATTTAAAATCATGCATAATTTTTTCATGGTCTCTACTCTCTTCGTAATGCTAATATTGAATATTTTCAAAAACATATTCATGATTCTATACCAGTTGTCGTTTTATTTATTATTATTTTTTTCTTTTTGCAACCTCAGATTTCCTTGTGCACTTTAAAACTTGTATGTTTTTGTTTTTGTCCTCCATTTGTTTTCACCATTTGATGACACAAAGTTCAGCAGTTCACAAGTGCAAACAGGCTAAAAAAGAAGGTTAAAAAATAAAAATGCAAAAACAGGCGGAGAAACAAAACAAACAAAAAAACAAGCAAAAGATTTAAATCGTTTAGCTACAAACCGACAACAAATGCATACCGACACATTCCACAAACATATTTGGCTTTTATTTGAACTCAAACACTCAAAACACACACACTCACACACACACACACACGCTCACCAGTGCATAACAAAATTACTCAAACAAATACTAACATGGAGACGAAATGATGGAAATGTGTTTGAGAGAGTGTGTTCGTTTGTTGTGTGGCTGTATGTGTGGGCGTGTGTTAATGTTTGAATAAATTGGTTTATTTGCGGAAACGGATATTTTACCCTTAAGAGTAAAAAACAAACAAGCAAGCAAACACTCATAAATAACGCATTCTTATATAAGTCATAGTTCGCACAAAAATTAGCAGGGTCAAGCTGGACTTGCAAACTGTTCAAAGTACTTTGATCAGTTTTCATTTGGTTTTTCTTGCATAATGCTCAACACTCTGGAGTTAAAATTAAAATGCAAGCGACAAAAAAAAAACAAAGTGTATTTAATATCGATAGACTTTTGGAAAAAAAAGAAATAGCGCAAATAAACATGGAACTAAGGCGAACTAAGGAACTAAACGAGACAACCAATATGAGCGACTCTTTTAGTTTAGAAGTGTCAATAAATCGCTTGAACTAGTTAATTCGCGAACTGTTCTAGTTATTCCAATTAGACGCCTTTACTGAGTACGAGAAGCATACTTTTAGGCACTACATAATTGAACTGAAGTTAACTGAGGGTTTATGAAAACATCATGATTTCTAACAGTCGTAACAATATTAATTTTTATAAAATCTATTTACATGTTGAATTGCCCTCAGTTCGACTCACTAAAACGCATAAAAAGTGCGTGTAGTCCAAGGCAAATATAAACAGTATAAACACAAACATTTCCTACTCCAGCCTTCAAAAATAAAAATTGAGCAGATAAAAAAAAATTAAGCACTTGACAAGATATAAATTTTTGTTGCTTTGAAAAAACAAAACTATTGTTCAAAATCTACCACAACGGCTCAAGTTATCAGATTGCAACCACCCTACTACTATATCACATCACAAAACAAAGTTCACCCATACAAACACCCATACAAATAGAGAGTGATTACTCTTGCACTTGTTCAACTTTGAAGTAGTTGAATAAATGGCTGACATTGTTCTGATGTTGACAGGATTTGCACTTTGCATTTTAAGTTCATGTTTAGCTCAAATCGGTGTTACTGGTTAAACAAAGTTAAAGGCTTCACTTTTGCCAAAAGAAAAAAAAAAAAACAAAAAAAAAAAGTAAATAAGAAGAAAGAAAAAACTTTTGATGAAATATGCATTTAATTGTGAACTTTGAGGCATGTGAGGCAACATTTTATAATCGTTTAAACGACATATTGGCAGTTGCTATTAAACTATTTGTAAAGTAAATTTACCAAACATGTCCATCTAAAAAAGATATTTTCAAATGGCACCCAAAAAAAATGTTAGAAGGCACAAAAATCAGTAATGGATCCAAGTTTTTGTTTCTAATGTCTAAAAAATCTCTTGCAGTAAAAATCTTAAATTAACAAAACTTTTCTGCAATTGAATTTAAAGTAATAAATCAGCGTACAACAACAAATGCTAAAGACACTAACAACTGTAAAACTACCAGGTGTCCCTATACAACCTAAAGTAACAATTAGCCGTAGCTGCTAAACTGTAAAAGACAGAGAGCTGAAATTCGTACAATACATGTATTTTCATATGCCCTACAATAACAAATACTAAAAGCAACAACATGTCGAAAACTACCAGGTGTCCTCATACAACGTAAAGTAAAAATTAGCCGTAACTTACAAACAAGTAAGAGACAGAGAGAGATGAAATGTGCACAATATATGTACTCACATATGGCCTACAATAACAAATGCTAAAAACAACAACTAGTCGAAAACTACCAGGTGTCCCTATACAACGTAAAGTAACAATTAGCCGTTACTCTCGAACCGTGAGAGACAGAGGGATAAAATTTGCATAATATATGTATTCACATATGATCCAGAATAACAAATGCTAAAAATAACAACGACTATAATACTACCTACCAGGTGTCCCCTGACAACGTAGAGTAACAGCTATAACTCTCGAACCGCAAGAGATAGAGAGCCGAAATTCGCACAGTGTATGTATTCCCAGATGCCTTACAACAGCAAATGACAACAACAACAAGTCGAAAATTACTAGGTGTCCCCATACAACATAAAGTAGCAAGTAAACGTAACTCTCAAGCTGTAAGAGACAGATACAATATACATATGTATTCACATGTGCCATTCCATACATACATTACACATACATACATACGTACACCTGCAAGAAATAGCTGATGGAAACTAACACATTCACAACTTATTTACTAATACATGCAAATCAATTTTATAGCTTTCAGCGTTGCCATCACAATGATATTTTTAGTATTTTGATTTTCCCGTATTAATTTGGTAATTTAGTTTTTAACTACGAACTTAATTATTTATTTGCTTTAAGAGCCAATTGAAATGTATTAATTCAGGTCTAAAAATGAACCTTTTCAAAAAATATTTGCTGAAAAATACAGAAAATATTTTTTGAAAAGGTTCATTTTTAACTTCGTTTACGCATTAATGTTTTTATTGGTTCATTTGTTGTATTTTCTTTGAATTTGGTGCAGCGGAAGTTTTTCCATATGATTCAGTTTTCTATTGCTAAAATTGCTACTGACTGCTGTTTTTCGGTTAATTGTATCTAAAAATAATTTATTCTGTTCTCCTTGTATAGCACTTTTTTTTAATTTTTAAAAAAATCTTTTTTAATTAATAATAAAGAAATAAAAAGCATTGCATGTAATTTTTTGGGCTTTTTGAAAAAAAGATTTCGAACGATCACTTTGCCGAGGTGGTAACGCTGGTTTAAAAAATAAATCACACATACACGAATGTTTACATCAGTTTTTTTTTTCATTTTGCCCTTAAGAAAATGATAGAAACCCTGATGTATGAACCCATCAGCAGTGTCGGTCATATGATGGATCACAGGACCGACACTGTTCTTGCTGGGTACGAAGCACTAAGTGTGCGAGCCAGCCTCGTACTTGACTGAATTTATTTTATAGTCTTTAATTTTTCGATACTCCTTTGTGTATCTTCTGCAGGAAAATGTTTTTTCTAGTAGATATCCAGAACATAAATAAAAATAAAATTTTTTTTACGAAAAATAATTAAGCAAATCGCAAAATAATTAAGTAAATCGTGACTGATCTTACTAGCTTTAATCATTGAAGCACAAAAATAAAAATTTCTCTTTAAAAGTAATTCAGCAAAGCGCTTGTAATTCGTGACTTGTCTTGCTGACTCAACTACATGAGTAGAGTAAATAAAAGTTTTAGCGAAGGAGATTTTGCAAGCAAGTCTGGAAAAGTTTGAACTCGAAACTCGACAGAAAATTCATCTACACAGAACTGAATACACTGCTACAATGACAACCATCTACCCAACATTATTTGTTGCTATAGCAAAATATGCTTGAAGAACATTTTGAACTGAACATATGAAATGGCCGGCCTCTTCATTGGTTTGTTTGTTTCAACTCCATTTTCGCAAAGTGTGCTGCTGTGGCACCAAAACTGTACCTAAAATAAAATCCTTGTTTCAAATTTCCATATTTATTATTGCAATTTTGCATGAAATGGTACACAAAGCGAGCGTCTGCTCTTCACTCCACTCCAGGGAATTTCGAAAATTTCGTTTGCCACTATTAAAGAAAAAGTCAGTTTTCTATTTGCCAGCAAAGAGTGCTAAAAGAAATTCAAATGGAAAATGACGAAATAATGTTTTGTAGCAGTGTCTCTTTGCCCGGGCTGCATGCTCTAAAAAATATTAAAGATGCGCCTGAAAACCGATTGAAACAGCGTTGTGCAGAAAAACTGTAGATCTTTTTGAACTACAATATATATTTCGGCAGAAAAAAAAGTAAACGTTCCAATTTTCGATGAATAATGTATGTATATATAAAAAAGCCTTTAATACCATGTTCATACATGCGCCTTTATTGAGGTAATCGCAATAAAGTCCATTATTGAGCTCAATATTCCATACAAAAAGTCAATAAAGTTATTGCTCAATAAACTCTATATTGCTTTGAATATTGAGAAAAATATGGAACACAACACTGTAAAAGATGTGTTTAATAAGCAAAAGTATACAATGCAAAATGAATGACGTGATAAATGTAAACAAAAGCAAACAAAACAAAATAATAAAAAATAAAAATAAATACAATAAAAATAAAAACATTGCAGCATTTCCAAATTTTTATTTCTCTTTCTTTTTATTATTGCCGCTTTGGAGTCATAACATGAACGCACTACTTGTACAAGTTCCATATTTTTATTGTACAACACTAAAATCTTTTTAATAAAAGGCAGTTTTTCTTCCATTTTTCTTATTGGAAAATATTTTTCACTTTTTTTCTCACTACCAAAACAAAAAACAACTTTTTTTCAGCTGTCGAATACTAATTGAGTTAGCTCAATATTTGTATGTATGAACGCAAAAAATATTATGTCAATAAACTGAATATTATCTCAATTAGAAATACATGTATGAACAAGGTGTAAGAATGTTTTGCAGGTTTTTTTTTTTTTTTTTTTTTCAAAAAAAACTTTAAACTTTAAGTTTTACTTTCAACCACAACTCAGGCACAAAGAAAGTTTTTAAGTTTTATAAAATATATGAAAGGAAAAACTTCGGTTTTTTTTAGGAATACAAACCATAAAATACAAAGTCGTAATAAATATTGGGCAAAATGTTTTAACTTTTGTGTGCTGAGTCAACTCAAGACACCATAATTCTTACTTGGTGACAAAAGAAAATACTAAAGCTCCAAGGAAAACGCTTACATTTAAACAATAAGAAACGTTTTAAAGTTAAATACAATATTCAAGTATGATTATTTATTATTATTTATTTTGCTTTAAGAGCCAATTGAAATGTATTAATTCAAGACCAAAAATGAACCTTTTCAAAATAGTTAAATACAATAGTTTTTCATTCGTTTCTCTAGAACGAGCTCTTTCCCCCCTGGCCAAAATCTAACGAGAAATCGCTGATTCAGTATCGATTGCTAAATCGACTCACCCCATTCTATTCAAATCTAAAACAATAAATTTTACTTGGCTCTTAGACCAAAAGGCTTAAATTCAATTTTGAATCGTTTTAAGATTCTCAAATCAAACGGCAAAAACAATTAAAACAAAAACTCACAGCTCCCAGACAAAAAGAAAAATTAATTAGAAACTGCCAATCCAGTGAAATTCTGTTTTTTTTTTCGTCTTGTTTTTCTCACCTCCTGCTGCTGAATGCTGCCTGCCGCCTGCCGCCTGCCGCCACAATCAACAGAAGAAAAGTCCGTCAGTCGGCCCAACATTCTATTGTTCTTGCCAGCTGCTGTTATTTGGTTGCGGCTTTTCGGTGTCAACAATAATATTGTTGTTGCAACTGTTGTGTTGGCATTTGTACAACAATCAGAGCCGTCGCCAAAAATAAAAACAATAATAACAAAGAAATCAACAGTGTTTAAACAAACATTTTGGCTTTTGTCGACAAAATTACAAGTCTAGATAAGAACAAAAAAGTGTCAAAACGTCAAAGAATCGAAATGAAAAGCAAGACTAAAGAAATAAATAAAAAAAAGAGAAAAAATCAAAGTACAACAAGAAAAAACAAGGGCCAAAGCAGCACATTTAATTATTATTACTGTGGCAATTAAATGTTTGGCTGGACATTAGTAATAATGTGGAGGAAAATGGAGTGAAGCAGAAAATCCAACAGCAGGTAATTTTTTACGAAGACGATCAATAATAGTGAAATAAAATAATATTTAATTGTGGCCCAGCTAATCAATTTTGTTATTGTTATTCCCTGTCTGGTTCAACCAATACCAATCACAAAAATAACACAGAATGAACTTAAGCCCAATAAAGGTAATAAAGAGTTGTTAATACAAGATAAATAAGTTCCCGGACTCAAAGACAGATTTTGAAGTTAACAGAGCACTGTTAACAAGTTAACAGCTCTAATTTTAAAACAGATGATATTTGTGGAGAAGATGAGTGGGTTTTATGGCGAAATGAGGACTTCTGCGAAGTAGAGACCATATGGAAATGGTGGTCTGTTGGGTTGGCTATAACTCCCGGTACATGGGATGTCTGACAAATACAGCTACTTATTGTCACTTTGACAATTACTTATTGTCATTTTGCTGACAGGTGTTATAAAATTGGGTTAACACAAATATTTAGGACATTTTGTCATTTTTTTTTTTGTTTCGTTATTTTTTTTTTTTTTTTTTTTGCTTGGACCAGTACTCAAGGGACGACCCCTATTGATGCACGCGCATCGTACCGGAACTAGGAAAATATGTAGGTTTTGGGGAGGAGGAAAGAGGGAGTAGTGTTTGTGCACATTTGATTTGAACTTCTTTAGATTGTAGCTGGCGGGGAATATATCTGCAGGCAATTTGTTCCACAGACGAAGCGTGCGGCTGAAAAACGAATTCTCTCTGCAATGCGTTGTGCGGTTCACTGGCCAATCGACTACAAACGGATGAGCTCTTGACGATGCAAATGTGTTGCGTAAAAATATGCGGGTTTTGGGAACAAGATCCCTGATCTCGTCTAAGCAAAATCCGTTATAATAGCGATAGAACACCCCACACTGCGACGATGCTGCAGTGAGTTAATAGAGCTGGATACCCTACTGTCACTGATAATCGTCTTCGCCCTCTCCTGTACACGGTTCAAGTATGTATGGAACAAACTATCGGCCAACTAGCCATTACGACCTCGCCGTTGGCACACCTTCCATCCGATGGTCCAAATTTTCAAAGACGCTGAGGCGTAACTGAGGTTCTATGCCGTTAATGTGCCGAATTATCTCATCCTTTAGCTTTTGAATTGTTACTGCCTCATCGACGAAGATGATTTCTTTAAAAAAAAAACAAACACAAAAAACTCCAAGAAAGAAGCCCAACGTTAACAAATCACATGATCTTGGCGGTCAACTGAAACCGCCACCATGTGAGGTAACGCGACTATTGAATTTGTGGCGCAAAAGAGCCATGGTTTCGTTGGCTGTGTGACAAGTCACACATTCCACATATCATCCACATCCTTATCTTCCAACTCAAGCCATAAAAAGTTAATTATCATCTCACGATAGCGAACATCTTTTTCACACAAAAACAGCCTCAAATAAGATTTTAAATTAAAATATCTTACTAAAAAAAAAAACAAAAACGAAACTTTTTTCATATTCCAGTTAAAGCAGAAATTTTAACAAAAATTGTTATGAAACAAAAAGCAACGAGAGACAATTTCTTCCATCGTCATCATCTTCAGCACTGCGTTACTCACAATTACAACACGTAAACGCTGTGTATAAAAATACAACTTAAATTTTGTACTCTACTAAAGAAATTTCGTCAACATCTTTAATGTATGTACATAAATGTACTTGTTCATAGGAACAGCAAATAAATGTGACCCACTTCTTATTTTGCTTCTTTCCATTAAAATATTAAAAACAAAAAATGTCCACATTTACACAACCACAAATTGAGTTCTTCTGTATCCTTTGAAGGCGCAAACCTTAAGGGTATGCAAAGAAATAAATGTCAAACTGGAATAAAATCATAATGCAGAGCATTGAATAAAACGTGTTCTTATTTCATTAAAAAATAAATCAGAAATAAAAATATATGTATATACATATATTTTTTTGTTGATAGTTTTACGGTTTTATTTGAATAAAAATTTTTTTTATTTTAAAAGCACAATTTTTCTTAATTGACAAATTTTTCCACAATATTTGTCAAAACAGCTAATAAAATATAATTTGTAATTAATCCAGTTATAATTTTTTGTCCATTAAAAATATAAAATCATTAATTAATTTTTATTATTCGAACATTTTCTTACATATAATTATTTTTGTATTAAGTTTATCAGGCTCAAATTCTTTCTATTTAATAAATGTCTTTGATGTCTTCTTTGTCTTATTCAATTACAAAAATAATACAGAAAGAACTTGAGCCTGATAAACTTAATACGTAAATTTCTGGTCTGCTTTAAAAATGTCAAAATTGGAAAAAAAAAAAAAAGCGAAAAGCGAAATCGAACTCAAGCCTGATAAAATGATAAACAATGGCAATTCAATTATGTTATAACTTTCGCTTAAAGTAGAATCATAAATACTAACTTTTATACAGATATATTAGTTCAGGTCCAAAAATGAACCTGTTCAAAAAATGTTTGTTGTATTTTTCAGCTGTCTATATGCCGACGACATTTCGTTGGTGCTAATCAACTCATCAGTAGACTTGAAAAATTCTTAAAACTTTGTTTGAAACTTAACTACTTATTCCATAATTCCCATGAACAGAATGAGAATCAGAAATGTTCAAACAAACCTTTAACACAGCAAACATTTATTTTTTCGTTTTGCAACACTGAACTAAGACATTTCAATTGGCTCTTAAAGCAAATAAATAATTAAGTTCATATTTTTATACAGATACATATATTGTAATTCGTGACTTGCCCAAATGTATAAATTTTCAATCGTATTTTCTAGAAATCATTACCAATTTATAAGAAAATGCTTTGTTCTTGTTCTAAAAACATGCCGCAAATTGTTTTGTCATTAGTGACTTAAATTTTTGACACTGAAAATTTATTAAAAATATATCGAAATTTTGTGAGTTACAGCTAAGTAAGAAAATTCATTAAAAACTGTTGCAGTGAACAGCTCAGAGGATCAGGATCTCTTTCCAAATTAAGCGAGATCTGAATAAAAGTAAAAAAAAAAATTATTTTAAAGTAAATTAATAAAAAAAATAATTACATACATATATAAAATCATTTTAAAATTTCTTATAAAATAAAATTTCTTCAAATAAGCTCCTCATTTCCTTCTTAGTAGACGGGTGTCGAATTCGTTCTTTTGTTAATTTTTACCACGAAGCAATCGAACTCATGTTATTTAAATGGGTTCGATCGTTGGTTCGTAGCCGGAACTTGAGCTAAAGAACAAGTTCGACACAAGTCGAAGTCTTATTCCCATCCATAAAAAATATAAAATCTTCTTAAAAAATTCTCACAAATAATCTACTCAGTGGACTCGTGTGTTCCATGAGAAATATAAAATCCCTTAAATAATCTCCTCATTCTCTTCATAGTGAACTCGTGTCGAATTCGTTCCTTTGTTATTTTTTACCACGAGCGTTCGTGATGTGAGTGGCAAAAACAATTCTTGTGTGTGAGGAAACTTTTTCTGATCGTGAACATTCGTGAAGTGAGGCAAAAAAACACTCACTTGCCCATCCCTACCACAAAGCACATGCTGTAAACAGTTTTATTGATTCCCAGCTGTAACAGTCAGTTATATGTATATAAATACCTCTATTATGAACTCTAGTTTTTTGCAGTCATCGACCCATTTTCAGACAAAAAAGTTTTTTTTTGTTTCTCGTTAACTGAATCATAAAGCAAAATGATAAGATTGTGCGGCATTCAACAAATTGAAATGGAAAAAAAATAACAAATTTACTAAAGCATTTAAAATTAACATAAAGCGACTAAAGTGGCAGCAATTGTGGTTCTGTGTGTGTGCGAATGTGTATAAAACTGTTTTTATGGTTAAATGTGCGTGTGTGTGTGTGTGTGAGTCTACACGTCTCAACTGTCAGTTTAAGGAAATTCATTCAAGTCTCTTGCTGCTAAATAAACATTTTATATGAGAAAAGTTTTGCTGTGCAAAAACAGGATATAAAAGACAATCATTTTAAAAATAAATTTTTCTCTCTTATTTTCTAATATCCGTAAAGACTCGTGGCTGAATTTTACTTTTTTGTAAACTGGGCCTTCTTACATACATATGTATATATGTATAAGCATAAAAGCACCTGCGTATGAATGGAGAACTTTAAAAGTCATGATGCAGTCAATTGGCGAAACCCCGTCGAAATTTGTAAAAAAAAAAAATTTGCAAAACTTCTTGTTAAAACAAAATAGATTTTAAATATTTGCTTAAATATTAGTATTTTGTTGAGCTAATTATATATAAATATATATATATATATATATATATATATATATATATATATATATATATATATATATATATATATATATATATATATATATATATATATATATATATATATATATATATATATATATGTAATAAAAAGCCTTTTAGCTTAAGAAGAAACTAGTATTTAATAAAAAGGGATCGAATAAAACTAAATATTTGCTATTACCAGTGTTGAGACAGACTTGCATATTTTCATTTTTTACTTGGCAGCACTTTTTATAGTCTATCAAAAACAATGTTGCATTTCATAAAATCAATTGAACACCAATTCAAAAAAGGTTTTAAGCTAGTTTTAATAAAATCATTTTTTATGATAAAATCAGGTTTTATATTTTATTTATATTGATTAAAAAGCAAATTATTAACGATAAAATTATTACCAATTGTAAATCATAAAATTCGGCAATAAAGTCATATTAACACTAATGATTTTCTTTATAGTCAAACTTCTATAATTTACAACTCATAATTTTATAATTTGCAACTCATAATAAAGTTCGGTTTTTAAGATTGAGAATTCCCCCAAATTGAGATTCTCAATTTGGCGGAAGTAAAACCAATTTTGAAAGCCCAATTAATAATAATTAATTTTAAATTTATAAAACTTAAGCACTAAAGTTAATATTAATGATTAGTAAATAAAAATAATTTTTATCTTGTTTATTTTTACTTGTCAGATACGAGAAAATCAGATTTTGCTGTCCTTAGTAGTTTGAAGCTTTAATTGAAAAATGTTTGAACAATACATTGCATTAAATATTTCAACCTGCCAACAACTACTTACTGTCAGTGTAAATTTCACTATTGTGTTAATTTTAACAAAACATTATTAAAAAAGTTGTTCACTAAAAACAATGTGAAGTTAAAAGTTTTCCTGTTATCTTCACACCAAAACGGCTCGCTATTGTGGTAATGACTTCCAGAACAGAAGTGTTGCGTGTATACAGAGCAAAAACAAAGTAAAATAGATCGTGGAAAAATTTGTTCAGTTTGATTTGTTTTATAAGCAAAATCTGTAGGCTAACAGGCAGGAGGTAGAATAATTTTATAAAGCTCCTAAAATGCTGCTACATTGATTCAACAGCCTTTTAAGTAGACCTTTTTCTTCATAAATTTACTGCTGCTATAGATAAATAAGTGCTCATAAATAAATTAAAAAATAGATGAGTGAATTGTGGCCGCAATTGAAATATGAGGCACAAGTATTTAAACGAAAGCGATTGCAAAAGGCGAAAAATCCTTAGAAAAAAAATTTTTTTAATCTATTGTCTGAAGGAGAGGGAAACACCGATAAGAGTATTTGAATAAATAAAAACACATGTATACACTTATAATAAAAAAGACCTTCAGCTCAATAAAATAATAATATTAAAACAAAATGATCATCAGGAAAATTCAAGCAAAAGAAAAATTTCTATAACAAATATTTTATTCTGAACCATAAAATTTTATCCATTCTATGTTTAAGTTTTTCTAAACTCCCAAATAAATGCTGCTGTAAAATCATTTTGGCAGCAGCTGGTCTTTTTCTAGTTTGTGGTCACATTTAATGTTCGATTGTTTTACAATGTTTTGTGGCAGTAACAAGCTGTCACAAAGTCACTCTCCTCATATGAATGTAAAGCATTAAAACTTATGCATCTGATGACAGCAGCATGTGTTACCAAATCGAGCATATGCCAGCAGTACATGAAGCTACCGCAATTGGCCAGCCGAAATGTTTCGACCACAAATTTTTAAAACAAAAAAAATAACGCCAACATTTCAATTCGAAAATTCAAAAACGGTTGTTTGAAAGTCAACATTATTAAACTAAACATTATTAAATTTAAATAGCACTCGGCACTGATTAACAGCAACCACTGCTTAAAAGCAAGAAGCAAAATATAATAACATGTGCTGCCAAGTTTACTTGGTAATGAATTCCTACAAGGTGAACTTGGTAGCACAAGGGATTATTTTTACTTCTTGCATCAAATAGATCTATTTAAAATTTTTATTTTCTGAGCATATCCACTTTAGGGGTTGTTCACAAATTACGTAACGCAATTTTTGCAGATTTTTCAATGCGTAACAGATCGTAACAAAATACGTATCCCCCCATGCATAACATAACAACCACTAAATAATAAAAAATTTTATTAAAAAAAATATTGATGTAATTCATTTTATGTACATACATATGTATGTATATACTCAAGAAATTAAATTCATGTATTTAACGTGTAATTTAAAAGCAAATTCTATTGATAAAAATTAGGGATTAAAAATTGGCACATTTCAATTATCAGTCCATGGAAAGGTAAAATATTCATCGATTGATAAAACATGCAAAACACGAATCAAAATTTTGCATACAATAAATAATATTTTTTTGTTACGTAACATTTTTACGAACCCCCTGCCCCCTTTTTAACCATTTTACGTAACTTGTGAACAGCCCCTTACTTGTATGCCTTAAAAACGCTGATCGCTACAATTTCACCACCAAAAAATTACGCTTAATTTGTTTGAGGATTGATACAATAATATTTGTAAACAAAAGAGCAAAAGAGTTGACAACAATCATGCTGAAAAGCAAAAATCCAAAGCAGATTGATACCAGGTAATCGCCTAACTACAACAAACACTTCATGTATTTTGTTGGTAGAAAAACTGTAATACTGTCATCCGTTTGTTCGCGTATGTGAGTTTGTGTTAAAAGCAGTAGTTAGCTGAGTATCGAGCAGCCTTGGCAAAAATCAAACAATCCTCACCAGTGCTGCCAAGTTCAACTGGTCATAAGCTCGTCTGGTTTATAACGAAGTATCTTTGATAAACATTTAAATTAAATAAATAAATACGAAATATTATTTTCTCAGAATGTGATTCAAAAAGGAGGCATAAAGCCCTTCAAAATATTTCAACAATTTTCCACAGCAAGAAAACGAAATTTTGTTTAAATGTTACATAAATGGTGTATCATGGTAAAAAAAAGAAAAAGAAAAGAAAAACTTTTTAGAAATTTCCTTTCATATACCCATGAATGTACATATGTATGTATGTGTGCATAATGTTTGCATTCTTAATCCTCAACAATAAAACACATTGAATCCTGTTCTTCTTTGACTATTTTCTTCTTTTTCTTTCACTTGACAAAAAAACAAATCTTTTCCTGTTTTCCCCAACTTAATTTCAGTTTGAACATTAAACGCATGAATTGCTTTGCAAATAGGAAAATTGGAAAAATGCAATAAATTGCACGTTTTGTAAATATTTCTGTACTTTTAAGCAGCTTTTTTGCTTAAACTTTGTTCTGCAGAATCCCTGCAAATGCCCTGTTGCAATACAAACTATTGCAAGCAAGCAAGTTTGGAAAACTTAAAAAATCGTGTGTGCGTGTGTCGTGTTGCGACAATGTGCATACATACATAAATAAAATATTAACTGAAAATATTGTTTAATGTTTGAATATATTTTTCTTCCATAGTTTTTTTTTTTTTGGAAAAGTAGTTGTAAGCAGATTTACTGGTTGTTATTAATGTTTTTTGTCAACTGAACTTATTGCCTGGAATTTCTTCCTTTTTTTTCAAGGAAGATTGTGTAGGGTGGTATTTTTGCTTCTTAAAAACAAATTTTAAGCCATAAAATTTTCTGCAGCAAAATAAAACATAATCTTGTAGCTAATTCTGAAAGCTTTAATTCAGCAAAAAGCTCAAAGTATACAGATTTTCGATGATTGTGTTCTCCTATGCCGAAATATAAAAGACAACCTTGCGATCAGTGTGAACATGTCATCAAGATTTAATACAAATCTAGAAAAAATTTTTCCCAAAAATTTGTACGGTAAATGATTCAAGATGAAAGCTTTCATGCAGCAAAAAGCTCAAAGTATACAGATTTTCGATGATTGTGTTCTCTTATGCCGAAATATAAAAGGCAACCTTGCGATCCGTGTGAACGTGTCATCAAGATTCAATACAAATCTAGAAAAATTTTTCCCAAAAATTTGTGCGGCAAATCATTCAAGATTGATCCCTGATCCCGCAGAGGCAAAGTGCATCTCGAAATTTGCCCGCCGTGTGGGTCTGACTTTAGTAGCTCGCCTTAAACAAAAAAAAATCACGCGGTAACACTGTATTATCGTGTTTTATTTACATGTATTTTTCTCCACATTTTTAAATGCCATGGCCGAAACTCTAAATAAAATAATACTTATACAAAAACGGTTTGTTAACAAAATGCTTTTTTTTTGCTCTTTTGAATGAGTTGCTGAAAAACTGTGTGAGTGTGAATGTGTGTATATGGGCCACATTTTATTCTAATTTCACTAAAAAGAAAAAAAAGCCTGCTGCCTTTTCAAAACTGTTTCGTTGCTGCTTACATTTATTTTATGAACTTTTTTCAAGCATTTTAATTTAATTCAAACATATCTCTTAGCAACACCACAGTCTGTTGCCTTTTTGCTCTTTTATGTTGACTCTTTTGTTTGTACGAAATCCTTTTGTTATCCCCTTTTTATGTGTGGGTTTCTTTTTTTAGTCGTCTTCTTCTTTTTTTCTTTTTTTTTGCCCATCAAAAGTGCGAAACTTATTCATACGCAAGGACTGATTTGAATGAATGCATTTATTTTGAATGCAAACGGAAAAAAATATTATTGAAACGAATGGTAGTAAATATGCACGTTTATTTATGGTCATACATGCTGTACAAAAAAAAAAAACATTTAAAAGAAGCAAAAAGAAACATGAGGGAAAAATTGTATGCAAATTAAAGCGTTTGCACTCGTATCGGGGAGGATTTATGTACATATATGAAATTACATGGCATGTTAATCTATTGAGAAATTAATACCTTTTTTTCCTGCTTATGCAGAAATAAAAACTGCATTATAAAATTTACGCAACATAATGCTGTTTAAAAATTATATTAAATTTGTAAACAAAAAAAAAACAATGACCCATTTTAGTTCATCCATATTTAACGTACTCGCTGTTCCAAACCTACAAATTGTAGGATGTTGCTGATCAACAGCTGTACTAAAGTGAAGACGTCATAAAAACTACATACATTCAAAGACAGAAAATGAAATTTTTCCACCCCGAGACATATTTATCCGAGATAAGTCGGAATTGAAAGTGTAGCCAATTTTTTATACTGTAATGTAGATGTCATAATAAAATATAAATACCCAAAGGCAAGAAGTGAAAATATTCAATATCTTATTTTATCTATAATTTTTTACCTTTATTGTTAAAATAAATAAAACTATTTTTTAACGCTAACAATTTGTTAGCATCGTCAGGAATCTTTAATAAAATAAAAACAATTAAAGATTCCTGACGATGCTAACAAATTGTTAGCAAAATATCGAAGAATTAATAAAGAAAAATAAAAGACCTTAAGCTCTAAACACATAGACGACAGCAGACTGCAAATGCTGCCAACTTCAAGTGCAGCCAACTTCAAATGCTGCTCTGAAGTCGGCTTCATAATTATTTTGAAGACAGCAACAACATAATAATCAGCTGGTGTGTAAATCAATTTTGCATTTTTATAAATATTACAAATTCAAAGTTTAAAAATATAAAAAATGAGCGAAGAAAATTTAGCGAATTTTATCACAACAATTGTTAAAATAGCTCAGACTACAGCTGAAGTGTATAAAGCCCATAAGACGAATAGTACAAAAAACCGCAGATGGTGGGTTCGCCCAGTAAATATAACCCGGAGGAGGGCATTTAAAAAACATGTGTACAACAGCTCAAGGAAAAAGATGAAGAACACTCTTCCAAAGCAACCAGGATGAAATTTAAATAAAATATCACAAAAAATTAGCTCAAACGAAAAAAATTGTTTTGATATTGAAAATGAACAGCTGTGTATTTTAGCAATGCTAATTTCAGGGATGCCGTATTTCTTATTTCATAATGAATAAAATTGAAAATATTGATGAAAAATGTAATAATATCACGAAAAAACACATATATTTATTTATTTATTGTATTTTTGCAATGTTCTTTTGTATTTAATATTAAAAAAAAGTTTTTGTTCTAATTTATCCAATTTATATATATAATGGCAACACTATATTTGCTTATTTGCAGCCCGTCAAAATAGAAAATAGCCTAAGTTGGCAGCAGCAGCAAATGCTGTTGTGCAGTCGTGCTGCCCTGCTGCCGTCAAAATAATCGTTTTCATTTAAACACATGCATTTTATTTTTGAGATATTGCTGCTGGCTGTCTGCTGTCATCTATGTGTTTAGAGCTTCAAGCTTTAAAAAATAGTTTTATTAATATTCAATATCAATAACATGGCGAAGCCCGTTTGCTCAAAAAGTTGCTCTTGTCAAACTCAAGTTTTAGTGCCAGAAGCAATAATGAAATAACTGCATAAAACCTAAAAACTTTTGCTAATGTTTTGCAAACATCTTATGTGAGGGTTAGATATGTTGATTGTGAAGGGCATTTAAGATTCGGCCCAGCCGAACCTGGCACTCTTATTTAATATTTTTTAGTACATGAAAAATCTGGCATCTGAATCACTTTGCACAGTGCAGCATAACTTTCGTATTGTCTATTATTTTAGCATTAAAAAACAGTTGCACATCCTTTCGCAAACATACAAATATTCATATGCAGCAAAGCATAAGCTAATTCTTGAAACTCTTCATATTTGCATAAGCTCTCTAACTCCCCAGCAGCAGCATCAGAATCTGACCGGCCGACCGACCGACCGCCCATCGGACCACTTGCAGGCACTCATGCATAATTATGCTAATAAGTTTAATTTACACTTTGAATTACTGAGCACCATTGAAATTCATTCGAAATGAATGTGGAGTGGCAAACAAGCCAGCCAAAAAATAAATGTAATGAATGAATGAATGATCAAATAAAGGATTAATGGACGGGTGGCAGGTTTAATAGAGTAATGGTTGGCAGTTCGTTACAAAATTGTATTAATTTGGTTTTTTTTTTTTTGATATATAAATATCATAGACAATATAATTTCATGGCCAAATAGAAAATATTATTCCCCCCAGAGAGGAAAAAAACCCGGCAACTTATAATTAACATGACGAAACGTTGTTTGAAAATCATGTTAAATTTGTACAAAAATAATGATGAGGACTCAAAAAAGATGCAGCTTTTTCATTTTAAAGGCTCCAACTGAGCTGGGGCTGTGAAATTTAGACAGCCCCAGCAACAGCTTGAAAAGAAAATCATGAGCCTGTGTTGAGGCTCAGTAATAGACAAAAAAGCAAAAAAAAAAATTTACACTAAAAACCACATTTTTATTACAAAAAAAAAAAAAAAATAACATACCATATGTTTTGATGCTGTAATGAAAATGTAAGCATACATTTTGGGAAAATTATTGGTTTTTGTAAACGCATTTAGATCGTAAAGTCCGTAGCAGGTACTTTTATACGTTATACTAATGGAAAAACATCAAAATTGTTATTGCATTGGTTGCTTTCTTTAATACTTTTTTGTTTCTTACTGCTTGTTTTTTGCAACAGCTGATTACTTAACTACTTGTACAAGGCAGCTCGAGACCAGGTAGCCTTACAAGCCCAGCTGACTACTGCTTTTAGCTGGTATAACTGTCAAAATACCCAATACAAACATACAGACGCGAACAAAAGGATGACAGTAATACAGTTTTTCCACCAACAAAATACATGAAGTGTTTGTTGTTGTTGTGTTTATTGTAATTATGCGATTACCTGGTATCAGTCTGCCTTGTACTTGCCCAAACTAGACTGAACAAAAAAGTGTGCGAGATGAGCTAGAATATTTCTCTCTCTCTCTCTCACTCACTTCCACGAACTTTTAATAACGGAACAGATTTCGTGCAAATTCAGATCCCGCGGTTTCCCAATGTTGAGTACGGGATCACAACTAACATGTTTTACTAAAACAGCTGGGCTAACAAAAACAGTGTTGCCAGAAATAAAATTGTTAAGAAGTTAACCCATAACAGGGGCCGGCATTCGTGATCGAATATACTCGATAATAAAAACAATGTAGAGCAAAAACAAAATGAGCAACAAACACACAGCATTCTATAACGAAATCGTTCAATCACGACTGCCAGAATTTGGCCCCAGATTTCTAAAAACCCAGTATTGAAGTGTAATATAAACAAAATACAAATTCTGCTTTGAAAATTTAAGTTACATTATTTTTTATATTAAATCTACAATATCGTGTTTGATTCATATTCAATAAAACTTTAAGAGGAAAAAAAAACTCACTGAAGTCGTACTCTTTGAACATGTTCATAGACGGTGTCGTATTTATAAAAACTTTTGCAACAATAAAGGCGTTGTTGTTAACTCTATATTAAAAAGCGAATTATAAATATATTCTAACTTTAAGTATAAATATCGTGTTATCATTATAAATTGCAGGAAACAAGCTGCAAGTTGCTGTTCATGCTGCCGCTAGTTGTTTGTATGGACATTAGAGGGGCTCACTCAAACGCAGTTTTGTTTTTATTTTTGAAATATATATACAATATTTTGCTGGCGGTCTACATGCAATAAATAAAGAACAACCCAAGTCTAATTCTCCACAATTTCGAATGAAATTTGAACTCACAATCGCAAGTCATATTGTTGAATTTCGAGAGAAATTTTTAAGCAAGCAAATGAACGCCTGTTTTTTTTCGGAAAAACGGAATATCGCAACGCAGTACAGGCACTTGTGAGTGGTACACAACAATTTGTTTGCCAGTTGTGTTCCAAGAAATGAGACAAACCAGCAGCCGAAGACGGCTGACTCTTCACCACGACAATCGGCGCAAACAACTGCATTTTTGAACACCCAATATATCGATTTGGTGAGTCATACGCCGTATAGTCCAGTCCTGACTTGATACTGAATGACTTCTTTTTATTCCCATGCGTAAAAAACAAATTGAGAGGTCAATGTTTTTCGACATCTAAAGAAGCGGTTGCTGCATTCAGAAAACATGTTTTGGAGAGACTTCAATAAAAGTGGCAAAATTGCTGCGACAGTTGCTACAAACGCCTGCAAAAGTGTTTAGATCTTCATGGGGAAAACCAGTAAAGTGGTTATCGATGATTAATATAAAAGGCAATCTTTGCACTTGTTAGTTCTTCAAATGGATGATGCTGCTAATATTTATCAAACATCTCTTTTCCCTTTGTCTCCTTGTAATGTTCGTCTTTATTTAGTGGAGATTAACATGGTATGACTGCCAAGCTTATTGTTGCTTTACCTGCAGCGGGTTGCTGCATCACGTTTATTATGCGTGACTTTTGTAATTTTATATTTGAAAGTTTCACTAACACAAGTACGACTTGTTTGTCGGTTATTGGAGAGCAGAAAAATATATAAAATTTTGTTTATAATCCCTTCGTAAACAAGTTATATGTGTGCATATGCTTAAAGACGTGTTTTCCAAGCGTAGGCAAGCACCAGGAAACTGCATGTGTTCAACGCCACCATAAGCATACCGGTTATTTAAGCAATAAATTTTATGTCCGATTTTTATTTTATTTATTTATTATTATTTTCTTTTCTTTGATACTTTTAGCAAACATTGAGCAAATTTTTTAGTTTTTTTATTTTGCAAAACCAACGCGACCTCTTTTTTTGGGCGTTGACCTTTATTTTGGTCTGAGATATATGCATGCCAACAACTAATAATGCATATATATACATTCACATTCACATGGTTACAGCAACAAACGGAAAAGAGAATAACAAAAAATTATAGTGAAAACTTAAATTGGTTAAATGTCACAAGAGCATATTTGTAGGTTAGATTTGCTCAATGGGCCAATACAACATTCAGAGCATATTTTATAATATTTGCATAAGCAAATTACAAGTGTGGCTATGTTTAAAGAGCCAAGCGTATGTCAGTACATGTATACCAGAAAACTGCACGTGCTTAGTGCCACCATAAATACACCGGTTTTTAAGCAATAAGTTTTACATGCTTTTTATTGAATTATTTAAAAAATGTAGAGCTAACTTTTTTATTTAAGATCACATAGGAACAAATAGCTATTTTCACAAAAGAACGTGACCACTACTTTCTTGTCGACTGCTAAAGATTGACTTACATTTACATGAATACAACAACAGGAAAAATAAAATTTTGAAAAAAGCTTAAAATCCATAAATTTCACAGCAGTATGCTTTTTAAGGTTAGGTTTGCTCAACGGGCAAGTACAGGTTTTAGGGTAAAATTTTACTTGCTTTTGCATTTTAAATTTAAAATTTTTTAAGTTTAAAATTTTTTAAGTTTAAAATTTTAAGTTTTTTAAGTTTAAAATTTTGTTTATGCTCGTTGAGTCATCATAACCTTAAAATTTAATATTACGAAATTTAATGTGTTGTCTTTTTGTTGGTGTATCCATATGTATGTGCAAGCAATTTTAATTGTTTATATCTCTACACTCGTACAAAACAGAAGAGTAGGGGTCACGTTATTGGAGAGCTAATATCGGCCCATGTGACTGTAAGATGTTTTGTCCTGCTTTTTTAATTAATTAATTCATTTTAAATTAACGTTTTTCTTTACCAAATCTTTTTTAACTTTTTTATTGCTTTCTTGAAATTTGACAGTTGGTTTCTTGAAAATAAATTTCAAGTAAATGATTATTGAAATGCAAACAAAAACTATTTTCGTAATAAAATGTAACTGAAAATTTATTTGTGCACAAATTATACTTGTTTGTTATAATTCATTGTTTTCATTTATTTTCCGCAACTCTCGACAAAAAAACAACTTCCACTGCAAAATAGTGACCCATGAATTTTTATGGTAAAAAGCATTGTAACAAAGAAATTGGGCAGCTGTAAAATAATCCAAAAACATACATATTTTTATGGAATGCATAAATAAATCAAGCTACTAGAACAGTATGCTGCACGCCAACTAATAAAAAGAAACAGAGACATGAAAAACACTACATTATTTTTATTACCCCCTTACGAAATGAAACATGCAGAAGCGAAAATATTTCAAAATCTAGATATGTTTGTATTTAACCATAAATGTGTGTGCCTGTTTATATAATGAACTCACGGAAAAATCTTTTTTACATTTATATTAAATTTTTAGTAAATTTTTTTTTTTTATCCTTTAACTTCTGTTGTACAATAACAATTTTTAAGTTTCTTATAATGACCACTGCAATGCTGGACCAGGGAAAAAAGGAAGGTTGTGTAATTTTATGGATTTTTTAAGGGACTCAAAATAAACTGAGTTTAGTTGACTAAAAATATAACTTGCTATACTCATAATAGAAATATAAGTAAAATCGTCAAGAGCAAAGTGTTAAAAAATGTTTGTTGAAAGATTTTCATTTTCTCAAGCGGCAGTACTAAAAATTAAATTTAAATTAAATTTAAAGATTCTGATGAAAAGCGCAGCGGCCTTGAAACAGCCAATTTTCCACCTTGCTAATAGTAAAGAATCGTCTAGCGATTAAGCTTAAGTCTAATTAAAAATTATATTAAAATTGTAGTCCAGCTTTATATGATATACAATTCTTAATCATTTCATCGGGTCTTTGGTTCGATTTTATTTACTCAGAACTGACAAAGATTCTTTTGTGGCAAGAATTGTAGTCATTAACATCTTTTATAGAAAACAAGAAAAGTAAACTTGTTTCGCGTCCACCACGATGATCATTAGCAACCGAAATGCTTTCAATCCGAATCTTAACTAATTGCAGACTGTTTTTAAGCAGCAGCTCTTAACCATCTTCATTACTGACTGTCTATATTTAATATATTGACCAAGTTTCTTTTTTGTCACCGTGTTTTCTCTGTTGATTGGAATATATATTTTGTGTTCTCTCGCCAACATCCAATTGATTTTTTTTTTTTGTTTGTTTGCTGCTTCTTTATCAGTGATGACATTTTTTATTTTAATGCTGCCCAATTCTTGCATTAAACAAAATTGTTCGCTATTAAAATAACTTTGATTCCTAATGATTTGAAATGTCAATGGAGTCGAGAATCAAAATGAATATTTATTTTCTTTCCCCATGTTCTTTTATCTAATTTAAATTGTATATATTTTTTATTTATTTTCTATATCTCATTTCTAATATTTTTGTATTACAAAGTTTTTGATTGGCCTCTGACAGGTTTCGAACCGCAACCTCAGGACTGCTAATCAGCCACCCGCCACCTTCTCAGGCAGCGCAACATTAAGCATGAATGGAAGAATAGAAAAGCAATTCAGGCAGAGTGTTAATATTAGATTTTATCAACTTTTTTTTTTTTTTTTTTTTGTTGTGTTAATTTTACATGGCATGGTTTTTTTGTGCAGAAATATATTTTGTGATATTTGTTTGAATATATTAATTATCTCAACAAAAAAAACTTAAAACATTAATTGATTTCATAGTAATGATTGTATAATCTTTTGAACGAATATATATTACTAGCTGATTGTACTCCAGCTCTAGGCTTAATTTTGTTTTATATATATTCAAAGCAATCATCTTAACCTGTAACTTGCTTAACTTCATGTATGTCTTTTCTATAGAAGAACCTTTAAATTTATGTTTTTCAAATACACTCCAGCTCTCACATATTAACTCCTCATCTACCATTAAAATGCCATGGGAGTCTTCATGAAGTAAAATACACATGCACATAAGTTTCTTAACTCAAATAGCTCTCCACAGCTGCACAACACAAAACAAGTCAGTCCAATGTAAAGACAGACTTTCATACAATAACATAAATCTAAGCAACTTGGTTTGAACGTCATTATTATCTATCAGCCAACTAATATTTAGAAAAATAAAAGCAACACGTTATGAAAGAAAAAAATCGATTCAAATACTTTAGTAATTGTTGTGGTAAATGTATAGCCGATTTCAGTGACCCCATGCAAGGACTGCCAAGTAAACCAACCCGATTTAACCCCGACCTACCCACATTACGTACTCGTTTTAACTCCAAGTGCAACCTTCAAAAAATAAAGCAAACAAATCACCCTCAAAAATACGAAGAAAAATTGCAGCAGCACAAGCAAAATGTAGCAACAAAATATGGAAATTTATGCTCATCTAACTGAAGTTCACCACAAGCTCCCTCTCCCTCTCTCTCTCTTTCTCTCTCAAAATAATTCAAAAGTTGCTCAAACTCTGCTTTGTCAAGCAACCAAAACAATATAAAAAACTGAGGCATGCGCTCGTTTTATTATCACAAAGAAAATTGGGTAAATAAATGATTTTGGAAAAAAAATAAACAAATTAAAGGAAAGCGAGATGTGTGAAGAAGTGTAAAAAAAAACTTAAACTCAAGGAAACTAGAAAACGTTGCTTCTTATCGTTGTCGAAAAGCGAATCATGTTCCTGCCATTTTCATAGTTATGTCAGCAATGACTAAAAATTAAATTTCTATTATTTTAAGGTGCAGCAACATATTAAGCAATATTTTTCCAGAAAAAATGTGACCTCTACTTTTTGGTTTAACTTTAGTTTGAAAAAATACTTGCAACTATAAATCCATATACATTTATATGAAGATAACAATGGAAAGAAAAAATGCTAGAGAAAATGTAAATATATTAAATTTCACAAGAACATATTGTAAGGTTAGGTTCGCTCAATGAGCAAACAAAAAATTTAGAGGGCATTTGCTCTGGCAAAGTTCTTGTAAGACTTAGCAACTGTTCGCTATAAGTTTTAAATTTGCCCTTTGAGCAAAAGTAACCATATACTCTTGTGAAATTTAGCATTTTTACATTTTTCCAAATTTGTGTAGGTTATTGGTGGATATTGGTACACGTGCATCCATTTTTAGTTGCTTGCATCCATGTACTTGACCAAAACAGAGGTCAACAAGAGGGTAGGCTGGGGTATATACCATGGCTCTTTCACATCCAGCACGACACCCATCAGCACTCAAATTGCTTCGAACCCAGGCCATAAGCAATTGTACCCCAGCCAATAAGTCTTCAACTTCACTTTTCTTATCTTCTTTGAAAATGTCTTCAATCATTCCAATTTTATCACACAAAAATCCTTCTCAAATTTGAGGAAATAAATATCGAATTCAAACCTGTTACGTGCCGTCTGTTACACTGTGCGGTACCAAGACTCGTTGCTTAAAACAAAACGGCACGCTGGGACTGCCGGATAAAATAAAACCAGGTCCAGGCATGCCATGTTCCTTTCAGCTTGCTCTAGAGCAGGTATGTTTGGTTCTCAACAAGGATTTACAGCGCGTGAACACATAACACAGCCTTCATGCCTTGGATCATACCCCAAACTGTGTGAATTTAAAACAAAGTACTAAAATATGAACTTAATTATTTATTTGCTTTAAGAGCCAATTGAAATGTATTAATTTTATTTTTAAAAATTAATTAATACTTTTTAATTTTACTAAATAATTTCTTAATTGCTTTAGAATCGTTTAGAAAAAACTATGCCACTAACAAAAGTAAACTTAATTTATAGGAAAAAGCATCTAAGGAACGATTTTTATAGAAATACGGTGGATGGTCAAGCAAACAAAAATATTTAGTACACTTTGTACTTCAGAAAAACATCAACAGCAATTAAACAAAAAATGATTTGCTACCCAAAAATTCCACCTCAACTGTAGAACACTTTTATTGCATTGTTTTAAAGAGATTTGAGTGCTGATGTTTTTCAGGTAAACTCACCACACCTGAGATGAGGTTTAATTGTAGTTGTTGTTTTTAGAGAAATGTGCAAAAGCTTTCAACTTTACACTTGCCCAGTTATTATTTTTATTTTTTTTTTTGATTTGTTGTTGTACGAAAAATATGTTTCAAATGGCTTCCTCGTATACAGATGTTTATGGCTGTGTGTGTGTGTGCGTGTGTGTGTGTGTGTAACACCATTTTGTAAAACACCGTTTGCTCTTTTTCGCTCTTGCGTGGTGAACTAAATGTAGTAAAAAACTGAATATAATGTTGAGCTGGTGAATCAGTTTTGCGTTTGATGTTTTTCGATTGAAACACAAATGACGGCTGAAATTCCAAATAATTAAAAATATTTCTATTTCATTAAATTTTGTAATTAAAGATTACGCATTTAAGAGGTGGAAATTGGAAAATATAAAAAAAATTTCATAGCAAAAGTTTTCTTTTTATGGTCACGAGTTAATTCATCAACTGGATGAATTTTAGACTGCAACACACAGCCACAAATACTACCAACTTTGCAGAAGGTTGAACTCATATATTGGTGTAACTTGGTGGGTGGCCCATTGTTTTTTAAATCATGTACTATTTTTTTTGCCTTTCTTTTAAGTAAATCACAAATTATTTAGGAAATTTTGTCATTTCTTTTTATTGCCATAATATTGGTATGGTTCAATTATCATATGATCAAAATTTTCGTTGACGTTGAGGCATAATTGAGGTTCTATGCCGTTAAAGTGACGAATTATCTTATCATTTAGCTCTTGAATTGTTTGCTGACTTCACCACGTATACCTTTTCTTTTAAATAACCCCAAAGAAAGAAAGTCCAACGATCTCAAATCACATGATCTTGGCGGCCAATTGACATCAGCCCCGCAATTTTGTTGCGTAAAAGAGACGTTGTTTCGGTAGATGTGTGGCAAGTGGTATCATCCACATCTATATCTTCCGATTCGGGCCATAAGAAGTTCGTTATCATCGCACGATAGCGAACACCATTCACAGTAATTGCTTGACCGGCCTCATTTTAGCAAAAATAGGGCCCGATGAGGCAGCCACCCCATAAAACGCCACAGACATTCAATCTTTGTGGATGCCTTGATTTTTCGACAATCACTCTTGGAGTATCATTCTCCCAAATGCTGCTGAAAATGTGCTCCATCACTGAAGATGATTTTCTGCGAAAATTTATCTTCTACTGTTGCCATTTCTTGCCACCATTCTGACCATTGACGACGTTTGGAATGATCACGAGGCTTTAGTTGTTGAGTCAATTGCTCCTTTTAAGCATGTAAATGCAAATCTTTATGCACAATATTCGTCAGCGACCAGAGTGAGAGGTGTAACTGTTGAGAACGACGACGAGTTGAGGTGGACGGCTCTTCAGCCACACTATCCCGAACAGCAACAATATTTTCTACAACACAATCTGTACGAGCACGAACTGGTGTTTTCACATCTCCCACCGACCCGGTTTGCTCAAAATTTTGAACGATTTTTCCGATAATATACACATTTGGACGATTAAATTTCAAAATCAGATGTGGGCATTTTTTTATGTAAAAGACTTACCCCCTAATTCAGAAAAATTGTTACAGGCTTATAAGACTGTTATTTGACATATCTGTATGGAATATCTATCAAATAATAGCTTTATAATCCTGTTATAATTTTTATGAATTAGACGGTTAGAATTGTACGACTTTTTCGTAAGAAAAATATTTTCCCACAGGTAATTGGTAAGTGCGCTGTACATATTTTAACACAAGCCCGTATAGCATAAACATTAAATGCCAGCGTTAGTTTAATATAATTCAATGTTGAAAGTGAGTATTTTATACAAAAAATTGTTTGCTGGGTCACTTATATAAAACAAAAAACCTTCTGTTCAGTGTTACATAATAATAAATGCTAACACTTCTACTGGCACAAAAACTTTCTCGAGCAAAACACCATAATGAAGATATTAATGCTGAATTAAAGACAAAAGAATGACATTAAAAAATAAGTGTATGAAAAAGAAGAAAAACGAAACAACTCAATAAATGTCAATAACGGGGTTGGCGTGCGGGCGTGCATTATTGAACCATGATAAATGCTTCAAAATTATTTTTAAACATTGACACAAACTTAAACAGACTGAATTCGTAGCAGAATCTTTCTCAGTGACTTGTGGCAGCTGTTAACCCCTTTGGATGCGTTAATGATAAACAAACCACGGAACGAAGATGTTTAGTAATGAATGAAAAGCTCAGCTATATACTATGCAAATTCCCGTAAATTGTTTACCATTCTTTAAGGCCCAAAAACACAGTGCAAGTTGTTCCTCTTCTAATTTGGTATAATTTAGTTTTAAGCTAGCAAATCTTTAGATCAGACCACACTTAAACCAAGAAAATTTTGCTTTCAAGCTTTAATCTGTAAACAAAGCAAAACTTCAGCTGCTTAACATTTTTTTTTACAACGTTGCCAAATTTCCATTTTTACAAACAATCAACAATAAAGGGTTCGCTGGTTTGTTACAGTCAAGTGCAAACTGGAATTAACTCACAGAAAAGCTTCGTTAGAGTTTTAACTCTAATTGATTTCTTAGACATTATACTTAAAACTTTAGTTTAACAAAGTTTTTCAGTGATTTAATTGCAGCTTAAACTTCACTGTAATAAATCAGCGAACCATTGATTATAGATTGCTTATAGAAAAAGAAACTTGACAAGGTGGCAAAAAATATCAAATAGCTGATGTCCTCTTTAATGCTTGAAGTTTAAATGCAAAATTTTTCTTTATTTAAATCTGGTTTAAGCATTCACTGATTCAAAGTTTTACTATGTAAACTTAAAATGTAAACTTACAAAAAAAAAAAGCGAAAATGAACTTGTTCTGATTTTCTGGGCACAAGAGTTACAAGCTATTGCCACAATCGCTAAGCTGCAGCAACCAAAAATTTTATTTGATTCATAACAACATTTTTAGATACTAAATTTTCTGATAGATTTGAGAAAAACCCACACACATTGTTGGACAACAAAAACAGCAACAATATGTTGCTCAAGGGATTTTTATATGAAATGCCTCCCACTGCAACAGTATGAATGAACACATATTTTTAGCTCAACTGTTCTCCTTCACATTGTTTTAGCTTTCCATAACCCGTTTGTTGGTTCAATTAAGAGCACTAAAATTGAATTTTGAATAAAATCTGAGATAAAAGCACAAAGAAGCTGAAGATAAACAACGAGGTTTTAACAATACAGTTTTCAAAAAAAAATACGGCAACTCACCTGTGGAGAAAAAAGAGAATGCAATATGTTCGGTATAGTTCACACACACACACACACACACATATGTCTACACACAGGCAAAAAGAACATGCTCTCCTTCATTCTCTAGAGGGTAATTCTGCGAAGAAAATAAACACTATGGGAGTAAAATTAATATGCACACACACACACACACACATATATATACTTGCAATTACTCACGTAGCAAAAATATATGATACAGAGTGGGAATTTTCGAAGAACAATATGATGTTACGGTAATGAAATATGACCGTTGAGAAATTTCGAAAAAACGGATTTAAAAAAAAACCTAGAAACTTCCACCATATGAGATAGAATTTTTGAAATTTTCACTCAATATGATTATATATGTATGTACATATGTATATGTACTAAATGACCAAATAAAAACAACAAAGTCAAGTTAAAGTATAAACCTTGCAAGAAATAGCTGATGGGAAAAAAAGGCAAATGAACCTATAAAAAAATTAATGCTTCAAGACGATCGACCAGACAGAGGAAACCGAGAGTACTATGCTCCCCTTAAGCATGTGAAAAAATGTTAGATATGGAATATTTCACTACACAAAATTATATGTATGTAAATATATTAATAGCAAGCAACATATTTGATAAGCTTGCTGTCTTCAGGGACCGCAAATAACAGTTATTTTTAAATTTTTAAAGAAATAAATCATACATAAATGAACATCGTGGAAAACTTTTAATTACACCATGCTGATTTTTAGGCGAAATGCGTCCAACATATTGTTGCATGATTTTTAAATTTTTGATTTTTATTTTAACAATCAAAAATAAGAGTTATTTTTGATTTTTATATTTTTAAATGAAAAATAAAAGTTATTTTTGGTTTTTATATTTTTAAATGAAAAATAAAAGTTATTTTTGATTTTTATTTTTTTAAATGAAAAATAAAAGTTATTTTTGATTTTTATGTTTTTAAATGAAAACTAAAAGTTATTTATGATTTTTATATTTTTAAATGAAAAATAAAAGTTATTTTTGATTTTTATATTTTTAAATGAAAAATAAAAGTTATTTTTGATTTTTATATTTTTAAATGAAAAATAAAAGTTATTTTTGATTTTTATATTTTTAAATGAAAACTAAAAGTTATTTATGATTTTTATATTTTTAAATGAAAAATAAAAGTTATTTTTGATTTTTATATTTTTAAATGAAAAATAAAAGTTATTTTTGATTTTGATTTTTTTAAATGAAAAATAAAAGTTATTTTTGATGCAGTATAAATTATAATATGCTGCTTCATTCAAATTTCTATATGAATATAATATATTGTGTATCTTATCCATTATCAGCTATAAAAACATGAATGCATAGAAATAGCTTACAAGTTTTGGCTGCCATTCAAGGAAGTGTTAACAGGTTGTTTTCAGGTGTTCAATTTTACCATCATAATTGATTTTAAATGTTCCTCAGATAAATTATAACTCAAATCTCCCAATATTAATCTGAGTGCTGAAAATTACCTTTCTACACTGACTTGATTGGCAGGTACAGACAGAATGAACAATTAAAGCTAATTTTCGAAGCCATGGAAACACAATTATGTTGCTCTCCCAATATTCCAATAAATTAGCAAAAGAAGTATCGAAACGCTTTTCTTTGTAATTGTCTATTTCAAAATAAGCTTTGCTTGCGGACATATTACCAATGTCACGAATTTTGAATTGATTTTTATTATTGATATAAAAATATAAAAATCAAAAATAACTTTTATTATTTATATCAATAATAATATAAAAATAAAAATCTAAGATAACTTTCATTTTTCATTTAAAAGTATAAAAATCAAAAATAACTTTTATTGTTCATTTAAAAAAAATAAATATCAAAAATAACTCTTATTTTCTATCTAAAAATATAAATTTTAACGTATAGTTTATTTGATCTTTTTTTTTTTTTAATAATAAATTAAATTTTAAGGCTTAAGATCTTTTTATAAAAATGTTTGCAACAAAACAAAGTTATTTATTTATTTCAATATTTCGCCCACAATTTGTTGGCTTCTTCAAAAATATTTTTTTTTTCTAATATTATATTAAAAAAAGTAATATTATTAAAATAATATTAGAAAAGAAGCCAACAAATTTTGGGCGAAATATTGAAATAAATAAATATCTTTGTTTTGTTGCAAACATTTTTATAAAAAGATCTTAAGCCTTAAAATTTAATTTATTATTAAAAAAAAAATAAAAACGTAAATATGAAAAATAACTCTTATTTCTTAATTTTTTTGATAAAAGTCATAAGAGTTACGGTTCCTGCTTGCTGTGATTGTTTTTTACTTTTAACATATTTATTATTAGAAAATAACTGATTTTTCATTTAAATAATCATTCATTCATTGGATTTCAACTGATTGACATGTTCAATATAATAAAGAAAATTTGATAGAAATTCTACGAATATCAAAATCAAAATATGAAAAAAAAATCATTGTAATGCCAACGCTGAAAGCTTTAAAATTGCTTTGCATGTGTTAGTAAATTAGTTGTTAATGTGTTATTATTTATTATTTGTTATTTATTTATATTATTTATTATATGTTAATGTGTTAGTTTCCATCAGCTATTTCTTGCAGGGAAAAGTTAAATCGAAGCACATGGACGAGTCGTGTAAACAATGTGAATCATAAATATACGTGAGAGAGAGAGAGAGCGAAGCGGGTGATTCAACTCGTAATGGAAACATACTATGACCGAATTCGAGCTGCAACCTCATGAGTGTTGAGCAGTCAGCTCAAAACTGGGAGAGATGGCAATTTATAATAGAGTATCACCATTAGTTTTTCAAAAATCTAACATGATTACTAAACATGTTAATTTTTCATATCTATTTTGTTTTTCTCTATGTGTAATGTACTTAAGCTGTTTAGTTTCCAATCTATTTTGAAAATATGTAAACTGTTTGCTCTTGTTTTGCACTTGAATGGCAAAAAACTACAGTTTTTCTTTTTCACTTTGATAATTCAATATTTTATATATTTCTGTTAACATATCTAGTGATTTCTTTTCAACTTGTACACATATTTACAAATGTATGTAAATACATACATGTCTGAATTTTATATTGTACTCAAGATGTTCTCCATGAAAGTGTGCAAAATAATTTTTTCTTTTGGCTTTTTGTATTAAACGAAATTTGCATATTTGCAACATGTGTAAATTTGTATGTTAAATGTAAAACAAACTTAAAATATGTATGTGTGTGTGTGTGCAGAAACGAGACAAGAAATTGAAAATGTTATAAAGGAAAATGTAAATGAGTAAAATAACGAGAGCAAAGTCGTTTGTGATAATTTATTTAGTAAATACAAACGGACAAAGCCTTCAACAGCAAGTGCCAGTGATAGAACTATTCTATCAAAACTCTTTTTCTCCCCTCTGTTCCTAGAGAATTTCTCATTTCATAATTGCAATAATAGTCCTGTTTTAGCAAAGTTCTTGTTTTATTGAACCACTGTTCTATGCGATTTTCTCAGGTTACCATTTTAATCAAAGTTCTATCAAGAGCAGTAAAAGAAATGTCCTCAAAAGCCCTCGATGCCTGTGAATTTCATTAAAATCTTCCAAACAGTATTCTAGAATCAAGTCTAGAACCCAGCAGGCTTACCAGTTTTTTTTCACTTTGACTCTGGGCCAATTTTTTTCTTTTACCTGCTCACATAAATTACTTTAGCGTATTTATATAGAAAAACAAATTCTTTTCAAGCAGTTTATCGTTTTTTTTTTCATAAAATTTCAATTAGATGCTTTAAATTAATAACACAATGTCGAGTATCGCTCTTAAACCTGATTCCATTTTCAATGTGCAATTTACATGCACGGAAAGAAAAATTGCTTTCAAAAAGGGTTGCGATAGTCATACTATGCTCTATTTAAGGAATGCCACAAACAGGCTTAGAATAAAACAAGCACAATATTGGTCACCATAAACACAGTTTTATTGCATCAGTTTGTTGTCTGAAAAACGTGTTTTCAATACATGCAAACAAGTGACTATGTGGCTGGGTGTCCAAGGCATAGGCAAGGCATAATACTTTGTTTTGCTGACATTTTGGTAAACATTAGTCTTGACAGCTCATATTTAACAGACGTAAAGTAGCGACGTGGCACATTTTTTGTGGAAAAGTATTCGGTAAAGCAAAGCGTTTTAATCATTAAAACATTTTATCGATTACTGTGACGACGTGGAATTTTTGAGAGAACGTAACAACAAGACACACTATTTATCATGTAGTGAATGATTTCGAAGAAGGGGGTGCTCTGGCTGCATTACTGCTGCTCCGGGAAGTGTTGCAAACCAGCCATCAACCCCCTGATTAAAGAAATGTCATGATTAAAAAGAAGATCTTTTTTTCATGTGATTTATGTAACAATATTATGATTAAATTTGGTCACAATATGTTTAAAAAAATTTTTTCTTTAAAAATTTTAAAAGAAATGCGGTTGGGGGACCCCCGTTAGGAACGAAGTTCCTTACGTTTTTTCTTCATCTTTGAATGCAATACAAGGTGAAATCTGTATGTTTTATTTAATGTTGTTTTTGAAATTTTTAAATTTTATATGCTTGTGAAAATTTTTGGAAGGTTTTATTTATTTACTTTTGACACATGCAGTATTTTTTGTCAATCTGCTACAAAACGAAGAAAATTTTTCAATATTGCTGTTTTTTGTTGTAACATAGTTTAATTTAGCGACATCTATCAACTGATAGTGTCCGTTTTCACAACTAACTAATATTTATTGATAAGTGTCTCCGCTGACAGCAGAGACACCTTCACAAATATTTGTTGAGAGATACACCAATACATATAAACAGCTTACACGCTTTCGTGACGATTTCTGCTAATTTGCACTACCAGCAAGCCGCGTTAAGGAACTTCGTTCCAAAAACAATATGGTTTGATACAACAATATTTTAGTTAAACTTAACCATAATGTGGTTCCTTGCGAGAGTATCATGATTGAAATTTACTGCAATATAATAGCTTCAAGTCCATTATTTAAAAATAATTTCATTAAATTTGCCATTTGAAAATAGCGCAGTTGGGCATGACAATACTATGTTTACACATAGCAAACTTATGGTTAGTGGCCACAATAACTTTATTCCCTCAAATGCAATTAGTAGTAAAATGTAAATGTTTTATTTAACAATTAATACAACTATAATCAAAACACGAGTTCATCTTCAGATTTAATTTAATTTGCATTTAAACTAGTAAATAATTAAATCAATGAATACTTATACCACATTTAAATGCAGAAAATTAAGCGTTTGAACTTCCGTGCAAGACAGTAACTGTTTAGTATTTTTTGCAACGTTGCCAAATTTCTACTTGTAAAAACAAGCAATAGTAAGTGGTTCACTGCTTCACTACACTCACGTTTAAACTGCAATTAAAACACAGAAAAATAATGTTAAATTAGAATTTTAACTCTAACTGATTTTCCAAATATTTCAACAAAATTGTATAATTTTTTTTAAGGTGTAAAATGCTAAAACTCTAATCCATTGCCTTAAATTTAAGCAGTAACATTTTTACGCACTTAAATCTGTATTTACTGGAAAACTGCACGAATGCTTTAAAGTGCTCTTGCTCTTGAAAGGCAGGCATATTTTGTTTGTGTGAGTGTTTTTCAAAAGGATTTTTACATTAGTAAATTAAAAGGCAAATATTTATGTAAATAGTTTGAAAAAGCAGCTGCATGAAAAAAATATGGAAATTATACGAGTTGAAGCTCTGAAGTGGTGATTAAAAATTGTGTGTGGCATTGCAAACCAAAAAAAGTAAACTTATATTTTACCTTGAAGCTTTCAGGCCAACTACACCAAGCAACAACAAAACTTATTGATACCTTCACATAATAACAGCAGGCTCTCAAACGGTTTTGAAAAACCAAAGTGCAAGAAAAAGTTTTAAGCCTGGAAATACTTTCAATAAGTTATTGTCAAGCGTAGTAAGTGAATATGTGAACAAATATATTGTATTTTTGTTGATTGAGTGGAATTTCAACAGCAATGATGCTGAGAGCTGCCAGCACGTGACACGAATCAAGCGTGCACTCAAAATATTCCAATATTGACTCACTGAAACAGATATACATACACAAACAAGGCAAGTTAAATAAATAGCGAAGAGCCCATCACACCAACCTGCACAAACAACCAAACGAAATTCATTGTGGCCACTGATATTGAATTTCGGCAGATGCACGTACTTTGGTGCAATTTAATTGTGAATTCTGAACAAATTCTGTGTTAAGGGCCCTAAAATGAAAGCCAACTTTGTGGAACAAAAGATCTAAGGCAAATAAAAACTATTTTATTTCGAAAACAAAAAGAAATGCGGTCGGGGGAGCCCCGTTAGGAACGAAGTTCCTTACGTTTTTTCTTCATCTTCGAATGTAATACAAGGTGAAATCTGTATGTTTTATTTTGTGTTGTTTTTGAAATTTTATATACTTCTTGAAATTTTTGTTTTATTTTTTTACTTTTGACACATGCAGTATTTTTTTGTCAATCTGCTACAAACCGAAGAAAAGCCACTGTTGGTAAATTTTTCAATATTGCTGTTTTTTGTTGTGTCATACTTTACTTTAGCGACATCTAGCAACTGATAGTGTCAGTTTTCACAACTAATTAATACTTATTGGTAGGTGTATCCGCTGCTGTCAGCGGAGACACCGCCCATCATACACAATTGTTTGTCGACAAATACACCAATACATATAAACAGCTCACACGCTTTCGTGACGATTTCTACTAATTTGCCCTACCAGCAAGCCGCATTAAGGAACTTCGTTCCAATAATTATACAATACTTCAACAATGAAATTTGTTTTTCTAAAAACCAGTTTTAAAAAATTTACTTATTTTATTTTTTCATAGGATACCATATGGGTATTTCCATGAAATGGTCCACCGTTAGTTAAAAAATCAAAACGCTGGCACAATTTTTTTAAGCACAGAATATTGAAAAAAAAAAAAACTATTGACATTTTATTATGTAAAAAAAAAATTTTAGCTTATAATAATTTTAAATGATGGTAAAAACTTCTGAAAATATATGTTAAATTATAAAAATATGGAATGGGGTACCCAGTGCTCAATTTTCCAATATATGTATATACTTTTTGAAAGGAACTCATCACATTAAATGTAACAATGGCAAAATTCCATTCAAAAATTCCAACCCATTTATATTTTTATAATATTCCAAACAATTAAACGTGTACAAATGTCACGTGCGTAACCATGGAAACACCCATATGTTAAATCCTAACTATTATTCTTGTTTTTTTGTATTCTTTTTTTTAATCGCTTAAAATTTGCCAAAATAATTTTATGTATTTTGGATTCTTTTTTTTATTGGCAAAATAACACAATTATTACTAAGTTCATTGTTTATAAAAAAAAAAAATCAGCCGTGAAAATAATGAATTGCTCCCAACTCTGCAATTAACATATAAATTATTGTGAATTAGTTCTTTTAGCGAAGTGTTAGACTTAACGAATTTGCTGGTGCTGCTATTGAATTTTATTTTTTTTTTAAGTTAGTTATTCAGAAAGCTCGACACCAACAGGTTCCGCCAACTTCGTTTTTTCTATAATAAAGATTATTGTAAGTCACCAGTTTGAAAAGAATCTCCTCAAGCTGTTTTATTAATTTACGAAACATTTGCTAATCAGAGTAAGTCTCTCACTACCAGCCCCAATATATTACTATTTCCGAAAAGCGACTCGATGATCTCCCATCAGTAGCCTTAACTTTCATTTTTTCAACTATTTGTTTCCATTGCATAAATTGCAAGCTTGTTCGCCATATGACACCGTTTGAGTTCCTAAATATTGTATAAAACCTGCTACGTATTTTCGTAGAAGTGCTGAACTCAATGAAAACAAAACTGTGGTTGCAAGTGACATCTAGTGCATCATTTGAAAGAGTTTCCTTAAAAGTTAAAAATATGCATTATCTACTTTCACTGAATGTACTTCAAAATGTAGTAGACGTGGTAGTTCCTCTATTAGTTTTTGGTGGCTACAGACATACATGACTACGTTTTTAGGGTTCCGTATTCATAGAGTAAAGACGGAACCCTATTACTGAGACTTCTACCTCCGTCTGTCCGTTACCGTCCCTTCTGTTCCCAACAATAAAAGCTACAGCGCTGAAATGTTCACAGCTTATTTCGTAATCCGGCTGAAGTGTAGACAAAAAAAAAAGTTACAAGTCCATAATTAACTCACACCAAATTCGTAGCATTTTTGAGAGCATAAAAAATCGTTACCAAAGAGCCATAGATTCCATTTCACTACCATATTTCCTTTTCCATGACTATCGCAAAATTAAGTAATTTAAAATTCAAAATTTTGCAAACATATTTTTTTTATTGTAAAACTTCAGCCTCCTTGCAACATGTACACAGGCTAAACAAAATATCTTGTAGCGGAGAAAGTTTTTTCCGTTGGATTTTTGTGCCAGCCCTGTCGGACATATTTTCACTTTCATCGCCAAGTTTAGTGTTGAAAAATTAATTTGTGGAATTTTTTTTATCAACCATAAAGCGTAAATTTAATTTAAAACTTTTTTGTTTGTTTAAATAAGTTGAGCTTCAGTTGATTTCATTTATATTAAATTGCTTTTTAACAGGCACAAGTTCAATCCTAGTTGGTCACTTTTTTATCAATATCAATTAAGTAAAGAAAAGTAAAATTTGTATAGCCAGGTGGACAAACGGCTGTTTCTGCGTAGTAAACAGCCTTCATCAGCACCGTATGAATTTTGGATGAGTCAAATTTCACAATTTTGTCACAGCCGCTTTAACCACTCGCCAACGCAATTTTGCTTTCTATTTATATACTTAACTAACATTAACCAAAGCAGTGATCTCATTTCATTTTTAATGGTCATGTTATTTTATTAAATTCTTCATTTTGTGTAGCATCAGGAAATTTTAGTTTTTTTCTAATATTTTACAAATTTTCAAACTACAAACAAATCATATTGACCATACGATAGAACATTCAACAACATTGTTGTATCGAAATAGTTGTTCTTTCTATTCGAACAAATTACCGTTTGCTTGATCCGTTTTACAGTTGCTATAATTATCCTACTGACAATATTATTTGTGAATGTCACAATCACAGTAAACAATTAACCAACATCTGTATGTCGACGAAACTTAAGATTTGCCGAAAACACAGTCATGGCCTGGGTTCGAAGCAAATTTGGTGGTGGTCGTGAAACAGCCATGGTATGTACCCCAGCCAGTAAGTCTTCAACTTTGCTCTTCTTGTCCGCTTAAAAAATGTTGATCACTCAAATTTTATTACAAAAAAAAACTCCTCAAAATTGAGAAGAAGTAAAAAATCGAACCAGAAAGCCCGATAAAATTATTAACAATTGCTGCAGTTCACCTACCGCAGAATGCGGGTCAGTTGAATTCCCGTCGCTTATAAGAACTTGGCCTCTTATAGAGCACATTTTTGTGAATATCTCATCTGGAATTTAGCCTAAAGTCATGCGAAAAAAATCAACTGATCCAAAAATGTATATAAACCAACCACAGACAATGACAATATGTGGCTGATTAGACTCTAAAGCAGTTGCTGCCGCAATGAGGATGAGGAGCTTTTTTGGATGAATGGTTAAACGGCAAAATATTCGACTTAGTAATAACGCCAATCTACATAAAATCTAAAAGCTTGCAACTCATCTCAAAAAAGCCAGTGTTTATGGTGGATTATCAGTTATCGGTGGGGCTACAGATCAATTATTAACAGCTTTTTCACTGTAACCTTAGTTTCTCTAAAATCAATTCATGGCTCTTCAAAAATAATGAGTTATTATTATATAATATCAAATCGAAAATTACGTTAAAAAAGAAGTGTAAAAAACACAGCGTCTGGCAATCTCGTCCACTGCCCCAAACAGCCAAAGCATTTATTTATATGCAGTTAAACTCATATGAATACGTTTCCATAAAATCATACACCACACTCAGGCATTGTCATGTAAATATAAGTCACTAGTTCATTTATTCATGTTTGCATGTATTTTATTTCTCTCAACCAGAAAATTTATGCAAATCTAAGTTGTGAACAAGAAATATAAAATTTACAAATATTTACAATTCAAAAAGGCGAAAATGAAAACTTCACTTCACTGGCATCGGTTAATGGTTTAAAAAAAGAAACGCACAGCTTTTGTTTGCTAATAAAAAAATATTGGCACAAAAAAATCGTTGCTCATATAAAAGCTGGTTGTTTTATGACCCTCAAGGAATTAAATACTTCGCAGTAAAGTTGCCTACGCTAGTTTTTTAATATTTGTAAACGTACTAATATTTGCCAAATACGATAGATTGGCATATGCATATTTCTGTTTTATATTTGTTTATTTTTTCCAAACCTTTCAAAACTGTCAGCCGTGACTTTAAAAGCTGTCTTTAATATTTGTTTTTATCAATTTTGTTTATTCAAAATATGTCATAAAACAAAAAACAAAAAAAGAAAAGAAATTGAAAAGTATTTCCATACTTTACAAATATATGCATAGTGTAACTGAAACTATTTTCATTTCGATCAAAATTTTCGTTT